>CM068744.1:81602826-82842105 GCA_035084275.1 Hydrolagus colliei | reverse complement strand
TGGGGGAGAGAGAGGGGGGGGGGGGGGAGGGAGAGAGAGGGGGGGGGGGAGCATCTGGCCTGGAACAGTCACTCCATTATAATCCAACCCTTTTAATTTCCCGTGTTTAAATCCATTATTGTGATAGTCACAAAAGAGGAGGAGAGGGGGGGAGTTTTTTTTTCTATGTAAAAAAAAGAGACATTAAACCGATTAACGGTAGTAGGAGAAATGCAAAGCAGAGATGCATCTGTGTCTTGTACACTTTACCGGTGACCGAACACTTGAGCAAACGCCCAACTGGAGCCTAATCTTCAGAAACCAACATTTGGTGAATGTACACACTGAAGTTCACTGTTTTCCAAGATGTTTACATCAGTGTTTATCGCGCCGATATTCTGCATTACTGCAAAATTCATAATTCCGGACAGGTAGTTGAGTCAAGAAAGATTAATTCAGCTTGTCTAAACTTTTTGTTGGAACCCCCCCCCCCCCCCCCCCCACACACACACACACACACACCCTTCTTGTACAGGGCTATAAAACAATTCATAATGATAGCTCTCCCAAGAACACACCAAATACAATGAATGAGGATTAATGTTCACCTCTTTCCATCTGATATCCCCCCGATGTGAAAGGCGCTCTCTAAGTGTAATTTTGCTGTTGTTGTTGTTGTTGTTGTAATATTTTGGGAAGGAGTGGGTGTGTAATAAGACAGGAGTTTTTTTTAAAAAAATGCAAGAATAATTACAATCTGCACAAACCAAGCTTACCGAAAACAAAGTTGAATTTTGCGTTTTAAGTTTATACAACGAACATTGAGACCTGAAGGTTTAGCATCAGCCCAGTAATTGGGTTCAGGTGTTTCATGTTCCCTATTCGTGCCTTTTCCATATATAAACAGCTTGTTCTTCAGTGTTTTGACCAATAATCTCCAGTATAGATTACCGTAAATCCCATAAAGTACGATGACAACAACGTGCATTTTATATAGCGCCCTTCAAGCCGGATGAAGACTTGGAGCGCTTGACGGTGGCTAAGCCAGCGGGAGGGGAAAGGTGACCGTAGACATGGTCGAACAGGAAAGTCTTCAGGCTCGACCTAAAAATGGGGAGCATGGGGGCGAGGCGAAGGGATTGAAGGAGAGAGTAGCACAGCTTCTGGGCACAGAGGCTGAAAACGTGGCGGCCGATGGTGGGTCGGAGTGTCCGGGTGGTACATAGGAGGCCGGAGCCAGTTGAGCGGAGGCAACGTGTAGTATTGTAGGGAGAGAGCAGGTTGGAGAGAAAGTAGGGTACCAGGGCCTGAAGGGATTTAAATACAAGAGTGAGGATCATGAAATCGATTCCCTCTGACAGGGACCCATTCCGAGTTGGCAGTGTCAATGATACAAATTATTCAGAAATGACAGTGCTTAAGGCAGATATTTGGAATGTTTTTTGCGACCTGGGTGTGCACTTCATTCTGAGGTTTGTTGTGTGGCATGATTGTGAAAATCTGCATGTTTTAAAGTAGTGTGGTATTTGGTTCTGTCATTCTGTTTGCAGGCTGGCTCCATTGCTCAGTAATTCAACATCTTTTACGTCATGCTCTGTGATTGTTGAAAGTTTCTGCACCGCTTAACCGTCTAAGTTGAAGTCCCGTTTCCACGCTTTCATTTCTACCGTGCGTTCTGTATGTTTTGAAAGTTTGCGGAAAGGACAGACATTCAGATCTCCAAATGTTAAAGTGCAAATTATTCGGAAAGTCAATGACATGCCTGAATCCACAGAGTAAATCAAAGGAGTAATCTTACCTTTGAATTGTTTAAACAGGTACCGTTTTGCTTCATGGAGTCATAGAATTGGAGTTTGTAGAGCGCATTAAGTCTGGGCTCAGCATGTACGGTGCTCACACCCTGCTGAAAATATCTGCTGCTCCCTAATCCTACGTCCTTGCTCATTGTACATCCCCTTTATTATAATAATAATAATCCTTACATTTCATATATCGCCTTACCATGTCTTTGAGACATCTCAGTGCTATTAAAACCATAATTCTTCAAGAGTTTATCTAGTTCTCTACTTTTTCAGTGACATCATTGACTTGTCTTTAGTCAGCACTTTTGTAGTAACAACAACAACAAATATTACACTTGTACTGCGCCTTTCACATCGGGAGGACGTCCCAAGGTCCCAATTAGTAATAACTGCAAAAAAAAAGTTCCATGTTGCTTCACTGGAATGTATGTAAGGAAATAGAGGTCGTAAATTGCGCAAACTATGAGGAAACTGCTGCAGCACTCACTGATCTCATCTCCTTCATCTTATGGTCATGGGTCTGGAGCACTGGGCACAAATCAAGTGTGGGGATCTTAATCCCTATCCCAACATAAGGAGCTAAGGCCTATTGTAATTGTTGCTTCTGTTACCCTGGCAGAGATTTGGAAAACTCAACATAGATTGGGGAATAAGCAAGCCACCTTCCGGATTTCTGTGACTCAGTTGACCACAAGCATCTGGAGAAGATTAAGGGCGTTGCTAGCTTCAGTGTGAAGAACTGGGGTGCTCCTTTTTCTGTGAATGTTGCACAGTCACAGGCAGACTGTTGTTTTCAGTATGACCCAACTCCTTTTGGGGAATGTTCACCAGCCATCAAACGATTTCCACGTGTAGCCTTTTATTCCTACTGGTGTAACTACTTGGCGCCCGTTGGCTGCCACATTTCTTCTGAACTGAGTTGAACAGGCTTTCTAATCACCATTGTTCAGCTGAAAGCTTCAGGGGCTTTTAATGTGACGGAGATTAACCTCTATGCATGCTTTCTTGGATACATTCACCAAATATTAATCCATGGCCATGTATTTATTGCACAAGAAGAAAAAAAAATTGTAATTTCAATCCAAAACTGTTTGTGTGACACTGCTGTGCACAATTGGCTGCCGAGTTTCGGCCATGAACATAGTCAATTCATTGTATAGTATATTCTGTGAAACTCTTTGAAATGTCTAGAAGTTGTGAAAAGCATTATATCAAATGCAAGCATTATTATTATTTTATACACTGAGCATTTCATTACCCCTGCAGGTGCAGACAGAAGAACAAGAGGCATGGCACTAACTGTAAAAGACATACCAAGCATCAGCTGGATATTAGTGAAGGGGACACTCCGATTTTTATTTATGGTTTTCAACAACTTGGTTGCGATTCCGTCCTATGTTTTGTACCTCATAGTCCTGCAACCATTGAGGTTATTTGACAGAAAACTGTTCTGGAACTTGGAAGGAGTGATGTTTCAATGGCTGCTGGCTATGGTATCTTCGTGGGGTTGGACAGCGGGCTACACAGGTAAGAATTGAGAGGAATGCGCTGAATACATACATTCAGATCTTTGGCTTTGATTTGCTGCATCCAGTCAAGGTCAGGTCTTTCAATACATTGTTCTTGTCCAGTGGACTTTGTGCAAGGCAGTGGTTTCATGAATACCAGTAGTTAAATGATTATAATTTTGTTTCCTTCCCTCCCTTTTTCCTCCTTCCCTCCATCCCTCCAAATCACCACAGGGGGGTGGACGAACATGTTTTACTTGTTTCAATGCTGCTCTGTCACTGGTTCCAAGTTTGCAAAGTGTGTGCATGAACTTTTGCCCTCTGGATGGTCCCTCCATTTTTCTCCCTCCTTGTAGGCAAATAGTTTTTACTTATTTCTAGTTGTTATTGCTTGGCGCTCTGAGACGCTACCTTGCACGGAGGGCACTATTGAGTGCAAGTTGTTGTTATTGTTGCTGTTGCCCAGTGATACACACTGAGGTCTGAAACTCCTCATTGGTTGGGGTGTGGATGCGGAAAGCTCAAGAGAAATCCCTGGAGAAAACAACTGACCAGAACCATTCTATCTCAGACAAAACCTGTTTCTCCAGTGTCTTCTACGTCCCTCATTGTCTGATTTGAGGGGGAAGATGTAGCAATGGATCTGCTCTGCAGAACATCTGTTCATTTTTGTTTTGTGTGAAACTGCATCCACTTCCTCTTGCTTAGTTTCCCTGAGATATACCCAATGCCTGAGTGCATCTGTGACATAATAATAATCCTTACATTTTATATAGCGCTTTTCACTTCTTCTAGACGTCTCAAAGCGCTTCACAGAATATACTGTAAAGTGAATTGACTGTATATTTGTGTGTGAAACGCAGCAGCCAATTGCCCACAGCAGTGTCCCACAAACACACGTGGCTTGAAATGACCAATTTTATTATTGTGTTTTTTTTGGAGGGATTATTATTAGGCATGTCGAGCAAGGAAACTTGCCCAAGGTTTTGCCCTGACCTGCCTGGATTCCATCAAAGGTCTCGCACTTGTCATTTCAATCCATAACTGTTTGTGGGACACTGCTGTGCGCAATTGGCTGCCGTGTTTTGTCCCCAAAAAGCACAGTGAATTCACTTTACAGTATACATTATTCTGTGAAGTGCTTTGAATCATCGAGAATCCGTGAAAAGTGCCATATCAAATGCAAGGATTATTATTGTTGTTATTATTTTTATTATTTCTAATGGTGGGGAATGGTTGAAACAATACCTGTAAAGAAATCTCAATCCCCAAGTGGTCTAAAATAACTAGTATTTAATAATCCTATATAATAATAATCCTTGTATTTGATATAGCGCCTTATCACATCATCGAGATGTCTCCAAGCGCTTTACAGAATACATTGTAAAGTGATTTCGCTGTATATTTCTGAGTGAAATGCGGCAGCTAATCTCGCACAGCAGCATCCCACAAAAAAAGTCGTGGATTGAGTGACCAAATTATTCCAAATACACAGTCAATATACTTGACACTATAATAATGCTTTCAATTTTCCAGAATATATTCTGGAAAGCGCTTTGAGATGTCTCAAAGATGTGATAATGGGCTATCATAAAAGCAAGGATAATTATTAATAAAAGTGTGCTGAGAGAATACTGAACAATGGGTTGGAGGATCCTGGAGGTTGAAGAGATAAAGGCATGACTAAGCGCATGGGTCTTGCTAAGATATGTGGAAAGTAGAGAAAGATGTAAAGAGGCAACATGGTTTTGGAAGAGAGTTCTAGAGAACACGGTGATAGTGGAGCAGCGGGAAAGAGGAGCAAACCGTAAACCAGAGGCAGAAATTGGAGCTAGGGCATTAGGAGAAGACAAACGATGTAATTGCATCCGTCCTTAACTATTAAGCTGTTTGTTTGGTGATGTTGAAGTAGATGTTGAATCTACTCCATGCCAATGGAGCTCTGGGATAATAGTTTGTTAATTTCCCAGGTGAATTCCTAATCTTCCCTGTGGTTTCTGTGCGAAGGCCTCATTGTCTCAGTTCACAATAACAACAACAAAATTACGCTTGTAGCGCCTTTCACGGCACACATGCCCCATGGATAAGGTACCAGTGTTGCTAGTGGAACTGTACTCACAACGCTTTAAGTTCAGGGTGAGAATTTCAGGGTAAAATGTCATTTTTGTATTGCAAATGCCGAGAACTGTTTCATTAATTCGACATGAAAGCAAAATTGCTCATGGATTCATTATCTTTAATTGTACACTAATAGCAGAAGCAGCGGTTGTAATGGTTCTAACTAGTACAGTAAAAGCCCGTTTATCCGGCACTGTAGGGGACCTGGCCAGTGCCGGTTAAACCGCATGCCGGATATTCGGA
This sequence comes from Hydrolagus colliei, assembly GCA_035084275.1. Classification (NCBI taxonomy): domain Eukaryota; kingdom Metazoa; phylum Chordata; class Chondrichthyes; order Chimaeriformes; family Chimaeridae; genus Hydrolagus; species Hydrolagus colliei. The sequence continues at coordinate 82,836,455 of CM068744.1, read as the reverse complement.
CGGCCAGCTGCCGAAAAAACCCAACACAAAAAAATTTACTTTAAAAAAATATATATTAATAATAGACTAAATAAAAATAGAATATTGTATGGAACTTACCAAATAAAGCAATAAATATCGATTTCAGTCTATAAACACAGTACACAATCACAAAGCAAACTTATGCAACAGTGGATGGAAGAGTTTTTTTTGAAGGGGGACCTCTCTTAAAAGGATAATGTTGATTTTTCCTTTCTTTCTCTCCCTCCTTCCCCCTCTCTCTCTTTCACACACACACTCAGTCAGTCTGGCATCTCAATGGCTCCAAACCCAATCCCCCTCCACTCCTCTCATTTTTCATCTAAATTAATCAACTCAACCCCCCTCTCCCCTCCCTCTCTCTCCCCCTCCCACTCCTCTCTCTCCTCCTCCCTCTCTTCTCTCTCTCTCCCCCTCCCACTCCTCTCTTTCTCTCCCCCCTCTTCTTTCCCTCTCTCCCCCCTCCACCCCCCATCTTTTCTCTCTCCCTGCTTCTCTTTCCTTCTCCCACCCCACCCCCCCACCCCCAAAACAGTGTACAAACCCACAATACCATCAGGCTACATAGGCAATGTAGTATCCATCAGAGAGAGGGGGAAAGAAAGAAAGGGGAAGAGATAGAAAGAGAGAGGGAGAGTTAGAGAGGAAGGAAGGAGAGGGAGAGAGAGAAAGAAAAAGAAAAAAATATACAGTTGGTTTTTCTGCTCTCCTTCCCCATATCCCGGTCCCTCCCCTTGCCCTCTTTTTCCCCAAACCCCACTTCCACGACTGTTTGTGGGATAATGCAGTGCGCAATTTGGCTGCCACGTTTCTCCAACAAATACAGTCAATTTTCCTACTTTCCTTCCCCCAACCACGACCTCTTCCTGCCTGCTTTGGTCCCTACATCTTTTCCCCCCTTCCCTCTTTTCTTCTCCCGCCCCCCCCCCCCCCCCCCCCCCCTTGGGTCCCAACCTTGGGACATTGTATGCTGTGAAGTGCTTTGAGACGTCGATAAGACGTGGAAAGTGCTATATAAATGTAAGGATTATTATTATAAAAAGGAGAGGGAGAGAAAAAGCATTGCCCCTTTAAGATCAAAAAACGGAAGTGCACTACTGGCAGCATTCAGAGCTAATCATATTGTACCATCGACTCATTAAATGTGCCACAGCAATTATCGAATGGGGACCTTTTTTTTGAGGTGCCAGTTATACGGAAGTTACGGTTGATCGGGTCAAGGATAAACGAGCTTTTGCTGTACCAATCTTTAACTTTCTCAATGGACATGTTTTACTTCCATAGAATTGTTGAGTATGAAAGGAAAAATTGCACCTTCTCAGGTCGCAAAATCTCAAAAATAAGCAAACATGACGCCGTTTGCGGCAGCAAATTCACAGAAAAGATCATAACTCTTCAACATCTCCAAACAAACAGTTTAAGGAAGGATGCAATTAATTGTTAATCACTAGGAGAAAGTTCCTTCTCCTTTTCAAAGAGTGCAATAAGATCTTTAACATGCTTGTGAATGGGAGGTCAAGGGATGTAGGACCTCAGTTTAACATCCCCCTTCCAAAACAACAACTACTTGCATTTGTTTTGCGCGCCCCACACTGGCTAGCGTCCCAGAACGCATGACAATGGCAGAGTCTGACCCCAAAACATCTTACAATATTTCCATAGCATTGCAGTTAGCTAAACAATCGGCCTGAACTCTGAGCTGAAGGCTTGATTTGTGACTTTTAACCCACAAACCTCTGGCTCTGAGGTGAGGTTGACGCCTAAAATCAGTTGTGAACTTTGCCAGGAAGAACTGCACCAATTTGGTTTCCAACAGGTGTATCACAGATTCTCAATAGCCTATTGTAAGCTCTGAAAATGTTTAATGCAATAAAGGATCATATTGGAGTAACTGCTGCATTCGACTTGAACTCCTTTGCAATGTTGAGCTTAATAGAGGGTTTGTGTATTTGCATTTAGCAAACCGTGGATGCGTGAGTTTCATGGTTGTTGAGGGTGGGGTACCTGTATTTGAAAACAAACAAATGAAAGTACTGGACTAGAATTAATACTAATAATCCTCGCATTTGATATAGGGCTTTATCTTGTCTTTGTGACTGCATATTTTGTATGCGAAACTCAGCGGCCAATTGCAGACAGCAGTGTCCCACAAACAGTCACGGGTTCAGTGACCAAATTATTATTATTTTTTGACAGAATTATTATTACCCCCAGTCAAATCAGGGGGAGTTGGGGTAACATGTAGCAATCATCTTGTCTATTTATTACGAGGTATTCTTTTTGTTAATGCAGTGAAGAAGGTTAGGTTAGGTTACTAAGGTAACTAAAGGAAGTACGGGTACAAATAGCAGAAGCTCTGGCCACAATCTTTCAATCTTCATTGAACACAAGGGTGGTGCCAGATGACTGGAAGGTTGCTAACGTTACTCCCCTGTACAAAAAGGGGCAGAAGGGCAAAACTGGGAACTACAGGCCAGTCAGCCTAACATCAGTACTGGGGAAACTTCTAGAGACTATAATCAGGGACAAGATAGATCTTCACTTGGAAAGATATCAGTTAATAAAGGACAGCCAGCACGGATTTGTTAAAGGCAAATCTCGTCTGACAAATCTGATAAGAGTTTTTCGATGAGGTAAAGGAATGGTTGGATGAGGGTAGCGCAGTTGATATAGTTTATATGGACTTTCAAAAGGCATTTGACAACGCGCCACATAAAAGGCTTATAAGGAAAATAGAAACCCACGGCATTAAAGGGACAGTGGCAGCATGGATCCAGAACTGGCTGGGAGACAGAAAGCAGAGAATTGTAGTGAATGGCTGCTTTTCTGACAAGAGGGAAGTGTACAGTGGCGTCCCCCAGGGATTGGTATTGGGACCACTGCTCTTTTTAATTTATATTGATGATCTGGACTTTGGGTATAGGGAGTACCATTTCGAAGTTTGCAGATGACACAAAGTTAGGAAAAATAGTAAATAGTGATGGAAGATAGCAGCCATCTGCAAGAAGATATAGACAGAATGATAAAATGGGCAGGTACAAGGCAGATAAAGTTTAATGTGGAGAAATATGAGGTGATGCATTTTGGAAGGAGAAATGAGGGGAGGCAATATAAGCTAGATAGTACAATTTTAAGGGGTGTGAAGGAACAGAGAGACCTGGGGTTGTGTAAGTGAATCTATGAAGGTGGCAGGACAGGTAGGTAAGGCTGTTAAAAAAGCATATGGGATACTTGGCTTTATAAATAGGGGCATAGAGTACAAAAGTCAGGAAGTTCTGACTAACCTTTACAAAACTTTGGTTAGGCCTCAGCTGGAGTACTGTGTACAATTCTGGTCACCACACTTTAGGAAGGATGTTAAGGCATTGGAAAGGGTGCAGAGGAGATTTACCAGGATGGTATCAGGAATTAGGGACTTCAGTTATGAGGAAAGGCTAGAGAGGCTGGGTTTAGTCTCATTGGAACAGAGAACATTACGAGGAGATCTAATAGAGGTTTTCAAGATCATGAGAGGATTCGATAGGGTAAACAGAGAAAAACTGTTTCCACTGGTGGGTATGTCAGTGACCCGAGGTCACAGATTTAAAATAGTTTCAAAAAGAAGCAGGGGAGGTGAGGAGAAATGTTTTCACTCAGCGAATTGTTCAAATCTGGAATACATTGCCTGAAAAGATGATGGAGGCCGATTCGATAACAACTTTTAAAAGAGAGGTAGAAGTTTATTTGGGGAAGACAGGTTTACGAGGTTATGGGGAGAGAGCTGGGGAGTGGGATTAAATTGCTCTTTTTAAAGAGCCGGCACAGACTCGATGGGCCGAAAGGCCTCCTTTTGTGCCGCAAGATTCTATCATTCTATGAATTCTTAGTGGTGGGCCGGTGGCTTCTTACCAATGGAAAGTCTTGTTGGGGCTGTTCTTGGCCGTTGCCTTGTCTTTAAGGAAGGAGTGCCACATGGCACATGGCTATTCTAACCAGAAAGGTTCTGATCACAGACCCACTGCTTCTCTCCTTCAGTAGTAGTAAGTCTAGTCTCTTCTCATACCCCCATCTTGGGCCCTCCTCAGCCTCCCCTCCCCAAGGAGCGAAAGTCTCTTAAGCAAATCACCAGATCGGAAATCAAAACTTCTTGGCAACACATCAACCACATAATCAATTGATCTCTCCCAGTCACATCAGCACGGGATTATTATTTGTTTTTAAGAAGAAGAAAGTAACTTAACTTTTTTAAAAAAAATGTTTCCACACCAAGTGCTCCAATTACACATGCTGATAGTTGCATGTGTAATGTTTTTTAATCCACAAAACACCATGTAGATTAAATCAATAATTTAATTTAAAATGTTACAAGTTGACTTCTATCAGATCACTCTATCTTTGCACTCTATCCCCAAATCGCCCAGTCACACTTCCCATAAACCTTTTGGACTTGTCTCATTCAATTGCCCCTCATCACGTTAAGGCAATATACAACAGCGTGTCTTTTGTTGCTGATGAGCAATTTGCTCAAACAGTCTTTAGACTATTAAGACGTGAAAGCTTTTTTTGTTGACCAATAGTAACGTGGGGCTCAGATAGGGGTTTTGTTGAATCAAAGCTGAGGTGTAGAAGTGACTTTCCTGAAGGCTTCCAGTCAACCGCGAGTATCAACAGCAACACCAATTTGCATTTATGTAGTACTCTTCACTCAGTATGGCGTCTCAGAGCACTGTACAGAATGGGAGATTGACTGTAGCCCTGGATGGAGACATCAGTGGACTGGAATTCACAGAATTTAAAGACAAGTAGTTTCTTGTCCAAATGGTCATTATTTATATGCTGCATTCAACATAGTTGACCACACCATCCTCCTCCACCACTTCTGCTCCTTCATCCACCTTAGTGGGACCACATTCACATAGTTTGAGTCCTACTTAACCAAACGCCAGCACTTCATCTCGGCCAATGGTTTTTTCAGTCCAGTCCGCTGATGTCTTGTTGGCTTGTTTGACGGGCATCAAGGCCTGGATCAGCACAAATTTCCTGCAGCTGAAGGTTGGCAAGATGGAAGCTGTATTCTTTGTCTCTCGTCATCGTCTTCTTTCCTGCGGATCTGATCTCCTCAACCTCCCTGGGCTCTCCCTCAGACTCTCTGAAACCGTATGCAACAGGCGTCAGGTTTGATTCCCAGCTTTCCTTTCTACCCCACATCCGTTTCTTGACCAGATTCACTTTTTTCCATCCCCATCCATGCTTTCCTCAATTGCTGGCTGGACTTCCAATGCCCTCCTCGCTGATCTCGCCCGATCCCCACTTGGATCATACACAAAATCCAATAAATTGAAAACTCTGCTGCCTGGATACTCACCTTCACAAAACTCTGAACTACCATCACACCAGTCCTTGCCAGACTCCACTTGCTCCCAATCACCAAACAAATCAATTTCAAGATCCTCTCACTCATTTTAAAATCATAGTTCCCTTGTACCCCCCGACCTGCTTACTCCCCGCTCCATCACCCTCTGCTCGGCTGGCTCCATCCTCCTGTATGGGCGACCCCACATGACTGTCACTATATAAATTTAATTGTTGTTACATGTGAGCCTAGAAGATTGTTCCATCCTTGGAAGGGGTATGGCAGCAAAATCTGGATCACTGGTCTTCCCTCTCTGACCAAATAATAAATATTTTTTTGAGGAATTATTATTAGGCGTATGTGTGGAGTAAGATAACTTGCCGAAGGTTTCGCCCTGACCTGCTGGAAATCGAACCCAGATCCTCTCTCTTGCAAGGCGAATGCTCTAACCGCTAAGCCCTGTGGAGTATTCAGTATTTGAATGGAATTTAATAAAAAATACAAAATATGCTTGGTCAGGCATACATACCCTCTCATTATCTTGACTTTACCTGATGTCTTTCACCCCTGCTGTGAAATTATTATCCCCTGCCATTCTCTGTACAGTACAACTTTTGTACTTTGCGGGGAATTAATCATGAGATCAGGTAGGACCCAGTCAGCATAACGCGTGAGCTTCAGGGCCTCAGGAAGAGCTTGATCTGAGTGCAATGCTGGGGGGGAGTGTTCGTTGTGTTCAGAACGTTCGTTGTGAGGAGATGCTGGACTTCCTCGAGTCTAAAATCGAGAAAATCCGCTCTGCGGTTTCCTCCCCCCACCACTCCTCCACCTCCGCACCCTCATCAGCTACCTCAACCCCTACTCACCCCCCATTTCACACTTTCAACCCCACCACCTCGCTTTCAGTCACAAAAACAATCACCTCCATGAAACCCACCACGTGCTCATTGGACCCCATCCCCACCCCCCTCCTCCGCACCCAGCTCCATTTGTTAGCCCCGCTCATTTGTGACACCATTAACCTTTCCCTCTCCTCAGGTACCGTCCCCACCTCCCTTAAAACAGCCACCATCACCCCTATCCTGAAAAAACCCTCCCTTGATGCGTTGCAACCATCAAGTTATCGACCCATCTCCAACCTCCCGTTTCTATCCAAGGTCCTTGAAAGAGTGGTTGCCTCCCAGCTCCGCTCTTTCCTTTCAACTCCCTCACTTCTTGAACCCCTCCAATCAGGTTTCCGCCCTATCCACAGCACAGAAACTGCCCTGGTCAAGGTCACAAATGACATCCTAACCGCCTGTGACCAGGGCTCCCTCTGCCTCCTCGTCCTCCTTGACCTGTCTGCTGCATTCGACACAGTCGATCACACCATCCTCCTTCAACGTCTTTCCTCCCACCTCAACCTTCAAGGCACAGTCTTTGACTGGTTCCACTCTTATTTGACCCACCGTTTACATTTTGTTTCTTCCAATGGTTTTTCTTCAAACCCCCGCACAGTTTCTCACGGCGTCCCTCAGGGCTCTGTCCTCGGTCCCCTCCTTTTCACCCTTTACACGCTCCCTCTGGGCGACGTCATCCGCAAACATGGGGTAAATTTCCCCATGTATGCGGACGACACCCAGTTGTACCTTTCTGCCTCATCCCTCAACCCCCAGACGATCGATGTTCTGACAGCATGTCTGTCCGACATCGAGTCGTGGATGAGGGACAACTTTTTGCAATTGAACGTGAATAAGACCGAGGCCCTCCTGATTGGCTCAAGCCAGCGCCTCCGCACATCAGGCGCTGCCAGCCTCAACATCCAAGGCTGCACTCTCCACCTCACAAAGCCAATCAGAAACCTTGGCATCATGTTCGATCAAAAACTTTCCTTCCTCCCCCACCTCCGCGCCTTGACCGGCACCGCTTATTTCCACCTGCGCAACATTGCCAGGCTCCGCAACTATCTTACCCCCCGCGCTGCCGAAACACTCGTGCATGCATACATCACCTCACGGCTGGACTACGGAAATTCTCTCCTCGTCGGCCTCCCCAGTTCCTCCATTCACAGGCTGCAGGCCATCCAAAACTCTGCAGCCCGTGTACTATCCCACACCCGCCTCCGCGACCACATAACCCCCACCCTCGCCTGTCTCCACTGGCTCCCCATCCTCCAGAGGATCGAGTTTAAGATCCTCGTCCTCACCTACAAGGCCTTACACGGCCTTGCCCCACCCTATTTAACCGATCTACTCTCCCCCTACACGCCCACCCGGACCCTCCGTTCAACAGGACTTGGCCTGCTCCAAGCCCCCCGCCCGAACCGCCCCACCATCGGAGGCCAGGCCTTCAGTTTCTCCACTCCCACCCTATGGAATGCCATCCCTCAATCCCTCCGTTTCATCTCTTCCCTTTCCTCTTTCAAGGCCGGTTTGAAGACTTTCCTCTTCGATCGTGCCTTTTGTTCCACCCCGAAGTTTCACCCCTTCCCAAACACTCCCCTCCCAGCTCAGGTCACACGCCTCCTGTGCAGCGCCTTGGGACGTCCTCCCGACGTGAAAGGCGCTCTATAAATGTAATTTGTTGTTGTGTTGTTGTTTCAGTGCTGAAACACCGAGGTACTGGCACTGCATGAAGCTCACTGTGTAGTTGTTGTTGAGTCCCCAAATGAAAGGACCCATGTTCGATTCCTGGATGGGGCGAAACCTCGGGGAAGTTTCCTTACTCCACACACACACATACACACACACCCCTTTATTTACCTTACAGTAAGTAGGAACCTTGTTGTTAGTTGATGGGCGGATCGCTTTCCGTGCGTAATAATCTCGCCCCCAAAAATGAATGGTCACTCAGTTCACGACTGTTTGTTGGGACACTGCTGTGTTCACGGCTGCTGCGTTTTGCCCACAAAATATACAATCAATCCACTTTATAGTATGTTCTCGGAAGCGCATGGAGACATTTCAATGATGTGATAAGTCGCTATATCAAATGTAGGATTATTATTATTATATCCAGCAGGGTAACCATTCTTTTGTACAGAGATTTAAGGGTGAGAAAAAGATGAATCCCTCCAGTAGGTTGACATTAATTTGATGCTGGAATTCAACATATTACATTTTCTTAGTTATTTAAATGTATATGTATTTTTAAAAAAGCAATACATTTTTTTGGGGGACCTCTACACATTTTTGTACCGAAATTTGAGGGTGGGGAGGGAGGTAGGGAGCGACATTGCCCTCTGAATTTCTCAGCGATCGATTCCCTTTCCAACCTCACTGCAGCTTCTCATGCTGGGAGTATGGATCTATAAGGTGTTAGCATCTCTCCAATTACTTAGTCCAAGGGATTTGTGAACCATCTTAGATAGTGAGTGGCTGGGGCTGTCCTGTCCAATAAAGTGCTCTGGGCAGCTACCCTGCATGGGGAGTGTTATATAAATGCAAGTTGTTGTTGATTAGGAAGAAAATCTCCAATTGTGTTCAGACGAAAGAGCTTCCCAAGTTCTGACATCCTGAGTTTTGTCCTTGTGGGTATTGCTGGTTTTTGTTTGAGAAACTCAGTTGCTGCTCTGTCTGTGCCTTTGTAGAAATGTAGCTTGCTCTACTCTCATGACTTAAATTGTTGTATGCAGTCCCGTAGTGTATTGGTGAAAGCACTCAGCTCGCAAGCGAGAGGACCCAGGTTTGGCTGCCAATTCCTGGGCGGCACAAAACCTTAGGCAAGTTTCCTTACTTCACACGGCTCTGTTTACCTAGCAATAAGAGGATCCTGGTTGTTAGTCAATTGGTGGATCACTTTCCAGAGCCATAAGCCCTTTTTTTAAAAAAAGTAATACAGCGCTATATCAAATGCAAGGATTATTACTATTATAATTATTATTCCCAAACAAATAACTTGCTGAAGGCCTGCAGGATTATAGATTGAATCTATCTAGTTATGCCTTCTCCATGCAGCTAATTTGGGCTTGCTGCAAAATCCCTGTCCTCTCAGTGACACTATTAGTGCTCGAGCCGTCTTTTTTGGTATTGTACCACGTGATCTTTAACAGGCCTTCGGGCAGCCAGGACCTCTGTTTAAATTCTCATTTTAAGGACATCTCCAACAATGTGTTGTACCATAACTGAACTGTTGGGTAGCCATGCAATAGAAAATGTGCGTGCTGATCCGCTGGCCTAGACGCAAAGCCTTCTGAAGTCTAGCCTAGATTATCAAAAGTCCCAACGTGGGGCTTGAATCCACAACCTTCTGACTCGGAGGCTTGAACGCTACCAGCCAAACCGGTCTGTCCCCCTAACTTCACGTAAATTAAATTTGTACAAGTGTTCGGAATCCCAAGTTACATTTTGTATTCTTGCTGTGGCCCAATTTATTCTAAACATAAATGTCTCTGACGTTGAACAAACTCATCTAGCAAGTGTTTACACATGTAGATGATGTTGCGCGGTGGTGAGATTAGGATACCTAACTTCTGTTCCCAGTACGAAAGTACAAATGTAATTTTTGAGAAGTTAGTGTACAGCAAGTTCCTTTCAATGAGACGTTGTTGGAAAGGGCTGTGGTAATTAAAGCATTAGGAATAAAATGTTCTCCTTGTCGAAAAGGTGGTGTGTGTTTCTTATAGTAAATGCTGATGATGTGTGAATGCGTTGCAAGCTGGAAAATTGCCAACTTTTTGCTGCGATGATCAGATGTCCTGAATTATTTCTCAGATATTTAGAATATTTAGAAAAGAGAGACTCAAAGCGCTTCAGAAAATATACCGTAAAGTGAAAGCTAATTGCTCACAGCATCGTCTCACAAACAATTGTAGATTGCGCGACCAAATTATTATTATTTTGAATTGATTATTGGGCCCGGAAAAGCGATCAGCCAGCCTACTAACAACAAGGTTCTTGCTGCCTCTTGAGCGCTCATCTCTCCATTTTGGTACGACTCCCGGTCTAATTTCCTCCCTATCTTTTCAGTGGGCCGTGTCGCCTTTAATTAAGTCCTTCCCTTTTTTATTTTTCTTTACTGACTGGGGCCAGTAGTGAAATAAAAATCCTGACAGTTTTGCAGCAAAAAGGTGATCCGCAGACTGTGGGAGGGGAAAACCTATGTGATGCTGGATTGATACAGCTCCCAGAGTGAGCTGCGGAAAAGGCATCTCTTTTTCTTGCAATTGTGTTCTTTCTTGTTAATAAAAATTTAGCTCTGATCTGTCTGTTCAGAACTAAACTGCTCGGTCACATCTACCAGTCTGTCACTCTTACCCAGCCACAGAGCTACAGGAACCCAACTGGAAACGTTCACTGTTTTCGTGCCTTGCAAAACTGCCACAGCTCAGTGATCATAATAATAATGAATAATAGTAACAATTAATCCTTGCATTTGATATAGCACCCGATCACGTTGTTGAGACGTCTTAAAACTCTTCGCAGAATATACTGTAAAGTGAATTGCATATTTTATGAGTGAAACACGACAGCTAATTGCCATATTAGTGTTCCATAAACAGTCGTGGATTGAGTGACCTTATTATTATTAGCAGTAGTATTATTGAAGGTATTATTGGCCCTGGTAAAGCGATCTTCCAGTCAATTTAACAAGTGGGTTAATACTTACCGCTAGGTAAACAGAGGTTTGTGGAGTAAGAAAACTTGCCGATGGTTTCGCCCTGGCTGGGAATTGAACCCAGGTCCTCTCGCTTGCCAACACGCTACAGAACTCCAAATATAATATAAATTAATGTTTGCATTTGTTGTATGCCTGTTACGTCATGTTAAAGCTCTTTACTTTAACGTGAATTAGAAGGTTGTGGGTACACTAAAGTGTAATCGCTGTGTATTTGTGCGGAAACATCGCAATTCATTTGCGCACAGCAATGTGCTATACACAGCCATGAAATGAATAAACAATTTCATCTGGAGAATAAATTGGCCAGGCAGGCACCAACAAAATCTCCCTCATCTTTTACGAAATGAGCTAGACCTGAATTTAACATCCCATTGAAGGATGATAATAATAATAATCCTTGCATTTGATCACGTCTACAGAGCTGCCAACCTTTTTTAACAAAAACAAGTACTCCTGAAAGCTAAAAACAGTATTTTGTAATAAAAAAAAGTATTTTCTCCAGAACCTACCGGTACTTAAACAAAAAAATTACAGCGCGAAAAGATGCCAAGTAAAATGGGACTTCAAAACCCCCTGTGTGGCAAAAATTGCTTTAAGAGGGAGGTCCCTACTGTGTTTCCGTATATGAAAAAAATTGTTCCCAGTAACGCCTTGTGCCTAGCCTAGCGCCCAGCGCTAACATTTACAGTGCATCAGCAACGGCATAAGGTAGGTACTGGGTAGCACTGCTATTGAAGGCAGGGAGAGAGAGTTAAAGAGAAAGAGACAGACAGAGAGAGGGAAAGAGACACGGAGAGAAAGAGACACACAGAGAGAGAGAGACACAGAGAGACTGAGAAAGAGAGAGACAGAGAGGAGAGACAGACAGACAGAGCATGGAACATTTCGGATTTTCCCAAAAACTTATTTTACCAAGAAAAATCGTACTGCCGTATTTACTTCAATTTATCGTACTAAATACACGGCAAAAACGTACTGGTTGGCAGCTCTGCGTCTAATCAATCAATCAATCAATGAATCAAAACTTACATTTATATAGTACCTTTCATGTCGAGAGGACGTCCCAAGGCACTGTACAGTCAGGTAGGCGGGCGGGGGGTGGGTGTCAGGGCAGAATGAAGAAGAGTAGGAAAATTGACTGCATATTTGTGGGCGAAACGCAGCAGCCAAATTGCGCACAGTTGTCCCAAAGCGTTTCACAGAATATATTGTAAAGTGAATTGACTATATTTTGTGAGGCAAAATGCGAGGCGCATAACAGTGTCTCACAGAGAGTCGTGGATTGACGTGATTAATTTTTTTTGAAGGAATTATTACCCGCAGAAAAGCGATTGGCCAATCGACCGCGAACTGGGTTCCTACATCCCACGAGGTAAACAGACATGTGTGGAGTAAGGAAACTTGCCCCATTTGGCCTGCCAGGAATCAAATCCAAGTCATCTCACTTGCGAGGCGAGTGCTCTAATCACTGAGCTACAGGACTTCACCCCCAGCATTGAAAATCCTACGAAACTCTTTGAGACTTTCTTTCCAACATGAAAGGCGCTGTACCAAATTTATGACTTGTTATTATTAGTGTGTTTGAGTTGTGAGGAATCACCCTGTCTCTTGGTAAGATCCTTTGGGAGTGGGTGGGAGTAGCAAATCAGGTAGAGTTTAAAGTAGCAGAGATTGTATTCAAGTCAAGGCCATATTTGAATTCTTCACTTTGTTGCTGCTTCTCCCTGATGGGAGAAGGTTGGTGTGTGTTTTTCAAAATCAAGACCTTTTGCAGGGTTCGTAGATTGAAATTTATTTCTCAAGCATTAGTAGATTTTTTTTAACTTCTGTTAAACTCTACAACTCAACAGATGATGGACTTCTCCTGTCTGAGCTGCTACGGTCTAATTTTTCGGACAAAATATTAGGCAATAGACTGGCAATTAAATGTATATTTTTTAAAGGAATGTTGATGAAGTATTATCACAAAGTGTGAAGCGACAATTTGAGAGCTTCTGTTTTATACTTAAAAAAAACTCTGATGCTCTTTTTTTGCCCCTTGTCTCTCTAGTCTATGTACCTATAAAGAACTCGCCATTCAGGAACAGATGGTACTTGATAGCACAAGTCAATGTTTTAACCCATGCAAACTTGTCTGCTCTTGTCTGAATGTGCAGGGTTTGGTCAGGACACCGGAAGAAACTTGCTTATCTTTTATAAATTGCGTGTGTACATGTGGACAACAACCACAAAATTACATTTATAGAGCACTTTTCATATTGGGAGGATGTCCCAAGGCGCTGAACAGTTAGGTCGGGACCCAAGCGGTGGGAGAAGGGTCAGGGTAGGGGCGGAGGGAAGGAGAGTAGGAAAGTGGGGAGAGCTAGGAGGGCAGCAGAAGACACGGTTGAAGAGGAAGGTCTTGAGCCTGGCCTTGAAGGAGGGAAGGGAAGAAGTGAGGCGAAGGGATTGCGGGATGGACCTCTGAACTTTACAATCCATTTAGTTTAATTGCCTTCAGCCTGTAAACCCTTTGTGCAGTAAAATAGGGTTGGGATCTGATACTCCTTTTCAGTGGTTTGGCGATTCGAAGTGCACTGGTAATTTTATGATGCAATCTTTTTGTTGGAACCTGTGCCTCTTAGATTATTGTTTATCATAGAATCATAGAATCATAGAATTTTACGGCACAAAAGGAGGCCATTCGGCCCATCTAGTCTGTGCCGGCTCTTTGAAAAGAGCGATTCAATCCCATTGCCCTGCCCGCTCCCCATAGCCTAATAGACCCGTTCTCCCTAAATAAAGATCTAATTCCCTTTTAAAAGTTGTTATCGAATCAGCCTCCACCACCTTTTCAGGCAATGCATTCCAGATTCGAACAACTCGCTGAGTGAAAAAATTTCTCCTCAGCTCCCCTCTACTGCGCCTTGAAACTATTTTAAATCTGTGACCACGAGTCACAGATTCACCCACGAGTGGAAATAGTTTTTCTCTATTTGCCCTGTCGAAACCCCTCATGATCTTATAAACCTCTATTAGGTCTCCCCTCAATCTTCTCTGCTCCAGAGAGAATAACCCTAGCCTATCTAGCCTCTCCTCATAGCTGAAGTCCCTCAATCCTGGCACCATCCTAGTAAATCTTCGTTGTACCCTTTCCAATGCCTTCACATCCTTTCTGTAGTGTGGTGACCAGAATTGAACACAGTATTCCAGCTGAGGCCTCACCAAAGTCCTATAGAGGTTAGTCAGCACTTCCTGACTTTTGTACTCTATACCCCTATTTATAAAGCCTAGTATCCCATATGCCTTCTTAACAACCTTGTCTACCTGTCCTGCCACCTTCAACGAGTCACTAACACAAATCCCCAGGTCTCTCTGTTCCTTCACACCATTTAAAATTGTACTATCTAGCCTATATTGCCCCTTCATTTCTTCTCCCAAAATGCATCACCTCACACTTCTCTGCATTAAACTTCATCTGCCATGTGTCTGCCCACTTTACCAATTTGTCTATATCCTCTTGCAGATGGCTACTATCCTCCTCACTGTTTACTATTCTCCCTAACTTAGTGTCATCTGCAAACTTGGAAACTGTACTCCGTACACCCAAGTCCAGATCATTGATGTAGATTACAAACAGCAATGGTCCCAAAACCGATCCCTGTGGCACACCACTGCTCACTTCCCTCCAATCTGAAAAACAGCCGCTCACTACAACTCTCTGCTTTCTGTCTCGCAGCCAGTTGTGGATCCACGCTGCCACTGTCCCTTTTACGCCATGGGCCTTTAATTTCATAATAAGTCTCTCATGTGGCACTTTGTCAAATGCCTTTTGAAAGTCCATGTAAACTACATCAACTGCGCTACCATTATCCACCCATTCCGTTACCTCATCAAAAAATTCTATCAGATTTGTAAGGCAAGATTTGCCTTTAACAAATCCATGTTGACTGTCCTTTATTAGCCTATATCTTTCTAAGTGAAGATCTACCTTGTCCCTGATTATGGACTCTAGAATTTTGCCCACTACCGACGTTAGACTGACTGGTCTGTAGTTACCAGGCTTGTCCTTCTGCCCCTTTTTATACAAGGGAGTAACATTAGCTATCCTCCAGTCCTCTGGCACGACCCCTGTGTCCAAGGAAGATTGAAAGATCGTGGCCAGAGTCCCTGCTATTTGCTCCCGTGCCTCACTTAGTAACCTAGGGTGCATCCCATCCGGACCAGGTGACTTATCCACCTTGAGCGACGTCAACCTTTTTAGCACTTCCTCTCTGGTTATAATTATTCTATCCATTTCTCCTACCCTCTCCTCTAATACCATGGCATTGGCTGTATCCTTTTCTTTTGTGAAGACAGAGGCGAAGTACTCATTCAGTACATCAGCCATGCCCTCTGCCTCCACAATGAGATTTCCTCCTAGGTCCCTAATTGGCCCCACCCTCTCCTTGACCAACCTTTTACTCTTAATATGTTGGTAAAAAACCTTAGGGTTCCCCTTAATCTTACTCGCTAATTGTTTTTCATGCAGTCTCTTTGCCCCTCTAACTTCCTTTTTTAGTTCTATCCTACACTTCCTATATTCTGCTTGGTTCCCTTCTGAATTTTGAGCCTGACACTTATCATAAGCCTCTTTTTTTTGTTTGATTTTGGCCCCGATTTCCTTAGTCATCCAGGGAGGTTTGGATGCCTTACATTTCACCTTTGTGGGGATGCTTTTGACCTGTGCCTGAACTATCTCCTCTTTGAACGCTGCCCACTGCTCGTTAGTTGTCTTACCCGCCAATTTTTCTTTCCAATCCACCTTGGCTAGGTCCCACCTCAACTCATTGAAATTAGCCCTTTTCCAGTTGAGTGTCCTCACCTGTGATCGTTCCTTATCCCTTTCCATAATTATTCTGAATCTAACGATATATGGTTGTTAATAGAGGGAGCTGTGGAAACATTACTTTGGAAACAATGCCTTTTGACAGATATCAGTGTAGAATTGGGTCCCATGTTTACAGTTTGTCTTTCAGCACAAATATAACAACAGCAACAGCAACACTGGTGCAAGAGTATTTAGCGCCCTAGGCAACCCTACAGATGTGCGCCCCCTAGTAACTTTTGATAGGCTAATGTTAATACTAAAAAATCATATAATTAATTATCAATGAAGGTAATGGTAATAGTTGCATATTTATTTATGAAACATACTTCTGTTTTATTTAAATATTAAGCATTCACCGGTCAACTTACTGCTAACTCCCACTTCTCCGCCACTATACGCCAGCAGACGACAGCAGTAATTTTTGCCGCACGTGGCAAACTGTATGTGTTCTGTAACCAGGGCCAACGCCCCCCAAATTTGGCGCCCTAGGCGACCGCCTAGTTCGCCTAAAGGTAGTGCCAGCCCTGTGTCTTGGAGCGCTTGCTTTCAATGGAGTTTTGCTTTTTTTTAATGTTTTCAACACTGGCCTTGGCCTGTCACCTGGTTCCATCACTGTCTAATTCACTGATTCATTTTACAATACTCTTTCCTCCCCGCTCCGCCCACCCCCTTACAAACTATTTTCTATTTATATCAATGATCTAGATGAGACTATTGAATGTAACGTGTCTAAATTTGCGGATGACACTAAACTAGGTAGCAGAGTGAGCTCTGAGGATGATGCAAAAGGATTGCAACAAGATATAGATAGGCTAGGGGAGTCGGCAAGTAGGTGGCAGATGGAATTCAATGTTAGCAAGTGTGAAATTATTCACCTAGGTAGCAAGAATAAAAGAATAGATTATTTTCCAGAGGGGGAAAAGTTAGATAGTGTTAGTATTCAAAGGGATTTGGGTGTCCTTGTACACCAGTCCCAAAAAGTTAGTTTGCAGGTGCAGCAAGCAACTAAGAAGGCGAACGGCATGCTAGTGTTCATTTCAAAAGGTTTAGAGTATAAGAGTAGGGAAGTCTTGCTGCAACTGTATAGGGCCCTGGTGAGACCGCACCTAGAGTATTGTGTGCAGTTTTGGTCTCCTTATTTAAAAAAGGACATACTTGTCTTAGAGGGGGTGCAGCGTAGATTCACTAGGTTAGTTCCTGGGATGAGGGGACGAACCTATGAGGATAGGTTGAATAAACTAGAGCTGTATTCTCTGGAGTACAGAAAAATTAGGGGGGATCTTATTGAAACATATAAGATTCTTAAAGGGCTAGATAAAGTAGATACTGAGGGACTGTTTCCCCTGGTAGGAGAATCTATAACCAGGGCTCACAGTCTTAAAATTAAGGGTCAGCCTTTTAGAACAGAGTTGAGGAAACATTTCTTCGCTCAGAGGGTAGTGAATTTATGAAATTCATTACCCCAGAAGGCTGTAGATGCTCAGTCCTTGAACATTTTCAAGGCTGAGACTGATAGATTTTTGAAAAATAGAGGGATTAGGGGATATGAGGATAGGGCAGGCAATCAGAGTTAGGTGAGAAGATCAGCCATGATCTTATTCCAGGCTCCTAATTCTTATGTTCTTATGTAAATGCCCCATGAGATATTCTTTCATTCCATTGGTGCTTGCTGCTAGTTGCTGAGACCAAGGTTAAGTGAAAAACAATGGCTTGTTTTGGTGGCTTTGATTATGGTGAGGGAAGATATTAATAATAATCTAATAATCCCATAATAATCCTGCCATTATCATCTTGTTGATTGTTTCAAAGCGCTTCACATAATATAATCTGGAAAGTGAATTTATTTATATTTTATGGGCATAACGCGGCAGCCAATTGCACACAGCAGTGTCCTGCAAACAGTGATGAATTGAGTGACCGCATTTTTTTTAAAGGGATTATTACCCCTGGTAAACCTTCCGCCAATCGACTAACAACCGATTCCTACTTACTGCTAGCTAAACAGGTGTGTGGAATAAGGAAACTTGGCTAAGGTATCTCCACGCCTGGGTCCTCTCACTTGCAGTGTCGAAGTGTCTTAATTTTGATGCTTTCCTTAGTTTCCCTGAATTATCAAGAAGTCACTTTGGTCTTCAATTCATGATGTGTTGTTAATATAAATAAATAATAATCCTTGCATTTGATATAGCGCTTTTCACGTCTTCTAGACGTCTCCAAGTTGTAAAGTGTATTGACTGTATAATTTGTGGATGAAAGGGCTCTTGTGCACCCGGCCAAGTCAAGCTTCAGAGCAGCGCTGAGGTTCGCTAGGGCCCTCGTCACCACTAGGGCTGACGAGGTGGGGGATGTCATGGCTTCTACTGGGTCAGAAAGGGAATCTTTCTCATGTCCGGGTATTGTTTAATTTGGCAGGGGTGATGAGGGATACGGTTCTCCCAGTGATAGCTAGATATGGTAGTGGTTGATATGGAATCTTGCACAGAAACCTAGTACAGTAAAAGCCTGTTTATCTGGCGCCCTCAGGACCTGGCCAATGCCGGTTAAACGACATGCCGGATATTCTTTCGAATGTCCGACGCCAAAACCCCAACACAAAAGAATTAACTTATTTTAACACATACCATATTAATAATAGACCCGATAATAACAGACCTTTGTTATTCACCTAAAAATCACCTTTGCTGGTAGATGCTTGGTTTGAAGCCATGATGCTGGGATAGAGGTGTACAGTCTATCGATAACTTCTACAATGGCCGACACGAGGGCAAAAAACGGCATCAGATTTTTTTAAGGCACTACTAGCAGCATTCCGAAATACCGATACGAGGGGGGGGAAAATGCACCACTGCGATTGTGCAGGATAAGATCCAGTTATTCGAATATGGACCTTTTTCTTGAGGTGCAGGTAATACAGAAGTTACGGTTGATCGGGTCATGGATAAACGGGCTTTTACTGTATGTGACACTCATTGAATTGTACAAGAGAAGAACGAGTTCAGTGTAAATGAGACCTCTTCTACATCAGCGTAATGAAGTGAACTGAAAGCTTTTTCAAGTGTTTTTTTTATCAACCAAAGCACGTTTGAGAGAAGCAAACTGTCAACATGACAACATGGAATCCTCAGGACTCTCCAGCCTGACAGTTGCTGCTTTTATGGAGGAAAAATATGCTTTTGTTCCACAAACGTTTCAGTGTTTTAGGTCACATCATACATGACTTTCCTCGGACAATCTATCCATCTTCATCTACTGAGATTATAGAAGTGATAAATAATCCTTATAATAATCCTTGTATTTGATATAGCGCCTTATCACTTTGCTCGATGTCACAAAGTGCATCACCGAATATACTGTAAAGTAAATTGACTGTATATTTTGTGGATGAAATGTGGCAGCCAATTGCTCACAGCAGTGTTCCACAGACAGTCATGGGTTGAGTATCCAAATTGAAATTGAGGTGAGGGGAAAGAAATACAATGGAGTAAGTAATATATTGGGAAGGGACTTTATACAGCATTTTTCACACAGGGTAATATCTCTGGGTGCTCAGAGAGATGGGGGAGTGAGGGAGATTTAAGTAACTGATCACACACCACTGTTAACCAGAACCAGTTTAGCTGAGATTTCCTTGTTCCCCGATATCAGTGAATCTTGTTGGTTTTCATGACAGTGGTGTCTCACAAATTTATGGCATGGTCGTTTGTTTAATCATATTTCAGGCAGATGTGTAACGTCCATTTATTTATACTGTATTTTTTTTGGTGGCGGGGGTGGGTTCAAAAACCCTCCCAAAAATTGTAACACACTGTGTATGACCAATAGAAATTAATCAATTCAAACAATGTCTTGTTATTCTCTCTCTTCCCTCCCTCCCCCACCCCCCATCCACCCCCCAAACGGTGTCTGTTTTGTATTGCTGGATCGCTGCTCAAATTATTTTCTGGTGTGTGTGTGTGTGTGTGTGCAAGGTTTTGGGAAATAGTGGAGGAGGCCTGTTTTGACTGTGCCCTGCTGTCATGCTGTGAATACTGTGCTTCCCTTCCAGTGGTGGAATGGGGAGATGACGTGAGAGGAATTACTGAGGAGGAAACCATGGTTCTGGTGAACCATCAGTCGACAGGAGACGTCTGCACCCTCATGATGTGCCTGCAGCACAAGGGAAAGGTACGTGCTACAACCGAACTGCACCGCACACGGACAGTGCCTTATCCGTAGTTTTAACAGGGAGGAAGGAGGTCATTCAGTACAACTATAGCTTGCGTTTATATAGTGCCTCTCATGTAGGATATATGTAGTGGGCAAGATCGGACGGGGGTTTGCTGAGTGGATGGAGCAGCTATGAGGTAGTGTCATTCGGAGGATACAGAGGGTGGCGTGGGGCGAGGTCTTGGAAGGATTTCAACATGAATTCAATCCTATTTCCCTGCATTCTAAAAATAAAATAAAAAACTCTCAGTTCAGACACAGAAGAGGATTTGATGAAGGTCTTCTTCCTTCTCGCCTAACTAGTTGGGGAGCTGTTTTAACAGTGGAAGCCTGGCTCCTCACTGCTGCTGGTTTTCCTTCTCTGCAGTCTTGCGAAGCACAATGAGCGTCATGAGCGAGAGGAATAAAAGCCAGACTCATTTAATTTGGGCTTGAAACCCTCTTCTCTTTCATAAATCTGTGATATCTGGGCTGCTCTGTGCATCTGACATTTTCGACCACAAAATATACAGTCAATTCACTTTACAACAACATCAAAATTACATTTTTATAGTGCCTTTCACATCGGAAGGATGTCCATATATTTACAGCATATTCTGTGAAGCATATTCTTTTGAGACATCTCGAAGATGTGATAATGTGCTATATCAAATGCAAGGATATATATAAGCAGGTTGATTCGGTCAACGTTGTTTCGTTATTATGTTGTTGATACATAGGGAAACATATGTCCATTTAACGTTGCAACGTTCACTATTACGTTATTCGCCAGTGGGTGGAAATGAACTATAGTTAACCCTCATCGAGGGCGACTTTTATCGATTGTGAATTAAAGCATACGCGATGGAAAAAAAGCGTCACTTTTTTGTGCAGGGTGCGTAATGCACCCTCGCACGCATAAACACTTGTGACGAGCCGGCAGCTCACGACTAAATCCGATGATTTCTCGCTGGCTGGCCCCGCGCGCAATGCGTCCTTGGAAACGTCTTCGACCTCAGAGCATTGCTTGGTAAACAGAAGAGACAGAGAGAGAGAGAGTCTCCTAACCATTTTCAGGAACAAAGGTAAACAAAGGTAAAATAATTTAGCCTAGCTGTGATTGCTTTATTCTTGATTACTGTTGCTTTATTGCTGGAGGAGTAGAGGGCCACCAGGCTGTACCCCGCCTCAGTTACGTACCTTGCATTGGTCGGGTGTGGATGTGCCTGGAGGCTTGAGGTGGGCAGCCTGTGGCTGGATTCCCCTAACCCCACTTTTCCCATTACTTGTTAACCTTATCCAATGCGATTTTACCGATTGCGCAGTTTTCCAGGAACGTAACCCCCGCGATCAACGAGGGTTAACTGTGCTTTGGGTAGCGTAGGTGAATATAGATGCTGAATGCCCAGTATTCTTACATGGGTTCGCTTAAATTCGTTTTGCTTAAAGTCACACTTTTCAAGAACACAACTACGATGTTAAGCGAGGACTAATTATAATATATATAATATATATATATATTGCAGCTATGCTGAACCAGTTTCATTTAATTATCCTTCTCTTCATCTGGAGCCTCTTGGATACAGCCTCTTCATCTCTTCATATTTAGTTGTCCTTGAAAGGCTCGATCTTCACTTCTTAGGTATTGTTATCCCTTAAGATCAAGAAAATGTGCTGTTGAATTCATTAGCATCCCTTGTTCACATATTTGCTCACATATCCTGTTAAGAGGCTTCAGTGGGAGGACTCCTGATTGAAATCCATACGTGTGTGATGAGCTTATTTAGATCACGAGATTCTCCCCCACCATTCCAAATATGCCCATGACACTCCACCATGCATGAGCTTTTTGATGAAGTATAAAGTCATGTCTCTACATCACTCGGTTAGACAGACACACAGAGAGATATTTTGTCATTTAATCTTTATTAGCACAGGTAAGCCTCTATTTAGGACGCTTCTATTTAGGACATTTCGATTGAAGGAACATAATTTTTTAACACCCTTTGACCAATATAGGACACTTGGATTTGTTTTAACGAACTAAATTTTTGTTTGCGCACGCGCAGTACATATTTTGAATATCGCGGTCGCATTTCACGCATCCTTTTTGTCCATATGTACAGTCCATAGTATATTCGCGGGTAAATCGCGCTCGCACCCGATATAGTGTATCCAAGCGTTTGAACTAGCCAATAGCATGTCACTACGTCATTGTTTAAAAGCCAGCTGATTTTGAAGCGACACCACGCCACGTCAGTATTACAGTAATTTCCAAACATTCCCGAGCAACTTCAAGCGATTTACAGCCTCTACCTCGTTTGTAGCCAGTTTATAGTAAGTGAAATGAGCAGCGGTAGTGGTCAGAGACCCCGCAAAGTCATCACTTTAAATACCAAATTGTAGGTGATAAATCGCATCAATTCTGGTGAATCTGGTGCATTGATGCTCTGAGGTCAAAGACGTTTCCAAGGACGCATTGCGCGCGGGGCCAGCCAGCGAGGAATCCGTACCTTTAATTAAATTAAAAGTACGGACGTCAGGAGGGCTTTAGGGCTAGCTAGATCGACGGTGGCTACTATAAAACAGAATAAGGACAATATATTGGCAAGTTCAAGATGTGTTACAGCTACAGATGCAAGCAGATTAGCAAAACATAAGAGTGATGTGATGGAAAACATGGAAAGAATGCTGAGTGTCTGAATTGAGGATCAGAACCAGCGTAATATACCACTCCAACACCCTGATTATCCAAGAGAAGGCAAAATCATTGTTTAGGGAGTTAAATGACCAGGAAGGAGAAGGCTCAACAGCATCATCTTTCAGTGCTAGTAGAGGGTGGTTTCAAAGGTTTAAAAGACGCTATGGGCTCCACAACATCAAGATGAGTGGGGAAGATGCAAGTACTAGTGCCACTGTCACACTGCCAATATTAAAGTTTGCCAGTATTAAAGTACAATACAGTACAGTTACCCACAAGTACCCCTTCTTGCCTATGTGTTAATTTGTGTGTTTTGTGTGACTTTAAGCAAAACGACATTAAGTGAATCCGTGCAAAAATACCGGACGTTCACGGTCTATGTATGCCTACACTACCCAAAGTAGTTTGTTTCTACCTGCGTGAATGATGTAATAGCGAACGTTGTGACGTTAAATGAATATATGTTCCCGTGTATCAGCAACATAATAACGAAACAACAGTGACCAAAACGTTAAATGAGGTCTACCTGTGTGTATATATATATACTGTAAATGTATATATTTCTGTATACAATAAAAGCTTTGTTATCCGGCACCCTCGGGACCTGACTGGTGCTGATTAATCAAATATGCTGGCTTTTCGAGTGGCAAATTGCAGAAAGTCCCACACATACAATTAACTTATTTTAAAACATACCATATTAATAATAGACTAAATAATAACAGAATATTGTATGGATACTTACCAATAAAGCATACTTAAATAATACAGACAACCCTTGCCGAACGAGGGGGTTACGTTCCTGGAAAACAGCTCACTCGGTAAAATCTCGTTCAGTAAGTTTAATAAGTGCGCATGTGCGGGGAAACCACGTATACTCAAATTTTACTTGTATTGGGAGATACTGATGTACTTTATGACTTTGGTTGAGCGTGCCGGTTGGCTGGTTGCCAGATAACCAAGCTTTTACTCTACAGTCAACCCATGGTGAATGTGACTTTCTGGATTGCGAATTCAACTACATGTGAAAAAATAAATGCGGTACTTTTTTGCAAAATGCGAATATAATTTGAGTATACGCCATATCTGACACCGCACGCATGCGCATTTGGGAGGATGACGCCAGCTCGGCCTCGGAGCAACCTGATGGCATTGCATGGTAAACAGAAGAGAGAGAGAGAGAGTCTCCTAACGCTTCCAGGACCAAAGGTAAAATAATTAGCCAAGCTGTGGTAGTGTAAGATGCTGTTTTATTGTCTCCAGTGAGTCAGTGAGAGCGGGGAGAGTGACGAGCGGGGAGAGTGACGAGCGGGGAGAGTGGGCTGTAGCCCACCTCAGTACGTGCCTTGCGTTAGTCGGGTGTGGATGTGCCTGGAGGCTTGAGGTTGGATAGCCTGTGGAAGAATTCCCCTAACCCCTTCTTTCCTATTACTTATTAAGCTTATCAAACACAATTTTACCAAGGGCGCTGTTATCCAGGAATATAATCCCCGTGTTCAGCGAGGGTCTATTGTATATATATATATATGTATATATGTGTGTGTGTCTGTATATACAGGTTATTGCTGTGATATTTGTTGTATTGTTCCCATGAACGTCTGGTTTGTTTACAACAATCACAACAACAAAATTACATTTGTATCGCGCCTTTTGTGTCAAGAGGACTTCCCAAGGCGCTGGACAGTCATTGTTTCAGATCCGAGCTGGGGTCGGAGACGGGGAGGGTAGACGGAGAGGGGGATCAATTGAGGTGAAAACTCGCTCTTTATGATGTGATCAAACTGGATTAGTCAGAAAAGTGATTGTCTCTGAGTTTATTTGATCAAATCAAAGGCTGATCGCAGCCATTCAGGAATTTTAAAAAAATGTAAAAAACAAAATGGCAGGCCACGCCCTGCCTGGCTCAGACTAGCCCCTTGGCTCCATGTATGTTATTTTTAAGGAGCAGCTGGTGACTGTGATCCCTGCTGTTGCTTCTGATCTCGGCACTGCCCCCACCCCCCAACCGTGTCATGCAGTTAAAGATCTGTGCTTGACTGGGTGCTGTCTCTGATCTGATCTGCTCAGCTGCCCTCCTTGTCAAGGCGAGTTCTGCTCACAATTGATATACAAAGATCTCTGCCCGAGTAAACTGCTTCTGCTCGAGTACATATCAGAATCATACAATCCTTTGGGTGTAGGCAGAATTGTGATCACAGATATGAGTTTCGTTACTCCACATGCCTAATAATCCATCCAAAAAAAACCACAATAATAAAATTGGTTATTTCAATCCACGACTGTTTGTGGGACACTGCTGTGTGCAATTGACTGCTGCGTTTCGCCCACAAATATACAGTCAATTCACTTTACAGTATATTCTGTGAAGCGCTTTGAGATGTCGATAAGATGTGAAAAGCGTTATATCAGATGCAAGGATTATTATGTGTGGGGACCACTGGGTTACACTGGGTTCCGGTTCTTTGCAATTTTTATCTTGAGTATCAAAGCTCTCAGAATTATTGGATGGCTAACCCGAGCCATGGATCACCCGAACTGGGAGTGGGAGCCAAAGAGGATGGGAAAGAGAAAATTACTGAAATCACAGTCAAAAGGGTATGGGACTATAATGCAGGGTGCAAGTTGGACAGGCATCAGTTCGCGACGGAATTCTAGAGAACAGGGCAGAACGGCCAAAAGTCTGCCTGCTGATGGTGGGGCAGATAGGGCGGGGGACCTAGAACCATGGAAGTTCACAGCATAGAAGAAGGCCACTTGGCCCATTGTGTCTCCTTTAAGACCAATCCTTTCAGTCCTGTTGAATTGCCTTTTCCCCAATGCCTGTACACACTGTAGGTGAGATTGTTAACCGATCAGGTGGTGGCTGACTGTTCGCTCTGGTAAGATGATTGCGTTATGGATGTGGGTAGAGTGGGCTGGGGTAGGGGGGCAAAGCCTCAAAATCTGGACTAGGACAGTTAGAACTATCTGTGAAGTGGTTGTTGTTTCCAGGAAGTGTTTTTCCATAGAGATTAGCTTCACTTTAAACAGTTGTTGGTTCCAGAATAAGGATATCCCAACAGTCTTCAATATTCAGGCATTTCTGGATCTTATTTTGATAAGATCCTCTGTCCTTATCTGCCAGCTATCTGGCAGTGCTGAGCACTGGCCTCAACCCAGTTAGTGATCTTTATTATGCCACTGTGAAAACATCATAGTAGTGATCCCAAACAAGGATACCCAGCGTGTGAGTGGAGGCATTTTAAAAATATATATACATGTACAGTAAAAGCCTGTTTATCCGGCACCCTTGGGATCTGGCCAATGTCGGTTAAAGTGCCTGCCGGATATTCGGCCGAAAACGCAACAAAAAAAATCTTTTTTTTTCAATGCATTTTTCCGGATAAATTCCTGTTAATCGAATGCGGACTTTTTCTTGCGATGCCGGTTATACAGAAGTTACGGTTGATTGGTTGCCGGATAAACAGGCTTTTACTGTAGCATCTGTGGGAGTCCTGTACCTCAGTGGTTAGAGCACTTGCCTTACAAGCATGAGACCTGTGTTCGAATCCAGGCAGGTCAGGGCGAAACCATGGGCAAGTTTGCTTGCTCCACATGCCTACTAATAATCCCTCCAAAAAAAAAAAAAAAAAAAAAATTGATAATTTGAATCCATGACTGTTTGTGGGACACTGCTGTGTGCAATTTGCTTCCGTGTTTCGCCCACAAATATAGTCAATTCACTTTACAGTATATTCCGTGACGCGCTTTGAGATGTCTAGAAGATGTGAAAAGTGCTATATCAAAATGCAAGTATTATTATTATAATCCTGCTTACATAGTTTGAGATCATATTCACTGTTAAAAAGTGAAATTAAACAATTGAATTTAATGGAACTAGGTAGAGAATCAATCCAAACACAATATTGTGGCTATAGGAGCGATTTATTTTCTAAACGCGGAAAACCTCAAACTAATAGAGCATTTTAGAGCTGTTTAGTGAAGGCTCGATGTGGTGTCCTTTTAAACTGCAGTGCAGTTGTCAGGAAGCAGTATTATTTGAAGGACTAAAGCCCGTGGGTAGTCATTGGTAGTGGGTAGTCAGAGACTGACACAAGCTTGTTTTGCTGATCATAATAGAGAGCCACCGTCCATCCTGTCTACAGCAAGAGGATGTGTACAACATTCGAGATTTGTAAATATTTTACAGGGTTATTTTCAAGAGAAGGTCCAGAATATAGACCAACTTAGTTTCTTTCTTTATAATAATATAATAATCCTCATATTTGATATAGCGCCTTAGCATGTTGCTGAGGCGTCTCAAAGCGCTTCACAGAATACACTGCAAAGTGAATCGAGTGCATTTTGGAGTGAGAGAGGGAGGGAGGTTGTTGATTGTGTTGCGGTCACTGATATGTTTACGATTTGCCTCCCTCACAGGTAGTTCGCCGTATGATGTGGCTGATGGAATACGTTTTCAAGTTTACAAACTTTGGTCTTGTGTCTCTCATCCACGGGGACTTCTTCATTCGACAGGTGAGGGAGGGGGCCTGCATCTTTGTGGCTAATTTAGCAATGTTATTTAAGTGAGCAACAACAACAAAATTACACCTGTATAGCGCCTTTCATGTCAGGAGGAAGTCCCAAAGTGCTGGATAATCACTAATCGCTTCAGACCTGAGCTAAGGACAGGGGGGGAGGGAGTGGGGGGATTAGGAGTTGCCAATGGGTCCATTGAAGAGGAGAGTCTTGAGGTGAGACTTGAAGGAGTCCAAGGAGGGGTCGAGGCGGAGGTACTCTGGGATGGAGTTCCAGAGGTTGGGGCAGAGTGGCTAAAGGCTCGCCCACCCAATGGTGGGGCGGGCGGGTGGGTGGGGAATGTGGAGCAGGCCAGAGCCTGCTGAGCGGATGGAGTGGTCAGGTTGGTAACAGGATAGGAGGTCACGGATGTAGTATGGGGTGAGGTTTTGGAGGGCTTTAAATGTGAGAACCAGGATCTTGAATTGTATCCTCTGGATGATGGGAAACCAATACAGTCGAGCGAGGATGGGGGAGATGGGGTCACGGAGTTTGGAACAGTGGAGGACATGGTCTACAGAGTTCTGGATTATCTGCAGCTTGCGGTGGGAGGAATTGGGAAGGCCGACCAGCAAGGCATTTGCATTGTCAAGCCAGAGTGTACTGAAGGTGTGAATGAGGGTTTCAACGGCTTTGAGGGTGAAATAGTGGTGAAGTCGGGCAATGTTGCGGAGATGAGGAAAGGCAGAGCGAGTCATTGCTTGGATGTGAGGGAGGAAAGACAGTTGAGGGTTGAACAAGACACCTAGATTCCTGACTGGCTTGGTGAGGTTGAGTGTCCAACCATGGAGGTTGATGCTGCCAGTGCCTGATGCAAGAAGGCGCTAGCACGAGCCAATCAGTAGAGTCTCTGTCTTGTTGACATTCAACTGTAGAAAGTTAGCTCTCATCCAGGACTTGATCTCTGACAGTGGTAGTCCTGGAGTCGAGGGTAGAGGCAGAGAGTTAAAGTTGGGTGTCATCCGCATATGAATGGAAGTTAACCCCATATCTGCGGATGATGTCATCAAGTGGGAGCATGTAATGTTGAAAAGTAGGGGGCCAGGGACAGAGCCCTGTTGAACGCCACAGGTGACATAGCGGGGCTGGAAGAGAAGCCGTTGGTGGCGACAAAGTGCAGATGATGAGAGAGGTAGGAGGCAAATCAGGCAAAGCCAGGTCCGCGGAGAATGAGTCGGGAGGAGTAGGAGGATGGAATGGTTGACAGCATCGAAGGCGGTGGAGAGAGGACAAGGAGGCTGAGAGAGCCCTGGTCACAGATGTTTAGAATGTCATCAGAGATTTTGACCAGGGCTGTCTCTGTGCTGTGAGCAGCACAGAAGCCAGATTGAATGGGTTTGAGGGAGGAGTGGCGAAAGAGAAAGGAGCAAAGCTGGGAAGCAACGACTTGTTCCAGGGCCTTGGAGAGGAATGGGAGGTTGGAGATGAGGTGATAGCTGGAGAGTAGGGATGGGTTGAGACAAGGTTTTTTTACGATGGGGGTGATGACCGCAGTTTTTAGATGGGTGTGGATAGGGGGAGGAGAGGTTGATGACATTAGTTAGGAGGGGAGCTAGGAGATGGAGCTGGGAGATGAGGAGGGAGGTGGGAATGGGGTGAAGGGAGCAGGTAGTGGGGAGAGATAGGGTGGAAGATATGTAGTGGGCGATGGGAGGGAGATGGATCCTGGTGGGGAGGTAGTTGGGAGGTAGTGGAGGATGGGGTAGAGGTGCCTGAACAAATCCCCTCGATTTTTGAGCAGCAGTCACGGTAAAAAGGATCTCGCTCTAGTGGCTATAATTAAGCGAGCAGCTTGACTGGATTATGGGGCAAATGCACTGCAATACAACAACAACATTAACGACTTGTGATCACGCACGCCAGGTCTTGTGCACATTACCTGAAACGTATATGTGATCCCACATCCTGCACATCAGTATATAATGTAGTTATACTCATTCAACTCATAGAGCCCAGACCCAGCAGGTGTTCGCAACTGCTTTTGTTTTGGCTGAGTTGGAGCACAAACATCTCAGCGAATGATGATTAGCGACCTGACAATTCTGCAGCTCTTCTCTCCTGACTGCACTCTCTCACCAACCGTCTTAATATGTAATGGTGGGGGCAGTGGGGGGGGGTTTCTCCTTTTATGGATCCAAGCACAATATTATGACGGCAGTTGACTGTATTCGATTGCTAGAGGCATCACTGCGTAGCCTAAACCTCAGCCTGTGGTTGCCTGACATCCACATCTTCCCACTGTCCATCCCGGAGCCGTGGATAGAGAGATCAGGAAGCTGATATTTCCTTGCCCGCGCCCTGCACCTCCACCAATCTAGAGGTGCCTTGTCCTTGTATTTAAAGCCCTCCATTGTCTTGCTCTGCTCTACCTCTGTGACTTCCTAAAGCACCAGCAACCTGCCAGCTCCCTATGCCTGCTCCATGTACTGCTGCCCACTCAACTATCGGAGGTCAGGCCTTTAGCCTTTCTACATCCACCCTCTGCAACTCCATCCTGTAGCCACTCACCCTGCCATGTCTCCTTCAATGGTCTCCCCCACCCCACCCCCATATGCTTCGGTCTACTTCCCACCACCACCTCCATCCCTCTTGACTCCATCCCGCAATTCGGGAGCAAATCATTGTCTGTCCAGCACCTTGGGACATCCTCCCAAAATGTGCTATATAAATTCAAAAAATTGTTGTTGTAGCTCTCCTGCAGCCCCACCTAATTCAGCATAGATCAGGGCCGAATCCCGCAATTGTTCCTCTGAACCAGGCTGATCGTAGTCTTATTGTAATTCTTATCAGGAATACTCCCAGAGGCAAATACGCAAACCGCTCCAAATACTTTTTGTTGAAATTGCGATTCGCAATGACATGTGAATGCCTAAAAAGAGTTCGACTGAAAGGATGTGCATCATGAGATTACACATTCTGCATAATCCTGTAAATGCTGGTAATAAATAGGATGGATTGTTAATGAATGAAATCACCGTCAGTGACTATGTTCGGTTGGTGATGGTGTCCAGAGAGGAACTGGAATTAAATTTTACATTCATGGCCGTGAATTTTGCATATGCACAGGTTTTAACACTAACACTAGCGTTTGGCGCTAGGACCCAGTTGCAATGTCGCAATCAACCAGCCACGGTGTCGCTAGGATTAAGATAAATAACATGAATTTATTGTTTTTTATATTTTTTATTGTGTTATTTGAATATTTCTTGTTTTTGTTAGGTTATTGAGTTTTTTTTGTGTTTAGTAAAAGAACAAGCAACTTACTCCCCCTATCCCCATGGTTCCCATAGGGCCTTGTATTTCCCAACCGCGGTTTTACTAACCACAGGAGTTTTCAGGAACGTATCCCCCGAGGTTGGGGAAGGTACCTGTATATATAAAATAAATAATAATAATCCTTATATTTGATATAGTGCTTTTCACATCTTCTAGACGTCTCAAAGTGTATCACAGAATATACTGTAAAGTGAATTGATTGTATATTTCAGGGCGAAATGCGGCAGCCAGTTAACTGCATACATCAGTGTCCCACAAACAGTCGTGGATTGAAATTACCAATTTATTATTGTTTTCTTTTTAAGTGGGAGCTTAAGGTACTCCAGACCAAAATTTAGCGTTTTTCCAGTTTTTCTGTTTAAAATTATATAAGAAAAAAATCTAAACAACTCATTTCAAAGCGACCTATGTGTGGATGATAATGTGTGAAAATGAGAGTGAAAGCTCTTTCCAGTTCCTGATGCGAATGAGAAACAAGTTGATTTTCACATAATTAAAAGGAAAATTGTTTTCTCATTCGCATCAGGAACTGGAAAGAGCTTTCACTCTCATTTTCACACATTATCATCCACCCATAGGTCGCTTTGAAATGAGTTGTTTAGATTTTTTTCTAATATCACTTTAAACAAAAAAACTGGAAAACGCAAAATTTCAGTCTGGAGTACCTTAAGCCCCCACTTAAGGGATTATTATTAGGCATGTGGAGTAAGGAAACCTGCCCAAGGTTTTGCCCTGCCTGGATTCGAACAGGTCTCACACTTGAAAGGCTCTAACCACTGAGCTGCAGGACTCCACAAAGTATTGTATATTGAGTGGGTGAGTGTGTTAGGAGGTGTGGTGTACAGGGGAGGGGTTAGAGGAAGTGAAAGAAAAAAGGATAATTGAGTTATAAACAATAGAGGATAATTCTTCTCACCCAAACCAAACGTTGCTGCCCAACTGCCCCAGTCCTTGCCAGACTTCAGCTGGCTCCCTGTCTCACAGCAGGTCGATTTCAAAATCCTCACTCTTGTGTCCAAATCGCTCCACTCTTCTACATCCCCTCTACCTCTCTAACCTCCTCTTTCCTCACAGCAGTACCAGTTGCCTCCGCTCTACTGGGTCTGGCCTCCTCCTTGCCCCTGAATCCTCTGTTCCACCCTCTGCGGCCATGCCTTCAGCCCCGAGGCTCCAGTCCATCCCTCACTCTCTTATCTCGCACCCTCCCTTTACCAATTTCAGGTCACGCCTGAAAACTTTACTGTTCGACCGCGCCTTTGGTCACTTTTACCCCCTCCCCCTGGCTCAGCCCCGTGCTCTGCTTTTTGAAGAGCTCTGAGATGCCGCCTGGAGTGGAGACAGACAGACTGTCTGACTGACATGAGCAGATGTCACTAAGTTTGCAGTTTTAATGCATAGGTCCTTTTGGCAAAAGTGCCTCTTTAACTGTGTTGCATATACTCTGCAGCAAATTCTAGCCATTGTACGGTAGACAGACATGAGTTTACAGACTTGTCAAATATGGGTAACCAGTGATACACAAGGAACATGGGAGACAAAGATACACTGTACAGGGAAGGGCTGTCTGCGCTTTGTGTTCAGTTCCGCACTCAATTGGAATTAACCGCTGAAGGTTTGAAATAAAGTCCTTGCTGGGCTTTATGCTTCACATGATCCTCATTCCCTGCCGTTTCTTTCTTTCACGTGTAAAGGTCCAGCTTCCTTTTGAATGCATCTATTCTGTGTATACTACTTTTAAATGTATATATAATTATATATATATATACACATTTAACACTCTGGCTGAATTTTTTTTTCTCTTTGTGTTACTTTCTTGTGCCATGTGGCCGTGATCGGGAGGGTGGATCACTTACTGTCTTCCCATGTGCCAGACTTCCCGAGCGATCTCTTGTTCTCTCTCCATCCTTTTAGCTCTCTCATCCTAAGGTGGGAACTTGTGCAGTGAATCCTGCCCTGACTCTCTGAGTTGCAGGTTTCTGAAACACACCAGATGTTCTTCGTCATTTGTTTGGTCATAAACTGTAAATGACTCAATTTAATTGTTGCATAGTTACATAGAGCGACACAACTGATTGAGTCCAACAAGTCTTTGTTTATACTTCACACAAGCCTGCTACTGCTACTCCCCTTATCTGTACCCCTCTTTTCCTTTCTCCCTCATGTGTACATCAAGGTTTTTTAAAATCTTATTATTGGTTTAGTGTTTTAGCAAATGCAAGGTTAAGAAAACAGAATAATAATAATAATAATAGTCAAAACAATATCTGGAGCAAAGTGGGTATGGATTGCAACTGAGAAGAGAGATGATGAACAGACATTGCATTTAATTACTTTAAATTAAAATCCAGGAAGTCGTGAATACTTATCCAGCAAGTAGTGAGAGTTAATACAGATTGCAAGTGATGCGTTATTTGGGTTAAAACATTTGAGAGAAATAGAATATTATTATTAATATAATACAGGTTACGATGGAACATCTCAAAGCACTTGACAAGTGCAATTGTGAGACGAATTAGATAAATAATCTAAAAAGGAGAAATAACAAAAAGGTACTAAATGGATAAGTATTATTATTATTATGAGTAGCTCTTTCAGAGAGTTCGAGCTCCATGGGTCAAATAGCCTATGCTACAGATTCAGATGGAGAGGTGAAGGGTGCTGTGCCTGTCTATGCATGGGAAGGAAAGAATTTAGGAGTTCTAATAAAAGAACTTGCATGTTTATTATAGCAACGTTTGCTGTGTCTCAAATTACTTCACAAAAGTGATGAGGAATCATCAAGTAGGTAGGGAAATTCGAGGGAATTTGACCAATCTGGGAAACTAGCTTTTGATAACATACATTTACTTTTACAGTGCTTTCATGTTAGATAACGCCTCAAAGCACTATCGGCTCTTGACCAAAAGCCACAGATAAAAAGCTAGGTTCTTAAAATGTTTTGGAAGTAGGAAAAAAATGATTTTTAAGTAACTTCTATTGAAAGACATAATGATAATCCTTTCATTGGATACAGCTCCTTATCACATTTTCAAGACAACAATAACAACAAACTAGCATTTGTAGAGCACCCTTCACGTCGGGAGGACATCCCAAGGCTCAGGGTGAACAGTCAGGGGTCGGGGCCCGAGCATGAGGGAGGGGCAGGGTAGGGGGGAGGGAAGGGAGAGAGGTGGGATGGTGGCAGAACTCACGATCGAAAAGGAGGCTCTTGAGACTGGCCTTGAAGGAGGCAAGGAAGGAAGCGAGGTGAAGGGATTGTGGGATGGAGTTCCAGAGTGTGGAGGCAGAGAGGCTGAAGGCCCGGCCACCAATTGTAGGGCGGGTCGGGCGGGTGACGTGGAGCAGGACGGATTGGGCAGGTTAGTAGGGATACCTCAAAGCACTTCATAGAATATTCTGTAAAGTGAATTGACTGTATATTTTGTGGGTGAAACGCATCAATCAGTTGCACAAAGCAGTTGTCCCACAAACAGTCGTGGATTGAGTGACCAACTTATCATTTTTTTTAAGGGGTCATTACCCCGGATATATGATTCACCAATCGATTAGTAACCAGGTTCCTATTTACTTCCAAGTAAACAGAGGAATGAGGAGTAAGGAAACTTGTCCAATGTTTCGGCCTGCTGGGTATCAAATCCTGCCCTGTTTGCGAGGCAAGTGCCTAACCACTAAGCTACAGAACTCCCTTATGTTCACTCACTTTACAACTTGAATAATAAATATTTTGCTGGTTACTGAGAAATCTTGACATCCCTTGAGTTCTTATGAGTGCTCTTTTAATAATCCTTGCATTTGATTTACAATAGCAGCTTGTCACATCCCGAGTCATCTCTGTGAACTTCACAGGGTTTCACAGGGTGTAGTGACTATTTCAAATATATATATTTATTTATAAATATATTTGGTGGGGTACAACAGAAATTAAAAACAAACACTAATTACAACAAATTATTTCCCATTTTTCTGATATAAAAAAACATTTACAGTAAAAGCCTGTTTATCTGGCACCCTCGGGACCTAGCCAATGCTGGTTAAAGCGCGTGCCGGATATTCGGCCAAAAACGCAAAAAACAAATAGTAATTTAATGCATTTTCCCTGATAAATTCCGGTTAATCAAATGCGGACCATTTTTTTGCGATGCCGGTTATACGGTACAGTTGATCGGGCGCCGGATAAACGGGCTTTTATCATAGTTGTTTACGGTACATTTCCTTACTGCACACAGGTTTGCGCACATGTTTTGTTGGGGTGCTCCCTTTAAAACAGTCTGGAGTTGCCTCTGTATGCACCACATCCATGTGTGTGCCTGAGAACGTGCATTTCCCGCTTTTGGAAGGCGCCCCGATGTGCACCGTACGCGCACATGTTTACCATACATTACTTTTGAGCGTCTTTCTGTACCCTCCTGTTTATTTCCGTCTGTTTTGGGTAAATCGCTCTACCCCTGAGCGATTTGCTCTGGAGCTTCTGCTGGAGTCAGGGCCCATCTGGCCTTTGCCATGGTTGAACCAAACTTCAGCTCATCCATCGGTACATAGTCCCCGATCCTAACATGTAATGACGTGGCAGTTAATTTGTTCAATGCAATGTACCAAAGAGCAAACGGCTGCTTAGTGAATGTTTGCAACCGTTTACTTTGTGGTGCTTTGCATTGAACAAACTGGCTGCCGTGCAAGCTGCAACACAATGAATTGAACAAACTACAAAAGGCCGCAAACTGAAAATCTGATCTTATATGGGAGATTATTGACCGGGAGAACAGGCAGATGGGAGTTCGGTTTTAATGTCTTTTCTTACAATGTGGCTCTGTATTGTCAATGTAATAATAATAATCTTTGCATTTGATATAGTGCCTCAACACGGCTTCAAAACTCTTCAAAGTGCTTTTGACATGCTTGTAGCGCTGCCCCAGCACCTAGGGATGTCCTCCCAACATAAAAGACGCAATACAAATGTATTTCTTTATTGCGCTAAAAAGTGCCAGCCTAAACACTGTGAGTTCCCATAGAGTCTTAAACCACTGCTTTCTGATGCCGAGGCCAGAGTCTGAACCAGGCTTGACACACACACGCGTGGGTGGGAGCCACTCTCTCAATGACTGAGCCGTCCAGTCCCTTCACTGTTTGCTTTCTGCCCCTCGGTCGGTGTCCAGGGCAAAGCTCATCGCGATAAGCAGCTGGTGTTTCTCCGGCGGCACTTGGAAAAGTACTACAGGAGCCGGGACAGGAAGTGGATTGTTCTGTTTCCCGAAGGAGGATTCCTGAGAAAGAGACGGGAAACCAGCCAATTGTTCGCCAAGAAGAACAACCTGCCGTACCTGAAGCACGTCACACTGCCCCGCCAAGGAGCCACCGAGGTCATCCTACAGACCCTGTGCTTGGCCCATGAGAATGGGGCTGTCGGTGATGCTAATGGAGCAGGTAGGTGTGGTGCAACTCAGGGAGGGAGGTGGGGGGTGGGGGGGAATGAGGGGAGAGATTCGGGCACAGTGGAGACCTGGTCTACGTGACCTGTCAAGATTTGTTTTCTCCTCTCTCTCTTCACATCCCCATCCCCACTCCCATCCAGCTGCTGGCAATGTAAGTTGCAACCATATTCACCGAATTGCACACACTGTATTTAACCAGGAATCCCAGGGTGTGGGGGAGGGAGACAGGAGAGAATGCAGGGCTGGCTCCATAGTGGGACATGGAAGGTTTCAATTCACCTTGTGGCACTGGTGCAGAGGTTGAGCAAATTTGGGTGTTGATCCTTGTGGAGTTGAAGATGGTCTCTAAGATGGGTGGATCTCAATGTACAATCTTTCTGCTTAGCTAAAGCTAAGGTGGTGACATGTTGAATACTGTATGTCGAAGCACTGAAACCCACTGACAGGATGTGGAAGGCTGCTTGACTTATTATCATGGTTACCAATTCAAATATAATAATAATACTAACAATAATCCTTGCATTTTATATAATGCTTTTTGTGTCTTCTAGACGTCTCAAAGCGCTTCACAGAATATACTGTAAAGTGAATTGACTGCATATATGTGGGCGAAACACGGCAGCCAATTGCGCACAGCAGTGTCCCACAAACAGTCATGGATTGAAAATGAACTTTTTTTTTTGGAGGCGTTGTTATTAAGCATGTGGAGTAAGGTAACTTGCTCAAGGTTTCGCCCTGCCTGGAATTGAACCTTGATCTCTAGCTTGTGTGGAGAGTGCTGCAAACGCTGAGCTACAGGACTCAAATAGATTTCCAATTTATTACTTGTGTGTCTACCGAGGGACTTTGTGGTCCAACACTGTGTGTGTTCCTGCACCTGGCAGATGGGACATGACACTGGGATTCTATTTTGGAAGAATTTAAAACAGGGGGAAACAGGTTCAGAATTGCAAATGGCTATTTCAGGACAGAAAACAGGAAGTATGTCTTTATCCAGAGGGTGATTAACCACTGGAGCAGTTACTAGGATAGGTTTCAGGCCAGGGAGCAGAAGTTTGTGAAACAGCTTGATGGTATAATATAGGGTCCAGCGATATATCGATATATCAGTTATATCCGATATAATTTTCATATCGTAATGCCGATATAGGTATTTAAAATATATCGATAAAAAAATCAGTATATCGTAAATATCGGTATATCGTTTTCGGCATTGTAACCTCCTGGGCCAAGAGCATGGAAGGCGTGCGCACATTCGAATGCACGCACACCCCAAATGTGCGCGCTAGGGTCCGGCGATATATCGATATATTGCTAAAACCCGATATAATTTTCATATTGATATGCCGATATAGGCATTTTAAAAATATCGATATATCGAAAAATCAATATATCGAGGTAAAAAATCGGAATGCTGCACACTGAACTACAAGACCCAGAATGCTCATCTCTATACACAATGCACAGACCGAGGTGCAAAGCCGCCATATTGTATTCATAGTCCTCGAATACAATATACAGATATGCAAGAGGGGGGGTGGGGGGGAGAGAGACGGCTGGGGGGTGTGAGGGGGAGAGAGACGGCTGGGGGGGGTTGGGGGGGGAGAGAGACGGCGGGGGTGGGGGGGAGAGAGACGGGGGGGGGGGGGGGGGGAGAGACGGGGTGGATGTGATAATATACAGATAGAGATGTTGGTGATGTGAGAGAGACACAGACAGAAAAACACAGAGATGGAGAGAGTGAGAGACACAGAGAGAGAAAGATATTTACCTCCTGAGGAGATAGGCCCTGAATGCGCGCGCATCCCGAATGTGCGCGCACTCCGAATGCTCGCGCATTCGGTATGCGCGCTGCGCAGTACGAAAACCCCAAAAATATCGATATTTCGGTATATCTCGATATGAGCCCATCGATATATCTAAATCGGAAAATTTCCATATCGACGGACCCTAGTGCGCGCACTGAACTACCAAGAAGCAGAATGCTCATCTCTATACACAATGCACAGACCGAGGTGCAAGCCGCCATATTGTATTCATAGTCCTCGATTACAATATACGGGTATGCAAAGGGTGGGGGGAACGTGACGGTGGGGGGAGAGACGGGGGGGTGGGGGGAGAGACGGGGGGTGTGGGAGAGACGGGGTGGGGAAGAGACGGGGGGGTGGGGGGGGAGAGACTGGGGGGATGTGATAAGGAGATAGGCCCCGAATTTGCGCGCTCCTCCGAATGCGCACGCACCTGCGAATGCGCACGCACCTCGCAACGCGCGTGCACGAAACCCCCAAAAATATTGATAATAGCAAGACATTCAGGTGGGTATTCTAGGAGGATGAGATATAATAATCCCAGCGTTTAATGTAGCACTTTTGAGAGTTTTTGAGACGATTCGGAGAGTTTCAAAATAATTATTGTGGAAGATAGTGATTGTGTATTTGTAGGTGAATGTGGCAGCAATTTGTACACAGCAGTGTCCCACAAATAGCCATGCAATGAATGGCTTGTTTTACAATATCTGGGGAATTGTTGGTCAGAACAACAGGAGAAACTCCTTACTCTTTTCGAATAGTGACATAGGATCTTGAACATTCACGTGTAAAGGCACAGACTTTGTTTAATATCTCATCCAAAGGACGCCACCTCTGATGATGATAATAATAATCTTTGTATTTGATATAGTGCCTTACCGCACCGTCAAGACACCTTAGAGTGCGTCACAGAATATACCGTGAAGTGAATTGACTGCATATGCTTTAGCAGAGCTGCCAACCAGTACGTTTTTGCCGTATTTAGTACGATAAATTGAAGTAAATACGGCAGTACGATTTTTCTTGTTAAAATAAGTTTTTTGGAAAATCCGAATTTTGGAAATTCCATGCTCTGTCTGACTGTCTCTCCTTCTCTCTGTCTCAGTCTCCCTCTGTGTGTGGCTCTCTCTTTCTCTCTCTGTGTCTCTTTCTCTCTCTCTCTCTCTGTCTCTCTCTTTCCGTGTCTCTTTCCCTCTCTTTGTCTGTCTCGGTCGCGCTCTCTCTCTTTCTCTCTCTCTGTATCTCTCTCTCTCTCTGTCTCTCTCTCTCTCTCTGTTTGAGTCTCTGGCTGTCAGAATCTCACTCACAGTCTCTCTCTCTCTCGCTCTGTCTCAGTCTCTTTCTCTTTAACTCTCTCTCCCTGCCTTCAATAGCAGTGCTACCTACCTTATGCCGTCGCTGATACACTGTAAATATTAGCGCTAGGCACAAGGCATTACTGTGAACGATGTTTTCATATACGGAAACTCAGAAGGGACCTCCTTCTTAGCGCAATTTTTGCCACACGGGATTTTGAAGTCCCATTTTACTTGGCATCTTTTCGCGCTGTAATTTTTTCGTTAAGTACCAGTATGTTCTGGGGAAAATACTTTTTTTTACTACAAAATACTGTTTTTAGCTTTCAGGAATACTTTTTTTTGCTAAAAAAGGTTGGCAGCTCTGCTGTAGGTGAAACGCCGCAACCAATTGCACAAAGCACAATGCAGCACTAACCTCTAGCCCTGGAAACTAAACTTAAACCTCGAAGCCTAATAAACCTACTGAATTTGGAGAAATGCCCTACTGAGGTTGTGAGTGAATTTGTGGTTACAGTTTTAACGGGATGGCAGCCTAGACACTGTTCAAATTCTTTTTCACAGCAAACCTGCAGGTTACTTCGCTGCTTTTTGTGTTGAGTACAACATCTATGATCTATGATCTATGTACAAATATCTATAATGTTACGGCAGGACTTAACCAGAGTTGTTAATGTTGTCACAAATAGTAGGTCACTATTCTGAAGTGGGTCACTCTGATCCATGGGAATCCTGCTCTAGAAGTAGGTTATGTCCGAGCAGAATTCCCATCGTTTCAGGTAACGCATTTTCACTTACTGCCAGAAGTATTATTCCCTGCCTGTTGCGAAAACATTACAATAACATTACATAATTCTATTACAATCCTCGTATGTGATATTGTGCTTTAACACTTTGTCGAGACGTCTCAAAGCACTTCACAGGATTTACTATAATGTGTGAGAACTTTGTGCTTTTGCTTGTAGGCGAAACATGACAGCCAGGTTGCGCACAGCAGTGTCGCACAAACAGTCCTGAAGTGAAGGACTAGTTTTATATCTGGGGGAATCTAGGCCACCGGCAGGACTCCCATCTCTTTTTGAATCGCGCCCTGAAACCTTTAACATCTACCCGAACAGGCAAACTGGACCTCGGTTTAACTTCTCATTCCAAGGCAGCAGCTGCGCAATGCAGCACACTCGCAGCCTTGAATTACAGTCTGTAGTCGTGCACGTTTAAAGTTGTGAGACTTTAAGCCTTAGTTTGTGCCAGTCTTTACCTAATCCTTTGGGGGAATTAGGTAAATGGGTAAAGCACCCTCTGCGGAGAGAGTGCGCACTTCATTCTAGACAACTAGAAATTTACATGCATAGGTAGTACTGTACTCGTAAACTTATGCAATAAAATCATTTTGCTTACCTTTCTGTTTCTTTTCTCCTTTTACTTCAGTGACGAAATCTAAAGGTCTTGAGTGGGTTGTAGATATTACCATCGGATATCCTAACGCTAAGCCAATGGACATCCAGACCTGGATCATTGGTTACAGAGCACCAACAGTCACCCATGTGCACTATAGGTAAGTTGCTCCTTTGTTATGTTTCTTCAGTTATTTTGCCTCCGTGGCTTTGTGTGGGCATGTGATATGTGGATGGTAAGTGCTTGTTTGTTACTGGAGGAAGGTACCTGGCATCTCGCCTCTCGCTTGTGAGGCGAGATGCCTTCTTTACACCCAGCTGGAATGGGTTACTGGAAATAGGTGGTTGATGGCAACGACAGGCCACCAGGGAGCTGTAATAAAGGTGACACTGGACACTTTTTGCCTGAATAAGCTCCTACCAGGCAGGTCAGGGCAAAACCTTGGGCAAAAGTCCTTACTCCACATGCCTCCTAATAATCATTCCCCCCCAAAAAAAAATTGTTAATTTCAATCCACAAATGTTTGTGGGACACTGCTGTGCCCAATTGGCTGCCGTGTTTCGCCCACAATTATACAGTCAATTCACTTTGCAGTATATTCTGTGAAGTGCTTTGAGACATCTAGAAGACTTGAAAAGCACTATATCAAATGCAAGGGTTATTATTATTATTACCAGCAATGTTAGAACCATGAGTGGCCCTTTACTGTGACTGTATATCAATATGTGCCTCACTCCCTCCCTCTCCTCCTTCAAGGTCGGCCTCAAGACTCTCCTCTTCGACCGTGCCTTCTGCTGCCCTCCCAACTCTCTCTCTCCCTCCCCCTCCTAACTCTCTCCTGCCTCTTCCCCCTGCCCTGCCCCTCTCCCTTGCTTGGGTCCCGTCCTGACTGTTCAGTGCCTTGGGATGTCCTCCCGACTGGTCTGACACAGTGGCTGTCCAGCGTCTTGGGACGTGAAAGACATTATTCAAGTGTGATTTTGTTGTTGTTGTTCTTTGTTGCACAGAGCAACAATCAGTTATTACAATGTTACTGCTCAGCAATTCCTGACTAAGTGATTGATATCCTTCTCCCCTGTCTCTCCTTCCTCCCTCTCACGCACTCTCACCTCTATGAGGCCAACAACCTGCTGCCTCGATCCCATCCCCACTAACCTACTGCTCACCCAGCTCCCTCTCCTCTGCCCACTGCTGGCTGATATCATCAACCAGTCCCTCTCCTCCGGATCAGTCACTGCCCCCCTCAAAACTGCCGTCGTCACCCCCCTCCTTAAAAAACCCTCCCTAGATCCCCTTCCACCACAATCCACAAAATCCAGCTTATCCAGAACTCTGCCGCCCGCATACTCACCCGCTCTAAGCTTCACTCCCCCATTACCCCAATCCTTGCCAGACTTCACTGGCTCCCTATCCCAGAGAGGATCGACTTCAAGATCCTCACCCTTGTTTTCAAATCCCTCCACTCCTCTGCACCTCCCTATCTCTCTGATCTCCTCTCCCCACAACCCAGCACCTGCTGCCTTCCCTCCTCTGGGTCTGGCCTCCTCCATGTCCCCCGAGTCCTCCGCTCCACCCTCCACCTAAAGGCCATGCCTTTAGCCACTACGCCCCGAGGCTCTGGAACTCCCTTCCTCACTCGCCTCGCCCCCTCTCTTCCCAGTTTCAGGTCACAGTTGAAGACCTTTCTCTTCGACCGAGCTTTTGGTCACCTTCCTGCCCCTGCTCCTGGCTCGGTCCCGGGACCCGCTACTGTGAAGCGCTCTGAGACGCCTTCTGGCGTGGAGGGCGCTATATAAATCAAAGTTGTTGTTGTTGTTGATTTGCTGGCAGGGCACAGATACAGTACAGGTATCCTCCGATTTTCAACGTTTCTATTGACACGGTTTCGATTTAACAAACATAATTCTCCAACACCTTTTTATCCATATACAACATTTGGTATATAGTATATAGTGTGTTTCATGGACCGCATGGGAAACCACGTTTCGATTTACACGTTTCGATTTACGTGACATTTTTCAGGAACGCAATTCAGTCGTAAGCCCCCCGCCTGAACCGCCCCACCATCGGAGGCCGGGCCTTCAGTTTCTCCGCTCCCACCCTATGGAATGCCATCCCTCAATCCCTCCGTTTCGTCTCTTCCCTTTCCTCTTTCAAGGCCGGTTTGAAGACTTTCCTCTTCGATCGTGCCTTTTGTTCCACCCCGAACTCTTTTACCTCCCCTTCGTGTTTCACCCCTTCCCAAACACTCCCCTCCCAGCTCGGGTCACACGCCTCCTGTGCAGCGCCTTGGGACGTCCTCCCGACGTGAAAGGCGCTCTATACATGTAATTTTTTTTTTTTGTTGTTGTTGTAAATCGGGGGATACCTGTATTGGAAGTGTAGTGGGTGGGTGGGATGGGGGGCCTTTGAATGAGACTTATATTTGAGGAGATATCATTGGCTACAAGTCATACATTCATGCATAATATCTGCACGAACTTGCTTTTGATAGTAAATCACAGTTGTTTTTGATAGCAACATCTTCCCAACAACAATGGCACTTTTCTCTCTAGTCTTAACCTCTGTGTACACCAAGTATCTATGTTCCTACTTTTCTTCTCTTTGGTGAAAGGAGTATCCTGTACTAGGGTACTTTGTAAGTGTCATCTTGTCTCCTCTGTTTGTACTCTCGTTTCTGATGGTTGTACATTCAAGCCCCACATTGTCTTTGAACTTGTATAACCTAGGCTGACATTTTAGTACTATGTTGGGGCATGGTTGTGGTTGTTGACCTTCAGATCAGACTTAAACCGTAATCTATCGTTATTATTATGAGAGAGGACGATTAAATTCCAGCTCAGTTAACACCTGTTAATCGTGCAAACTGTGAACATAAGCGCAAACATGGCTAAGGTAACAAGTTCATAATAATAAAAGTTTACCACAAAGTTCAGGTTTGGGCCACAAATGACTCAATTTAGACCGTGTGACGTGGGGAGGTTGCGTTACCAGAGGTTTGGGTGACATTAGCTTGCCCAGAATATGGGCAAGGGACACCTTAAGAGGAGAAATTAAAACATTGGATTGAAAGTAGTTCACGCTTGACTTTTAAGTGTTATTTTGGAAAATGCTGTGAAATCTTTCTACCAGTGCAAATGCCACACAGGCCGTGTGC
Organism: Hydrolagus colliei; assembly: GCA_035084275.1. Classification (NCBI taxonomy): domain Eukaryota; kingdom Metazoa; phylum Chordata; class Chondrichthyes; order Chimaeriformes; family Chimaeridae; genus Hydrolagus; species Hydrolagus colliei. The sequence continues at coordinate 82,792,855 of CM068744.1, read as the reverse complement.
ATTTCTGAAACAAAAACAGAGGTCGCTGGGAACACTCAGCAGGTCAGACAGCGTCTATGAAGAAAGGAACAGTGAGTCAACTTTTCAGGTCCACAACCCTTCATCAGAACTTGTGCATTTCTGTTTGTGCTGGAGAAATTTTGACAGCTGGTTCATTTAAACCTGATTGCTACCTGCAATCAAAGTTCCCCACTTCATTACTGCTGCGTTTACTTTAATGCTGGCTAGGTGCGGGCGTCTGCATTTTGCCCCTCTTTCCCCTGGGGTATCCCACACTTTGCCAACGCTCTTCTCCCTGTTAACTATTAGTCACTGTGTTCCTTTGTGTGGTGGTGGAACCTCAGTGCAGTTTCTGTCACTTCCTCGACAATCGTTGGCAGTCAAACGTGAACCAATTGTTTAAAGAATTGAGAGCCTGCAGCTTCGAATATTTTCAGAATAAAGGTCATAAAAGGGTTATTTTCATGGTTGTAACTTGATAGCCCTCCCCCACCACCACCACATGCATGCAGAACCATACACACACAACACCTTCCCTCTCTGTGGGGTTACAGATGAACCTGACTGTAAGGATATCTAGTCTCTAGTCTCTCTTTGTTTCACCCCACCGGCGTGTCTGAAAGTGAAGATTCTTCTGCTCTTGCAGGATACAGTTTGTATTGTTTTCTCTGAACTGCATTGAATGAGACTAATGTAAATTCATTTTCATCTGTAATCCCACCTGTTCCTTTCAGTGAACAATATAGTTTAACACCAGCACGATTGCAAATGTAAATCTCTCGATTCCCATTTTGCTTACTACAGTAAAAGTCCATTTATCCGCCACCCTTGGGACCTGGCCAATGCTGGTTAAACAGCATGCCGGATATTCGGGCGCATCTGACGCCAAAAACCCAACACAAAAAAAATTATCTTATTTTAACACAGATCACATTAATAATAGACTAAATAATGACAGATAATAACAGACATTTGTTATTCACCTAAAAATTCACCTAAAAATCACCTTTGCTGATAGATGCCTGGTTTGAAGCCATGATGCTGGGTAAAGATGTACAGTCTATCTTCCACAATGGCCAACGTGAGGGAAAAGGCTCTACTAGCGGCAAGCCGAAATACCGATTGAGGGGAAAAAAAGACAGCGCCACCTTCAGACACTAGTAGCAGCATTCCGAAATATCAATACGAGGGGAAAACGATTGTGCCGGATAAGATCCGTTTTTTTGAATGGGGACCTTTTTTTTTAGGTGCTGGTTATACGGAAGTTACAGTTACAGTCATGGATAAACGGGCTTTTACTATATTTGAGTCCAGTTACTGCCTACCCAAGTGCTCTGGAAGCGCACCTACTGCCCTAACATGGAACACATGCAAACTCTGGTTTCTTAAGCATGGTATTACACCAGAGCATGCATTACCACCTCGACCAAGGTCACCTAGACCTTGGGAACCCGTACAGAGGAGAGTGTGGAAGATTTGACAAAAACTTCTAATCTGTGTATTGTGCTGTTGGTGTTGGTTGAGGACAGGATTTAGTTTGAATGCGGTTTGCCTGGTGGTTTGGAACTGTGTAGACAGAGCATTTGAAAACAAGTACCTTGCGCTCAGAGTTCAGCTTACCCTTGGCCAAAACTGTAAAGTGTGTATCACTTTACAGGTACAGATCAGCCATGATCTAATTGAATGGCAGAACAGGCTCGAAGGGCTGAATGGGCTACTCCTGTTATTATGTTCCTGTGTTCCGATCAGGAAATGGTATTTGCATAACTTTAAGCTACGTGAATCTGTCTTCCAAGTTGAGACTGAACTTAAGGGTTTTCTGCGAACCATCACTTCTACTTTTGAGTTAACTGTTTTGAGGCAAACTGAGAGTGGAGGAATTGCAGACCTGTTGTGGATCTGAGCCACATCTGTAGTCTTTGTGTGCACACCATGTCGTAGGAAAATTCACAACTAGTGTTCAATGTTCTCACCCTCACCCAATAATTTGTGCTGTTTGTAAGCAAGCAGCATCTGGTCTGGTCTGGATTTTTGCGAACGTGGCCTGTCTCTGTTCTTCCAAATGCAGTTATTTATTAGTTCCAGCTCAGCATGACTGATCTGCATCAATGTTACGGAGAGAACCTGAATTTCAAAATTACAAAGCAAAATCTATAATGATAGCGGCAAACCACGTTTCAGGTATGTGCAACAATAACCAGGAGGTGCAACAAGCCATAATATTGAGATTCATGCCTGATGAGGATGGGGTGCACATATTATTTTGCCAAAGGTTCTAAATGATCAAATACCAAAGAGTAATCTAAGTAATTCTTGCTTTTAATAATACTGTATAATAATAATCCTTGCATTTGATATAGCACTTTATTATGTCTTCGAGGCGTCTCAAAGTGCTTCACTGTAAAAGTGTTGTGACTAAATCTTGTGGGCAAAACACAAGACATAATGTTGGGATGTCTCGAATCACTTCACAAGGAATTGCCGTCAAGGGTAGTTATTGTGTCTATACAACAACCAATTATCACACAACCAGATCCCACAAACAACAATGAGGGAGTGATCAGTTTTATCGGGGGAATTGTCAGTCAAGACAGAAGAAAACTCCCTTCTCTTTTTGAATGTTGTCATAGGACCTTTGATCTCTCCACCCTGACCCTTTTTTTTTTGCCCTTCTTCAAATTGCACCTGAAGACCTCAATTTTAGACCGTACTTGCAGGAACAAATTGTATTTATGCATCGCCTTTCATCTCAAGAGGTCATTCCAAGGAGCTAGACTGTCGAGGATTTGCAACCGAGCTGAGAGTTGAATTCCAGAGGAGTGTAGGCCAAGGGGGCCGGTCACTTCCCCAGCTCGGTGTTGAGCTCTGATATTAAGTGTTTCAAGTGTGGTTGTTCCCTGCACGAACAAAGTACCTCAGAGAGAACATCCCTTAACACCCTTTATATAGTCCTGAAATTCCAGGATTCTCTACATTAAATCCTGGGATTTCAGGAGCACTGTTACCGTACAGGAACCCAGAATCCCAACCCCAAGTGATAACCAAACTGCAAAGTACATAACCGACAATGATAGTGTTCAATTCATCAGGATTTTATGGAGGTGAATTAGGTTCAGATGAGATGAGAATTTGATGACTGTGGTCAAGCTGCAGCAAGTTAAGAGATTCCCTCCTCTGTCTGCTGTACCTGTTTGACCCGACTATCTTGTCAGCTAATCTGACTCTTGACTAACACACTGTCCCTGTGCAGATGCCTGAGTCACCCATAAAGCAGCCAGTGTACCGGATTCTGTGGGTGTGTTACAGAATATACTGTAAAATGAATTGACTGTAAACTTTGTGGGCAAAACGTAGCAGCCAATTGTCATGGACTGAATGACTAAATTATTATTTTTATGAATGGATTATTATGCATAAAAATCCAATCGACTAATAACTCAGTTCCTATTTTACAGTCGGGTAAACAGAGATTTGTGGAATAAGGAAACTTGCATAATGTTTTCCCTGCCTCCCAGGAATCGAACCTGCGTCCTCTCGCTTGTATGACGGGCAGTCTAACCACTACCCTACGGTTTTAAACTGTTTAATGAAGTTTTAAACTTCTTCCAAAGCAAGGAAGGGAGGGGTTAAATTGCTCTGGGGAGAAAGGGTTACATACCAGCCTTCTTTTTACGCGGTCCATTCGATCATTTTTAATGCTTAGAATTGTAATGGTTAAATTTTTGGAGAAAAATGCCTCAGAAAGCAAGGCTGCAACAAGCCACAGAACGTCAAACAGCGCTGCACAGGAGGGTGTTGAGCAATTGCTGCAGGGGAAGAGAAGAGAGTGCTGTCTAAGCTACTGAAAGCATCTGGCTTTGAGCAGAGTTGTTGAACCACTTTCCTCAGGTGCAGATACATGACCAGATGAACAGAAAAAGTAACTCTGTCTAGATTACCCCCACTTTAAAAACACTTCTGGTTCAATTCCTTGTTGTAACCGAGATCCTCAATGGGTTAAAAAGGCATTTAATGATCCGGGGATGTACACGTTCAGAGCCTTTGTACAGATGCATGTGACCCCATGTAAACAAGGCCAGAATAATTACAAACAGTCTGAAGAATGTATTCTTTCTGGGAACCTGCTCACTGATATTTTGGATTGATTGGAGGCTGAGGAGACCTGGTGGTCAGTTAGTGGAGTTCAGCACCTGAGTTTGTGTTGGATGCGCAGAATTCAGTGAATTTTTTCATCTTCACGTTTAAACCCAGGCCTCTGAACTCCCACTTTCTGATTGGAGGCCAAATTGATTTACCTGCCTTGGATATAATATACAACATGGGGAATCCTGTAGCTCCGTTGTTAGAGCACTTGCCTCGTGAGTGAGAGACCTGAGTTCCATTCCCAGCAGGACAAAAAGTTGGCAAGTTTTCTTACTCAATTCACTTCTTTTTACCTAGCAGTAAAAAGTTGTTTTTAATGCTTAATCGTTTGTTAGTTGAATCGCTTTTCCAGGGGTAATAATTCCTTTTAAAAAAAAGAAATAATAAATTGGTCATTTCAATCCATGACTGTTTGTGGGACACTGTTGTGCACACTTGGTTATCGCGTTTTGTCCACAAGTAGTCAATTCACTTTACAGTATATTCTGTGAAGTGGTTTGAGGCGTACAGAAGACTTAATAAGGCGTTTTACCAACAACAGCAAAATTACATTTACAGAGCGACTTTCACATTGGGAGGACACTACCAAATGCAAGCATTTTTATTATCATATATAGTGATGGGAATCAACCCGCCTGAATATAACCAATGGTAGTAACTTACATTTAGAATTAAGAATCTGACCCACTTGCCTTAGTTGTCACACTAAAATACACAAACACTCATTACTGTACAGGTTAATATCACATGTCAGTCTCAAGCTGTAGTTCCATTTCGGAGCTGCTGAGAAGCCCAGAAAATCCTTTCATGTTTTTATTGGAAAAACATTTCATTTACTACCAATACTGATTTGGAAGAAAAATATTTTCACACCAAACTGCTGTGTTTGTGTGCATTGGAAATTGGAGAGGAAGGGAGAATCAAAGAATTGTCTTGATGTGGGTTATGCTTGTCGGTAAATTTACAACAGATTCCTCTCTACTTAGTGGTAAGTATACAATTGTTTGACACTGCACTCTCCGTAAGAATTCCCATTTCAAGCACAGACCAAAAAATTACTGTTTACTGACGGGGGTACCGTAAAGCCTGGTGTATTTGTGCGTTTGTTTGCTTCGGTTGGTGAGAGCTCAAATTGTTTTGCTAAATTACAAACTGATTTTTGAAGGAACTAGTATCTGTGAATTTTAAATGGACCAACAACAAACAAATGAGAAACGCTAAGCAGGTAGAAGCTTTGAAACATAGCTGGAATCAGATGAGTTCTGAACCCAGGTCACATGCAGACTTGCACAGCCGTGAAGGACAGACAGTTTGCGCACATTGTTCCACACCACTACCTGTGCACAACTTGCTGTACTGTAGTATATGGGGCTGAACAATCCGAGCAGATGCACAGATCTGAAGTGAAGGGAGCCCTGTATCAATGTCGGATGTGATTCACACACTGTAGTCTCAGGACGGCTGGGTGCACATTAATGGTTATAAAACCAACAGATTCAGATTGCGAGAGGTTTACCCAATAGTGATACATGGAAACTGTTTTTAAGAACTCCAAAACGTTTAAAGGGCAACTCGGCGTGAATGGCGATATATAAATGCAAGTAGTTGTTGTTGCTTTCTGAGACTCCTTTTAGCCAGTGGAATGCATCCACTCTCCAGGTACCGTCTGACCTTGTGCCAAGTGATCTCTTTGTTGGCCTGTGAGGAAGAATAATTGGGCTCTGGTGTCATTTCTGTAGCTCGGTGATTACAGCACTCGCCTTCCAAGCGAGAGACCCGTGTTCGAATCCAGGTAGGTCAGGGCAAAACCTAGGGCAAGTTTTCTTACTCCACATGTCAAATAATAATCTGTCCAAAAAAACCACAATAATGAAAACTGATCATTTCAATCCACGACTGTTTGTGGGACACTGCTGTGTCAATTGGCTGCTGCATTTCCCCACAAATATACAGTCAATTCACTTTACAGTATCTTCTGTGAAGTGCTTTGAGACGTCAATAAGATGTGAAAAGCACTATATCAAATGCAAGGATTATTATTATTATTTCCTGTTTCTTTTCCTGCAGGATCTATTCGATTAAGGATGTTCCCTTTGAGAGTGAGGCCCTGACAAGATGGCTGTACCAGCGGTTTGTAGAGAAAGAGGAACTCTTGGCACATTTTTATGAAACAGGTGGGCGCTATCTTAGCTGATTAAAGACTTCAAAGAGATTTTGATTTGACTTCATCTTGGACCTAAATTTAATAGTTTCCATATATGTTTGAAAATAAATACTGCTGTGCGCAATTGGCTGCCACGTTTCAACCACATAATACAGTCCATCTTTATTCCTTGAATCACTTTGGGACAACTCAACGCGATAATAATAATAATGCTAATAATATAATAATGAATAATAATCCCTCAAAAACAATGAGAAATTAGTCATTTCGGTCAATTCACTTTATAGTATATTCTGTGAAGCGCTTTGAGACGTCTAGAAGATGTGAAAAAAAAGTGCTATATCAAATCCCAGGAGTATTATTATTATTTTTATTATTATGTGCCGAATGTAGTTTTAATTTTTCCTTTTTTAACGTGACAAATTTTTACTTTTGTGGGGAGTGGGGTGAGAGTGGGGGAAACAAGGAGTGGGGGCGGGGGATTACACAAACCGCACACAGGCTTCAGGGGAAAAACACATTGATGACAGGTCAGGCATTTGTATGCCGAATCCACCAGAGAAGTGCAATCCTTCTTGACATCTTCATTTGCTGGCAGCAGTGAGACTTCATGGCTTGGGCAAGACTGCTAATAGTGGGAGTCTTCAGAATATTAAATCAGCAAGACCTGTTTCCGTTTGCATGCAGTCCCTTTTACTTGGGGTTTGTTGATAGCAAGCTTTTTAAATTAAAAAAACTATTCAAAAATATTGCTTGATTGCGTTTTTCTTAAAAGAAGGAAATATATGTCCTTGGTGGAGCAGAGAGAGAGGGTTTTTTTTAAAGTTCTTTGTTTTGTGACTAAAGCAGATTTCTGTAACTAGTTGTAGTTCCTTGGATTTGTTTTACACACACTCGGATTCTCCCTTTCCATTGCTGAGGGCACCTAGCAACACTGTACAGAGTGACTGTGGACTGAATTCCAGTTGAATGTTCAACTGGAATATTTTGCAGGCGTGTTTTTAACATTTCTTGCGTTAGTAAGTAAGTAGTTGTAAATATAGTTCCATTGAAAAGTTTATCTGGGTATGCACAAGTGTGTATTTAAAAGGTGGGAGAAGGATTTCTCTATCTCTACTTATCTATATTTCTCTCTTTGCTATATTCGGGTCATTGTAAACACAGAATCAGCTGGTTTCGGATATTTCACTGAATTCATGAATTGTAGGTTTCTCAGATTTGGATGCTAGATATTGTGTCTGATCAACTAGTTGTCTGGTCTGAAGACAGGGCAGGCAGATTGCAATGAGAACAGCGAGATTTTCTTATATATTGAGGGGTATGGGTACTGCCATTTTCCTCTCCACACAGTTGCGCTTGGTGGCTGCTGTCCATCTCGGATTGGGGTTGGAAAGGCTGTTGGATCTTGAATATTTGTAGATTTTAAAGCTTGAAGATTGAGGAAAAAAAGGGGCATGATTCTCGAACCATTCTCAGGCACCCTTTGCCCATTAACATGCAGTTAATTCACTTTACAGTATATTCTGTGAACCGCTTTGAGACGTCTAGAAAACGTAAAAAGCGCTATACTAAATATAAGGATTATTATTATAGACACATATCCCATTCCCTTTTGAAGGAAGAGTTGATCGATACGCTCTGAGATGCTAACTAGCATGAAGGGCACTATATTTTAAGTGCAAGTTGGTGGTGGTGCAGTGATTGGGATAATCGAGTGGATGTCTCAGGAGACAGGTTCGCAGACATTTGAGTAGGACTATCAAAAAGCGGAATTCCAAACTGAAATTCTTCCAAAGCCGGTCCCAAATAGAATTTACCACACGCAAACAAACGCACACTTATTAACTGCAAATGCAAAGGGTTTCAATGTTCAATCTATTCAATGATTGCTGTGAAAATGCGGCTCAACAAACTATTAGCAAATAGTTCTCAGTTTCGAGCTCGGAGGCTGGGTCATTGATGGCCTGAATCCCTCTGTAGACCTATTGCGGTCTTGCTTGAGAGGAACATAATGGCGCCATAATGGCAATATCTAGTGGAATATTCACTGGGTGAAACATCATTCAATTGTGTGGCTCTTTAATCAATAAAACATTTAAAAATTTGCCCCTTTTTGTTTTCCAGGAGCGTTCCCACCTCCCAAAGGTCAAACAACCGCAACTTCCAGACCTATGATTCTTGATCCATTGTGGCTCTTCCTAATACAACTAATGGGATTTCTGTCAGGCTGCATGTGGTACAATGTTCTGCAGTATTTGTATCACTGCCTGGTGCTCTAGAATTCCTGGACCTATTGAAAAATATATATATATATATACATATATATATTTAAAAATTAGGACTTTTAAGCCAAGCGGGTGTGTGTCACAGTGTCCGTGTGTGAATGTAAATGTTTCTTCAAGGGTGATATAAAAATGATGGATTGGTTGCCTGTCATTTTTTTGTCAAGATTTTTAAACTTAAATTTAAAATAATAATGCAAAATCAACAAGCCTACAACCTGGTGTTAGAGTTCTGATGCGTTTACGTGGTCCTTAGGCATCTTCTCTGTTTAATTACTCTGCATATCGACAGACGACCTTTTTGAGGAGGGGTTGATGGTGGATGAAATTGTTGGGACGATTCAACAATGCATTGCAGTAAGGACCATTACCCACTGCTTCAGATGACAAAATTGCCATCAGACAAGACTGTCGTAAAGAAGCCCACATCTCATTTCTTTGCCCTGATAAAGTGACGAGGAACTCACCAGTGATGGCACTGTTTTTGTACCGTATCTGCGGAGCGACACATGATTTGCGTTTCACAGCATTTATCGATATGCTTTGTTTTCAGGCTCATTTGAAAGCCACTGGTCTAAGGTGTCTTAGCGCTCTTATGATCATAGATCTTTTAATGGTGTGGCTTTGCAACTTTGAACATGGGTAAAGTAAGTAGAAAAGGTGAAAGATCATTCTAGTTGCGATGTAATATGGCACATAACATACAAATAAAGCTTAGTTGAAATGACCAAATACAATCATCCAGCCAATCATGTAGAAAAGACCGTTCCCATCACTGCAGAATTGTGAGCTGTTGAACAGCGTTGAAAGGACTTTGTTGAAAAAAGATTTGATTAGGTAGTTTACACAACTGAGTTGAAACAGGGAAGGAAAATGAAGAGTTTACAGATTGAGTTGAAAGTACAGGTTGTCAGACGGTCACTCTGCTCCTCAATTAGAACTTGAAATGTTCAAGTTAAAGCTACTGCTTTTTTTTATATATACTGTATTGTATAGTGTTAACTCAAGCCACAATGATGTTACTCAAATCAGTGCAGAAAAATTAGTTTTCATTTTGATTCACTAGTTGAGTGTGAAATAGTTCTACCAGGGAGCCTGTGCGGTTAGTGTGATTGAAGATTTAAAAGCCATATAAAAATTAATGTGGCGGGGGAGGCAGAGACAAGAAAAATATGATGGAGAAGGAATGGAATTTTTTTTTCAATTCCAGTATTTTGATGATGAAAAGGCTGATATTGTAGCTATTAAAGGATAGTCACTTCCTAAACCAGTATTCATAGAATTGTACAGCACAGAAGGAGACCATTCGGCCCATCTCTTTAAAAGAGCTGTCCAAATGAATCCCATTCCCCCGTTCTATCCCTATAGTCCTACAAACTTGTCCTCTCCAAGGTTTACTTGGTTAAAATCCCTTGCCTTTGATTTGCCAACAATTGCTGATGATAAATTTCATTATTCTTTAGATGGACTGTTCAGTGGGACGGTATAGCTTTGGGAGAGAGATAAGAGTCACAGTATGCTCCCACTGTTTTGGGACTGAAGGCAAGGTCATTGGGTTTACACCCATGCAGGCAAGCTTTGCTCTTGTAACTTTTACTGTTTTTTTAAATTAATTAGCAGAGTGTGATGTTTTTGTCTTACGGCATAATACTTTGGTGTACAAAAGACTTGAGCCCTTCTCAGGGTAGCATCTCGGAGAGTTCCACCTCACACGGTGTGTTGTTGCATGGCCGGAGATGTTGTTAAGAAGTCAGAAACTCTCTCCAACCCTTTTGAGGTGAGGAAACTGCAAGAGCTAGCAATTTGAAACATGGTGGAGAGAGAAGTTGGGCATATCTGCAGGAAATAATAAACCATTGTTAACCAGGCCACAGCTCCAATACGATGTATGCAGCCAAGACAGCAAGTGGATTATTGTAAGGCTTGCAATGCCAAATATTTTATGTGGAAGTTCTGAATCCTAAATGGCAGCAACAGAAATAGTCTGACTTTGAAACTGGAAATTTTCAACTTTTATGTTGTTATTGAGGTGGGAAGGAAAGGGAGGGTTCATTAATTGAGCAACAACAACAACAACAAAGTTACACTTGTATAGTGCCATTCACATAAGGGGGAAGTCCCAAGGCACTGGAGCAGGATATGGGAGAATAATTCAGACTACATTAGATCATTTATACCATGTACACACAGCATTATGTTGAGACTTTTGCTGAAACATGTCAAGATACTTTTAGAAATGTTCCTTTTTCTCCTCCTCTTTCCTTTTTCTCACTTTCTGTTTATCCCTCACTTTCATGGTATCAGCGCGTGCTTCTATTCATCTCTCATGTTGCTTTTTTTCGGTTGAACCTGCTCTCCCTGGTGAATCTTTGGTTATATTTAAACACTGAGCTACCCCCCACCCCCCTCCACATACACACACAATCGAACCATTGGATCATCTGAACTGGCCATGTCGGACACTAGTTAAGGAGTGACCGTCCTAGAATTTCAGTGATAACTTGTTACTCTTAATTGGTCTGAAATTCTTATTTTTATTAGATAGCAAGATGCTACAGTTTTTTATTCCAAACATCAAAGTTCATTAAAATATTTGTTAATCTTTGCTACTTACCACAGGCAAGATGTTTCTCAAATTAGTCCAGAAAAATCTGTTCTGAAGACTGCTCTTGCTATTATTTGTCAACATAGAAGAGCAGGTAACTTCAAGGAGCCTAACTTTTATTTTTTTAAAGAAGTTATTAGTGTCAATCTTGAGTATTTTCCTTTCTCTTTTGAGTTCCTGTATGTCTAAGGATGGAACCCATATTCAGTTTTAGCACAGCTTTTCTTTTAAAAATGTTTTGAACATAAAAATGTTTTGTATTGTATGAGATCTTCAGATGTGTGTGAGAAAAAAAGTGTAGCTGCTTTAAGAATGAAAACTTTTATATATATATAATATATATATGTATGTCAATAGTGTCCCTTTAATCATATGTGGGGTGCACTTTGAAATAAACCTGTTGCAACTGGTGGTATTGCCATTCTCCAGGTTGTGCCATGGTTTTAATCTGTGGATATGAGCTGGATAAATTCTGTGGGTATAAAAGGTAGAAACCAACTTGAGACCTCGATCCCTGACCAAATCTTCCCCCAGTTTCTACATACAGCTGGTGTCCTCAATGCTTTCCAACTCACCCTTCACCTCCCCACACCACCATCCCTCAGTACAGATTGTATTCCTGCTTCTGTTCAATTTCAAAATGAAAGCACTGAAACAAAAATAAAAATAAACGTTTACTTTTGTGCACTTCTTAAATATTCTAGCTGGATTAATCCTTTCACCCTCACTTTCCCCCCCATCACTCATCTGCTCCCACCCACAATTTTTTGGTGAGGAAGAGAATAAATCCTAACAATCTGAGTTGCTACTTTGTTTCACCCTCTTGGTCCTTTGACCGCAGAAGCTCCTGTTCCTCAGCTGGATCACAAAGTGCCACAGCTGTCCAGGTCCTGTATAAATGCCAAGTCCGCAACCCTACTACCAGGGACCCAATGACTCTGGCCTATAATAGGCCAAGTGACCGAAAACTGGCTTGATATTATAGTTTAGTAAAACGTTGCCATCTTTTAAAACAACGGGAACAAATGTTTCAAACCAATAATAATGAGACCTGTTGTAGACGCTAAACGCTTTGTTGTTTAACAATATTTAATATTGTTCAGTTAGAACAGTAGCCAGTATTACTAGTTATTCCAGCAGCCTCTCTCGGCTTACTGCCATGGCCATAATTAGGTTTGAACCTTATCGTCTGAATTTGGCTGAACAACTGCCACACAAACCCGTCCATTGTGTCCAGTGAGTAAATCTGGAATTGGGTCGGAATTGAGTGAAGCGGTAGAGTTGCACAAGGGTCGGTTTGAAGCGTGGAGACTTGTCTGGCTCTGCTGGGAGAGACACTTGACCAAATTAGGGTTTGGAGGAGCAAAATACAAGTAACAAGGAATGAGGGCAAGGCTCTGATATCTTGTGACTGCAGGTTCTATCATCTCTGCTTGTTGTAAATGAATGAATGCACTGTTAACAGTTGACATTGCACTGCATCATTGGCCTAAAAAATGTGGAGGGTTGCATATTTTCATGCACTTGAATACTCCTGAAGATAAAGTTTTAGGCAATAAGAGAGTGGCACTGGACATGCAGAATGTGGGATTCAACAACCCCTTTCCAATCAGTGTTCTTGCTGGCAACCATATCCCTGGGTATCTGGCATTACCTTTGCTACTTCCCAGTATTTTTGTAAACATTTTGTCACTATTGTTAATCCTCCTGTGTAGAAACTTAAGAATCCATCCAAAGGGCACACTTGGCAATGCTATTACAACTGGAGCAGGCATATCCAGGCATGTGGGAATCCAGCCTTCAGCTTCACAAACACAGGTGGGGAGTATTCATTTAAAATGGCTGAATCCAAATCTGTTGCGTGTTCTCCAGAGAATCTATGGGGTGGTGGAGGCTTGGGTAAAGAGTTAATGAGGCTACTAATCTGGAATAAATTCATTTTTTATGTTGATGTGTAATTTCTGTGAGTCCTCTGAAAATACAGTTCACAGCTGTGATTGCATTGAGAATTTTTTATTTTAAAAAAATGCTGTTTATAGATTGTTTTTAAAATCTTAATTACTTCATAAATGCTAGGAATCATCACCCAGGTTGCTGTCAAAGTCAAACTGCAAAATCTCTTAACCTTTTTACCTGATTGTTTGTGTTCATCGTTTTACAACTCTTGTATACTAAAATATGCACAGAAAGGATATTAATAAAATATAAAAAATGTTCCAATGTGAATGTTCTCTATTTCTATGGATAACATTTTGTTACAAGCCTACCATTTTTGTATAGCTGCACAAATAGGACACCAATTTCATTTCCAGTGTTCTGAGTTGTATGTTTAGTGTGGGAGACATATAGATGGATAGAGAGAGAAGGACATACCTTTAGTCATTTATTGCTTTGGGATTGGGTGGCTTTGTATCATCTTACATGGTCCTTGTTTTCAACTTTTAACAGAATGTTTTTTTTACAAGTATATTTCAACTCAGTTTGTATTTTTTAAATTTTCCTCTCTGGCTCAACGTCCTTTCAGGATAAACAAACTATTCAGAACCAACCAATGTAGCCATATCCATACCCTGAGTTCTGACGAAGGGTCATGGACCCGAAACGTTGACTCACCTTTTCTTTCTCCATAGATGCTGCCTAACCTGCTGGTTGTTCCCAGCGATTTCTGTTTTAGTTTCAGATTTCCAACATCTATCTGCAGTACAGGTTTAACGTTGCAGCTTGGTTCTTGAAAAGCACAACTTTAATCGAAACGACGTTAAGCGAATACATTTTTCCCACATGGATGAATGTAAACACTGGAGTTAGGTTCTTTGGGATATTTTTCGTCCAAATTTTATTTTTAGAAAAAACATTATACTCGCTCCCTGATTGCCAGCCTGGCTCACTCACTGGCTCCCTGACTGCCTGGCCGGCTCACTCACTCGCTGCCGGTCTCGCTCGCTACCGGCCTGGCTCACTCCCAGGTCCTAGTGCCGTCGTGCTCCCTTTCCACCCACTGGCGAGCGACGTAATAGCGAACATCTCAACATTAAGTGAATATATGTTCCCGAGGTATCGGTTTACAATAATGAAATTATTATAGTTACAATTATACATACGGTATATACAGTCAATTCACTTTACAGCATATTCTGTGAAGCGCTTTGAGATGTCTGGAAGACATGAAAAAGGCTATACCAAATTGCAACAAGGCCTACATATAAATTAATAGGGTTGAAGATCTTCCTGCTGCTCTTCTCACCCAGCATGTATAGAATACATTAATAATGACTGGAAAGTGGGATTAAGGAGAATAAACACTGTTTTGGAAAAAGAGAACAGTTCATGTAGAACTGGATGGCCTCCTATTGTGCAGAACTTGCAAGCAGCTTTTGACTGCTTGCTGCAGCTGCTGCTTCTGCACATTGTAATCTGTCCTGTAAAGGTTCACCCATCAAGATATATCAAACAGCTGATGGGAAATCTTGTAAGGCGACAGCTGCTGGAAGGTGTTACCTGGTTCAGTACCACATGAGTTTGTACATCTAGGGCCTGGAATCCACCTTGACTGACTTGCAGAGAGGTGAAGGTCTATATTAATTAATAAGCTCTGCATCTCCAACTGGTGGAACTCTCGCTCAATGGGAAGGGACATGTGTCTGAGCTGCAGACAGGAAGGTGTGGCAATGCTCTCCATTCCATGCTGAGTTGCATTATCCACCAGGAAGCTTGCAGGGAGTTCCAGGTACTGGCCATCCACTAGTGAGGGCTCAAACATGTGCTTGCATGTCGGAAGTCAAACTAGTGGGCATGCTGTGCGGTTTAGCTGGTTAGACTCCAGCCATAGCTCAACTACAGTGGAGCTCCTGCAGCTCAGTGGTTAGAGCGCTCGCCTTACAAGCGTGAGATCTGTGTTCGAATCCAGGCAGATCAGGGCAAAACCTTGGGCAAGTTTCCTTACTCCACATGCCTAATAATAATCCATCCAAAAAAAACACAATAATAAAAGCTGATCATTTCTATCCACGACTGTTTGTGGGACACTTGTGCACAATTGGCTGCCGCATTTCGCCCACAAAGATACAGTCAATGCACTTTACAGTATATTCTGGGAAGCGCTTTGAGACGTCGATAAGATGTGAAAAGTGCTTTGTCACATGCAAGGATTATTATTATTATTATTTATTATTATACTATGGGGTCCCAAAGCCTTGGCTTTTGTCAACCTATGCTTAAAATTCTGTGGAATTAGGTAAGACAGGATGCGTACGTCCAGGGAGAGAGTGCGTATTCCAATTTATCTCTGGAATTTCCATGCATGGAATTCTGGTTTGGATGCTCTTAATCAGGTCATAGTTTTCACCTTTGTGTCATGTGTTAAGACACCCGGTTAACCATAAAAAAGGGAGAAATGTAAACAGCAAATGCTCACACCAACGAGCTACTGCTGCACTCTCTCCAAAACATCAGAACATCTCCCACTGTAAAGTTCACCCTCACTCCACGTTCCCCCCACCACCCTCACTCCACGTCCCCGTCCCCCACACCAGCCTCACTCCACTCCCTCCCACTATCATCACTCCACTTCCCCCTCACTCTCACTTCGCTCCCCTCACCCTCACTCCACTCCCTCTCACTGTCACTCCACTCTTCCGCCAGCATCACATTTTGCTGGGGGTGGGGGAGGGTTTTGGGGGGCAGAGGGTACAACATCAGTAACTTGCATTTATATAGTGCCCTTCCCGTGGGGTAGTGTCCTGGTGCACTTTACAGTGGCGGAGTCTGACAATAACAACAGGGTAGAGGGATAAACAGGAACTGGCCAAATTGCACTACTGTACTACAATTGAAGAGAGAAGGATTCCTGAGGCAAAAACAATGTACAAACCCAATGCTTCACATTACCCTTGAGTTACATATAGTGTAAAAGTTAGTGCAGTATTTATCATTGTATTGGCCCATTAAACACACACATATATATATATATATGTTTAATGTATAATAGCACTGTAAAATAAATGGCAGCTGCAGAAATAAATGTTTCACTAACCATTGAATTTATGACATTTATCCTTTATTCTGTGACCATAATTCATGGATCGTCCTGTTCACCTGCAGGAAATTGTGGAATAAGCATTCATAATAATAATAATGATCCTTGCATTTGATATAGGGCTTTTCACATCTTCTAGATGTCTCAAAACGCTTCACACAACACAACAACAACAAAATTACATTTATAGAGCGCCTTTCATGTCCTCCTGATATACTGTAAAGAGAATACTTTATATTTGTGGGTGAAACTTGGCAACCAATTGTGCACAGCAGTGTCCCATAAATAGTCATGGATTTAAATGACCAATTTATTATTATTATTTTCAAAGGATTTTTATTACGTGTGTGGAGTAAGGAAACTTGCCCAAGATTTCGCCCTGCCTGGAATTGAGCTCAGGTCTCTCACTTGCAAGGCGAGTGCTCTAACCACTGAGCTACAGGAGTCCACACAAAGAGTACATAGCTCAGATGAAGTGTAAGAGAGACATACAGCTTTGTTTATTACTTTTTGCAACTCTTATTGTAGGTGATTGAAATGAAATTTCTTAAATGAATGTCACCCCAGCCCCCTGAACAATATGACCTAGCTTCTATAATAATAATAATCCTTACATTTATATAGCGCTTTCCATATCTTATCGATGTCTCAAAGCTCTTCACAGAATACAACAACGTCCCAAGATAGGGACCAGAAGAGTGGGGGGATAGGGAGATGGAAAGAGGGAAGAAAGGGGGGAAAAGAGATAGGGACCAGAGCAGGGTGGGAGGGTTGTGCTAGGGAGAAGGGGAGTAGAAAAATTTACTGTATATTTGTGGGCGAGATGCGGTAGCCAAATTGCGCACAACAGTGTCCCACAAACAGTCGTGGAAGTGGGGTTAGGGGAGAAAGGGAGAAAAGAGGGTAAAGGGAGGGGTCAGGGTAGGGGGGAGGAGAGCAGGAAAACCGACTGTATATTTTTGGGCGAACTGTACCATATCTCATGACAGTATACTGTATTTACATTATATACAGTCAATTCACTTTACAGTATATTATGTGAAGCACTTTGAGATGTCTAGAAAACATGAAAAGTGCCATATCAAATTCAAGGATTATTATTATTATTACACCTCCCATTATTTTCAGCATTGCTAATATGCAGAATCTTGCACTTAGTTGATATTTAATTGCAAGAATTGATTTATTGCAGTTTCCGGGATCGGAGAGGGTTGAGGGCAGGAGGAGGGGAAGTGAAGCCAGGTCAAATAGGAGAGTCCTGAGATGGATCTTGAAGTAGGCAAGGGAGGCGGCAATGTGGAGGGATTGCGGGATGGAGTTCCAGAGGGTGGGAGTAGAGTGACACCAATGGTGGCGCAGGCTATGCGGAGGAGAAGCTGGCTGTTATTAGATAACTAACAATATTTCGCCCACAACTATATACAGTCAATTCACTTTACAGTATATTGCAGCGCCTTGGGACGTCCTCCCGACGTGAAAGGCGCTTTATAAGTGTAATTTGTTGTTGTTGTTGTTATTCTGTGAAGCGCTTTGGAACATTGATAAGATGTGAAAACCGCTATATCAAATGCAAGGGTTATTATAATATTATTTAATATAGTGCTTGCTTTGTGATGCCAATACCTCTCTCAGCAACAACATTGCTCACCCAGATCAGCACAAAATCCTCCCTCCCACCAAAAATGGTCTTCACAGAATACCTCTTCTGTCTGTTACTTGGAAAATACCTTTTAAGCATGGATTATGATAGAATATTTCAACTATAAGCCTTGAGGGTTTTCAAGATCATGAGGAGATTTGATAGGTTGAACCGGGAAAAACTGTTTCCACTGGCATGTGGAAACATGTGGTAACCCTCATTTATGATAGTTGTTGAAAGAAGCAGAGGGGAGGTTAGGAACAAAAATTTCATCCAACGAGTTGTTCGAATCTGCAATGCATTGCCTAAAAAAAGGGTAATGGAAGTCGATTCAATAACAACTTTTAAGAGAGAAGTAGATGGGTATTTGGAGAGGACAAGATTGTAGGGTTATGGAGAGAAAGTAGGCCAGTGGGAATGAGTTGAATTGCGCTTTTCGGAGACGGCACAGACACGATGGGCCGAATGGCCTCCTTCTGTGCTGTATGATTCTATGATACAAATATTTTGTATCATAGATACAACTCTTATGCAACTCTTTTCCTATAATATTCCGTAACTTCTTCTAAGTGCATTGTGTCTGCTGATTTTTTGGTGAATAAAAGCAGCCACTGTTTTACCGAGGAAAATGTTTGTAGTGAAGGGTAAGAGAAGGCCATACCATGAGCAGCGTGGAAAAACTTATAACGATAATAGTCCTTGCATTTGATATAGCGTTTTTCATGTTATCTAGCAGTCTCAAAGTGCTTCACAGAATAAACTGTATATACTGTAAAGTAAACTGACCGTATATATTTTGGGAGTGAAATGTGACAGCCAATTGCACACACCAGTGTCATGGATTGAAGTGACCAAGTTATTTTTTCTTCTTGAGAGTATATTATCAGGCCTGTAGAGTAAGGAAACTTGCCCAAGCTTTCGGCCTGCTGGGAATCAAACCCAGGTCTCCCGCTTGCGAGGCGAGTGTTCTAACCACTGAGCTGCTGGCCTCCACATAAATTAGTCATGCACTTAATAATGATAATAATAATTGTTGCATTTGATATGGCGCTTTTATGTCTTCTAGAGGTCACAAAGCGCTTTGCAGAATATACTGTAAAGTGAAATGACTGTATATTTGTGTGCGAAAGGCAACAGCCAATTGCGCACAGCAGTGTCTCACAAACAGTTTTGATTGAAATGACCAATTTATTATTGTGCTTTTTTTTGAGACATTATTATCAGGCGTGTGGAGTAAGGAAACTTGTCCAAGGTTTGCCCGCTTCAAAAATAATAGCAATACTTCATGCAAATAATAGCAATGTTTCATGGTGCTTATGCAAATATTATTTTGTAGGGAGATACAAAAATAGTAATAGAAAATCAGACACTCGTTATTTTTTAAATAGTGATCTTTAATGTGGGAAATTAGCAATTGTGTCTGAATAAGAAATTACTGCCACCTAGTGACAAGTTTGGCTATCAAAGTTGTTATCAACTCTTGATATTGATCCTTGGGTGTTTTCAGAAGAGATGAGAAAAGTCAAACAAAAACAAAAATCACTGGAAACACTCAGCAGGTCAGGCGGCATCTATGGAGCAAGGAAAGTGAGTCAACATTTCAGGTGCAAGACCCTTTGTCAGAACTGGGCCATGTTGGGAGGGAGAGGTTTTTTAGGACTAACAGAGATGGGGAAGCAGGGCAAGGAAGACAAAGGAGAATATGTGCTGGAGAGAAGAGGTGTTAATGATGCACTGGTTAATGCTGAAGAATCTTAAATCTTTTTATTCCACAAGGTTTTATAATGAAATGAAGCATTCTCGGCAGGCTCTGCTCCGCTTCCGGTCCGGGCGAAGGGCACTGGGGCGTTGGCGCAGTCAGGCACTTCTGCCGATCCCCGCCCAGGCCCGGGCATTGGGCGATAGAGCGTAGGCGCACTTAGGCACCTCCGCAAATCCCCGCGCAGGCCCAAGCACTGGAGCTTTGGCGCAGTCAGGCGCCTCGCCGATCCCGCGTAGGACCAGGCGCTGGGCACTGGGTCATTAGCGCAGTCAGGCGCCTCTGCAAATCCCCGCTCTGGCCCGGGCGCTGGGGCGTTGGCGCAGTCAGGCGCCTCCGCCGATCCCCGCCCAGTCCTGAGCGCTGGGGCACAGTCGCAGTCATGCGCCTCCGCAAATCCCCGCCCAGGCCCGGGCGCCGGTGCGTTGGCGCAGTCAGGCGCCTCCGCCGATCCCTGCCCGGTCCGGGCGTTGGGCACTGGGGCTTTGGCGCAGTCAGACGCCTCCGCCATCCCTGCCCAACTCGGGCGCTGGGCGCTGCTGCGTTGGCGCGGTCAGGCACCTCCGCCCATCCACGCCCGGCCCTGGAGCCTGGCGCTTGGAGTTGGTGCAGTGAGGCATCTTCACACATCCCCGCCCAGGCCCGAGCGCTGGGCGCTGGGGCGTCGGCGCAATCAGGCGCCTCCGCCGATCCCTGCCCAGTCCTGGGCGCTGGGTGCTGGGGCGTTGTTGCAGTCAGGCACTGCCGCCCATTCCCGCCCGGCCCGGGTGCTGCACGCTAGAGCGTTGTCGCAATCAGGCGCCTCTGCCCATCCCCGCCCAACCCGTGCACTGGGCGCTGAGCCGTTGGCGCAGTCAGGCGCCTCAGCCCATCCCTGCCCAGGCCCCACCGTCCTAACCGCCCCACCATCGGTGGCCGGGCTTTCAGCCTCTCTGCCACCACACTGTGGAACTCCATCCCGCAATCCCTTTGCCTCACTTCCTCTCTTTCCTCCTTCAAGGCCGGTCTCAAGACCTTCCTCTTCGACAGTGCCTTCTGTTCCCCTCCTAACTCTTCCACCTCTCCTACTCTCTTTCCCCCTACCCCGACCCTTTCTCCCCCCCGCCCCCACCCCCGCTTGTGTCCCGACCTCACTGTTCAGCGCTTTGGGACATCCTCCCAAACGTGAAAGGCGCTCTATAAATGTAATTTTGTTGTGTTGTAGTCTATCTGATCCTGATGTGCAACCTTCAACAATGGATATCTGCAAGCTATGATTTCATTCCAGGTGACAGAACTGACCTAAGGTTACATCCGACAAACACTATGAAGAACATGGATGGGTTGACAAGGGAATTTAATTAATTCCAAGAGTGTAAAGTCCAAGGAACGTGAAGACTACGAGAACCACATAAAAAGTGTCTCTATACAATGTTTTATTTGTTAAACAAAGCCAATAACTTTCAAACCTTGAATTAATTTTTCTGTTTTCATGAATTAATAAGTGAACACCATTGTCTATTTGTTTTTAACCCACTAAATTCAACATAGCCCTTAAATTTATGTATATACTTTACTGTAGTTACACAGGTTTGTGTATCTGGTGTCAGCTTGGCTCAGTTCATAGAGATGGGGAGATGCAAAGGTTAGGAGCCTTATTTTTGATCCCAGTTTAGTTTAACCAAGAACCAGGAGCATAGTCAGGTTAGTTTCATGTTATTTGCGCCTGTACGAACTGTAACCAAAACAAATTTTGAGTAACTACTGTGGTAGTGTTTCCTTGAGCTAGTTTCCTTACTCTACACGCCTAATAATTCTCAAAAAGAATAATAAATTGATCATTTCAATCCATGACTGTTTGTGGGGACACCTTTGAGAGAGGATTTAGCTAAAATACATTGGGGAATTAGATTAAAGGATATGACAGTAGACCAACAATGGCAAATATTTAAAGATACTGTATAGTACATAATTCCCAGCGGTCACATTTTCCCTTGTGGAATAAAAGTATCGGGGGAAAAGTGATACAATCATGGCTAACTAGAACAGTGAGGGAAGTATAAAACGAAAAGACGAGGCCTATAATACTGCCAAAAAGAGCAGTAAACCTGAGGATTGGGAGGGCTTCAGGGACCAACAAAAATAAATAAAAAACTGATTAAGAGGGAGAAAATAGATTATACTTTGCGTTAAATAAATACGTTATAAGACACTGAAACCTTACCAAAAATAGAGGTGAATCAAGAAGCTAATGTTAGTAGCAACTTAGGGAAATTAACATCAGCAAAGAATTACCGGTAGTACGAGGGAAACTGTTGGCATTGTAAAATAACAAATCCCCTGGACCTGATGGTCTGCATCCTAGGGTTTTAAAAGAAGTGGCTGATGAGATAGTGGATGCCGTGTTTGATCTTCCAAAATTCTCTGGATTCTGGAACGGTTTCCATTGATTGGAAGATTGCAAACGTAACACCACTTAAATAAAAAGGGTGGGAGAGAAAAGATGGGGAACTATAGACCAGTTAGCCTGACAGCGGTGGTAGGGAGAATTCTAGAATCTTTAATTAAGGATGTCGTAGTGAGGTACTTAGAAGAACATAACATGATTAGGCAGAGTCAACATGGCTTTACAAAGGTGAAGTCATGATTAACAAATCTTTTAGAGTTTTTTGAGGATGTAACTAGCAGGATAGGAGGGAACCAGTAGATGTAGTGTATTTAGATTTTTAGAAGGCATTCGACAAGGTGCCACATAAAAGGCTGATATGCAAGATTAGGGCCCATGGAACTAAAGGTAATATATTAGCATGGATTGAAGATATGGCTAATAGAAAGAAAACAGAGAGTAGAGATAAATGGGTGCTTCTCAGATGGGTGGGATGTGATTAGTGGAGTGCCACAAGGATCAGCGCTTGGGCCTCAACTATTTACAATCTATATCAATGATCTAGACGAGGACACAGAACTTAAAATATCTAAATTAGCAGGTGATACAAAGCTAGGTGGGAGAGTAAGCTCCAAGGATGAATGCAACAAAAAGAATGCAACCGACGTGAAAGGCGCTATATAAATGTAAATTGTTGTTGTTGTTGCAACGGGAGAGAGATAGGCTAGGTGAGTGGGCAAGAAGGTGGCAAATGGAATATAATGTGGGAAAGTGTGAAGTTATTCAGTAGTAAAACAGAAAAGCAAATTATTTTCTAGAAGGGGAAGACTGGATAGTTAGTGTTCAGAGGGATTTGGGTGTCCTTGTATACTAGTTGCAAAAAGTTAGTTTGCAAGTACAGCAAGCATCTAGGAAGGCTAATGGCATATTGGCGTTCATTGCAAAAGGGTTTGAATACAAGAGTAGGGAAGTCTTACTGCAACTGTATAAGGCCTTGGTGAGACCGCACCTGGAATATTGTGGGCAGTTTTAGTTTCCTTATTTAAGAAAGGATGCGCTTGCCTTACATGCAGCGTAGATTCACTAGGTTGATATTCTCTAGGATACAGTATAGAAGAATTAGAGGTGATCTTATAGAAACCTATAAGATTCTGAAGGGACATGACAGAGTAGTCAGTGGTAGGAGAAACTATAACTAAGGGTCACATTTAAGATTAAGGGTCAGCCTTTTCGCACTGAGTTGAGGAAATACTTCTTCACTCAGAGGTTAGTAACTTTCTAGAATTCTCTACCCCAAAAGGCTGTGTAGATGCTCAGTCCTTGAACATATTCATCGATCGATTTCTTATGGATAGAGGGATTGGGGGATATGGGGATAAAGTGGGAAGATGGAGTTAGATTAGAAGATCAGCCATGATCTTATTGAATGGCGGAGCAGGCTTGAGGGGACGAATGACCTCTTCCTGCTCCTAGTTCTTATGACGCTGCTGTACGCAATTGGCTGCGCCATTTTGCCCACAAGATATACAAGTCAATTCACTTTACAGTGTATTCTGTATATGTTCTGTATATTCCGTAAATGCTTTGATACGTCTAGAAGACGTGGAAAGCGCTGTATCAATTTGTAAGGATTATTATTATTATTATTCATTCATGTTTGTATTTCGCGCCGTGAACCCACCGCTGTCAAGGTCCCCGTTTGTTGTGACGGTTCCAGCCAATCAGAGCGCGGGTTGCGGGGCTTAAAACAGCCAATTGGAGGCGAAGAGCGGATCACGCGGCTGTTTTTAAACGGCGGCGCGTGGGGCGAGCAACCAACCGTCTCGGCAACAGGAGGGAGTCTGTGTGTCTGCGGTTCAGTACTTGTGGGGGGGTGGGGCGGTAGGGTAGGGGAAGATGCCGTCTCAACTGGACAGTTACCAGGTGATGTACACCATCGGCTCGGGCTCTTACGGAAGGTGCCAGAAAATCAGGAGAAAGTCCGATGGAAAAGTGAGTGAATGAATCAATGAGTGAGTGAGTGAGAATTTCTCCCGTGAAGGCAAACCGAACCGAGTGCACACTTGCTCGAGGTGTCGCTGCTCCTTCCTTTTCAAATCGTGTGTGTGTGGGGGAGCTTGCTTATGATGGAGGAGCCGTTCCTCTGAGCTCTGTTGCAAGCGCTGTGAGGCGCTACTCTACGTGGGGGTCATGTTGTTGTCACGGAGGAGTTGTTCCAAACTCCTGATCCTCGCCTTCAAAGCCCTCCATGTCCCCTCTTCCCCCCCCCCCCCCCCCCCACACCCCGCACTACCCCTGTGACCCTTGCCAACCCGTCTGCTCCCTCCACTCACCCCGCCCCACCATTGGCGAGCGGGCCTTCAGCCACTCTGCCCCCATCCCACAGTCCTTCCGCCTCGCCCCACCCGTTGCCTCCTTCAAGACCCGTCTCTTTGACCGTGCCTTTGGTCACCCTCCCCACCCCTCCTGATCCCATTCACCAGCTTGGGTGCCCATCCCTAACTGTCCAGCACTTTGGAACACCCTTCTGACACTGCAAATATAATTTGTTTTTGTTGCTTGCAGTTTGCAAGAGGAAGGCGGAGAGAGAGGTTTGTGTGTGTGGTTTTAGGTCTTCCCTCCAGGGGGCGTGCAAAAATGCTTGTTCATCTTGTATCCATGTGGGGTGGGGGGGGGGGGGGTGACATTGGTCAACTTGGCTTTTATATGTGTATGTAAATACTCCATTGCCTTTGTGTGTGTGTGTGTATTGTAACCCCGGCATGAACCTTATGATCCACTCAACTTTGGATTCAGAATTACTAAGGCATGTTTTGTAATGCTCCTGAATGATTCTATTTGCAGATTCTTGTCTGGAAGGAACTGGACTACGGAACTATGACTGAGGCAGAGAAGCAGATGCTTGTGTCAGAAGTAAACTTACTGCGTGAACTGAAGCACCCGAACATTGTTCGATATTATGATCGTATTATTGACAGAACAAATACAACACTGTATATAGTAATGGAGTTCTGTGAAGGAGGAGACCTGGCCAGTCTGATTACAAAGTGCATCCGAGAAAGGTAAATAGTTTTACCTGTGAAATTATCACTTTTTCCATTTGCTTAAATAGAGCCGGTTAAATTAGAATTGTTGTTAATCTAAACTATTTCAACTAGGATGTTGTTCTAGAGAATATCATTAACTAGTATATTTTAAAAAATGTAAGCATCCAATTTATGTTTGCTGACCCCCTATTGCTAATGCTCTGTTATAAACTAGAAGATATGCCCTTGATGGATGTATATGGTGCTTATTTTTGTGGAGGTATTTGAACTGAGAATTTTTTTAGTACAGAGGTGTCCCCCGATTTACGACAGGGTTGTGTTCCTGAAACAGTCACGTAAATCAAAATGTCATAAATCGGAACGGTTTTCCCATACAGTCCCATTATATAATCCGAGATGTGTTCTTTTGACAAAATTTTCAGACCCAAAACCCATTAAAATAACACTTTGCAACAAAGAATTTAATGATAATGAGACTTAATGAATTGAATTTAATACCACATCGAGTGGGTCCCGCGGCTCTCGACCACAGTCGAGCGGGTCCCAGAACAGATCCAGCCTCTAGGACCCCAATGTGAGCCCCGCGACCTTAGGGATCACCTGATCACCTCATCCAATTGGAAATTGTCATGTAAACAATGACGTAGTGACATGCTGTTGGTCAGCTCAACATGTTTACATGTCGTCAAGTGGCTGCCAATTGAATGAGGTGATCAAGTGATCCCCAAGGCCTCGGGGATATACTAGATATACACTTCTGCCTGGGCCACTGTTTGGCGCATTTTTCTCAACGTCTACACCCATTTCAGGTTGGTATACAAAATGTACCAGATGTACTGGTATTTTTATTTTTTTTCTACCCCCAAAACAATCGGGTATAATTTTAAAATGTCGTTAAAACGAAACAAAATATTGTACATCGATAAAAAGGTGTTTTAAAAAAATTATGTTTGTTAAATCGAAATCATGTAAATAGAGACATCGTAAATCGGGGGATACCTGTAGTATGCTATTATGTTTCATTGAAAATGTTGATGAGTTCTTTGTTTCTGAAACCATATTCTGTCATGTTGTAGACACTACGTAGAGGAGGAATTTGCCCTTCGTGTTTTTGCTCAGATAGTTCTGGCCTTGCATGAGTGCCACAGGCGCAGTGAGAGTGGTCGTACAGTTCTTCATCGGGACCTCAAGCCAGCCAATGTCTTTCTTGATGCACAGAATAATGTCAAATTAGGTGATTTTGGCTTGGCTAGGATTCTGCAACATGACACTAGTTTTGCCAAGACATTTGTTGGTACTCCGTATTACATGTCTCCGGTAAGTGCATGCCTCTGGTGTGTAAATGGCTATAAAACATTGCTTGTATACGGTGTCCTCCATGTCGGATAATGTTTTGATTGTTTCATAAAGATTAGATTTTTGTTAGAAAATGTTGGCAACCTTGAAAATTCAACCTATGATCCTGCTCTTGCCTTTGTGTCTGGATCACAGTACAGTAAAAGCTCGTTATCCGGCCCTCTCGGGACCTGGTTGATGCCGGTTAAACCGCATGCCAGATATTCGGGTCGCCAGCTGCCGAAAACCCACCACAAAAAAAATGTAACTTTTTAAAAAAATACACCATATTAATAATAGACTACGTAACAAAATATTGTATGGTTATTTACCAATAAAGCAACAAATATTGATTACAGTCAAACACAGCACACAATCACAAAGCAAACTTCTACAATGGCAGATGGAAGAGTTTTGTTTACTTCTTAAAGGGGCAGGCACTGTCAGTTTTTATTGTCTTTCTCTCCCTCCTTCCCTCTCTTTCTTACACACACACACTCAGTCAGTCTGGCATCTCAATGGCCCCAAAGCCCCCCTTTCCCTCTCCTCCTGCCTCTCTCCTTCTCCTACCCCATCCCCACCAAAACAGTGCTTAAACCCACGATGCTGTCAGGCTACACCGGCAATACATAGTATCCGTCAGAGAGAGGAAGAAAGAAAGGTGAAAAGATAGAACGAGAGAGGGAGAGATAGAGAGGAAGGAAAGAGAAGGAGAGAGAAAAAGAGGGAGAGAAACTAGGAGAGAGGAAAAGCATTGCCCCTTTAAGACCCAAACCCCGAAGTGCCACTACCAGCAGCATTCAGAACTAATCGTACTGTACTCTCCCACTACAATCGATTCATGAGCCACAGCGATTGTGCCGGATAAAATCCGGTTATTTGAATAGGGACCTTTTTTTTGAGGTGCGGTTATACGGAAGTTATGGTTGATCGGGTCATGGATAAACGGGCTTTTACTGTATAATCCTTGAAGCATTTTGAGGCATCCTTTTGGCATGAAAGGTCCCATGTGAAATGTGAAGATTCATATTTTTTGACTGATTTTGCAATTATCCTGTTACAACTGGCCTGTTTAAGAAGTATTGTGATAGAATCATCAGCCAACACATTAGAGTGACTGGATTTACAGATTGTACTTGTGTGTTACTTATCTAGTGAAATTTGTATAAACAATTAATCAGCTTTATTTTGCGGATATGCAGGAACAAATGAATCATATGTCCTACAATGAAAAATCAGATATATGGTCCTTGGGTTGTTTGCTGTATGAGCTTTGCGCACTTTCGTGAGTACAAAGATTTCTATTTGCTTGTGTACATGTGTTTTCATTCTAATTGGAAGTTTTATATATGTAGTCAATTTAATTTCCATTCCTTCTCTTTTCGCCCTCTCAACCACCGCCACCTGAAAAAAAAGAGATTGTATACAGAAATTTAATTGATAAGAAATTTATTTCAGAAGCTGGGAGACTCATGCATTTTGCCTCTGAATTGGAGTGTTCTCTGCTTTGCAAGCTGTATCTCCACAATTCTTTTGTGGATACTTATATATCTGGGTTCCATGAGACTAAAAAGAGACTAGTTTGATAGTCCCCAGTCTTGTGAAACTATTTATTTCAGTAAATGGACAGATCTGATTTTCCTAATGACTTTTATTTTAAAAAGAAGCTTTAGCTAAACCTACAACAGAAAAGTTTATGCATGATATGTTACTGATGAAAGACGCTTTTTGTCTCGTTCCCATTTTGGAAATTTCACAAGATTTAATTTAATTCTTTCTTAATATAAAGCCCACCTTTCACTGCGTATAATCAGAAGGAATTGGCAGAGAAAATAAGGGACGGCAAGTTTAGACGAATCCCTTTTCGCTTTTCAGAGGAACTGAATGAAATTGTGAACAAGATGTTGCATCTTAAGGTTGGTATTTTACTTCATTACCTTTCACTTCATTATTCAAATGTCTTTTCTACATTGCATTTTAAAGTTTTTTTTGTGTGTCTTTTCTATTCCCATGTGCTCTTACTTATTTTTAGACTGTGCATTTCCATTTTTCTTCCGTCTCCCAAATGACAGCCTTGTCGATGAGCTTGATCATTTTATAACTGCTTTTCTTTCAATATGATGTTGAATTTTGATTGAGAACTGAAACTTAAATTGTTAACCAAACTGCAGTGGGCCAACAGAGGCAAAATATTGGTGTTGGGAATCAGGTCAGCATTGGACCTTTGAAGTGTGGGGCTGGTTGCATACTCTGGAGGATTTGCTTTGCTCGGAAGCAGTGCATGTCAACATAGAAGATAGTGGGTAACACGGAATCAACAACATGGAAAACCAGCATTAATGGAATTAAATTAATGAAATTAGGCTTTTTTAAAATTCTTGCCTGGGCAATTTTGAATGTTCTCCAGAAGCAAACAGTGAATCAGACAACAACAAAAACAAATAAAATTATACTTGTGTAGCGCCTTTCGTTTCTGGACAGCCCCCAAACTGGCTCGCAACATTCATAGGAACATATTTAAACTATTGTATTGATTTTGAACTATATTTTTGGCTCCATAAAATATAAATTTTTCACTTACTGCTCTAGTAAGAATAGGTTGTGGAGGCTGTTAACCATGCCACCTCAAGCCTTGAAACAGCTGAATGGAAATGCTGACAAATCACTGCTGAAAGGTTAAATTAAATGCCTCCGTGCGTGTGTGGAAATGACTTAAGTTCAGTGTTTGTAACAAATGTTATGCTTTTTAAGAAAAGATTTGTACTCTTGCTCTATGCTTTTTACTTGTCAGGATTATCTGAGACCTTCAGTGAATGAACTAATGGAGCACTCCTTGATTGCTAGCGTGGTATCTAAACAGCAGCGAAAAATATCGCTTGAAAGACGAGAGCAAAGATCAACAGAGAATGAGCAACTCCAGGAAAGTGAGCCACAAGTGTCGGAGTTGAGACTTAAAGAGGAGCAACTGCACAAAAGGGAGAAGGCATTGAAAGAATGGGAAGAGCTGCTTGAAAGTAATTGCAATTGTGTTCGTTTATAATTTTGATGGCATCAAATTTAGTTACAGTATTTGCACTTGCATCCTATTTGGGAAGAAAAATACAAAGTTCAATAACTATTTCAGTTTTCATTCTAACTATCTGTTTCATCATTGACTCATCAATTTGAATTGGATGGATTATAATGTAAATTAGTACAGCAAAAGTATTAAAAACGGACTAAAAGTCAATAATATTTTTCTGTAGTTGTGAGGAGGCACTTGTGTTTCTAGTAATACTGTTCATTGAACCTTTTGCTCACAAGATTTCCTGTTTATATTTTCTGATAAACATGGAATGTACAAATGATGATCACTTGATGTTTCAGGCCCTTTGGTACATTTGATTTCCTCCTTCCAGAATACCAAACCTAAAAGCCTGTTTATCTGTGACCCAATCAACTGTAACTTCCATATAATCGGCACCTCAAAAAAAAAAACAAGGTCCCCATTCGAATAATTGGTTCTTATCCTGCACATCCTGGGTGGGAGAAGGAAAGAGAGGGTGGGGGAGAAAGAGAGAGGAGTGGGAAGGGGAGAGAGAGGTGGGGGAGAAGAGGGGAGTGAAAGGCAGTGAGTTGATTAATTTAGATGGAAAATGAGAGGAGTGGAGGGTGGTGTGTGTGAAAGAGAGATAGAAGGAGGGAGAGAAAGAAAAAAGAGAAAAATCGACAGTACCCCTTTAAGAGGAAAAAAAACTCTTCCGTCCGCCATTGTAGAAGTTTGCTTTGTGATTGTGTGCTGTGTTTATAGACTGTAATCGATATTTATTGCTCTATTGATAAAGCAATATTCTGCTATTATTTAG
Organism: Hydrolagus colliei; assembly: GCA_035084275.1. Classification (NCBI taxonomy): domain Eukaryota; kingdom Metazoa; phylum Chordata; class Chondrichthyes; order Chimaeriformes; family Chimaeridae; genus Hydrolagus; species Hydrolagus colliei. The sequence goes on along the minus strand of CM068744.1, from coordinate 82,762,636 downwards.
TCTATTATTAATATGGTACAAGTATGTTTTTTTTTAAAAAGTGTTTTTTTGTGTTGGGTTTTCGGCACTCGGTTTAACCGGCATTGGCCAGGTCCTGAGGGTGCAGGATAAACAGGCTTTTACTATATTGTGTTGTCCTTCAGAAATTGTATTTTTATGTATTTTATATTTTATGTGTAATTGTGAAATGTGTAACATTTCTTTCAGATCGTGAGCGGGAACTTTGTATTCGTGAGAGGCTGTCTGAAGAAAAACTTGCTAGGTAATTGTACCCCAATTGATTGTGCTTAATTTTGAAAGTGGAGTTTTGAAATCTCAAGTGAATTGGCTCTGTTTTTCAATCCAAATGAAGGTATTTTGCATATGTTGGAAAAGTATCTACAGTGTTTTTAAATATAGATGGCTTATCTCCTTGAGCCATCCCCCAAGTAACATGTAGGTGAAGTGTGAGGATGGGAGGAGAACTTAAAAACATCACGGGTCATATTAAAGGGAAAGAGAAAAGTTGACCATACAATTTTATATAGCGCCTTTCACATCTGGAGTCCCACAGCACTTGACAACACTGGACGGGTAACCAAGCTGGGGTTGGCAGCCAAGGGGTTGGGGTAGGGAAAGGGGGTTGTGGAGGTGGAGTAAAACTGTTGGGGCTTTGAATTGAGGCTTACAGACCATATTACTGGCTCGGGCCAAAAGTTCCCATCTCTGTGCTAGAGGTTGTAGAGCGAGTGGAGCTGAGTGAGGATGTGGCAGGCTGGGGTCTGGTGGAACCTGTTTTTAATTCCATTGTATAAAAGATGTCTTAAGTTAAGAATTACTTTCTGTTTTTAAAATTAGATCTGTTTGTGAGGAACTCCTGTTTTATTAATCACGTGCAACTTTTGATTTTTCAACAGGGCAGAGAACTTAATGAGGAATTATAGTTTTCTGAAGGAACAGCATATATTGAGGACTGCAATCAATGGATTAGGTATGCAGTACCAAAGGAGAAAACCACTTCTGCCAATTAAGAGTGTGCAACTTTCAATATAACAGATGCTAACTTTTATTTAGCTTTTGATGCAATTTGAGAACACTTTCAACAAATTTTAATATCGAAATTTCTAACCTATTTAAATTTCCTTTGGGTCTTCCAGATATTCTCAAATGTACATATATTGGATTGTTATGACTTGTTCCACACTGACTTATTAATGATGAACCAAATGGAGTCTAATCTATATTTGAATATCTTGTGTACCTGTTTTGAGACATCAATTTATTGCTGCTAATGACTTCCAGTAGTTCAGGTCTATCACCAGAGTGGTAGTGTGGTCTGGAGCTCCTTGAATCAGCGAGTGGTCATAAGACATTAAATATGAGATACACTCACAGTGAAAAGTTGTGAGATATTTTAATTGTATAGCTAGAGGAAGGTATTTAAGGAATGGTAGAAACTAGAACTGTTTTAGCCATTTACTACACGTTTTTCTTAACACAACATATTTTTATAAAATTGCATTTATCTTTGAATTTGAGTCGTTAATCAAATTTGCTGCAGGCTACAAGCAGTTTTTAGCTAGGTTCATTCAATGTAATATCTGGAAAGCAAAGAAGTTAACTTAAAGGGAGTTTGTCTTTAGTTTTAAACATTACTTCATGAGGTTACAACATTGAAGTTCGGACTTCACTAACGTTCCCCATTGGACCAAGATGATAATATGCCTACTTCATGAAAGTCCTTTAAAGAAATTGTTCCAATGAGTGGTTTGGGTGTTTGAGGCCCTGTAGCCAGTCTGAAAATTGCAGAATGTCGCATCATATTCACCACTGATGGGTAGATTAAATCTATAAAACTGTCAGCAGGAATACTATGTTGCTTATTGGTTACCTTATACATGTGTAATAATTTCTAGTTAGTTGTATTTTTTACAACTGTTCTGAGAATTTTAATTGTAATACTCCAATAAAGTTGTGGTTTCAAATTAGAAAACCCAACCCCCACCTCACTTTGCTCTCGCAATTTGTTAATGTTTTAATTGCTGCAGTGGTTGAAGTCCCTGTTCTATGGTCTACCTGCTCAGAATGCAATGGGAAGACTTTATATTAATAATAATCCTTGCCTTTGATATAGCACTTTTCACATCTTAATGTCTCAAAGCGTTTCACAGATTATACTGTAAAGTGAATTGACTGTATATTTGTGGGTAAAATTGTGTAGTGGATGCATTACTTTTTACAAATCCAAACCCTTTTGGATTTGTAAAAAGGATCAACTATTTATTCATGGTGCTCTGACCTATTGAATTCCAGTGTAGAGCACCACAGAGAAGCCCGGCTAAAAAGAAGAAATAAATACATCTATTTGGTTGTGGTGAAATAATCTGGTACCTCCTTTCACATGTGCTCCACTGAATGTGACTGTTTTTCATTTTGATAGTGATGGGTTTCAGGAAAGGGGGGAAAATTAGTGAATTTTCAAGTTCTTCCCTGAATCAGAGGAGGGGTGGAAGAGAGAGGATCTGTTTGTTCCACTAGGAATGTTAGTTTTCTAATGAGAGGAACTTCATTGTTCATTGACAGTACTATAAACCTTCCAGCCCCTACACTGTCACCTGTGGCATCCCCAGGGCTCTGTCCTTGGCCCCTTTTCAACATTACATGCTCCCACTTGGTGACATCATCCGCAGACATGGGGTTAACTTCCACATGGATGCAAAAGACATCCAACTCTATCTCTCTGCTTCTACCCTCGACTCCAGGACTACCACTGTCTTAACAGACATCAACTCCTGGACTTTCTACAGTTGAATGTCAACAAGACAGAGGCTCTACTGATTGGCTCGCGATAGCACCTTCATGTATCAGGTGCTGGCAGCATCAACTCTATGGTTGGACACTCAACCTCACCAAGCCAGTTAGGAACCTAGGTGTCTTGTTCAACCCTCAACTGTCTTTCCTCCCCCCCCCCCTTCCAAATAATGACTTGCTCTGCCTTTCCCCATCTCTACAACATTGCCCGAGTCCGCCACTATCTTGCCCCCAAAGCCGCTGAAACCCTCATTCACGCCTTCATTACATCCCGGCTCAACTATGCAGACACCCTGCTTGTCAGCCTTTCCAATTCCTCCCTCGATAGACTGAAAGTCCTTTAAATAAACTATTCCAATACAGATAATCCAGAACTCTGTGGCCCATGTCCTCTACCGTTCCAAACTCCGTGATCCCAACTCCCAACTTTCCCGACTCCATTGGCTCCCCATCATCCAGAGGATCCAATTCAATATCCTGGTCCTCACGTTTAAAGCCCTCCACAACCTCGCCCCTCCCTACATCCGTGACCTCGTATCCCCTTACTAACCCGCCCCCTCCGCTCAGCAGGCTCTGGCTTGCTCCACATCCCTTGACCCACCCGCCCCACCATTGGTGGGCGAGCCTTCAGCCACTCTGCCCCCAACCTCTGGAACTCAGTTCCTTTGCTTCGCCACCTCTCTGGGCTGCCTCAAGACTCCTCTTCAATGGACCTATCGGCAACTCCTAATCCCGCCCATTTCCCTCCCACCACCTGTCCTCAGCTTGGGTCTGAAGCAGTCACTGTCCAGTGCCTTGGGACATCCTCCTGACGTGAAAGGCGATATACAAGTGTAATTTTGTTGTTGTTTTCTTTAAAGTTCAAGCAACTTGCTTAAAGCCATATCAAACTGTTCAATTAATGTGTTAATAACCATACATTACCACAAGTTTGCAAACTTTGTTTGGATCTGTTTACCTTGTCTATTAGCCAGAGCTGCAGTAGAAGTGCTGCACTTGGCCCTGATTTAGGAAGGGAATAATCTGCTATGATTCCTGCTATCAATCAAACTCCAGAGTCCTCTGCTGGAAAGTGCCCATTCAGTAAGCATAGTGTTGTCTCTTCTTCACCATATATTCAATCTCCATTACATTACCACTTATATCCCTCACCCTAAATTATCGCCTCCCCTCTCCACTTTTCTATTAAAGTAAGATGGTACACACTTGGGCTGAACTTATTTCCACTGTGAATCTATCTACAGATTATATGATTTGCGAATGTTCAGTGGTTAGAGCATTTGCATTGCAAGCAAGAGACCTGGGTTCGATTCCTGGCAGGGCAAAACCTCGGGCACATTTCCTTCCTCCACATGCCTGATAATCCCTCAAAAAAAATGGGTCACTTCAATCTACGATTGTAGGACGCTGCTGTGTTTCACCCACAAATATACAGTCAATTTGCTTTACGGTATATTCTGTGAAGAGCTGTGAGATGTCTGGACGATGTGAAAGTGAACAATTATGTGTTTCATTATAAAAAGGTGAAATAAATAAAAACATGTACATAGGATTAATACTTTATTCTGGTTTCTCTCCAGATGATTACGTAAACTTCTCACCAGGGAAAAAAAAAGTTCATTTTGCAGGAGAAACTAAAGAGAACATTCACTTCAATGAATATGATACAGCAAAGCCTCCTCTTAATAAAGCAAAGACTTTAGATCTGAAGAAGCGTTTACAAGCTGCTAACCTCCGTGCCAGAGCACTATGTGATATGGAGAGAAATTATCAACTCAAAAGCAGACAGCTTTTGGGTATGCGGTAATTAGTCTAATGAATAAATACTTTAAAAATTTAAATTAAAAACACACACACACACACACAGGAAGGCTTTCTAACTCCTGATTGGAGAATTGGTCTAAGAAATGGTCCTTAAATTAATGCACTCCATATCTTTCATTTTCCCATTCCTTAATACTGGTCAAGCCAACTCACTAAACAGCCCACCACTGGTATATTTTAGAGCCTAGCTACTATAGAATTCCTTGCAGAAAGTAGGATTCACATATAGACTCAGAATTATCAACTTTCTTTCACTCACATTCTGAATATCCATCACTGAATGCCGTCTTGAACATGCTTGCTTATTTTACCTTTGAAATACACATACCACCTCTTCCAAGTTTGTCACTGCACAATTGTCATCTGTTAGGCATTTCAAAGATTGTATCATTGGCACAACAATGCAAATCACATGCTGTCCTGAGCATCTTTATGCTTTATCTATTACTTCTGATAAATAAAATTGTTGCTCCTTGACATTTAAAAGATTATAGTACTCTAAAGTGAGCAAGAAATATCTATCTTACAATGTAACTAGGTTATCTGGTAAATCTAAACTGAACACATTGTAAACAACTTTTAATTTGATTTTTTTTCATCAGTGTAATCTTTGTGTAAGTTTTATGCCTTCGTATACATGTAGATAAATGAGATGTGACAACTATTATGAATTATTTAAAAAAATACTTTCTGTCTCTCATATAAGCCGGTTGTGTAAATCTCACTCTTTTGATCATATGTATATGTAAAGATTTCTTCTGACCATGACCATAAAATGATTTTGTATTTTTCTATTCTTTGTTTGGCTCTATCTGACTGTGCAGGATGAGTTTCTTTTTTTTCCACAGATCTTATTTTTAAATTTCCCCAATTCTTTGTAGCTCATTGCCACAGATATAATCCTGTGTATTTGTTTTGGAAATTACTATTTTCCTTTTGTCAATAATATTTTCTTCATCCAGTATTTATGCCTCTCTACAACCAGGCAGGGAATAATAATAATTGTTTTGTTGGAATACTCAAGGACTAAAAGGATTCCTTCTTTATGGGGGTGGTAGGGGGTAGATTATTTTGGCTAAAATAGCAACATCAATAGTAGTAGATCTTTCACTGGGACTCTTGATTATCCTCATCTTTTGTTCCTTTGAGAGCTTGTTCTCATAGGGAGGATCTCGTGCCCCAGTAATCAAAACAATTTTTTTCACCCACACTATTTGAGTTTCCACATCATTGACTGGTTCCTCAGAAGCAATTTTAAATGAAAATAAACCATCAACCTGTTTTTTTCCCTCCCATAGTGCAGCAACATAACCAGAACTGACGTGCACCACAGGATTGTTTTGTTAGACTTTGGTTTGATTCCCTAGAACAGCAGAGAATATGATTTGTGTTCCACTTTTGGGCACAAGCATTCAGGTTGGTCACCTCATGTGGGATGTAGATTCTTTGTTTTACATTCTTGATTTTTTTGGTCCTGCTGAATCAAATATCTTGACAAGTTAAGAACTCACACATTGCCCAAGGATTTCTTTGGTTTTGGTTACAGTTGGTTGGCATTAATATGTGGTATGCGACATGGATTCAGTCATTGCTTCCAAAAGATTTATAGCACATGATGGGATATACTTGGGATATAATAATCTAGTCTATCAGATACTGCTGTTTGTTCCAATCTGTCTGTTGAGAACTACTAATTAAAATCAGACAGAAAAGGCGATTATACCTTTTAAAAGTGCAGTATAATATGAAAATACATGTGTGCTTGGAGAATATTAGTGGCTTGTGCTTCGAACTTCATTTATTTTGAAGGAAATTAGTCACATGATTCTGATTATTAATGCAGGGCCTAGATTTGGGACATCCTGACGTGAAAGGCGCTCCATAAATGTAATTTTGTTGTTGTTAAAAGCAGCTCATCATAATTTCAAGTACAGGTATCCCCTGATTTACACCAGGATAGCATTCCTGAAAAATGACTCGTTAATCGAAACGCGGTTTCCCATGAGGTCCCATTATATAACCCGTATCCTGCACACTATGCATGCGCAAAAAAGATGCGCTTTTTTTTGTCATTGAAACGAAACCACATGTCATATATCAATAAAAAGATGTTAAAAAATTATGTTTGTTAAATCGAAACTAAATAGAAACGTCATAAATCGGGGGATACCTGTATTAGTATGGTTACAATTTGCCTTAATTTCTCTTAGTCTGTTAAGAGTGGTAAAGCAAAGTGGAGACACAGAACCAATGCAACAAAGTTAACAATTCCTTCATTGATGTTCTGAGTCACTATGCTGTGATCCTCACGTAAAGAAAGGATGGAAGTTTGTGCAAGATCTGCAGTCTTTAATGATGACCCCGTGCGCAACCTTGGCATCAGGCTCAACCCCCAACTGTGTTTTCTCCCCCACATCTGTTCCCTCACCATCACTGCTTTCTTCCAACTCCGACAGATCGCCCGTCTCCGGCAATATCTCACCCCAAAAGCCGCTGAAACTCTGGTTCATGCCTTTGTCACCTCTCGGCTGGACTATTCTAATGGCCTCCTCGCCGGTCTCCTCCATCCATAAAATCCAACTCATTCAAAACCGCATTCTCACCCGCACCAAACTTCGCTCCCCCATTACCCCAATCCTTGCCAGACCACTGGCATTGTGTCCCAGAGAGGATCAATTTCAAGATCCTCACCCTTGTTTTCAAATCCCTCCACTACTCTGCAACCCCCTACCTTTCCGACTTCTTTCCTCAAATCAGCATCCGTTCCCTTCGCTCCACCGGGTCTGGCCTCCTCTTTGACCCCGAATCCACCGCTCCACCCTTGGCAGCCATGCCTTCAGTCACTATACCCCAAGGCTCTGGAACTCCCTTCCTTACTCCCTTCGCCTCGCCCTCTCTCATCCCCGTTTCAGGTCCCAGCTAAAGACCTTTCTCTTCGACCGCACCTTTGGTCATCTTTCTCCTCCTGCGCCTGGCTTGTTCCCGGGATCCGTTGTTGAGAAGTGCTCTGAGACGCCGTCCGGCGTGGAGGGTGCTATATCAATCAAAGTCGTCGTTGTTGACATTGTCAACTTGACCTGGTAGATGGCATTTTGTGTCAGATGGTGTGGGTTCAAACTCTACTTTTGGACTTGAAATCCCAATCTGGGCTGTCATTGGTGCAATACTCGCTATGTGCATCTACTCCCTAAAAATTGGTTCAATTGGTAGTTTTAATTCACAGACAGTTATCATTTGCTGGTGAATTATTATTATTAAATGAAACTATCTCATTATGCAGGATGATAATAATTATCATTATTATTAGCATCACCCAAAACATTGCCCATATTGCACTGTTCCACATAAAAGTTATCAATGTCTGAAAATTGGTCCAATATTTGTAATACTGTACACAACAGAAAAGCATGAGTCCCCTCCCACACCCCCACCCCCCACCACCCACCCACATTAAAACAAATATCAGGATTGTTTTGAACATTTGCTAAAAATCGCTGATACTGAGACACCCCGTTTAGCTTCACTATATGCAAACAGCTGAAGGATGCCAGAGAGTTGTCACTACTGTACTAAATATAATCTACTAATGTTTTTTTCTTGCAACCCACGACTGCATCCTGTACCTCAATAACAACTATCATTCTATCAGTTCCACACAAAATTCTCTTCATGCAGTGAATTTTCCAATCTTTGATGTCTTTCGCTTGACAACTAGAATCAAAAGAATATTGAACATTATTATTCTCATAATGCTACACCATACAGTATGGTGTAGCCCACTGACAGACTTCGGTTGAAGTTGATTTTGTCTCTATTGTAAGATTGAACTATGGAGGCTAATAATAATAATAAGCCTTGCATTTGATAGCGCTTTTCACATCTTCTAGATGTCTCAAAGCGCTTCACAGAATACATGTATACTGTAAAGTTAATTGACTGTATGTTTGTGGGCTAAACACAGCAGTCAGTTGCCTACAGCTGTGTCCCACAAACAGTCATGGATTGAAATGACCAATTTATTATTGTTTTTTTGAGGGATTATTATTAGGCATGTGGAGTAGGGAAAATTGCCCATGGTTTCGCCCTGACTTGCCTGGATTTAAACATAGGTCTCACGCTTGTAAGGCAAGTGCTCTAACCACTGAGCAGGATCCTTAAGATGTTCTGGAAATGGAATGATTGTTTGCCAGAAAGCGAGGAGTGTTTGCAATGAACCTCTAGGAAATGCCAGATAGTGATTTGAAGGCTGCATTCTGCTGTATGGGTAACATTTACAGTCTCTTGATACATCTCGTGTATCAAATGTACCAAATGAACAAGTGTGGGGACTTTATTATTTCTCATTGAGCAATATCTTCTTTGGTTGGGTTTAGCAGTGATAACAGGCAAGTTTTTATCACATCAATACCTACACGATTCTTGAGAAAGCAAAGGAATTTTAAATGTTGCATTTAATTATCACAATCATTTTATTTGCTGTTTCTGAGACACTGATTCATGTGGAATGTTGTGTTTGGGGGCAATTGCAGTTCAATGGAAGTTGTGTGCTCACCAGTATTTACAAAGCTTATTTATATTTTGCTTATACAGTACTGTACTGTACTTAACATTTTAGAGGAAAACAATTACATTGTTCACTTACTGAACCACCCAGTCTGATTTATGTTGTGTAAATACATTTAAGTCACATTTTATTTCTATATTCAACAATGTTTCAATTTGATCTTCTCCAGTTTAAAACGACCATTCTTTCTTGGATACCCAGACATTGTAAAGTTACCATCTTATCAAATCAAAAGTAGATTTCAAGCATGTTTGAACAATATCACAATTGCTGTCTGAACTGCTACACTCATTTGTCTGCTGAAAACTTCTGGATGTTGTGTCACACAGGAGGAACATTCTCAAAGAGTTCAATAAAGGAAGTCAATGCATCAGGTGAAACAATTAAAGTTACAACGTTTCATAATTATTTGTCTAAAGTACTCCAATGCTATTTCATTCTGCAGTTTCTAAAAACAAATCGGATCATTCATTATCACATAATGCAGGACAATGGCCACTAGATGGAGTCCATGTATCAATACAGTATATGTATAAATAATAATGTAATATTTGTATTTGATATAGTGCTTATTATGTCAAGATCATTTTAGAGCTTTTGCAAAATTTTGCTAAGTGTAAGTGTTCATAATTCAGAACAACAACAACAAAATTGCACTTATAAAGCGCCATTCACATCGGGAGGACGTCCCAAACAACAACAACAAATTACATTTATAGAGCGTCTTTCACGTCGGGGGGACGTCCCAAGGCGCTGCACAGGAGGCGTGTGACCCGAGCTGAGAGGGGAGTGTTTGGGAAGGGGTGAAACACGAAGGGGAGGTAAAAGAGTTCGGGGTGGAACAAAAGGCACGATCGAAGAGGAAAGTCTTCAAACCGGCCTTGAAAGAGGAAAGGGAAGAAATGAAACGGAGGGATTGAGGGATGGCATTCCATAGGGTGGGAGCGGAGAAACTGAAGGCCCGGCCTCCGATGGTGGGGCGGTTCGGGCGGGGGGCTTGGAGCAGGCCAAGTCCTGTTGAACGGAGGGTCCGGGTGGGCGTGTAGGGGGAGAGTAGATCGGTTAAATAGGGCGGGGCAAGGCCGTGTAAGGCCTTGTAGGTGAGGACGAGGATCTTGAACTCGATCCTCTGGAGGATGGGGAGCCAGTGGAGACGGGCGAGGGTGGGGGTTATGTGGTCGCGGAGGCGGGTGCGGGATAGTACACGGGCTGCAGAGTTTTGGATGACCTGCAGCCTGTGAATGGAGGAACTGGGGAGGCCACCCCCTGCTCCCATCCCAACTGTTCAGCAGCCAAAGCGCTGAACAGTTGGGATGGGAGCAGGGGGTGGGGCGGGGTAGGAGGAAGGGAAAGGAGAGTGGGAAGGGAGAAGAGTTAGTGGAGCAGCCGAAGGCGTGGTCGAAGAGGAAGGTCTTGAGACCGGCCTTGGAGGAAAGGGAGGAAGCGAGGTGGAGGGGCTGTGGGATGGAGTTCCACAGTGTGGGAGCAGAGAGGCTGAAAGCTCGGCTGCCAATGGTTGGGCGGTTAAGGCGGTGGTCACAGAGCAGGCCTGACTCTGCTGAACGGAGGGTGCAGGCAGGCTGATAGGGAGACAGTAGGTCAGAGAGATAGGAGGGGGCTTTGGCCTTAAAGTGAGGTCAAGAATCTTGAATTCGATCCTCTGGGTGATGGGGAGCCAGTGGAGATGGGCGAGGATGGGAGTGATGTGGTCCTGAAGCCTGGTACGGGAGAGTGCATGCGCTGCAGAATTCTGAAGGATCAGCAGCCTGTGAAAGGAGGAGCTGGCGCTGAAAGGAGGCCGACAAGGAGAGAGTTCCCCTAGTCGAGCCTGGAAGTGATAAAGGCGTGGATGAGAGTTTCGGTAGTGTGGGGGGTGAGGTAGTGGCGGAGTCGGGCAATATTGCAGAGGTGATGGAAGGCTATGCTGGTCATGGAGCGGATGTGGGGGAGGAAGGATAGTTCGGGATCGAACAAGACGCCCAGATGCCTGATCGGCTTTGACAGGTGGAGAGAGCAGCCTTGAACACTGATATTGTCAGTGCCTGAGGTGCAGAGGCGCTGACGTGAGCCAATCAGTAGGGCTTCTGTCTTGTTGACTTTGAGTAGTAAGAAATTTGCCCTCGTCCAGGACTCAATGTCGGACAGACATTGAGTCAGAACGCCAGTAGTCCTGGAATTGAGGGTTGACGCGGATAGGTAGAGTTGGGTGTCATCCACATACATGTGGAAATTTACCCCATGTCTGCTGATGATGTCACCCGGGGGGAGTGTAGAGGGTGAAGAGTAGGGGGCCAAGAACAGAACTCTGGGGAACGTCGCATGTGACAGCGACACTGCAGAAATAATGTTGACCAGATGTTGAAAATATAAGTGTGATTGTGTTCTTAAAAGGCACAAATACATGATTCCTAGACTAGTTTTCTCCGTTGTTTAAAATATTTGATTGAAAACTAAGGAAAAATGGCTTGTGATTTTTATCATCCCAATTTTTTTAACTAAAAAAGTTGAATTAGCTGTTGTTTGTGGAAGAAGGCCTGGATTGAAGTATGTAGCGAATAAATGAATATTCTAAACAATCTTTGTAGTATTTTCTTCAAGTGGGAGGAATTAATTGAAAGTTTTGCGTTTGGTTTGTGGAGGGAGTGGATTACTGAATGGCTTTTCTTATTCCATACTTTTCAACATTCCTTTCAGTTACAGGCACTTTAATGTATGCCACAGATGACATCTGATTTTACAGACTGATACTCCAGGTGGATCCCATGGCACTGTTTAAAAAGAAAAGTGAATTATTTCCAGTGTCAGGGCCAACAATAGATAATAATCAAATACAATTAATATTAATAATAATTGGATAAATGGATAAGAATAATCTTTGCATTTGATAAATTACCTTATATTATTAGCACATCTTTGAAAGGTCTCAAAGCACTTCACAGAACATACTGCAAAGTGAATTTACTATATATATCATGGGTGAAATCAACAGCCAATTTGCGCAGTGTCCCACAAACAGTCGTGGATTGAAGTAAACAATATTATTTTTTTGGGAAGAATTACTTCCGGAAAAGCGATCTGCCAATCGACTAACAACCGGGTTGCTACTTACTTAATACCGAGGTGTGTGGAGTAAGGAAACTTTCCCAACATTTCGCCATGCCGTGATCATTTCATGGCTGTTTGTGGGACATTACTGTGTTTGTAGAATGCCGAGTGCAAATTGGCTGCTGAATTTGCCCATAAAATACAGTCATGACTTTTTTAAGATTACAGTATATCCTGATTTACAGTATGTCCTGACACGAAAGGCACTATATCAAATGCAAGTTTTTTTTGCCCCTGCAGCCCCCCTCATTTTTCATTGGTATTATGAGTGTCTCAGCCCGTGCTGCTGAGTCATGATGAACGATGTGTGTCCTCAACCAAACCAAGGCTTTTTTCCCTCTTTAGGGCAGTGTGTAAAACTCCAGTGAGGGGTGCAGACAATCCAGTGATTGGCAGCCCAGCTACTTCCTTGTTGGTAACCCTGGGAGACGGCAGAACCAATTAGGAGTAGGCTGGGGGGGGTCGGAGGCAAGACCAGGATATGTGGGTGGAGTCTCAAGTGGTGGTGATGTCACAAAAGCAAGGCGGACTGGAGCCTCATCGTGCTAAACGTCATCTGATTGCCGGCGACTTTTGTCCAGTCCCGAGGCGCCCATGTCGCCCCCGCTCCTCCCCGATTGAATGAATGAACGTTATGTGTCATGTAGATCGGCAGTGGCGGGAGGGGCTCAATGACAGGAGAAGCACTGAAAGTGGGGGCGGATTTTTTTTCAAACGAACTGTGTTGGGGTAATCGGGACTTTAATGATTGACAGTGCGGATAGCGAATGATAGACCACTCTCTTGTAATTTGAACCAATCAGCGACGACATCGTAAAGGGCGGGATCGACCCTTGCAGACAGGGCAACGTACTCGTGCGCGGAGAAGGGGGGTTGGGTGAGGGGGACGCCGTGCGCAGAGAGGGGGAGAGAGGAACCGAGAAACCAAGAAAACTTGTCGGGTGCAAAAGTTTATTTTTAAATGTATATAAAAACCGTCCGCACTGTACCAGGTAAAGAACGGGACCGAGAAGGAAAGAAGGAGACAGAGCGAAGGGGGAAAAAAAGGACGGTCTCTAGAACTTTCGATACCTCAGCGATGCTGTGATTTTAATTTTTGAAAATTTGAAGAATAACGACGATAACTGTTCCTTACGATTTTTGGTTTGAGAGCGAGAGAGGCGAGCGGACAAGGGAGGAGGAGGAGAAGGAAGGGGGGGGGGGGGAGGGGGAAGGTTAAAAAGAAAGTTGAAACGGCCGTTGGATGGTGATCCATATTATTATTTTGAAAAAAATACGTTTCTCGTGTCTTTCTCATCTTCTCCCCTCAGTTGCTGTCGGGAGAGACGCTCGGTCGGTTGAGTTTAGCGAGTGAGTTAACCGACCAGCCATCATGGGGTGCGAGCCCAACCGGCTTCGCCTCATGTGCATGTTGACCCTGACTTTCGGCTTCTTCGTGGTGGAGGTGGTGGTGAGCCGGATGACCAGCTCGCTGGCCATGCTCTCCGACTCCTTCCATATGCTGTCGGACGTGATCGCCTTGGTGGTCGCCCTGATCGCCGTGCGCTTCGCCGCCAAGACCCAGTCGACGGCCAAGAACACGTTCGGCTGGATCCGGGCCGAGGTGATGGGAGCGCTGGTGAACGCCGTCTTCCTCACCGCGCTGTGCTTCACGATCGTGCTGGAGGCCATCGAGCGCTTCACCGAGCCGCAGGAGATCGATAAGCCGCTGGTGGTGACGGGCGTGGGGGCCGCCGGCTTGCTCATCAACGTCCTGGGGCTTTTCATGTTCCACGAGCACGGAGGAGGAGGTGTCGGTGGTGGTGGCGGCGGCGACGGAGACGAAGGAGGCGGGTTGCTTGGGCACGGCCACTCGCATGGCCTCTCGCTGCGGAGGAAGAAAAGAAGCGACACCGAGAACCTGGCCGGCAACGGCGCTTCTAACTGCGAGAGGGAGGAGAGCAACACCTTGGTGGCCTGCAACAGCCTCAATGGCGTGAGCTGCGAGAAGCAGGAGAGTTTCGGTAGGTCACAAGAACATGAGAAAAATGATTGGGCCAAAAAAAAATTCGCCTTCCACCTTCCTGGCGCTGTCGCATGTGCATATTTATCGAATATCCTCACTATATATACACCCCATAGTGTTATTTCCTAAAGCAAAACTATCTAACCTGTGTTTGGAGGAATCCATACAATCCTCGTTGGAAGCAATCCTGTGCTTTTTTCGCAGCGTGTGGGTTTTAACTTTTTTAAAAAAAAACAAAAATCCCTTCTCCCACGGCCTCTTTCTACGCCGACCCGTGCACAATTCATTTTTTGTATTATTAACGTGAATTTTCAACAGCGCGATAATAATAATAGTAATGCGTCTGGTCATATTGAAGGCCTAGGTCGGGGAGGGGGCTTGAAAGGAGAACGATTGTGTTGGGCAAAGGTTGCAGAGTTGGATCAGAGTCCCAGCGATGTATTTTCTCTCGTCAGAACCACACACCGTGGAGCTGTCACAAAATGAACTAGTTTTTTCTCGCTAGCCGTCTTGTGTGGAACTGGTAACTTTTTTTGTTGAAAAAAAACCTGGATATGAACATTTCAAAGAAAAATGTTAATTATGACCAATTGATTCATTGTAACATTTGATATAGAGATGTACAAACGGGGGGAAAATGTGGGTATTTTGTCCCTAATCTTAAATTCGGATACTGTGTATAGAGGGAGGAGAGGGGGAAGGGAATATATAAAAAATAAAGACAATTGTAGCGGTGATTTGCTTGACCTTAGGAATTCTGTTGTACTGGGAGCTGTTGTGTGTCATTTCTTCCAGGCAAGACTCGGGATAACTTTCAATATGAAGCCTATTTAGAAGTGGACACACATGTCTACATTCACTCTTCTTGGAAAAAGAGTTATAAGTACTGTACAATACTGTACTTGGAAACGGGTGCTGTCATTCAGTTACAGAAATGGGTGTTGAAATGTATTGCAAGATTTTATCCATACATGCATTTCAATCTGATCATTTTCTCCCAAAAAGCCAATCTTCGCAGTCAGAAATCTCACAGTTTTAACAACAACAAAAATTATACTTGTATAGTGCCTTTCACGTCAGGAGGGACAATGTCCTAAGGCGTTGGACAGTCACTGCTTCAGAATCGAGTTGAGGACAGGTGGGGGGAGGAAAGGGTGGATTAGGAATTGCCGATGGGTCCATCGAAGACTGGAGTCTCGAGGTGAGACTTAAGGGGGCCAGGGAGGGGGCGAGGTGGAGGGACTGCGGGATGGAGTTCCAGAGGCTGGGGGCAGAGTGGCTGAAGGTTCACCCGCCGATGGTGCAGCGGGTGGGTTGGGGGACGTAGAGCAAGCCAGAGCCTGCTGAGCGGAGGGGGTGGGCAGATTGGTAAGGGGATAAGAGGTCACAGATGTAGGGTGGAGAGAGGTTGTGGAGGGCTTTAAATGTGTGGACCAGGATCTTGAATTGGATCCTTTGGATGTTCGGGAGCCAATGTAATCAGTCAATGATGAGGGAGAATGGGGAATACCAAGGGAACTAATTGTTTGGAATTGGGACACACCTTAATTTATTTTGGTTTCTGGTAATCTGTATTAATTTTGATTCCCATCTGTATTAAGGCCATTGTTGAGATAAATCAAAAATGAGGATCATGTTAATCTGTCAAATTACCTGCTGCTGAGCACTATCATTATGGGAAGACCAATAATACATTCCTCTCCAAGGCAACTAGGGGTAGGAAATAATTGGTGTTTATGCCAGGAATGGCCGAGAATGCGCTCATTGTTTTGAATACAATTAATTACAACAACAATTTGGATTTATATAGCGCCCTCCATGCCGCGCGGCATCTCGGAACACTTAAGTTTGAGTTTCCTGAATTGATAGGCAAACACAGTAACACAGTAGTTAATTATCATTAACTGCACACATCAAATAACAGCAAGTGTGAATATATTATTGTTGTTGTCAAACAGTTAGCCACAATAGTTTGTGGAGTCCTGTAGCTCAGTGGTTACAAGCCAGGTTGAATTCCTGGCAGGTCAGGGGGAAACCTTCAGCAAGTTTTCTTACTCCACACACCTGATAATATTCCCTAAAAAAACCCCCAATAATGATCTGGTCACTCAATCCACAACTGTTTGTGGGACACTGCTGTGCGCAATTTGCTGCTGTGTTTCACCCACATTTATCCAGTCAATTCACTTTACAGTATAATAATTTTTTTTTAGTTGTTAAATTTATTTAGTCATGTCCATGTTTCCCGCCTGGCCTGCCCTACCATTGGCGGCTGGGATTTCGGCCTCTTTGCCTCCACACTCAAACTCCATCCCACAGTCCCTTTGCCTCGCTTCCTCCCTTTGCCTCGCTTCCTCCCTTGCCTCCTTCAAGGCTGATCTCAAGACCCCCCTTTCGATCGTGCCTTCTCCCGCCCTCCCATCTATCTCCCCCCGCCCCACACCCTTCCCCTCCCCCATGCTCGGGTCCCAACCCCTGACTATTCAGTGCCTTGGGACGTCCTCCCGTCGCTCTATAAATACAATTTTGTTATTGTTGCAGTCAATTAGATGCTTTTGTTCTAAATTTCATTTGGGGCTATCGGATTACAGTTTTATGGTGTCCATTGTGGGATAGATTTTTTTGGTTAGCTGAGTGTCCATGAGGAACTCATATATGAAGAAACCCATCACCATGCTTAAGAGTTACCAAACCAAGGTGAGATTTTCATGCATCCCACCCACACATGGAAATCTCAGAGATAGATTGTTGGAATGGAATGTGCACTCTTTCCCAGTTCAGCTTCAAGGAGACTCCACTTACCCCCATCCAGGTGGGCAGCAAGCAGTTGCTAAAGTGTGTAAATTGTCCAGTGGAGTTCTATTTGTTTCAAATGGTATTACTGAAACCATTTACCTAATACCTAATTTACCCACAAGAATTAGATAATTGCCCTCCACTGTTTTCATACACTTGTCAATGTTCAACGTAAAGCATATGCAATTGATATCCTTGTCTCCTTTGTCAATTTAGTAAAATTATTGGGGGCACATAAATGCTTATATCAAAATTGTCTTAAATTTTATCTTGTGCTGAATCCAATAAATACTTTAGAAATTGTTGGAACTACGTCTTTCTGCAAATGCAGAACTCATGGCAATTAAAATTTTTATTTTGGATCTCCTATGTATAAAAGGTAAGCACACATTAAACTAAACCTTAAACAAAACTAAGTTTAATCATATTAAGGTAATTAGCATTGGGCAAGTTTTCTCACTCCACACTCTTCTGTTTACCAAGCAGTGATTGTCGGATCTCGGATAATTATCCCTCAAAAATATTTGAATAAAAATTTTGATCACTTAATCCGCAATTGTTTGTGGGACACTGCTGTGTGCATTCCACTGATGTGTTTTGCCCACAAACTATATAGTCAATTCACATTACACTATATTCTCTGAAGCACTTTGAAAGGTCTTGAAGATGTGATAAGGTGCTATATCCCTATCTAACTGTACAGCGCCTTGGGACGTCCTCTCGTTGTGAAAGGCGCTAAATAAATGTAAGTTTTGATTGATTGATTGATTGATATATCAAATGCAAGGATGTTATTAGTTTTAAACTATTACTGTAGCAAACTGCTCCTGGGGTTCTATTTTGGGATTGTAGAGTTTGCTTTCTCAGTGAACCTGTCTGTTTGCAAAGGCAATAGTCATCCAATTCCAATAAAGATAAGCCTTAGGACGTCTCGATTGATGGAACATAATTTTTTAACACCTTTTTATTGATATAGGACACTTAGATTCGTTTTAACGAACAAACATTTAAAGGGTATGCACAGTACATATTTGAGTATCGTGGTTGCATTTCGCGCGCCCTTTTTGTCCATATGCACAGTATTCGCGGGTAAATCGCGCTCGCACCTGATATAGTGTATCCAAGCGTTTGAACTGGCCAATACCATGTCACGACATCATTGGTCATCACTTTAAATACCAAATTGAAGGTGATAAAGCGCATCGATTCTGGTGCAAAAGGTACGGACGTCGGGAGGGCTTTAGGGCTAGCTAGATTGATGGGGCTACTATAAAACAGAATAAGGACAATATACTGGCAAGTTCAAGGTGTGTTACAGCTACAGGTGCAAGCAGATTAGCAAAACATAGGAGTGATGTGATGGAAAACATGGAAAGAATGCTGAGTTTCTGGATTGAGGATCAGAACCAGCGTAATATACCACTCAACACCCTGATTATCCAAGAGAAAGCAAAATCATTGTTTCGGGAGTTAAATGATCGGGAAGGAGAAGGCTCAACGGCACCATCTTTCAGTGCTAGTAGAGGGTGGTTTTAAAGGTTTAAAAGACGCTATGGGCTCCACAACATCAAAATGAGTGGGGAAGCTGCAAATGCCACTGCCACACTGCCAGTCTTAAAGTTTGTCAGTTGAATACTGTGTTAAAGTTTGCCAGTATTGAAATACAGTTACGCCAAGTACCCCTTCTTGCCTATGTGTGTTAATTTGTGTGGTTTTGTGTGTTATTTAGTGGGTTTAAAGTCTGAAAATTTTGTGAAAAGAACGCATCTCTGGTTATATAATGGGACCGCATGGGAAATCGCGTTTCGATTTAGGATGTTTCGATCTAGATATAGTTTTTCAGGAACGCAACGCAACCCGTCCCAAGTAGAGGTTTACCTATAACTAATTTGAATTAGGACTAAAGCTGCAATCTTTTTGTGCAGTTTTAAATGGGTAAAATTTATCACCCCTTCCTTTCCTAGTGTGGTATATTCCAATATGGAATATATCATACCAGGAACACGTCTAGTGGAAAAAACTGGTGATGTAATTTTCTTCAAAGTGTTTTTAAAAATATAATAATCCTTACATTTGGTATACTGTAGAGCGTTTCACGTCTTCTATACATCTCAAAACGCTTCACAGAATATACTGTAAAGTGAATTGACTAGATATGTGTGGGCGAAACACGGAAGCGAATTGCGCATAGCAGTGTTGACAAAGTGTAGCTCAGTATATTGAGTGACCAGATTATTATTGTTTTTTGTGGGGGAATATTATCAGGCATGTGGAGTAAGGAAACTTGCCCACGATTTTGCCTGGCTGGAATTTAACTCATGTCTCTCGCTTAAAAGGCGAGTGATCTAACCACTGAGCTATAGGACTCCACAGTACAGCAACACACACAACAGCAAACAACAAAATTACACTTGTATAGCGCCTTTCACGTAAAGAGGATGTCCCAAGGCACTGGACAGTCACTGTTTCAGACCCAAGCTGGGGCCGGGGTGTTGGGCGGGAGGCAAGAGGGCTTTTAGGAGTTGTCGATCAGTCCATCGAAGAGGAGATTCTTGAGGTGAGACTTGAAGGAAGCCAGGGAGGGGGCGAGGCGGGGGGACTGTGGGATGGAGTTCCAGAGATTGGGGGCAGAGTGGCTAAATGCTTGCCCACCAATGGTGGGGCGGGTGGGGCGGGGAACGTGGAGCAGGCTGAGCGAAGAGGGCAGGCAGGTTGGTAAGGGGGAGGTCACGGATATAAGATGGGGTGAGGTTGGGAGGGCTATAAATGTGAGGATCTTTAATTGGATCCTCTGGATGATGGGAAGCCAATGGAGTCGGGTGAGAATGGAGGAGATGGGGTCCCAGAGTTTGGAACAGTAGAGCACATGGATTGCAACACACACACAGTATAACACACACACACTTGTTTGTACAAATATTCTGATTTATTAATCTTAGAATAACATTTCATACCAAATAGGTTTTTGTAACTTTCAATTGGTTGCATTTAACATTTACATAGTTTGCAAGATAGCACAGAAAAGGTCCCCAGCTAATACAAGATTTGTTCTCCATTAGAGATAGGGTTTGTACTAACATGAATCTGTGTGTCAGGTCTGAAGTATCAGTTCATTATCTTTAATCTTTTAGATAAGAGGTTATCATTCTGTTATTTAGTGATTTTTGATTTGATTGATTCGTCATTGCAGCTTTCCACAGTCATATTTGTGAACCTTTTATATATTTCATAATTTCTGATTTGTTTTACCATGAAGCCCAGTGGGTAGTTATAGAACAGTTGATATCCATATATCATAACAGCAAGGGTCATTTGGAGGAAAATTCCACCTGGATCTCTCTTTGTTTTATTTATCTTAACATTTTACAGTATACATAATTTGTCCAGTTATTGAATTCAGTCTTCGTTTTAAAACTGATTTTATTATATAATAATCCCTGCAGTTAATATAACATCTTATCACATCATTGACATCTTCCAAGTGCTTCACAGGAATTACTGTATAGTCTCACTGTGTTTGTCGGTGAAGCTGCAGCCAATTTACATGCAACAAATTCCCACAAGCAACTGTGAAATGAATGACCAATTTTATTTCATGTTAGTATGTTAATACATGTTTCCTTTAGTACAAACTTCAGGATATTTGCTGCACATCGAAAAAAAATCTAATACTATTGTATTTTGAAATCTTGGCAGTTTTAGGCTGTTGCCGACTTTCGAGGTTTTACTGTATTCAATTTCTCAATACTGAACAGACTTAAATGATTGCTAAATTAGCTTAAAAAAAACTTATCAACATGCACAACATGATTTATTGTGTTTAATAGTGACTGGTCGTCTAGAGGCAACAATAGCTGGGTGGTTGTACTGGGCTTATGTGAATTTTGTTTTACAAATAGTCTTTTGTGAGTATCTTGACGCATTTTATTTAGCGCGTTCATGTACTTGCACAATTTCTCAGATCTTAGGGTTCTTCTCAATCCTGCCATTATTTTAAGTGCATGCTTCTAAAATCGATTGAGCATGGCTCTAGATCTTTGCTATACTTCAAACAAAGTGGGGCTGCCCTGGATTTCGGTTTTGAAATATTCATGAAGATGAATGACTGTTGTTTGGTGTGGGACTCGGAAGCCATCACATTGGTGTAAGAACAAGTTGACAATGTAAGGCAGTGGCTTCTAAAGTTTAAATAGCAGCGCCCCCCACTAACTCAGCAAAGTTTTCACACTCGGCTCCACACACACTCGGGTCCTCGGCTCCACACGCACTTGGATCCTTGGTTCCACAATGTCGGGTCCTCGGCTCCACTCGGGGGCTCGAGATACGGTATGCGCTAAGGAACGGCGATATGGGAATTTCCCGATATGGATATATCGGTTGGCTCATATCGAGATATACCGAAATATCGATATTTTCAGTTTTTTCGTACTGCGCATGCGCGCGCGCATCGGAGTGCGTGCGCATTTCGGGTGCGCGCGCATTCGGGGCCTATCTTCTCAGGAGGTAAATATCTTTCTCTCTCTCTGTCTCTCACTCTCTCCATCTCTGTGTTTTTCTGTCTGTGTCTCTCTAGTCTCTCTCCCTCTCTCCTCTCTCACAACCCCCCCCATCTCTATCTATCTGCATATTATCACATCCACCCCGTCTCTCTCCCCCCCCCACCCCCGCCATCCCTCTCTCGCACCCCCCACCCCCGTCGTCTCTCTCCCCCACCACCACCCCAGCCGTCTCTTTCTCCCTCCCCCCGCCCCCGCCGTCTCTCTCTCCCTCCCCCCCCAGCCGTCTCTCTCCCCCTCCCCCCAGCCGTCTCTCTTCCCCTCTCCTCCCCCCCCCCCCCCGCCGTCTCTCTCTCCCTCCCCCCCCAGCCGTCTCTCTCCCGCTCCCCCCCTCCCCCCAGCCATCTCTCTCCTCCCCCCCCCCCAGCCGTCTCTCTCTCCCTCCCCCCCCCAGCCGTCTCTCTGCCCCTCCCCCCAGCCGTCTCTCACCCCCTCTCCTCCCCCCCCCAGCCGTCTCTCTCCCCCCCCCCCCCCCAGCCATCTCTCTCCCCCTCTCCCCCCCAGCCATCTCTCTCCCCCTCTCCCCCCCCAGCCATCTCTCTCCCCCTCTCCCCCCCCAGCCATCTCTCTCCCCCTCTCCCCCCCAGCCGTCTCTCTCCCCCCCCCCCAGCCGTCTCTCCCCCTCTCCTCCCCCCCCCAGCCGTCTCTCTTCCCCTCTCCCCCCCCCCAGCCGTCTCTCTCCCCTCTCCCCCCCCCCCCCCCCAGCCGTCTATCTCCCCCTCCCCCCAGCCGTCTCTCTCCCCCTCTCCTCCTCCCCCCAGCCGTCTCTCTCCCCCTCTCCTCCCCCCCAGCCGTCTCTCCCCCTCTCCTCCCCCCCCCCCCAGCCGTCTCTCTCCCCCCCCCACCCGTCTATCTCCCCCTCCCCCTCACCCCCCCCCCCCCCAGCCGTCTCTCTCCCCCCACCCCTTGCATACCTGTATATTGTATTCGAGGACTATGAATACAAGATGGCGGTTTTGCACCTCGGTCTGTGCATTGTGTATAGAGATGAGCATTCTGGGTCTTGTAGTTGATTGTGCTCGCATCCCGATTTTGTACCTCAATATATCGTTTTTTCTATATATCGATATTTTTAAAATGTCTATATTGGCATATCGATATGAAAATCATATCGGGTTTTATCGATATATCGCCGTTTCCTAGTATGCGCCCACTCAAGGGAAACGACTGATGTAAGACATTTAAAGTCTGCTCTGCATCTTAGTGTACCTGACCAGGCTCCTACACTGGTTTCCATAATTGGCCTTAGCTTGATGCGCAAAGAATTTCACCAAAAGGCTGCAATAAAAGGTTGGTTAGATAATTCCTTTTTAAGACCACTAAATAGTCATACAGTAAAAGCCTGCACCCGATCAACCGCAATTTCTGTTTATCCGGAATCGCGTAAAAAAAAGTCCGCATTCAATTAACCGGAATTTATCCGGAAAAATGCACAGAATTTTTTTTGTTGTGTTTTCAGCCGAATAACTGGCCAGGTCCCGAAGGTGCCGGATAAACGGTCTTTTACTGTAGTTATATTTACATAGAATGAGTATTAAAGTACAGGTAGCCCCCGCTTACCGAACGCCCTGTTAACGAAACTTCACTATAACGAGGGTTTCTATTTGTACCCCTCTATGTGCTTAGCGAAGGCTGCGCTCGCTATAATGAAAGTTTAAATCTCGCGCGCTTCTTGTCTCCCGGCAGCCTCCGCGACACAAGCGCACATACTTACTTCAGCGCCAACTAATCCAAGAGAAAGCGCTGCAGTATGGGAGGAGCTTAAGCGGTAGGATGCTCTGTCTGTCTCTCCTTCTCTCTCTTTCTCAGTCTCTCTCTCTCTCTCTCTCTGTCTCAGTCTCCCCCTGTGTTTCTCTCTCTCTCTCTCTCTCTGTCTCTTTCTCTCTCCGTGTCTCTTTCCCTCTCTCTGTCTGTCTCGGTCGCATTGTATCTCTTTCTCTCTCTCTGTCTCTCTCTGTGTCTCTCTCTCTGTCTCTCTCTCTCTCTCTCTCTCTGTTTGAGTCTCTGGTTGTCACAATCTCACTCACAGTCTCTCTGTCTCTGTCTCTTTCTCTTTAACTCTCTCTCCCTGGCTTCAATAGCAGTGCTACCTACCTTATACTGTCGTTGATACACTGTAAATGTTAGCGCTAAGCTAGGAGCAAGGCATTACTGGGAACAATTTTTTTCATCTGCGGAAACACAGTAGGGACCTCCCTCCCACCCGCTTAACGAGGAGTTTTGAAGTCCCTAACTCTTTCGTTACGTGGGGGATACCTGTAATAGAATGACTGGTAGATCGTATATGCACCTGGTCAGTTTAATGTCAGTTTAAACTAGGTTTGTTAAGTTTTCTACTGCTGCCTGACTTCATTCATTTTTGGGAGAAATTGTTTGAAGATGTTGATATGTGACTAAGGTGCTTGAAATATAAATTAAGACAGTAAATGACCAAGTATTAAAATTGTATTGGATGCATGAATGTAGGTTTCTGTCAAAATCATTCCTGGTGTATTTTAAGTTTAATCATACTGATAACTAAAGTAATTAGCGTTGGGCAAGTTTCCTCACTCCACACTCTTCTGTTTATCAAGAAGTGATTGTCGGATCTTGGATAATAATCCTTCAAAAATATTCTAAGAAAAAGTTTGATCACTTAATCTACAATTGTTTGTGAAACACTGCTGTGTGCATTCCACTGCTGTGTTTTGCCTACAAACTATACAGTAAATTCACATTACAGTACATTTTCTGAAGCATTTTGAAAGAACATAAGAATTAGAGCGGGAGTAGGCCATTCGGCCCCTCGAGCCTGCCCCGCCATTCAATAAGATCATGGTTGATCTAACCCAACTCACCTACCCGCCTTATCCCCATATCCCTTAATCCCTTTATCCAGGTCAAGAAAGGTCTTGAAGATGTGATAAGGTGCTATATCAAATGCAAGGATTATTATTACTTTTAAACTATTGCTGTAGAAAACTTCCTGGTTCAGTATGTTCCATTTTGGGTTTGCAGAGTTTGCTTTATCAGTGAACCTGTCTGTTTGCGAAGCCAATAGTCATCCAATTCAAATGCATGTTAAACAAGGATGAATTCGGACTAAAGCTGCAAACTTTTTGTGCAGTTTAATATGGGTAAAATTTATCATCCCTTTCCTAGTATGGTATATTCCGATATGGAATATATCATACGAGGAACAAGCAAACTGGTGACATAATTTTCTTTGAAGAGTTTAAAAAATATATATTATAATAATCTTTTCATTTGATATAGCGCTTTTCACGTCTTCTAGTAAATTGACTGTATATTTTGTGAGCGAAATGCGGCAGCCAATTGTGCACAGCAGTATCCCACAAACAGTTGTGGACTGAGCGACCAATTTATTATTTTTTTTGTAGGGATTATTATCAGGTGTGTGGAGTAAGGAAACTTGTTCAAGGTTTTGCACTACCTAGAATTGAACCCAGATCCTCTCGCTTGTGAGGCGAGTGTTCTAACCACTAAGCTACAGAATCATAAGCTGAATCAGCGTTCTGGGATGTCTATCCAACCTGAAGGGCCATATACAAGTGTAATTTGTTGTTCTCCTTCAGTGCTATGAAATTCTATTTAATGGCCTCCCAACATTACAAGGTGCTAGTTCATAAAAGCAGAGACTGTTATAACATTATTTTGTCAAACTAAAGACCACTTTGAGAACACTATGCACTCTTATTTGTTGTAACACTAAGGTAATTAATTAACGAGTTGAAGTTAATGTGACAAAGTTGCATCTAAATTTCTGTATTAGTTCTAATTCTTGGCCTTGGAGTGAAAACTCAGACTATGGTACAGGTATCCCCCGATTTACGACAGAATTGTTTTCCTGAAAAATGTAATGCAAATCGAAATATCGTAAATCGAAACGCGGCTTCCCGTGCGGTCCCATTATATAACCCGAGATGCGTTCTTTTGACAATTTTCAGACCTTAAACCCATTAAAATAACACACAAAATAACGGCAAGATTTAGTATCTAAAGTAATGACTTTGCGTTGTTTTTTTGCAGCTAGCGGTATTACTGCTGCTCATTTCACTTACCGGTCTCTTTTCTGACATTATAGAAATGCTGTAAATCGCTCAAAATTGTGTGGTGTCGCTTCAAAAGAAGCTGGCTTTTAAAACGCTAGAAAAAAGCTTTTACTGCTTAAAAAAAAGCTTTTACCTCTAAAAAAAAACTTTGAACCCTTTTAAAAAAGTGACATCGCTGACCAATTTGTATAAAGAGCGTCCTTACAAAAGAGCTGAGTCCACAAGCTGAGCGTCAATCACGATAATGCCCTCTATTGGTGGGAGGCTAATTTGGGTCGCAGCAAAAAAAGTTGGGAACCACTGATGTAGCGACATGCTATTGGCCAGTTCAAACGCTGGGATACAGTATACAACTGTGATTTTACCGCAAAATACACATGCGCAAGAAAGATGCGTCAATTTTTTTGTTGTTTAATTAAAAGCAAATGTCATATATCGATAAAAAGGTGTTAAAAAATTATGTTCGCTGAATCAAAACAGTGTGAACAGAACCGTAGTAAATCGGGGGATACCTGTATTGTTAAACTCTTGATAAGATGCACCCCCCTCAAATAGAAATTTCAGAGATAGATTGTTGGAATAGAATGCATACTGTCTCCCTGGAGAGATGCATCCTGCTCATCTAATCCCGGAATGTATTAGGCGTTGGTTGGTAGAGTGTGCAGAGACTGCTGGAGTCTTTTAACCAGCTAAAACCACATCGCCTGCCATTGATAACACTGTCTGGCAAACTAACCTGCTGTTTGTGCAACTCAGATCAACCTACCTATTAAGGCTTTGCTTGTGGTGTTAACAGGAACATTCCCTGCCCCTAGTGGATGGTCTGCCCTTCGAGGCCCTACTGATGAGCCAGGACGACTCATCTTGCTGCTGAAATTATGGAGGGAACATGATTAGCAATGGAACAATAACATTCCACTTATCAAATAAATTTTGCAAGTGAGTCGTTGGAAAAATTATAAATGGGATACGAATTATTTTCCATGGATATTTATGGTGTCTCTAATAAATACATTCTCACACTATCTGATCTCTATTACATATATTTTAATGGAGATATTGCTTTTATATTGGTTATAACTCATGGAGCTCGGTGGTTATAGAACTCGCCTTGCAAGCGAGAAACCCGGATTTGATTCCAGGCAGGGTGAAACCTTGGGTAAGTTTCCTTACTCATCATGCTTAATAATAATCCCTCAAAAGAAATTGTTCACTTAAATCCTTGATTGTTTGTGGGACTGCTGTGCGCAATTGGTTGCCGC
The DNA here is from genome assembly GCA_035084275.1 of Hydrolagus colliei. Classification (NCBI taxonomy): domain Eukaryota; kingdom Metazoa; phylum Chordata; class Chondrichthyes; order Chimaeriformes; family Chimaeridae; genus Hydrolagus; species Hydrolagus colliei. The sequence continues at coordinate 82,735,682 of CM068744.1, read as the reverse complement.
GTTTTCCCACAAATATACGGTCAATTCAGTTGAGAGTATATTGTGTGAAGCACTTTGAGATATTTAGAAGACATGAAAAGCGCTATATCAAATACAAGGATTATTATTACAGTAAAAGCCTGTTTAACCGTGATCTGATCAACCATACCTTCCGTAAAACTGGCACCTCAAAAAGAAGCTCCCCATTCGATTAACTGGATCTTATCCAGCACAATCGCGGTGGCGCATTTAATGAGTCGATTGTTGCACTAGAGTATAGTACAATTAGTTCTGAATGCTGCTGGTAGTGGCACTTCCGGTTTTTCATCTTAAAGGAGTACTGTTTTTCCTCTCCTTTTTCTCTCGCTCTCCCTCTTTTTCTTTTTATCTCTCTCCTTCCTTCCTCTCTATCTCTCCTTCTCTCTCTATCTCTCCCCCTCCCCTCCACCCTCCCCCTCTCTCTCTCTCTCTCTTGCTTTCTCTCTTTCTCGATTTCTCTCTTTCTTTCTCCTTCTCTCTGATGGAGACTACATATTGGCTGTGTAGCCTGACTGTATCGTGGGTTTATACACTGTTGTGGTAGGGTGGGATGAGAGAGGCAGGGAGAGAGAGGGAGGGAAAGAAGGTGGGAGAAAGAGAGAGGAGTGGGAGGGGGAGAGAAAGGTGGGGAGAGAAAGTGGGATAGAGTTGATTAGTTTAGATGGAAAATGAGAGGAGTGGAGGGGGGTTGGATTTGCAACCATTGAGATGCCAGACTGACTGAGTGGTGTGTGTGAAGGAAAGAGAGTGAGGGAGAGAAAGAAAAAAAGAGGAAAAAGTAACAGTACCGCTTTAAGAAACTTAAACTCTTCCGTCCGCCATTGTAGAAGTTTGCTTTGTGATTGTGTGCTGTGTTTATAGACTATAATCAGATTTATTGCTTTATTGGTAAGTATCCATACAATATTCTGTTATTATTTAGTTTATTATTAATATGGTATGCTTAAAAAAAAGTTTTTCTTGTGTTGGGTTTTCGACAACTTATATCTAAGTTCGACAACTTATATCAACTTATATCTAGAATATCTAGCATGCCGTTTAACCAGCATTGGCCAGGTCCCGAGGGTGCCGGATAAATGGGCTTTTACTGTATTATAAAGTTTATTACATATCTGTAGTCTAGGAATGTGAACAGTATGGACTAAGTACACTATGTAAGTATAGTGAATGAAATTACTGGAAGATGCTGGCCTTCAATGTCTGAATTTAACTTGTGTGTAACCAATCCTACTTTTCAATACGGGTGGTAATAATACTAATAATTCTTGCAATAATCAACTGTAATGTTCATAGGAAAACTTGGAATACCTTTCTATATTTTCTTGAGATGTTTACAAACATATTTCACGAACAATAGGTAGTTATAGTTTAGTCGGTGTGTTTTTAGAACTGACCAAAATCTACAAATTGTGTAATTGAACTGTAACAGTGCAAAATATCATTTTACTGCCTTTTTTTGTTCAAAGGGTCTTTTGCTTTTTAAAAGAAGTAATAAATGGAAGGATATCAGAGGATCTAGGCTTTAACATCTTGGTGCTTGTCATGATTACTACAACTTGCAATTATATAGCGCCCTTCAAATGAGGTAGTATCTCAGTTGCTTAATAGTGGTGGAGTTTGGTGCCGAGGGAGGTGGTGAGTGGGAGGATTCATCCATGGTTGAAGATGAAGATCTTCAGGTGTGGTATGAAGATGGGTAAGGTGAATGCAAGGTGGAGGGATTGAGGCAGAATTCCTTGGTTTGGGAGTGTAATCTATTGGCTGAAAGCAGGCCACCATTTTAAAATGAGCATATTGTGTGTATTAATGTGTATCGTGTGTATTAATAATCCTTGCATTTGATATTGCGCCATTCTCATGAGGATATGATTGCAAAATTCCTTAGATTGTAGTGTGCAAGACTGTAGTGCACAATCTCATTATATAACTGGGATTCCACCATAGATTAGTGGATGTCCATTTTATTTATTGCATACAAGTTCTTTGATTAATTTGACATAGATTTGGATTCAAATCAATTAGTCAAAACAGCAAGTCTTAATTGCCACTTGTTCAAATTGTGCAAATTTAAACACACAAATAATGGAACCAATACAATAGACTGTTTTGTAATCTATTGCTAAAGATACCTGTCATTTTCTACCTTAGTAGAAAACTCATTCGATGGTAATATTTGATCTGGAATATATGAAGAGAGATGCAAAGTGGGAGAGGAGGCCACCCTGCCATGCCGTTGCTCAAACATGTAATTGGCTACTTGCTGTCTTAAATTAGAAAGAAAGTCTGGTGAGAAGAAAGGAATTGAATGACGGAGATTAAGGGTGAAACAAACAGTATAGATGAAAAAACATCATGCTTACCATATTTTGGTGTTTGCTTTGAACAGATCTACTAAGGGAGAACAATATGGAGAGAAGTCTGCAATTGAATGGCATTGCTATCCTCGACGACAGTCAAGATGGATTTAATCAGGCCAACGACGCTGCCTCTCAACTCAACATGCGTGGTGTCTTTCTCCATGTGCTAGGAGATGCCTTGGGCTCTGTCATAGTGGTGGTAAATGCAGTGATATTTTACTTTGTTTGGATCCCATGTCCTAAAAGTGGCCCTTGCATTAATTCATGTGTACACAATCATTGTATTGATGAACATATAAATGGCACAAACACAAACTCATCTATCAGCATTCAAGAAGCTGGACCCTGCTGGGTTTTGTTCTTAGATCCCACTTTATGCTGTATTATGGTTTGCATCCTGCTCTACACAACCTATCCTCTCCTGAAGGAGTCTGCTCTCATCCTATTGCAGACTGTACCTAAACAAATAGATATGCACATGTTAAATGAGAAGCTAAGTAATTTGGATGGAGTCCTCGCAGTACATGAGCTGCATGTATGGCAGTTAGCTGGCAGTAGAATAATTGCAACAGCCCACATTAAATGTCGTGACCCAACTGCTTACATGGATGTTGCAAAACGCATCAAATACTTTTTCCATAATGAAGGTATCCATGCCACGACCATCCAACCAGAGTTTGCTTCAGTAAACGCAGAGTCTCGTACTTCCATTTGTGAACTGCCATGCAAGACTCAGTGTGCCTTAAAGCAATGCTGTGGTAATGGAGAGAAGACTCCTATTGACCCTTTGGATGATGCTGCTGATATTCAGCTTAATCCTGGAGACAATTCAAGAAGAACGTCAAGCGAAAGTGAGAAAAATGCACAAGGATGCAAACAAGAAGGCAAGGACACACAGTACGAGTCAGCTGTTTAATTGCAGCTTGTTTAAAATTACTTGGTGTTTTGCTGACTTCAACTTGAGGTTGTCAACTGGAATTGACTGGCACTGAATTGAAGTTACTGTGGCAGATAGTCATTCTTGAGGTTGTTTCACAGCTCCTCAACTTGTGTATGGCACATTCCAAAGCAAACCCTTGGACACTGACTAAAATCTACTTGAATCTATTTTCACAGCTTTGTGATGAGCAACCTGGGTAAATGCATTGCTGTTGACAATTTCAGCAGAAAATTGTATTTGATGATTACTAAAGGTGCATTGACATTCTTTCATGTGGGAAATTATCTAGGTTTTTATAATAGTGGTTTTATGTAGATGTAGCAGTTTTGCATCAACCTTCAAACACCCTTTACCCTCATCCTTTTGAATTGCTGCTGCATACAATGTCAGGAGAGGGGTTGTAGTGTGAAAAGTAACCCAGTGAATCCAGAGTGTTGAATTTGGTGTGGGTAATTTGCTTTGTGTGCTAAGATGTGCTAGTTTCTTCCCTCCTTCTCCTACCCCCGTCCTTCCCATTTATTGCATTTATTGTAATTGTGCAAATTAGATACTGTAGTAGAACCTTTCTGCTGAGACGAATGGTTGAAGCCTCAATCTTGTTTGAATTTGGCAAATGTAAGTAGATCAACATGTTGACTATTCTGACAAGAAGAACAAGACAGGCAGATGATTACTGTACATTTCCCAGACTGAGGAGGTCCTACAGTTCCATTCTGGACCAACATACTGCTTATTCTGTGGAAGCATACTGAAATATGGAAGAAAAAGTGATATTGGATTTATTTCAGTTTTTTTGTTAAAGGTGGATGAACATTTTTATAATGGTGTATGTTACTTACATTGCTTTGAGAGACAAGCAAACGGTAAACCAAAATGAGAATGAAACCAAGTACTGTTTAGTAGTTATGTTCAAACTCATTCAATCTTATTTTTGGAGCCCTTGATCCTCTGGAAGACTGTCTGTTGAGCTTCCTTTGAAACAATCCACCAGCTTTACTTTCTCTTGACCGGAATTAGATATCTCATGTTCTTTCTAAGTGGAGAAACCAGCATGGAGGTCTCCGTGGTAAATGTGAGGACAGACTTAGAAATATGTTAGGGGCACACCTCAAATAAGGCATTAATTGCAACACACAGTCTGTCGTTACTAGACTGTAATGCAGATAAAAATATTATTCAAACCAATCCTTAACATCTCTGATTAAACTTTTAATAAACATTTCTAAAGCAGACTCAATTGATACCTGGAGTTGTCTTAAATGAAGCAAGTGGTGATTATAGTAAATCAGATATTTTCTGTGGATATTGTAAAATGCTAAATTGAGTTCCATGCAAAGTATTTCCATTGCCTGAGCAAAGATCTGCAATTTTGGGGGTGGAGTGGGGGGTAAGGGGTTGGCCACCACTGCTCTAAAGCAATTTTATAGTAATTCAGATCCGATTAGCTGCTCATCACAATTTTGCTTCAGTATTTTTGCACATAGTAACTTTCAAGTTTTCCTTTTTATATAGGTATATTTATGCCAACATGCAGTCCTATTAGTCTATCACTTTACAATTAATGGAGCACATTGGGCAAGCTTTATAGACTACACAACAATCCTTGAACAAATTATTCCACTTCATCATAGTATTTAATTGATAATAACTGATTTGACACTGGCATTGAGGAACAGGCTTATTGACTATTTTAATAGGATTGTAAATTTCAATCCTACTTCAATCATTTACCCCAGTTGGTCTTTCAGAAAGTTTCCAAATTTGAAAGTACTTGTGCTTGTATTGTAAGGTAAATCAAATTTAAAAGGACATCAAAATTGTGATTGAGATTCCAAATTCTCAAGGAAAAGGTATAACATGGTTAGTGAATATGGGGTATACAGTGGGGGAAAAAAATGTATTGTTAAAAACTCAAGACATCTGATTCCAAACCACCATCGTCGAGAAACAATCCATTTAAGTTCTGTAAGTCTTGCTTGCACGTTTACCAGAAATTCAGTTTTTAAAATCATTAAAGGTATTAAAATACAAGTTTGCCCCTTATGCTCGCTTTGTTCTGCTTTGTTCATGAAAGCATCTGCTATGTACATTTTGTTGCTGCTACCTTCAAGTTTGATTGCGTGATCCCCGCAAAACATTTTCAATGCTTCAGAACCTGACTTCACAGTAATTTTGTTTAGCATGCATAATAACTGGTTAATTCATTTTTCAAATTTGAGAAATATTTGTCGGTGTTCAATTGAATGGAATCTATTCTGGAGCAAAACGATCCAATCACTAACTCAAAATTACTTCCTCCGAAAGTGATCCCACACATTTAGTAAAAAAAAGTTTAAAACACAATTTTACTTGAGTAATTGTAGTTTTAAAAAATCCTTAAAATGCCATCTGTTACTACCACATCTACTCCAATTGGAGTGCATGCTGCTTGGGATGAGTCTGAAATTAATGCCTTACTGCAGCGGTTTTCAATCTTTTTAAAAGTTGCCCCTTCTGTCTGATGATTTCTGCTCAAGTAGGCCTACCTTTTAGAATTTTCGCTCCAATCAGTGGTACCGCAGGTGCAATAAAAGACACAATAATCTGATTAACAGATTACATTTTTTTACTGTTCCTCCCCTCCACCTCCTGGAGATTCATGTCTCAAATGTAACCCCTCTTTTTAAGGAACAGTATTTTTCTATGGAACACAAGAGGATTTTATTTTCTCAGCCAATATTTGCTTAAGACCGAAAGTAACATAAATAGCACAGTACCACTACTCTACTACTGAATATCTCGTCCTGATACAAACATTTTTGCAACATATTTACCATAAAAAACAGCTAACATTTAATAAAGTATATGTGATTAAAAAATACACTTACCATTACATAAAAGTGCACTTACCTTCTGTTCCAACTCTTCCTGTTGCTGTCTATGCAGGGATACGATAAACACTTATACAGTAGTGATATACAACTTAAGTACTGTAGTACAGTACAAACATAAATACATATACAGTAATATATAATAAGTACTATTTAAAATACTTACATTTAAAAGTAATACGAAAGAGGGGAACATAGGGGAAGGAAATTTCAAACATGAACCTACCATTAAGCTCAAAACTGTTCATGCACTTTGCTGTTTTTTTTCCCCCCCAGTATTCATGAATACATAGCCTCCACCCGCACCAACATGCTCATCTCGATTTTCTGTCGGGTGACTCTCGCATGCTTCCCGGCACCATAAAAATCCAGCACCAGGCCAATTAAAAAGCAGGCAGTGAAAACCCAAATGCATCCCCACCTTGTTGCACCCCACAGAACACTTGTGGTCTAGCAGCTAGCGTATCCCCTATGATCCTTGTAGATGTACACCCAAGTGTATACTTTTCACTGGTTGAAAACCCCTGCCTTGCAAACCTGGGGCAGAAGCTTGCAATCGGGTTGATCTTCTGATGGCATGGAAGAGATAGAGGAGTCAATGTTTTAGAGTCAATCAGTTCATGTCGAGGATAAATCTGCCCATAGCAGCTGGCTGGCCTACTTCCCATGCTCTTCTGTCTTGCTCTTTTTGCTGTATGCTTTCTTTTTGCCTGAAATTCAATCCTTATACCTCTGGTCAAGCACACCATTCCGATCTTGTCTGTCCCAATACCTCTAAAACAATCCAGATCCCTTGGGACTGATTTAGTCAACGGAAGGTTAACCTTGATATCTTCCATCACCATTGTTTCTTCTAAAGGATTCTGGATCTTAAAGTAATTCCTCTACTGATCTCGTCAAAGGAGGGTAACCTTGTTGCCTTCAATAACCTTCGTTTTTCACCTTTGGCCACCCTCCCTGATCCCGACCCCAGCTTGGGTGCAATTCCCTGCCTATCCAGAGCCTCCAGTCCCAACATGAAAAGTGCTATACAAATGTAATTTTGTATTATAGTATATTGTTTCTCTTTTCACCTGAAACATGGGACACATGGGAGATTGGTCCAGATCTTTTAAATCAGTGACTTGAATGAAGTGTGGTGAACATCATCAAGATCGTGATAAACTTCCTCATCTAAATCACCCCAGTCAACCTCTGTACTGTTCCCCCTAATTTGATGAGAGAAAAGGCAAATATCCTTACCTGGCCAAACCTTATTCTGTCGGAGTACTGAAAGTAAATTTGTTAAAGCAAAGATTAGGTTAGCACTAGTTAATGATAAATATATTGAATCGGGGTAAGTGTGGAAATGGCCATCACCAATGGTTCTCAAAGCAGTAATTAACAGATATACCAATGTAATCTATTACCTGGGGGAAATGTATGTGGGATGTGAGGAAAAGATGCGTTGAATTGTACGGGTTCTATTGACTAACGTAAAGAAACAATTAATGAAAGAAATATACATGGGGAATGGACAATATTGTGGTGTGACGATTGCTATAACATTTAGGTATGAAGAAATAAGATGCCCAATTGATTATATAATTTTTGCTGCACACTCATTTATGATGTACTGTATGCATAATCAAGGCATAATCTCGCTGGGAGCTCAATATCATATACAGAATACAAGGATGGAAAACTTGATGCACATCAATAATTATTTATCTAATTTCACAAGACCCAACGCTACCCTTACGTTCAAAATATAAGAAAAACTCATGCAATGTAAAGATGAATATCTAATCTTGATTTCTAATAACATGATGCAAGTAGGGAACAATTAGACAAATTACTGTCTAGAGGGAGTCTAGGATTTGCTTATTGAAGAGACACAGATGGAATTGATTTTTGAAGGTTTGTTATTTTGCAAATCTGAATGCTTTCTTTTATTTGCTTTAATGCAGATACTGTATATCCACAGAAAAAACCCTATTAAAAAATTGTATTTCTGAGATAACTGGGCCACTTCAGGCCAGTACTGATATGTTGATGTTTATGATAAAGTTTGCGAATCATTCCAGAACTTTTCTTCCATATAGGATTGAAATGTGGCTTGGGTGTGAGGTTTTAAGCATTCCGGGACAGGTGAATGAGGCCAGGTGGTGATTGTTGACTCCTTCCTTAGCGACCAAACTTTTAAATGTCTTTGTCTGGACTTGCTTCCTTTTGAATAGTATACATTGTGTACTCTTGATGAGTAACCATTTAGCTTATTTATTTAATGATCAACCCTCAAGTTAATTGATTAAGTGGGTGAGGGTCGTCATACCCCCTTTTAAAGTGTAATATCTCTAAAATAGTGCCAAATGAGGATGCCCTTATCTAGTCTGTATTGTAGTGATATCTGAAGTATTGATATCAGCACTTGTGTTGCTAAATTGAATTGAGACTGGGATAATTGAAATTCTGCAAATTTTACTACGATAGTGCAAAGACTATGCTTCCAGTCATTGGTTGTCTAAACACATTTTTAAATGGTGCAATGGGATAAAATAGTGAATAATAATCCTTACATTTGATATACCGCCTTATCACATTGTTGACATGTCTCAAAGCGCTTCACAAGATATACTGTAATGTGAATTGACTGTACTGTATTTTGTAGGCGAAATGCTGAATTGTCCACAGCAGTGTCCCACAAACGTGGAGTTTGGGGGGAAGGGATTATAAACCCCGGAAAATGATCACCAATCAACTAACAACTGAGTTCCTACTTTGGTCGCTAAACAGAGTGGATGGGGAGTGGGGGTGGGGGCGCGCGGTGTGTGTGGAGTGAAGAAACTTGCTTAAGGTTTCTTGGACAGATAAGAGAAATCTATTATCCAGCTTTCATTGAAAATGTCTGTTGGGCTCCAGTTTTTTTAAATATAATTGTATTTGTATTTGTTATGTGAAATCACTAATTGAGCACTAACTAGACTATTTTGCATTTAGTATGTTGTGATGTGTAGATTTGTGCAGTTAATATCGTAATATTTTTAAGTTTTATTGTTGCTGTTGCTGGGCTAAATTTGGCTCGAATCCTGGTGCAGTTCTATGCACCCTTTTGTCTTGGCGAATATAAGTACACTCCTCAAATCTGAAATTTCAATGTTGATAATGTATAATTTGTATTTTGTAATCATTTTTCCAAAGTTCTTCAAACTTCATAGAGGCTGTCTAAAATATTGAATGTATTGATACATTATAAACTTGTTCTTGACAAAAATTGGCCTCTGTGATTTTAATATTGCGGGTTCAGTCGAAGTTTTGAATAACTGCCTGAAAAGTGTTAATTCTAATTGCCCTACTTATAAATGGAGAGTAGTTGAAGATACCTTTTAGTATTTATGCTGCCAGCTCCAATTCACTAGGATTGGTTGCCTAATTTTTGAAAGTATTTGTAAAAACTTACTGGTAGAAATTTAGTTGCGTTCCGTTAACCTCAAATTGAAATTTGAATTGAAACCTCCCTCACCTGTGTTGCTCCCATAGCTAATGCTGTCCCGCTGATCGCTTGCTCCTGGTCTCTGCGTTTTGGCTACAGTCCCAACCGAAGCATTCCCCACCAACGTAAATGTCTCTTCTCCCACGCCACTCTCCCACCTCCCCCGCCTTCTCTCCTGGACCCCATCACCACTTCCCTCTGCTCCAGTCTGTGCATCCTCCAAGCACTGGCTGTCCCAAAGCAGCCACCCCAACTGTTCCATCATTCATTCTCCCCGCACAAACTGCCTCCACAACTTCCGCCTCCCTCATATGTACCCTCCACAACTCTCCACCCTCCTCACACTCGACAGTCATCTCTTCTGCCAACCTCAAATGCTCTTCATATCGCTCTCTCCTCCCTCTCCCCCCAACCAGCAAACCCATCTGCGTTTCTCTTCAAAAATTAAATCCCTCTCATATAAAGTCCTCACTATCCATGAGATCATCCTGTCTATTGATATTCTTGGGCTTACGGGAAACTGGTTCTCCCCCAGTGACCCCATCCCTCTAGTTGAAGCCTCCCCTCCAGGCTACATATTCCACCACACCGTCCCGCCCTAAGCAATGCGGAGGCGAGGTGGCCCTCATCTACAAAACTTCCCTTGGTCTTTCTCCTTATTCCTCTGGCCACTTCTCTTCTTTTGAGTACCTCACCCTCTACCATCCTTCTCTCTCACTGAAAATTCTTCTGGTCTACCACCCCCCCCAAACCTCCTGGCTCATTCCTCTCTGATGTCTCTACTCTCCTTCCTCTTCCTCTGCTCTGAACGCCTGCTCATAATGGGTGATTTCAACCTCCACTTAAACTCCCCTTCCACCACATCCTCTGACTTCACTGCCCTCCTCTCCTCCCTAAACCTCACCCTTCACATAAACTCTCCCATCCACAACAGTGGCCACCCCATCGACCTCATCATCACACATGACCTTGACATATCCGATCTGTGCATTATGGACAAGGCCATCTATGACCATTTCCTCATCTCCTTCTCCTCTTGCATTCCCTCTCACCTCAACCCAGGCCCCAACTGTACTTTTCCGCCCATGGAGAAGGCTTTCCCCTGAGACCCTCACAAAGGCCCTCTCATCTTCAGACCTCCTATCCCTCTTGGCCTTCCACCTGCAGAGATCTTGAAGCACCTGTCATGCTGCTCCATGATCACCTCTCCACCTCCAACTCTCTTGTCCCCATGAAATCCAGGACCATGTCCAAACCCACCCGATCTCCTGGTACAACAGTCATCTCTGCTCCCTAAAATCTCAAACCCCACTGCTGGTTGACAGAAAACCTGCCTGACGGTTCACCACTAACTGTGGCTCGAGAATCTTCACAGCTACTGCCATTCTTTTCATGTGTGAAAATGGTCTTCTACTCCAACATCATCCTGGAGGCCAAATATAACTCTAAAGTCCTTTTCTCCACCACCCACCACTTCCTCCATGCACTCACTCAAGCATCCCCAATCTTTACATCAAACGCCAAGTATGAGAAGGTCATGGACTTCCTTACCACCAAAATAAATAATATTCGCCTGGCAGCCTTATCCTCCTGCCTCTTGTCATACCATCCTCCTTGGCCCCATTCTCATCCTTATCTACATGCTCCCTCCTGGTGATGTCATCCTCAGTCATGAGGTATACTTCTACATGTATGGGAATGGGGATGACACCCAACTCTACTTTTCCACCTCATTCCCTGATGTTCTGTCAGCCTGTCTATCAGACATCAAGCTGGATGAGCGCAAATTTCCTTCAGCTCAATGTTGACAAGACGGAAGCTATTTCACTTCTCTTTGGGTCTCGTTGACATCTCCAATCCCACGGTTCTTACCTCTTCCACCTACCCGACCAGCTCCGAAAACTCTGAACCCGTATGCAACTTAGGCGTCAGGTTCAACCCTCAATTATCCTTCCTTTCCCAGTCCCTCACCAGCAGCACTTTCTACTGTCTATAACACATCTCCCGTCTTCACCAATATCTCACCCCCAAAGCTGCAGAAATCCTGGTCCATGCCTTTTTTTTAAATAAACAGGATTTTCTAATTTCTTTGGGTATTGTGGAGTCCTGTGGCTCAGTGGTTAGAGGACTCGCCTTACAAGCGAGAGACCTGGGTTCAATTCCCAGCAGGTGAGGGCGAAACCTTGGGCAAGTTTCCTTACTCTACACGCCTGATAATACGCCTGATAATCCACACATCCCTCCAAAAAAAACAATAATAAATTGGTTATTTCAATGCTCGACTGTTTGTGGGACACTGCTGTGCGCAAAATGGCTGCCAACACATATACAATCAATTCACTTTACAGTGTATCTGTGAAGTGCTTTGAGATGTCTAGAAGATGGGAAACGTGCTCTGTCAAATGCAAGGATTATTATTATCATCACCTCTCTGCTGGACTCAGTGCCCTCCTCGCTGGTCACCCATCCGCCACCATTCATAAAATGCAGGTTATTCAAAAATCCGCCACCCGCAATCTCACGCAAACCAACTTCGCTCCCCGATTAACCTAGTCCTTGCCAGACTTCACTGGCTCCCTGTGTCGGAGTGGATCGATTTCAAGATCCTCACTCTTGTTTTCAAATCACTCCATTCCTTTGACCTTACCTCTCTGACCTCCTCTCTCCTCACAACAGTATCCATTGCTGCTCTACCGATTCTGGCCTCCTTGTCCCCCAAATTCTCCGTTCCACCTTCGGCGGCTGTGCCTTCAGCCACTATGCCCCGAGACTCTGGAACTCCCTTCCGCACTCCCTTTGCTTCGTCCCCTCCTTTCCTATTTTCAAGTCGCGCCTAAGAATTTTCTTTTTGACCACGCTTTTGGTCACCTTTTTCCCCCTCCCCCTGCTCGGCCCCGGGATCCATTATTGTAAAGCACTATAAGATTCTGTCTGGTGTGGAGGGCGCTATATAAATCCAAGTTGTTGTTGTTAAATCCAAGTTGTTCTCGATGTTTCGAAGCACTTCATAGGATTTACTGTACAGTCAGTGAATTGACTTTTTTTGTGGGCGGGCAAAACGTGGCAGCCGATTGTGCACAGCAGGGTCCCACAAACAGTCGTGGATTGAGTAAGCAAATTATTATTTTTTTTAATTGAAAGGATTATTACTCCGAAAATGCAATCTGCCAATCGACTAACGACCGGGTTCCTATTTACTGCTAGGTATGCAGAGATGTGCGAAATGATGAAACCTGCCCAATGTTTTGGCCTGCCGGGAATCAAACTGAATGCTCTCGCTTGTGAGGACAGTGCTCTATCTACCCTGTAAATCCTATGAAACACTTCGAAACATCGAGAACAACAACTTGGATTTAACAACTAAACTACAGGATATTGCGGCTGCAGAGGTGGATACATACATGCACCCTGCAGTTTTCAGTAAAGGCTGTCAAGATGTACAAGTAGAATGCAGCTTAGCCCCACCCCAAGCATATGGTCATCAGAGAAATACAAATCTTATTGAATGGTAAGGTTTGGGAGTGGGGTCCTTTTAGTTTATTTTTTAGCAAACTAATAAAATTATTCCAATTCAATAAAAGGATCCATACCCGGACTGGAGACTAAAAGACTATGGGCAGAAGAGAATGACACAAAAACAGAAATCACTGGGAACACGTAGCAGGTTCAGGCAGCATCTATGGAGAAAGGCAAAGTGAGCGAACGTTTCGTGTCTACAACCCTTCATCAGAACTGGGGCATGTCACTTTGTAATTTATCAAATAGGCCCTGGAGCCTATTCTAGCTGAAGAATTGGGTGTATTTGCAGAATTTACTCTCACGTGTGTCTCTTTCCTGTTTTTAACTCTCCACTTAACTCTTGTGAAACTAAATATTGCGGAATTATCTCCAGAGGCAGGATATGGTGCAAAGCTTTAATGAATTATGGTGATATTGATGCTTTATCTTTAGTTTAATGTTCATTTTGTAAAACCTGGTTCTACTTGTATATAGTATCATTCATAAAGCTAATATGGAAAATCGTATTAATCTAATTTCTAATTTCTAATAAGATTGGTAGTAAAACAGTGCTAAAATAATCAAATTCCTAGTTTTTCTATATCATCTTATAGTTGACACATGTGGACAGTTTCTACTGCTCTTTCCATCCTTGTTCAATCAGAGTCCTATTTAAGTGTGCTGTGTTGCCATTCCACCCGCCCCCTTGCCTCACCCCACACCATACAGACCAACACCTTCGGGGACATTTCCGTGTGTGTGTCCGCTATATCAAATGCAAGGATTATGTTATGATGATAATAATAATCATCCTTGCATTTGATGTAACCCTTTTAACGTTTTCTAGACGTTTCAAAGAGCTTCACAGAATATACTGTAAAGTGAATTGACAAGGGGGTGTAATGAAGCAGCCAATTGCGCACAGCAGTGTCCTACAAATAGTCGTGGATTGAAATGACTAATTTATTATTTTTGTGACTAATTATTATCAGGTATTTGGAATCAGGAATCATTCTGATTTGGAGTAAGGAATTAAACCCAGGTCTGTTGCTTTTAAGGCAAGTGCTCAAAGTGGGTCTTAAACACAGAACCTTTATGAATTAAGAGACAAGATTACCTAGGCTGATAGGTTAGCCGAGCTCAGTTTGATTTTAATGAAGTTTCCTTTGACAAAATTCCTGTCACTACTTTATCCTTGATTTGCATGCACTCTGCTAATTTTGAGAGTAGTCTAAATCACTTTGAGTTATATAAGTGAGTGCACATGCTTAATTTAGTAAAATTAGTTTATCTGGCTTGTCTTATTTAGTATGAAAGCTTGTCTACAATAGCTTTATTTCATTGGACTCAGATTAAAGGCTGATGTTTCTTTTTTTTAATTCACAAATTTAGTTTTGAGATCTATATTGGAATGGGGATGGAAAGTCCCTTGCCATTATGCCATGCAGAATCCCAGTGGAACTTTGTCAGGACAGTGACTGTTTATTGCTTAAAAAGCCAGTGTGTAAAAAAAGTATCATTCTCCCACTTCTGTCTTTTTGGCTCCCCTTCAACTTGGAATGTAATACAGGGGTGAATTGCATCTCAGTACAAACGTTGAGCACACACTGATTGCTAATGACAGTGATCATTTCATTAAGTGTTCAGAATGAAACTATCAACAGTGGAAAAAAAGCCATACTTGATTTGTGTATTCTCTCGGCCTGTTGCAGAGTAGCATCAAAGAATGCCCATTCGAATAACTGGATCTTATCTGGCACAATCGCGGTGGCGCATTTAATTAATTGATTGTCACACGAGAGTACAGTATGATTAGTTCTGAATGCTGCTGGCAGTGGCACTTCCATTTTTTTTTCTAAAAGCCGCACAGTCGTTTTTTCCTCTCCCTCTCTCCTTTTTATCTCCCCCTCTTTTTATCCCTCTCTCTCCCTCTCCTTCCTCCCTCTCTCCCTCTTTTTCTCTCTCTCTCTCTCTTTCCCTCTCTCTGACGCATACTACGTATTGCCTGTGTAGCCTGACTGTATCGTGGGTTTATACACTGTTATGGTGGGGGATGGGGTGGGAGAAGGGAGAGAGGCAGGGAGAGAGAGGGTGGGAGGGAAAGAGAGAGGAGCGGGGGAGAGAGAGAGAGAGAGAGAGGCGATGAGTTAATTAACTTAGATGGAAAATGAGAGGAGTGGAGGGGGGTTGGGAAATAACAGATTTTGGCTATGATGTATTTCACATTATTCACTCCTGCTGTGTTTACTGACTAAAATGACTCTAAAGAATAGTTAGTTGTGTCAGGTACCAGGCTTTAGGAAGTCAGTACCTTTGGGAAAGGAGGGGAGAAAATTCCAGGCTGTGGGGTGAAGGAAAAAGATAATGATAAATTGGTGGCTTGTTTCAAACAGCTGCATGGTTAAGTACACAGACACAAGATTAAATGTAATCAGTGTTTCTCCAACATCAATTGGGTGCAAAAGCCACCAATTATGCAATAACTAAAGCAACCAGAACTCAAAGTTCTCTCTGAAACTATAAATTGCTCACTTCAAAGTTAAGCAAACGAGCTAGAAAATGAGGGGGAAAATCGAGATTGCCGCTATTAATAGATGCAAAGTCTATTAGGTGTGAATTTGTAATGGGCATCATTTATTGGCAAGAATAAAACTAAAATAATCCTTCACACAGGGTAGCGTCCCAGAGCTCTTCACAATGGAGGAATCTGACACCAAACTAGAGGGAGGTGTCCATACACGTGATCAAAAAGGAAGGTGTTTAGGCGGGATTTGAAGAAGGGGAGGGAAGGCAGAGGGATTGAAGGAGAGATTTCCAGATTTCTGGGGCATAGTGGCTGAAGGTGCAGCCAACAATGGTGGAGGGTACGTTGTATAAATAGGAGCTGGAGTCAGTGAGCCGTGGATTGGGGGGGAAGCCGGTTGGGTAGGAAGGGAAGTGTGAGGAAATGATGGGATTCAAAAACGCGTGAGAAGATCTTGATATTGAGATCCTTCCGTTGGATAACAACCTGGACGTCAGAGGGATTCCTTGAAGCACTTCATATCATGGAAAGTGTAGTGACTGTGTTTTGTAGGTGAACCCAGCAACCAGTTTATGCACAGCTCCACAAATAGGCATGAAGTAAATTAAATGAAGCAGATTTTCATTGGTGGAAAACTTGCCCGAGTTTTTGAATACAACTCCCAGCTTTTACTCCCTTTCTTTTGATAATGGGAATTACATAAACCTATTCTACGTATTTCTATCCACACTGACATCAACATCTTTGTGTGCTTGAGGAACATCATTTTATAGGAGTGTCTGAATGGTACAGAGGTGAATGACAGAGGCAATGGTTCTCATTTTACTTGATGTTGCATTTCAAGCCTTTGAAGTTTTAAAATAGTATTAATTCGATCTGTCACAAAGGAGCACCAGTTTACTATATGGTAGCTGTCCAGCATTTCTACTGTACTTGTGCATTTATACAACCACCTACAGCCCATCTGAGATGTAGAAGAAAATGTTTGCAATAATGACTCCAAATATGTGAGGTTTGAAAAAATACCAATGGAATAAAGAAAAGGGTATAAAGATATCAAATATGAAATGTTACAAATTTCACCCCATTGTATTTGAATTCTGGAAAATAAAAGTGACCTAAGATGTTGGACTTCCCCTTTCAGGCTCTGAGATTTGATCTCCAGCTGTGAATGACACAAAATTCAAATAAACTGTAAGTTTTTCTTTGCTGCTTCCCAGTTCCAGCATCTTTGGGATGATTTTTCCAATTTTCCCAACGTCTATGAAAAACTTGTTTCATAAAAAGGGTTGTAGGAAATTGTACTGGAGGATTAATTAGGTCCAAGAACAATTCTTTAACAAAAGCAATTGTGAAGGGCTTTTGTTCTTGTTGAGTGATCCTAGTACAATAAAAGCCTGTTTATCTGGCACCCGGTGTAACTTCTGTATAACCGGCATCACAAAAAAAGGTCCGCATTCGATTAACCGGAATTTATCCGGAAAAATGCACCTTTTTTTTTTTGCGTTTTCGGCTCAGGAGGCCCGCACCTAGGGGATGGAGCTGACTGACTCCACCGGCTGGCCACCGGGTCAGGAGGCCTGCAGCCAGGGGGTGGAGCCAACTGACCCCACCGGCTGGCCACCGGGTCGAGAGGCCCGCGGCTAGGGGGTGGAACCGACTGACTGACAACTTCACTCTCTCAGCTCAAACTATTGTAGTCAGTCAGTCATCTTACAATGGAAAATCTCAATGTCTGTGTTCCTACATTCCATGCTCACCAACTCTATCATCAACCCGTTCTGTGAGCTCCAGATTAATCTAACAACATCTCCCTCATCTTGTCCCCATCAAACCTCAGCCTCTGTTCCTAACAACTTCCTGTCTCGGCCTACAATGTGATCCATACATTGGCTCATATGTGTTTGGATGTCAAACATCTTGCATGGAGTCCATATAGTGTTGCCAAACCTCTGGAGTGTAGAAAAATGCCAAAGAGAGAGAAAAAGTGTAATAGCTTTAGTTGCCACCATAAGGTTTCCACAATTACACTCACTTGTTGTTCCACGAATCCCAATCTGCTGGAGCAGTGGTTCCCAACCTTTTTTTGCTGCGACCTAAACTAACTTTTTTTGCTGCGACCTAAACTTTTTTTTGCTGCAATCTAAATTAGCCTCCAACAGGTCCTCCCACCCCTAGAGGGCGATATCACAACTGAAGCTCAGCCAAAATGTTATCTCTGTCTCTTTCGTGCACTAAGCGCAACTCGTATGTACGCTCTTTTCAAATTGTTCGGCAGTGTCGCCTTGGGCACTTTTTAAGATTACATTTAACATTTTTTAAAAAGTTAATAAAAGCAACAACAAAAAATTGTGATGACCCTTCGCGACCCTACTGAGGACCCCCGTGACCCTGATTTGGGTCGGGATCCGAAGTTGGGAACCACTGTGTTAGAGACTCAGCGAGAGAAAAATGGCGTGAGTTTCAGTCGTCAATGTACTATTCCAACCAGCACAGACTTACCTTCGATTGACGACTAAGGTAAAGCTCAGAGGTGAACAAGGTCATAGCATGGATAGACTCCAGGTCAACTTCTTAATAACTGAGGAGATCTCAGCCAAGCAAGATCCGACAGAAAGGAGTCTCCTAGTCAAACCTGCAAATGATGAAGCTGAGTGAGAAAAATCATCCATAAATACAACAAATTGTATTGTTTCACAAAGATCAGTCAAGCCATCAACAATGATCAATCCCACAGGGCTCCCGTTACCCAAGGTTCAGATTCTTTCCCTTCACCACCAACGAGAAACACCGTTGCATGTGATTTACAGTCCACCCAGACAATTGCAGACTTTCAGCCCTGAGCTGACTCAACCACCCACTCAAGGCAAGGGCCAGAACCAACTCAGCCAAGTTGACAATTCAGCCAAGTCAACAACCCCAACCGTGATCCCATCTCCACCTAAACCGCTTCGACCATTGCACTAACCCAGTCTGTACAGGAACCGACTCGTGGTAGCTACAGTGACCCAGCCTCAGCAAAGACCGACTTTCGACAGCTACTCATTGCCGATCGCTAGCAAACCAGCCGTGCAAACAGCTCCGACCTGGCCCTGGTGGCGACTAACCCGAGGGAACTGCACTGAGCCAGGCCTGACAGACTCTAACCCTCCACAACTGCCCACGACCAACCTCGGCAAACAGATACCAACTCTGCCCCTGCACTGAACAAACTAGTGCTTGACCACTGGCCCCGACAGAAACTGACTCTCAAGCACCAAACTGAGCTAACATTCGCAGACACCACCTCTGGGCAAATAAACTCAACCAACCTTCACACAGCTACTCTACATTCTCCAAGTACAAACAAATTTAGTCTCTTATCTCATCTTAAACTATTGCAACAGAAATGATTAAATCTTATTTTACACCGTGCAACTATAGTGCCTAACCTCAATCTCTGTGTTGCCACATTCTGTGTTCACCAATTCTATCCTCAGTCTGACCTGTGAGTTCCACATTAACCTAACAACATCTCCCTGGTCCTGTCCCCAGCAAACCTCAGCCTCTGTTCCTAACAACTTCCCCTCTTGACCTACAATGTGATCCAGAGATTGGCTCACATGTATTTGGATGTCAGACATCCTACATGGAGTCCACATAGTCATGCCAAACATCTGGAGTGTAGAAAGGTGCCAGAGAGAAAGAGTGTAATAGCTTTAGTTGGCACCGTGATGTTTCTACCATTACACTCACCTAATGTTCCACGAATCCCAAAGTGCCAGAGCCACAGAAAAAGAAAAACAGCACGCGTTTCAGACGTACCTTCGATTGACGGCTGAGGTGAAGCCCAAAGGTGAACAAGGTTGCTCGCAGGCATGTACAGGCTCCAGGTCAACTTCAGAATAATCAAGGAGATTCCAGCCAAGCAACAACTGACTGAAAGGAGCCTCCTCGTCAAACCTCAAAATGATGAAACAGTGCGTGAGAAATTCATCCATAAATACAACAAATTGTACCAACTCACTCTAAAAGAGCAGTCAACCCAACAACTAAACTAACTCAGCCTTGAATGAAATCAACTGAAACAACTCTCAGCCCTGAATCAACTCAATAACTAAAGCAACTCAGCCCTCAACCAACATTGACAGAAACTGACTCTCGGCAGCTACACAATGCCAGTCACTAGCAAATTGACTTTGTGACCTGCTTCAAAGCAGTACTGACAGAAACCAACTCTCAGCCCTGAACAAACTCAAAGTGTGGAAAGATGCCAGAGAGAGAAATAGGTTCCAATTTTGTCACATCCCAGGATCCCACTAGTTCAGACTTACCACATATTATCCTCAGAGAAGCCCAGCCAAGGCCAAGCTCCACAACCAGCAAACAAACCAATCAAGGAACTGCTCTGACCCACAAGCCTCCAGCAAATTTCCCCCTTTCGGAGGAATGAAAGTGAGTCCTTCCCATGATGGTTGGAGTGGGCCTTGCTTTCTCCCTTTCCTCCTTCAAAGCCAGTCTCAAGACTTTCCTCTTTGACCACGCCTTTGGCTCCTCTCCTAAGTCTTCCCCCTCCCCTACACTCCTTCCCCTTCCCCCTACCCCGACCCTCCCTCTCTGCTCGTGTCCCGAACTAACTGGAGGCACCTTGGGATGTCCTCTCGACATTAAAGGCGCTGTACAAGTGTAATTTTGTTGTTATTGAAGGCCTTTTTTAAAAAATATATAAAGGTATTGAGGGATGTGGGGCAAGGGTGGATAAGTGGAATTAAGATAGAAGTTTGAGTTCATCCATGGCTAATTAGAGCAGTTAGGGAAAGTATAAAACTAAAAGAAAAAGCCTATAAAACTGCCAAAAAAAAGCAGCAAACCTGAGGATTGGGAGTGTTTTAGGCACCAACAAAGAAAAACCAAGAAGCTCATTAAAAGTCAGAAAATGGATTATGAGGGCAAGCTAGCTTGGAACATTAAATCAGATTGTAAGAGTTTTTATAAATACATTAAGAGGAATAGGCTAGCAAAAGTAAATGCGAGTCTATTACAGGTAGAGACAGGAGAAATTATAATGGAGGACAAAGATATGGCAGAGTCCCTAAATAAATACAGTAAAAGATGGAGTAAAACCCATTTATCCAGCACCCGATCAACCGTAACTTCCGTATAACTGGCATTGCAAAAAAAAGGTCTGCATTCGATTAACTTCCAGAAGGAGAAATGGCAAATTCGTAAAGAGAAAACACGGGGTGGGGCGAAGCGGAAGCAAAACGTCAACAAGACACCAGCTGGCTCATCCATATGTTAGTGTGAAGTGTCTCTTATCAGCATGAGCAATTCATTTTTCACAGTCTGACAGACACTCATCAGACACTCATCATGGAACAACTAAGTGTGAAAAGCAAAATCTGTGGGAAACGTCACCTCTAGGTTGTGAATGTTTTAGATTTCCATCTCTGGAAAAAAAAGATTGAAAATGAGAAATCATTCACATAAATTTACTTTACTGTCAAAGTTTTGATTCAATTTTATTGGAGCTCATGTTGACCGATTGAGTAGCCAAACCCGACAGAGTTCCACATATGTATGCCACCCAATCATGGAAATTTCCCTGGATCTGGAATGGAATGCAACGCATATTCTCTCCCTGCTTACCTAATTCTACAGAGTATTAGGTGTAGTTTGGCAAGAGCTAACCTTGGGGATCTCAAAGTGTGCATTGGGGGTACTGGTTGCAGTTAAACAGCTAAAATTGAACAGCTTGCCAAAAAAAGAATGAGCAAGCTTTCCTGATGCTTGATCCACCCTACCATTAGAGCTTTGGCTTGCAGGGTTGAAAGGAGCCGAGTGAGAAGAATCCCTGACCCTCTAAATTTTGTTGGTGAGCCAGTTTTGTTGGTTAGTCATCGACATTGCTCAGGCATCCTGCAAAATCTCCTGGCTCAGGAACTGGACTACCAAGATTAGCATGCAGGATTGACTAGATTCTGATGGTTGATTGCCAAGCAGGATACTAGCTCAGTATCAAGGAGACATTTACCTCCATCCACCCCATAATAATAATATTAATCATTGCATTTGATGTAGCATTTGTCACATCTCAAAGCACTTCACAGAATATACTGTAAAGTGAATTAACTATATATTTGTGGACAAAACGTGGCAGCCAATTGCGTACAGCAATGTCCCACAAACAGTTGTCGATTGAGTGACCAAATTATTATTATCTTATTTGAACGATTATTGTCTCCGGAAAAGCAGCCCGCCAATCGACCATCAACTGGGTTACTACTTACTGCTAGTAAACAGAGGTTTGTGGAGTAAGGAGACTTGCCCAACATTTCACCCTGCCAGGAATTTAACCCAGTTCTCTCGCTTGCGAGGCAAGTGCTCTAACCACTGACTTACAGGACTCCATATAAAGGAAGATAGTCAAATTAATTATTAATTGCTTAATTATCTTTGTCAACTAAGATAGTTAACATAATTACTGAGTACAGCCAGGCAAAAAATTTTGAAAGCTGGAAAAAATGTGAAGTGTAAATACTGTACATAAGACTATCTAAACATGTTCCATAATTTACTGGTATTTCAGTTAGTTTGCAGAATGGTGTTGATCATAGTAAATTGCAAAGGAAATAGACCCCTTGAGCACTTTGAGACATCTTGAAGACATAAGGCATTATATAAAATGCAAGGATTATTATTATTATTGAGATAAACTGTTCAATGCATGCTTGCCTCAGCTTCCAGCTGTGATGAATTTACATCACAACTTCTCAAGTAACTTTTTTTTTGCTATTGCGGAAAGTTCCAGTCACATAACTTTGAATTAAATTAAATTGGCGGGGGACAGACTCTTGACTGTTATGAATCAATATCCGCAAATGTCATGTGAGCCAAATATATCAGTGTCTACAGATGCTGACAAACATTAGAAGAAATCATCTAATGCTGGATAATATGTATGAATCAGGAATCCTTTTGAATTTACATTTCTATTGGGACACTGCAGAATCAATGTTCCATGAATGGTATTCTTTAAATATATCTGTGTCAAATGTAATACAAGAACAACAAAAAATTTATAGAGCATGTAAGAAGCAATCCATATGTGTTTCATGTCCCTCCTTTTTTCGCACTACTGCTTTTTGCATTCCCATCCCCCCTCAAAGTTAATGGATGCACAAGGGGAACATACGGAAGAGTGTAAATGCGATTGTCATAGAGGATACAACACTCCAAGGTATAGAGTCTCGGATGGTATGTTGCCTCCCTGGTGCCAGGGTTGAAAGCATCACCGAATGGGTGGATAAGATACTACAGGGGGAAGTGGAACATCCAGAAGTGTTGGTCCATGTTGGGATCCATGATGTCAGGAAGAAAAGGCTGAGATGCTACAGGGAGAGGATCAGAAACTGAGGAAAAAACTAAAGAGTAGAACCATAAAGGTGGTAATCTCTGGATTACTCCCACTGCCTCATGCAAGTGAGCTTCAAAATGGTAGGATAAAGCACATGAATGCATGGCTGGAGAAATTGTGTAGAAAGGAGGGCTTCAGGTTCCTGGATCATTGGGACCGGTTCTGGGGCAGGTTACACCTAAACAGAGCTGAGGCCAATGTCCTTGCAGGGAGGTTATCTAGATCTATAGGGGAGGGTTTAAACTAATTTTGAGGGGGGATGGGAATGCAAAAAGCAGTAGTCCAGAAAAAGGAGGGATAAGATGGGGAGGAAATACAGAACAGGCTAAGTCTTGGAGTGCATGTGCGTAATTGCGCGGAGTTTGACAAACAAGATTGGTGAGTTGCAGGCTCAAGTTGCTGCAAGGGGATATGATGTAGTAGCAGTAATGGAGACTTGGCTCAAACAAGGGCAGGAATGGGAGCTGAACATTCCTGGCTATAATGTATTCAGGAGGAATAGAGAAGGAAAAAGAGGGGGAGTGGCAATATTAATTAAAGACACGGTTACAGATTTAGAAAGGGACGAGGTACAACAAGGCCTAAAAACAGAATCTATCTGGTTAGAGTTACCGAACAAAAAATGAGCTGTAACGCTGTTAGGGGTATTCTATAGACCACCAAATAGTGAGAAGGAGATAGACGAGCAGATCTGCAAGCAGATTTCAGAATGATGCAAAGCCAATAGAGTAGTCATAATGGGGGAACTTCAATTATCTCAACATAGACTGGCAAATAACAGCGTAAAGTGCAAGGAGGGAGAAGGATTCTTGAAATGTGTACAGGACAACTTTCTTGATCAGTATGTTTCCAGCTCAACGAGGAAGGAAGCAGTGCTGGATCTAGTTCTGGGGAATGAAGTGGGACAAGTGGAGCAGGTTTCAGTAGGAGAGTATCTGGGCAATAGTGATCACAACATCATTAGATTCAGAATACTTATGGAAAGGGACAATGAACAATCAAAGGTGAAGATACTCAACTGGAAGAAGGCTAACTTCAGTGAGCCAAGGTGGACTGGAAAGAAAGATTGGCAGGTAAAACAGCTAAGGAGCATTGGGATGTCTTCAAGGAGGAGATAGTTCGGGGACAGAATAAATACATTCCCAATACCAACCCCTGAGGGATACCACTACACACCTCCCTCCAGTCAGAAAAGCAACCGTTCACTACCACTCTCTGCTTTCTGTCTCCTAGTCCATTCTGGATCCATTGGCCACAGTTCCTTTAATACCGTGCGCTTCTATTTTATTTAGAAGTCTCTTATGTGGCACTTTATCAAATGCCTTTTGAAAATCCAGATAAATTACGTCCACTGCACTACCTGCATCCACCCTCAGTCACTTCTTCAAAAAATTTCATCAGGTTTGTCAGACACGATCTGCCTTTAACAAATCCGTATTGACCGTCCTTTATTAAACCATATTTTTCTAAGTGAGAATGTACATTGTCTTAGATTATAGTCTCCAGAAGTTTCCCTACTACTGATGTTAGGTTGATCAACCTGTAGTTCTTAGGTTTATCCTTCTGCCCCTTTTTGTACAGCGGAGTAACATTTGCAACCCTCCAGTCCTCTGGCACAACAATAAACAACAACAACATTACATTTAGAGAGCGCCTTTCACATTGGGAGGATGTCCCAAGGTGCTCCAGTGACCAAAGAGGATTGAAGGATTGTGGCCAAAGCCTCCGCCATTTCCACCCTATTTCCCTCAGTAAACCTAGGATGCATCCGGTCTGGACTAGGTGACTTATAATAATATAATAACACTTGCATTTGATAAAGCACTTTCCACATCTTCTAGACATCTCAAAGCACTTCACAGAATATACTGTAAAGTGAATTGACTGTATTTGTGGGTGAACTGCAGCAGCCAATTGCACACAGCAGTGTCCCACAAACAGTCGTGGATTGAAATGACCAATTTCTCTCCCCATAACCTAACAAACCTGTTCTCCCTAAATAAATATCTAATTCTCTTTTAAAAGCTGTTATCAAATCAGCCTCCACCACCTTTTCAGGCAATGCATTCCAGATTCAAACAACCTGCTGAGTGAAAAACATTCTCCTTAGCTCCCCTCTGCTTCGTTTTGAAACTATTTTAAATCTGTGACCATGAGTCACAGATTCGCCCACCACTGGAAGCAGTTTTTCCTTATTCACCCTGTCGAATCCCTTCAAGATTTTATAAACCTCTATTGGGTCTCCTCTCAACCTTCTCTGTTCTAAAGAGAATAAATCTAGCCTATCTAGCCTTTCCCCATAACTGAAGTCCCTCAATCCTGGTACCATTCTAGAAAACCTTCTTTACACCCTTTCCAATGCCTTAACATCCTTTCTATTGTGTGGTGACCAGAATTGGACACAGTACTCCAGCTGAGGCCTAACCAGAGTTTTATAGAGGTTAGTCAACCACTTCCTGACTTTTGTACTCTATACCCCTATTTATAAAGCCTAGTATCCTATATGCCTTCTTAACTCTCCCTGGAGCATCTCAGCCCTCTTTCTCCAATCATAGGTCCCCACATGGACCGCCACTTCTGGATGTTCCCCTTCCCCCTGTAGAATTTTATGCACCCATTTGATGAAGTCTTCAACCCTGGCATCAGGGAGGCAACATACCATCCAAGATTATCAGTTACGTTATCAGTTACAAAAACACCTGTCTATACCTCAGACAGTTGTATCCCCTATGACAATTGTATTTGAACATTCATTCCTCCCCATGGCCCCCTGTGCATCCACAGGCTGTTCAATACTATCACCTGAGGTATCAACACTCTCATCAGCACTCAGTACAGAGTACTGGTTTGTAAGCACCACACTTTCAGGGGATTCCTGCACTGCCTGTTCCCTCTTCCTACCATGTTGGGTTGTCACCCAGTCACTCCCCTTCTGAATCCTCAGTGGCAGTGGGGTGACCATCTCCTGAAACATTTGGTCCATAAAATCCTCAGCCTCCCGGATACGTGCAGTTTCTCCTCTAGCTCAGCAACCACGAACTCTAGCTCAATCAGCAGGAGGCACTTCCTGCACATATGATTGTGCAGGTTGCACAAAGCATCCTGGAGTTCCCACATTAGACACCTGGAGCATGGTACAATTCTCAGCTGCCCAGCCACGTTCTTTATTTTATTGAAAATAAAACAACCATACACCTATTTCCCCCCTCGGCACCTATTTCCCCCCTCGGCACCTATTTCCCCCTCGGCACCTATTTCCCCCCTCGGCACCTATTTCCCCCCTCGGCACCTATTTCCCCCCTCGGCACCTATTTCCCCCCTCGGCACCTATTTCCCCCCTCGGCACCTATTTCCCCCCTCGGCACCTATTTCCCCCCTCGGCACCTATTTCCCCCCTCGGCACCTATTTCCCCCCTCGGCACCTATTTCCCCCCTCGGCACCTATTTCCCCCCTCGGCACCTATTTCCCCCCTCGGCACCTATTTCCCCCCTCGGCACCTATTTCCCCCCTCGGCACCTATTTCCCCCCTCGGCACCTATTTCCCCCCTCGGCACCTATTTCCCCCCTCGGCACCTATTTCCCCCCTCGGCACCTATTTCCCCCCTCGGCACCTATTTCCCCCCTCGGCACCTATTTCCCCCCTCGGCACCTATTTCCCCCCTCGGCACCTATTTCCCCCCTCGGCACCTATTTCCCCCCTCGGCACCTATTTCCCCCCTCGGCACCTATTTCCCCCCTCGGCACCTATTTCCCCCCTCGGCACCTATTTCCCCCCTCGGCACCTATTTCCCCCCTCGGCACCTATTTCCCCCCTCGGCACCTATTTCCCCCCTCGGCACCTATTTCCCCCCTCGGCACCTATTTCCCCCCTCGGCACCTATTTCCCCCCTCGGCACCTATTTCCCCCCTCGGCACCTATTTCCCCCCTCGGCACCTATTTCCCCCCTCGGCACCTATTTCCCCCCTCGGCACCTATTTCCCCCCTCGGCACCTATTTCCCCCCTCGGCACCTATTTCCCCCCTCGGCACCTATTTCCCCCCTCCCTGTCACCCAATTCCTTCTCACTCCGGTCATGGCTCTCCCCAATTTGTATCCTATTGATCCAACCCTTTCAGATTGGTCAGCAGCAGTGATCAATTAACACCTAATCAACTAGCTAATCAGTATGTTGCTTTGTTATGGATTACATCCAATTGGCTACAGCTGCTCCCTTTATAATCTATCCACAAGACCAATCTACCAATGATATCATTGTTTACCAATTCTATCAACAGTTTTAACAGTTTTTAACAACACAATACATCTTGAATACTCATGCTAGCAGTTTGTTACGGAATACCATATGTACATTATATTTTGGGGCTAAATTAACGCATTTTTAAAATATAGCTCATTGACGATAGGAAACCCCCACAAAAAAATGCCCATGACTCAAAATATGCCCATGTTACTGCCGCATGCAAAACCTTTACGATTGTGGTATAAATCGTATCTTTGCGTCAATCGGTTATTGAGTTCTTGGTGGACAAACAACAACAACAAAATTACATTTATAGAGCACCTTTCATGTCAGGAGGACATCCCAAGGCGCTGAACAGTTAGGTCAGGACCCAAGTGGGTGTGTGGGGGCGTCGGGTTAGGGGGAAGGAGGGCAGGAAAGGGGGAGATTTAGGAGGGGAGTAGAAGGCATGGTTGAAGAGGAAGGTCTTGAAACCGGCCTTAAAGGGGCAAAGGAAGGAAGCGAGACGAAGACAGAGTTCCAGAATGTGGGGGCAGAGAGGCTGAAAGCCAGCCACCAATGGTAGGACAGTTTGGGCGGGGGACATGGAGCAGGCCAGAGCCTGCTGAACGAAGGGGATGGGCAGGCTGATAGGTAGACAGTAGGTTGGAGAGATAGGCAGAGGCAAGGCCGTGAATGGCCTTGAAAGTGAAGACGAGGATTTCGAATTTGCCTCTTTGCGAGATGGGGAGCATATGAAGATGGACAAGTGTGGGAGTGATGTGGTCGCAGACACACAGACATACAGAGATTGTCATCTTTATCAGTACAGATAGATTAAAGTTACATTTCTTTTTGAAACCCTTCAGATTAAATATCTGACTAACAAGAAGATACTTATCCCCAGACTCAGTGATTAAAGCTACTGAAATCAGCACCGAATCAGCATATTTTACAAATCATGCCAACCTATTTGTAGTTCTGAAGGGCAGTTACTCAGATTGGCATCATCGTTCACTCATCCGACATCATCTGTGCCCCAACCTTGTGTTAGTGACTCGTTGAAGGTGTCAGGACAGGTAGACAAGGCTGTTAAGAAGGCATATGGGATACTAGGCTTTATAAATAGGGGTATAGAGTACAAAAGTCAGGAAGTGCTGACTAACCTCCATAAGACTTTGGTGAGGCCTCAGCTGGAATACTGTGTTCAATTCTGGTCACCACACTACAGAAAGGATGTGAAGACATTGGAAAGGGTACAAAGAAGATTTACTAGGATGGTGCCAGGATTGAGGGACTTCAGCTATGAGGAGAGGCTAGATAGGCTAGGGTTATTCTCTCTGGAGCAGAGAAGATTGAGGGGGGGCCTAATAGAGGTTTATAAGATCATGAGGGGTTTCGACAGGGCAAATAGAGAAAAACTATTTCCACTCGTGGGTGAATCTGTGACTCGTGGTCACAGATTTAAAATAGTTTCAAGGCGAAGTAGAGGGGAGCTGAGGAGAAATTTTTTCACTCAGCGAGTTGTTCGAATCTGGAATGCATTGCCTGAAAAGGTGGTGGAGGCTGATTCGATAACAACTTTTAAAAGGGAATTAGATCTTTATTTAGGGAGAACAGGTCTATTAGGCTATGGGGAGCGGGCAGGGCAGTGGGATTGAATCGCTCTTTTCAAAGAGCCGGCACAGACTAGATGGGCCGAATGGCCTCCTTTTGTGCCGTAAAATTCTATGAATCTATGAATCTATGAACAGAAGTGAAACCAGGCTCAAACCTGCTGACCTTCTCCCCACTGGCAACTTTATCAAGACATGACTGTCACTGAAGAGCAGTTTAACCACATGATGCGTAACAACTAAAGCACAAGGTACAGTAAAAGCCCATTTATCTGGCACCCTCGGGACCTGGCCAATGCCAGTTAAAGCGAGTGCCGGATATTTGGCCGAAAATGGAAAATATATATATTTTATGCATTTTTCCGGATAGCTTGTTAAACATTTTGCAAACTTTGTTAGGTTTCTGAATCCATCAAAAAAACTCTGCACAAATGTTACATCTGTGTTTGCTTTCCTACCATTAACAACAATCACAGATTGCTAATGTATATACAGTAGACACTAATAACTTAGAAGCCATTACGAATAAATGCCATCTTTTAAAACAAGCTCAGCTCTAATTTTAACATCATGACCTTTTGTTTGGACTTTTTTTTATAATCAGGATAAGAGTTGTTCCATGTGCATCTACTTTGTAGTTTCCTTTAATAATTCTTTTAAGAATCAATCAGATTCTCCTGCTTTCCCTTCTCAACAACAAGAAAATTACATTTAGATCGCCTTTCATGATGGGAAGACGTCCCAAAGCGCTGAACAGTCAAGTCAGGAGCAAGAGTGAGGGGCAGGGTAGTGGGGAGAGGAGGGAGAAAGTTAGGAGCGGAGGGAGAGAATTGGGATGCAAGTTTTAAAAGAGATAGCTTATGAGATAGTGTGTCTGATCTTCCAAAATTCCTTGGATTCTGAAACAGTCCCCATAGATTGGAAGATCGTAAATGTCACACCACTGTTTAAAAAGGGTGGAAAGGCAAAGATGGGGAACAATAGGCTAGTTAGTCTGACATCTGTGATAGGAAAAATTTTAGAATCCTTGATTAAGGCTGTTTTAGTGGGATATTTAGGGGAGCACGATATAATTAGGCCAAGTCAACATGGCTTTACCAATGGGAAGTCATGTTTGATAAATCTCATAGAATTTTTTGAGGATATTTTGAGTAAACTAGATAGGGGTGAATCAGTGGATGTAGTCTATTTGGACTTCCAGAAGGCATTCAATAAGGTGCGGCATAAAAGGTTGATTCAAAAGATAGGTGCCTAAGGAATTGGGGGGAACATATTAACATGGATTAGGGAATGGTTGACGGGTAGGAAACAAAGAGTAGGGATAAATGGGTCCTTCTCAGATTAGCGGGATGTGAGTGCCACAAGGATCAGTCCTTGGGCCTCAGCTATTTATCATCTACATCAATGATCTAGATAAGGACATCAAGCTTAATATATCTAAATTCGCTGATGACACAAAACTAGGAGAAAGCGTTAACATCAAGGATGACATTAAAAAAATGCAACGCAATATAGATAGGTTAGGTGAGTGGGCAGGTAGGTGGCAGATGAAGTATAATGCAGGGAAGTGTGAAGTCATCTACCTAGGTGGCAAAAACAGCAGAACAGGTTATTTTTTAGATGGGGAGAGATTGAAAGTGTTAGCGTTCAGAGGGACTTGGGTATCCTTGTACACCAAACATAGAAAGTTAGTATGCAGGTGCAGCAGGCAATTAGGAAGGCTAATGGTGTGTTAGCTTTCATTATGAAAGGGTTAGGGTACAGGAGTAGGGACATCTTGCTGCAGCTGTATAGGCCACTAGTGAGACCGCACCTGGAATACTGTTTTGGTTTTATTTAAGGGAGGATGTACTTGCCTTGGAAGCAGTGCAATGTAGGTTTACTTGGTTATGACCTGGAATGAGAGGGAATGAGTTATGATGATAGGTTGCTTAATTTGGATCTACATTCTCTGGAATATAGAAGAATTAGAGGGGATCTTATAGAAACCGATAAGATTATTAGGGGCTCGACAAAGTAGATAGTGAGATATTGTTTCCCCTGGTTGGAGAAACTAAAGTCTTAAAGTTAGGGATCAGCCCTTTTGCACTAAGTTGAGAAAAAACTTCTTCACTCAGAGGGTAGTGAATGTATGGAATTCTTTACCCCAAAGAGCCATTGATGCTCAGTCCTTGAACATATTGAAGGCTTAGATAGATAGATTTCTCATTCATAAAAGGATTAAGGAGTATGGGGATAAGGCAGGTAGCTGGAGTTAGAATGGAATATCAGCCATGATTGAATGGCAGGCCAGGCTCGATGGACCGAATGGCCTACTCCTGCTCCTACTTCCTATGTTCTTATGAATGCATGGACAAGGGTTTTGGCAACCTGAGGGATGAGGTAGTGGCAGAGTCTAGTGATGTTGTGAAGATGGTGGAAGGCAGTACTGGTCATGGCTTGGATGTGGGAAGGGGAAGGACAGTTCAGGGTCAAACAAGATACCCAGGTTCTTGATTGGATTTGAGAGATTGAGAATGCAGCCTTCAATGCCGATGCTGCTGGCCCCTGAGATGCGAAGGTGCTAATGTGAGCCAATCAGGAGGGCCTTAGTCTTGCGGACATTCAACTGGAGAAAGTTGTCTCTTGTCCAAGACTCAATGTCAGACAGGCATGCAATCAGGATGCCGGTAGTCCTGGAATTGAGGATGGAAGTGGAAAGATAGAGTTGGGTGTCATCCCATGTGGAAATTTACTCTATGTCTGCAGATGATGTCACCGAGGGAGAGCATGTAGAGGGTGAAGAGGAGGGGGCCAAGGACAGAGCCCTGATGAATGCCGCACAAGACGGTGCGGGCTGTGGAGGAAAAGCCGTTGGCAGGCACAAAGTGGAGGTGTTGTGAACGATAGGACCAGAACCAGTCAATAACAGTAGTATGTAGTATAAATGTAGTCCATGTAGTCTGCTCTTCTCAGGTATTGTTCCTACTGCTCCTTTGTGGGCATCAAACACTTCACACATTAGTCGAAATGAAACCACCACCACCAGCAATGACAAAATTATATTTGTATAGCGCCTTTCACATTGGGAGGATGTCCCAAGGCACTGGACAGTCAGTGTTTCGGACCTGAGCTGGGGTCGGGTTCAGAGAGGATGGAAGGAAGGGAGAGGAATGGGTGTGGGCACGGTCATAGAGGAGGGGCTTGAAGTGGGTCTTGAGGTGGGTTTTGAAGGAGGCTAGGGAGGGGTTAGGTGAAGGAATTGTGGGATGGAATTCCAAAGGTTGGGGACAGAGTGGCTGAAGGCTCACCCGCCGATGGTGGGGCGGGTGGGTCAGGGAACATGAAGCAGGCTGGAGCCTGCTGAGCGGAGGGAGCAGACAGGTTAGGATGTTGGGGTACCACCAGTAGACTGAAGATCCCTGATAGCTTTTAATGACTTATGAATTTAGAGTCCTGAATCTCTCCATGTACTTTCACATGTGCTTTTCCCATTTAGTGTGATCTTATATCCACCATTTGCTAACTGATTTTAGGAAGGATTTTTATAGCGGTCTTTTATAGCATCTGTGATCAAAAGCACAGCACAGTGTTCAACTCATCCCAGAGGTATAGTTTAATGTAAAATAATTTACCATATGATGTCATTTTAACATACAGTAAACTTTATCATGAAATGGTGACATTATTATTGGGAAGTGAAAGTGCACATAACATCAGGGACTTTCCATTTCACTTGTCTGGTTGAGTGGGAATTGGTGAATATCGGGGTTTAAAGGCACAAGACGACGAGAGTACTGCTTTACTGCTTCTTTCCGATGCACTTATTGCTGCTGATGATTCCATTGAATTCCCAAAAGCATGACCCCGGCCATTTCTGCTTAAGTTCTAGCTCTGGAACAATAATAATAAAATGTTAAGTCAAGAAGTGGATCATTGACTTCTCTAATGTTACAGTAAGAAAATAATTGACTTATATATTCCAGCTAGTGAACAACATGAAGTTGCTCATCATTGTGGTTCACTTAAATTCGACGAAGAAATTCAACAGAAAGCAAGTAACATCCTGCCTTTGAAGCAAACTTTGCTTTCATGAGTTGGTTCTTACAATGGCACAAGTTCATAGGAAATGTCAACACAGAAGGCTCTTTGTTCCTGCGTCATGCTGGCTCCCATGTTAATAATCAGTGTGTACAACAATACATACTATATTGGGCAATTCATATAACATCCTGATTGTGAAGGAGCTTTGCAAAATCTTGAGCTTACGCAGTTTTGACTACATTAACCACAGCTAACTTCACTATTGTGTGAAAGGCTTGATGTAGCACAAGATTGCATTTAACTTTCTTATAGATTGAATTACTGCTGGCCAGCTTCATTCTACATTTGAATTCATATCAAAGTTAGGAAGTATTCCAAGCTTATGCTTCTGTAGTCCAGAAGAAATAATTCAGGGTGTGAAAGGAAATTTCCAAATGCCCCAGAGAGTGGTCAAGAAACTGGATGCATTTACCAAAATGCTTGGTGGTGTAATGGGAATTTAAGTAGAGTTATTATTCTGGAAGGATGAGGAAGGCTCAATCTTTCTTGTATTGGCAGGATCCTCATCCTCACCTTCAAGGCCATTCATGACCTTTCCCCTGCCTATCTCTCCGATCTTCTGTCTCCCTATCAGCCCGCCCGTCCCCTCCGCTCAGCGGGCTCTGGCATGCTCCGCGTCCACCGCCCTAACCGCCCCACCATCGGAGGTGGGCCTTCAGACTCTCTGTTCCCACACTGTGGAACTCCATCCTGCAATCCCTTCACCTCACTTCCTCTCTTTCCTCCTTTAAGGTCCGTCTCAAGACCTTCCTCTTGGACCGTGCCTTCTGCTCCCCTCCTAATTCTTCCACCTCTCCTACTCTCCTTCCCCTTCCCCCTACCCCAACCCTTCCCCCATTGCTCGGGTCCCGACCTGATTGTTCAGCGCTTTGGGACGTCCTCCCGACATGAAAGGTGCTCTATAAATGTAATGTTGTTGTTGTTGTTGCAATTCAATTAAAAAAATTACATTTAAATAGTGCCTTTCATGTTGGGAGGAACAAAGTGGCTGACACGGCTGACTTGACACTTGAGCTGGGGGTAGAAGTTGAAGAGCATGGGAGGGAGAGCAGGGTGATGGGGGGAGATGACCAAAAGCACTGGCAAAGAGATAGATACCCTGAGACAAAGGTTGAACAAGATGAAGAAAGAGGGAGCCAGAGGGAACCTGGAATACTTTTTCATTAGAAGGCCAATCCAAATATACCTCCTGTATCTTTAAAGTCTTTATTTAACTTCAGGAAGATTGGATCAATCAACCTCACAGCTCAACAGATTTCTGTCTTTCCCACAGTGAACTAAAAAGGTTTTGATTCTCAGAACAGTCTTTATTTGTTACAGTTGAATGCATTTTTATGTCGGCATATTTCTATGCTGGAATCTTTGATATGTCATTGAAAGTTTTCCTCATTTCCTGGCATGTCCTCCGCTTTCAGAGATTGCTTTCAAGTGCCAAGTACTGTCGAATGTCACAGCATTTCCCGTCAACATTTTTAATGTAATTCCTGCTTGGCTACTTACATGAATGAAGCATCTCACTTACTGCTGGTTAGATGTTCAATTGTGGCTTCATATTGATTGCATGTATGCGTAGACCGCTGTCAGTAAATTGAGATTCCTTATGTTCCCATCACTGTGAATTGGTATTGTCAGTATGGAGTAAGGAAACTTGTCCAAGATTTCGCCCTGCCTAGAATTGAACCCAGGTCTCTCACTTGTAAGGCGAGTGCTCTAACCACTGAGCTACAGGACTCCAGTTACAAGGACAAAGGGGAATTTACATTGGTTTTCCTGACGCATGAATAACTCACATTGTAGTTTCTTTATCTTTGTTGGATTGTTGCCCTTAATGGCATTTAAAAATGGGAAGTAGATAAATACTTGAGGAAACATAATAAAAATAATCCTTGCTTTTGACATAGTGCTTTTCACGTCCTCTAGACGTCTCAAAGAGCTTTAAAGAACACACTGCAAAGTGAATTGACTGTACACATGTGGGCGAAACACGGCAGCCAATTATACACAGCAGCCTCCCACAAACAGTCATGGACTGAAATTACCAATTTATTATCTTTTTTTTGGATGGATTATTATAATGGAAGCACTGCTGGATGACAAAGTACTGTGCTCCCAGCTTACACAAGTAACCTCGACCGTGCAGTAACGCCCTCCGCCCTTTGATTTCAAACATTGTATTACACTGAGCAAAGTTTTAATCCCTCAGAGATGTACATATATATATATATATATATATAATATGAAAAGGTATGGCGAAAGAATAGACAAATCAAATGTTGAGCCATTGATGAAGCCGAAGTCCCATCACAGACATTATGCCCCAGATGGTCATACTATCCTACTGTACAACACGTAATAAAATAACCTTGTTCATGCATCAATGTGCACTATGTATCCATAAAGAATAGAATGTACTTTGGTCAGTAAAAGTGCTTATTTTTAAAGTTGCATTGAGTATTGAGTACTGTACTTAATGGGTTCAAAATGAAATATTGGTTAATTGTAAGTTATTAATCTTTGGAATAAATGTTTCCTTGTTTGCCGAAGTGGAATTGTTTTATAGCATCACATTCTACATTTTTATTTAAAACCTTGTGTTCAGCCTTCCTCAATTGATTATGGAATTTTAACTGTGACATTCTTAATTTCTAGTGATATAGGGTGACATGCAAATTAACAAACAGTGCTAATTAACACATATTGCTAAAAGTGACCGGTCAAAGGATTATTAAATTATTAACTGGTTATTATTAACTACATGTGAAGACACATACATCCACCCTCCCCACCACCTGTTAATAATGGTGCAAAACTGACTACAAGACCAATCACGACATTAGATTGCCAGATGGTGGAATACTGGCTTAACTCTAAATTAAACTGAACAGCAGTCAAATGCCAAGAGTCAAGAGTTCAATGTGTGACATGATTCCCTGCGTACAACAATTGTGAAAGGTTTTGGGGGATGGTTGGGTCACCAGTGTACCAGAGTGGTCACCTTTTGCAACACCCAAATGCTATTTAGCACATACTTCACAATTTTAACCCCCAAGCTGCTGTGTGCAAACCCTTAAATTAGTGACTGGTACATCGAATAGTATTAAACATAAGATGCATTCAGACGTGGCCTTGCCTAGTGTAATCTTTTCAATATAGTATTAGTTATTGAATTTTATCTCAATGTACATTTGACCCCTGATAGAATGCAGTTACAGGGTAAATGAGTGTTACAGTACAGAATCAATACTTCTGCTGTTCTGTTCACTTCCCCAGTCAGCAATCATGTATTAAATTCTGACTTTTTTTAACAAAAAATAATGTAATTATTCCTAAGCGCATAGGGTTCCCTTTGGGAAATTATTTTAATTGTTGCATCTGTTTGCCCTTTAGGGTAAATGATTTACAAGTATTTATGAACTGTACTGGATTATGGCAACTCAGATTTGTTTTATTGTAATGACACAACAGCTTTCTTTGAGGACACTGAGCAGGTCAGATTTAATTTGAGCAGAATAATCTTTATTATTCTGAAAAATTCCTGGAAAATAGTTGAGGGTTCAAAGAAATTGATAAGGGATTTTTTTTGGCTAACAGTTAACAGATGATAAAGACATACTTTCAAAGTCTTTCCATAGGGAATAAATACTGTAAGTATTAATACACTCAGCTCATGAGTAAAAACGTTTTTGAAACTACAAGTCTCGTACCAGGGACCTGTGGCTGCCCCTCCAGTGCAGCAATTGGGGTGTGAGACCTTTGTTGCAGGTTCTGTTCTTCAAAATCTCTTTGAACCCTCAACTATTTTCCAGGAAATTTTCAGAATAATAAATGTCTCAAAGTGTTCCGCAGAATATACTGTAAAGTGAATTAATTGTATATTTGTCGGCAAAAATCCGGCAACCAATTATGCACAGCATTGTCCTAAAAACAGTTGTGGATCGAAATGACCAATTTTTTTTAGGGATTATTATTAGGCAGTGTTTAGGCTACTGTGCCTTTTTAGGGATCTGAGGCTTTTTATGGTTTTGTGGTTTTTTAGGATTCTGGGGCGTTTTAGGGTTCTGAGCCTTTTTAGGGTGCTAATGCCTTTTAGGGTTTGGAGATTTCTTTAGGGTACTGAGGTGTTTTAGGGGTTCTGAGGCTTTTTGGGGTTCTAAGCCCTTTTATGGTTTTGAGGTTTTTTAGGGTTCAGAGCCATTTAGTTTTGAGAATTTTAGTTCTTGAGTGTTTTAGGGGTTCAAGACTTTTTAGTGTTCTGAGGCTTTTTAATGTTTATAAGATTTTGTAGGGTTTTGAGCCTTTTTAGGGTGCTGAGCCTTTTTAGGGTTCATAGAATCATAGAATTATAGAATCTTATGGCACAAAATGAGGCCATTTGGCCATCGAGTCTGTGCTGGCTCTTTGAAAAGAGCAATTTATTCCCACTCCCCAGCTCTCTCCCCATAACCTTGCAAACCCGTCCTCCCCAAATAAATGTCTACCTCTCTTTTAAAAGTTGTGATCGAATCGGCCTCCACAATCTTTTCAGGCAATGCATTTCCAAATTCAAACAACTCGCTGAGTGAAAACATTTCTCCTCACCTCTCCTCTGCTTCTTTCTGAAACTATTTTAAATCTGTGACCACGAGTCACTGATATGCCCACTAGTGGAAACAGTTTTTCCCTATCTACTCTGTCGAATCCCTTCATGATCTTAAGAATCTCTATTAGGTCTCCTTGCAACCTTCTCTGTTCTAATGAGAATAAACCTAGTCTAGAACCTAGAAGTCCCTCATTCCTGGTACCATCCTAGTAAATCTCCTCTACACCCTTTCTAATGCCTTAACATCCTTCCTAAAGTGTGGTGACCAGAATTGTACACAATATTCTAGCTGAGGCCTAACCAAAGTTTTATAGAGTTTAGTCAGAACTTCCTGACTTTTGTACTCTAGGCCCCTATTTATAAAGTCTAGTATCCTGTATGCTTTTTTGGTAGCCTTCTCTACCTATCCCTGCCACCTTCAAAGAATCACTCACACAAACCCCCAGGTCTCTCTCTTCCTTCACGCCCGTTAAAATTGTATTACCTTCTATATTGCCTCCCCTCATTTCTCCTCCCAAAATGCATAAATTTCTCTACATTAAACTTCATCTGCTATGTGTCTGCCCATTTTACCATTCGGTCTATATCTTGCAGATGACTACGATCCTCCTCACTATTTGTTTCCTAACTTTGTGTTATCTGCAAACTTCGAAATGGTACCCCCTATACCCAAGTCCCCATTTTTTTTTACTTTGGTTACTCCTTTCCTGCATTTTACTTTGTTTAGCTTTATATTTTCTTCCAAACATTTTTTCAATACCTTCTCCAACATTTCCTCTTGTTCCTTCTGTGTTTTACCATATTTCAAAATATTATCAATATAATTGATCACCCGTGGTGTTTCTTCTAATAGTTGTAATAATTTTTTTAAACACCTCTTGTGCTGACTTGCTGCCAAAGGGCATACGTTGAAAACAATAACTCCCATAAGATGTCATAAATATTCTCAAATACATGCTATGCTTTGGGAATTTGACTTCCCAATACTCCAAAGAGTAATCTAATATTGAGAAGTAACCAGCTCCATGTAGTAAAGCAACCAACCAGCTCCTCTGCCCTCCTCCAACTCCCACTGCGAGGACATGCTGAATTTTCTTGAGTCCAAAATCGAGGGAATCTGCTCAGCTGTCACCGCCCTTCCAAATTCCACCCCCTCCGCACCTCCACCCCACGCTCCGACTCCTACCCACCTCTCACTCCACTCTTTCGAACCTATCTCCCCATCCTCTGTCATCACCACCATAACTTCCATGAAGCCCACCACTTGCTCCCTGGAACC
This sequence comes from Hydrolagus colliei, assembly GCA_035084275.1. NCBI lineage: Eukaryota > Metazoa > Chordata > Chondrichthyes > Chimaeriformes > Chimaeridae > Hydrolagus > Hydrolagus colliei. The sequence continues at coordinate 82,696,829 of CM068744.1, read as the reverse complement.
CATCCCCATCCCTCTCCTTACCTCCCAACTACACCTCCTTGCTCCATGACTTTCTCACCCAATCAACCTGTCCCTTTCATCTGGCATCATTCCCACCACACTCAAAACAGCCAGCATCATCCCCAACCTCAAGAAACGTTCCCTTGATATGTCACAGATCTCAAGGTACCGACCCATTTCCAACCTCCCTTTCCTGACAAAGGTACTTCAAAGAGTCGTTGCTTCCCAGCTTCGCTCTTTTCTCTCATTGCACTCCCTCCACGAGCCCCTCCAATCAGGTTTCCGCACTGCCGACAGCACAGAAACTGCCCTGGTCAAGGTCACTAATGATATCTTGACCATCTGTGATCAGGGCTCCCTCTGCCTCCTCGTCCTCCTGGACCTATCTGCCGTGTTCGACACTGTGGACCACACAATCCTCCTCCACCAAGTCTCCTCCCATCTCAACCTTCAAGGTTCTGTCCTCGACAGATTCTGGTCCTACCTTTCACAATGCCTCCACTTTGTGTCTGCCAACGACTTTTTCTCCAGTCCCCGCACTATCTCATGCGGCGTTCCTCAGGGCTCTGTCCTTGATCCCCTCCTCTTCACACTGTACATGCTCCCCCACGGTGACATAATCCGCAGATATGGGTTAAATTTCCACATGTATGCAGATGACACCCAACTCTAGTTTTCCGCTTCCACCCTCAACTCCACGACTACCAGCGTCCTGACTGCCTGCCTGTCTGACATTGAGTCCTGGATCAAAAACAACTTTCTCCAACTGAATGTCCACAAGACTAAGGCCCTTCTGATTGGCTCGTATCAGCGCCTCCACACCTCGGATGCTGACACCATCAGCATCCAAGGCTGCACTCTCCAACTCTCTAAGCCAGTTAGGTACTTGGGCGTCTTATTCGACACTGAACTGTCCTTCCTCCCCACATCCACGACATGACCAGTACTGCCTTCCACCACCTTCGCAACATCGTCAGACACCGTCACAGCCTCACCCCTCAAAATCCTCATCCACGCATTCATCACATCAAGGCTTGACTATGGAAATTCCCTCCTCATCGGCCTTCCTGGTTCCTCCCTTCTCAAGCTGCAGATCATCCAGAACTCTGCAGCTCGTTTCCTCACCCACTCCAAGCCCCGCGACCACATCACTCCCACCCTCGCCCGGCTCATTGGCTCCCCATCCCCCACAGGATCAAATTCAAGATCCTCGTCCTCACCTTCAAGGCAATTGACAGCCTTGCGCCCCCACCCCTACCTTTCCGACCCGCTGTATTATGAACCTCTCCACCCCTTCTGTTCAGCAGGCTCCGGCCTGCTCCATGTCCCCCGCCTGAACTGCCCTACTATTGGCGGATGAGCTTTCAGCCTTTTTGCCCTCACACTCCGGACTTCCATCCCACAATCCCTTCATCTCACTCCCTCCTTCGCCTCCTTCAAGGCCGGTCTCAAGAACCTCCTCTTCGACCGTGCCTTCTTTTGCCCTCCCAACTATCTCCCGCCCCTCCCCCCTACCCTGCCCCTCTCCCTTGCTTGAGTCCTGTCCTGACTGTTCAGCGCCTTGGGACATCCTCCCGATGCGAAAGGTGTTCTATAAATGTAATTTTATTGTTGTTGTTGTTGCATATCTTCCAAAGTAGGAATTTTATAATCCCTTTTTATAGCCCTGTTTAACTGTTGTGGATCTAAACATATCCTTAATGATTTTCTGGTTTCTCTATGATTACCACTGCACTCACCCACTCAGTGGGTTTTTTCCACCTTTTTTATTATTTGGTCCCTTTCCATTTGGTCCAATTTGTCTTTCAGCTTTGTTTTCATTGCCTCCTTAATGACTGAATTACTGGTGGTATTGTCTCATCTAATTGAATTGTATCCTCTCCTTTCATTAATCCTCTCATTCCGACCATCTGTTTATATTGTTCTATTATTTCTTCTGTCTCCCTTGCTTCACCCACCTCTATTTTCACATTTTCAATTCTTTGTAATATTCTTATTTTTATTATATCTTCCAATCCTAATAAAGTATCAGCTTTTACAATGTAGAATTGTATTCTATATTGTCTCCCTTTGTACATCACTTCTATCTCTACTCTGCTCATTGTTTAAATTTTTCCCTAGTTTTATGCCATTAGTTTACCTTTCCATTTCTCTATGTTTTCCTTATTTTGTTCTCCCAATTTTATATATTCTTCTCATTACACTGGCTTGTGCTCCTGTAACTAACTAATTTGCACTTACTTTAGACCATAAATTTATCTTCCACTAATTTTTTTCTTTTTCTTTTGTGTGTTTTTGAATTCTATATCTGAGCTGTCTCCTTTTTCATAACCTCCTGATTTAATTTGCCCAATTCTGGCTCTCCTCAGTTTATTTGACATCTTGTCTTCTTTTCCCCTGTGCTTTATATCTGCTTCTGTATATTTTCTTGCCATTTCAGACGATTTTTTCATTTCTCTCAACACCTCTATCCCTCCCCCCTCCACCTCCAAACCCACCACCATCTTCTACCGGCCCTGGAAGAAGATTCCCCCACAAACTTTCACTGCTGCCCTCAAAACCTCCGACCTCCTCCCACTGTGGCACTCTTCCTGTACCGACTCATCCTCTGCCTCCACCACCCTCCATAACACCCTCTCCACTACCCTCGACACCCTGGCCCCCCTCACCTCTCGAATTGTCTCCCACTCCCGATCATCACCATGGTACACAACTCACCTCCGCTCCTTTAAGAACCAAGTGTGAGCAGTTGAACGCACCTGGCTCAAATCTGGCCTCACGGTCCACCGACAAATTGCAGACCGTGGCAGTTTGCTGCTAATCCAAAAATGTTGAAGTCTCTTTCAAATTGTTGCGAATTGTGCCTTAAACTTCCAACCAACTGCACGTACATTGTATCTGCACGTACATTGGTATGGCATTTAAAACTGCTTCTCTGCATTTTCAGTCTGTATTCCATCGTGTAGTCAGTTTCACTTCAGTTTTCGTTTTCACTTCTGAGACCATGTAATGTTATTTAATCCAAAACCCAATCTATATAAACTCACTACTTTATTTGAAATCTACAAATCAAACTCTTTCAAAATCTGCAAGTCACTCTTCCCAGAATCCTTTTATACTTGCATCCTCCATATTCAATTACCGCTTATGTCGTTAAAGCAAATATGCAACAGGCAAGTTTCTTTAATCCACATGCCTCTATTACCCAGCAGTAAGTAGGAACCGGGTTGTTAGTCGATTGACGGATTGCTTTTCTAGAGATCATAATTCCTTCCCAAAAAAATTGTTCATTTCAATCCACGACTGTTTGTGGGACACTGCTGCGCACAATTTGGCTGCTGCATTTCGCCCACAAAATATACAGTCAATTTACTTTACAGTATATTCTGTGAAGCACTTTGAGACATCTAGAAGATCTGATAAGGATGTATATCAAACGTGAGGATTATTTTTATTAATTATTTGAAAGATGGCAGCTCCTACAATGCAGCAGCCCCCTCACTCCCCCCACCAGCATTGCATTAAAGAGTCTGGTGTGATGGTGAGCTCAATATCCCAAATTAGGCATTAAACCCACAACCTTCTCACTCAGTTCCCAGAGTGCTACCAACTACAGTAAAAGCCCGTTTATCCGGCACCCGATCAACCGTAACTTCCGTATAACTGGCACATCACAAAAAAAAGTCTGCATTCGATTAACTGGAATTTATCTGGAAAAATGCATTAATTTTTTTTTGTGAGGGGCGTTTTTGGCCGAATATCCAGCACGCGCTTTAACCGGCATTGGCCAGGTCCCAAGGGTGTTGGATAAACAGGCTTTTACTGTATGTACTAAAATTACATAGCACAAGCTCGAGTAACAGCACCTTATCTATCTGCTAAGGACCTTAGAGCCCTCTGGCCGCAATATTGATTTCAATAATTTTCCCCTTCCCCTCCCCCTTTTCTGTGACTATTACCACATCATCTGGGACCCGGACACATCTTTTCTCTCTGGTCTGCCTGTTCTTTTGCAATTCCCCCACCCTCCCACCTCATTTAAAATTATTAACCTCTTTTCTCAAGTTTTGTTGCAAGCCCCCCTTTATTTTGCATCATCAACATCTCTTTAACCCATCATCTCCTGTCTTCTACCACATTTTCTCCATTGTCTTCCTTGCCCTGCCTCTCCCCGTGCTGTTAGTCCTTAAAAGCCTCTCCCTCCCAAGGTACCCCATTTCTGATGATGGGGCGTGGACCTGAAACATTCACTCACTTTCCTTTCTCCATAGATGCTGCCTGACCTGCTGAGTGTTCCCAGCGATTTCTGAAATCACACAATTGGGACTGGTTGAAATTTTACTAGATTTTGTTCTCTAGTTGCAGCCAGGAAAATATGAGTGATGAATCACTTCATCACATTAACTTGAGCTATCTTCATCAAGTCTTGACCACATTATGTTAAAGACTGATATTTTACCCGACAGATATGTGGTTGGATAATTGCTGTGTGAAATATGCAGGAAGTCAAATAGGCAACAAAAATGGTTTCTTCTACCACAGTTGTTACTTTGCAAGTCTCCAATTCCAGCAGTTATGATCACTTTTATGTAATGGCCACTTTTATCTAAATTATGTTGCTTTTGAGATACATTAAGAATTATTTTCATAAGTAATAAGTTAAAACTGTTCTTAATTCAGATTCAAACACACACCGAATAATCAATGAGCCAGGTATTGGCCTGGTTCAATTGGTAGCAACAACAATAACGTGCATTTATATAGCACCCCTCATGCAGGGTCACATCCAGTCAGGAACCTAGGTGTCTTGTTTGACTCTCAACTGTCTTTCCTCTCCCACATCCAAGCAATGACTCGCTTTGCCTTTCCCCACCTCTGCAACATTTCCCGACTCCACCACTACCTCACCCCCACAGCCGCTGAAACCCTCATCGTTGTTGTTGTTTCCACACTGTCATTACATCCCGGCTGGATTATGCAAATACATTGCTTGTCGGCCTTCCCAATTCCTTCCTCCACAGGCTGCAGATAATCCAGAACTCTGCAGCTCGTGTCCTTTACCATTCCAACCTCCATGACCCCATCTCCCGCATCCTTGCCCAACTCCATTGGCTCCCCATACTCCAGAGGATCCAATTCAAAATCCTGGTCCTCACATTTAAAGCCCTCCACAACCTCGCCCCACCCTACATCTGTGACCTCCTATCCCCTTATCAACCTGCCCGCCCCTCCGGTCAGGCTTTGGCCTGCTCCAATTCCCCAGATCCATCCGCCCAACCATTGGTGGGCGAGCCTTTAGCCACTCTGCCCCCAACCTCTGGAACTCCATCCCAAAGTCCTTCCACCTCCCTCCCTGGCCTCCTTCAATTCTTGCCTCAAGACTCCTCTTCGATGGACCCATTGGTAACTCCTGATCCCCCCCTTCCCCCCCACCCCCCAGTCATCAGTTCTGGTCTGAAGCAGTAACTGTCTAGCGCCTTGGGATGTTCTCCTGACATGAAAGGGGCTATACAAATGTAATTTTGTTGTTGTTGTTGTTGTTGTTGCCTGGAGCATGATTACAAGCACTCTCACAGTCTAGGCTGACACTCGAATGCAGCGCTGGGGATTGCTGATTGATGGATGTGCCACTCTTCAGATGAAATGTTAAGCCAAATTCCTGTTTGCCTATTCGGGTAGACGTTAAAAATCCCATGGAATTTATCGCAAAGTGAATGATGTCAGTGACGTGAAGGAGATTGCTGATGTACTTCATATGTGTTGAGATTGGAAGATGAAAGCACAAGTCACCAACCTTTAGAGCGGAGAAGAGGTGTTAACAAAACAAGATGACATCTGAACAAGACATATAAGTGATAAAGTGCTATATCAAATGCAAGAATTATTCATAACTGTGGTTTATAATTTTGTAGTCAATATACAGAGTGCGATCTCAACAGGGCTTGTTCTGGGTTACAAATTGTTTTAGAAAGTCATCTAGCTCATGAAGTCGTATGTCTGTTTGTATGGATTCCTAGAAATTAACCGAGTCTTGCATTTTACTGATTCCAGCTCCTAGATTGCAAAATTGTTGATGGTGAAATGTCTGCAGAATATAGCCCAAAATGCAGTTTGAATTTGGAATTTGGCCAGTATTATTTTGTGGGTACAAGGAATCTGCCACTGTGACCTGCCTCCCTATGAAAATGTAATAAAGTTCAAGAGATGCAAAGTTACAGAAGAATATGTAACATGATAGCTGATTTGCCTCTCTTGCACAATGATCTTGTCTTTAATATTATCTCCATTGCTAGTTCAAACTTTGTTCAAGGCCTTCTATTTGACTAAATGTGTCATCAGCCCTCCAGTGGAAACAGCTTTGTAAGTAAATTTGAAACTTTTATGGCATGTGCCATGGGAAGATGACTAGTCTAATCAGGAATAAACGTTGCTTCATTAACTGATAAAAATGACAGACTTCAAGCTCATAATCTTCAGCTGTTTAACTATTGGTACAAATAACTTATGAAGTACAGTATTTAAAGGAGATCTCTCTTCTCCTGATACTCTACAGGAAAGGCTAAAATTTGTTAGGACATTCCTTTCTTTTTCCCAATTCATATACAGAAATCCACATCCAGTGAACCAGGATTTCTATTAACCTGTTATTATTCTATTAACCTTTCTATTAATCTCGTAACATAGTGGTTACTGCAGTCCTATAGTTTAATGGTTAGCGCATTCGCCTCGCAAGCAGCCGGACGTGGGTTTGATTCCTGGGCAGGACAAAACATTGGGCAAGTTTCCTTACTCCACACGACCTTGCAAACGGGAAGCCAGTTGTTAGTCGATTGCCAGATTGCTTTTCTGGGGGTAATAATTCCTTCCAAAAAAAATCTATTTTGGGGACGGCTTCCTGATGTGAAAGGCACTCTACAAATGTAATTTTGTTGTTGTTGTATATTAGTTATAATTTGATCACTGAATTTTGTGGGATTTTGTGGGACACTACTGTGTGCAATTGGCTGCCGCATTTTGCGCACAACATATACAGTCAATTCACTTTACATATACAGTATTCTGTAAAGCACTTTGAGAAGTGTAGAAGACATGCAAGGATTATTAATTTTATTATTATTACTCACCTCTTCTGAAAGCATTTGCCTTCTTTCCCCTCTTTATACTGCGATACAGTTCCACGTGGCTGAGCAGATCTCTCATACCTCCCGCAAATATCCCGGGAGACAGGGAACAGCAAAAGCTGCTTTCTAACTACAGTAGTTGCAACAGTTCAATCGTTTACTGAATATCAGAAATTCTCTGGGATCCTGTGGTTGAAAGATACAAATTTCCTCCCTTAGCAAAACATATATATTTCCTTAGAGAAATAGCTGACTTAATTTTGAAATGCCAGCAATAAATCTTATTTATCACAATGAAGCTCACCAGTACAAAGCATGTAGTCAGTGGGATCTGAATACAAAGATCATGACACACACACGTACCACTGTGTGGATGGATCTGTCTACTTGGCTAGTTCCAACAGCTATAATTGGAACCATTTTATGCTCTGAAGTATGATCTCCCTTGTACTATTTTCTCCTTTTCTTGCTCCTCAATGGACACAGTTCCATAAGTGCCAGACACATTCTGGTACTTCCCCAAAAGTGGCCAAAAAAATGTGTGAGCTCAGTCAGCGAATTCTGAAGCTGTTATATTGTACAGGCATCATAGCTCCGCATGATTCTATCCTCCCCAGTAGCCTCAACTTTCATCTAGTCTGACTTTCATAACAATAATCCTTGCATTTGATATACAGTAGTGCCTTATCACGTCTTCGAGATGTACCAGAGCTCTTCACAGAATACACTGTAAATTGAATTGACTATATATGTGGGCGAAATATGGCGGCCAATTGTGCACAGCAGTGTTCCGCAAACAGTCGTGTATTGAAATGACCGATTTAATTATTGTTTCTTTTTTTTGTGGGATTATTATCAGGCATGTGGAATAATGAAACCCAAGATTTCGCTCTACCTGGAATTGAACCCAGATCTCTTGCTTGCGAGGCAACTGCTCCAACCACTGAGCTACAGGAATCCATTGTATAATAACTTACAGTGCATTGACTGTATATTTTGTGGCTGAAACTTTGTCTTAACACTGAAAATTGAGCATTATTGTGGAAAATTCCTCAATTCAGTTTTCAGTTAGAAAACTGTTCTCGTTTAAGAACCAAGGAACTGTTGACTTTTCAAATCAAGGCAGAGTTTACAAATTTCCACAATTCTGCGTTGATCTTAAATTAGAAAAAAAGTATGGCATGTTTTCACATAAAGCAAGTATAGTTACCAAGTGATCTATTGGAGGATGTTTCTAACAATGCATAGCCCATAAGAGACTATAGTCAGGCAGATTTACAGATAATCTAGAATATTTACTTAAAAAGATATGAGGTAAGTTAAAATCAGACTGGGAAGGATGGGTGGAGAGGGATTTAATCAGGAAATACTGTTATACTTTGATTTTCAGTGCTTTTCCTGGTGCTGGGTTCACATGAACAAAGGTCACTACATTTATTAACAAGTGAAGCATAACCCCCTCAAATCTCAACTTTGGTAAGTGCTGATAGAGTTACAACAACATCATTACTTAAGTGCTGTGAGTGGAGGGAGACAATTGGGGTGGGGGATGGGTGGCGTGGAGTTCTGTAGTTTATTGATTAGAGCACTTGCTGCACATGCAAGAGACCTGCATTTGATTCAGTCCCTCACCAGCACCGCTTTCTTCCATCTCTGACACATCGCCCATTGCCATCAATATCTCACCCCATAAGCTGCCAAAACTCTGGTCCGTGCCTTTGCCACCTCTCGGCTGGACTATTCCACTGCCTTCTTCGCTGGTCTCCCCTCCGCTACCATTCATAAAATCCAGGTTATTCAAAATTCCGCCACCCGTATTCTTTGCTCTTCGATTACCTCAGTCCCTGCCAGACTTCACTGGCTCTCTGTCTCAGAGCAGATCGATGGACCTAGCCAAGGTGGACTGGAAAGAAAGATTGGCAGGTAAAAGAGCTAAAGAGCAATGAGAAGTGTTGAAGGGGGAGATAGTTTAGGGACAGAACAAATACATTCCCCAAAAAGGCAAAATGTGGGGCATCCACATCTCCCTGGATGACTAAGGAAATTGGGATTAAAATAAAACAGAAAAAGGAGGCTTATGATAAATGTCAGGCCCAAAATTCAGAAGACAACCAGATAGAATATAGGAAGTACAGAGGAGAACTGAAAAAGGAAATTAGAGGGGCAAAAGGATTATATGAGAAAAGATTAGCGGGTAACATTAAAGAGAACCCTAAGGTATTTTACAAGCATATCAAGAATAAAAGGTTAGTCAAAGCTAGGGTGAGGTCAATTAAGGACCAAGGTGGAAATAAAACAAAATAAAACAAAAAAAAGAGGCTTATGATAAGTGTCAGGCTCAAAATTCAGAAGGGAACCAAGCAGAATATAGGAAGTGTAGGATAGAACTAAAAAAGGAAGTTAGAGGGGCAAAGAGACTGCATGAAAAACAATTAGCGAGTAAGATTAAGGGGAACCCTAAGGTTTTTTACCAACATATTAAGAGTAAAAGGTTGGTCAAGGATAGGGTGGGGCCAATTAGGGACCTAGGAGGAAATCTCATTGTGGAGGCAGAGGGCATGGCTGATGTACTGAATGAGTACTTCACCTCTGTCTTCACAAAAGAAAAGGATACAGCCAATGCCATGGTATTAGAGGAGACGGTAGGAGAAATGAATAGAATAATTATAACCAGAGAGGAAGTTCTAAAAAGGTTGACGTCGCTCAAGGTGGATAAGTCACCTGGTCCGGATGGGATGCACCCTAGGTTACTAAGTGAGGCACGGGAGCAAATAGCAGGGACTCTGGCCACGATCTTTCAATCTTCCTTGGTCACAGGGGTCGTGCCAGAGGACTGGAGGATAGCTAATGTTACTCCCTTGTATAAAAAGGGGCAGAAGGACAAGCCTGGTAACTACAGACCAGTCAGTCTAACGTCGGTAGTGGGCAAACTTCTAGAGTCCATAATCAGGGACAAGGTAGATCTTCACTTAGAAAGATATAGGCTAATAAAGGACAGTCAACATGGATTTGTTAAAGGCAAATCTTGCCTTACAAATCTGATAGAATTTTTTGATGAAGTAACGGAATGGGTGGATAATGGTAGCGCAGTTGATGTTGTTTACAATGGACTTTCAAAAGGCATTTGACAAAGTGCCACATGAGAGACTTATTATGAAATTAAAGGCCCATGGCGTAAAAGGGACAATGGCAGCGTGGATCCACAACTGGCTGCGAGACAGAAAGCAGAGAGTTGTAGTGAGCGGCTGTTTTTCAGATTGGAGGGAAGTGAGCAGTGGTGTGCCACAGCGATCGGTTTTGGGACCATTGCTGTTTGTAATCTACATCAATGATCTGGACTTGGGTGTACGGAGTACAGTTTCCAAGTTTGCAGATGACACTAAGTTAGGGAGAATAGTAAATAGTGAGGAGGATAGTAGCCATCTGCAAGAGGATATAGACAAATTGGTAAAGTGGGCAGACATATGGCAGATGAAGTTTAATGCAGAGAAGTGTGAGGTGATGCATTTTGGGAGAAGAAATGAAGGGAGGCAATATAGGCTAGATAGTACAATTTTAAATGGTGTAAAGGAACAGAGAGACCTGGGGATTTGTGTTAGTGACTCGTTGAAGGTGGCAGGACAGGTAGACAAGGTTGTTAAGAAGGCATATGGGATACTAGGCTTTATAAATAGGGGTATAGAGTACAAAAGTCAGGAAGTGCTGACTAACCTCTATAAGACTTTGGTGAGGCCTCAGCTGGAATACTGTGTTCAATTCTGGTCACCACACTACAGAAAGGATGTGAAGACTTTGGAAAGGGTACAAAGAAGATTTACTAGGATGGTGCCAGGATTGAGGGACTTCAGCTATGAGGAGAGGCTAGATAGGCTAGGGTTATTCTCTCTGGAGCAGAGAAGATTGAGGGGAGACCTAATAGAGGTTCATAAGATCATGAGGGGTTTCGACAGGGCAAATAGAGAAAAACTATTTCCACTCGTGGGCGAATCTGTGACTCGTGGTCACAGATTTAAAATAGTTTCAAGGCGAAGTAGAGGGGAGCTGAGGATAATTTTTTTCACTCAGCGAGTTGTTCGAATCTGGAATGCATTGCCTGAAAAGGTGGTGGAGGCTGATTCGATAACAACTTTTAAAAGGGAATTAGATCTTTATTTAGGGAGAACAGGTCTATTAGGCTATGGGGAGCGGGCAGGGCAGTGGGATTGAATCGCTCTTTTCAAAGAGCCGGCACAGACTAGATGGGCCGAATGGCCTCCTTTTGTGCCGTAAAATTCTATGAATCTATGAATCTAATCTATTATTGTGGAGGCAGAGGGCAATGGCTCATATACTGAATGAATACTTTTCATCTGTCTTCACGAAAGAAGAGGATGCAGCTAATGCCATAGTATCGGAGGAGACGGTAGAGGAATTGGATAGGATAAGTATAATCAGAAAATAAGTACTAAAAAGGTTGACAGCGCTCATGGTAGATAGGTCACCCGGTCTGGACGGGATGCATCCTAAGTTTCTAAGGGATGTAAGGGTGCAAATAGCAGAGGCTCTGGCCCCAACTTTCAATCTTCCTTTGGACACAGGGATGATGCCAGATGACTGGAAGGTTGCCAATGTTACTCCCCTGTACAAAAAGGGCAGAAGGACAAACCTGGGAACTACAGGCTAGTCAGCCAACATCAGTAGTGGGGAACCTTCTGGAGACTATAACCTGGGACAAAATAAATCTTCACTTAGAAAAATATGGGTTAATAAAGGACAGCCAGCACAAATTTGTTAAAGGCAAATTTTGTCTAGTAAACCTCAAAGAGTTTTTTGATGAGGTAACGGAGAGGGTGAATGAAGATAGTGCAGTTATAATAATATTAATCCTTGCATTTGATATAGCGCTTTTCACATCGTGTCGATGTTCCAAAGCACTTCACAGAATATACTGTAAAGTGAATTGACTGTCTATTTGTGGGCGAATTGCGACAGCCAATTGCGCACAGCAGTGTCCCACAAACAGTTGTGGATTGAAATGACCAATTTTATTATTGTGTTTTTTTGGACGCATTATTATTAGGCGTGTGGAGTAAGGAAACTTGCCCAAGGTTTCACCCTGACTTCCCTGAATTCGAACACAGGTCTCCCCAACTTGGTCTCCCCTGCTTGCAAGACAAGTGCTCTAACCACTAAGCCACAGGAGCTCCACGATGTAGTTTATGTGGATTTTCAAAAGGCATTTGACAAAGTTAAATAAGAGACTTGTAAGGAAAATAGAAGCGCACAGTATTAAAGGGATAGTGGCAGCATGAATCCAGAACTGGCTGGGAGACAGAAAGCAGAGAGTTGTGGTGAACGATTATTTTACTGACTGGAGGGAAGTGTACAGTGGCGCCCCCCAGGGATGGGTATTGGCACCACTGCTCTTTTTAATATATATAAATGATCTGGACTTGGGTACAGGGAGTATAATTTCCAAGTTTGCAGATGATACTAAATTAGGGAAAGTAAGAAATAGTGAGGAGGATAGTAGCAGACTGCAAGAGGACATTGACCGAATGGTAAAATGAACAGACACATGGCAGGTGAAGTTTAATGTGGAGAAATGCGAGGTGATGCATTTTGGGAAGAAGAATGAGGAGAGGCAATATAGGCTAGGTAGTACAATCTTAAGGGGATTGAAGGAACAGCGAGACCTAGGGGTTCATGTAAGTAAATCTTTGAAGGTGGCAGGACAGGTAGATAAGGCTGTTAAAAAAGCATATGGGATACTAGGCTTTATAAATAGGAACATAGAGTACAAAAGTCAGGAAGTTATGATTAACCTGTATAAAACATTGCTTAGGCCTCAGTTAGAGTACTGTGTTCAGTGGATTGGTTTATTAGAACACTACTGTGTTCAGTTCTGGGCACCACACTTTAGGAAGGATATTAAGGCATTGGAAAGGGTACAGAGGAGATTTACTAGGATGGTACCAGGAATGAAGGACTTTGAATATGAGGAAAGGTGAGAGAGGTTAGGATTATTCTCATTCTCACAAACAGTCGGGATTGAAATGACTGATTGATTATTGTTTTTTGAGGAATTATTATTAGGTGTGTGGAATAAGGAAAGGTTTCACCCTGCTGGGAATCGAACACACGTCTTTCGCTTGTAAGACGAGTGCTCTAACCACTGAGGGCTACATGTCCTCTGTATCCAATTTTCTAAGATTTCAATAGGTTGTGGTGAGCAGCATGAAACTGGGAGGCTGCACTAAAGTTGTGGATTATCTGGTGAGTACAGTGAGAGATGAGGTACTGAGTCACTTGTTGCTGCAAACTAAGGCAGAGATAAACAGCTTCCTGGTACACTGGCAGGGCTAATGCTTGTATACTATTAGGGTGCTGCTGGGATGAATGCGACTCTGATTTTCAGAGCAAGTTTGAGTATAATAGTAACAATATTCCATGCAATTGATATGGCACCTTATTCTCCACGACCCCCTTCTAACCTGCCCTTCCCTCTGCTCAGCAGGCTTCAGCCTGATTCATGTCCCTCCCTCACCCGACCCACCATTGTCTGCCCCCACCCTGAAATCTGGAACTCCATCCCTTAGGTCGTCCACTTAACCCCCGCCCTTGCCTCCTTCAAGACCCATCTCAAGACCCTCTTCTTCTGCCGTGCCTTTGGTCACCCTCCTTATCCCCATGCCCTTCACCCTCTCCGACCCCACTTCGCAGCTTGGGTCAAAAACACTGATGGTCCAGCGCCTTGGGACATCCTCCTGACCTGAAAAGTGCTATACAAATTGTTTGTTGTTCCATATGGTTGAGATTCTCAATGAGCTTACATTATTACTGTAAAGAGGAATACAATGTATTTTGGGGGCAAAATGAGGTGGATGAGTACAAACTGAGGTGGAGGAGGTTTGCTGGTTAAGTCTATTCTTTCTTAGCTGATCTTAGCTGAATTATTATTAGGATCACTGAAGTCGGGGGGCAATATCTTTTTGAAATGCCAAAGATGTTTTAGTCCATTTTACCTCCTATTATAGTTCAGCGCAATGTTCGCCAGATGCCAAACTGCACCATATTCAAATGGCTATTATAGATGGGTGAGTCTTGATTCTGGGTTTCAGCAGGTTAGGTGACAATAACAACAAAAACAACAACTTGCACTTATTTAGCGCCCTCCATGCTGGGTAGCATCTCAAAGTACTTAACAGTGACAGAGGCTGACTCTGAGCCAGTGGGGGTTCGGGGGAGAATAGTTGAAGAGGAAGGTTTTCAGGCGGGGCTTGAAAAGGGGGAGAGACGGGGCAAGGTGGAGGGATTGAGAGAGAGTGTTTCAGAGTTTGGGGACATAGGGTTGAAAACGCAACCTCCGATGGTGGGATGGAGTGAGCGAGAGACGAGCAAGAGGCTGGTGCCAGTCGAGCGGAAGTGCTGGGTGGTAGTTTGGGGAGCGAGGATGTAGGAGAGATTGGGAGGTGTCAGGAAGTGAAGGAATTTGAATTGATATCTACAGGAACATAACAGCTGAGCTCAATCCCATTCTCATATGATTACCACACACTTTTTTCCTGCGTGATGGGAGGGGTGACTTTGGATTGCAGTGAGAAGTAGGATCTCAGTCCATTTTTGCCCTCTCCAGCACCCCAAATGGTATACTCTCCCAGCACTTCCATTACTGCTTTTAATGGAAGTGCTTTCCCAGCACTTCCATTACTTCCATTATTTCAACTAAGATAAGATTCCGCAGCATAGATTGCGATGTGAAACTTCAACACTCTGGGCTGTGATCTGTGATTGAGGGAGATTTTGAATTTAAGACAAAATGTACTATGGGGTGAGTGTTTGTCTAGTGGTACAACCCCTTAGACCTTTATTTTAATGCAATAATAGTTATAATTATTATGATAATAATCCTTGCAATTGATATAACGGCTTATCATGTATTCGAGACGTTTCAAAGCAGTTTACAGAATATACTGCAAGTGAATCTATATACTTTGTGGGTGAACCAATCAGCTTTCTAGGATAAAAGATACCAAACCCCTCTTCTTCATTGCACTCCAATTTTCTGCATCACTAATGTGGCACAGGTGGTAATATTTCTTGGTGAGGAAGATTAAAATATTATCATCTGTCAGTGGGAAGAATTGTTATATTTCCAAACAAAAACAACAACAAAATGACATTTGTACAGCGGCTTTCACATCAGGAGACCGTCCCAAGGCGCTGGGCAGTTACTGCTTTACAGTTACGGGGATATGCATTCATCCCTAAAAATAGCAATCTTTTTGCCAAATGCTGTTCTATCAATTGCTAGCCATGGCTATTTTTGTGTCTGAACGGGGAGGAAATTCCATGCTTGAAAAATGCAAAGGATCAACAATATTTGGTAGAATCCTAACCTTGAACTAGTGTCACTCAGACCAAGGAGGATATTCCAATCAGCTATCTACAACAACAACAACATTACATTTGTATCTAGAATGTTTAACATGGGACAGACTAATATAATCCTTGCATTTGATATAGCGCCTGATTACATCATTGAGATGTCTCAAAGCGCTTCTCAGAATATATTGTAAAGTGTAGTGATTGTATTTTGTGGATGGAATGCATGCAGCCAATTGTGCAAAGCAGTGTCCCACAAACAACCATGGATTGAGCGACCAAATTATTATTGATTTATTTTTTGGAAGTGATTACTACCGCCGGAAAAACGATCTGCTGAATCGACTAACAACCAGGTTCCTACTTACTAAGCACACCTCTGTTCATCTAGCAGTAAGGAAACGTGTCTGAGGTCCTATTATACAACAACAACAAAATTACACTGTTTCACTTCACTTCGGGAGGACATCCCAAGGTTAGAATTATTATAACTTTGATTAAACATGCCTAAACACATCCTGCCTGGGTGAAACACAAAGAAAGGAAATTAGCCTAAAGTTTCGAAGCACCTCTGGCAAAAGAAAGACTGATTTTCTAAGAAGGAGACATCAACATGTTCTTCCATTACATCTGCTGTCAGCATAATAGCCCCTGGAGGATAAACTGCTAAGGAACAAAGCAAACGTTTCCAAAAAGGAAATGAATAGAGGATCAGAAAGTATGTGACATCCCCCCCCAAATTCCTGTAGTTCACATGGTTTTATTTTTCAGTAGGTTTGTAATGATTCATCACATAACAGCCACCCACCCACGAGGAAATTATCAGATACAAGTGTAGGAATAGCTTTCCCCATAAGTATTGTATTGTTTTTTAATCTCAATTTCTAGAGTGTCCAAGCGGCTGCTGTGTTTCGCACCCCCAAATACAATCAATTCACTTTACAGTATACTCTGTGAAGCGCTTTGAGACATTCTAATCATTCACAAGGGTGAGTTTTTAGTCTGCTGACTTGTACGTCTTTTCGTGTTTTCAGACACAAAAATAATCAAGCGCAAAGAAACAAGATGTTTCGTTTAAGAAGACTTTATATAGCAATGTGAATGATACAGAAAGGTATTTTACGGATTCGGGGAATAGCGTAACTTTTCTTCTTTTCCTTGTATGTCCTGTTTTGGTGTCTTCTATCTTCATGGGAAAGCTGTTGCAACTTTAGAATAATTAACGCTCAACACCTATATCAATTCATCTCCTAAAAGCAAAGACTATTTGATGTTCAAACATTTTGCAAGGCCATCATATTATCATACTCGGACACCACTTCTTTGTCTTACTTTTAACATAAAACAGGCCATCTGTTACACATTCCTCTTCACGCAAGAGGAATGTGCAAGAGTCTGAACAAAGCTAAAAATAACTGCAAGAGTCGGAACAAAGCTATTAGATAACGAAAATCCAGCTAGGTTACAAAAGTTACAGAAATACTGTACAATCATAAACAAAATTTCACTTAAAGGTACAGCAGTACAAATGTTGAGTGATTTTCCATTAAAGGCAAAATGCACTACAATACAACATTCACCCCTGCATCAGAAGCCCTTATATCAAGCACAAATTTAGGCAAATGCATCTCATCCATATTTCTTCCAATCTTGTTTTTTTCGCTAGGTCTGCAGAGTAGTGGCTGATAGAGATCAGGAGAAATTCTCTCTGGGAAGAACTTATGCCCTTCCTACCTATTGTCTTCTGTCCCTGGAAATAGTTGTAAAGTGCAGGAAAATCAAACAAGAAAACTGCATTGTGTCCATAGCTCTAAGTATTCATTGGACCATATGTTTACCGCACAGTGAGAACAATGATATTCTAGTTCTGCAAAACTTACCCCTCACAGTGTGAGTTGATTTTTGTTACACACATATATATTTTGGAATTAAAGTTGTTAATATCTATTAAGACTTATAAATGCATAAACTTGGAGGTATGGGCCTAGTGTTGAAATAATTTCAAGACTGGGGTATGGTGAGATCTCCCATAGTTTTTACATTAATATATTTAGAAATGTTTGTGTGTGTGTGTTTGTGTGTGATGTGCATGCATGTGTACAATGACAACAACAAAATTACACTTGTAAAGCGTCTTTCATGTCAGGAGGACGTCCCAAGGCGCTGGACAATCATTGTTCCAGACCCGAGCTGGGGTCGGGGAGGGTGGAGGGAAAGGGGGGGATTTGAGGTGGCCGATGGGACCGTCGAAGAGGAGAGTCTTTTAGATTCATAGAATTTTACGGCACAAAAGGAGGCCATTCGGCCCATCTAGTCTGTGCCGGCTCTTTGAAAAGAGCGATTCAATCCCACTGCCCTGCCCGCTCCCCATAGCCTAATAGACCTGTTCTCCCTAAATAAAGATCTAATTCCCTTTTAAAAGTTGTTATCGAATCAGCCTCCACCACCTTTTCAGGCAATGCATTCCAGATTCGAACAACTCGCTGAGTGAAAAAATTTCTCCTCAGCTCCCCTCTACTTCGCCTTGAAACTATTTTAAATCTGTGACCACGAGTCACAGATTCGCCCACGAGTGGAAATAGTTTTTCTCTATTTGCCCTGTCGAAACCCCTCATGATCTTATGAACCTCTATTAGGTCTCCCCTCAATCTTCTCTGCTCCAGAGAGAATAACCCTAGCCTATCTAGCCTCTCCTCATAGCTGAAGTCCCTCAATCCTGGCACCATCCTAGTAAATCTTCTTTGTACCCTTTCCAAAGTCTTCACATCCTTTCTGTAGTGTGGTAACCAGAATTGAACACAGTATTCCAGCTGAGGCCTCACCAAAGTCTTATAGAGGTTAGTCAGCACTTCCTGACTTTTGTACTCTGTACCCCTATTTATAAAGCCTAGTATCCCATATGCCTTCTTAACAGCCTTGTCTACCTGTCCTGCCACTTTCAACGAGTCACTAACACAAATCCCCAGGTCTCTCTGTTCCTTCACACCTTTTAAAATTGTACTATCTAGCCTATCTTGCCTCCCTTCATTTCTTCTCCCAAAATGCATCACCTCACACTTCTCTGCATTAAACTTCATCTGCCATGTGTCTGCCCACTTTACCAATTTGTCTATATCCTCTTGCAGATGGCTACTATCCTCCTCACTATTTACTATTCTCCCTAACTTAGTGTCATCTGCAAACTTGGAAACTGTACTCCGTACACCCAAGTCCAAATCATTGATGTAGATTACAAACAGCAATGGTCCCAAAACTGATCCCTGTGGCACACCACTGCTCACTTCCCTCCATTCTGAAAAACAGCCGCTCAACAGCCGAAAAACAGTCTTGAAGCAAGGTCTTGAAGGAGACTAGGCACGGGGCGAGGCGGAAGGACTGTGGGATGATGGGGGCAGTGGCTGAAGGCTCGCCTGCCAATGGTGGGCGAGTGGGTCGGGGGACATGAAGCAGGGCGGAGCCTGCTGAGTGGAGGGGGTGGGCGAGTTGGTAGAGGATTAAGAGGTCGCAGAGGTAGGGTGGGGCGATGCAATGGAGGGCTTTGAAGGTGCGGACCAGGATCTTAAATTGAATTCTCTGGAGTCAATGGAGTCGGGTGAGGATAAGGGAGATAGGGTCACAAAGCTTGTAGCGGGAGAGGACATGGGCGCAGAGTTCTGGATTATCTGCAACCTATGGAGGGAGGAATTGGGAAAGCTGACAAGCAGAGCATTGGCATAGTCGAACCAGGCTGTGATGAAGGCATAAATGAGGGTTTCAGCGGCCTGTGGGGTGAAATAGTGGCGGAGGTAATATAATAATAATAATAATCCTTGCATTTGATATAGCATTTTTCACATCTTCTGGACATCTCAAAGTGCTTCACAAAATATACTGTAACTTTGTGGGCGAAATGCAGCAGCCAATTGCACACAGCAGTATCCCACAAACAGTCATGGATTGAAATGACCAATTAAAAAAAACATTTTTAGGGATTATTATTAGGCATGTAGAGTAAGGAAAGTTTCGCCCTGACCTGCCTGTATTCAAACACAGGTCTCACGTTTGTAAGGCACATGCTCTAACCACTACATACATTGTACACTGAGCTACAGGTGAACGAAGGCGGAGCAGATCATTGCTTGGATATGGGGGAGGAAAGACAGTTGAGGATCGAACAGGACACCTAGGTTCCTGACTGGCTTGGTAAGGTTGAGTGTACATCCGTGGAAGTTGATGCTGCCGCCTAAGATGAGGAGGTGTTCAGAGGAAAGGGAGAGGGAAGATAGGAGGGTAGTGATGTCCGAGAGGAAGGTGTGGGAGGCTTGGGGACAATGAGGATTTTGAGGAAGAGACTGGAGGGGTAGTAGAGAGTAAGGTGTTCGAATGAAGAGAAGGTTCCGGAGGAGTAAGGAGAAAGGCTGAGGGTGGAGATGAGAGCCACACCTCTACCACGGGGGTTAGGCTGTGGGGTTTGGTGAAAGGTGTAGCCGAGAGGTGTGGCCTCGATCAAGGTGAAGGTGTCATCTGGGCTAACCCAGGTTTCGTTCAGGGCGAGGATGTCAATATGTGGAAGACAAATTGTGATAGTTTGCAAAACAAATTCTTAAAGTTTACCTTTGTTGTTATTTTCTTAGCCTATTATAAAAGCACTCATTACTATTCATAACATTGGTTTGTAGCCATAGTTTGAAGAGCGTTGAGACATTTCAGCATGATAAGGTAAAAATTCTATAAAAGTTCTCTTTTGCTATAATATTTATCTAGCTTGATCCACATTTACTGATTGTTAGTTTGTCCCATAATGATCGTTCCAGCGCCTTGGGACGTCCTCCTAATGTGAAAGGCGCTATACAAGTGTAATTTTGTTGTTGTTGTTTTGACTTGATTTCTTAATTATTAACTGCATTGACTGTGAGAACCATGCAGCACTGCAAAAGATTGCCTACAAGCTTCATTGGTCACCGTGTCAATATTACAATTACAGCTGCAAGTAATATGCTTGTGTTTTAGTTGCTGCACTATAATGCACCTCTGGGACATCTTTTCGATGTAAAAGGGGCTCGACAAATTTAACTTTGTATTGTATTGTGTTAGTGTTGATGATTATTTCTTATTCCAGTTCTAACCACAATGTGGCAGCAGTGTACCAGTGTGTGTAATGCAATCATGGACCTTGTAGTGCATCCATCAGTGGCCACATTCTCGATGAGTTTAGCCCATTGTTCTGTTGTGCAGAAATGTGCTTGAGGGAAGCTGTAGAAAAATGCATTGGTGTAGATTGTTCTCTGAAAGAGGCTGGAGACTCTGGCATGTGATTTGGTCAATGGTGATAATTTCACATTTACTAAATATGCAGGCAATAACAACAACAACTTACATTTATATAGCACCTGTCACAAAGGATCTCAGACTGCTTGGAGCATGACTCCAATCTGGGGGAAGGGGCAGGTGACCATAGGCATAGCCAAAGAGGAAGGTCTTTAGGCACAAGCTGAAAATGGGGAAGGAGGAAGCAAGGCACAGGGATTGAGGGAGAGTGTTGCAGAGTTTCGGGGCATATGGGTGAAAGTGTGATGGAACGGAGAGCTCAAGGGACAAGCAAGAGGATGGAGCCAATCAAGCTAATGAAGAATTTGTTAGGCAGATGGGAGCCAGTCGAGTGGAGGCAGTTGGTGGTGAGTTGGGGATTAAGCAGGTTGGGGAGGTGCCAGGTCATGAAAGGATTTGAAAACGAATGCGAGGTACATGAAATCAATTTGTTCAGTGATGGGAGCCAGTGGAGACTGGCAAGAACTTGTATACGGAGTTCAGTGTCTATATGTATGTACAGGTATTCCTCCCCAACTGCGGGGGATACGTTCCTGTAAACCTTCGCAGTTGGAAAAATCGTGGTTGGAAAATGCAGGTCCCTATGGGAAATATGGAGATAGGGGGAGTATGTTTGCTTTTTTGCAGTTGGGAAATGCAGGGCCCCATGTGAAACATGGGGATAGGGGGAGTAAGTTCATGTTCAGTAAAAACTAAACACAAACAAAACACATACAGTTATAACATACATGGGGATAGGGGGAGTAAGTTTGGGCACATTGGCTGCCAGGATTTGCAGCAATCCGCGAAGCTGTCTGACTGACTTACAGAGAGAGAGAGAGAGAGACAAGGAGGGCTGGGGGAGCTATCTGTCTAACTGATACAGACAGACAGAGAGAGAGGGGGGAGGTGGGGTGGGGGGAAGAGAAGGTGAAATAGAGAGGTGAGAGAGAAGGCGGGGTGGGGGAGGGGGGAGTGGGTGGGGGAAGAGAAGGTGAATCAGAGAGAGGTGAGAGAGAGAAGGGGGGGTGGGGGAGAGGGGGGGGTGGGGGAGAGGGCGGGTGGGAGGGTGGGGGGAAGAGAAGGTGAAATAGAGAGAAGGTGAGAGGGAGACCTTTCTAAAATCCAAGATGCACTCACAGAGAGAGAGATCTGCAGATCCTGGCAGCCAAAGCTCCCAAACTTACTAGCTAGGCTGCGGAGAAGCGACAATAAATTAATGTTACTGTATTTACCTTAATCCTAAGAGAGAAGTGTGTCACTGGTTGATTGCAACATAGCAACTGGGTCCTAGTGCTGTTCGCACACACACAGTACCTGTAGATCCACGAGTGCAGCTAGACCATGTGGGGTAGTAAAGATGCTGATAGGTGGGAAATGCGGAGTGGATGAATACACAATAATACGTGGATGAATGCAATCCCTTGTTTGGAAGAGTGAAACTTGAAAATTTAAACCCGCGGATTTAAATTGCAGATGTGCAAAATGCAAAACGCGGTTTGCGAGGCTTGTCGCATTTAGCAAACCGTGGATGATTTAGTTTTGTGGTTGGCGAGACCATGGTTTGGGTGGGATACGTTTATAGTAGTTAGTTCTACTAACTATAGCAATGGTTATCACTGACTATTGATGGTGCTGGTGGTAGTGGGGAGGATATGTTTACTAATGATAGTAATAAATCCCATAATGTTGATCTCCTTAAAAAGCATGAAAAGGTAATTTGGTCCATTCAACTCATTTCATCAATCAACCACATAGCTCAAATCCTGAGGATAAATTCTGGACATTCTTCCTAAGGTCAAATATTGCACAAGATCAAACATGGATGCCATGCCTTCTGAACTTTTCACTCTGATCTACTGCCTTTTCAAACTCTCTGCATCCCAGCGTTCAGAACTGAGA
This sequence comes from Hydrolagus colliei, assembly GCA_035084275.1. NCBI lineage: Eukaryota > Metazoa > Chordata > Chondrichthyes > Chimaeriformes > Chimaeridae > Hydrolagus > Hydrolagus colliei. The sequence goes on along the minus strand of CM068744.1, from coordinate 82,674,156 downwards.
ACATTTTCTCAAATTCTCTCTCAAAATCTTTCTCCTCTCCCTCACTCTCTTTCTTTGTGCCTTCAAAATGCTCAACAGTATTATTTATTTGACCATGTTTTTGGTCAACATTGTCAAACTTGCACAGTCCCACAAACAGTCGTGGATTTAAATGAACAATTTATTATTTTGTTTGGACAGATTATTATTAGAACATAAGAATTAGGAGCCATTTGGCCTCTCGAGCCTGCCTCGTCATTTGATAAGATCATGGCTGATCTTCTGACCTAATTCTAATTACCCATATCCCCATATCCCCTAATACCCTATTTTTTTAAAATCAATCAGTCTCAGCCTTGAAATTGTTCAAGGACTGAGCATCTACAGGGATAGTGAATTCCATAAATTCACTACCCTCTGAGTGAAGAAATATTTCCTCAACTCCGTTCTAAAAGGCTGACCCTTAATTTTAAGACTGTGACCCTTGGTTATAAATTCTCCTACCAGAGGAAACAGACACTCATTGTCTACTTTATCCAGCCCTTTAAGAATCTTATATGTTTCAATAAGATCTTCCCTAATTCTTCTGTACTCTAGAGAATACAGCCCTAGTTTATTCAACCTCATAGGTTAGTCCCCTCATCCCAGGAACTAACCTAGTGAATCTACGCTGCACCCCCTCTAAGGCAAATATGTCCTTTTTTAAATAAGGAGACCAAAACTGCACACAATACTCTAGGTGCGGTCTCACCAGGGCCCCGTACAGTTGCAGCAAGACTTCCCTACTCTTGTACTCTAAACCTTTTGCAATGAACGCTAACATGCCATTCTTCTTCTTAGTTGCTTGCTGTATGTGCAAACTAATGTTTTGGCATGAATTAGGCATGAATGAAGTGTTGCATCTACCTTAAGACCTACCCTATCTATTTGCCTGCTTTCAGACATCTTCCCTAGAGTATTCGCCTTGCAATCAAGAGGACCTGGGTTAAATTACCGGGCAGGGCGAAACATTGGGCAAGTTTCCTTACTTCACACACCTCTGTTTACCTAGCAGCAAGTAGGAACCCGGTTGTTAGTTGATTGTTTTTTAAAATAATTTGGTAATTCAATCCACAATTGTTTGTGGGACACTGCTGTACACTTAGCCTATAAAATATACAGTCAATTCACTTTACTGTACATTCTGTGAAGTGTTTTGAGATGTCTCAAAGATGTGATAAGGCACTATATCAAATGCTAAGATTATTATATCCCCTCCTCAGATCACCCACCAGCTCAGGCTCCCAGTCAGTGTAAGACATCCTTCCAACATAAAAGATGCTATAAAATAATCCTTACATTTAATACACAGTCTGTCGTGTCAGAATAGCATTTCCAAGCACTTTACAGAATATGCTGTAACAGTTATTGATTGTGTGTTTTGTGGCTAAACAAGAGTTGTTGAAATAAAGTAAATATTTTAGCAGAAAGATATTGAACTGTTTCATATTGAATGGGAGAGAGAGCTGCTCTTTTCCTTCATGAAATTCTTTAACAGCTAAGCAAGCAGACATTCATTCGAAAGATAGCACCACCAACATTGGAATGTAAAAATGGACTAGGGGTTCAAATGGGGCTTGAACCCATAATCTGATTCAGAGACAAAAGTATCTCCAACTAAGCCACACCAATTTGCAAGATTTGCTCAAATAATTACACCCATGGCAATAGTATTGCAGTCAAATCTGATGTACAAATGGATCATATGCCATGGGGTGAAATCTTGTGGCTATTCATTATGCGTTCTTTGTAATAATTATCTCAAAGAACACATTGTGGAACCTTGTAAATGTTTCCTCTATGTTTGTGATTATTAAACATTTCAAACTGCCAGAGTGTGCATCATAAATGCAGATCCATTTCTTACTGCAAAAATAAAAGGAACAAAGTTCAACACTTATAGCATTGCCGATAAATAGCATTAGTGCTGAAACATATCTCTAGAATAATTCCTTAGTGTTTTTAGCCACGAGTGTATTTTACTCCTCCACTCTAGAGTGTACTGACACTGGATTTGTATACTGTATAACTGTGATCTATACTGTACTTTGAATGAGATGTTACACCAAATCCTATTGGTAGGTTTAGGTGGATGTGAAATATCTATGGCTTTATTTGGAATCATGACCACATTTCCTCAGATTAAAACATTGAGCCTTCATTTCATGGCTGTTTGTGAGACATTGTTGTGTGCAAATCGGCTGCTGTATTCTCCACTTGTGATGGATTAAGAAGCTCCCTTTGGCCCATTTGATCTTATTCTTTCAGATTACCCAAACACCTGCAGTCTTCTCATATAGCGTAGACTTGAGAAATTAGGGCTTTTCATTCAGACTCACCTCTATGCTGCCTGCTGTATTTGTGAGCTCTCACTGAACAGACGCTCACTCGCTATTGGCAAAGTGCCCTTGAAACCTGTAATCCTATTAGATGGTTCACATCACAGCATCAAGATGTTTTTTGCCAATGAAAAACTGGGAAGAATTACCTTCTCCATTTTGTAATAGTGCCATAAGATCATTAACATCCAACTGAACAGGCATAAAGTCTCATCCAAAGGAAGGCACCCCAACAGTGCAGTACTGCCACACCATTGGTGAATCAAACATTTGTAGGTAATAATGAGTAATGACTTGCTTGTTCTTGATGTTTTTCTCGAAAAACGACATATGACAAGTTACTGGCTGCTATTTGAAAATCCAATTTAGCTGCTTAACTCTCTATTTTAGGTTAATTCAGGTGATGTTGAGCTGTTCTAAAATAACTATCTAACAGGATTACAGGTTTCAAGGGCACTTTGCCAATTGCAAGTGAGTGTCTGTTCAGGGAGAGCTCACATGAAACAGCAGGAGGTAAGAGCCTGAATGAAAAGCCCTAATTTCTCAAGCGTACATCTACATCTGTAGAGCTGCATTTTTCCAAAAACGTCACAACAACAATAACAAAATTACACCTTTCATGTCAGCAGGACGTCCCAAGGTGCTGGACAGTTACTGCTTCAGACCCGATGTTAGGGTAGGGGGTGGGGAGGGAAGGGAGGATTAGGAGATGCCAATGGGTCCATCAAAGAGGAGAGTCTTGAGGTGGGATCTGAAGGAGGCCAGGGAGGGGGCGAGGCAGAGGGACTGCGGGATGGAGTTCCAAAGGTTGGCAGCAGAGTAGCTGAAGGCTTGCCCGCCAATTGTGGGGAGCGTGGGGCGGGGGACATGGAGCAGGCCAGAGCAGACAGGTTGGGCAGGTTGGTAAGGTGATAGGAGGTCACAGGTGTAGGGTGGAGCAAGGTTGTGGAGGGCCTTAAATGTGAGGACCAGGATCTTGAATTGGATCTTCTCGATGATGAGGAGCCAATGGAGTCGGGCACGGATGGGGGAGATGGGGTCATGGAGTTTGGAACGGTAGAGGATATGGGCCGCAGAGTTCTTGATTATCTGCAGCCGGTGGAAGGAGGAATTGGGAAGGCCGACTAGCAGAGCGTTTCCGTAATCGAGCCGGGATGTAATAAGGCGTGGATGAGGGTTTCAGCAATTTTGGGGGTGAGGTAGTGGCGGAGTCGGGTAATGTTGTAGAGATGGGGAAAGGCAGAGCGAGTCATTGCTTGGATGTGCGGAAGGAAAGACAGTTGAGGGTCGAACAAGACACCTAGTTCCTGACTGGCTTGGTGAGGTTGACTGTGCAACCATGGAGGTTGATGCTGTCAGCGCCTGGTGCAAGAAGGCGCTGGCGTGAGCCAATCAGTACGCTTAACAGCAATGAAGTGTTTGAGATGTTTCAATGTGATAAAACACTCTAAAATTCACATTCTGCCTTTTGCTACTTTATAGCTTTTTTTTGTAAAATCAATACTGTGGCATGTTCAATTAGAATCACATACATTTTAAATCAATTTAATTGCTGACTGCATTTTATTGCTTTGCTGGTCCAGCCTATCAATCATGATGGCCAATCTAAATTTTTTTCCTCTCTGAATCAAGGTTTGATGTCTTGTGATCATTATTGGCATTACTGAAAGTTGATTTATCTTGCGGAGAAAATCTAAAAGAACTATTCCAGATTTTTTTTCAATTTACATTTTGCTTTTCCGGGGGTAATAATTCTCTGAAAATCAATGAAAATATTTGGTCACTTAATCCATGACTGTTTGTGGAACACTGCTGTGTGCAATTGGCTGCTGCGTTTCACCCACAAAATATTGTCAGTTCACTTCACAGTATATTCTGAGAAGCGCTTTGAGATGTCTTGAAGCAAGGGTACTTAACCACTATTTCCCTTGTAGTTCTATAGTTAATATGCTACACAGTGTCTGAGTAACTAATTACAGTACTCAATAGTATAAGGCAAAATCTGAGAACTACAAGGGAAAAGAGTACGGAGGTTTCACTGACAGTGAAATTCAATTGTTTATATTGAGCTTGAAGTAGTCTTTACAAAACAAGCCCAGACCAGTTCTACTCAAACCCTCCAATGTATTTTCCCAAAACACGAAAACAAAAGTACCAAATAACATGCAGGGTGTTATGTTCCATTATAGATACCTTAACAACTAATATGCACAATCGTTTTTGATAGTTCTGAATCTGCTATAGGCAGAGGGAACAATGACCAGAGTTTTAAATATCCATGATGGAATGAATGCTTGTGTGGGTGTGAGTAAGTGAGGATAGCAACAGGCATTTTTAGCAATCAACTTATGATTGGCCCTATTGAAGGTTGTCAAGAGAAAACCTGTATTCTAATGCTAATGCCCATTATAAAGTTGAAAAAAAATTGCTCACTGCTCAATTAACAGTTGGGATTCAGTGAAAAACATTTCCTCACACACACATCATTCAGTGATGCTCAGACTTCCGTGCAAAAGATTGAACTTCAAGGGAATTTAGAACTGTTTTGTAACAAGTCACATGCATTATATTTTCAGTAATGTATTGGTTTGTATTCAAAACGATGGCTTTATTGGCTCTGATCAGTGCCATATTAACCATATAGATTGGAATTGCAGAGATATGAAATGTTTAATTCAGTTTATTATTTCATAATCTTTTTATTTTGTCAAAATGGTTCACAATTTTGCCTTTTCCCTCTTTTCTAGTGAACCAGGGTGAGGTTTGGGTGTAGGAGGCAGTTTGGGAGGTGAGGTGTGCAAGAGGGTCAAATGTGGTGGAGAGGATGTTGTGGAGGAGATGGGTCAGTGCAGTAGGTGGGCCAGAGTGAGAGGAGTTTGGAGGACTCCAAGGCAGCTGAGAGTTTGTGGGGGGATCTTCTTCCATGGGCGGTAGAAGATGGTGGTAGATTTGGGGTAGAGGAGAGAGGGTTAGAGGAGTTGAAAGAGATAAAATGGTGGTCGGAGATGGCCTTATCAGAGATGGTGACATCCGAGACACTGAGGCCCTGTGTGATCACCGGGTCTAGCGGGTGGCCGTGAGCGTGGGTGGTGGAGTGGATGTGGAGGGAGAGGTTGAGAGAGGAGAGGAGGGAGGAGAATTCTGAGGAGGTGGAGCAGGAGGGGGTGAAGTGGAGGTTGAAGTCGCCGCAAACGATGAGGAGATCGGAGGAGGCACAGGGGAGGCTAGGAGTGTGCAGAAGTCAGAGATGAAGGTTGGGGAGGGTTTTGAGGGATGGTAAACCAGGAGAATTTTGAGGGAGAGATGGGAGGAGTGGGAGAGGGTGAGGTGTTCGAAGGAGGGGAAGGGACCAGAGGAGTAGGGGGATAGGGCAAGTAGCACCCTAGAGATGAGGGCCACGCCACCGCAGCGGCAGTTGGGGCGAGGGACATGGTGGGAGGTTTACCGGGTGGTGTGACCTCTGTGACAGGGAAGGTGTCTCCTGGGGTGATCCAGGTTTCCATCAGGGTCATGATATCAACATTCTCATCGAAGATGAGATTGTTGACAGCCAGGGTCTTATTGCAGAGGGAGCGGACATTTTGGAGGCCGATGCGGAGGGAGCAGTTGACAGAAGGATGTGTGGGGTGGGAAGGGGGACCGGATTTGTCTGTAGGGGTGGTGGGGATGCAGATGAGGGAGGAGAGGTTAGCCCCCCAGATCTGTGTCTGGCGTGCCTGGTGGCGGTGATGAGGAGTGGGGCTGTTGGTGTGGCTGCTATCAGCCAATGCCGAGTGCCACTGTGAGCCAGGCGGAGGATTCCCAGGCTGGAACAGAGGGAGGCGGTGGGAGGGTCGAGTGGGGATAGGAGGCGGGGAGGGTGGAGAGTGAGCAGGGCAGAGCGCGAGAGTTGCAGAGAGGGGGTTGGGGTGGGGTTGGGGGGGTAAGCAGGTGGGGCAATGGGAGAAAAGGACAGAGTGAGAGTAGCGGATAGAGGGGGGTGGGAGGAGAGGCATTAGGGTGGTGGGGGAGGCTCGGTCGGGGCGGCAGCCAAAGTGAGCATGCAGGAGACTGGGAGCGAGAGATCAGCGGGGCACCATCAGCCGACAGGCTGTGTGGCCGTGGCTAAGGTGTGACTAGCCATATCAGCCCTGCCATTTTGTCCTAACTTTTTTTTGTTTATCTAGTAGTATCAGTGGTGTTGGAGAAGCGCTGACCCCGGGTTAGTTGTTTAATGTATAATATTTAAATTTATGACGTCAAGTCAACGTCACTTTTTAACAATCTGCAATTCCCTGACTTACCTAGCCCCACCACTCTCCCGATTGCTCGATGGCTGGCTGCTTACTCTTGGCCGGATAGGAAGGATTCTTTAGGAAGTTGCTTCTTTCAAACACAGATTAGATTTCTTTTTGGAAATAACAGTATGGGATATAGTACATAGTTATTTGGGGACATATATGCAATGCCAAAGTAGAAGGCAAACTAGATAGATGGACTTTGGTTTTTTAGCATTTCTTGTTATCTAGCATTTCTTATTTTCATGTGAAGGAGACCTGCAATATTCAACTTATTGAAGGAATCTATGTATTTGAAAAGAAAGGTAAAAGTTGGAGCAGGCATCCAATGAGAGTCCTACCAGTGACTGTTGGGGTTGTGGGTTTGGGTTGTGACTATTTGTACATTGTGTCCTGATGTAGGAATGAGAGAAGTTTATCTCTTAACAAAACACAGTCGATCGTGAATGAGAGATCTAGTTAGTTTACCTTAACATAATGTTAAAGACATCTACAAGATCATATTTCAAACCTCTAGTTTGTTATTGTGTGTAAACTCACCACAATTCTGCTTTGAAATGGCTTGATTCTCCGACTAGTTGTTAAAATCCACTTCTTATTCAGGGACTAAAGTTCAGAAAACTGAGCACTCCAAACACATTCCTGAGAACAGCTCTTCATATTTAGTGTTATGTCTTGAACTATTCATCCAAATGGCATTTAAAATACCCATTAATGATATGCCTTTGCTGGTGATGACTTAGCCAACACCAAACAAGTGACGATAATCTTTCACAGCAGTACTCCGTGAAAGTGGCACTAAATCTGAAACAGCCATAGCTGAAAGCTAGCTATCTCCTGTCCTTTGAGAATTTCATTGAGATTGTTTTATTCCATTCAATCTAATTTGAGATCCTTAACCAACCATCAGTGTTTATTCAATCAGTGTTTCTTAAAGAAAGACCTTATGTTAGATTGGGATAAATTAACTTCTCATGCTACTTTCATTGTACTGCAATCAGCATTCGCAGGAACCATGGCTTCATCCACCTCCATCTGCAATTGTCAGAATCAAAGTGTCAATTAGGATAAATAATACTTGCATATGGTACCAGATATCAAAATCTTCACAAGATTTGCTGTAAAGCGTGTGTATTTTTCAGGTGAACACAACAGGCAATTTGCACCCGACAATGTCCCAATGCAGATGGTTTTATGGATGCACCTCCAATGGATGGCACCTCTAGCAATGCAGTGTGACCCCGAGCACTGCTTTGGAGTGTCAGCCTAGACGTTGATTTCCTACGTGAGTCTTGAACTACCTACCTGCTGATTCAGAGGTAAGAGTGCAGGCAAACATACTCCATCCAGTTTTTGTTCAGCCATTCCAACAAATCAGGATAATCAGATACACTGATAAGATTTGTTCTGTTTACTTTCTGTTTAACATCATGTAGTGCTTGGCAGAATTTCGTTTTGAGTCTACTATGATGCAATGATACAATGGCCACATAGAATAGAGATTGATAACTTCAACTAGATTGCTTGTCAACATTATCCTTCATGTGGATGATACCGAAGTAAATTTCATTAATTTATTCACAAATTCAATCTTTTGCTCAGAATTCTGAAATATCCTAAAAAATAAAAGATGCTTCAACGTTACAAGCTTATTTTCAACATGATTTTTAATATAGCACACGAATAGCCATAAAGACATTATATAATATTCCTCACATATTATATGTAGCTTTATCATGTCATTGAGACATCTGACTAATAATAATAATAATTCATTGTAATCCTTGTATTTGCTTTTCACAGATGTCTCAAAGTGCTTCACAGAATGTACTGTAAAATGAATTGACTGTATATATGTGGGTAAAACACGGCAGCCAATTGCTCACAGCAGTGTCCCACAAACAGTCATGGATTGAAATGACTGGTTTATTATTTTTTTGAGGGATTATTATAATAAATAATAAACCTTGCATTTGATATAGCGCTTTTCATATCTTCTAGGCATCTCAATGCACTTCACAGAATATACTGTAAAGTGAATATATAGTACTGTAAACTATATATGTGGGCGAAACACAGCAGCCAATTGCTGTCAAATGTATCTCACCAACAGTAGGGATGGAAATGATGATTTATTATTGCTTTTTTTTGAGGGATTATTATTATTATTGGGCATGTGGAGTAAGGAAACTTGCCAAAGATTTTGCCTTGGCAGGAATCAACCCCACTTGTAAGGCGAGCACTCTAACCACTGAATTACAGGACTCCACAAAGTGCTTGACAAAGGGAGGTTTGTTATGTTTGAAATGCTGTGTTATGAACAATATTGGTTTGCAGTATTACCACAGAATTTCTTCCTGTTTTTGTACTCCATTCTGAGTAATGTAGCTCCTCAATGGCTTTTAATCCCCTCTGGAAATGCACTGTAGAATTTGTTCCAACAAAGCAAGGACTGCATTCATTACGACTGTAGTTACAATGGCACAAACGTACAAAAGGAAACTGTTCTTTTAATAATAATCTTTCTACAGTAAAAGCCAGTTTATCCGGCATCCTCGGGACCTGGCCAATGCTGGTTAAAATGTGTGCCGGATATTCGGCCGAAAACACACACAAAAATTATTATTTAAAATAAAAATGCATTTTCCCGGATAAATTCTGGTTAATTGAATGCAAACTTTTTTTGAGGTACCGGTTATACGGAAGTTACGGTTGATCAGGTCATGGATAAACGGGCTTTTACTATTCTACTAATAATAATCCTTGCATTTTATATATCACCTTTCAAATCTTCTAGACATCTCAAAGCGCCGCTGAGTACACTGTGAAGTGAATTGACTGTACAGTTAACCCTCGTCGATCGTGGGGGGTTACGTTTCTGGAAAACTGCGCACTCAGTAAAATCACGTTGGGTAAGCTTAACTAGTAATGAGAAAAGGGGAGTTAAGGGAATCCAGCCACAGGCTACTTACCTCAAGCCTCCAGGCACATTCACACCCGACCAATGCAAGGTACCTACTGAGGCGGGCCACAGCCAGCTGGCCTGCTCCTCTCTCCCCCCCAGGTACGTACTGAGGTGGGCTACAGCTGGCTGCCCGCTCTGGCTCCCCCCCTCCCCCCCCCCCCCCCCCAGCAATAAAGCAATAGTATCACAAAGCAATAAAAATAAAGCAATAAAGCAATAAACCCACAGCTGGGCTAAGTTATTTTACCTTTGGTCCTGAAAGTGTTAGAAGACTTTCTCTCTCTGTCTCTTCTGTTTACCATCCAATGTCACCAAGATGCTCCGAGGCCGAAGAATCATCGGACTTTCCCAAGGGTGTATCACACGCGGCGCCAGCCAGCCAAGGAATCATCGGATTTAGTCGAGAGCTGCCGGCATTGTCACACGTGTGAATGCGTGCGGGACCAGCCAGCCGAGGAATCATTGGATTCAGTTGGGAGCTGCCGGCGTCCTCACAAGTGCGCATGCGCGCAGGGTCAGCCAACATGTATAAGCAAGTTCTATGCCTGATACGCAAAATAGTGATGCTTTTTTTTCCCATCGTGTATACTTGAATTCGCAATTGATAAAGTCGCGTTCGACGAGGGTTAACCGTATTTGTGTGGGAGAAACATGGCAGCCAATTGCATACAGCAACTTCCCACAAACAGTCGTGCATTGAAGTGACCAATTTATTATTGTTTATTTTTCGAGGGATTATTAATTATTATCAGGCATGTGGAGTAAGGAAACTTGTCCAAGGTTTCACCCTTTAGGACATCAAACCCTCACAGGTGCTCTAACTATTGAGCCCCACGGGATGTTTACCAGTAATGTAACAATTATGATGAGAGTGAAACAAGTAAGGATTGTGGGGTAGTGGGGAGGGTGGGGGGATTTCTAATTTTCTCCCCTTCCATTCTCTTCTCCGGTGTTTCCATTTTGCTTGACTTCCACAAAATAAAGTGCATTCATGCTAAATGAAGAGTTAATTTGCTTTCTTCTATATTCCCTATGTATAGCTGCTGCCTATGTTGATTGCTAAATGTTTATAGCTGATGTCAGAACATCATTAAAAGGATATTTATGTAATAAACTATACATCACTATAATAATTGTAGCAGAGTCTTTTTTATTTATGTCAAAGATCTTATAAGTTACTGAGGCGATTATCAATCCTTCACTCTCCTCCACAAACTGTCCTGATACACCAACACTATATTCTAGAAATCCTAATTCCTCTTTAGAAATAATAATAATCCTTGCATTTGATATAGCACTTTTCACATCTAGTCGGAGGTTATCTGACACATCGATGAACTAATCACAATTGTCTTTTGAGATGGCAAGTGCAAATTTTGAAGGCACCTGTTCTGCAGGTAACATGCACACTTACCACGGTCACACTTTTAAGGTTCGTCCAATTCAAGATCAATCTAAAATTGAACAGTTAAATATGATTGCATCTACAATTCCATATAAAATAATTGACAGGAATGTCACAAATCAGGACATCAACAATTTTTGGTGCTTCTGAAATCTTGTAAGCTCCATAGTCGTCGTACTGGCACATTGCATTGCTCCACATCCTCTGATACTGTCTTGATGTTACTACTAAACGGAAAAATCCTCACTCGAGTCTTAAACGTGGACATACTGGTTGTCCGTTTCTTGGTCCACTGCCTGGTCAACTTCTGAGCCTCCTCCTCATCTTTTATCTTTTCCGTTGCCTCCTGAAGAACAGATTGAAATAACTGGGAAACTTCCTTCACCTCAGGCTCATACTCAACAACCTTCTGTCGAAACCTGTATACCAAAATATAAACTGGATTAAACTCATTCTTCTGTTGTCGGGCTAGAATGTTTGTAATACTGTATGTACCATAAGTAATGGTTGTGCTTTGTATCTCCCATAGCACAACCTCCAGTCTCTGTATTTGTGAGCTATCTCTGCCTATTTGGTAAACTGAGCTCTAAAATAGCAAAAGGCTTGACACAAGACTTAAGACATAATATGCCTATCTAATTTGCTCCAGCCAATTGATGTGACATTGTGACTGATTGAGGCAGAAGCAAATGCACACAGACAGACAGCTACTCATTTGCTGAGTCAAGCATCTTCTCTACTTCTTATCCTTAATACTGCATCATCTCAATCACTGATTGTGTTTTGTTTATTGTATTTTTTTTTGCACTCTAGTGCACCAGGCTTCTCCACAGGTGTGGAACATCGCAAATGGTCTTCAAATGCAAGCAATCGTATCTACTCTCATCTTTTTTCTCAGGATGTAAAGCTCATTCAGGATCAATTAGTGATTTCTAGTGTCAATCCAACATCACGTTACCGATCTGTTAAGCAATATAACTTTAACTTAGATATAAGAAATATACAGTCGGCTTTCCTACTCTCCTTCCCCCTACCCCGACCTCTCCCCTTGCCATCTTTCCCCCCTTTTCCCCTAATCCCACTTCCATGACTGTTTATGGGACACTGCTGTGCGCAATTTGGCTGCTGCGTTTCGCCCACAAATATGCAGTCAATTTTCCTACTCTTCTTCATCCTGTCCCGACCTCTCCCACCCTGCTCTTGTCCCTACCTGACTGTACAGTGCCTTGGGACGTCCTCTCGACGTGAAAGGCGCTATATAAATGTAAGTTTTGATTGATTGGAATCTTCTTTAGTGTAAGACGCAGGCTGAAAATTACATTCACAACAGTCAATCCAAATGTTAAACTGGCAGTAACATAGTGAAGGCTATTGTACCACTCTGCTTATTGAAGTGAAAATGTGTGGCACACACCATGATAGATGTGAGACTATCATCAAGCCTAGCCTCCAAAACCCTCCCTCCATTTCAAACTTTCTTTATTATTCTCTTCTCTAATATTGGTACTATTGTACTGTGATCTGAACAGGTTTCGTCTACAGTTCTAAAACAGCTACTACGGTCTTCCTCAGTGCACACTCAGCTGTGCTGAAATCAAGATTCATTGCCATCCTATTTCTTGAAATTGCGGAACTTCTCACCTCTCTTAAGTCTTTTCTTCCTGCGACATACAGCTATTAAAAATCTCAACCCCGATTGTGTGGTGGATCACAAGATTTTTAAAAAAATAGGAAATAAAAGTTGTGCATCACTGAACCACTAGATCTCATTTCATATTGCCTTCTGCTTTTGTTTCAACCTTGATGTTGACTACATTCCATTCCATGATCTTATACCCAAGTTTCTCAAAAGCAAATGTAGTGAATTAAAATTAAACCATATCAAAAACAAGCACAAGAGTATCTGACATTTGCGGAGACAGAACATTCAGTATAGTTTAGTTATATAGCACTGGGCTTTGCTGGAGCTGCTCATCAACATGAAATAATTAGATCTATAATGAAAGGATCACTGCATTGAGTCAGCCAGGTATGACTGTGGCATATTTAGAATCTATGGGAGAGAAAGTTCACCTGGATCTAGAATTACTTCATTTTCTCAATGTTTCAGAGCATCTAAGACCTAGTTCTTCAATTGCATCTTTTGGTCAACCTCTCCCTCCCCTTTCTCCTTTGCTGGGTTGTCCAACCCCACCAGTGTATAGCGGTCTGAGTCACTATTCTATATGAAGAGAACTACCTGTATATAAATGCAAGTTGTTCCATCTACAATTTGGCAAATTCTTCAATACAGTCAATCAAAATATTGATCTAGCAGTCTTAATTATGAAGCCTTTTTTGTTGAGTTTTTCTAAGAACTACAGAAAACTGACTTGAATGGTAAGACTGAATTCAGTAAATGGTCTGCACCACTCTGAAATGCTAAGAAAATAGAATAAATCTAGACTCAGGTGGAATTTCCCCCCAGTCATGCAGCATTCATTAGCATAATCCACTAAATATGGCGTTATTAATAAACAAACTTGTAGCAACATTGTGAAAATATCTGATTGCAACTCCCACAATTTATTCTAAATCCTTCATTTTGTTTCAGCCACAACATATACAGTCAATTCATATTACAGTATGTTCTGTGAAGTGCTTTGAGACTTCTTGGTAAGGAATTACCAAGATATAACCACTTGCTTGATAAGGTGCTATATCAAATGCAGAGATTATTATTATTATTACTATTATTATTATTGCTCAATAGAATTGTTTTATTTAGAGTAATGTCTGTGGCAACTTCCAAAGAATATCAAAACATTGGAGAGAGTTTATAGAAGAATGGACAGATTGATCCTGAGACTTAAACCTCCGCTGCACCAAGAGACTCATAGAATTGGACGGCTGAATTGGGAGATAAATGAAGGGCAGGCGGGGCAGTGCCTTTACAAAGTGATTGTTAATCTAAGGTTTATCACGTTTGGAAAACAATAAGCATGAATTCTTGGTTGTGTGATCCTATAGAACTCTAGGCTATGAGATTATATAAAACATGATATTTTATAATTCAATTATATCCCACACCATACATTAAAGACTGTACTATACTTCCACTAATCCAAAAAACTAGCCCTAAAGAAAGAGGGTAAGCAATTTATTATACCACTAATAATAATACTGTAATAATAATAATCTTTGCATTTGATACAGCACCTTATCGCATCTTCTTGATGTCTCAAAGCGCGTCACAGAATATACTATCGAGTGAATTGACTGTACTTATGTCGGCAAAATAGTCACAGCATTGACTATGTCAATTAGAATGATCGTGAATGGGGTTAAATTAGGAAGACGTAGCATAAACTTGGTTTGTATTCCCTGAGGTTCAGATTGAGGTGCTTAAATGATAAAGGGACTCGATAGGGCAGATACAGAGAAACAATATCCCCTGGTGAGGCAATCCAGAACAAGGGGCATAATCTTAAAATTAGAGCTAGGCCAGGTCAATAGATGTTGTTAAATACAGGTGTCAAGCACATCCAGAAAAGGCAGCGAAATGGAGGTGAGGTACAGATCAGCCAAAATGTAATAAAATGATTCAACAGGCTTTTGAGGGGCTGAACTCCTGTGCCTCTGTGTGTCAATAGGGCCTTTCAGCTTGGGTTAGTGTAAATTGCTCAAAGTGCCTATACATTGCAACGCACAAGTAAATTCTAGCCCAGAAAGATAAACAACTTGAAATTCCCATTCTAAACGCGCCTCAGAATTGTTGGACTTAGCTGCATAAGGAATTTCACCTGCACGTTCTTGTGGGTGGGAAGGCGAGTAACAGTGTCAATACCAGCCCTTTATTTCATGCCCCCTTGTTCAACTTTTATTTCTGCCTATTTGGATTGTGAGGGTTTTCACTGAATACAAATTAAAAACCATATCGCGGAAGACATTACCTAAGTATCACTGGTCCACAATATGAAGGGCAGATTTTGGAACATGCTGACTCGAGTTCTAGCCTCTCCATTGGGGAGATATCATAGCTGCGTTTGGGATAACTGACCAGCCAGCTGTAGTCCACGCCTGTTTTTATCCTCCTGTATTCATTCTCTTGCTCCCTCTGCATCTTCTCGGCTTGTTTTATCTGCCAGCTGAGCTCCATCATAAGGGTCTCCACTACCATGTCTGCTGGATTTCTTTGAGAACTCCTGTGGTATGGTTCGCTCCATTTAAACCAGGAGGCCATTGACTTTATTCACTGTGATAGTCTTTGAATCTGAAAGCACACAAAACAGAGGATTGAAGAAAGATTCTTTGGAACATGAATTTCACCACTATATAAAAGAAATCAAAGAATTAGATTAACTTTAACACCCATGTGTTTATGTTATGGTTTACCTGTTTGTTGTGCCATTACCTGATATATGAAATAAGAGAGGGCTAAGAATGTGAATATCAACAAAATGAGCTTGGAAAATGTTCAAAGGGAATGTGGACATGAATTTGAATAATATGAAGAGAGTAAAGGCAGGCAAAGAATGCAAAGGGGTAAAATACTCTTGGAAAAATAAGCTTTTGTTAAAGGCCTAAAAATTCACCAAGCCTTAAGAACCCTGCGGTTAAAAAAAATCGGATAGTCCAAAACTGTTGAAAGTTTTAAATTCAGGCTTAATTTGAAAGCCAGTACAAGTGTTCTGAGACCTTACCACCACCTTGACAAATGGTATATAATACCCCTGGCTCTATGATAATAATAATCCTTGCATTTGATATAGCACCTTATCATGTATTTAACATATTCAAGATGTCTCAAAGTGCTTCACGATATCCTGTAAAGTGAATTGACTATATTTGTGGGTGAAATGCAAATCGTTGTTGTCATTCTTTTTAAGCCTCAAAATTTGGAGCCCAATGTTCCAGGATTGGCCTTGTCATTCTTCTCTCAACCCACTCTGATATCTCTTTGAAGCTAAGAATACAGAAAATTACACCCAAATGTGGCTTTACCAGTAACTCGAGATCATATTATTTGAATACAGTCTCCCTCATAATCAAGGCACACTTAGACAATTCCTCGGGTCATCAGAGTATGAGTGTAATGTCCATCATTTATATGAGCAAATCTTACTTTTGAAGTGTAAATCTGGTTTGCTGAATAAGTCAGATGTACAACACCAAAACAAATTATACCATTGGAAATAATGCTGTTCTATATTATATCTGTATATACTGGATATAAGAAATCCATTCTCCATTCCCTTTGAAATTGGTGAAATCAGATTACCCTTTCAAATTTTCATTAATTTCTTAAAATTTTAATTCTATTGACTGATATTAATAGAAATGTGCTTTGGAGAATAATTGTACTTCAAAGGTGTGTGTCTGAGAAAGCATGGTATAAAAAGTATCAGCTGATTTATTGCTTATCTTTTTATTTGTTATTTATGAAATAAATATACAATAATCTGTTCATAGTGGAGAATGGTAGAAAATTTGGAATGGGAGGGAAAATAAAGTCACAAAATAATTACCTAATTTTCAAATAGGACATTTATTTGGAGATTTTATATGGAGTTAAGAGATCAAGTATTTTATTATAATTATTTATTTGAATTAAGTATCTTCTCATATTCTTCTTTCCCGAAGCCGGTTACTTATGCTTGGGATGCAGTTCCACAAGCAGCAATGATCTCTCAGTCACTCAACCAGGTGTAAGTAGCTTGTAGGTTCAAGCCACTATGGTTTTGTTTAACGTTTGGCTGACACTCCATTGCAGAACTGGGGGAAAGCTGTGTTGTTAGAGGTGCCATCCTTCAGATGAAACATTAAACCAAGGTCCCATCTGCCTTTTCGGGTGGTTGTTAAAGATTCCATGGTACTATTTGAATCCCCCAAATAAAATTGATCACTCACTCCATCGCTGTTTGTGGAACAATGCTGTGTGCAATTGATTGCCGCATTTCACTCACAAAATACAGTCAATCCACTTTTTCAATCCACAACAGTGTATCCTGTGAAGCTCTTTGAGATATCTCAACGATGTGATAAGACACTATCAAATGCAAAGATTATCAAACTCACTGAACATGTATTAGTTGTTGCTTACGCTACATTCAAAGCCATCAATATGCTTCAGTTGTGCTTTTTCTTAAATATTGCAAACTCATCTTTTCTTTTCAAGGTCCAGCATGATACATGATCTACAAAGACATGATCTAAAAAGCATATTGACTTTGGAAATATGAAAATTATAACATGAAATGCAATCACATATATAATGGAGTATGTGCCAGGTGAGCTTCTACAATGAATTACAGGAAATATTATGTGGCTATTTTTGGAATTACTTCCCACCCCTAATATTGGAATGCAAATAATATTTAATTTCCTGGAACACTACCGAGAATCCTTTTTTATATATCCTGGCTCGTTGGGTCTTTTTCTTTTCGTTTTTTCATTTTTCAAGACTGTTGTGTCCTAACAAGATTAAAACAACTTTCACAGTGCAAAGTCTGGTAGGGAGACAGTTCACTTCAATATGACAAATCTGAACAAAAAAACAACCCCTCTCTCAACAATCTCTCAACCCTTCCCAATAATCTCTCAACCCCTCTCTCAACAATCTCTCTCCCTCTCTGTCTGTCTGTGTCTCTCCTTTCATTTGTACCTTATCTGAAACGTCTTCACCAGGCAATGAAGAATTGCAGGAACCAGGATAATCTACTTGTTTCAGATCTGTTGAATAAAATCACAATGTTATATTAATTCCTGAACATTCTCAGCACCCTTAGGTGGATATCCGTTGCACAGTAAATTGCTTTCACACTGTACCTTTGGTACAGCGGATGGCGTCTCAGAGCGCTTCGCAATAACGGAACCCAGGGCCAAGCCAGGGGGAAGGGGATAAAGGTGACCAAAAGCGCGGTTGAAAGGAAAGGTCTTCAGCTAAGACCTGAAACTAGGAAGAGGGGGCAAGGCGAAGGGAGTTCCAGAGCTTTGGAGCGTAGTGGCTGAGGGCTCGGCCGTCAATGACGGAGCAGAGGGTTTTGGGGACAAGGAGGAGACCAGAACCGGAGGAGCAAAGGCAACGGGTGCTGTATTGGGGAGAGAGGAGGTCAGAGAGGTAGGGGGGTGCAGAGAAGTGGAGAGATTTGAAAACAAGAGTGAGGATCTTGAAATCGATCTTCTCTGGGACAGGGAGCCAGTGAAGTCTGGCAAGTACTGGTAATCGGGGAGCCAGGTTAGGTGCGGGTGAGAACACGGGCAGCGGAGTTCTGAATGAGCTGGATTTTATGGAGGGGAGACCAGCGAGGAGTGCACCTCTCAGTAGTCCAATCGAGAGGCGACAGAGGCGTGAACCGGAGTTTCAGTGGCTTTTGGGGCAAGATATTGCCGGAGACAGGCAATACATCGCAGGTGTAAAAAAGTGGTGCTGGTGAGGGACCGGCTGTGGGGGAGGGAGGACAGTTGGGGATCAAACGTGACGCCGAGGTTGCGAACCGGTATAGCCAATGCAAGGATTATTATCATTAATATTATTTGAGATCACACTCCACCTTTTATCCTGCAAAAAAACAGTGATGGGTTGTGATAAAAAAAATTGCTCTGCAATCAGGTTACAATTAAAAGACGGTCAAAGGGGCGTGTTCTCTGACAATCAGTGCACAGAACCCGAAAACATCATTTCCCCACGGCAACATCAATAATAATAATCCTTGAATTTGATAGTGTTTTTCACTTCGTTTAGACGTCTCAAAACACTTCACAGAATATACTGTAAAGTGAATCGACTATACATTAGTGGGCGAAACGTGGCAGCCAATTGTGCACAGCGGCGTCCCACAAACGGTGAGCAATTTCATTTGGGCACGGCAGGATTATTATCAGGCGTATGGAGTAAGGAAACCTGCTCAAGGTTTCGCCCGGGATTGAAGCCAGGTCTCTTGCTTGCAAGGCAAGGGCTCTAACCACTGACCTACAGAACTCCACCAAACATTACAGGTAATGAAACGTCTCACTTACTGTGACTGACACGACCCTCTCTCTCCTGGCTGATTTCCTAGTGCAAAAGGATCTCTTCACACATGAACCAAACGCAGATTATTTGATTCCCTCACAGGTAGAAATTAAATAGCTTGGTTTACCACTTTTTAATAAACAGTGGTTGCTTGTTACAGATTCAGATGAAACTGGATGGTTGGTGGGCACTCACAGGAATGGGTGTGATAGAGAGACAGAGAAGGGGAGACAGAGAGACATACACACACACAGACAGAGGGAGAGTTCGAGAGAGCCTCACATAGAAGGAAAGACAAACAACACACAGGGGCAGAGACAGAGAGAGAAACACACAGAGAGAGGGAGAGAGAGAGACACACAAACACACATACACAGAGTGAGGGGCAGAGAGAGAGAGAGAGACACACACACACACAAAGAGAGGGAGAGACAGAGAGGGAAACAAACAAGGAGGGAGAGACGCAGAGGGTGAGATAGATAGAGGAAGAGACACAGAGACAGAAAGAGACACAGAGAGGGAGAGACAGAAAGAGACACAGAGAGGGAGAGACCGAAAGAGAGAAGGTGAGGGAGAGACAGTGGGGGAGAGAGAAAGAGGGTGAGGGAGAGACACAGAGAGTAGACTCTTACTCTCGACCTGTTGCCTCAGTTTTATAACCAGGGAGGAGGATTCACTGAGGAAGCTCTCGCTCTTCCCGATTATGATTAGCAGTTGCCATAGAGATAGCCTTAAAGCCTCTTTAGACAATATGAGGCTCTATCTAAAGCCAGGCAACCTGGTCGCACATAGAGAGAGATGTGCGACCTCTATGTTCTGAAGCGTCTCAAAGCGCTTCAGAATATATTATATAGTTGTGAGCGAAACACAACAGCCAACTGCCCCCTCAAACCCAACCCCCTCCCCACCAAAAAAGTAATTCCCTTGATGGCTGTTTGCACAGGACTTTGCTGTGTACAAATTGCTGACCGCGCTTGACAGTAACTATACCGTACCCTTTAAATCTACAGTCACTACACTTTAAATTTTAAATCTTGTGAAGCACTTTGAAACATTTGAATAACATAGAACAATAATGCCTCTTTTCCTTCATGGTTTTCCATTTTTGTTCTTGTATTTACTTATTTATGTCATACCCAATTATGCTGGTGTTTTCCTTCCAGATTGTTTATTTTGCTTTACTCCATGTAATCACTTTCCTCTATGAATTACGCTGTTGGTACATTTTACCATGAATGTAGTCCTATAGTTCAGCAGTTAGAGCACTCGCCTTGCAAGCGAGAGACCTAGGTTCAATTCCAGGCAGGGCGAAATCTTGGGCAAGTTTCCTTACTCCACACTCCTGATAATAATCCCTCAACAAATAAAAATAATAAATTGGTCACTTCAATTCACGGCTGTTTGTGGGACAAGCTGTGCGCAACTGGCTGCTGTATTTTGCCCTCAAAATATACAGTCAATTTACTTCACAGTATAATCTATGAAACACTTTCAGATGTCTAGAAGACATGAACAGTGCTATATCAAATGCAAGGATTATTTATTAATGCATTTGTGGTGTGACTTTTATACTCAATGCAAAATGGTGAATACAGGTTTTGCTTCTTCTAATGGTTGAAGTATTGAGACCGTGCCAGTTCCTTCTTTATTTATCTTCTAGGGATCAAAGGAGCTTGGCCCAACTCCCTCTCTGGATTCATTGCTTAAAGTTACTATCTTCTGTTGAAGAGAGTAAGGACTCTCGGCCCTCCTCAGCAGATCAATGCTCAGAAACAAATACTCAATGGAAATAATATTTACAAAACCAAAGATATTTGTCCCAGATTTTAAAATAAATGTCAGTGCTAGGAACATCTAAAAAAACAAACCCCGCCTTACTTGGAGCTGTATTGCTTCAACATCTGCTGATTTACCCCCATCATAAACTAGGTAACATTGCCAATAATATCCCTTAATTCCTCATGGCTTATATCCAGTATCTCAGCTACAAATTAATCTTAACCTTTGAATTGTGCTAAACGGTCCTATTGATTCAACATGCAGTGCTGAATAAATTGTTTAATAGTTTGTTGTTTGCTTTTAAATGCCTCAATTCCCCTGTGTATATAACAAGCTGAGGTGACTGATAATAAATCTCCAGACAGGTGTTATTTCCATTCTCACCTTGGTTCATGTAATCATCTCAATAGCAGATGCTCTCTTTGTGAATTTTTAAAGTTATAAATAGAGCAAATGGAACTATCACTCTACATGGAGCCTAGCTCAGTGGTTAGGGCACTTGCCTTTCAAGCGAGAGACCTGGGTTCGATTCCGGGCAGGGCGAAACCTTGGGCAAGTTTCCTTACTCCACATGTCTGATAATAATCCCTAAAAAAATAATAAATTGGTAATTTCAATCACGACTGTTTGTGGGACACTGCTGTGCGCAATTGGCTGCCGCATTTCGCCCACAGATATGCAGTCAATTCACTTTACAGTATATTCTGTAAAGTGCTTTGAGACCAAATCATTTTTTTCTTGAGGGATTATTATTAGGCGTGTGGAGTAAGGAAACTTGCCTAAGTTTTCACCCTGCTAGGAATCTAATCCAAATCTTTTGCTTGCAGGGCGAGTGCTCTAACCAGTGAGCTACAGCTCTTACATAAAATGCTCTATGTTCAATGCTCTTATATAAAAGTCAGAGGAAATAAAGAAAACATAGTGTTTGAACCAAGGCTGAATCAAATATACTTCAAAGCATGTCCTATTACAGTGCAAAGGAGGAGGAGTAATGCTGTCAATCATCCTATATTAGTCACAGGGAGCAATATTGTAATTTAACAGTAACTGTCTCGCTTGATTAAATTTACTTGGATGAAGAGCTGCAGTGGAAATCCACACATTGTGACCCTCTCTATGAGCACAAGGTCAGGAAAGCAAAGTGAGGTTTCAAGTCAATCAGCCAGCTAGAAGCAAGGTTAGGCAACTCAGGAAATTAGTAATGAATATGTATCACTTTGAGCAGATCAGGCCTTGGCTCTCGTTATTGCTCTTTCGCAATTGGCTGCCATGTTTCACACACAAATGTCGAGTCAGTTCACTTTACAGTATATTCTGTGAAGCGCTTTGAGACGTATGGAAGATGTGAAAAGCGCTACATGAAATGTAAGGATTATTATTATTTATTCTATAAGCACGCACCACTTGCCTCACTTCATTGAGATTCATTAAGAAAAAAAAGTAAATGAGGTCCATATAAGTAGAAGGTTTTCTGAGGGTAAGAAACTGTGTAATAGACAACCGGCTGGGAAGTAGAGACACTTTAAAGAAAGATAGAAAAGGAATCAACAAAGTATCTTTTTATATTAAATTATGTAAGGTCATATCCTGTTCCCCTGTTCTTGCATGACTTAATATTATTTTTCCTTCTGGATTTACCCTATTCCTTTTTAAGTGTTGATTTAGGCTTAATGGCCAAATCCCTCTTACTTTCTTCTGGGGTTAATACTCCATATATGTATGCTTAGAACCGACTTCATGAGCAGTTTAAACAGTCTCTTTATTTACCCCTACCCTAAATTTTATCTGCTCCACCAAACAAAGTACTGTAAATACAGTACAACTTCTATTCGCTGGTTTTGCTCCGCTCTTTCCTCTCAATTCACTCACTCCTTGAACCCCTCCAATCAGGTTTCCGCCCTGCTCACAGCACGGAAACTGCCCTGGTCAAGGTCACTAATGACATCTTAACCGCCTGCGACCAGGGCTCCCTCTGCCTCCTCGACCTCCTTGACCTGTCTGCTGCGTTTGACACAGTCGATCACACCATCCTCCTCCAACGTCTTTCCTCCCACCTCAACCTTCAAGGCACAGTCCTTGACTGGTTCCATTCCTACCTGACCCACCGCCTACATTTTGTATCTTCCAACGGTTTCTCCTCAAACCCCCGCACAGTTTCTCACGCGTCCCTCAGGGCTCTGTCCTCGGCCCCCTCCTTTTCACCCTTTACACGCTCCCTCTGGGCGATGTCATCCGCAAACATGGGGTAAATTTCCACATGTATGCGGACGACACCCAGCTGTACCTTTCTGCCTCATCCCTCAACCCCCAGACCATCGATGTTCTGACAGCATGTCTGTCCGACATTGAGTCCTGGACGAGGGACAACTTCCTCCAATTGAACGTGAGCAAGACCGAGGCCCTCCTGATTGGCTCAAGCCAGCGCCTCTGCACATCGGGCGCTGCCAGCCTCAACATCCAAGGCTGTACTCTCCACCTCACAAAGCCAGTCAGGAACCTCGGCATCACGTTCGACCATAACCTCTCCTTCCTCCCCCACATCCGTGCCTTGACCGGCACCGCTTATTTCCACCTATGCAACACTGCCAGGCTCCGCAACTACCTCACCCCCCACGCTGCCGAAACACTCGTGCACGCGTACATCACCTCAGGGCTGGACTACGGAAACTCTCTCCTCATCGGCCTCCCCAGTTCCTCCATTCACAGGCTGCAGGTCATCCAAAACTCTGCAGCCCGTGTACTATCCCGCACCCGTCTCCACGACCATATAATCCCCACCCTCGCCCATCTCCACTGGCTCCCCATCCTCCAGAGGATCGAGTTCAAGATCCTCGTCCTCACCTTCAAGGCCTTACACGGCCTTGTCCGCCCTACTTAACCGATTTACTTTCCCCCTATAAGCCCACCCGGACCCTCCGTTCAGCAGGACTTGGCCTGCTCCAAGCCCCCCGCCCAAACTGCCCCACCATCGGAGACCGGGCTTTCAGTTTTTCCGCTCCCACCCTGTGGAATTCCATCCCCCAATCCCTCCGTCTCGTTTCTTCCCTTTCCTCTTTCAAGGCCGGTTTGAAGACTTTCCTCTTCGACCGTGCCTTTTGTTCCCCCCAAACTTTTTGACCTCCCCTACGTGTTTCACCCCTTCCCGAACACTCCCCTCCCAGCTCGGGTCACACGCCTCCTGTGCAGCGCCTTGGGATGCCCTCCCGACGTGAAAGGCGCTTTATAAGTTTAAGTTGTTGTTGTTGTTGTTGCAAGGTTCTGGGTAATTGTCAGCAATGAACAGCACACACTAAAAGTTAAATAACAAAAGTTTATTGCTTAGCAATAAGGACAATAAACTAAATAAGGACACAAGCAAAATACATCAAAATAATCAAACCTACACTCTAAAATTAGTAACTAATTTATCCACTCCACACATGTGTACCACTCCCACCCTGTAGGGTATGGATTGGTGAGTGTGTGTGAATATACTATCGGGCTCTGGGTGTCTTTCACAAAGCAACGCCTCAAGGTCCAGTTTATCCCTGTTTACAGATCTGGTTGACTCTTTGCTCTGCCCTGTTTGCCTTTTTCCTCGACTTCTGTTTGTCTCACTCTCTCTCTCTCAGTCTCACTCACACTGTGTTTTGGGTTTGTTGGTTGGGTTGATAGTCTGCTTCACGATCGATCTGGGTTTCCCTCTTTCTCTCACTGTTGACACTTAATCTTTCACTTTTATTGTCCAGGCTACAGTACCGGCTGATTGCATAACAGCTGGACTCTCTCAGCAGCACAAATCTATGATAGTCTGGCTTTTGGTGTCGGCTGACAAGACGACCCCACAAACAACCAGACCTATCCTCTTCTGACTGTTGGCTCACTGCTCCACTGTTTATTGTCCTCCTGCTAGCCTGACCTCTAGCTCTCCTGCTGGTTCTCTTTCGTTCTCTTGATTGTTTAAAAGACTGTGCCTTGTCGATCGTTGAAATGATTGTCTCTCTCGGGTGAAATGAATGTTTCTGTGTCATTTCCTGTGTTGTTTCTGAGTCTTTACCCCTCAACCTTTACCTCTCAGTTTTGGCAGCCATCAGGACAATAACCAGATTTCCCCTGTTGGAACTGGCCATGGACCCCTTAAGAATCCGTTCATTGACCTTTGTGCAACTAACTGCAAAACTCTTTGATCTAGTTCAAAAGAATGTATCTTCTTAGTTATTGTCCCTTAGATTTCCATCAATCCTCTGTACCTCACCCATTACAGCCTTGTCCTCCATGTCAATGGTTCTTCACTATCTCATTACTGTGTACCCTATTATAATAATAATAATCCTTACATTTATATCGCGCTTTCCACGTCTTATCAACATCTCAAAGTGCTTCACAAAATACAACAACATCCCAAGGTTGGGACCAGAGCAGGGGGGAAGGGAGAAGACAAGAGGGAAGAAAGGGGGGAAAAGAGGTTGGGACCAGAGCAGGAGGGGAGGGATCGTGGTTGGGGGAAGGAAAGTAGGAAAATTGACTGTATATTTGTGGGAGAAACGTGGCAGCCAAATTGTGCACAACAGTGTTCTACAAACAGTCGTGGAAATGGGGTTTGTGGAAAAAAGGGGGAAAGAGGATAATGGTAGGGGCCAGGATAGGGTGAAGGAGAGTAGGAAAACCGACTGTATATTTGTGAGTGAAATGTGGCAGCCAAAATTGCACACAGCAGTGTCCCATAAACAGTCGTGGAAGTGGGGGCAGGGGAGAAAGGGGGAAAAGAGGGTAAGGGAGGAGAGGGAGGCAACGGTGGGGTAAAATCAGGGAGGAAAAGGGGGAAGAAAGAGAGTAAAGGGGGAGAGGGAGGGAAAGGTGGTGGGGTGTTAAAATCAGGGAGAAAGGGGGTTAAGGGTGAAGAGGGAGGGAAGGGGGAAAGGGAGGGAGAGAAAGGAGGGAAAGAGAGTGAGGGAAGAAGAAGATGAGGTGGGGGAAGGCCAGGGGGCAAGTGGAGGGGAAATTGAACAACAACAATAAACAACAAAATCAACAATGATAGACAACAAAAGCAAGAATATTAACAACAAAGACAATAACAATCAACTATTGTCTTTAACATGGCATTCTTCCACTGCCCCACTGCCTTGCTTCCTTATCTCTTGTCCCAGAGGTATCTTATCTCACTAACTTTCCCAGACCTTGAGGAGATGTACGTGTTCATTACAGAAACCCCACAATTTACAGTTTCAACCTACTGAATTTTGTTGAAAAAATGCAGAATTCCAAATACGGCCTAAAGAATTTAACATTAGAACATTATCTTTTACAAACCATAAAACCAGAGAAATTTGCAGCAAAGAAGAAAGCTATTCAACCTATAATGTCTGTACCTCCTCCCTGAAGATCAAGCTCTCAGTCACACTTACCTGCCTTTTCCCCAGATGCCGGGAGCTGACATTAAGGTTCCCCCACCTGTAGTTTGCTCTTGAACATGAACATGAATTCTGCCTCAGCCATGGTTCCCAGCGCGGCATTCCATATCCAAACTACTCTTTCCTTGAAAAATAGTCTCCTAACTTCTTGTTTGCTTGTTTACTATCTTAAACTAGATATCTCATCCAGGACATGATGTCCTGGGTGAGAGCTAACTTTCTACGGTTGCATGTCAACAAGACTGAGGGCCTTCTAATAGGCTTGTGCCAGCACCTCCGTATCTCAGGCACTGGCAGTAGCAACCTCCAGAGATGCACACTCCACTTCACCAAGACAGTCAGTGTCATGTTCAATCCTCAACTGTATTTTCTCCCCCACATCCATGCCCCCAGACACTCTGCCTTCCGTCACCACCGCAACATTGACTGACTCCACCACTACCTCAGGCTGCTGAAACGCTCATTCATGCCTTCATTATGTCCAGGCTTGACTATGCAAATGCCGTTTGTTGGCCTCCCCAATTCCTCTCTCCATAGGCTGCAGATAATCCAGAGCACTATGTTCTCTTCCGCACCAGGCTCTACAAACCAATCACCCTAGTCTCACCCGACTCCACTGGCTTCCACAGAGGATTCAATTCAGTTCCTGGTCCTCACCTTTAAAGCCCTCCATGGCCTTATCCCCACCTACATCTGCAACCTCCTATTCCCCCTACCAACCTGTCCATTCCCTCCACGCAGAGGGCTCCGGGCTGCTCCGACCGACCCACCCCACCATCAGTGGGCGAGTCTTCAGCCTCTGAGCCCCCAACCTTTGGAATTCCATCCTACAATCCTGCCGCCTCATCCCCTCCCTAGGCTCCTTCAAGTCCCTCCTCTTCAACCATGCCATCGGTCAGGCCCCTTCCCTCCACCATCCTTGATCCCGATCCCAGCTTGGGTCTGAAACACTGACTGTCGAGTGCCTTGGGACATCCTCCGATGTGAAAGGCGCTTTACAAATCTAATTTTATTGTTGTTGTTGAATTGATGCTCACTAGTTACCTACTCACCTGCAGGCTTATATATAAACCTAGAGTGAGTTTATTTTGGATTATTACTTAGTTCTTCTACATACTTTCCCTGTTTGTTTGTATTGCTCTTAGTGATGAAATAATTTTAGTCAAACAAAAACATATTTCATTAGAAAAATGCCAGAGGAAATTTTAAAAAACTGCATTTGAACCAAGGCTGAATCAAAGTTATTTGCAAATCAATACTTCAAAGCGTTTCCTATTTCAGTGCAAAAGATGAGGAATATTACCGTCAAATATTAATCACAGGAAGCACTATCTATAATTTAACAGTAACTGTCTCGCTTGATTGTTCTTTTTTTCCCCACTTCTCTGTATTTCTATTTCTCTTCTTTCCCTTTTCCCCTTCTCTTCTCCTCTGGAGTTCCCTTTTTCCCCCCTCTCCGCCTCTGGAATTTCCTTTTCACCTAACAACAATAAATTACACCTGTATAGGGCTTTTCACATCAAGAGGACATCTCAAGGCTCTGCACAGTCAAGATGCACCCAAGCTGACAGTTGGGATCAGGAAAGGATGGACAGTGGGGAGGGCTTGGGTAGGAGAGTGCCTGAAGGCCCCTGTTGTCCAATGACCAATTTTATCTAGGGTATTGTAGGGTTTTTATGTGGTATGACCTGAGGTAAGATATTACAGAGGCGATGGATAAATAAAAGTGTTAATTTATTAATCATAAGACAGTTATTAAAACAGTTATAAGTCTCATGCCTACAACTGTAGTAGACGATTCAGGCTCAGGCTGATCTCGAGCTCCCCTGGGGACACCAACACACCAATAATCCTTTGGCTAATTGTTTAACCACGAACCCACAGACCATGGGATACAGTATCTCACTGATACTGTCTCAAAAACAGTGTCGCAGTGGTATCCCAATGGTGTCCAAATTCCTACCATTTGTTTCATTCTTTTGCACCCCAAAGTTCGGACATATGATGATGAAATAAGGTGCAGCCAGAAGACATTCTATCCAATCAAAGTTATAACTTTGATTGTTCATTCACATTTCTGAACTGATCCGTCCAATCGTCTTTCCACACATGGTTTATCAGGGTTTTAACCTCAGGAAGTTGGAGTTCCTATGTTACCAGATGTGAAGAGTTCGATTTGATAGTTACTAGTCCTTTCTTGACACATTTACGTCGTAAAATCCCTTGAAGATTTTAGATTTAAGAGTAAAAGATTGGTCAAGGATAGGGTGGGGCCAATTAGGAGCCAAGGAGGAAATCTTATTGTGGAGGCAGAGGGCATAACTGATATACTGAATGAGAACTTTGCCTCTGTCTTCACAAGAGAAAAGGATGCAGCCAATGCCACAGTATTGGAGGAGAGGGTAGAAGAAATGGATAGGATTAGTATAAACAAAGAGGAAGTACTAAAAAGGTTGACGGCGCTCAAGGTAGATACGTCACCCAGTCCAGATGGAATGCATCCTAGGTTACTAAGGGAAGTACGAGAGCAAATAGCAGAGACTCTAGCCACAATCTTTCAATCTTCCTTGAACATAGGGGTGGTGCCAGAAGACTGGAAGGTTGCGAATGTTACTCCCCTATATAAAAAGGGGCAGAAGGACAAACCTGGGAACTACAGGCCAGTCAGTCTAACGTCAGTAGTGGGCAAACTCTTGGAGTCTATAATCAGGGACAAGATAGATCTTCACTTAAAAAGATATAGGCTAATAAAGGACAGCCAGCATGGATTTGTTAAAGGCAAATCTTGCCTTACAAATCTGATAGAATTTTTCGATGAGGTAACAGAATGGGTGGATGAGGATAGCGCAGTTGATGTAGTTTACATGCACTTTCAAAAGGCATTTGACAAAGTGCCGCATGAGAGGCTTATTAGGAAAGTAGAGGCCCATGGCGTTAAAGGGACAGTGGCAGCATGGATCCACAACTGGCTGCGAGACAGAAAGCAAAGAGTTGTAGTGAGTGGCTATTTTTCAGACTGGAGGGAAGTTGTTCAGTGGCATCCCCCATGGATAGGTATTGGGACCACTGCTCTTTTTATATATATTAACGATCTGGACTTGGGTGTAGGGAGCACAGTTTCCAAGTTTGCAGATTATACTAAGTTAGGGAGAATAGTAAATAGTGAAGAGGATAGTAACCAACTGCAAGAAGATATAGATAAAATAGGAAAGTGGGCAGACACATGGCAGGTGAAGTTTAATGCAGAGAAGTATGAGGTGATACATTTTGGGAGAAGAAATGAGGGGAAGCAATATAGGCTAGATAGTATAATTTTAAGGTATATGAGGGAACAGAGAGACCTGCGGATTTGTATTAGCGACTCTTTGAAGGTGGCAGGACAGGTTGACAAAGCCATTAAGAAGGCATATACGATACTAGGCTTTATAAATAGGGGTGTAGAGTACAAAAGTCAGGAAGTGCTGACTAACCTCTACAAAACTTTGGTTAGGCCTCCGCTGGAGTACTGTGTCCAATTCTGGTCACCACACTATAGAAAGGATGTTAAGGCATTGGAAAGGGTGCAAAGAAGGTTTACTAGAATGGTACCAGGATTGAGGGACTCAGTTATGGGGAAAGGCTAGATAGGCTAGGTTTATCTCTTTGGAATAGAGAAGGAGGAGACCTAATAGAGGTTTATATAATCATGAGGGAATTCGACAGGGTGAATAAGGAAAAATTGTTTGCACTGGTGGACGAATCTGTGACTCGTGGTCACAGATTTAAAATAGTTTCAAAACGAAGCAGAGGGGAGCTGAGGAGAAATCTTTTCACTTAGCGGGTTGTTCGAATCTGGAATGCATTGCCTGAAAAGATGGTGGAGGCTGATTTGATAACAGCTCAATCCCACTGCCCCGCTCTCTCCCCATAACCTAACAGATCTATTCTCCCTAAATAATGATCTAATTCTTTATTTAGCGAGAATAGGTCTGTTAGGTTATGGGGAGAGAGTGGGGCAGTGGGATTGAGTTGCTCTTTTCAAAGAGCCGGCACAGACTAGATAAGCCGAATGGCCCCCTTTTGTGCCATAAAATTCTATGATTCTATGATTCTACGATTCCTTAAAGATCTTGTCCAAGCAGACTGGAAGACACCAATAGTTCTAATTCATCAGGACAGTGTCAGGTTAACTTGAAGCCACGCATTTCTAATTTTGTGAATGTTGACATTTAGGTCTTTTTTGTTGATCATAGAGTCCCTTACATCAACACAATGTCCATTTTATTGACTCGAGATAGAATGTTAGACACCATCCTTCCAAATAAGGAAAGGAATAACACCTATCCATCAAGTCTTCATAAACACAATCACAAAACTCACAAACACAGACCTCACTCCATTTGGTCCAAACCCTCTGGCTCACATTCCTTAATCAAGATTGTCCGGTTTCTGCATACACTTTGGGATATCAAATAATAATTTTAACAAAGATTTGAAAGCTCTTCTTACAGTCAATTAAAGGTCTTCTTACAGTCCCTCCTCTAGTGGGGTGATCAACGAGAATCATCCACTATACATGATCACATCTCAAACTCCCAGTCCAGGTTAAAATCCTCCTGTTTGGCCAAATTAAATCATCTTCTGTATTTGCAACAATTGCAATATTTCAATTATCCACATAATGTAAATAATAATGAAATTGCTTAAACATTCTACGCAAAGAATGTAAAACAAATATCAGCATTATAATCAATATCATTTGCAACATAACAAAACCTTAAACAGCAATTCTACCAATGTTCCTTCAATCAACAATTGGTAATCACCATTAGTCAACATTTCTTTGGCTTCTCTTTGTTGGAAATATTTATTAATCCATCAATTTAGGTAACAACAACAATATGCAATTATATTGCACCACTCACATGGGGTGGCATCCCACAGCACTTGAATATCAAAGTCAGTGTCAACAATGCAATTGGAATTATGAAGTCTGGTACGAAATGATTTGTCATTTGGTTCTTCAGACTACATGTATTGCATTCCATTATACATAAATAGAAATAGAATCAGTTTGGGACCCTATCAGTGTCAAACATCAGGGTATGAAGAAAAAAACTTTGGTTTCATCAGACAAATTTCCATCATAGATGTAATTTGTTTGAAGTGCACATACAATAGTGACCTTTGCATGTTATATGACTTTGGTCTAAAACCATTTCCATTTAATTAATTTTATTGGACAATTTTCTAACATATCCAATACATTCTTTGAAGAATTCTCTTTGGGTATTCCACATATTCTCTCATTTCCTTTGAACACTTCACATCGACACAGATATCAATGTTCCTTTTGGACACAACAATCCAAATTAGAAGCACCATGCTCCATCTTTGTTTTTAAAGAAACTTTCCCAAATTCAATATAGAACGTAGTTTATCAGAGTATAGATATTCAATCTAAATTAACATCACCCCTCTATTCCATATATTTAGTATGAATTTACTTGATTAATTATTTCTTAACTAATCTAATGTTTGGTGATTCTTATCATCCTGACAGACCCAACGCTTGCGCTTTACGACACCCGAAGCATACAAAACACACGCGGTTGCCAATGTAGACCCTGTCCTCTGTGCAGGTATTGGCTGCTGTTGTGAAGTAGATGATTGA
Organism: Hydrolagus colliei; assembly: GCA_035084275.1. NCBI lineage: Eukaryota > Metazoa > Chordata > Chondrichthyes > Chimaeriformes > Chimaeridae > Hydrolagus > Hydrolagus colliei. The sequence goes on along the minus strand of CM068744.1, from coordinate 82,642,334 downwards.
CTGGGTTGTACTTGTCCACTCATCTCCGCCCTAGACGGTCGAGCTGAAATTGAATGCGAAGACCGGCTTTGTGGGTGGGAGAGTTGGAGTGAAAAGTATAAGTGTTCAAGAGGACATCGCTGCATACAAGGCCACTCCTGTCATTTTTAAAATGTTGATCCAAAGATCTTTTGAGCCTTTTCTGGCTCCTCACACATAGAAATCAGATTTAACTGTCTGAGTGCTTCCAGATCAGTTAAAAAGCCAATTCCCTGTCTGGTCTGGAGGCAGATTGGTGAGGCATCAGGACTTATGCCTACCTGACTTTGCACGGCTTTCAGTTCAGCTTGCAACTTTCTTCATTCCAAATCCATTTGTAGTATCACATCTTTCGCTTTGCCCCTTCTTCTGCCAGTGAATTGCTTTTGTCCTGTTGTGCCTTTTAAACTTTTCAAAGCCTTGTTCTTCTGCACTTTTTCAGACTGATCCTCTAACAAGGCTTCTGCTTTATGCCCTTTTAATTTTTCTGCTGCCTCTCCCTGTTTGGCTTCCCATTTTGTGGGTGATGTGATCTTTTGAACATTCAACAGAGCCTCCAATCTCTCATTTCTCTGTCGCAACCACAGCAACTTTATCATTGATTCCCAAGTTGTTATTTGGAGCTTCTCTAGAGGGTAGACCCTCTCGTCTCCATGATCTACATTGCCATTTATGATGCCCTCGTTTATTAAATTGTAGCAATTACCCCACCTCCTTCTGGAGGCTGTAAAATTTATTTGGCTACACCCAATGTTTGATGCGGGTCCTCATCTTTAATTACGCCACACAACCTCCTGCCGATTTGGTGGCTTAACCACATGTACCTGACCTTTCTTTATCTCTGCATTATGTTTCCTATCTTCACACTTCACAGTCATTCTGTGCAAAATGCATGCCTCATTCTGATATTGTTCTGTCTCATCAAAGTCCTTTAGGGTCGCTTGTAGATATGGCAGGAAGTGGGTAATGATAGTTTGCAGCCATCTGACCGCTGGTACCTATCCTGTGAATGGTTTGCCTATTCATTTGTAATCGATTAAGCCCAGGGCCAAACGTTCTATCATAATGCAGCCATAAACGAGTTGCATACACATGCGGACTCTCATTCTCCTCCTGTCTACACTGCCATATCATCTTGATCGGGTCTCCATTTGTGTACCCAATTATTTTTATAATGTCACTCACCAATCCCTCTTGTGTGCCCCTTCCCATTTGCTTATCGGGGGACAGTGATGTCTATATATCCATCCCCAGAGTGCATAACAGGAAATGTAAACGCTCGGCCTCACTAAGGGCATTTAAATCTGCTAACTGTTGTACAGTCGAAAGGTGTCGGGGCAGATCTCCACTGCCATCATATTTTGGTATTTTACTTGCCATTTTCTGGAGTTGCGGCGCATAATAGAGCACAACATATATAGACTGAAGTGTCACATTGTCGGGGGCATTCGTGTTAGCTGTGCTGGTGGCATGATGGCCCATTTTTCTTGGGTCATGGGGCACATATTCCCACATGATTCTCCTTCATTGGCTGGACCCTCATAATATTCAGTAGCTCGTCTGTCATCCTCTACCCAATCGACTTCATTTTTATATTCACTACCTCTCAAGGTACATATTAGACCTCTTTTATATTTAAGTTGATCTTCCAATTGCGCTATCTTTTTCTCAAACGTATATATGATGCTGGATCCCCCTGTCTATATTCTCTTGCTTGCCTGCATTTTTACAGTCGCATTTAAATCTCCATTCTCCCTTGTCAATCACTCACAGTGCTGTTCGAGCTGCCTCTGCTCTGCTTCGAAATTATCTGCCTTCTTCCTTACTTCTGATATCTGGGACCGGTAGAATTCCACTTGCCCCCCTAGACAATGTACAGTATTTGCTTGGCACATTACCCCATGTCATTTCTCCTACCTTTCTGTTCAACTTCCAGCTGCTCTAGAGCTTTGTCTACGTGTCTCTAACCCTGTGGCCCTCGCTCTCTCTCAAGTTCTCACTGGTGTGTGTGTCTGTGGATGACTCTCTCTCTGTCTCTAACCCCGCCACTCTCTGTGACTCTCTCTGTCTCTAACCCTCTGTGTATGTGTGACTTTCTAACTGTCTCTAGCCCTGTATCTCTCCGTGTGACTCTCTCTCTCTCTCTCTTGTGCGTGTGAGACTCCCTTATGTCTAACCCTGTGTGTCTCTCTCTCTCCCCCAGGCCGGGAAGTGGAGCCAGGCTGTTCTGTGTGTGTGTGTGACTCTCTCTCCCTCTGTGTGTGTGTGTGTGTGACTCTCAGGCTCTCTCTCGCCCTGTGTCCCTCTCTCTCGCTGTGTGGTCTGCCTGTGTGACTCTCTAACTGTCTCTAACACTGCCTCTCTCACTGGTCACCGTGTCTCTAACCCTCCAAGTAACTGTGCATTTGTGTGTATTTCCTGATTGGCGCCGCCGCACCTCAGGTGCTGGCAACAACAACATCCAAGGCTGTATTCTCCATCTCTCCGTCGCTCGAAGCCTTTAGGAATCTGGGCTTCTTGTTCGACCCTGAACTGTCCTTCCTCCTCCAAATCTGCGCCATGACCGGTACTGCTTCCACAACCTCCACAACATTGCCAGACTCCACCACTAAGCTCACATCCCACGCTGCCGAAACATTCATCACATCAAGGCTCTTCTACGGGAATGCTCTCTTCATCGCCCTTCCCAGCTCCTCCCTTCACAAGCTTCAGAATTCTGCAGCTCGTGTACTCTCCCGCACAAGGCTCCGCGACCACATCACTCCCACCCTCCACTGGTTCCCCATCCCCCAGAGGATCGAATTCAAGATCCTCGGCCTCACTTTCAAGGCCGTTCATGGCCTTGCCTCCGCCTATCTCTCCAACCTGCTGTCTCCCTATCAGCCTGGCCATCCCTTTTGTTCAGCGGGCTCTGGCTTGATCCATGTCCCCCGCCTGAACCACCTCACCATTGGTGGCCGGGCTTTCAGCCTCTCTGCCACCACACTCTGGAACTCCATCCCCCAATCCCTTCACCTCGGTGCCTCCCTTTCCTCCATCAAGGCCGGTCGCAAAACCTTCCTCTTCAACCGTGCCTTCTGCTGCCCTCCTAACTTTTCCCCCCTTTCCTACTCTCCTTCCCCCTGCTACTACCCTGACTCTTTCCCCCCTGCTCGGGTCCCAACCTAACAGTTCAGCGCCTTGGGACATCCTCCTGACGTGAAAGGCGCTCCATAAATGTAATTTTGTTATTGTTTGACTCTCTCTAAGCTTTGTGTGTGTGTGTGACTCTGTCTATAACCTTTTGTCCCTCTCTCTCCTACTGTGTGTCTCTGCGTATGACTCTAACTGTATCTAACCCTGTCTCTCTCATTGTATGACTCTCTCTCTGTCTCTCACCCTTAGTGTATGTGTGTGTCTCTATCTCCCTTCCAAGCCAGGACCTGGTGCCAAGTTATTCTGTTTGTGTGTGACTCTCTAACTGTCTCTAACACAATCTCTCTTTCTGTGATTCTCTCTCTCTAACTGTCTACGTGTATGTGTGACTCTCTAACAGTTTCAAATCCTGTGTCTCTCTCTCTCCCAGACCAGGCCCTGGAGCCAGGCTGTTCTGTGTCTGTGACTCTCCCTCCCTCTATGTGTGTGTATCTCTCTAGTTGTCTCTAACCCTGTGTCTCTCTGACTCTGTCTCACTTTGTGTGTCTGCGTGTGTGACTCTCTCTCAGTCTCTAACCCTGTGTGTGTGTGTGTGTCTCTACCTGTCCTGAGCCCTGTCTCTCTCTCGACTTTCTCTATCTCCATCCCTCTCGTGTGTGTGTGTGTGCGCGCGCGCGTGAGGCTCTATCTCCCTCTGTGTGTGTGTGACTCTCTAACTCACTGTGTATGTCACTGTCTCCCTCTGTGTGTGTCACTCAACAACAACAACTTCAATTTATATAGCGCCCTCCAAGCTGGACGGCGTCTCAGAGCGCTTCACAGTAGCAGATCCTGGGACCGAGCTAGGGGCAGGGGTAGAAAGGTGACCAAAAGCCCGGTCGAAGAGAAAGGTCTTCAGCTGTGACCTGAAACTGGGAAGAGAGGGGGCGAGGCGAAGCGAGTGAGGAAGAGAGTTCCAGAGCCTCGGGGCGTAGTGGCTAAAGGCACGGCCGCCGAGGGTGGAGCGGAGGACTCGGGGGACATGGAGGAGGCCAGACCCAGAGGAGCGAAGGCAGCGGGGGCTGGGTTGGGGGGAGAGGAGATCAGAGAGATAGGGGGGTGCAGAGGAGTGGAGGGATTTGAAAACAAGGGTGAGGATCTTGAAGTCGATCCTCTCTGGGATAGGGAGCCAGTGAAGTCTGGCGAGGACTGGGATAATGGGGGATCGAAGCTTGGAGCGGGTGAGTATGTGGGTAGCAGAGTTTTGGATAAACTGGATTTTGTGGATTGTGGTGGAGGGGAGACCAGCGAGGAGGGCGTTGCAATAGTCCAGCCGAGAGGTGACAAAGGCGTGGACCAAGGTTTCAGCGGCTTTTGTGGTGAGGTATTGCCAGAGACGGGCAATCCATCAGAGGTGATAGAAGGCAGTGCTGGTAACGGACCGGATGTGGGGGAGGAAGGACAGTTGGGGGTCGAACCTGATGTCAAGGTTGCGCACAGGTTCAGTGAGTTTTAGGGGCAGGCCGGGAAGGTGGAAGAGGTGAGAGCCGTGCGAATGGAGACGTTGACGAGAGCCAAGGAGTATGGCCTCCGTCTTGTCGACATTCAGCTGCAAGAAATTTGCGCTCATCCAGCCCCTGACGTCTGAAAGGCAGGCTGACAGAACATCGGGGGACTGGGGGTCACAAAGTGGAGAAATAGAGTTGGGTGTCATCCGCATACATGTGGAACTGTGCCCCATGTCTGCAGATGATGTCCCCAAGAGGGAGCGTATAGATGAGGAAAGGGAGGGGGCCAAGGATGGATCCCTGGGGTACCCCACAGGTAACTGGGTGAGTGCGGGAGGAAAAGCCGTTTGTGGAGATGTACTGCTGGCAGTTTGTGAGGTAGGACTCGAACCAGGCGAGTGCAGTCCCACTGAGGTCGATGACGGAGGACAGGCTGTGGAGGAGGATGACGTGGTCAACTGTGTCGAACGCAGCGGACAGGTCCAGGAGGATGAGGAGGCAGAGGGAGCCCTGGTCGCAGATAGAGAGGACATCGTTTGTGACTTTCACAAGCGCAGTCTCTGTACTGTGGGCAGGGCGGAAACTGGACTGGAGGGGTTCGAAGACGCAGTGGGAGGAGAGGTGAGCACGGAATTGGTTGGCAACAACTCGTTCCAGTGCTTTTGAGAGGAAGGGCAGGTTAGAGATAGGGCGGTAGTGGCTGGGGTTTGAGGGATCTAGGGAGGGTTTTTTAAGGAGGGGGATGATAACAGCAGTTTTGAGGGGGGCAGGGACTGATCCGGTGGAGAGGGACTGGTTGATGATGTCAGCCAGCAGTGGGCAGAGGAGGGGGAGCTGGGTGAGCAGTAGGTTAGTGAGGATGGGATCGAGGCAGCAGGTTGTTGGCCTCCTAGAGGTAAGAGTGCGTGAGAGGGAGGAAGGAGAGACAAGGGAGAAGCAGTGTAGGAAGGGGGTTGAGGTAGGAGCTGAAGGTGGGGGCGGTGAGGGGGATGGGGTGGTAGTGGGAGACAAGAGGCTGGAGGATGATGCTGCCTGGCGGATGTTGTGGATCTTGGAAGAAGTCCATGACCTCCTCGCACTTCGCATTTGAAGTGAAGATTGAGGAGGGCTGAGGGGGCCTGAGGACTCTAATTGTCTCTTATTTTGTCTCTCTCCGCCTCTAACCCTCTGTGTACGTGTGTGTGTGTGTCTCTCTATCCCTCCGTGTATGTGTGTGATTCTCTCTCTGTCTCTCATCCTTAGTGTGTGTGTGTGTGTGTCTCTATTTCTCTCCCAGGCCAGGACCTGGTGCCAGGTTGTTCTGTTTGTGTGTTTGACCCTCTCTGTCTCTGTATGTATGTGTGTGACTCTCTCAACCTCTGTGTTTGTCTGTGTGTCTCTATCCCTGTCTGTGATTCTCTCTGTGTCTCTAATCCTGTGTGTGTGAGAGAGGGACTCTCTAACTATCTCTAACCCTACGTATGTCTCTCCCTCACTCCACAGGCCGGGACCTGGAGCTAGGATGTTCTGTGCATTGGTGTGTGTGTGTGTGTGTGACTCTCTCCCTGTGTGTGTGTTCAACTCTCTCTGTCTCTAACCCTCTGTGTATATGCGTTTCTCTCACCCTCTGTGTATGTGTCTCTAACCCTGTGTCCCTCTCTCTCTCCCTCTGTGTATGTGTCTCTAACCCTGTGTCCCTTTCTCTCTCTGTGACACTCTTTGTGCCTCTAGCCCACTTGTGTGTGTGTGTGCATGCGCGCACATGGAGCTCTATCTCCCTCTGTGTGTGTGACTCTCGCTCTGTCTCTAACCGACTGTGTATGTGTGTGTCTCTATCTCCCTCTGTCTGTGTGTGTGTGTACGTGTCACTCTCTAATTGTCTTTTACCCTGTCTCTCTCCATGGCACTCTCTCTGCCTCTGTGTATGTGTCTCCCTATCTCCCTCTCTGTGTGTGTGACTCTCTGTCTTTAACCCTGTCTCTCTCTCTCTCACCTCTCACTGGGTGTGACTCCATGGTTACAGCTTGATAGTCCGAAGGTTCGTTAGACGGAAGGTTCATTAGTCCGAAGGTTCGTTAGTCCGAAGCTTACCCTAACACTAACCCTAACCCTAACCTTAACATTTGGACTAATGAACATTCAGACTATCGCACCAAATGTTCGGATTAACAAATCTTATTTTCGGACTTTCAAGCGGTAACCACGGTAACCGCCCCGGGTATAGGAAATTTGCAACAAGACCCTGGCCATCAACGATCTCATCCTTGATGAGAACAATGACATCATGGCCCTGACGGAGACTTGGATCACCCCAGGCGACACTTTCCCCCTTGTTGAAGCCACACCACCCAACTACACATTCCACCATGCTCCTCGACCCAACCGTCGTGGCGGTGGCGTGGCTCTCATCTCAAAGTCATCCCTCGCCCTATCCCCCTATTCCTCCGGCTCCTTCCCCTCTTTCGAACAGCTCACCCTCTCTCACTCCTCCCACAATTCTTTCAAAATCCTATTAGTTTATCGCCCCCCCAAACCCTCCCCCACTTTCATTTCAGATTTTTCTTCACTTTTAACTTCCCTTTGCGCCTCCTCTGATCGCCTTATTATTCTTGGCGATTTCAACCTCCATTTCACCCCTTCCTGCCCCATTTCCTCTGAATTTTCCTCTTTACTTTCGTCTTTCAACTTCTCCCTTCATATTAACACTGCCACCCACACCCACGGCCATCCTCTCGATCTGGTAATCACCCAAGGCCTCAACGTCTCTGGCGTCACCATCACAGACAAGGCCATTTCTGACCATTTTTTCATTTCCTGCAACACCTCTATCCCTCCCCCCTCCACTTCCAAACCCACCACCATCTTCTACCGGCCCTGGAAGAAGATTCCCCCTCAAACTTTCACCTCTACCCTAGAAACCTCCGACCTCTTCCCACAATGGCATTCTTTTTGTACCGACCCATCCTCCGCCTCCACCGCCCTCCACAACACCCTCTCCACTACCCTCGACACCCTGGCCCCCCTCACCTCCAAAACCGTCTCCCATTCCCGATCATCACCGTGGTACACAACTCACCTCCGTTCCCTCAAAAGCCAAGTGAGAGCAGTTGAACGCACCTGGCTCAAATCTGGCCTCACGGTCCACTGGCAAATCTGGCTGGACCGCATCAAATTTTACCGCTCCGCGCTAGCCACCGCCAAATCAGCCTTCTACTCCAGGATAATCCTGGAAGCGAAGGACAACCACCGCCTCCTCTTCGCCACCACCAACCAGCTCCTCCGCCCCCCCCCCCCGCCTCACCTCGCAGATCCTCTCCTCAAACGTTCGTTGTGAGGAGATGCTGGACTTCCTCGAGTCTAAAATCGAGAAAATCCGCTCTGCGGTTTCCTCCCCCCACCACTCCTCCACCTCCGTGCCCTCATCAGCTACCTCAACCCCTACTCACCCCACATTTCACACTTTCAACCCCACCACCCCGCTTTCAGTCACAAAAACAATTACCTCCATGAAACCCACCACATGCTCATTGGACCCCATCCCCACCCCCCTCCTCCGCACCCAGCTCCATTTGTTAGCCCCGCTCATTTCTGACACCATTAACCTTTCCCTCTCCTCAGGCACCGTCCCCACCTCCCTTAAAACAGCCACCATCACCCCTATCCTGAAGAAACCCTCCCTTGATGCGTCGCAACCATCAAGTTATCGACCCATCTCCAACCTCCCGTTTCTATCCAAGGTCCTTGAAAGAGTGGTTGCCTCCCAGCTCCGCTCTTTCCTTTCAACTCACTCACTTTTTGAACCCCTCCAATCAGGTTTCCGCCCTATCCACAGCACAGGAACTGCCCTGGTCAAGGTCACAAATGACATCCTAACCGCCTGTGACCAGGGCTCCCTCTGCCTCCTCGTCCTCCTTGACCTGTCTGCTGCGTTCGACACAGTCGATCACACCATCCTCCTTCAACGTCTTTCCTCCCACCTCAACCTTCAAGGCACAGTCCTTGACTGGTTCCACTCTTATTTGACCCACCATTTACATTTTGTTTCTTCCAATGGTTTTTCTTCAAACCCCCGCACAGTTTCTCACGGCGTTCCTCAGGGCTCTGTCCTCGGTCCCCTCCTTTTCACCCTTTACACGCTCCCTCTGGGCGACGTCATCCGCAAACATGGGGTAAATTTCCACATGTATGCGGACGACACCCAGTTGTACCTTTCTGCCTCATCCCTCAACCCCCAGACGATCAATGTTCTGACACCATGTCTGTCCGACATCGAGTCGTGGACGAGGGACAACTTTTTGCAATTGAACGTGAGTAAGACCGAGGCCCTCCTGATTGGCTCAAGCCAGCGCCTCCGCACATCGGGCGCTGCCAGCCTCAACATCCAAGGCTGCACTCTCCACCTCACAAAGCCAGTCAGGAACCTCGGCATCATGTTCGATCAAAAACTTTCCTTCCTCCCCCACATCCGCGCCTTGACCGGCACCGCTTATTTCCACCTGCGCAACATTGCCAGGCTCCGCAACTATCTTACCCCCCGCGCTGCAGAAACACTCGTGCATGCATACATCACCTCACGGCTGGACTACGGAAATTCTCTCCTCGTTGGCCTCCCCAGTTCCTCCATTCATAGGCTGCAGGCAATCCAAAACTCTGCAGCCCGTGTACTATCCCGCACCCGCCTCCGCGACCACATAACCCCCACCCTCGCCCGTCTCCACTGGCTCCCCATCCTCCAGAGGATCGAGTTCAAGATCCTCGTCCTCACCTTCAAGGCCTTACACGGCCTTGCCCCGCCCTATTTAACCGATCTACTCTCCCTCTACACGCCCACCCGGACCCTCCGTTCAACAGGACTTGGCCTGCTCCAAGCCCCCCGCCCGAACCGCCCCACCATCGGAGGCCGGGCCTTCAGTTTCTCCGCTCCCACCTTATGGAATGCCATCCCTCAATCCCGCCGTTTCGTCTCTTCCCTTTCCTCTTTCAAGGCCGGTTTGAAGACTTTCCTCTTCGATCGTGCCTTTTGTTCCACCCCAAACTCTTTTACCTCCCCTTCGTGTTTCACCCCTTCCCAAACACTCCCCTCCCAGCTCGGGTCACACGCCTCCTGTGCAGCGCCTTGGGACGTCCTCCCGACGTGAAAGGCGCTCTATAAATGTAATTTGTTGTTGTTGTTGTTGTGTGTTCGGACTATCGAACCTTCGGACTATCGATTGCCCCCCGACTCTATCTCTCTCCCAGACCTAGACCTGGAGCCAAGGTGTTCTGTCAGTGTGTGACTTTCTAACTGTCTCTAACACTCTCTAACTTTCTGTGACTCTTTCTCTGTCTCTAACTGTCTTGAGTGTGTGTATGTGTGTGACTCTCTTATCAGTTTTAAACCATGTGTCTCTCTCGCAGGCCAGGCCCTGGAGCCAGGCTGTTCTGAGTCTGTGACTCTCTCTCCCTCTATGTGTGTGTGACTATCTAGTTGTCTCTAACCCACATCCGTCCGTCCGTCCCGCCACGTCCGTCCGTCCCGTCCGTCCCGTCCCGTCCGTCCGTCCGTCCGTCAATAGTTAGAGAGACACATACACAGAGGGTTAGAGACAGAGAGAGTGTCACAGAGAGAGAGAGACAGAGTTAGAGACACACACAGCTGGTGAGAGAAATGCATGCACATAGAGGGTAAGAGACAGAGAGTCAAACACATACACACACAGGGAGAGAGACAGTTGGAGACACACAAACACACACAGAACAACCTGGCTCCAGGTCCCGGCCTGGGGAGAGAGAGACAGACACAGGGTTAGAGATAGTTAGAGAGTCTCTCTCACTCACACACACACACACACACACACAGGGTTAGAGATGGAGAGAGAGTCACAGACAGGGTTAGAGACACAGACACACACAGAGGTTGAGAGAGAGAGTCACACTCATAGAGGGTTAGAGACAGAGAGAGTCAAACACACAGACACACACTTTTTCAGAGGGTGACAGATGCAGAGAGTCACACAGAGAGAAATGGACAGGGTTAGAGACAGTTAGAGAGTCACATGCACACACACAGGGAGATAGGGAGATTCATACACCTACACAGAGGGTTAGAGGCAGAGAGTCATGGAGAGAGACGGGGTAAGAGACAATTAGAGAGTGACACATACACACACAGAGGGAGATAGAGACACACGCACATACATACACAGTCGGTTAGAGATAGAGTGACAGTGACACACAGAGGGAGATAGAGCCCCATGCGCGTGCACACAAAAGAGGGTTAGAGATAGAAAGTCACAGAGAGAGAGACAGGCAAGGGACAGTTAGAGAGACACGTATACAGAGGGTTAGAGACAGAGAGAGTGTCACAGAGAGAGAGAGTGAGAGAGGGTTAGAGATACTTAGAGAGTCTCTCACACACACACAGGGTTAGAGACAGAGACAGAGAGAGAGTCACAGACAGGGTTAGAGACACAGACACACAGCGGTTGAGCGACACACACGTACACACAGAGGGTTAGAGACAGAGAGAGTGTCACAGAGAGAGAGAGTGAGAGAGGGTTAGAGATACTTAGAGAGTCTCTCACACACACACAGGGTTAGGGACAGAGAGAGAGTCACAGACAGGGTTAGAGACACACAGACACACAGCGGTTGAGCGACACACACATACACACAGAGGGTTAGAGACAGAGAGAGTGTCACAGTGAGAGAGAGAGAGGGTTAGAGATACTTAGAGAGTCTCTCTCACACACACAGGGTTAGAGACAGAGAGAGAGTCACAGACAGGGTTAGAGACACACAGACACACAGCGGTTGAGCGACACACACATACACACAGAGGGTTAGAGACAGAGAGAATCAAACACAAAACAGAACAACCTGGCTCCAGGTCCTGGCCTGGGAGAGAGATAGAGAGACACACACAAACACGCTAAGGGTGAGAGACAGAGAGAGAATCACACACAGTAAGAGACAGATAGGGTTAGAGACAATTAGAGAGTCACACACACACAAAGGGTTAGAGATTGAGAGAGAGTCATACACACAGACACACACAGTCAGAGGGAGGCAGAGAGACACAGGGTTAGAGACAACTAAACATTCACACACACATAGAGGGAGAGAGAGTCAGAGACAGAACAGCCTGGCTCCGGGACCTGGCCTGGGAGAGAGATAGAGACACACACACACTAAGGGTGAGAGACAGAGAGAGAGTCACACCCAGTGAGCGAGAGACAGGGTTAGAGACAGTTAGAGAGTCACACACACACAAAGGGTTAGAGACAGAGAGAATCCCACACACGCACACACACTAAGTGTGAGAGACAGAGAGAGATTCACACCCAGTGAGCGAGAGACAGGATTAGAGACGTTAGAGAGTCACACACACACAAAGGGTTAGAGACAGAGAGAATCACACAGACATACACACACAGTGAGATGGAGAAAGAGAGACACAGAGTTAGAGACAATTAGAGAGTCACACACACACATAGAGGGAGATAGACACACATGCACAGTCGGTTAGAGACAGAGCGAGAATCACACACACAGAGCGTTAGAGATAGAGAGAAAGTCACAGAGAGAGAGAGAGGACAAGGGCCAGTTAGAGAGACATACACAGAGGGTTGGAGACAGAGAGTGTCACAGAGAGAGTCCTTGTAAAAAAAGAGTACCATGGTTCTGGTGGTTGTACTACTATCATAACCATAGTACTAACACCATTACCATGGTACTTTTTTTACAAGGGAGAGAGAGAGATAGGGTTAGAGCCACACATACACACACAGGGTGAGAGAAATGCTACACACAGGGTTAGAGACAGAGAGAGTCAAACACACAGGGAGAGAGACAGTTAGAGTGAGAGACACACACACACAGAACAGCCTGGCTCTAAGTCCCGGCTTGGGGAGAGAGAGAGAGAGAGACAAACACAGGGTTAGAGATAGTTAGAGCGTCTCTCATACACACACACACAGAGTTAGAGACAGAGAGAGAGTCACAGACAGGGTTGAGACACACAGATACAGAGGTTGAGAGAGTCACACACACATACACACAGAGGGTCCTTTACGACTCGTTTATCACTTATAAAACATGGACTATGTTATAGGACTGCATAAAACACAGCTCTTTAGGTAATCTGCACACTTTAACAAATCATTATTGTCTTCAACTGACAGCTGAAAATAGGAAGCACTTTGTCACATCCACAGACCTTTAAACAAAATCACTAAACTTTCTACTTCTGACTTCTTTCTTACTTTGGCATAATTGATAGGTACGTGGAGATTGGAATGAATGAAGAGAAACGCTAGACTACAAAACTGCATAGAATTACCTAGAATATTACAGTACAGAAACAGACATTCAGGCCAACTGGTCTGTCCTAGTGTTCGTACCCCACGTGAGCTTCCACCCTTCTTGGTGAAAACCTGGTTCAATTGTTAGCACTCTTGTCTGCAATTCAAGAAGGTTGTGGGTTCAATCACATCATCGCAACATTGAGGGTAAAACTCCAGTACGATGCTGGTAGCGCTTTAATGTCAGAGGTGCTGCCCTTCAGATCAAACATTATCCTGAGGTCCTGTCTGTTCAGGGGGATGTTAAAAATCCCATAGCACTATTTGAAAAGAGAAGGGAGTTTACATTAAATTGGTCATTCACCTCATGTCTGTAGCATATTGCAGTGTATAAATTGCCACCTGAGTTTGCCTATGAAATACACTCAGTACACTTCACTATACAAGTGTTGTTAAGCCCTGTGAGACATCGATGACCTACGGTACTGTACCAAATGCAAGGATTATAAGCATGATAATACATGCAACTTTGATACTATTTACTTTTTTCCTTCAAATAGAAGTGATCCCTGGTGCAAGAAAGAACCTTCTGGTGACTCTTCTCAAAACAATTGAGCTGCAGCAGAGACAGAGAGGCCTGTGTGGAGTTGGAGCATGTTCTGCAAACACAAGGATTAATATTATCTGTTATGCAAAAAAATCCCCAAATATTTACTGATTTTAAAAAAAAGTTCTGTTTATGGCAGATAGTGGATTCAAATGAAAACAGATTCAGGCATCCTGCCGAGTTGCTGTTTCCAACCTGGAATGTAATGAGATTGAAATCCTTAATCCTGCGCAGAGGTGTGGTGCTCAGATCCACTGCGGAAAAAATTGACTCAGCCTGCCACTGTGCGGATAAATCTCTTCAACAATGCATTAAAATAAAGTGCTTGGTTGAATGCTAATGAAAGAAGCATGATGGGGAAGTGTAAAGAACGAGCAGAGCAGTGGGAGAGAGTACATTAGAAGCACGAGCATCATGAGGGATTTCAAAAGACATCAACCAGGAAGGCACGGTGCAAGGTCAGTACAGTACAGATAGGTTTTCTTAAAATGGTTATTGAAGGAGATACAAATTTTGCTTTAAAATTTGCACGTGATTTAAAAAATATTACCTTGTTGATGCATGGCAAATAATAAATATCATCTATTGAGTAATTCATAATGAGTTTCTTTATTATCCTGATAATTTACAATAGTAATTCGTAACTAGTTTTTTTTATTATGGGGTTAATTTCCACCAATGTTAATTTATACCCAAACCTCCCACACTTGCCTACAAACACAAAAGCATTATATGGTAAATGTCAATGTCTTGATGACTTGATAAGGCACTGTCTCAGGATTATGATTATTATTATTATAAAATACAGGGAGACCAAAAAGTCATGAAGTTACAACAACAAAATTACATTTGTATAGCACATTTCACATCAGGAGGTTGTCTCAAATCGCTGGACAATCAGTGTTTCAGACCCAAACTGGGGTCAGAATCGGGAAGGGTGGAGGGAATGGAGGGGAAGGAGGGTGACCGATGGCACAGTCGAAGAGGAGGGGCTTAGGCAGGACTTGAATAAGGCTAGGGAGGGGGTGAGGCAGAGGGATTGCGGGATGGAATTTTAGAGGTTGGGGACAGAGTGGCTGAAGGCTCGGCCGCTGATGGTGGGGTGGGTGGGTGGGGGACATGGGAACAGGCTGGGGCCCGCTGAGCGAAGGGAGCAGACAGGTTGGTAGAGGGGTTAAAGGTGAACAACAGGATCTTGAATTGAATCCTCTGAATGATGGGGAGCCAATAGAGCCAGGCATGAATGGTAGAGATGGGGTCGTGGAGCTTGGTGCAGGAGAGGACATGGGCTGCAAAGTTCTGGATGATCTGCAGCCTATGGAGGGAGGAGTTGGGCAGGCCGACAAGCAGGTCATTAGCATAATTGAGCCTGGGCGTGATGAAGGCATGAATGAGTTTCAGTGGCCTGAAGGGCAAGATAGTGGCGGAGTCGGGCAATGTTGCAGAGGTGAAGGAAAGCAGAGCTACGGTATTATCTAACAATAAAATTCCTTTATGATGTATTAGACATTGTAATGGTATCACAACTTTATAATAATCTTTGCATTTGATATATTTTATTGTGTCTTCGAGACATAAAGTCTCAAAGCACTTCTGATTATATTGGAAAGTGAATTAACTGTACATTTTGTGGTGGAAACACAGGAGCCAATTGTGCACAGCAGTGTCCCACGAATAGTTGTGGGTTGAAGCAATCAATTTTGACCAATTTCTTCCTTTGAAGGAATTATTAGCCTTGGAATAAAAAAGAGGTAGACATTTATTTGGGGAGGATGGGTGTGTGAGGTTATGGGGAGAGAGTTGGGGAGTGGGATTAAATTGCTCTTTTTAAAAAGCCGGCACAGACTCGATGGGCCGAATGGCCTCATTTTGTGCCATAAGATTCTATCATTAACGATCGACCAATCAACTAACAACTGGGTTCCTACTTCTAGAAAAACAGAGGCATGTGAAATAAGGAAATGTGCCTAACATTTCACCCTGCTGGGAAGCAAACCAAAATCCTCCTGCGTGTGAGCCGAGTGCTCTAACCACTGACCGCTACAACAACAACAACAAATTACACTTATAAAGCGCCTTTCACGTCGGGAGGACGTCCCAAGGCGCTGCACAGGAGGCGTGTGACCCGAGCTGGGAGGGGAGTGTACGGGAAGGGGTGAAACACGTAGGGGAGGTTGAAAAATTCTGGGTGGAACAAAAGGCACGGTCGAAGAGGAAAGTCTTCAAACCGGCCTTGAAAGAGGAAAGGGAAGAAACGAGATGCAGGGATTGAGGAATGGCATTCCATAGGGTCGGAGCAAAAAAACTGAAGGCTCGGCCTCCGATGGTGGGGCGGTTCGGGCGGGGGGCTTGGAGCAGGCCAAGTCCTGCTGAACGGAGGGTCCAGGTGGGCTTATGGGGGGAAAGTAAATTGGTTAAATAGGGCGGGGCAAGGCCGTGTAAGGCCTTGTAGGTGAGGACGAGGATCTTGAACTCGATCCTCTGGAGAATGGGGAGCCAATGGAGATGGGCGAGAGTGGGGGTTATATGGTCGCGGAGGCAGGTGCGGGATAATACACGGGCTGCAGAGTTTTGGATGACCTGCAGCCTGTGAATGGAGGAACTGGGGAGGCCGACGAGGAGAGAGTTTCCGTAGTCCATCCTTGAGGTGATGTACGCGTGCACGAGTGTTTCAGCAGCACGGGGGGTAAGATAATTGCAGAGCCTGGCAATATTGCGCAGGTGGAAGTAAGCGGTGCCGGTCAAGGCACGGATGTGAGGGAGGAAGGAGAGTTTTTGGTCGAACATGATGCCGAGGTTCCTGACTGGCTTTGTGAGGTGGAGAGTACAGCCTTGGATGTTGAGGCTGGCAGTGCCCGATGTGCGGAGGCGCTGGCTTGAGCCAATCAGGAGGGCCTCGGTCTTACTCACGTTCAATTGCAGGAAGTTTTCCCTCGTCCAGGACTTGATGTCGGACAGGCATGCTGTCAGAACATCGATGGTCTGGGGGTTGAGGGATGAGGCAGAAAGGTACAACTGGGTGTCGTCCGCATACATGTGGAAATTTACCCCATGTTTGCGGATGACATCGCCCAGAGGGAGGGTATAAATGGTGAAAAGGAGGGGGCCGAGGACAGAGCCCTGAGGGACGACGTGACAAGCTGTGCGGGGGTTTGAGGAAAAACCATTGGAAGATACAAAGTGTAAACGGTGGGTCAAGTAGGAATAGAACCAGTCAAGGACTGTGCCTTGAAGGTTGAGGTGGGAGGAAAGACGTTGGAGGAGGATGGTGTGATCGACTGTGTCGAACGCAGCAGACAGGTCAAGGAGGACGAGGAGGCAAAGGGAGCTCTGGTCACAGGCGGTTAGGATATCATTTGTAACCTTAACCAGGGTAGTTTCTGTGCTGTGAATAGGGCGGAAACCTGATTGGAGGGGTTCAAGGAGTGAGTGAGTTGAAAGGAAAGAGCGGAGCTGGGAGGCAACCACTCTTTCAAGGACCTTGGATAAAAACGGGAGGTTGGAGATGGGTCGATAGCTTGATGGTTGCGACGCATCAAGGGAGGGTTTCTTCAGGATAGGGGTGATGGTGGCTGTTTTAAGGGAGGTAGGGACGGTGCCTGAGGAGAGGGAAAGGTTGATGGTGTCAGAAATGAACGGGGCCAAAAGGTGGAGCTGGGTGTGGAGGAGGGGGGGTGGGGATGGGGTCCAATGGTGGGTTTCATGGAGGTGATTATTTTTGTGATTAAAAACGGGGTGGTGGGGTTGAAAGTATGAAATGGGTGGGGGTTGAGATAACGGATGGAGGGGCGGAGGTGGAGGAGTGGTGGGGGGAGGAAACCGTGGAGAGGATTCTCTCTATTTTGGACTCGAGGAAGTCCAACATCTCCTCACAACGTTCGTTTGAGGAGAGGATCTGCGAAGCGAGACGGGGGGGTGGGGGGGGCGGAGGAGCTGGTTGGTGGTGGCGAAGAGGAGGCGATGGTTGTCCTTCACTTCCAGGATTATCCTGGAGTAGAAGGCTGATTTGGCGGTGGCTAGGGCGGAGCGATAAAATTTGATGCGGTCCAGCCAGATTTGCCGGTGGACCCTGAGGCCAGATTTGAGCCAGGTGCGTTCAACTGCTCTCACTTGGCTTTTGAGGGAACGGAGGTGAGTTGTGTACCACGGTGATGATCGGGAGTGGGAGTCGGTTCTGGAGGTGAGGGGGGCCAGGGTGTCGAGGGTAGTGGAGAGGGTGTTATGGAGGGCGGTGGTGGTGGAGGATGGGTCGGTGCAAAAAGAGTGCCACTGTGGGAGGAGGTCGGAGGTTTCGAGGGCAGAGGTGAAAGTTTAAGGGGGAATCTTCTTCCAGGGCCGGTGGAAGATGGTGGTGGGTTTGGAGGTGGAGGGGGAGGGATAAAGGTGTTGAAAGAAATGAGGAAATGGTCTGAAATGGCCTTGTCGGTGATGGTGACGCCAGAGACGTTGAGGCCTTGGGTGATCACCAGATCGAGCTGTGGGTGTGGGTGGCAGTGTTAATGTGAAGGGAGAAGTTGAAAGACGAAAGTAAAGAGGAGAATTCAGAGGAAATGGGGCAGGAGGGAGTGAAATGGAGGTTGAAGTCACCAAGAATAATAAGGCGATCAGAAGAGGCACAAAGGGAAGTTAAAAGTGAAGAGAAATCTGAAATGAAAGTGGGGGAGGGTTTGGGGGGACGATAAACTAATAGGATTTTGAAGGAATTGTGGGAGGAGTGAGAAAGGGTGAGCTGTTCAAAAGAAGGGAAAGAACCGGAGGAGTAGGGGGATAGGGCGAGGGATGTCTTTGAAATAAAGGCCACACCACCGCCACGACGGTTGGGTCGAGGAGCATGGTGGAATGTGTAGTTGGGTGGTGTGGCTTCAACGAGGGGGAAAGTGTCGCCTGGGGTGATCCAAGTCTCCGTCAGGGCCATGATGTCAACGCTCTCATCAAGGATGAGATCGTTGATGGCCAGGGTCTTGTTGCAGACAGAGCAGACATTTTGGAGGCCGATGTGGAAAGATCAATTGGCCGAGGGGTGTGAGGGGGGCTGGGATGGTCGGCGGGGAGGGTGGGGATCTGAATAAGGGAGGAGAGGTTGACCCCCCGGGTTTGTGTCCGGTGGGGCTAGCGGTGATGGTGGGGGACAGGGCACTTGGTGTGACTGCTATTGGACAACCAGTGCCGAGTGCCACGGTGAGCCCGACGGAGGATTCCAAAACTGGAACAAAGAGAAGCGGTGGGAGGGTCGAG
The DNA here is from genome assembly GCA_035084275.1 of Hydrolagus colliei. NCBI lineage: Eukaryota > Metazoa > Chordata > Chondrichthyes > Chimaeriformes > Chimaeridae > Hydrolagus > Hydrolagus colliei. The sequence goes on along the minus strand of CM068744.1, from coordinate 82,623,591 downwards.
CAGGGACAGAAGACGAGGAGGGCGAAGAGAAAGAAGGGTAGAGAGGGAATAACGGAGAGGGGGGGGGGGGGTTGGGGGGAAAAACTTGAGGAGGGGGAGGGATGCTCGGGTCAGGACTCCTGAGCTTTACTACTGAAAAATAGCACTTCTCAGCCCTGATTTTAAGATTTGAGTGTTGCTTTGAGGCATGAAAAACTAGTTGAATAATGATTGCCGAGGGAAGACTAAGTGGGGAGAGTGGTGGGATAAGAAAAGTGGAATAACAAGTTCAAATGCCTAACATAAACCATACCTGGAGGAGTTAAGATTCTATTATGCTATTAATAATAATCCTTGCATTTGATATGCAGCCTTATCATGTCGTCAGGATGTCTCAAATCACTCAAAGATTACTGTATATTGTAAAGTCAATTGACCTGATAGTTTGTGGGAGAAATGCGACAGCTATTTGCACACAGCAATGTCCCAGAAACAGTTGTGGATTGAGTGATCAAATTATTACACTGTAATACTGTATATATATTTATATATTCAAAGGGATTATTACCCCTAGAAAATATTACTATTATAAGGAAAGCTATTTCCATTTAACATTCGTCATTCACACTTTACATGGGAACTCTGTGTGTGTTATTGGAGCCTGGAGGGTGTAGCTGAGTGTGTGTTGTTTTGTGTGTGTGTATTTGTGTAGCGGGAGCCTATGTCTATATGTACAGCTGGAATCTGTGTGAGTGTGTGTATAGGTGTAGCTGGAGTTTGTGTGGGTGTAATCATCCTCCCTTCATCCCTCCTGAACCCAACCACCAACGTGGGTGAGGATCTGACTGTCCAGCTTTGGGGTGTAGTGGACCGGGATGTCCTCCTGACATGAAAGGCGCTGTACAAGTGTAATTTGTTGTTGTTGTATGTAGCTGGAGCCTGTGTGTGTGTGTGTGTGCAGCTTCTGAAATCTAGAGCTGTCTCCAAATCTATCTGCTCCCCCTGGTTTAACAGTCACCACTGCTCCCTCAAAACAAAAACACATACGCTTGAGTGCAAATGACACAAATTCGGCCTCACAATCCACTGCCAGCTATGGATCAAGAATGTCTGCAATTATGTGCTGACTAACCTCTATAAAACTTTGGTGAGGCCTCAGCTGGAATACTGTGTTCAATTCTGGTCACCACACTACAGAAAGGATGTGAAGACATTGGAAAGGGTACAAAGAAGATTTACTAGGATGGTGCCAGGATTGAGGGACTTCAGCTAAGAGGAGAGGCTAGATAAGCTAGGGTTATTCTCTCTGGAGCAGAGAAGATTGAGGGGAGACCTAATAGAGGTTTATAAGATCATTTCGACAGGGCAAATAGAGAAAAACTATTTCCACTCGTGGGCGAATTTGTGACTCGTGGTCACAGATTTAAAATAGTTTCAAGGCGAAGCAGAGGGGAGCTGAGGAGAAATGTTTTCACTCAGTGAGTTGTTCGAATCTGGAATGCATTGCCTGAAAAGGTGGTGGAGGCTGATTCGATAACAACTTTTAAAAGGGAATTAGATCTTTATTTAGGGAGAACAGGTCTATTAGGCTATGGGGAGCGGGCAGGGCAGTGGGATTGAATCGCTCTTTTCAAAGAGCCGGCACAGAATAGATGGGCTGAATGGCCTCCTTTTGTGCCGTAACATTCTATGAATCTATGAATCTATGAATCAACTCTCCCTCTCGCAGACGAATACTGCAACTCAAAGGCACTGTTTCTCATCATCCATCATGTTCATCATGTTCTCTTTTCTTATCTGGCAGACATCAGCGCCTGGATGAGTGAAAACACCTAAATGTTAACAAGAAGGAAGCCATACGCCTTGACTCCCGTCAAAGTCTTTTGTCCTGTGGCTCTGGCCTCCTCAACATCCCCAGTCTATCCCTGATACACACTGAACCGGTGCACAACCTCGGTGTCAGATTTGACCCATAGCTGGTCTTCCTTCCCCACATGTGGTCTCTAACTCCCTACCTCTCTGACCTGCTCACTCCCCCAACTCACGACCCACTGCCTCTGCTCGACTGGATCCTCATGCCCTCTGTGTACCATTGGCTGGCTGCGCTTTCAGCCACTGTGCTTCAAGACTCTGGTACAATCTATCCCTCTGCCTTGCCTCTTTCGTCCCCAACTTCAGGTTTTGGCTGAAGACCATCTCCCAACTGCTACCAGCCACCTGCCCACTCTCCCCCCACCCGCCCGAACTGCCCCCACCTCCGCCAGCTCCCCCCCTCTGCCCACTCCCACACCATCCGCCCGCGCTCCCTACTCTGCCCGAACTCCCCCCCCTCCACCAGCTCCGCCCACTCCCTCCCCTCTGCCCGCTCACTGTCCCCACCTGCAGCCGCCCCCCCCTCCGCCCGCGCCCCCCTCTCCGCCCGCACTCCCTGCCTCCGCCCGCGCTCCCGCCCGCGCCCCACTCTCCACCCGCGCTTCCCCCTCCTCTCCCCCTCCGCCCACTCCCTCCCCTCTGCCCGCTCCCCCCTCTGCCCACTCACTGTCCCCACCTGCAGACGCTCCCCCCACTCCGCCCGCACTCCCCCCCTCCGCCCGCGCCCCCATCTCCGCCCGCGCTCACCCCTCCGCCCGCTCCCCCACTCCGCCCGCGCTTCCACCTCCGCCCGGGCCCCCCTCTCCGCCCGCACTCCCCTCTCCGCCCGCGCTCACCCCCTCCGCCCGCCCCCCCCCTCCTGGGCCTCCCCTCTCCGCCCGCGCCCCCCCCCCCCCTCTCTGCCCGTGCATGTCCCCCCTACGCACGCGTCCCGCCCTCCGCCCACTCTTCCCCCCACCCCGCCCCGAGCTACCCTGTCCGAGAGGCACTATATTAAGCAAGTCACTGTATGAATGCAAATCGTTGTTGCGTGTCACACGCCTCCTGTGCAGCGCCTTGGGACGTCCTCCCGACGTGAAAGGCGCTCTATAAATGTAATTTGTTGTTGTTGTTGTTGTGTAGCTGGAGCCTGTGTGTGTGAGACAGCGCGTGGACGGGTCCTGGTTGCGTATGGGCGGGGCCTAAGTGGACTGTGGGCGGGACCTTGGTGGGCTGTGGGCGGGGCTTTGAGTGACTGTGACGCGACTGAGGGTGACTGTGGGCGGGACTGGGGGTGGCTGTGGGCGGGGCTGGGGAGGGCCGGGCTGGGTTCTGTGTTGGTGGCTGTGGGCGGGGTCACGACCGTGGGCGGGGCTGGAGCTGTGGGTGGAGCCGGGCTGGAGGGGTGTATGAGTGGGCGGGGCGATGAGTGGGCGGGGCCTGGGCTGGAGAGGGGTTTGTGGGCGGGGTCTGGACTGCGGGCTACACTGGGCTGGGGGCTGGGTGCTGGGGGCGGGGTCTGGGCTGCGGATAGGGGCGGGGCCCGGGCTGCGTGCTTCAGGGGCGGGGCCAATGCTGGGTGGGGGCGGGGCCTGTGCTGTGGGCAGCACTGGGTGGGGGCGTGGCCTGGGCTGTGGGGCGGGGGCGGGGCCTGGGCTGCGAGCAGCACTAGGCTGGGGGCGGGGCCTGTGCTGTGGGCAGCACTGGGTGGGGGCGTGGCCTGGGCTGTGGGGCGAGGCCTGGCCTGTGGGCTGCATTAGGCTGGGGGCGGGGCCTGGCCTGTGGGCTGCACTAGGCTGGGGGCGGGGCCTGGGCTGTGGGCTGCACTAGGCTGAGGGTTGGGGGGGGGTGCTGGGCTGGCAGGATGGCCAGGCCGCTCTGAGCCGGGGCTCAATACAGCAGCGGCTGCCACACAACACGGGGGGAAAATGGCGGGAAGGAAAAGCCTGCTGCTGGAGGGTGAGTTGTCACCATCACCTCGGCTTTCACCCCGAGACAGACAGAGAGACATGGCCGCCGACATGTCTCTGTGTGTGATGTGCCAGGAGGCGGCGGTGTCTGTGTTGAGGCCCCAAAAAGGTTCCCCCCCAGACTAGGCCTTTAATAGGAGCAAAGGGCATTGCTTCACTGTCTCTCTCTCTCTCTCTCCCTCCCTCCCTCCCTCCCTCCCTCTTCCCCAATAAGTCAGTCACCTCTACAGCTTTAATAAGAAGAGAAGCCCTGCCGGCCGGCCGGCACCGCAGGGTTTATTTGAGCAAATCTCCCTCCCTCCAGAATCATCATCTGTGTGTCTGTGCTGGGTGGTCAGCACATTAACAAGGTGCTGGGAGTCTGCCTGCCTGCCGTGTGTCTGTCTGATATATAATTGCTGTTTGCATCATTCTCATGCGATGTATCAGTTGGACAATAATTGTGTCGAGTGTACGGTTTACCTGCGACACCCACTTGCTTCAACATCACCCAACCTCGGCACCTGTACACGATGATTGTGGTGGATGGACTGGTGGGAGAGAGAGGGCGAACCGGTTCAGCTTTGACAGTGGCTCCCAAGGAAAGTAAACTTCAATCTCTCTCTCTTGTGGGGGTCACTTTGCCCTTTCAAAATACCTGCAAAAGCGAATGGAGTGGGTGGGGAGCGTTGCGCTGTACATGTAGAGTCTTGAGATCTCAGCGCCTTGGGACGTCCTCCTGACTTGAAAGGTGCTAAACAAACTGAATTAGCTGTTGTGGTATTGTACTCCACGTTGGACTGTGAAGGGAAGCTTTTCTTTCTGTGTGAGACAGTGCTACTGCAGGCAATTTAAAAAAATGTAAAAGCTAGGCTGTTTTTTTTCCCCCCCTTACCTTCTTTCTCCCCTCCCCCACCGTAAACATTGACACAGGCCCAGGCCGTTTGAATTTATATGGAAATATCCAAATAAACAAGCGGTGATTTTAAAGTTTTTTTAAAAAAATTAAATAATAACTGGATCGTTAGCTTGTGTAATTTCTTTGCCGGGAAGCATAGCGTCACAAATTTGTATGGTATCATTATTTACAACGCAACTATTTATTTAAGGCCTAGTTTGGATGGGAGAAAAGAGTAGCTGATCATAAAATGGGGTTGTGGAGGTTATGCTTTTGAAAACCGGCACAAGTTCTCAGGCTTAGTTGCAGGTTAGCATAGGTTCTCACCCTCAGTTGAAGGCCCTGTGTAAATCAACTTCTCACTTCAATATGTTAAGAATTTAATTAGATTTGAATTAAGCTTCATTAATGACTTCCTATCAGACAGACACATGCGTATGAGTCTCACGGGAATATTTGTGTATCAATTTTCAATAATAGGCATAATTATTGTGTTTGCCAATTTGTCTCCTCTTCTGCCTAACTGTGGTACAGTTCATTGTCACTGACTACTCCAGTACTTTGCCAAAAAATGTTAAATCTTTCACGACTGAGTCTAGACAATGGCGACCAACAGGTTGTGGGAATGTGAAGGGGATCGCAGCTGAGCACAATTGTATTAGCTGGCAACATGTGAGGTGAAGAGATGGTTCCTCAATAGTGGTCAAGATTGGAAAATGCTTTGAGCTTTTCTTCTGTTGAGATAAATTGCCCTAACAGTTTCGCTGACTAAACTAGCACATACTGGAATAATAATATGTGCTCCTTCTAGTCTGTATGGATTAGTGCTATATTGGATAGCACCATTATTTACTGGATCATGAGCTGGGCCAATAGAAAAGTATCGACGTACTTTTTCTGCAGAATCTACTACAAAAGCCCTCATCCGCTACAAATGCTCTACACACACCTTTTCCCTATTAACCTGCACACAGTGAGCTAGGCCTTGGGCCTTTCGCACTGTTTGCTGGACTCTGCTACTGAGATTGGAGTAGATATTTCAGCACTTTGGGACATCCTCAATGCCTTGGGACATCCTCCCGACGTGAAAGGCTCAACAAATGTCATTTTGTTGTTGTTATCTGATTGCACAAGTGCAGTGTGGGGAGTGTTGGTATTGTGGCATCAATGTGAGCGGGAACTCGGCTTCGCAAGCGCCTGCAGCCTAACCCGGGTTCCTGCGGCCAGTTTTTGTTAAGTGCTATACTTTTCACATTAACATTTTAAATATGCAGTAGCTATGTTTTCTACCTAGCTTTGCCTTTTGTATTTACCAACTAGGATTGCGCATAAGCTGTGTGGCTGTTTGTCATATGTCGTATGTGACTTTGCTGGGAGATGGCTCTGTGTGGTGTGCTTGCTGGAATTCTTTTCTGAACAGGTAGATAAGTGCTGGTGCATAGTTCTGCAGGTGCCAGGTTCCTTCGGACACTTTGCCAATTGGACATTCTTTATATGTGGTCCTCAGTGAAGTGAATAGGCTCTTTGACCTGCCTTGTCTTCACTCAGTCAACACACAAGGAACAGGACAATGTATTGGGGCTGGAAAAGACTTGTGGAGCAAAAAAAAAGTAATCTTATCTTACTACCACCCCACAATTGATTTCTTTGCCAAATAACATTCTAATTTTCTTTTGAATTTACTGACATCACAAATATATCACGTAGAAGGATTATTATTTTATTCATCATTCCACCATCTCCCTACCAGCTCCCTGGGTTGTCTGTTCCACGCAATCAACACCCTTTGTGTAAAACAATTAATTCTGGTTTGTCCACTTGCCTTTTAGCTTCTGATATGTCCAACAACGTCCTCCCGCCCCACCCGTTGTTTCGTTTGTCACAGTGTTTTATTGCGGTTCAATTTATTGATGTCTTGAAAACGTAAATAGGAATTATGAGCCTGGACTTCGTTCGTGTGAACATGTGAACCTTTTGTAGCCCTGAGGTGCCCAGCTATCAATCCAGTTATTGTGCTTGTAACTTTTCCACTGCCAGAAATCTTCACTGTAATATGGAGACGAGAAGGGCATGCAGTACTCGTATTGGCTCAGTGAGTCATTGTTGTTAGTTTAAGTCTCATGTCGGGGCTTTAATGTTTTGTCCACCAAACATAGTGTCGATTTAGTTTACAGTATGTTCTGTGAAGCGCTTTGAGACGCCTAGAAGACGTGATAAGGCACTATATCAAATGCAAGGAATATTATTTAATCTCATCGTCTAGACTCTGATATTTGAGTGTTGGGGCTCTGTTATACTTTTGGAGGTTCTATCCTTCTGGTGAGACATTAAGCTGGTGGTTTCCAAACTGTGGGGTGTTGGGGGGCATGTACCGTTGGCTGGGGGGGGTGGGGTTGGCACAGAGCTTTAAAGTCTCGAGGACCTGAGTGTGCGGAGCCGAGTGTGAAGGAGGGGGACGCACAACAAATAAGTTGCTGAGTTAGGGGGGATGCCGCTATTCAAAATTTGGAAGCCACTGCCTTAAACCAAGGTTCTGTCTATCTGTTCAGTTGGATACATAGTATCAATCATATTACAGTAAAAGCCCGTTTATCCGGCACCCTCGGGACCTGGCCAATGCCAGTTAAAAGGTATGCCGAATATTCGAGCGGCCAGCTGCCGAAAACCCAACACAAAAAAAATTAACTTTTTTTAAACATTCCATAATAATAATAGACTAAATAATAACAGAATATTGTATGGATTCTTACCAATAAAGCAATAAATATCGATTACAATCTATAAACAGCACACAATTACAAAGCAAACTTCTACATCGGTGGACGGTACTGTCTTAAAGGGGCACTATCAGTTTTTCCTTTTTCTTTCTCTCCCTCCCTCTCTCTTTCACATATACTCAGTCAGTCTGGCATCTCAATGGCTCCAAACCCAACCCCCCTCCATTCCTCTCATTTTCCCTCTAAACTAAACAACTCACCCCCTCGCTGTCCTCCCACCTCTCTCTACCCCTCTCATTCCTCTCTCCCCTCCCACTCCTCTCTCTTTCTCCCCCCCCCCCCCCTCTTTCCCTCTCTTTCCCCCGCACCCTCTCTCCTTGTCCCACCCCACCCGCATCAAAAGAGTGTATAAACCCATGATACCGTCAGGCTACACAGGCAATGTAGTATCCGTCAGAGAGAGAGGGAAAGAAAGAAAGGGGACAAGATAGAAAGAGAGAGGGAGAGATAAAGAGGAAGGAAGGAGAGGGAGAGAGAGAAAGAAAAAAGGGGAGAGGGAGAAGAAAAAACACCAGCCCCTGTAAAATGAAAAACCTGGAAGTACCACTACCGGCAGCATTCAGAACTAATCATATTGTACTGTACTCTAGTGCAACAATCGACTCATTAAATGCTCCACCGCGATTATGCCGGATAAGATCCAGTTATTCGAATGGGGACCTTTTTTTTGAGGTGCTGGTTATACGGAAGTTACAGTTGATCGGGTCCGTAACGGGCTTTTATTGTATTTGATAAGTGAATAGAGTTTGTGCAGATATCTTGGGCTAACTATCCAATTAATTGTGGATGTTTATGGGACAAATACAGAGTCAATACATTTTCCAGGAAGCTCTGAAATAGTTGAGATGTTCTAATGTGACAAGATGTAATATCAAATGCAAGGATTATTTACTCCAGGTGTAGTGCTGTATATAAATTCAATCAGTGTTTTTTTTACACACTTTTCATTTACTTTGGACCCCAGATTGTATTTGCTTTCTACATTGCTGCCTGATGTTGTGTCCAATCTATCCACCATTAGTCTTTACACCCTCTCAAGTACATGTTCTGCTGACTAATGTATTTTACCTTATGTTCACATTGTTTGTTCTTTTCCAAACTCATAACACTGAATTGTCCACATTCAATTACATTTGCCACTTGCCTGCCCAGCTTCCAACTATGTTCAGATCCATCTGTCCATTATTTGGCCAACCTGCTCCCGTGTTTATCCCAGCCTGGTTTATCATAAGATGACATACACTTAGTTTCTGTCCCAAGATGTAAATCATTTATGTACAGTATCAACAGCACCTGCTCTCCCAGTGATCCCTCAGGCATGTGTTCTTTTAAGTAGGAGGTCAATGGTCAATAATCAGTAGTGAGAATTGTGGCTGATATTAATATATTAATTATATTGCCTGACTCCACCGTTACCTTAGCTCCACAGCCGCTGAAACTCTCACTCATGCCTTCATTATATTTCGGCTTTACTGCGCAAATGCTCTGCTTGTTGGCCTTCGCAATTCCTCCCTCCACAGATTGCAGGCCCATGTGCTTTACCGCTCCAAGCTCCGTGATCCCATCTCCCCCATCTTTGGCCGACTCCACTCCATTGGCTCCCCATCACCCAGAGGATCCAATTCAAGATGCTGGTCCTCACATCCAATGGTGGGGTGGGTGTGGCAGAGGACGTGTAGCAGGCTGGAGCCTACTGAGTGGAGGGGGTGGGCAGGTTGATAGGAGGTTAGGAGGTCACAGAGGTAGGGTGCGGAGAGGCTGTGGAAGGCTTTGAAGTTGAGGACCAGGATCTTGAATTGGATCCTCTGGGTGATGGGGAGTCAATGGAGTCCGGCGAGGATGGGCGAGATGGGGTCACGAAGCTTGGAGTGGTAGAGGACACGGGCCACAGAGTTCTGGATTATCTGCAGCCTGTGGAGGGAGGAATTGGGAAGGCTGACAATCAAGGTATTAGCGTAGTCGAGCTGGGATGTGATGAAGGCGTGAATGAGGATTTCAGTGGCCTGGGGGCAGGGGAGGAGGGGGGGTGAGGTAATGGTGGAGTCAGGTAATATTACCATTTAGCACAGTGTGATGGATCAATTATTGCATCCCAAATGCTGCCACGCCTAAGATCAGCTAACTCATCAGTGATCGAAACAGTGAATTTATGAAACGAGCCAATACAGCATCCCTTTTTCGCAATTCTTAAATTGTAAAGTAAAATTCTATCATTTAAACCATGCACTCAGAATGCAGAGCTCACCTGTATTTTTTTCTGAAGTGATCATCACCTACCCAACTGAAGAAAGTGATTTGCATCTCCTCAGATTGATTGTTGCAGCTGTGACCTTTTTCTTTTTGAACTACACTGTACTGGAAAGGGTAGAATGTCAGGAGAGACGAAAAGGACAGCCGGGCACTTTGATTCATTTAAAGAAATTGTTTGATGTTGGAATGACTTAGGTCAGAATTTTTGAAGCATTAGATCATCTGTATTTCATAATACACGTGGAGAAACAATGATTTGTCAGCATTTAACTTGCTTTCTGTCAGCTTCAAACTGCGTTTTCAAGTTTAAAATTGTTGTGCAAATCTACACAAAAATACTTTAGCTTTCTGCCACACATTCAGATGTACACTAGTTCCTATATTATGTGAGGTGAAGATGACATTTTTATTTTAACACTTATTGAATCTAAGCAGGGACAGATTTTAAAAGTGCTTTTCATTTTTACCTGTTATTAGGGGGCCAAGGCAATGTACGGCTTTTCACCCGTCCATCTCTCCGACCCGCTGTCTCCCTATCAGCCTGCCCATCCCCTCCGTTCAGCGGGCTCTGGCCTGCTCCACGTCCCCCGTCCGAACCGCCCTACCATCGGTGGCCGGGCTTTCAGACTCTCTGCTCCCACACTCCATCCCTTCGCCTTCCTCCTTCAAGGCCGGTCTGAAGAACTTCCTATTCGACCGCGCCTTCTACCCCCCTCTTCTCCCTCTCCTTCTCTCCTTTCCCCTATTCCCAACCCCCCCCCACTGCTTGCGTCCCGACCTAACTGTTCAGCGCCTTGGGACGTCCTCCCAATGTGAAAGGTGCCCTATAAATGTAATTTTGTTGTTGTTGTTGTATGTCCATTCTTGTTGAATTTGTTTTTAAAGAATGCATGAGTTCTGACCCTTTTCCTAAATGTGTTTACGAATCCTAATATCACCATGTGTCAGGAGTCTGCAACACTCACGCCTCGCCTCTGGCTAACACTCCAGTGCAGTACAGGTGTGTGGTGTGTGCTGTGTTCAGACAACACCCACCCACTGAGATGAACATTTAAGATCCCATGACATTATTCAAAAAATGAAGGATGTTTCTCCTGGTGTCTTGACCAACAATCCCCAATAAAATTGATAATTCACTTCCTGATTGACTTGTTTGCCTACAGAAGTGTCACCACTGTAGGGTTACACCACTCTTTGCAGTATATACTGTGAAGCACTTTGAGTCATTTCATACACTGTATGAATACAAGGGTTATTAATAGGTGCACTGCCTTTCATTTGCGGAGAACAGGTAGTTAGTCTGTTCCCACCCATGAGACTTGGGAATAATAATAAAAAAAGAAAATCTATGTTGGGGATTTGGGAAAGAGTGGGTGAATATTTGCCCTGTTTCCCCCTCTCCAAATACTCACCAGATCCAGTTTCTGTCTAATAGAGTTTGTAATCATGCAGTTTCCATATGGTTTCTGGAAGCCTCTCTGAAACAGTTAGTCTCTCACCCTCCTTCTTTGCGTTCAAAACCTTTCTACAAATATACCTCCTTGGCTGAGCCTTCTATCATCTCCCTCTTATGTCGCACCATTCTCAGGCTCGCACTCAGTTTCTTTTAAAGGCCTTTGAGATTTCTTGACAACCCAACTCATGCTCCCAAAGGAGTGCATCTGGGATAAGATTATCAGGAGCCTGTATGCTCCTTCCGTGGCGGAAAGATATGTGATGGTAGAATCTCAGGGAGTGAATCATTTCTGATGCTATAACTATTATTTGGACATCAGTAATATCAGGAAATTCCACAATGTAGTCCCAGCAATTTTGAGCAACTTTTGTGCAATTTTTGTTTGGTCAGCTGGTCTTCTTGTCATATGCAGAAACCTGTCACCATGCTTACAAATATCGAAACCAGACTGAGAGTGTATGTGTCTAGAATGGAACACACACTCTTTCTCTGAAGGGATGTCCTGTTTACTTAATCATGGAGATTATTGGTCATAGGTCAGTGAGAACCACGACTTGGGTATCTCAGAGTGCACACTGGGGTACGTACTTCTAGAGTTTAACCCATTAAAACTGAATAGTTTGCTAATCAGAGCTCTGTCTAGGAAGCTTTTCCAGCTAGGAGTACTCATACCTCATAGAATCATGGAATTATACAGCACAGAAGAAGGCCATTCAGTCCATCGTATCTATGCTTGTTCTTTATAAACAAAAAGCTAACTAAATCAATCAATCCCATTCTCCGTAAGTTTTTACCTGCATCAATTTTGACTTGGAGTCTTAACGGGAACTGAATGGGAAGAATCCCTGCTCCCAGTGATCTGTCTGGCCATCCAAGTCCTGCCGATGATTCCAGTCTGGCTAGTCTTTCATTGTAAGTGCCCTGAAGTACTGCAGTACAGATCCACCTGGCTCAGGAGCCGAACTATGGAAGCCTGGAGGATTGATTCAATGCCCAAATTGCATTGCCAAGCATGTCAACTTAGAGCAGTCGCTTCCAAACTTTAAATAGCGGCGCACCCCTTAACTCAGCAAAGTTTTCGTTGTGCCACCCATCCCTTTCATATTAAATAATTTTCACAAATGATAACAGCAAATTCAATATTTTCTCTACCTATTTTTAATCATTTTTAAAAAGTACAGTATTAACAAAAACATTAAATTGTTTAAAAAAATTATGAAATGAGAACAATTGTTAAGATTGTAAAATCAATTAGAGTAAAAGCCCGTTTATCTGGCACCCTCGGGACCTGGCCAATGCCGGTTAAACGGCATGCCGGATATTCGGGCGGCAAGCTGCCGAAAACCCAACACAAAAAACATTAACTTTTTTTAAACATACCATTTTGATAATAGACTAAATAATAACAGAATATTGTATGGATACTTACCAATAAAGCAATAAATATTGATTACGGTCTATAAACACAGCACACAATTACAAAGCAAACTTCTACAATGGGGGGCTGTAGTGGCTTAAAGCGGTACAGTCGTTATTTACCCTTTTCTTCTTTCTCTCCCTGCTTCCCTCTCTCTCTTTCACGTACAGTCAGTCAATCTGGCATCTCAATGGATCCAACCCCAACCCCCCTCCACTCCTTTCATTTTCCATCTAAATTAATCAACTCACCTCCCCTCTCTCTCCCCCTCCCACTCTCTCTTTCTCCTCTTTCCCTCTCTTCCCCCCCCCCCATCTCTCCCTGCCTCTCTCTCCTCCAAGCCCACCCGCCACCAAACAGTGTATAAACCCACAATTCAGTCAGGCTACACAGGCAATATGTAGTATCCGTCAGAGAGAGAGGGAAGAGGGAAAGAAAGGAAAGAGGGAGAGAGAGGGAGAGATAGAGAGGAAGGAGAGGGAGAGAGAAAAAGAAAAAGAGGGAGAGAGAAAAAGGAGAGAGGGAGAGGAAAAACCGACAATATGGTTTTAAGAAGTAAAAACGGAAGTGCCACTACCGGCAGCATTCAGAACTAATTGTACTGTATTCAGTGCAAAAATGGACTGATTAAATGCGCCACCGGATTGTGTCGGATAAGATCCGGTTATTCGAATGGGGACCTTTTTTTTGAGGTGCCGTTCATACGAAAGATACGGTTGATCGAGTCACGGATAAATGGGCTTTTACTGTACTTACACTTACAACACTTTGAATTTGTTCGTGTGATGTGTGAGCTTGATTTTCAGCGCAAAATTTCTCCCTGACTGCCTGGCTCACTCACTCGCTGCTTGTCTCACTTGCTGCCGGCCTGGCTCATTCTCTCTGATGGCCTGGCTCACTCCCAGGTCCTACCCTTTCCACCTGCTGGGGAACGACATATTTGTGAACGTTGCAACGTTATGTGGTGTTTACCTGTAATAAGAACAATAACGGCCGTGTCCCCCAGCCCACCCAGCCAACGGTTCGCGTCCACCCCTTCCCCCTGCCCAAGGGAGGCTCACCCCACAGTTTGGAAACCACTGCCTTGGAGCCAGCTCAGCTCCAAGGAGCTCCAACGAAAACCAACTGTTTTTATGGTCAGTTGCAATGGATATTGATATTATATAAGTAACATTTAGAAATGAGTTAGAAATGAGGAATAAAAAAGGTGCAGTTACACTGTAAGGGGTATACTATAGTCCACCAAATAGTGGGGAGGAGATAGACAAGCAGATCTGCAAGCGTATCACGGAGAAATGCAGAACTAATAGAGTAGTGATAATGGGTGACTTCAACTATCCCAACATAGACTGGCAGAATAGTAGAGTAAAGGGCAAGGAGGGAGAAGAATTCCTGAAATGTGTGCAGGACAACTTTCTTGATCAGTATGTTTCCAGTCCAACGAGGAAAGAAGCATTGCTGGATCTAGTTTTGGGAAATGAGGTAGGGCAAGTTCAACAGGTTTCTGTAGGTGAGCATCTAGGGAATAGTGACCACAATATCGTTAGATTCAGAATAATTATGGAAAGGGATAAGGAACGATCACAGGTGAGGACACTCAACTGGAAAAGGGCTAATTTCAATGAGTTGAGGTGGGACCTAGCCAAGGTGGATTGGAAAGAAAAATTGGCAGGTAAGACAACTAACGAGCAGTGGGCAGCGTTCAAAGAGGAGATAGTTCAGGCACAGGTCAAAAGCATCCCCACAAAGGTGAAATGTAAGGCATCCAAACCTCCCTGGATGACTAAGGAAATCGGGGCCAAAATAAAACAAAAAAAAGAGGCTTATGATAAGTGTCAGGCTCAAAATTCAGAAGGGAACCAAGCAGAATATAGGAAGTGTAGGATAGAACTAAAAAAGGAAGTTAGAGGGGCAAAGAGACTGCATGGAAAACAATTAGCGAGTAAGATTAAGGGGAACCCTAAGGTTTTTTACCAACATATTAAGAGTAAAAGGTTGGTCAAGGATAGGGTGTGGCCAATTAGGGACCTAGGAGGAAATCTCATTGTGGAGGCAGAGGGCATGGCTGATGTACTGAATGAGTACTTTGCCTCTGTCTTCACAAAAGAAAAGGATACAGCCAATGCCATGGTATTGGAGGAGAGGGTAGGAGAAATGGATAGAATAATTATAACCAGAGAGGAAGTTCTAAAAAGGTTGACGTCGCTCAAGGTGGATAAGTCACCTGGTCCGGATGGGATGCACCCTAGGTTACTAAGTGAGGCACGGGAGCAAATAGCAGGGACTCTGGCCACGATCTTTCAATCTTCCTTGGACACAGGGGTCGTGCCAGAGGACTGGAGGATAGCTAATGTTACTCCCTTGTATAAAAAGGGGCAGAAGGACAAGCCTGGTAACTACAGACCAGTCAGTCTAACGTCGGTAGTGGGCAAACTTCTAGAGTCCATAATCAGGGACAAGATAGATCTTCACTTAGAAAGATATAGGCTAATAAAGGACAGTCAACATGGATTTGTTAAAGGCAAATCTTGCCTTACAAATCTGATATAATTTTTTGATGAGGTAACAGAATGGGTGGATAATGGCAGCGCAGTTAATGTAGTTTACATGGACTTTCAAAAGGCATTTGACAAAGTGCCACATGAGAGACTTATTAGGAAATTAAAGGCCCATGGCGTAAAAGGGACAGTGGCAGCGTGGATCCACAACTGGCTGCGAGACAGAAAGCAGAGAGTTGTAGTGAGCGGCTGTTTTTCAGAATGGAGGGAAGTGAGCAGTGGTGTGCCACAGGGATCAGTTTTGGGACCATTGCTGTTTGTAATCTACATCAATGATCTGGACTTGGGTGTACGGAGTACAGTTTCCAAGTTTGCGGATGACACTAAGTTAGGGAGAATAGTAAATAGTGAGGAGGATAGTAGCCATCTGCAAGAGGATATAGACAAATTGGTAAAGTGGGTAGACACATGGCAGATGAAGTTTAATACAGAGAAGTGTGAGGTGATGCATTTTGGGAGAAGAAATGAAGGGAGGCAATATAGGCTAGATAGTACAATTTTAAATGGTGTGAAGGAACAGAGAGACCTGGGGATTTGTGTTAGTGACTCGTTGAAGGTGGCAGGACAGGTAGACAAGGCTGTTAAGAAGGCATATGGGATACTAGGCTTTATAAATAGGGGTATAGAGTACAAAAGTCAGGAAGTGCTGACTAACCTCCATAAGACTTTGGTGAGGCCTCAGCTGGAATACTGTGTTCAATTCTGGTCACCACACTACAGAAAGGATGTGAAGACATTGGAAAGGGTACAAAGAAGATTTACTAGGATGGTGCCAGGATTGAGGGACTTCAGCTATGAGGAGAGGCTAGATAGGCTAGGGTTATTCTCTCTGGAGCAGAGAAGATTGAGGGGAGACCTAATAGAGGTTTATAAGATCATGAGGGGTTTCGACAGGGCAAATAGAGAAAAACTATTTCCACTCGTGGGTGAATCTGTGACTCGTGGTCACAGATTTAAAATAGTTTCAAGGCGCAGTAGAGGGGAGCTGAGAAGAAATTTTTTCACTCAGCGAGTTGTTCGAATCTGGAATGCATTGCCTGAAAAGGTGGTGGAGGCTGATTCGATAACAACTTTTAAAAGGGAATTAGATCTTTATTTAGGGAGAACAGGTCTATTAGGGCGCAGGGCAGTGGGATTGAATCGCACTTTTCAAAGAGCCGGCACAGACTAGATGGGCCGAATGGCCTCCTTTTGTGCCGTAAAATTCTATGAATCTATGAAAAACATTGAACACTGTAAATTGCAACATTTTTTAAATACTGAGGGTCCCTGCTACAAAGCAATGGATGAGCTAAAGGTCCTATCCCTTTGTAGCGGGGTGGTGTAGCGGGGTGGTGTAGCGGGGTGGTGTAGCGGGGTGGTGTAGCGGGGTGGTGTAGCGGGTGGTGGAGTGTATCAAATTGTCACCCTTCCCCTTCCTACCCATAAAGAAAACCACATTGTGCACTATGTTTTTGAAATAAGATGTAACATTAGCAATCTGTTTACATTTTAACCTGATAGGTACTGCAGCATTGTTCTTTTTGTCAGTGCTGTGTTTTGTATATGGGAGGGGACAAAATATTGAGTGGGTAAAGGTTCCATGATTTAAAGACAATGTTGAAACATGAATCTTTTGCTATTGGAAACACCTGAAGTGTGCAATCGTAGGTGTTACCGGAGTACAGTATAGACCCTGAACTGTTGAATAAAGATCCACATCTGAAATAACAACAGACGATGCTGAACATGCTGCAGGTTTTGTACATCTGATCTTAAAGCGTGATCTATTAACATTTGGGATGGGGCCCTTCCTGAGGCATATGCTTTCTAAGTACAGTATCTCAACCACTGCATTATTTTCTACTTCTTTATGATTTAAGTGGGGTTGTGTAACTTAGTGGTTATAGCACTCGCCTCGCAAGCTTCGGTGAGTTTCCTCACGGCACACTTTTACCCAGCAGAAAATATTCAGTTGTTTATTGATTGGTGGATCGCTTTTCCAGGGGGGTACTAATTCCTTCAAAATAAGTCGAAATTATTCAATCCCCAACTCTGTGTGGCAATTCACTGCCGCGTTTCGCCCACAAAATATAATAATAATATAATAATCCTTACATTTATATAGCGCTTTCCACGTTTTATCGACGTCTCAAAGTACTTCAAAGAATACAACAACGTCCCAAGGTAGGGACCAGAGCAGGGGTGGAGGGGTGAGGAGGGAGAAGAAAAGGAAGAAAGGGGGGAAAAGAGGTATGGACCAGAGCAGGGGGTGGGGTGTGGGGGGTTGTGATTGGGGGAAGGAAAATAGGAAAATTGACTATATATTTATGGGAGCAAAATTGTGCGCAACAATGTCCCACAAACAGTCGTGGAAGTGGGGTTAGGGGAAAAATGGGGAAAAAAGGGTAAAGGGAGGGGCTGGGGTAGGGGGAAGGAGAGCAAGAAAACCGATTGTATATACAGTCAATTTACTTTACGGTATATTCTGTGAAGCACTTTAAGACGTGCTAAGGAGCAATATCAAAAGCAAGGATTATTATTATTATCAAGTAACCCATGGATTGCAATTAACACTGAGTTTAATACTGATGTATAAATCTGTTCACATGTCTCGGTGCTGAGCTCAATTGGGTTTTATCGAGATGGCAGTCATTGGCTATGATTCATGCTGTTTATCATGTGCATTAATCTGGATGTGAAGCTCTAAATCATACTCTCCCCTTTTTCTGTGCTTCATCGGTTTATAACGGTATCCTTTAACAAATGCAATTTTGCAAAATTGAGATAGAAATTCCTGCAGTTCTTTTTAAAATTGGATAGTCTTATCGAACCAGGTTTTTCTCATTTTTTTTATGTCTGGTGGTTTCTTACACAAAGTTAATTTATAAAATCTCATTATTACTATAATAATCCTTCTTTTGATACAATGCCCTTATCACACTCAAATTAAGGGTGTGATAAGTGTTGTATTCACATGAATTTCTGTATATTGCAGGCAAATACAGGCTGCACAATATAAATCAAAGTTGTTGTTGTTGAGTAGGACACTAAAATGTCTCCCTCACATTTTTTTTACATTAGAATATACAGTACAGAAACCGGCTGTTCGGCCCAACTGGTCTAAGCCAGTGTTTATAGTGTTTATCCACATGAGCCTTCTCCTGCCATTCCTCAACTTAACCCTACAAGCATAACCTTCCATTCCTTTCTCCCTCATGTACCTATGTAGCTTCCCCTTAAAAATACATCTACGCTATTTGCCTCAACAACTAGCAGGTTCCACATTCCCATAACTCTCTATTTGATCTTCTCTAACTTCTCTATTTGATCTATTTGTGACTATTTTATATTGATGGTCCCTGGTTTGGTCTCCCCCAGAAGTGGAAACATCTTCCTTGTGTCTACCCTATCAATACCTTTCATAATTTTAAAGACCTTTATCAGGTCACCCCTCACCCTCCTCTTTTCAAGAGAAAAGAGTCCAAGTAGATCCAGCCTTTCCTGATAGGTACAACCTCTCAGTTCAGGGATCATTCTTCTAATTTCCTTTACCCCTTTCCAGTGCCTCTATATCCTTTCAGTAATGTGGGTACCAGAACTGCACATAGTCCTCCCGACGTGAAAGGTACTCTATAAATGTAATTTTGTTGTTGTTGTTGTATTGCAGGTGTGGTCTAACCAAGGTTCTACATAAGTTTACCGTAACTTCCCTGCTTTTCATTTCATATCCCTCTAGATATGAATCCCAACGCCTGGTTTGCCTTTTTTATGTCCTTATTAACCTGCGTTGCTACTTTTAGTGAATTGTGTATATGTACCCCAAGATCCCTTTGCTCCTCTACCCCATTTAAATGTTTATTTTCCAGGGTGTATATGATGTCCTTATTCCTCCTACCAAAATGATACCTCACACTTTTCCACATTGAAATGCATATGCCATTTAAATGCCCATTCCCAGCTCGGGTCTGAAACACTGACTGTCCACCGTCTTCGGACTTCTTCCCAATGTGAAAGGCGCTATTTAAATGTAATTTTGTTGTTGTTGTTCATTAATGTGTAGCTGTAATTTATTGCAGACCTCCTCTATTAACTACTCCTCCCCAATTTTGTGTCGTCTGCAAATTTTGAAATTGTGCTGTTGATTCCTGAGTTGAAGATTGTTAGCCAGGATACTGGGAGACACTCCTTTCTCTTATGTTATAACATGATAACATGATATTCAGTTAATATCATGGCACCAATAATGGCCACCTGAACAGGCAGACCAGATCCTTGGTTTAACGTTTCATCCAAAGGATGGAAAATAGTCGTTATTTAGATTAAAATAGTGGCTTGTTTTTTCATATTATTACTATACTGTACACCCTTTTTTCATGCAAATATATCTTGCACTGGTTGTTCAGACATTCTATAAATACACGGTTGAATAATTTTTATGTTCAGTATGTGTAAAGTAGCTTAGCTTGTACCCATATTGAATCCAATAAGAGGTAGGCTAAGCTATTGAAATTTTGCACAGACATCTTGATTCAATAGTGACAGATTGGTGCAGAGGGAAATGTACTGTAGGATCTATAGCAGAGCACAATGTGTATCTGTATAAAATGTAATGGTCAGTCAAATCCCTCTATGTTCACAGATTTGGAAGGGTATTGTAACTTTCTTCCCTGTCAAACCTTCCTCAAATATGAAGGCTTTCTCTTCGACCGCGCCTTTGGTCACCTTTCTACCCCTGTCCCTGGCTCGGTCCCGGGTTCCTCTATTGTGAAGCGCTCTGAGACGCCGTCCGGTGTGGAGGGTGCTATATAAATCTAAGTTGTTGTTGTTGTTATTGCTGGGCTTCCTGTAAGTCAAATGAAAGGTGAAGGTAAAATTTCTGCAAATGAGGAGTGGTGGTTAGGTTTAAAACTGCACTGGAAGTTTGTGTTTTTCAAACAGAATTTTTCATGGTATATTGAACAAATATATTGTTAGTTAATCCATGTGGAACTATGTTCCATTCAATAGATCTGAACTACATAGAATTAACCAAGCCATCTGTTGGGAGCAACATAGTGCTACAGTGTAATCAGAAGGGAGTAACCAGAGCAGTCTCTGATTCTTGTTGTAGTTGTCCTTAGCATCTAGGAGGCATGTGGCCTAGCAATGAACAGGTTCCCTTTGTGTTTGCCTCTCTTGGAGGCTTTGTATTTCTAATCTGAAATTTTATAGCTCATAATTAGATACAAATACAGAAGTGGGCTGTAACCCTCCCGTCTGGAGCACATCTGAAATTTGTGGTACTAGAACCTGCTGGCAAATATCAAGTTAATATTTGTGTTTCACACATTAAACAAGAAGGAAGACTTTGTTTGCTTGTGTCTGAACTCTTTCTTAATTTACTTTGCAGCTTTGGATAGAACAACAACCCAGAGTGATGGCGGTTTTAAAAATAAATGGAATTATAAGAAGGACGATGGTGAAGATGCTTCTGAGAATGTAGAAAAAGAGTGAGTGATCTGAACTAGTTATTTTTGTGAAGGCATGCAATGGGATCTTCTTGTTTAAAACCAGAGAAAACTGCAGAAAACTGTTTTTAGCAACCACTCAGACCAAAGTGGCCTTTATGTAACAGTAACCCTAGATTAAAGGTTCGTTGATTGAACCCGAAAAAATCTTTAGGCCATGTATAGACTCACGCTAAATCTAACATGCTTATCTGTGAGGTGGGAAGCTGTGGGCATCAGATGGGCTGCTCAGTGCAGCGTTGGCAAATTTGCTCGGAGTCTAGCCGATGTCTACTTATGAGCTTGTGCCTTGCTTCCTCCCTTTCCTCCTTCAAGGCCGGTCTCAAGACCTTCCTCTTCGACCGTGCCTTCGGCTGCCCCACTAACTCTTCCCCCTCTCCCACTCTCCTTCCCCTTTTCCCCCCCCACACCCCTGCTCGGTTCCCGACCTGACTGTTCAGCGCTTTGGGACGTCCTCCCGACGTGTAAGGCGCTATACAAGTGCAATTTTGTTGTTGTGGAAGTTGATAATTCATTCAACTTAATTCACTTAAAACCAGCCTCTGTACACAGAAAGTGCTAAAATAAAGTGGCAATCGGTTGCGTTAGATAGATGGTTAGTGATTTATTATGGAAGATCAATTGGGACTGTTCCATGATGGTTGTTGACGGCAGGTGGTTGCTGAATTAACAGGTTTAATTTAATGGGTTTGACTGTATTTTCATTTACTGTTAACCAATTTCATTGTCAAATGAATGTTCACAATGATGGTTGAAAGGGTGTGTTTAACTGTAATAATAATAACCCTTGCATTTAATATAGTGCTTTTCACATCTTCCAGACGTCCCAAGGTGCTTCACAGAATATGTTGTGAAGTTAATTGATTGTATAGTTTGTGGGCCAAACACAGTGGCTAATTGCGCACAGCAGTGTTCCACAAATGGTCATGGATTGAAGTGACCAATTCATTATTTTGTTTTGAGGGATTATTATCAGGCATGTGGAGTAAGGAAACTTGCCCAAGGTTTCACCCTGATGTTCAAAGTTGTTTCCTGTCTGTCTAATATATCACATCTGCACTTGTTTCATAAAGAACAATTATTATTTTTAAGTAACTATTTTCTTGATGTTCTCTCAGTTGGCAGCACAAATTCTTTCCGAAAATTTGCTCCCGCAAAAGGAAGGCATTTTCCCTTCTCCTTTCTGGTGCAGATAATTCAGGTTTCAGGGTATAGCAGCTGTCTCCATGCTCACCGGCAGTTCTCTCTGCTTCCAGTCTCACTGTGCTCATTTTGGCTGCCTCCCCGGCCCTGAGTTGCTTTCCCCCAAAATGCCCCCATCTCTCACCTTTGCCTTGCACCACTTCCGCTCCATCCTCCCCTCCTTCCATCCTTGCTTCCTATGCCCCAAAGCTCTGAGTGGGGTAACCACTGGAAAACGTGTTTTCAGCTCACAAAAGATCTTAAGTTAGCAACATACAGGAGATTCTATGCAGGAAAATGTAATTGTTCTGGCAATTAATGTTCCAGAGCTTTTTTAACCTCAATATATGTAACTATATATTTTGGTTGCTTAATTAAAATTCATTATTGCACATCTCTGGACTTCTTACAGCTGTTTTATTTGGAATATGCAGTTTTGTGATTATATCTTTTTACATCAAAATAGCTACAGAAAAGTACATTACAGTATTCGAGAGCTAGCCAGACGCAAGTCAAAAGCTCATGAAATGATCTGGTTATTACATTCTTGATTCTGACTAATATTGTTTTGATCCTCTAAGTAAGTGAATTGTTCTGAAACACTTGTTAACTGGCTTATCTGAGCAAATGCAACTGATTTGTGGTTCTTTCAGACTTAGGAAGTTTTGTTTCAACAGTGTGATTACAAATCCTAACAATACACTTTATCTACGTTGGGTGTCCCTTTTTAATTTTTGTGGCTCACGGTTTAATAATTATTAGTATTTTGTTATAGCAAAATGAATGCAAAATCATCAACATATGTTTTATAATAGCCTGTCTGATTCTGATTCCCTTGTGAATTCTCAACAGGGGAATGGGTTACTGCTCCCAGACTAGTTGATTCTAACAAAGCCTGAAGGTGATATTTTGCTTCCTAAAAGGAGAATGGAGCATCTCCTTTCCCCGGGAGAAATTAGGGAATGGTCTTGGAGAGCAATGGGATTTGTGCATCTAATAGTGTTTGGACTGCGGTGAAATGCCTTAGGGACCAGTCATACTGCATTGAGTTTGTGGGGGGTTTCTGTGTTGTTAAAATGACTGTGAGTTCAGAAGAAATCCGATCCTGAGAAAATACAGATTTTGCTCCAGTTCCAGACAAAGCTCTGCTACAAAGTTAGTTTACGTATCGGGTGTGGGGAGGAGAGAGGGGGAGAGGGAGAGAAAGAAATTCCAACATACAGTTGTAAGAACGTTCAAAGTACAGATCTCAGCAACAGGAACTTTCACAGCTGTGTGATATGTCAAAATCACTGACCTGGTTGTCAGCCTGTTCCGACTGAAAACAAACGTTTAAATCTTCAGCAAGTACCATTTAATCGCAAATCCACAGTAGGTGAAGGAACAAGAAGCATCAGCCTAAATATACACCCACTTATACACCAATCAGTATACTTTACAGAAAAAACTCTGAAGTCCTATGAGATGCTTTGACGTTATTGTGGGGTATTTCAAATGAAGGATTGTTCTCTGGTGCCATCTTAATGGTGCCATAAACCATGGCATTGATCATGACTTTGGGTTTGCTTTAATGGAAATGATGGTAGTACAGTAAAAGCCCGTTTATCCGGCACTCGATCAACCATAACTTCACTTTAACCAGAATCGCGAAAAAAAAAGTCCGTATTCGATTAACCTGCAGACTGCAGACAGGCTGCAGTACTTTATAACTGTGTTAAGGGGTACTTTGCCCCACTCTTGGAAGTGCTATTTCTTGGTTTGCTGGTACATGACAGAATTGCTGGTGCTTTGTAACTGTAGTTGTGTTCCACGAAGAAGTTACAATCTCATGATTGTTGTCCTAAATTCAAATAGCTTTCACATTTCACACATGGAATTGTGCTCGAAAGCAAATAAGTCAAGGGTTTAAATGAGAATCCTGTATGGACCGCATTGAGTGGCTAATGATTATACACAAACTTTTTTAGACATCATTATTTAAGAATCACACATACTTTAGTGTTGATATCGTATTTCACTCTATGGCACCTCCCTACCTCACCGATCTCCTCGATCAATCCACTCGACTGGCATCGACCTCTTGCTCCTCCCTCGTACCCACCACCCTGCCATCGGAGGTCGCGCTTTCAGCTATAACAACCCGAAAATTTGGAACACTCCCTCAATCCCTCGGCCTTCCGCTCTGCCCCGTTTTTCTACTGTGCTTATGGAGCTCCTGTAGCTCAGTGGTTAGAGGACCCGCCTTACAAGCCTGAGACCTATGTTGGAATCCAGGCAGATCAGGGCGAAACCTTGGGCAAGTTGCCTTTCTCCACACGTCTAATAATAATCCGTCCCATCAAAAAATAATAAAAATTGGTCGTTTTCAATCCACAACTGTTTGTGGGACACTGCTGTGCACAATTGGCTGCCGTGTTTCGCCCACAAATATACAGTCAATTAACTTCACAGTAGGGAACGGCGATATGGGAATTTCCCGACATGGATATATCGGTTGGCTCATATCGAGATATACCGAAATATTGATATTTTCAGTTTTTTCGTACTGCGCATGCGCACGTGCATCGGAGTGCGCGCGCATTTCGGGTGCGCGTGCAGTCTGGGTGCGCGCACATTCGGGGCCTATCTTCTCTGGAGGTAAATATATTTCTCTCTCTGTGTCTCTCACTCTCTCCATCTCTGCGTTTTTCTGTCTGTGTCTCTCTATGTCTCTCTCCCTCTCTCCTCTCTCACATCCCCTCCCATCTCTATCTATCTGTATATTATCACATCCACCCCGTCTCTCCCCCCCCACCCCCTGCCGTCCCTCTCTCCCTCCCCCCCAGCCGTCTCTCTCCCCCTCCCCCCAGCCGTCTCTCTCCCCCTCTCCTCCCCCCCCCAGCCGTCTCTCTCCCCCTCTCCCCAACCCCAGCCGTCTCTCTCCCCCTCTCCCCCCCAGCCATCTCTCTCCCCCTCTCCCCCCCCAGCCATCTCTCTCCCCCCCAGCCATCTCTCTCCCCCTCTCCTCCCCCCCCCAGCCGTCTCTCTCCCCCTCTCCCCCCCCCAGCCGTCTCTCCCCCCCTCTCCCCCCCCCAGCCGTCTCTCCCCCCCCCCCCCCCAGCCATCTCTCCCCCCCCCAGCCGTCTCTCCCCCCCCCCAGCCGTCTATCTCCCCCTCCCCCCAGCCGTCTCTCTCCCCCTCTCCCCCCCCCACCCCAGCCGTCTCTCTCCCCCTCACCCCCCCCAGCCGTCTCTCTCCCCCTCACCCCCCGCACCCACAGCCGTCTCTCTCCCCCTCACCCCCCGCACCCACAGCCGTCTCTCTCCCCCCACCCCTTGTATACCTGTATATTGTATTCGAGGACTATGAATACAAGATGGCGGCTTTGCACCTCGGTCTGTGCATTGTGTATAGAGATGAGCATTCTGGGTCTTGTAGTTGATTGTGCTCGCATCCCGATTTTTTACCTCGATATACCATTTTTCTATATATCGATATGTTTAAAATGCCTATATCGGCATATTGATACGAAAATCATATCGGGTTTTAGCGATATACCGATATATGGCCATTCCCTACTTCACAGTATATTCTGTGAAGTGCTTTGAGACATTGATAAGATGTGAAAAGTGCTATATCAAATGCAAGGATTATTATTCATACATTATGGCCACGTTTTAAGCTTAATTATCAAATCTTATCCAATAGGCTCTTGCAGTGTCTTAATCATACATTGTAAATCTGAATGAATTGTTAAGTGATGTAACAGAGTGCAGTTGGGGCTGTTTGTTTTTCACCAGAGATGCATCAGTAGTGCCACACTGATTTGAAACGGAAAGATG
Source organism: Hydrolagus colliei (assembly GCA_035084275.1). NCBI lineage: Eukaryota > Metazoa > Chordata > Chondrichthyes > Chimaeriformes > Chimaeridae > Hydrolagus > Hydrolagus colliei. Next base: position 82,597,964 of record CM068744.1, on the reverse strand, counting down.
CCATATGTTGCCATTATGTGGAGCACTGTAGCTCTGTGGTTAGAGCATTCGCCTTGTGGGACACTCCCTCAATCCCTCTGCCTTGCTCCCACTCTCCCTTTTCTCAAGTCCTGCCTGAAAACCTTCCTTTTTGACCATGTTTATGGTCATGTACATGCATTTGGCAACGTAAAAGAACTATTTTGTTAAATGCAGAATTATGAGTGCATAATAAGAGCTTGGGTTTGAAATCTGTTTGGCTCACTTTATCAAGTTGATATTACTTTTTCTTCTGACGGTTGTGGGTTTAAGTTCCTACTGGCACAGCAGTCCAGACCTGGAGGAGTGTTGCATTGACAGAGATTTCGTCTTTCGGGTGAAACATTAAACCATGTCCTGTTTACCTCTTGAGGTGGAGATAAGGATCATTGAAAGAGGGGATTTTGTATATATGCTGGCTAACGTTTTACAGATACATTAGTTACTTTATGCAGTTTGTGGGACCATGTGATCTGCTAACCCCATATCAACCTGTCCACTCCCTCTGCAGACAACTCTATTTGTTACATTTCAAATATCAATTGCAAGGATTATTATTTGCTTATTTAACAAACAATCACCATCTATGACATTACTGTATGACATCTATGACATTTAGCAGTGAAGTTAAATACTCCAGGACTCTACCCTGCTTGAAGGGTACTGTATAAATGCAAGTTGTTGTAGTTCTTTTGAGATGTTTCAGCATAATAAAGTGCTACAACATTTCTAAATATTCTTTAAGAATCTATTTTTGGCATTAGATCAATCAGTCAATCAATCAATCAATCAAAACTTACATTTACAAAGCGCCTTTCATGTCGAGAGGACATCCCAAGGCACTGTACAGTCAGGTACAAGAGCAGGGGGGGAGGGGTCAGGGCAGGATGAAGGAGAGTGGGAGAATTTACTGTATATTAGTGGGCGAAACGCGGCAGCTAAATTGCGCACAACAGTGTCCCACAAACGGTCATGGAAGTGGGATTAAGGGAGAAAAGGGGGAAAAGAGGGTAACGGGGTAGAGATGGCAAGGGGAGGGGTCGGGGTAGGGGGAAAGGGAGCAGGAAAACCGACTGTATATTTGTGGGTGAAACGCGGCAGCCAAATTGCGTACAGCAGTGTCCCGCAAACAGTCCGGGAATGGGGCCAGGGGAGAAAGGGGGGAAAGAGGGTAAGGGGGGAGAGGGAGGGAAAGGTGGGGTAGGGTAAAGTCGGGGAGGAAGAGGGAGGAGAAAGGAGGGTAAGGGGGGAAAGGGAGGGAACGGTGGGTGATAATTACAAGTGTTACAATAATATACACAACAGTAATTCTTTACCCTCTTTGGGCTCAATATTCCATTTGAAAACCTTTCTGGCCTATCACAACATAGTGAAATAGTGCAAACAAACAACTGGTTACTAAATAGTTATAGTTTAATAATACTGACATTCGATATAACAGTTTTCACACATTCCAGATGCCTCAAAGCGCTTCACAGAATATACTGTAAAGTGAATTGACCGTATATTTGTGGGCGAAACACGGCAGCCAATTGTGCACAGCAGTGTCCCACAAACAGTCGTGGATTGAAATGACCAATTTTTTTTTTTTTTTAATGGTAATTACCATTCAATAACCATATTTTGCAATCTCATTAAAATAAAAGCGTAAGGCTGGCGCCTTGGGACGACCTCCTGACGTGAAAGGCGCTATACAAGTGTAATTTTGTTGTTGTTGTCGCATTTAAAACAATTGAGTTTAATTATGTAAAGTTCACATGAGAAGGAGGTTAAAATCACACAAAATGCTAATTTCGTGAGGAAAGAGTCCAGCGTTGTTTGCCTGGCTGCTGATTTAACCTGCACCAGCTTGGCTTGCAGCTGACCCTCAGCATCAGTCAAAGTCTGCCAAAGTCTTGTCCATGATCAAAATAAAAGTCCTTCACTCGTCCCAACAGGAGCTCAGATTAGGCCGCAGTCACCAGGCGAAGTCGATTTCCTGCTCACGCCGCTTCCACAATCCCAACATTCCCCAGGCTATGCATGCACGACTGGAGCCGACTCCACCCACGGTAACAGCTTCAACAACAACAACTTGGATTTATATAGCGCCCTCCACGCCAGGCGGCGTCCCAGAGCGCTTCGAGCAAAAAGCACGAGAGACCTGAGGCCTAGCGCATTGTGTATAAGTTTGTAGGGAAAGAGATGCTTGTAGCGGCCACACTTTTCTATTGGCCCAGACTGCGATCAATAACCGATGTGCTGAATAGTAAGGTGCCCGGTTTACTGAAGCCTATCGTTCAATATAGACCACGAAAGAAACTGTGTAAAAAGTGCCCACCATTGTGAAGTAGCTGGATTACTGAAGTGACCACAAATCGGGCTTCTGTATATTTATTTGTTGAATAAATCCGAGCTTCCACTTAATGAGAAACCTCAGCTTACTTCTCTTTATCAGAGTTTAGTGTAATTGTAGTCTGCACCATCCCAAGGTTATGCTCAACATCCATTCTGTTCCTGCTGTTATTTTTCAGTTGAGTCAAGGCTGAAAAATCCTCTGTCACACAAGTATGTAAGGCAAAATAACTACCAGCATGCCTAGCAAGAGCTAGCCTGCGACACTGCACCGAAACTGAGAAAGACCGACTCCAGTCTATTTTCATTGCAGACTGCGATCACAAGATGACATTGTGAAGGGTTCCCACATCTTGGCAGAATCACTGCTACTTGCAAAAGGACAGCTTAAAAATGTCAACATTTCACTGACCAGAAGACTCGCTTCTCTGACTGAAATTCCCTGCAAGCTCTCCTCTGCAACCTTCTGTTAAAATTATGGATTGTTGCATTTGATTGGTTGATCATCTGCTGCTGTTAACATAGGGCTTCTACAACAAGAACCACAGCTTTTGAATTCGCTGCTTGTTAATAAACCAGCTATATGCTATTTGTAATTACCAGCCAGTCACGACAAGTTACAGGCCAAGCTTTACAATCATCTGTTTTTGCAGTGGAAGCTCAAGTAACCATAAACGTGCGTGTGGTACAGGTGTCCCCCGCTTAACGAGCGTTTGGTCAACGAATTTTCGCTATAACGAAGGTTTCTATTTGTACCACTTCTCCGCTTAATGGAGGCTGCGTTCGCTATAACGAATGTTTACCACACACTTTAAATCTCGCAGGCTTCTCGTGGGCAGCTTCTCATGGATAGCGTCTCTCCCGGCTGTCCCCGCAACATACGCTCACTCTTTAGCGTGCCTCAGTTAACGAAGTTAATGAAGCAGTGCAGTGCTATTGGCCCTTCTCAATGATGAAAAACTCTTCAATAATAGTAAGTTGAGGACTGTCTGTATTTCATTGTTGTATTTACTGCAATATTTTATTATTGTACAGGTATCCCCTCCCCAACCGCGGGGATACGTACCTGAAAACCCACAAAAAACAAAAATACATTGTAAATATATTCTGAAAAATACACAATAACTTAACAAAAACAATAAATGTTCAAATAACACAATCAAAAAGAATAAAAAAACAATAAATTCATGTTATTTACCTTAGTCCTAAGAGAGAAGCAACACCGTGGCTGGTTGATTGCGACATTGCAACTGGGTCCAAACGCTAGTGCGAAGTGACATTGTGGCTGGTTGATGCAATGGGTCCTAGCGCCAAACGCTAGTGTTAATGTTAAAACCCGAAAATGTTAGCGCTAGGAACCAAACTGATTTTTTCCCATAAGAAATAATGGAAAACTACCTCTCGTTTCATTAATTTTCGCATAACGAAGGGTTTTAAAGTCCCTAACCCCTTTGTTAAGTGGGGGAGACCTGTACTAGTGGCATTCAATTACTTTTGAAAATGTATACATTTCCTAAATGTTTGCGACGCTTTTGAAACATTAATTGATTCAATTTTGCGTCTTGGTGCGTGTGTTGAGAAACCCTGATACACAGGGCAACCTGTCGACTGCATCAAATATCGTCCGAGACCTAAGTGACGTAGGGAAAAATGACCGACTTCTAGTTTTGTCAGATTGCCACTGACATCACTGCATGTGCATTATGTACAGCAATGACCGGGGAAGGCAGCCAGTTTTTAGTGTTGAAAGCTGGCTCAGCAGTGCCAGGTGTCGATGTATTGCTTCCAGTTAGCACAAGTCCACAGGACACCAGATCTGTTAAGTGAGGCCGTACTAAAACAGGAGGATTGTCTGGGATACTCTGCATTTATTTATCCATTATATATATATATCATTACGGTAAGTACAGAAATTAGGATAATTGTACACCTGCTTCTGCATTATTTCTGTAGTGATTGGGATGCTTTCAATCAGTAACATGAACTATTACTTTCTTCATCTTGAGATGCTACCCTGTATGGAGGGTGCTATATAAGATTTCAGCTGATCGAAACTCTATATTGTTTGATGTGGTATGAAGTGGAAAAGTGACACAAAGACAGATGTCTTATACTGTACCATTTAAAAAAAAAACCCTATACATTGCACTGACTTGAACGCTAATTAAATTGCTATGCTTGACCAAGCTGCTTCCTTTACCTCCACCCCTCCCCACTTCACACCAAATGGCGGTCAAACCCTTATCCACCTTTTGTCACCTCCTGCCTTGACTTCTCAAATGCCCTGCTTTCTGGTTCCACCATCCACAAGGTTCAGCTAATCCCAAACTCTGCTGCTTTGTAACCTCTCACATGAAACTCACACCCCATCTCTCCAATCCTTGCCAGTTTTGTCTAGCTTTCTGTCTTCAAACAAATCAGTTTCAAAGTTCTCACCCTCACAGTATAAGTTCCTTCACGCCTAAGCAGAGTACTCAAGGAAATATTAGAAGGTCCTGAGAGGAGAGGTGTTACTTTGTGTCCGTGATAGGCTTGGGTAAAAATCTGCTTTTTAACAAACTTGCTGCTTTTTTGCTGAACTTCGCACTACTCTAGGTAAGTCTGTGCTAAACAATTTATTTTCAGTCGCCATGGAGCAGTGATATTTATGGAGTGCTCCTGTAGCAATCAAGAAAAATGTATTTGGTTCTTGAGCCCAAAAGGTTGACCACCATTGATAGGTTTATCTCTTACATTAAATGAAGGTAAGATATAAAAATGTACAACAACAACAACAATTTACATTTACATTTATATAGCGCCTTTCACGTTGGGAGGACGTCCCAAGGCGCTAGACACACTGCTTGTCTGTGCTTTCAAATATGCTGAGCCCTTTACATTACATGCTGAGCAAACAAATGAAAGCAGGACAGCTACATTATGTAATTGAATGCATATACATTGGGTTCATGTAGGCTTTTCAACAACACAATGACCAATGTTTTGATGTTCATGAAACTTTACATGATCAAAAGCAATCTAGTTCTGTCACATGACATAATTATACAGTATAGATTACTGAGGATAGTCCACTGCTGGCAACATATCGGCAAATATTCATCAACATTGCAGCCGGTGTCTCTGGTAACTATCCCTTTATATATCTGATCTACTCCCACACATCATTGTATTGGATTTATTTCTGGATTTCATATTTGCTGCTTTTAACTCTTTAATGTTTTTTCCGAACAATGACAGCTGAATGATACCATCTCTTATGCAAGGCGGTGCAGTTACATGTGTCATGAATATATGGTGCATGGAATAAGCACAGCAATGTGCTGAAACATTGCGTATTTTCTGATCCTTAGAAACTTCTTTGCGGCACTTTTATGTATGGCACTGTGTAATAGCACATATGTATCATGTACAATTTAGTCACCTCTCTGAAGTTTGTCACACAGATCATTATTATTAATATTAATAAACATCCTTTGAATTGATATAGCACATATCTGCGCTCTGCAGGATTTACTATAAAGGGTAGTGATTGTGTATTTCTAGCAGATTTATAGATTAAATGGCACCCTTCCAGTGTGCATCATGTACAGATTAAATACAAGTAGACAGTGTTCTATTTTATGTAATTTATTTAAGTAATTGATTTGAGTTTTCCAGTGGTTCCTGTTCAGAATTTGGTTTCTTCTTGTAAACACAGTTATTTGGCAGAACGTTTAGGATGTTCAGATTAGAAGATGAATTTTCACATAATCCTTCCAGAAGAGTTTTTAAACTTGCATGTCTATAGGCCTGCCTACAATATCAAATTGTCAGAATGAACTCTGGCAAACGATTGAGGTTTTCTTTCTTTCTGTCCCAAGCTTTGAATTTGCCATGCAGTGCCAGCCATCTCTAGTAGGTACAATACTGTGGGCATACAAAGCGCTGCGAGTCTGTGGGAATATCCTGGGATTGAAAAGGAAAACTTTCCCAGTCTCTCTGCCTTTCGCTGCTGAGCCAATATCTGTACCTTCCCATTCTGTAACTTGTGAAGTGTTAATATAGCATCTTACTTTGCTACGAACCTGAATGGAAAAATTTCCTCTCTTTTCATCCTCCCAAATGAACTGATTTTGTAGTTTGAAATAAAATCTGGGATTGGAAGATTGCGCATGATATTATACTAAATTGCTGAAATAAAAAAATGAACATTGAAAATACAGGTGGTAGATAGATTGCTTTATGTAATGTTTGGGCCTCAGCCTCATCTTTATTTGGATTTCAGTCCAGGATTGCATTTTCAGGATGTTTGTTTTAGGCTCTTAATTGATTACCATATGCAGGGTACGTCAGTTATCCCAGTTTAATAATCCAAGATATGGGAAAAAGATTTCATTCTAGACCCAAGAATTTGAGCTCTGAGATTATGATTACAACAACAATAAAATTACATTTATAGAGCGCCTTTCACGTCAGGAGGACATCCCAAAGTGCTGAACAGTCAGGTCGGGACCTGAGCACAGAATTAGGAAGAATTAGGAGGGGAGCAGAAGGCACGGTCGAAGAGGAAGGTGTTGAGACCGGCCTTGAAGGAGGAAAGAGAGAAAGTGAAGCGAAGGGATTGCGGGATGGAGTTCCATAGTGGGAGCAGAGAGGCTGAAAGCTCAGCCACCGATGGTGGGGCAGTTAGGGCGGTGGACACGGAGCAGGCCAGAGCCTGCTGAGCGGAGGGGACGGGCGGCTGATAGGGAGACAGCAGGTTGGAAAGATAGGCGGGGGCAAGGCCATGAATAGCCTTGAAGGTGAGGACAAGGATAAAATAATCTGATGTATGCAAATATATCCAGAATTTGAAATGGCGTCAGGCAAAGTGTTGATTTACTTGCACCAAGCTGATGTCTTCAGCATTAAAGGAGCCCAGTGACTATCAACAAAATTGTGCAGAATATTTTATTCTTCATTCCTAGCAAAAGAATGCTTTCAAGTACAGTAGATCCTCGCTGAACGCGAGGGTTATGTTCCTGGAAAACAGCGCACTCGGTAAAATTGCGTTCGGTAAGCCTAATAAGCAATGGGAAAAAGGGGTTAGGGGAATCCATCCACAGGATATCCAACATCAAGCCTCCTGGCACATCCACACCCGACCAATGCAAGGTACATAGTGAGGCGGTCTACAGCCCACTCTCCTCGCTCGTCACTCTCCCCGCTCTCACTGACTCACTGGAGACAATAAAACAGCATCTTATACTACCACATCTTGGCTAAATTACATATATTTTATCTTTGGTCCTGGAAGTGTTAGGAGACTCTCTCTCTTTCTGTCTCTTCTGGTTACCATGCAATGCCATCAGGTTGCTCCAAGGCCGAGGAATCATCGGACTTAGGTGGGAGCTGGTGGCGTCCTCCCAAGTGTGCATTGTGTGCAGGGCCGGTATCCTCCCACATGCGCATGCGCGCAGGGCCAGACAAAGAATCATCGGACTTAGTCGTGAGCTACCAGCGTCCTCCCAAATGCGCATACCAGCCAGCGCGTATACGCAAATTTTCCTTGTTTACATGCAAAAAAGTGCCGCATTTATTTATTTGCATATAGACAAATCTGTACTCGAGAAAAAGTTGCGTTCAGCAAGGGTTGACTGTATAGTCTTACTGATAATTGTGGCAAGTCAGCCCTTTGAGAGGTTTTGGAATAGTTGCTGAATGGGAGAATTGCAAGGAAACCTGTTTACAGCAGCTGTGAGAGGGTATAAAAAATAAAATGTTACTGATTGCTCCCGTAACTAATTTTTTTCCCCTTGCCTCCACTTCTATATTTTGTTCCGTTCTGAGTTACATGGTTGAACATGTGATGCACTGAGGATGAGGGTAACACTCAGCCGCAGCTTGGTTCCGCTTTCATTTCACTGGATTAAATGCCTGGTTCGTGTAGCGGAGGCTTCTTCGGTTTTTCATTGTATCTATGAGCTGTTGGTAACAGTTCCCATCTGTTTGAGACAAGTGTGGGGAAAATGTTTATAAACATCTTGTGTGCTTACATGTTTTGAGTTCTTTGTATCTTTTTCCCTCTGAACCATAGTTATTATTGAAAACCCATGTATTTTCTCTGTCCCTTTTAACTGTGTTATGTGAGGATCAAATAGTTTGTAATCCGATGTATTGATAAAGGACCTTTTTATACTCTGGTCTTAGTTTAACTTCAAATTTTCACTTTGCAGTGAACCTAATTTGCTGAGTATGGATAATGAAGAGATTGAAACAGAAGAACAAAAGGTAAGCAAATGGGCTTCATTGGAAATAATGGAGGTATTTTCTACTTTATCATCTCAATAGATGCTCATGATGTATAATAATAATAATAATCCTTGCATTTGATACAGCTCTTTTCACGTCTTCTCGACGTCTCAAAACACTTCACAGAATATACTGTAAAATGAATTGGCTGTATATTTGAGGGTGAAACGCGGCAGCCAATTGCACACAGCAGTGTCTCACAAACAGTCATGGATTGAGTGACAAATTTATTATTTGTTTTTTTGATGGATTATTATTAGGTTTGTGTAGTAAGGAAACTTGCCCAAGGTTTCATCCTGCTTGGAATCGAACTGAGGTCTCTCGCTTATAAGGCGAGTACTCTCAGCACATTGAGCTACATATAGAGCATATCACACAATGCCATTCACTCCATGAGTTTAAATCTTGCATTGTGCCTTTTCTCATGTATAAAATGGGTTAATAAACACACAAAGAGATGCTTGACTTGTGCATTGGGTGCCATTCTTTGCCAATTGTTCACTTACTGCTTGCCATTAGGTCTGAATCTAAGCATAGGCTGGACAGGATAAAAAGTTTGTAGAGAAAATTTTGTTGAAACAAATTCAACATGAGTGAGTAGGAAATGTGGGGCAAATCTATTGGAATACAAAATATAATATTTTCCCGCAGAGTGCTAAAGATTTCATTAGACATGTTTTGAGTTTTTACTGTAAAGGGGTAGATACTCTGTTTCACTTGTTGAAGCAAAAATGCAGCAGAAAAATACGTTGGAACAGAATGTTCAGACTAATGTCACTGATGTGTAAATTGCTTTAATATTATTGATGCACAACAGTTTGGGGTTCAAATTCGAATGAGCACAGTTGAATGCTATTGCAAATGTTCTGTAAGCTTTCAAATGGAAAACTAAATGCTTCATTCACACTTTGGCTGCATTTAAATGCGATTGTCCTGTAATGCCGATGTGGCATCTTATATTGTGGGATAAAAAAACTGCAACCCTCAAGAGTATTTACTCGAAAGAACTACCTGTTAAACTTTACAAATCACATCTTGACTTTACAAATCGCATCTTGACTTCTAAAGACAATGCATGTATCAAAACATATCAAAATTATCACAAGTTTATCATACACAAAAATCATGAATGAAAAGTTGAAAAAAAACTAATGTGGAAAAAAAACTTCCCTGCATTACTGAACTCTTTACAGCACTGGGTGAAGCATTTGTTGAAGCGTTTGAAAAGATTGGTCAGTTTAAAATGTTTCACTCTGGCACAAATGCAAATGTAGTAACTTTTGTCACAAGCAAATTTAAATCCATTGCAAATTCAAATGCATTTTCATTTGGACCCAAGTTTGAGGTGTTATTTTATGTTGTTGTTTCACAATCCTTGTAATTAGTTACTATACATAAAGTAACTTTGTTACAGCTGAGCATTTGGTTACTTGTGAGTGAATGCTTCTAATCTTTATTTACAAATATGATCAGTAATGATACCTCAATAATAATAATCATCCTTGCATTTGATATAGCGCTTTTCACGTCTTCTGGACGTCTCAAAGCACTTCACAGAATATACAGTAAAGTGAATTGACTGTATATATGTGGGTGAAGTGTGGCAGCCAATTGCACAAAGCAATGTCCCACAAACAGTCGTGGATTGAAATGACCCAATTTTTTTTCAGGGATTAGTGTTAGGCATATGAAGTAAGGAAATTTGCCCAAGGTTGCATCCTGCCTGGAATTGAACCCAGGTCTCTTGCTTCTAAGGCGAGTGCTCTAAATACCGAGCTGCAGGACTACAATCTTGGATCAATCCATTAAAAATTTTACTTGAAGGATTTGTGGTTATCGCTTTTGGAGAGAAGAGACAGGATTCTGTCAGGATTCATATTTATGTCTTAAAGAGTTGAAAGACAATTGTTTTAATGCAATATAGCACCATTTCTTTAACGAAACCAATTATTTTCCTATGTGTGCTCAGGCACTTTGCCTCTGACTTTTTCTGAGTAAATTAAGTTCAAACCAAGGTATCATCAATACTATGTACAGTCAAAACACTTGACAGTGTCAGACAGTGATACAAAGTCTCCTCTTCTATTGCTGGTACAATACTTAATCTTTAAAGAAAAATAAGCCTGCAGGCTTTGAGGTGGTAGCAATTTGCTAAGCAATTGTGAGTTGCCAAGCAACGTAATATGTACCTAGATACATTGAAGCTGTGTTATCCCCTCACTGTGAGCTTTTGTTCTGTTTCAAGCCTTGAGAGTTGCTTCTGAAGCTTCTGAAGCTTGCAAGTATCAAGAGCACTAGGACTATTTATATTTCATTATAAAAGCGCAGTGGATTCTTTATTAACATTCCTCAGATAACACTGGGATAAGCCCAGCATGTCAATGGGGAGAATTGTTAGTGTCACATCCTTCCAAGAGCATTTTGTACATGGATGATGTGCCATTGCAAAATTGCTCATGTATCATATGAAAGAGGGCACTGCTCCAAAGAGGAGATCTTTCGTTGTTGCCAGATACAGACTGTCCTTGCTATCCTTGCCATGTACAAGACTCTTGCATTCAGTGCTTAGCAAGGCACTGGCTTATGATTGCTGGTATCTCTGTGACTCCGCAGCCCTCCTCCCCCCCCCCCCCCCCCCCCAAAAAAAAAGGGGCTATAAAGGTCTCACGTAATATTAATGGGCAATTAAGTGGGTTAGGCTTGAGAAACCTCAGGTTATTTAACTTGCTTATGAGTTTTACTGGTAAGAAGCTTCACCTTCACTCAGGTCAAATTCTATCATGTCTATGCCTCTCGATTTTATAATAACTGGTGTACCTATTCTTCTCTGGTTAAAGATCTCCTGCTGGTTTTCACACCTTTCTTTGTCTAGGATACCTGGAGGGCAGCTCTGAAATATTAGAGGAAGACAGATGCACTTGAAATTTATTTGAAAGTACATACAACGATAAATTCCGTTTATAGAGCACCTTTCACATCGGGAAGACATTCACAACAGATGTACATATAATTTCCCAAACCATTCACATTTCATAGTAAACCTTCAATTCAACTGAAGTCTTATTTCGACATCGTAAACCACTGTATCAATTGTTACACACTTTTCTGAAAATGGTGGTTCAGAAGATAATAATAATAAATAATTGTGATCTTGTGATAAGGCGCTAATATCAAATGCAGGAGGAGTATTGGTGTGGTATTGTCTGATCTTTGGAAAATTTAAATTGTTGTTGAGCCTAGAACATCTGAACAAATTCTTTTCAAGTAAGACACAAAAATGTGATTGAATTGCCACAAATCATTCCAGCCAATCAGGCCCTTATTAGGTACACAAGTAATTTTGGATTTCCAAGGTGCTTATTCCCACTGGATACATTCATAAAACTACAACACCAACCATCTGCACTTGTATTTCACTTGCAGAATCCTGTAGCTCAGTGGTTAGAATACTCACCTTATAAGCGAGAGACCTAGGTTCCTTTCCAGGCAGGGCGAAACCTTGGGCAAGTTTCCTTACTCCACATGCCTGATAATAATCCTTCAAGGAAAAAAAAAAAAAAAAATTAGTCACTTCAGTCCACCACGGTTTGTTGTTCACTGTTGTACACAATTTGCTGCCGTGTTTTGCCCAGAAATATACTGTCAATTCACTTTACAGTATATTCTGAAGTGCTTTGGGACGTCTAGAAGACTTGAAAAGCCCTATATCAAATGCAAGTACTAGTATTATTATTATTATTATTATTATTATTATTATTATCACTTAGAACACTTCAAAATGATTTCCTGATGCCTTGGAGCCCACTCAGGGAGTCAGGTGAGTGGTTGGGCGGGAGGTGGGCAAAACCTTGCTCATAACCAACACCAACAACCAAATTACATTTGTCGAGCATCTTTTGCATTGGGAGGACATCGCAAGGCCCTGAACAGTCAGGGCTCATTATCCGTAGGGTGGTGCAGGGCAGGTTGGGATGAGGGAAGACAGAAAGGTAGGAAGGTGGCTTAAGAAGACATGGTGGAAAAGGAGGGTGTTGAGTTGGGCCTTGAAGGAGGCAAAGGAGGGAATAAGACAAAGGATTGTGGAATGGAGATCCAGAGGGTGGGGGCAGAGAGGCTGAAAACCTGGCCACCGATGGCAGGGTGAAACAGACATGAGACAAGAAGCAGGATGGAAACTGCTAAAAGGAAGGAGTGGACAGGTTAATAGGGGGTCAGCAGGTCAGAGAAGTAGGAGGGTGCAAGCTATGGATGGCTTTGAAATTGAGGACGAGGATTTTGAATTCTTTCCTCCGAGGGATGGGGAGTCGATGGAGCAAGGTGGGGGTGATGGGGTCATGAAGCCTGGTGCAGGAGAGGACACAAGTTTTGGATGATCTGCAGCTTGTGGAGGGTGGGTTGGGGAGGTGCAAAATACGTGTATGAGGGTTTCAGCGGCCTGATAGGTGAGGCAGTGGCAAAGGCGGGCAATGTTTTGGTGGTGGCACGGTTATTGGCATGGATATGGGGGAGAAAGGACAGTTGAGGGTCGAACAAGATGTCCAGGTTCCTGACTGGCTTGGGGAGGTGGAGTGTGCATCTGTGGATGCTGATGCTGCCCATGCCTGAGGTACGGAGGTGCTGGTGCGAACCAATCAGTAGGGCCTCAGTTTTGCTGACGTTCAGCTGTAGAAAGGTGACTCTCATCGAGGACGTGATGTCTGATGTCTTTCCAGACGCCAATTGTCTTGTCAGGAAAGAAAGGTGGTTCACCCATTACTACTGACACAGTGCAGTACTCAGATGATAGTAATATACCTGAAGATAACTAAACATTTGACAACTTTATATCAGCTTATTTTAATACCCAATGATCTATTTATATGTAGTGGATTCTTCCCCTCACACATTCCCAGTAGAACTCAAGGTTCTGCAGACAAGGATATGTAATGCAATATTTGAATGAATGAAGACAGTATAAGATGAAAATGTAGCTGTCAAGCAACAGTGAAATTTAAAATGACTACCATCCCTGGAATCCGTCACAGCATTGTGTTATTCTAAGCTCTTGAAGTGATAGTTCAGAGCTCCTCGGCAGAAGCGGACGACAGGGATAGTGAGGATTGCCAATGCTTAAGTAATGAAATTAGTAAAGGAACAGTTTGGGTTAACTTGTAGAAACTCTTTTTGCTTTCAGACCAAGGCTCTACATTCAACAGAATCTATTGGTGTTGGTCTCTTAAAAACCTACGTGAGAAGAAATCAAGGAAAAAGCTTTTGTAAAACTTTGAAAGGAAATGCAACTGGTCTCAACATGCTAGGGGCTGGCAGAAAACTGAGGTTGGTGAAATTTATCAACTTGTTAGTGATCATACATTGGAAGATTGTCATATTTAGTTTTTGGAAGAACCTGCAACAAAAAATTACTCATAACCTCAGCTTTGATATCCGTGTCTTAAAATTTAAGATTACAGGTACATGGAATTTGAGGACTTTTTTTTTAAAAAAAAGATTGGATTGGAAACAACTTCTCCATAATTTGTAAACAGAAATGTGAAAACAGGTATCTCACACAATATGACATTTAAGAATTCTGCCCAATCTTACATTTTAAGACCGTGGTCTTAAGGGTAAATCAATGGGTAATTTTCGGCTTTTGATACTTTATAATCTCCAGCCTTGAACTCAGACTCATGATGTACATTTTGAATCAGAATATGAAAGTGTACAGTGGTTACAAATTTTGGCATAATAACCAATTTGTAAAATATCATAAACTGTATAGTACTGAAATAGGATTTAAGGCCCAAGTAGTCAGTTAGCTCTTCACACTCCATATGAGCTTCCACCCATCATAATCCCCACTCCCTAACCCCCTCACATATCCCATTCCTTAGTCCTCATGTATGCATTGAGTTTGCTTTTAATGGCTTTGATGATTTCTGTTTCAAGTGCAACTTCTGGCAGTGAGTTGCACATTCTCACATACCACTGTGTAAATAAGTTCCTCTTAAACTCTTTCAAATCTGCTTGTGACTATTTATGGCCCAGTTATGAATGGACCAACAAGTGGAAACAACTTATATGAATCAACCTTATCAAACTCATTCATGATGTTAAACACCTCAATTAGGTCCTCTCCAATACCTCATCTCCAGAGCAAAAAAAGCTCCAACCTGCCTAATCTTTTCTGATCGTCAAATCCTCCCATACCTGGTCACATCCTAGTAAATCTTTGTTGCACTCTCTCCATTATTACAATATCCTCCTTGTGATATGATCACCAAAATTTCACATGGTAGTAGAAATGTGGTCCAACAAATCTTTTATATAAATAATTTATGTGTACTGTATATAAATTTAACTTCCTTGTTTTTAACTCTAATATAGTAGAGAAGTTCCATACATGTTGATAAACATTCACATTTCTATGTATAGCTTGGAGATGTATTGGGATGTTAGAAAAGGACTGTGAACTGTTTTGAATTTTGAGTTTGAATGCTTAATGCAGCAGATATAATACACATCGCAATGTTCTTTAGTGAAACAAAAGATGGCGATTATACTTTGCCTGGACTTAACATTTTATTCTAGGAATCTCATGAAGTTCCCCTTTTTTCTTTTATAACCCACATTCCTGATTCTCAAATCTTGAAACATAAACATGCGGTACTCATTCCTTTGTAGTTTTAGTTTAAAGGATAAAAATAAATAGTAACTTAGAAACGCTCGGATTATTGAAATTTGGAGCACATAAGGTTGATGTAGGTGAGCAGGATTAATTGTTTTCTTTCATGGTTTCATGGTTGGGTGCTGTTAAAGGTAATTGCATTTGGTTGAAACTTATTTTAGATTATAAAACCACCTGCCTGCCCCACCATTGGAAGGTGAGCCTTCAGCCACTCTGTCCCCACCTTCTGGAACTCCATTTCACAGTCCTTCTGCCTCACCCCTCCCCGATCCCATCCCCCAGCTCGGGTCCAAAACACTGATTGTCCAGTGCCTTGGGACGTCCTCCCAATGTGAAAGGCGCTATACAAATGTAATCTTGTTCTGTTGAAGATAGGGACAGTAGGTGAACTTGTTCTGAGAACATGTTTGGCTTTTACCTTTTTCAGAACAAGTACAAATGAGCACCAAATATGTTCCCGCCAGCATCATGTTCTGAAATAGAGTATATAACATGTTTAAAATAAGTGCCAAACCATGCAAATAGTTGAGATGTTGAAGTAAAACTGTGGTGATGCTAAGTCAGAGCCATGGTAAGAAAAATGCAAACTTGCCCTTCTGCTTCTCTTCAACCAACTCAAAAATATGCTGATGTGGGAGATGTACGAACTGCCTGGATGCTAGCAGATGTTTGACAGAATGTGATCCCATTACTTCAGATATTAATTCTGAACAGCTTAGTCATAGGATATCCTGCAGATATTGCATATCTTCTTATCTTGGAACTGCTCTTTCTACAGTTATGTTTGAGGCTATGTCGATTGTTTCCTCCACTTCTTTCCTCTCTGAAATCACTGGGCCATCGTAGGGTGAGGTTCCTCAAGTACTGGTTATCTTTTGTGCATGAGGCTACACAGTCCAAATGGATTGATTGTTCAGTGTGTTGGGTGGGGGGAAAGAGGGAGGGGAGATTGTGAAGCCTCTTAGCTGAGCTCAATCATGTTCTTTACCCAATGGTCCACTTGCATGTCCCGAAGTCACTGGATGGTGATTAAAAATAGGCTAATAACAGCATCCTACCCCGTGATTGTGATTTTTAACCATAAATCACTAAATATTCAGCCTCAAGAATAACAAGTTGTACTATACTACCATTTACGTAGGATAATGTCTCAAAGCATTTAATAGGAATGGTGTGGGAACCCGAGCAAGGTGAGAAGTAGTGGGCTGGGAGGAAAGTGACTGCAGGCTTTGTTCAAGAAGTAGGTAGTTTAGATAGCTGTTGAAGGATGGATGACTAGGTTTGAGGCAGAGGAATTTAGTGTGGAGTTGCAAACCGTAGGCTATAATGACTGAAAACTAATCTATTGGTGCTGGAGGGATGTGCAGTCGCCCTGAGATTGCAGAGTGGAGAGAGTAGGTGGATGATTAGTTAGGGTTGGAAGCGATTGCAGAGGTACGGTAAGAGTATGGAGACATTTGAAGGTCCAAGCCCTATGATGCAAAATTAAATTTCTTCCTTGCTTTGCATGCTTCAGTAGATTAGGACAGTGTTTTTCTGTACAAACTGTACTGAGATCCTAGTTTTTTTTATTTACAGTGGAAATGTGTCATCTGTGACCTCCCTACAAGCAGCAAACAAAGAGGTCGATAAAAATCGAAACAAATACTTAGTCATTAGTGGTTCTTCAGGTCCAGGAATAGTTGTTCGTGGAAGACGTTTTCATTATGCCAATGCTCAGTCAATCGTAAAAACAGCCGCCCAAAGGTAAGCTCTGCTTCGTCACATTCCACTGATGCTTGTTTTTAAATTGAGAAGCCAAGGTGAAGGGCAAAACCTAGGACACCACCAACACTGGTGAAAACAAGCAGAAATGCCAAATCTAGTTAAAGAGTTCTTGGCATAAAGCTTGCTTGGGCTTTGAAGGCTTTGGGTTTGGAGGGGAAGGGGAGATTGCAGGATATGAGGAATTTCACTGTCTTTTGAGGTTCTTGCAAAGAACGCATTGCAGAAGGCGATGGTTTGAATCTGAATTTCAACATGAACAATACAAGGTGCAGGAAGAAGAAACTGCAAAATGATGTCCTGAAGATTGGGACGAGCAAACAAAGGGAGTGTAGAAGTGCAATGTCTATGTTAGTATTGATTCAAAAGAAAGTAAGAAAGTTTAATTCAACTGCTTGCTGTGATTTGGCACTTTAGACGTTAAGAGCGTTAAGCCACCTGACTATTAGTGTATAGTCCTTTTTAAAAGAACAGTAAGATTACTAAAATTCGGGAGTTGCCCAAAGGACTCAACCATCTACAGTAAAAGTCAGTTTATCCATGACCTGATCAACTGTAACTTCCGTATAACCGGCACCTCAAAAAAAGGTTCCCATTCGAATAACTGGATCTTTTCTGGTACAATCGCGGTGGCGCATTTTTTTCCCTTCGTATCGGTATTTCGGAATGCTGCTACTAGTGCCTGAAGGTGGCACTGCCATGTTTTTCCCTTGCATTGGTATTTGGACTTGCTGCTAGTTTAAAGCCTTTAAAGTCAAGGTGACGTTTTTTTTCCCTCACGTCAGCCATTGTAGAAGATAGACTGTACACCTCTACCCCAGCATCATGGCTTCAAACCAGGCATCTACCAGCAAAGGTGATTTTTAGGTGAATTTTTAGGTAAATAACAAAGGTCTGTTATTATCTGTCATTATTTAGTCATTAATATGGTATGTGTTAAAAATAAGTTAATTTTTTTGTGTTGGATTTTTAGCGTCGGATCCGCCTGAATATCCGGCATGCCGTTTAACTGGCATTCGCTAGGTCCCGAGGGTGCCGGATAAACGGGCTTTTACTGTATATGGTTCAACATTTCAGATTGCATGTGTGTGGAAAGCTTTAACTCTGCTCGTTCCACTCCAAGCTCAGCAAGTCTGTGTGAGTCTGAACCAATCTAAACAATCTGGTTTGAGCCTTCATTCACCCTCTGCCCAGAGGATACCAAGAGCAAATACCTTGAACTCATGGGAGGGAATATTGACTATGAATTTAGAGGGAGTAGTGATCCTGATTTCCAAACTGAATGTCTTAGCAATAGAAATTCCACTTCCATCTAGATTTCCTCGATTAACTTGCTGAAAACTGAACACTGGCTTTGGTATCTATTTGAAGGATGACTAAAGTATCTATTTAAAAATTGTACAATTTCTGAATATAGTAGAAGCCCGTTTATCTGGCATGCTCGGGAGGGTCGACTAATTGACTGTGCCGGATAATCGGGTGGCAAGTTGCCGAAAACATAACACAAAAAATGTACTTATTTTAAAGCATACTATATTAATAATATGCTAAATACTAACAGAATATTGTACAGCTACTTACTAGGGTCCGTTGATATGGAAATTTTCCGATTTAGATATATCGATGGGCTCATATCGAGATATACCGAAATATCGATATTTTCGGGTTTTGCATACTGCGCATGCGCATTCTGGGTGCGCGCGCATTCGGGGCCTATCTCCTCAGTAGGTAAATATCATTCTCTCTCTGTGTCTCTCACTCTCTCCATCTCTGTGTTTTTCTCTCTGTGTCTCTCTCACATCCCCCCCATCTCTATTTATCTGTATATTATCACATCCACCCCATCTCTCCCCCCCCCCCCGCCGTCCTCTCCCCCCCCCTCCCCAACCCCCAGCCGTCTCTCTCTCCCTCCCCCGGCCGTCTCTCTCTCCCCCCCACCCCCCCCAGCTGTCTCTCCCCCACCCACCCCCCACAGCTTCTCTCCCCCCCCCCCTCCACCCTTTGCATACCTGTATATTGTATTCGAGGACTATGAATACAATATGGCGGCTTTGCACCTCGGTCTGTGCATTGTGTATAGAGATGAGCATTCTGGGTCTTGTAGTTCAGTGTGCGCGCATTCCGATTTTTTACCTCGGTATATCGATTTTTCGATATATCGATATTTTTGAAATGCCTATATCGGCGTATCGATATGAAAATTATATCGGGTTTTTGCGATATATCGCTGGACACTACTACTTACTAGGGTCCATCGATATCGAAATTTTCCGATATCGATATATCGGTTTGCCCATATCGATATATACCGATATATCAATATCGCGGGTTTTTTTGTCCTGCGCATGCGAGCGCATTTGGAGGTGCGCGTGTATTCCAGGGTGCGCGCGCATTCCGGTGTGTGCACGCATTCGGATATCGACAAGGTAAGTTAAAAAAAATGTCCGCATCATACCGATATATTGATATATCGCCGGACATGATATACCGATATTTGCAATATATTTTTAAAAATCATATAGAATTTTTTGATATATCTATATATTTTAAATTCCAATATCGGCATATCGATATGAAAATTATATCGATATAACTGATATATCGCCGGACCCTACTACTTACCAATAAAGATTTCAGCACATTTGGTAAAAATTTTATAAAAAAGCATGGTAAAAAAGCATTTTTTACTCATCGGTTAAAAACCTCCAAGTTCAAGTTCGTAAGTTTAATAAGTGCGCATGCGCAAATTGAACATACTCGTGATTGCTGGAATGGGGAATTGCCCCGGGAGGGGGGTCGAGCAATCCAGTTAATCGGGTCACGGATAAATGGGGCTTTTACTGTATATATATTTTTTTGCATTTTCGGCCGAATATCCGGCAGGCGCTTTAACCGGCATTGGCCAGGTCCCGAAGGTGATGAATAAACAGCCTTTTACTGTACTACATTAACAGAGGAAATCTAGATCCAAGGGAACTTTTACTCCATTTGTTTCTGTGTCCACACGATTGAAGTTGGGACTTTGGTTCATTGGAGATTCAAACCTGAATATTTGTTTCTTACATTAACTTGGGGAAGAGTGAAGTGTTAAGATCATAAAGACTCCCAAATTAGATAAGTACGTTAGTTCTCTCCTGAGATGGCAGTTTGGGCTCTAAATTGGCAATAGTTCTCTATGGAGGGTTGAAAAAAAAATCAGTGGTTACTGTTCTCATTGCTTATCAAATGACCTCTGCTGGAAAAAGGTTTTGTATGTGAGCATCGGGTAAGGACAGGAGAAGGCGTTTTGCTCAGCCAAGTGTGTGACACAAGCGAAAACCCATCACCATGCTTAAGAGTATCCAAACTAAGATGAGATTTCCCCAACACATGGAAATCCCAGAGATAAATTGTTGGAATGGAATACACACTCTCTCCCTGGAGGGAGGCATCCTGATGACCAAATTCCGGAGAGTATTCGGCGCAGGTTGGCAAGAACCAAGTTCCTACCCATTAGGGCTTTGGCTTGCAGGGTTACCAGGAGCTGAGTGGGATGACTCCCTGCCCCAGGCTGGCTGTGCTGCCATTAGCAGTGTCCTGCTGTAAAGCCTATTGATTCAACAACAACAACAACTTAAACTTATAAAGCGCCTTTCACTTCGGGAGGACGTCCCAAGGCGCTGCACAGGAGGCGTGTGACCCGAGCTGGGAGGGGAGTGTTCGGGAAGGGGTGAAACACGTAGGGGAGGTCGAAAAATTCAGGGGGGAACAAAAGGCACGGTCGAAGAGGAAAGTCTTCAAACCGGCCTTGAAAGAGGAAAGGGAAGAAACAAGGCGGAGGGATTGGAGGATGGAATTCCACAGGGTGGGAGTGGAGAAACTGAAGGCCCGGCCTCCGATGGTGGGGCGGTTCGGGCGGGGGGCTTGGAGCAGGCCAAGTCCTGCTGAACGGAAGGTCCGGGTGGGCTTATAGGGGGAGAGTAAATCGGTTAAATAGGGCGGGGCAAGGCCATGTAAGGCCTTGAAGGTGAGGACGAGGATCTTGAACTCGATCCTCTGGAGGATGGGGAGCCGGTGGAGACGGACGAGGGTGGAGGTTATGTGGTCGCGGAGGCGGCTGCGGGATAGTACACGGGCTGCAGAGTTTTGGATGACCTGCAGCCTGTGAATGGAGGAGCTGGGGAGGCTGACGAGGAGAGAATTTCCGTAGTCCAGCCGTGAGGTGATGTACGCGTGCACAAGTGTTTCGGCAGCGTGGGGGGTGAGATAGTTGCGGAGCCTGGCAATGTTGCGTAGGTGGAAATAAGCGGTGCCGGTCAAGGCATGGATGTGGGGGAGGAAGGAGAGTTTATGGTCGAACGTGATGCCGAGGTTCCTGACTGGCTTTGTGAGGTGGAGAGTGCAGCCTTGGATGTTGAGGCTGGCAGCGCCCGATGTGCGGAGGCGCTGGCTTGAGCCAATCAGGAGGGCCTCGGTCTTGCTCACGTTCAATTGGAGGAAGTTGTCCCTCGTCCAGGACTCAATGTCGGACAGACATGCTGTCAGAACATCGATGGTCTGGGGGTTGAGGGATGAGGCGGAAAGGTACAGTTGGGTGTCGTCCGCATATATGTGGAAATTTACCCCATGTTTGCGGATGACATCGCCCAGATGGAGCATGTAAATGGTGAAAAGGAGGGGGCTGAAGACAGAGCCCTGGGGGACGCCATGAGAAACTGTGTGTGGGTTTGAGGAGAAACCGTTGGAAGATACAAAATGTAGGCGGTGGGTCAGGTAGGAATGGAACCAGTCAAGGACTGTGCCTTGAAGGTTGAGGTGGGAGGAAAGACGTTGGAGGAGGATGGTGTGATCGACTGTGTCGAATGCAGCAGACAGGTCAAGGAGGACGAGGAGGCAGAGGGAGCCCTGGTCACAGGCGTTTAGGATGTCGTTTGTAACCTAGACCAGGGCAGTTTCCGTGCTGTGAGCAGGGCGGAAACCTGATTGGAGGGTTCAAGGAGTGAGTGACTTGAGTGGAAAGAGCAGAGCTGGGAGGCAACCACTCTTTCAAGGACCTTGGAAAGGAACGGGAGGTTGGAGATGGGTCGGTAGCTTGATGGCTGCGACGCATCAAGGGAGGGCTTTTTCAGGATAGGGGTGATGGTGGCTGTTGAGAGGGAAAGGTTGATGGTGTCAGAAATGAGCGGGGCCAAAAGTTGGAGCTGGGTGCGGAGGAGGGGGGTGGGGATGGGGTCCAGTGAATACGTGGTGGGTTTCATGGAGGTGATTATTTTTGTGACTGAAGACGGGGAGGTGGGGATGAAAGTATGAAAGGGGGGTGGGTGGGGGTTGAAATAACAGATGGAGGGGCAGAGGTGGGGGAGGAAACCGCAGAGCGGATTCTCTCTATTTTGGACTCGAGGAAGTCCAACATCTCCTCGCAACGTGATTCATAGATTCAAAGAATTTTACGGCACAAAAGGAGGCCATTCGGCCCATCTAGTCTGTGCCGGCTCTTTGAAAAGAGTGATTCAATCCCACTGCCCTGTCCGCTCCCCATAGCCTAATAGACCTGTTCTCCCTAAATAAAGATCTAATTCCATTTTAAAAGTTGTTATCGAATCAGCCTCCACCACCTTTTCAGGCAATGCATTCCAGATTCGAACAACTTGCTGAGTGAAAAAAATTCTCCTCAACTCCCCTCTACTTCGCCTTGAAACTATTTAAAATCTGTGACCACGAGTGGAAATAGTTTTTCTCTATTTCCCTATTTCTCTATTTGCCCTGTCGAAACCCCTCATGATCTTATAAACCTCTATTAGGTCTCTTCTCAATCTTCTCTGCTCCAGAGAGAATAACCCTAGCCTATCTAGCCTCTCCTCATAGCTGAAGTCCCTCAATCCTGGCACCATCCTAGTAAATCTTCTTTGTACCCTTTCCAATGTCTTCACATCCTTTCTGTAGTGTGGTGACCAGAATTGAACACAGTATTCCAGCTGAGGCCTCACCAAAGTTTTATAGAGGTTAGTCAGCACTTCCTGACTTTTGTACTTTATACCCCTATTTATAAAGCCTAGTATCCCATATGCCTTCTTAACAACCTTGTCTACCTGTCCTGCCACCTTCAACGAGTCACTAACAACAACAACAACAAACAACAAACAAAACTTACATTTATATAGCGCCTTTCACGTCGAGAGGACGTCCCAAGGCACTAACACAAATCCCCAGGTCTCTCTGTTCCTTCACACCATTTAAAATTGTACTATCTAGCCTATATTGCCTCCCTTCATTTCTTCTCCCAAAATGCATCACCTCACACTTCTCTGCATTAAACTTCATCTGCCATGTGTCTGCCCACTTTACCAATTTGTCTATATCCTCTTGCAGATGGCTACTATCCTCCTCACTATTTACTAGTCTCCCTAACTTAGTGTCATCTGCAAACCTGGAAACTGTACTCCCTACACCCAAGTCCAGATCATTGATGTAGATTACAAAGAGCAATGGTCCCAAAACCGACCCCTGTGGCACACCACTGCTCACTTCCCTCCAGTCTGAAAAACAGCCGCTCACTACAACCCTCTGCTTTCTGTCTCGCAGCCAGTTGTGGATCCACTCTGCCACTTTCCCTTTTACGCCGTGGGCCTTTAATTTCCTAATAAGTCTCTCATGTGGCACTTGAGAGACTTATTAGATTCAATAGACTTCCAGCAACAACAACCACAAATTTACATTTATAGAGCGCCTTTCATGTTGGGAGGACGTCCCAAAGCACTGGATCACTATCCAGTCACTGGATCCAGTCACTGTGTAGCTTTACATTTGAAGAGTAGCCTATTATTGGACAACATACTGGATGAAAAATAGTGCTTATGGATCACGGGTGAAAGTCGGGGGACCTTATAGGAAAGAAAGTTAACGGTGGTTGTTGTTGGCGATTGTTTCTTTCCCTTTTCCTCTCTCCAACTCTGAATTGCTCATTCATTTACTCTTGTTTCTGTGTCTCTTTTAACTTCAAAGAAATGGAAAAGAGAAAACATGGTCAGCAAAACTCCCAGATACCCAGAGCTATGTGTCTGTCTGAACTATGCGTTTTAAAGTAAACAGGAGTGCAGGTCTCATTAGGATTTTTTTTAATGATAAATTTGCCATTTGCTCCTCACTAAATTGAATCTGACTTTTTCATTTTCGTTCGTTAGCCAGATTAAACTGTGCCAATGTCCCCAGATGCCAAACTAGGTTCCTCATTCCCTTATGCGATACATCACTTTTTTCTGCACTAAATAGCCATTCTACTGCAAAACAGAAACAAAATGTATGTTTTTCAAACACAGGTTTGAAATGCGTGTGTGTATGTGGAAGTAGGTGTCTGTGTGGTGTTGTATCTATCCCAATGATACAGGATCTCAGATAACAGAACAGCTTCTTGCTTGACAATACTGTTTATCCTGGCTGGAGATCAACATTATTGCACTATTCAGCCGACTAGCAGCTGTCAGGAAAGAATGGATGGGGCCTTGGAAAGGGTGAGAAGATTGCTGAAAATGTAGGAATTGTGTGACAAGAAGATGTTTTCTGGACCTTCAATTTTATCTGGGGGGAATATTTTTTGCTTTTAGCCTCTTTCGTTCTACATTATCTTAAAAACATTTTTATTCAGCAGTGGTCTAGAAATGTGTATGCTGTAACTTTAGAATTGCCAGTATCATACAAATCTACATAGTAACATATAGTTAATATAGTACATAGTAACGATGTCAGGCAGGAATAATAATAATCCTTGCATTTGATATAGCACTTTGCATGTCTTCTAAATATCTCAAAGCGCTTCACAGAATATACTGTAAAGTGTATATTGTATATTTGTGGGCGAAACATGGCAGCCAATTGTGCATAGCAGTATCCAACAAACAGTCGTGGATTGAGTGACCAAATTATTTTTTGACAGATTATTATGTAGAATAAGGACACTTGCTCATGGTATTGTCCTGCCTGTAATCGAGCCCAGTTCTCTCGCTTGCGAGACGAATGCTATCGAACTCAAAACGTCCCAAAACATTGGTCCATCAAGCTGCCTGTCCCAACGTCCCAAAATATTCTTTATGCATCTCATCGTGAAACAACCCTGAATCCTTTTAATTTCCAGGAATTTGTTTAAATACTCTGGTTGTTGTTCCAGCACTTGTATTCATAGCTTGTTTAATTCCCTATGCCATTTAACTTTAAAAAAAATTGCAATTCTACTTTTTTTGTTCTGTTATTCTATTCTTCTTTGAAAAAAATACCCTTCCTGTTTTCAATTTGTACAACAAATTTTCTAAATTCTTAATTATTTTAAATATCTCAAGGTTTTCCCCATTCAGGCGTCTTCTCAAGAGAGTAAACTTCCAACATGAATGAATCTAGAAGCTGCTTAGCACTTACTTGGAACAACTGAATATATTTTATGAAATAGGGTGACAAAAACTCCACCTAGATGTTATGTGATTTTACCATGGTCAGAATCTCTTGATATATTCTACTTCCTTAGTTATACTCGTACATTCATATATTTTGTTTATTTGATTAAGTACCTCACAAGTTTATACCAATGGGTTTAACGTTCTGTGTGCCCAAACCCCTAATATATTTCCATTGAGCACATTACGCTGTCCTTTTAGAATGTCGTTTTTTGCTAATAAATTTAATGAATGCAATTTAATGAAATCTGATGTCCTTGATCTGTTTGGAAGGAAACAAATCTCCTTTGAATTTTTGGTACTCACACTGTATTATTGTATGAGTGATCCTCTCATGAGTATAGTTGTTATTATAGTATAGATCCAGTGAATAAGCAGAGTGGGAAAATGGTGAAGGTAACTAAATTGGACTGAAGTGCAAGCTTAGTTTTGTTTGATCTCTGTTTAGAAAGAATACTGTTACCATTTCTGCAGGGAGACCAGAAACAATGTCACTGCAGACACTGTCCTGCTGTCTTTAGCTGGAGCGCAGCCAGAGGGAGATGTTTTCATTGCAGTATGAAACCACTGGACGACAGTGTGGCGTTTCATTCCTTTCAGATTGTGTACACATTAAAGAAGACTGCTGTACAGTTGGACCATCTTAAAATAATTCTTATTTGCTTTAAGAAACTTAACTACTGATCACCTCTACAACTTTTCTTCTCTAAGGTTCATTCCATAGATGCGAACCCCAGTTATTTCTGTTATCAAATTGCTTCAAGGTTTATGAATCTACATGCTGGATGTCTTGTGGCAGTTAAGGGAAGCAGTACTGATCTAGAAGACAGGTTTAAATGTGGATGAGCAAACATTCTATAATAATGCAAACCTGAATTTTTCACGCTTTAGCCTAATTTAAAATGGAAATTCAACTATATTGTCTCTAAATGCAAATGTATTTGTAAATGTATGTAGAATATCAGTTTAATTATTTCCGCAGCCCAGTTATACATAGAAGCACTTTTTGGTACAAAAACATTGTGGTGTGTGTATGCTGTATATGATATATTATGTATAACATACAGTATTGTAGATTATATATAATTTAATATATATTCTATATGAATGTGTCTGTGTTGTGACTGACCGACACCGGTCATCTAAAGCATTTGAAAACATTACAGATGCAGTTGGTCAACTTGAAATATTTAACTCACAAATTTAGATACAAATGCAAATGTTATAACTTTCATCTGAAGCACATTCAAATGCATTTGGACCCAAGTCTGTAATTTAGTCAATAAGGTATTAATAGCACTTTGTGAAACCTTAAACAATTCTACCACCCAAACCACAGCAAAGAAATAACCTGCCCCACTTACATTGGGAAATTGCTATGGATAATATTGTTGCTGCAGTTGAAGGTTTCCAGCATCACCACAGTTGTTCATTGTTGTCTTATGACTTCAGTGTAAATATAAAATTCTTGCTATATGAGTCAGTCTGACCAAAATCCATGATATTGTTGAGAAGTCATCTTGTGATGGAAATTGTGTGCTGAAGAGAATTGATTTCAAGGGGCTTCTTGTACAGATACCCCATCCCAACCGCGGCCTTGTCAACCACTAAACTCACGCATCCACGGTTTGCTAAATGCGACAACCCTTATTAATCATGGCTTATAACCCTTGCTTATCCACGGGTTTTAACACTAACACGAGCGTTTAGCGCTAGGACCCAGTTGCATTAACCAGCCTCGATGTTGCTTCACGCTAGCATATAACACTAGGACCCAGTTGCGATGTTGCATTCAACCAACGACAACGCTTCTCTCTTAGCATTAAAGTAAATAACATGAATTTATTGTCACTGCTCTGTATCATTTTCTCTCTGTGTGTAAGTGTATCTCTCTCTGACTCACCTTCTCTCTATTTCACCTTCTCTTCTCCCCCACCCCCCCTTCTTTCTCTCATCTCTCTGACTCACCTTCTCTTCCCCCCACCCCCCCCCCAGTCCACACCCCTTCTCTCTCTCACCTTCTCTTCCTCCCTCATCCCCATTTCTGTCTTTGACACACCTTCTCTTCACCCCACCTCCCCTCCCCCAGCCCTCCTTCTCTCTCACCTTCTCTCTATTTCACCTTCTCTTCCCCCCATCCCCCCCCCCCCCCCGTTCCCCTCTCTCTCTGTGTCTCTATCAGTCAGTCAGACAGCCCCCCCAGCCCTCTGTGACACCCCCACCCTCCACCCTCTGTGTCTCTCTGTCTCTGTAGATCAGTCAGAACGCCCCCAGCTCTCCCCCCCCCCCCCCCCCCCCCCCTCCTTGTTTCTCTCTCTCTTTGTGTGTAGATCAGTCAGTCAAACTGCCTCGCGGTTTGCTGCAGATGTGCCCAAACTTACTCCCCCTATCCCCATATATGTTATAACTGTATGCGTTTTTTTGTGTTTAGTTCTACGAACGTGAACTTACTCCCTCTATCCCCATGTTTCCCATAGGGCCCTGCATTTTCCAACCGCGATTTTACCAACTGCGAAGGTTTAGAGGAACGTATCCCCCGCGGTTGGGGAGGGATACCTGTATATGTGATTGGCAGTTGAAACTGAACTGTTAGTGACTTTTATGAAGGCAAAATTTGTATGAATAAAACTGTAATAGGCTGATGTTTTGAAAGCCTGTAAATGTTCATTTAAGATTATTTCTTCTCACTTGTCTTTTTCTCATCTTTTAAAGCAACCTTGGCTTAACTGACGAGGGGTAAGTTTGTCATTGATATGCTTACATGGCAGCTGAAACTGGTGCTGAATTTTCTTAATGGTAACTTTTCTAATCATAAATGCTTTATAAGTGCTTAGCATTTCAAAATGCAACTGCAGTGCACGCACACAGGTATAACAGGGTATAATTGTTACAGATTTGTCTTAATTGATATGCTCACATGTCAATCAGTGCTTTTTATTTGTCTTTAATATTAACAGTAATGGATCAGCTGGACTCTTTGGAAGTTGAAACTTCCATACTGATCTGCTTTACAGTGTTGGTGCAATGTTAACTGTTGTTGCTTGTCTTGAGAAACTTGAATTTTGGCTATTTGCTCAATACAATTGTTGATGATGAGAACATGACTCTTCCGATTCGTTTTTGGATTAAATTATTATCTTATCTGGCTCTGTAGTCTCTTTAACAGGAAGGCCAGTAATTTGCTGGTAGTTTTTTGTAAGAGAGGCCTTTGAGAAGGAAGGGAATGGTTAAGCAGCCCCCTTGTGTAGCGTCTCAAGACTTGTGTGAAAAGCTGACTAGTGTTTGAGTGCAAAATGGGGTCCATAATGCAGTCGTGTTTTAGCTCATTTCATAATGAAGCACATGGGTCATACATTTGGGCTATTTCCTAAATCTTGAATTTTTTAAAAACAATATTAGTAGTGGGAATTCCACTCAGCAAGTAAATCATCTATCAAATAAATGAGTGTTCCTCCTGTGAGCTGGAGTGACACAAACTCATTGACAATTAGTAATCTCCATTTGCTTGGATTCCTTCTTATGGAATCCCATTAAGAAATGCTCCAAATAAGACCCTGAGTGTGTCAGTTTTTTTAGGTAACTTGTTGTTGCACAGTTCAATGTCTATTTTGAGGACCGTTGGCAATCGTGAACGAGAAGGGTTCAGTGCAAACACTATTCAGACTGCAGGTGCTTTAGTTCAGTCTTATGTTGATTCATGTTCATAATAAAGTGAATAGACAACATTTTTTTCCAGTGATATCCTCCGTAAACGTTGATAGTGATGCATGTCATCTATTCCAAAAGTTTCCAAATTGAGCATTCTGAGTAGATTTGATGTGGCGTTTTTATGGTCCTTCAACATTATTAGGTGCTCACTGTAGATTGTTGACTGCTCTGCATTGCTGTTCATTCAATTTTGATTTTGCAGTACCGAATCTCTCTGGGTAGAGTGGATTGAGGAATGGATGGTGCTTTTTAATGCACATTTTGCTGGATTGATTCTATTAATCTTCAGAATATAATTTTTACTTTGGTTGATATGTTTCAAAAGTTTTCAAAATACAAGCACGAACAAAGTATTAATGCATGTCAAGTAAAACTTTGTGATCCATATTTCCATTAAAATTTTCTTTAAAGCATTAATCTAGTGCTAAAACAAAGTAATGTTGCATGAGGGTGGAAACTGTGGAATATGTTGCTAATGGATAGTCTTAACTCCTTTTAATTTGGCAATTTAAAGGATGCATTCTCTTTAGGTGAACACGCTCATCTCCTATTGTATTTTTGTTTAAGACACATTCTGTTGCTAGAACTTGGGTTGCTGTGGCAAAATCAAAACCGCTTTACGTCTATAAGATTTTAGTTTGAATAAATTTGAGGTACATTTGCAGAATTCATAATCTACAATTCGTAGATTGTAATCCAATCTCTTTTTATACGCTTATATCTAGTTTAGTTACTGAAGGAACTGTAATTGGCTTATTTTTTAATCTAGGATTTAGTAAAAAAAAATTACTTCGCTGTTTCCATTTTATTCCTCCCAAGTTTCCTTGGTAAAATTCCAAGAAACCTTCATTTGTTATAGTAGTTACCATTAGGGTCAGATTGCATACCATTTTGAAGATTGTGATATTTGTGTTTATGGAATATCACTCTAGAAATGTATCTTTAGAATAAAAACATTTATAATACACCAGATTTGAATGGAAGGATTTTGTGCACATATGTAAATAAGCCTGCTTCTTGGCTGGGTGTGAAATGAGTTCAGAATAATATATTGTATTGCATGTGGTGACTGAACAGTAAATGTAAAAAAAAACCCAGGCAGTGTTATGTTTTAAATAATGTTTGCCATTCATTTTAACTATTTCAGGAAAGAGTATCCTGCCGATGTTCAAAGGATTCCAACGGATAGCATTAGTTTAATGGAATCCGACAGAGATGGTGAGTCTGTGTTTGGTTTAAGAGGCTTTTAGCTCCAATGACATTCATTTGCTTTAGTCAGTGATCCATATTCATCCACAGGGAGTGGTGGGGGGTGTCTAACAGGTATGTCCAGGATTAGCTAACTCTACCTCAAAGCAGATAATTCGATATATCTCACACATTGTCTGCACCTCTGCACCACACTTTATAGAGTCATTTATTTTTGTGAGGGAGGTGAAAATAATCAGAAGCTTTGCCCCATCCCCCCTTCCTTCCCCCCCTCTCCTCTCCCCACCTACATCTCCATCCCCCTACCTACCCTCCCCTCCTTCCCCTTCTCTCCCCCTCCTATTCTACTAACCTTCTCTCCCCCTCTCTCCCACTTCCTTCTGCTCCCTCCCCTTCTCTCCCCCCTCCCCGGCTTTCTCCTCCCTCCCCGGCTTTCTCCCCCTTCCCCTTCTCTTACACTCTCCTCTTCTCTTCCCCCCCTCCCCTTCTCTCCCACCTCCCCTTCTCTCCCCTCTCTTTCTCTTCCCATCTCACCTCATCCCCCCTCCCCAACTTCCTCCCCCTAACTTCTCCCTCCCCCCACCTTCCCTCCCCTTCTTTCCCCCTCTCTCCCACTCCTCCCCTATCCCCACCTCCCTGCTCTCTCCAGCCTCCCCTGCTCTCTTCAGCATCTCCTCCTCTCTCCCCCTCGCCTCTTCCCCCTCCCCTTCTCTCCCCCCTACCCTTCTTTCTCACCTCCCTTTCTCTTCCCCCGTCCCCTTCTCTCTCCCCCCATGTTAAAATGAAGTGCAAAAAAGGATATTTGCTGATGTCACTTCATGTACATTGCACAAGGATTTGCTGCTGTCAATAATAAATCTCCACTTGGATTACCCAGCGGATCTTAAGTAACTCATGTAAACATTATTTCCTGATTTAAACCATCTCTGGAGGAGCTTTGTTGTCATCTGTGATATTTTTACAATGAGGGATCTTTCTTCTGTTTTGGACAGTTACAGCCTCAACAGAATTAGATGAGCAGATGGATTCTATACCGAATATTAAGAGACGAATTCTGTCAAAGCGGCTAAAGGATGACTTGACGGCAGCATTGCCAGAATCAACAAACATTGAAACACCAGAGCCTCAGAATCCAACTCCAATCGAGGTTAGGATTCAGTGTTTAATTCTACATAACCATTTTTGGAAACCTGAGGTTATTTAGGAAAGTTGGGGGTACCTTTGTCATTGCACCACAGTATATTGTGAGTGAAACGTGGTAGCCAGTTTGCGCACAGCAATGTCCCCAAAACAGCCATGGAGTGTGTGGTCAATTTATTTTATTTGGAGAATTTGTTGGCCAGAAAACCGGGAGAAACTCCCTTCACATTCCGAATAGTGCCATGGGATATTTAAGGCTCATCTGAATAGGCAGATAGCACCTCAGATTAAACGTCTAATCCATAGGAAATTCTTTACAACGTTTATCTTTGTGTTTGTCTTTTCAATTTCAGGGCCAAAACCTCAGCGAATACTTCAGCATCTGTAGAAATTGTGGGAGAAAAAGTGAAGATCATACAAACTGTGAAAATTGCAGAAAGCCAATCCCGAAGGATGCTCTCCGGCGACCAAAGCACGTTCCTGATTCTGCATATGCTATTACACCGCAGTTACGCCCCCCTATTCATGCTTGTTCTCTAATGCAACCTGAGGGAGGCTTGGGTGTCAATACCAAGTTGTTTTATAAGCCCACTCTTGATATAATAGTGACTCCAGTGACAGCTGCTAAATTGTACTCCAGGAACAACCTGTTACAACCTAATGGAAGAGTGGGCTTGGTGGGACATACAGTTGTATATAGAACTAAACAGACGGCAGATTCCAGGAAACACGTATTGAATGA
The DNA here is from genome assembly GCA_035084275.1 of Hydrolagus colliei. Lineage (NCBI taxonomy): Eukaryota > Metazoa > Chordata > Chondrichthyes > Chimaeriformes > Chimaeridae > Hydrolagus > Hydrolagus colliei. The sequence goes on along the minus strand of CM068744.1, from coordinate 82,565,692 downwards.
CCCCAGTAAGTATGACTGTTAAAGGAATTTACAGGAAAAGGGAAAAAAGGGCATATTTGAAAGTAAACCCTGTTGCTTTCTCATTTGACATTTGGATTCTTTGTTATATTTGCCCATCGGGCTATGCTGACACTATCAGGATACACAGGGATATTCATGGACCCTGTTGGTGTCACTATGGAACCTCCCATCTCGCTGGCTCTTCCCTTCATAAGCTGCAGATCATCCAGAACTCTGCAGCTCGTGTCCTCATCCGCACCAGGCTCCGTGACCACATCACTCCCACCCTCATCCATCTCCATTGACTCTCCCAGAGGATAAAATTCAAGATCCTCGTCCTCACTTTCAAGGCCATTCATGGCCTTGCCCCTTCCTATCTCTCCGCCCTGCTGACTCCTGTCCGCCCCCTCCATTCAGCCTCTCTGCCCCCACACTCAGGAACTCCATCCCACAGTCACTTTGCCTCGCTCCCTCGCTTGCCTCCTTCAAGTCCGTTCTGAAGACTTTCCTTTTCGATTGTGACTTCTGCCACCCTCCCAATTTCTCCCTCCCCGTACTCTGCCCCTCTCCCTTGCTTGGGTCCCAATCCCTGACTGTTCAGTGCCTTGGGATGTCCTCCCGATGTGAAAGGCACTCCATCAATATAATTTTGTTGTTGTTTTCTTGTTGTTGATGATTAACCTATCATCTTAAATAGAATTTGGAGCAATAGACAGTTGCTGAAACACATGATTGATCCTAGTCGACTCCTGGTAATTCTGTAAGTCAAATTCTACAATGAATAAGGTGGTCCTAACTTGACAAGCAGATGAAATCTTGCTAATTAATGAGTTGCAGTGTTAGTTACAAGATTTTAACTGGTTGAATACCAGCAGTCCATCAGCCTGCCTTTAACAATAATAATCCTTGCATTTGATATAGCACTTTTCACATTTTCTAGTTTCACAAAATATATTGTAAAGTGAATTGACTGTATATTTGTGGGCTAAACTCAGCAGCCAATTGCACACAGCATTGTCCCACAAACAGTCGTGGATTGAAATGACTAATGTTTTTTGAAGGATTATTATTAGACGTGTGGAGTAAGGAAACTTGCCCAAGGTTTCGCCGTACCTGGAATCAAACTCGGGTCTCCTGCTTGTAAGGCAACTGTTCTGTTGCCTTACAAGCAGGAGCTATAGGACTCTATGCGTAAACATCACAAAGCGTCCTTAACTTTTGCCAACCTCCTTCACCTTTATTCTCGAGACATACCTGATGTTTTCTCCTTTTTCGTTTCTAACCCCCACCTACCCCACCTCGGGCCAAGAGAAATTGCACATTCCCAAATTGGCAAAGAGAAATTCTGCTCCTGTGAATCTTCAGCAGCTGGAACTGGAATGTGTTAAACTAGTCCAAGGCTTTTATATTTGTCAGAATCCCAGCTGACAGAGTAAGATAGGTACTTTAATTGGTTTTCAGAGTGAACTCTTGACACTTTGGGGCTTTCAGGTAATTAAAAATCTGCATGGATGTGCAACTTCTGCACTTAGATTTATGATACTTGGCCAGTGTTTTATAGCTCCAGTGTGTGCAGGATGCCTTGGAGAATACATTGTCAAACCAGAAGAATGCGTCTCCTGCTGTGGATATAAATGTATCCCAACAGGGGGTAGATCCAGTCCCTAGAATGTTATTCCCTGAATACAGTAATGAAGTGCCCCGCTGGCCAGCTGACCTTAAAAACTGTTCAATAATAATTTTAAACATTGTTCCGATTTTAACATGTAATGATTTTTGGAGTAGGGTATGGGGATTTTATCACACATCTCTAATCTCATCAAGTCAAAATATAGAAATGAACTCATTTTCAAACTAGGTGGTAATTTTCCAAGGTCTTTGATGTGTATCTATGAGTAGGGCTGTGTTCCTGTGCCTGCATATTTTCATCGTGCAGTGGAACAATCAACCATTTTTGAGGTAAACAAAGCCTGTTTGTTTAAAAAACTGCAAAAAAACAACAAGGTTAAATCCTGTAGCTCAGTGGTCAGAGCACTCGCCTTTCAAGCAAGAGACATGGGTTCAATTCCAGGCAGGGTGAAACTTTGAGCAAGTTTCCTTACTCTACAAGCCTGATGATAATCCCTCAACAAAAATTGTCACTCAATCCATGACTGTTTGGGGGATTGAATGACATTATTGGCTGCCATGTTTTGCCCACAAATATACAATCAATTAACTTTACAGTATATTCTATGAAGCGCTTTGAGATGTCTAGAAGACATGAAAAGCACTATATCAAATGCAAGGATTATTATTAAGTAGATTACCTACCACTTTGCACTGTACCATTAGTGATGTTGCTGCAAGATTGGGCCAAAGTAAATTGAGTAGTCAAAAAAGTAAACACAACATGAATAGAAAGGATTAAAATGTTAGCCATTTATTCAGGAATGGTAACAAACATTAACATCGACGTGGAATAGGACATATTTATAAGGTTCTTCTATTGGTGCACAGCATATTTTGGAGCTCAAAGAAAATAGATTCTTGCAATTAAGTAAATGATTCATAAAATTGGTGACATTTATTCTGATTACTGTACGTTTAACAATACACAAAAAAATTATACTGAGCTAAAATGAGCTCAAATGAAATTGCTGTGCTCACACATTCTAGCAGGCTCAGATGAGTGATGTTTCAGTAATTGTCTTCCACCTGGATTACAGAATAACTTTATTATTAAGTGTCTCATTACAGATTTTTACAGGTTTTGAATATGCTTTGAAGAGCTTTTGAAGAACTAAACAAAATGAGGTGTATCTTACCCATTTACTCTTGTTTTTGCAATTTCGACAGGGGCATACTTGTGTTTCAGAAATGTAGGCAGTTTGCAAACTGGGGAGGGTGGATCTAAAAAATCAACATTAGTTGATAGATATTTATTCTATTGAGTAAATATATATTACATCACATCTAATCGAACATTGTATTTGGTTCATGAATGTTAACTGTTCTAAATTATTTCAAAAAGCTGGATAAGGTGGTGAAAGAAATGCTATAATTTTCAATGTTAATTATACATTTTAATGGTGATTCTAAAATGACTTTTAAAAACTATGACCTCCAGTGCTTCCAAAGAGACTAATTGTTGCCTCATGTTTGGCTTCTCCCTTATTAATAATAATAATAATAATTATTATCCAAAGCGCTTCAAAAAATAGAGTAAAGGCCCGTTTATCTGGCACCCTCGGGGCCTGGCCAATGCCGGTTAATGGCATGCCGGATATTCAGTCGGATTCGACACTGAAAACCCAACACAAATTTTTTTAACTTATTTTAACACATACCATATTAATAATAGACTAAATAATAACGGATAATAACAGACCTTTGTTATTCACCTAAAAATCACCATTGCTGGTAGATGCCTCGTTTGAAACCATGATGCTGGGGTAGAGGTGTACAGTCTTATTGATAACTTCTGCAATGCCAGATGCTACGCGAGGGAAAACAACGGCAGCGTGACTTTAAAGCTCTACTAGCAGCATTCCGAAGTACCTGTACAGTACTCTTGTGCGACAATTGATTCATTAAATGCGCCACCGCGATTGTGCCGGATAACATCCGGTTAATTGGATGGGGACTTTTTTTTGACGTACTGGTTATATGGAAGTTCCAGTTGATCCAGTCACAGATAAATGGGCTTTACTGTACACTGTAAAGTCAATTGACTGTATATTCCACCGCCTTGGGATGTTCTCCCAATGTGAAAGGCATTCTATATATATATTGGTGTTGTGTATATGTGGGCAAAACGCGGCAGCCAATTGTGCACAGCAGTGTCCCACAAACTTAACCATGAGTCATGACAAACAGTCGTGGATTGAAATGACAACATTTTTTTTAAGGATTATGGCATGGTTCAAAAAAAAAGGTGCCACATCAAATGGCAGGGTTATTATTTATTATCTCTGAAGGTAGCTAAGACCACCTTAAAGAGGATAGTTTTGCTCGTCTTTCCAAATATAAAGATGCCTTTCTTTGGCCAGTCATGGGTAAGCTGAGCATTACCCATGTATATTTACATGCAAATGTACAATCTCTCTTGTACATTTACATATTGCAACTTTCATAGCTTCCACGGTGTGCAATTAAAAAAAAGTGAAATACAGTAAAAGCTTTGTTATCCGGCACCCTCGGGACCTGACCGGTGCTGGTTAATCAAATATGCCGGATATTTGAATGGCAAGTTGCCGAAAATCCTACACAAAAAATTAACTTATTTTAAAACATACCATATTAATAATAGATTAAATAAAGCAGAATATTGTATGGATACTTACCAATAAAGCATACATAAATAGTACAGTCAACTCATGCCAAATACAGGGATTACGTTCCTGGAAAACAGCGCACTTGGTAAAATCGCGTTCGGTAAGTTTAATAAGTGTGCATGTGTGCGGGGAAAACCGCGTATACTCAAATTTTACTTGTATTGGGAGATACTGGTTGGTTGAGTGTGCCGGTTGGTTGCCGGACAACCAAGCTTTTACTGTATAAGGCTAGTACTACATGGTGCATAAACAGAGACATTGCTAAGCTCATTGGATACTTTTTTGCCTTTATTTTCCTTCCAGTTGTGCTGTCCAGTGATGATGAGGAGGATGATAATGCCAGTACTGGAAGCAGCAGAATGGACAGTGTCCATTCTGTCGGCAAAACTACCGAAGTTGCAAGGACTTCCCCTGTGCCCTCCGCTGCAATCCTAGAGCCTGCTTCCAATGGCAGTTCTGATGGCAATGCGGCAGAGCAGATTTCCAAAAGCACCCTTGCAGAGGTAGAGTCCACAGCAACATTATCGAGAAAAGCTAAGATGAGAGACAAGGTAATGTAATGTCCAGTTACAGATGTGCAGTTACCTTTTCTCTTAGATGCTCAGAAGTTGTTTGGGTACTGAGGTTAAACCTGCTCCCTGGAGGACAAACCTTTACTTGTCAGAACTGCAAAAATAGGCAGTGAACATGCCCTTGTGCTTTGTGTTGCCAAGGTGGATATTGCCAAGGCTGACCAGTAGATGGCGATGCATCCAACATAATGGATGCTGTGAGTTTTAGTCCATGTTCAGCAACAATAAGGTGAAATTAAATAACAGGGCATAAAATCAAGTCCTTTACGTGTATTGATGTGTGAAGTTTTCCCATGTTCCCAGCATTATAACTAGCATAGAATGTGTAAATTATAAAGGTTGCTGATTGGGCAGTATTGCAATTCTGATTTTAAACTGTTTATATCGATATTCTGAAATCATTTAATTGACTTTTTTTAAAAAAAAGTCTTGCTTTGCTAGCCTGTGTAATGCAGAAAGATAAGTCTGCTGCTTCAATCTTGAAATGAATTGAATTGAAGGTAGAGGCAGGGTTTGAATGCGATTAAGACTTTACTGTGGCAACTTTTGACGACAGTTTAAGAATGGGTACTGCAGATCCTGAATTTCCTCCAGGTTTTAGCCAAGTTAAATATGGTACTAGAATTTCTAGGACAGATTTTTCCACAGTAAATAGGGTCATTTGTGTATGATGTAATTGGGATAACCATTATTCACTGGTCTTCTGGTTGTTTCCCAAAGTAAAACAAGCTCTTTAACCCTTATAACCTGAGTTTGGGTGTGTCAGGGTGCAGGTCTACTGTGTATCTGGGCCTACCAGATGTGAGGTATACCTGGATTCTGACTCTGACCAACTAGCTTCCTATGTTTAAAGAAAAATGGTCCTGTCGACAGGTCATCACCAGAGCTTGCGCATATTGTGCGTGTGTAACCTGGAGGCTGCCAATTTAAAAAATGTTTTGTTTCTAACACAGAGCCTGAAATATTGGATCCAGAAGCCTTTGTAGCCTCTGTAACAGAATTGCTCTGTAGGCTGATTGCGTTTTGTTTCTGCATGTTATGCAGAGATTTCTAAAAGTCACATATGTGGGTATCCTCGACATTCCGCCTCATTACTTACTTAATTTGAAAACTTGATTCCTTCTATCAGAGAATGGTGTGAAATATTTTTGAAATGTAAGGCTGGAAACTTTTTTTGAATTGGTTTTAAACCCATGTACACACATACACACACACACATACACACACATTATCCGATAATGTGCCCACAAAGATTGGTTAAAAAATTAGGAATCTGCAGAGCAGAGGCGCCATTTGGCCCATCAAATCTGCAGTGGCTTACGGAGCACAGTAATGGGTCAACCCCACAGACCTATCTTATCCCCGTATTCTTTAAAACCCATCTTCCCTCCTAAAAGTTACAATGAACTCCACCCTATTTGGCAGGGCATTACACATCCCAACTATTCTCCATGAAAACAAATCCTCCTAAGTTTTCCTTTCACTACTCGTGTGGCTATTTTATAACTATGTCCCCAGTTACTGACTCGACTATCAATGGAAATAACTTCTCTCAATAGAAGCATAGAAATCTACAGTGAAACTGACCCAGAAGTTTGAAGTTTAATTCAGTTTAAAATGTTATCCTTGTCTGTACTTCATTCTTGTAGTTCGGAAATCCTTTTCCTGAGACAACGGTCAAAAAAAGAAAATTTGAAGGCTCTCAAGTGCACGGTGACGCTCCTGGTATACAAGCAGAAACCAGCTGTGAAAGTATTATTCTCAAGTGTCGAAGTATTCGAATAGGAACCCTGCGCAAAGTGGTATTAGAGCCTGTTATTGTGAGTAAATGCATTTCCAAGATTGTTCCAAGGTTATCATTTATTGCCAGACCCATAATTGAAATAAAAACTTTGCACAAACTCAAAAAAAGCGAGTTACTTATCCATTGAGCTGTTGGTGATTTACTTCACGTTAGGGTCCATCGATATGGAAATTTTCCGATTTAGATATATTGACGGGCTCATATTGAGATATACCGAAATATCGTTATTTTCGGGGTTTTCGTACTGCGCGTGTGGCGCGCGCATTTCTGATGCGCGCGCATTTGGGTCTGCACGCATTCGGGGCCTATCTCCTCAGGAGGTAAATATTTTTCTCTCTCTGTGTCTCTCACACTCACTCTCTCCATCTCTGTATTTTTCTCTCTGTGTCTCTCTCCTCTTCCTCTCTCACATCCCCCCCATCTCTATCTATCTGTATATTATCACATCCACCCCGTCTCTCCCCACCCGCCGCCGTTCCTCTCTCGTCCCACCCCCTCCCGCCGCCGTCCCGTCCGCCCCCACCCCCCCCCCCCCCCCCCCCGGCTGTCTCTCTCCCCTCCCCCACCCTCCCAGCCGTCTCTCTCCCCCCCACCCACCCGCCCCAGCCGTCTCTCTCCCCCGCCCCCCCTCCTGCCGTCTCTCTCTCCCTCCCCCCCCCCCAGCCGTCTCTCTCCCCCTCCCCTCCCCCAGCCGTCTCTCTCCCCCTCCCCCCCCCCCAGCCGTCTCTCTCCCCCCCCACCCACCCGCCGTCTCTCTCCCCCTCACCCCCCCCCCCACCCGCCGTCTCTCTCCCCCTCCCCCCCCCCGCCACCCCTTGCATACCTGTATATTGTATTCGAGGACTATGAATACAATATGGTGGCTTTGCACCTCGGTCTGTGCTTTGGGTATAAAGATGAGCATTCTGGGTCTTGTAGTTCAGTGTGCGCGCATTCTGATTTTTTATCTCGATATATCGACTTTTCGATATACCGATATTTTCGAAATGCCTATATCGGCGTATCGCTATGAAAACTATATCGGGTTTTAGCGATATATCGATATATTGCCGGACCCTACTTCACGGCTATTTGTGAGACATTTCAAGCGTCAATTGACTACCATTTTCACCTAGAAAATACCCCAACACTTTACAGTCAAACACGTTTTAGATGCCTTGACAACGTGAAAGGTGCTATATCAACTGCAAGAATTATTATAACATTTAGAGAAGATATTAGAGTTTGCTTCTTAATTAAGATGCAAAGCAGTTTTTTAAATTAAATTCTATTAAAAAATTATGTAGAATATTGTAATTCAGTTAAAAGTTTCAGGATAATGATGCGATTTCCAAATACTTATTTCTTTCATTTCAGTTCTCTCTGGACTTTATCAAAGTCAACCTGGGAGGTAAGAATGATGTGGTTCTCAGATTGAAAATCAATGGAGCTAATTTTAACATGTTCGATCGTAGAAATTACATCTTCTGATCTGTGATGCTGTCAGCTCCTCTGGATATTCCTACTTTAATTCCAATTCCCTAGTTTTTCCCCTTCCCTTTATTAAACTTACTCTTTAACTAATTCTCTTTTAAATGTTACAAGCACGGAATCAATAGCCAAGTAACAAAGAATTCTAATAACATTCTGTGTGACTTGAACTCTGATGGTGCTAATATTGCCTCCCCGATGCCTTGCTACCAATTTACCAAACAGTGGGAGTAGTCTTTCATTATCTGTGCTCAAAATCTTTCTGAATTATTGAAAACTTTTGTAAAAAAAAGTTTGAGGATACACAGTGATAGATTATTCCTGTGGTTTAATAACAAGTGGGAAGGAAGGAAGTTCAGAAGCGGCTCCAAGTTGATGTTTCTGGCAGTGGAAGATCAAAATTTAGCTTTTCCTCTTTGGGATCATGGTAGTTGTGGTACCTTAACCAGACAGGTTCACAATAGTCTAAGGCATTATTGGTAACGGATAACTTGGTTCATTGGCAAAATATAGAGGAGCAGACCCGTTACTGGAGATAGGGAATTTTCCTTTTAGCCCCTATTAAGCATACGAACAAAAGTCTAAAAAGTAGGGAGTTCCTAGCTAGACAAGCAATGGAAAGCTTACTACACTGATTACCATCCGCATTAGCTGGTTGTACTTTGGCAATAACTCAATGCATATTCTGAGGTACCTAAGACTTGATCCTTGTTTTGGGGATTGCGTTCTTCTGGGAAGATAGTATACATGGCATACCAGGCAAACAAAAAAGCATGCATAAGTGGAACACTTGGTGGATTGGTATGGAGACTCTTAAGCATGGTGATTATTTTCTTCCTGTTAGATTGACCAACCAAAAAGAGCTTTGAAGACCTTTATTAGATTGTTTCCCTGAGTGCAGGCACAGTCTGGGAACCACAGGTGAATTCACAGTGTGAGAAGCGGAAATGCTGACATTGTAACAGAGATGCTCAAACTAATTGGGACCTTGGAGTTTCCCTTATTTTGTTGGCATGTCAAAAATTGTATTTGTCTAGAACTAACAGTTGTTGTTAATTCCGGCAAAGTACTTTGAGGCACTTGAAGGTGGGGAGGTCTTATAAAAATGCAAATGTGTGTAGAGTTTTTTGTGCTTGGAAGCTAGTTTGATGGTGGAAATTTGAGGATGTCCAATTACCTACTGTGAAACAAGTGGTTTGTTGGAGCCTCCTGGTTGACTGAATGAATAATTTGGCTTTGTGGTATTGTTAACTCCGGAAATGCTACACTCAGTACCTTCTGATCATACAGAGACGGACTAGAGAAAGAACTACGAGACAGAAATGGTGTTTAATTAGAATTGTTCATCAGTTCGCTCACAAAAGTGGTAACTTCCTCCTAATGAAGCTCCCCTTACAAACCATCAACGGGAAACATTTGTTACAAAACATAATTAACCAAACGAAAGCTGTTAAGGTGCCAAAGGAAAATACAAATGGAATTTAGTTGTCCTTCTCCCCATTCTTTTATTGCAGTGCCTAAAGAAGAATCTCACAATGTTGTTTTAGAAGCTTCGGAGCTCATTATGTGTGAATGGTGCAATTCACGAGCATTACCAGTAGCTTTTTTGAAGCTGACACCCACTGCTTCCCACAACTTACGATCTTCGTTTAAAATGAACAAGGAAAAGGGGGTCTGGTATGACTCACAAGGGGACAGTAAGTACAACCCACTGAATTGTTGAAGATAATAAAAATGGCGCACCCACAGGATGTGCCATTTTAAAGTGTATCAATCAGAATGCAGTTCAAGCCACGCTTGGTGTATGAAAGCAGCAGTTTATTTGTGACTGGGTTGTTTTTCCAGTGAAAACTATTTTACAAACAAGAGTGGGTAGAGTAAACTATTTAAGAAGATGATTCATTTCAGCAAATTCAAGAGAATTAGATTGCTATTTGGGCAAAAACTCACTTTTGGTATGTGTGTATGAGCAATGTAATCGTTTTAAGATATATATATATATATTTTGTGACTGGCTTGACTACCCTCAGCAGTTTTTCTCAACAACAACGATAACAAACTTACATTTATAGAACACCTTTCACATCGGGAGAACATCCTAATATGCTCAGCAGTTGGGGGATCAGATCCCAAGCATGGAGGAGTGGGGGGCAGAGTTGGCATGAAGGAGGAGAGAGGTAGGAGAGTGGCTGAAGACCCAGTTGAAAAGGAGGATCTTGAGTTTGGCCTTGAAGGAGGCATGGGAGTGAGCGAGGCAAAGGGATTGTGGGATGGAGTTCCAGAGGATGGGGGCAGAGAGGCTGAAAGCCTGGCCACTAATGATAGAGCGGGTCGGTCGGGAGACATGGAGAAGGCCAGAACCTACTGAACGGAGGTAACAGGTAGGTTGATAGGGGGTCAGAGAGGTAGGAGGGCAACGCCATGGAGTGCCTTGAAAGTGAGCACAAGGATTTTGAATTCTATCTTATGAGGGATGGAGAGCCAGTGGTCCCGGGCGAGGGTGGGGGTGATGGGGTCACGGAGCTTGGTGCGGGAGAGGAAATGAACTGGAGAGTTTTGGATGATCTGCAGCTTGTGGAAGGAAGAATTTTGGAGGCTGACGAGGGAGTTTCCATAGTCGAGCCTTCAGGTGACAAATGCACATATGCGGGTTTCAGCAGCGTGAGGGGTGAGGCAGTGGCAGAGTCGGGGAATTTTGCATAGGTCATGGCATGGATATGGGGAGAAGGAACGTGTGAGGATCGAACAAGTCACCCAGGTTCCTGACTGGCTTTGTAAGGTGGAGTGTGCATCCATGGCTGCTGATGCTGCCAATGCCTGAGGTGCAGAGGCACTGGGTCAAGCCAATCAGGAGGGCCCCGGTCTTGCTGATGTTCAGCTGTAGAAAGTGTCTTTCATCCAGGACTTGATGTCTGACTGGCAATCTGTCAGAACAGCAGTGGTCCTGGAATCGAGGGTGGAGGCAGAGAGATAGAGTTGTGTGCTATCCGCATACATGTGGAAATTGACCCCCATGTCTGTAGATGATGTCACCAAGGGGGAGCATGTAGAGATTGAAGAGTAAGGTACCCAGGACAGAGCCCTGAGGAACACCACACAAGTCGGTGCGGGGGCTGGAAGAGAACCCATTAGCGGAGACAAATTGGGGACAATGTGGGAGATAAGACCTGAACCACACCTTCATTACATCCCGGCTCGATTATGCAAATGCCTTGTTAGTCGGCCTTCCCAATTCCTCCCTCCACAGGCTGCAGATAATCCAGAACTCTGCGGCCCATGTCTAAACTCCGGGTCCCCATCTCCCCCATCATTGCCCGACTCCATTGGCTTCCCATCATCCAGATGGATCCAATTCAAGATCTTGGTGCTCACATTTAAAGCTCTCCACAACCTCGCCCCACCCTACATCTGTGACCCCCTATCCCCTTATCAACCTGCCCGCTCTCTCCGTTCGGCAGGCTCTGGCCTGCTCACGTCCCCTGCCCAACTATTGGCGGGCGAGCCTTCAGCCACTCTGCCCCCAACCTCTGGAACTACAGCCCGAAGTCCATCCGCTGAGAAACAATGACTCTTTCAAGGACTTTGGAGAGGAAAATGTGGTTAGAGATGGGCTGATAGCTGGAAAGCAGGGATGTGTCCAGGGATGGGTTCTTCAGGATGGGGATGTTTTGAAAGGCATAGGAACGGTGCCAGATGATTGTGACAGATTGATGGTGTCGGAGAGAAGAAGGGCGAGGAGGTAGGAGGTAGAGCTGGGAGGTAAGGATAGGGGTGGGGTTGGCGTCAAGGGAGTAGGTGGTGTGTTTCACGGTCGATATGGTGGTGATGACAGAGGAGGGGGAGGCAAGTTAGAAACTGTGGAAGGAGGGATGGGTAGAGGTCGGAGTGTGGGGTGGAGATGAGGGAGTGGCAGTTGTGAGCACAGAGGCAGCTAAACATATATGCTTGATTTTTAACTCAAGGAAATCCAGCATCTCCTCACAAAAATCCAGCATCTCCTCAGTCTATGCATTCACATCACTGGAAATTGATTTTCATAGCAGGAAAACTGATAAAATTACTTTGAACAACAACAACAAAATTACATTTGTATAGCATCTTTCACGTCAGGAGGACTTCCTGAGGGTCTGAACAGCGCTTCAGGTGGGGTTGGGATCGGGGAGGATGGAGGGAAAGAAAGGGAGGGGGGTTGACCGATGGGACTGTTGAAGAGGAGGGTTTTGAGGTGGGGTGTGAAGGAGGCTAGGAAGGGGGGTGAGGCGGGGGGATTGAGGGATGGATTTTCAGAAGTTGGGGGCACAGTGGCTGAAGGCTCACCCGCCTTCAAATTGCAGTTGCAGTATTTTATTAGAGTACCCTGGTGGTGCTGTCACTTTGATTGTCTGTGCTCGCATCACCCCAGTTTAATAAATGCTGTATTACAATGGCCACTTTAACTAAACCAAGTCTTTTTTTCTATCTTCCAATTGTTTTTTTACACAAAAAAAGTTAAACTCTGGCAACTTTTAGAAAATAAAACAAGTGAATTGTCATTTGTCAAAAATTAAAAAGATTTAACATTGGACCTTGTAACATTCCATGAGCCTGGCCACTGCCTCTTTGTTGTGTATAAATTCATGTATTTTGTTGTCAAGCTTTTCTGCTTTGTTAGAACAGTTAAAGTCTGTTTATCTGTGACCCAATCAACCGTAACTTCTGTATAACCGGCACCTCAAAAAAAAAAGGTCCCTATTCAAAGAACCGGATCTTATCTGGCACAATCGCGATGGCGCATTTAATGAGTCGATTGTCGCACGAGAGTACAGTACGATTAGTTTTGAATGCTGCCAGTAGTGGCACTTTCGATTTTTCATCTTAAAGCTGCACTGTTGGTTTTTCCTCCTCCCTTTTTGCTCTTTCTTTTTCTCTCTCTCCCTCTCCTTCCTTCCTCTCTATCTCTATCTCTCCCTCTCTCTTCCCCTTTCTTTCTTTCTTTCTTTCTTTCTTTCTTTCTTTCTTTCTTTCTTTCTTTCTTTCTTTCTTTCTTTCTTTCTTTCTTTCTTTCTTTCTTTCTTTCTTTCTTTCTTTCTTTCTTTCTTTCTTTCTTTCTTTCTTTCTTTCTTTCTTTCTTTCTTTCTTTCTTTCTTTCTTTCTTTCTTTCTTTCTTTCTTTCTTTCTTTCTTTCTTTCTTTCTTTCTCTCTTTCTCTCTTTCTCTCTTTCTCTTTTCTCTCTTTCTCTCTTTCTCTCTTTCTCTCTTTCTCTCTCTTCTCTCTTCTCTCTCTCTCTCTCTCTCTCTTTCTCTCTTTCTCTCTTTCTCTCTTTCTCTCTTTCTCTCTCTCTCTTCTCTCTCTCTCTCCCTCCCTCCCTCCCTCCCTCTCTCCCTCTCTCCCTCCCTCTCTCCCCTCTCTCCCCTCTCTCCCTCTCTCTCTCCCTCTCTCCCTCTCCCCCTCTCCCTCCCTCTCTCCCTCTCTCCCTCCCTCTCTCCCTCTCTCCCTCTGTCTTTCTCTCTTTCTCTCTTTCTCTCTTTCTTTCTCTGATGGATACTACGCATTGCCTGTGTAACCTGACTCTATCGTGGGTTTATATACTGTTTTGGTGGGGGTAGGAGAAGGAGAGAGAGGCAGGGAGAGAGAGAGAGGGTGGAGAAAGAGAGAGGAGTGGGAGGGGTAGAGAGGAGGGGAGAGAGTTGATTTATTTAGATGGAAAATGAGAGGAGTGGAGTGGGCTTGGGTTGGGAGCCATTGAGATGCCAGACTGACTGAGTGTATGTGTGAAAGAAAGAGAGAGGGAAGGAGGAAGAGAAAAAAAGAAAAAAAAGCGGAAAAATCAACAGTACTGCTTTAAGAGGAAAAAACTCTTCCGTCCGCCATTGTAGAAGTTTGCTTTGCGATTGTGTGCTGTGTTTATAGACTGTAATAGATATTTATTGCTTTATTGGTGAGTATCCATACAATATTCTGTTATTATTTAGTCTTACTATTAATATGGTATGTTTTTTTAAAAAGTTTTTTAACTGTAGTTTGGTGCTTGTGTAGAAAAGTGTTTGGTGTAAATTTATGTTTAACTTTTTTTAAAAAAAAATTCCTTTGTTTTAGTTTAGGTTTCTCACTCCCCCACCCCTTACCCCCACCTTAGATTGGTGTTTTTCCCCCTCACTCCCTGTCCCAGATTAACTTTGGAGGGAGGCAGGAGGAAGGACAATACATGATCAAATGGATTATAAACTATACAGTGGTTACTTTGCTGCTGGAATTGTGAATGTGTCTTGTGTGCTCATCCTCCAGACACAAGGTTGCAGTTGACCAGAATACAGTACCTTTCTTATTACAATCACATCATAATCTTCACCTGTCAGCAACAATATGAAATGTCCATCCTTACCTTTACAAAGTTTATAGTGGGTGATTGACAAATATACATTTTACTTGATTGTAAATCTTAAGGTATAGAAACCTCTGCAGGTCCTGGCTGCTCCTGTATTCAGGAACTGGAAAGTCTGGTTTATCTGTTGTACGTTTTGTGTATTTCAGATGATAATGAACGTTATATTGTCCTGATTTTTGAAAGTGCACCGGACAATAGAGCAAATGCTATTTTTGAAAGGATTTGTATGGAAATTGGAAAAAAGAACAATATACCGGATTTCTTTGCCAAAATTTCATTTCTAGAAGCAAACCACAGGATTGATTTATTCACACACAACCTAGAAGAAAATAACCCGGGAAACATCTTTTTCAAGGACAATAAGGTAAACATTATTGCTGTTAATCAGGGTATTCCACTAACATAGTATTTGTATGTACCGTTTCGGTGCAACCAATGTATAAATAAAGAGACTTCACCTGAGAGCTTTGGGGTGTGAAACTCCAAACCATTTTGCGTCTGTTTCAGCCTAATCTGAATTTTTTTTAATGCACTTATTGGAAAGCAAGTTGCAAAGAGCATCTGAGATCAATTCACTGTTTTTGTGTGGGGACACAAAATAGTTTAGAACTCTTGTATCCGTGCCATTTTAGAAGGAAGGGAAGAGAAAAATGTGATGTGGGAACCAAACCTGACAAAGCAATAATCGATCTTTGTTTAGGACAACCATTGGTTGTAAACTCTTGAGAAGTTGCCTTGAGAATAGTAACATTTCTAATGCTGGAGTCTAACTTGTTTTTCTTAACAGAAAATGACCAAGAAATGACCAGATTCCTTATTAGGGTGTACTGTTAAAATTCCTTGCATGACATAATTCCCTGTACCAAAGGAAAATTGTATTTGTGCAACTGGATTCTTTACTGAAGAAAAAGAGACTCAATTTCCTTATTAGGATTGCATTTATGTATTTTCAAATTTTTGCACAAGTTTAATGTAATGGGTTTAAGACTTAAGGCCATGAAATATTTTGACCCTCAAATTGGTGCATTGATGTGTGTACAAGTTACCTTGTTAATAACTGGCTGGGCACAGTATCCCCCGGCAACAACAAATAAATAACTCAAACCCTTTTAAAATAGCTTTGTTAAATAGCCATCTGAAAAACATATCCCACATTTTTAAATGATGTGATAGATGTGAAGTCCTGTAGCTCAGTGGATAGAGCATGCGCCTTACAAACGTGAGACCTGTGTTTCGAATCCAGGCAGGTCAGGGCAAAACCTTCGGCAAGTTTCCTTACTCCACACCCCGAATAATAATCCATCCCCAAAAATTAAAAATAAATTGGTCATTTCAATCCACGACTATTTGTGGCACACTGCTGTGTGCAATTGGCTGCTGCGTTTTGCCCACAAATATACAGTCAATTCACTTTACAGTATATTCTGTGAAGCGCTTTGAGACATCTAGAAGACGTAAAACACGATTGTAGACCCTCGCTGAATGCGGGGGTTACATTCCTGAAAAACAGCGCACTTGGTAAAATTGCGTTCGGTAAGCTTAATAACTAATGGGAAAAAACAGATATGGGGAATCCATCCACAGGCTATCCAACCTCAAGCCTCCAGGCACATCCACAACAACAACAACAACAACAACTTTGATTTATATAGCGCCCTCCACGCCGGACGGTGTCTCAGAGCGCTTTAAACACACCCGACCAATGAAAGGTACATTCTGAGGCGGGCTACAGCTGGCTGGCCCGCTCTCACCCGCTTGTCACTCTCCCCGCTCTCACTGACTCACTGGAGACAATAAAACAGCATCTTACACTACCAACTTTGGCTAAATTGTTTTACCTTTGGTCCTGGAGGTGCTAGGAGACTCTCTCTCTCCCTGTCTCTTCTGTTTACCATGCAATACCATCAGGTTGTTCTGAGGCTGAGGAATCATCGGACTTAGGCGGCAGCGTCCTCCCAAGTGTGCATGCGCGCGGGGCCAGCCAACCAAGGAATCATCGTACTTAGTTGAGAGCTGCCAGCGTCCTCCCAAATGCGCGTGCCAGCCAGCGCGTATACGCACATTTTACAAAATGTGCCGCATTTATTTCTTCCCGTACAGACAAATCTGTACTTGAGAAAGTCGCGTTCGCCAAGGGTTGACTGTATATCAAATGCAAGAATTATTACTATTATTATGTGCTGGATACTGTCCACAAAAACAAGTTGTATCACTTTGCTTAAACTCCCTGACTTTTTCATTGGATACTTCCAATAATTGCTTCATGATGCAGATGAACCTGTACGTTTGACTTCTTGTGACACAGCCCCCCGTTATAATGTTGTGGCAGTTGGGGTTCATAAACTAAGTCCATGTGCTGTAACACTGTTACAGTTTGATTGCTCGGCAGCACCTCGACAATTATCAAAAGTCGTCACTGTCGTCTTAGAGCCACGTCCCTGCGCAGCAAACCAGCCCGTCAGTGGCAGGTCCTTTTGAGCATTTTGGGGAGTTACTGGGAACATGCCATTCTAAGGAAGGCAACCACTTAGTGCTGGCATCAGTACACTGTTGTCCACAGTGTCGCTGCATTAATGGGATTGCACTGAAAATCAATGCACTACCTCACTCACCCTTGTACATTTAACCTTAAATGAAGGTGTCAGCTTGGATCAGTTGGTTGTACTCTCGTTCCTTTGAGTGAACAGATTGTGCGTTTGAGCCCTCGATCGGACTTAGAGCTCATATTGTCCTTTGTTTGATAAGATCTGACAATGTTGCAAACATTCGTCCCCAGTGCCTTTTTGCAAGGCATCAACAAGCTAACTTGGGCTTGTTTTCTTCCATTTCTGTTAAAGATTAGATCTTTCATTCCTGAAATTCTGCCATATTTACCCATGGTTACATTGTCTCCAAATTTAGTAAACACAGGAGTATCAAATCAATGCAGGGTCTTCAATTGAAATGAACAATACTTGGTATAACAAAATAGGAATGGGCTGAACACATGCTCACAAAACTTTTAGCTTGATTTATAATTTCTGAATCACCTGTGAAAAAAATGAAAATGAGCACTCAGTGCTATAGGTGTCTTGAGGGTGTAGAAAACATTCACGGCCTTGCTCCGCCTCCTACCTCTCCGACCTGCTGTCCGCCTATGAACCTCCCTGCCACCTCTGTTCAGCGGGCTCCAGCCTGCTCCACATCCACCACCTGACTCGCCCCACCATCGGCGGACAGGTTTTCAGCCTCTCTGCAGCCACATTCTGGAACTCTATCCCACAGTCCCTTCGCCTCATTCCCTCCCTCGCCTCCTGCAAGGCCGGTCTGAAGATCATCTTCTGCTGCCCTCCCAACTCTCCCTCCCCTCCTAACTCCCTCCCCTCCTAACTCTCTCCCGTCCTCCCCCCTTCCCTTCCCCTCTCCCTTGCTCGGTTCCCAACCTGACTGGGATGCCCTCCTGATGTGAAAGGTGCTCGATAAATGTAATTTTGTTGTTTGTTATTGTAGAAAAGGATGATGAAGAGTAGTTCTATATAATCCTTGCTTTTACATAGAAACCTAGAAATGGAGAAGGCCATTCAGCCCGTCAAGTCTGTTCCACCATTCTATAAGATCATGGCTGATCTGTACCTGAACTCCAATTACTAGCCTTTGCCCTGTATTCCCTAATACCGCGACCTAACAAACATTTATCCACAAACAAAAATGTAAAATACTGCAGCTGCTGGAAATCTGAAACCAAAACAAAAATCGCTGGGAACACTCAGCAGGTCCGGCAGCATCTATGGAGAAAGGAAAAGTGAGTCAATGTTTCGGGTCCACGACCCTTCATCAGAACTGAATGCTCGGGTTCTGACGAAGAGTCAGTGGACCCGAAATGTTGACTCACTTTTCCTTTCTCCATAGATGCTGCTTGACCTGCTGCGTGTTCCCAGTGATTTCTGTTTTTGTTAAATATTTATCTACCACAGTCTTGAAGATGTGAATGGATACAGCATCCACAGCCTTTTGGGAAGAGAGTTCCAGATTTCCACTACCCTAATACTGTAGTTAAAAACTGCCTCCTAATTTCACTCCCAAATAGCCTAGAAATAGTCTAATTTTAAGATTTTGGCCCCTTGTTCTGGATTCCCCCACCAGAAAAAAATAGTTTTATTTGTAGCTATCCTATCAAATCCCTCTTTTATTTTAAAAACCATAATCAGATGACCTCTCACCTTCTAAATTCAAGAATATAGAGACTTAGTTTATGCAACCTGTCCTCATGATTTAACCCTTTAACCCTTTAAGTTACCAATCTTTAAATTGGGAACTTCAATCCATGACTGTTTGTGGGACACTGCAGTGCGCAATTGGCCGCTGAGTTTCACCCACGTAAATTCACATTACAGTATATTTTGTGAAGCGCTTTGAGACTTCTTGAAGATGTGATAAAGCGCTGAGTATTATAACATAAAAACATCTCAAAGTGTTTCAGCAGTCATGATGTAGTGGCCAATTTTAATCAGAGGCTTGTTGGCAAGGATAGTCTGCAAAACTCCTCTGTTTTCAAATAGCTCTATGAGATCTTTAAAGTTCACCTGAACAGAAAGACAGAACCTTGGTTTATCATCTCATTTTTAGACAGCATCTCCAACAATGCTACACATCTCTCCCACTTTATTAGTATCAGGTTTGGCTGTGAGCATCAAGCCCTGACATGGGGATCAAACTCACAAGTCTTCTGACTCAGGCGAGAGAGCTACTGTGTGAGCCGGCCTGGTATGTGTCTTACATTCATTACGTCAATCCATGACTTATCCTGTGGAATGTTGGGAATAGCTTTATTTAAAGCTGCACTCTTCCCTTGTGTCGGTATTTCTATATCTCGCTAACACGTGACCTGTGTGTGTGTTGTTTTTTGAAATCTTGCATTTTAGATCATGACAAAATATTGTTTGCGGAACACGCCACGTTTAAATGATGAAGATTTAGGATCATCGCTTTCGTCTTTCACCGGTCCCATTGAGAAGTAAGTCTACTTAGAAACATTGAAGGCATTGCATTTCTGAGTATGTGTTCAATGAATGTGTCCTGGGTTAAAGGTAGGGTCGGTCGATATGGAAAATTTTCCGATTAGATATATCGATGGGCTCATATCGAGATATACCGAAATATCGATATTTTCAGTTTTTTAGTACTGCGCATGTGCGCGCGCATCGAAGTGCGTGCGCATTTCGGGTGCGCGCGCATTCGGGGCCTATCGTGTCTCTGTGTCTCTCTCCCTCACATCCCCCCTATCTCTATCTATCTGTATATTATCACATCCACCCCTCTCTCACGTCTCTCTCCCCACCCCCCACCCCTGTTGTCTCTCTCCCCCACCACCCCCCCAGCCGTCTCTTTCTCCTTCCCCTCCCGCGCCGTCTCTCTCTCCCTCCCCCCCAGCCGTCTCTCTCACACCCCCAGCCGTCTTTCTCCCCCCAGCTGTCTCTCTCCCCCTCCCCCCAGCCGTCTCTCTACCCCTCTTCCCCCCCCCAGCCGTCTATCTCCCCCTCCCCCCAGCCGTCTCTCTCCCCCCTCTCCTCCCTCCCCAGCCGTCTCTCTCTCGCACCCCCACCCCCGTCGTCTCTCTCCCCCACCACCCCCCCCCAGCCGTCTCTTTCTCCCTCCCCCCCCCCCCCGCCGTCTCTCTCCCCCTCCCTCCAGCCGTCTCTCCCCCCCCTCTCCCCAGCCGTCTCTCCCCCCCCCTCTCCCCAGCCGTCTCTCTCCCCCTCCCCCCAGCCGTCTCTCTCCCCCTCCCCCCAGACATCCCTCTCCCCCTCTCCCCCCCCCCAGCCGTCTCTCCCCCCCTCTCCCCAGCCGTCTCTCTCCCCCTCCCCCCAGCCGTCTCTCTCCCCCTTCCCCCAGCCGTCTCTCTCCCCCTCCCCCCAGACACCCCTCTCCTCCCCCCAGCCGTCTCTCTCCCCCTCCCCCCAGCCGTCTCTCTCCCCCTCTCCTCCCCCCCAGCCGTCTCTCTCCCCACCCCAACCGTCTCTCTCCCCCTCCCCCCAGACATCCCTCTCCCCCTCTCCTCCCCCCAGCCGTCTCTCTCCCCCTCCCCCCAGCCGTCTCTCTCCCCCTCTCCTCCCCCCCCAGCCGTCTCTCTCCCCACCCCAGCCGTCTCTCTCCCCCTCCCCCTCCCCCCAGCCATCTCTCTCCTCCTCCCCCCAGCCGTCTCTCTCCCCCTCTCCTCACCCCCCAGCCCTTGCATACCTGTATATTGTATTCGAGGACTATGAATACAAGATAGCGGCTTTGCACCTTGGTCTGTGCATTGTGTATAGAGATGAGCATTCTGGGTCTTGTAGTTGATTGTGCTCGCATCCTGATTTTTTACCTCGATATATAATTTTTTCGATATATCGATATTTTTTAAATGTTTATATCGGCATATCGATATGAAAATTATATCGGGTTTTATCGATATATCGATATATCGCCGGACCCTAGTTAAAGGTAATTGTCCTAGAACAACTTCAGGTTGGAGTTTTAAGTTGTTGTGCACATCTTATTCACGTTTTATTTTTCATTACGTGGCTAAATATTGATGACTTTATATTGAAAAAAAAGTTTTTTTCCAGTGATGTTTGTGTGTTTTTTATATTGAGAATATTTTCCTGTCGGGAAGACATCCCAAGGCCATGGACAATCAAGGATTTGCACTGAGCTGGGGGTTGGAATGGAGTAGGGTGGGGATCAGGTGGGGTGAAAACGGGAGGGATGACCAAAGGAAAGGCCCATGTGGGAAGTCTTGGGACGTGCCTTGAAGAAGAAAAGGAAGTGGGCGAGGCAGGATGTTCTCAAGGGTCAGGGCAGAAAGGCTGAAGACCCAACCACCACTGGTCAAGGACATTCTCCTGATGTGAAATGTAATTTTGTTGTTGTTGTTGTTCATGGCAGGGGACATGGAGCAGGCCAGTACCTGCCGATTGTGACCTACTAAAACCTTACCAAAAAGGGGGTACGGTTTTAGTCGGTTATATTTGGTGGGTTGGTAAGATTTTAGTAAGGTTTTAGTAAATGCAGTTTGCTGTAGGGCAAGATTGTGAGATTCATGGCACAAATATGGGGTTTAAAAGACAGTTAATGGTCAAACAAGACATCAACGTTCCATACCAGAGCTGCCAACCATTACGTTTTTGCCGTATTTAGTACGATAAATTGAAGTAAATACGGCAGTACGATTTTTCTTGTTAAAATATGTTTTTTGGAAAATCGAATTTTGGAAATTCCATGCTCTTGTCTGTCTGTCTCTCCTCTCTGTCTCAGTCTCTCTCTGTGTGTGTCTCTCTCTCTGTGTGTCTCTTTTTCTCTCTCTCTCTCTCTCTCTCGCTCTCTCTCTCTTTCCGTGTCTCTTTCCCTCTCTCTGTCTATCTCGGTCGCGCTCTCTCTCTTTCTCTCTCTGTGTCTCTCTCTCTCTCTCTGTTTGGGTCTCTGGCTGTCACAATCTCACTCACAGTCTTTCTCTCTCTCTCTCTCTCTGTCTCTTTCTCTTTAACTCTCTCTCCCTGCCTTCAATAGCAGTGCTACCTATCTTATGCCGTCGCTGATGCACTGTAAATGTCAGCGCTAGGCACAAGGCATTATTGGGAACAATTGTTTTCATATACGGAAACACAGTAGGGACCTCTCTCTTAATGCAATTTTTGCCACAAAGGGGGTTTTGAAGTCCCATTTTACTTGGCATCTTTTCGCGCTGTAATTTTTTCGTTAAGTACCGGTAGGTTCTGGGGAAAATACTTTTTTTTACTATGAAATATGTTTTTAGCTTTCAGGAGTACTTTTTTTTGTTAAAAAAGGTTGGTACCTATGCCATACTGGTTCAGTGAGGTGGAGTGTGCATCCATGGACACTGATATTGTCAGCACCTGAGATGAGGAAGCACTGACTGGATACCAGCAGGAAGCCTCAGTCTTGTCGACATTCAACTAGAGAAAGTTAGAATTTGACTTTTAAATTATATGCAGTGTTTGAAGTGATTTAATTACTTCAGCTCTTTGTTGTGAATGGTTTGGGTTTTACTCCATTTACATAGAGAAACAGTATTAAGATTATTATTTCAACATGATAGCTGACGACCGATGTACTGTTTTATTTCCAGGTTGGTAGTCTATCCGCCTCCACCATCCAAGGGTGGCATTTCTGTGACTAATGAAGATCTGTATTGTCTGAAAGAGGGAGAATTCCTGAATGATGTTATTATAGATTTTTACTTGAAGTAAGTTTTTTTTATTAGAAATGTGCTTCTTTGCCTGAATGTCTTTGTCTTTTAATCTCTGAATGAATGTGAGGCATTATCTACATATATATATCTATTTATATCTGCACGGCTCAACTAGGTATCAGCCTGGCTCAGTCTGTAGTGCTCTCACCCCATGAATCAGAAGGTTGTGGATTCAAGCCATGTCTCCCATGAGCTCATGGTTCCGGTTGAATCCAGAGCACTGCAAAAAAGGGAAAAGAGTAAACCAAGAATTGCTGGCAGATTACTTTATTTTCAGATGTGGCAAAACGTATTCATAAAAGCTGATGGTGTCAGCCTATCTCAGCTGGTAACACTCCTCTCAAGTTCAAAGGGTTTGAGGCTCACATTGGGAGTTTGAGCTCACAGTGTAGGTTGATATTTTCATAGGTGTTGTCCTTCAGTTGGACCAAGTCTGCCTGTTCAAGTGTACACTAAAAATCCCACGGTACTATTCAAAACGAGATGGTAGTTTCTTCCAGTGTCTTGGTCAACAATCCGAGATGGTCTGTGGCAGCCCTGATGGTGAGTGGGTAGAGTTCGATCTTTCGGCTCAGGAGCTCAATGATTCAAATGATCTGTGATTCATTTGCTGTTCTCAGAGGCAAAGTAGGTCAGGCCGAGTTCCTGGTCCCTCTAAGTCTCCCTCTACTGGTTGTGCATTTGTGTGGCAGCTGGACAGGGAAAGGTGGTGCTTGATTGTGACGGCCTCTGTGGTTGAGTTGCTCGCCAGCCCTCACTGCTAAGGCCTCTTGGATAGGATAACTGGAACTGCAACCCAGCAAAGGAGGGAACCAGAATCATAGAGGTTTGTGCCAACAAAAAAACAGAAAAGTAATTGGGAAATACTATTTATACACAAAGGTCATTCACCTCCTGGTAGCCATTGCTGTGTGACAATTGGCTGCTGCATTTGCCTACAAGTACAATAACAACTGCAACTTGCATTTACATAGATTCCTTCATTCACAATAACATCTCAGAGCGCTTTACAGGCAAATAATCAGTTGCTAAGTGAAACTGAGTGGTTTTTGAGACATTTTGATAGAATAAGATTGTTAAATCAAAATGCATGGGTTATTATTCATTGGATGTCTGTTCCCATCTACAAATTATTGCGGGGTCTGGCTTTTGACAGGTGCTTGGTATATTACAATGAATAATATTAATAATGATTGCATTTGATAAAGCGCCTTATCGCTTCTTCAAGATGGCTCAAAGCGCTTCACAGAATAAAAGTGATTTGATTATACAGTAAAAGCCCGTTTATCCGTGACCCGATCAATCGTAACTTCTCTATAACCGGCACCTAAAAAAAAAGGACCACATTCGAATAACCAGATCTTATCCGGCACAATCGCAGTGGCGCATTTAATGAGTCGATTGTCGCACGAGAGTACAGTAAGATAAGTTCTGAATGCTGTCGGTTTTTCCTCTTAAAGCAGCGCTGTCAGTTTTTCCTCTCCTCCTTTTTCTCTCCCAATTTTTCTTTCTTTCTCCTTCTCCTTCCTTCCTCTCTATCTCTCCCTCTCTCTTTGTATCTCTCCCTCTCTCTTTGTATCTCTTCCCCTTTCTTTCTTTTTTTTTCTCTCTCTTTCCTTCTTTCTTTTTCTCTCTCTCTCTTTCTCTCTTTCTTTCTCTCTCTCTCTCTCTCTCTCTCTCTCTTTCCTTCTTTCTTTCTTTCTTTCTTTCTTTCTTTCTTTCTTTCTTTCTTTCTTTCTTTCTTTCTTTCTTTCTTTCTTTCTTTCTTTCTTTCTTTCTTTCTTTCTTTCTTTCTTTCTTTCTTTCTTTCTTTCTTTCTTTCTTTCTTTCTCTCTTTCTCTCTTTCTTTCTCTCTTTCTTTCTCTCTTTCTCTCTTTCTTTCTCTCTTTCTCTCTTTCTTTCTCTCTTTCTTTCTCTCTTCCTTTCTCTCTTCCTCCCTCTCTTCCTCCCTTCCTTCCTTCCTCTTTCTCTGTGACGGATAGTAGGTATTCCCTATGTAGCCTGACTGTGCCGTAGGGTTTATACACTGTTTTGGTGGGGGGTGGGGTGGGAGAAGGAGAGAGAGGCAGGGAGAGAAAGGGTGGGGGAGAAAGTAGGGAGGGGGAGAGAGAGAGATGGGGGAGAGAGAGAGGGGGGTGAATTGATTTATTTAGATGGAAAATGAGACGAGTGGAGGGGGCTTGGGTTTGGAGCCTTTAAGATGCCAGCCTGACTGGGTGTGTGTGCGAAAGAGAGAGAGGGAAGGAGGGAGAGAAAGAAAAACAAAGAAAAATCGACAGTACTGCTTTAAGAGGAAACAACTCTTCCGTCCGCCATTGTAGAAGGTTGCTTTGCGATTGTGTGCTGTGTTTGTAGACTGTTATTGATATTTATTGCTTTATTGGTAAGTATCCATACTATATGCTGTTATTATTTAGTCTATTATTAATATGGTATGTTTTTTAAAAAAAGTTTTTTTTTGTGTTGGGTTTTCTGCAACTTGCCCGAATATCCGGCATGCTGTTTAACCAGCATTGGCCAGATCCCGAGGCTGCTGGATAAATCACTGATACGCCCACCAGTGGAAACAGTTTTTCCCTATCTACTCTGTCGAATCCCCTCATAATCTTAAAAACCTCTATTAGGTCTCCTCGCAACTTCTCTGTTCCAATGAGAATAAACCTAGCCTTCTAGCCTTTCCTCCTAGCTGAAGTCCTTCATTCCTGGTACCATCCTAGTAAATCTCTCTGCACCCTTTCCAATGCCTTAACATCCTTCCTAAAGTGTAGTCACCAGAATTGTACACAGTACTCCAGCTGAGGCCTACCCAAAGTTTTATAGAGTTTAGTCAGAACTTGCTGACTTTTGTACTCTATGCCCCAATTTATAAAGCCTAGTATCCCGTATGCTTTTTTGATAGCCTTGTGTACCTGTCCTGCCACCTTCAAAGAATCACTCACACAACCCCTCAGATCTCTCTGTTCCTTCACACCCCTTAAAATTGCACTACCTAGACTATATCACCTCTCCTCATTTCTTCTCCCAAATACCGATCCCTGGGGGACACCACTGTACTTCCCTCCAGTCAGAAAAGCAGCTGTTCACCACATCTCTGCTTTCTATCTCCCAGCCAGTTCTGGATCCACTGTCCCTTTTATGTCGTGGGCCTCTATTTTCTTTATAAGTCTTTCATGTGGCACTTTGTCAATTGCCTTTTGAAAGTCCATATAAACTACATCAACTGCGCTACCTTCATCCACCCATTTTGTTACCTCATCAAAAAATTCTATCGGATTCGTCAGGCAAGATTTGCCTTTAGCAAATCCGTGCTGGCTGTCCTTTATTAATAAATGAGCTTTTACTGTATTCTGTAGGCAAAATATACAGTTGCCCATTTACTGTGTGTGTATATACACAATGGTCAGTTCCTCAGTTCAGTATGTTGTTCCCAGCTCCAATGTTAATTTTAAATAAAACCATTTGTTTCAGCATTGTTCGGTACTCCTCCTCTGTTTTCCCTTGTTACTTCAGCATTTCATCGATTTGTGATACTTATTTATATTCACAAGGTGGCGATGTCTCAAATTGGCTGCAGAGAACTGCAGGGTGATTAGTCCTATTTGTGCACAGTCCAGTGGCTAAAACCGGAATAAAGCAATGCTGGTGAAATTAATGGTGAAACGTTTTTCAGTTTGGGGCAGAACAAGAGTTTTCCCTGAAAACATTAGATATTGGTGTACAGAGTGGGTAGAATTAACACCTCTTGACAATTGCGTTGTACAATTTCACATGTGATGAATAGTTATTAGTACATTTGATATAATACTTATAATGTTGATCATTTGAAAGACTGCATTTTCACTAAAGGGATGTGTCTGTTTGTATGCAAATAACAGCCAATTTGAGTCCAGTAATGTCCCACCAACAATAATGTAATTGACCAATTTTAACTGAAGGATTGTTGGCCAGGACGCTGGGAAAATCACCCCTTGCCTTTTGAATAATGTCAGGAGATCTTTACACCCATTTTAACAGCCAAACAGGATCTTTGGGTTTAATGACTCATTCGAAGGACTGTACTTCTGACATGACAACGCTCTTGCCAGCACTACCCTAGACTGAGTTTCAAAGTCCACCCACAATCCAAGCTGATACTGATACTGCTACCAACTGAGGCAGATCCCTTGGTTTTCTTGGTTTGTTATGTGATTAAAATCTACTAAAGAATATTCACTGTTGCTCAAGCATAGAATGCAAGCATAATTTTTATTGATTCTGGCATCTGGGTGGGATTGGGGTGGTGATATGTATATACAGCAAAAGCCCGTTTAGCCGGCACCCGATCAACCGTAACTTCTGTATAACCGACATCGCAAAAAAAAAGGTCCGCATTCGATTAACTGGAGTTTATCCGGAAAAATACATAGTATTTTTCAAAAAATATTTTTTTAATGTTTTTGGACGAATATCCGGCACGCGCTTTAACCGGCATTGGCCAGTCCTGAGGATGCCGGATACAAGGGCTTTTACTGTATTTGTGGGTACGTGGATATAGGAAAATGACATGAGGAGAGAATGTACTCTGTTGCTTCATATCCTCCTTAAACATACAAACTTTGTAAGTAACTGAAACAACCAAAAGTAAGTGTGAGTGGGCGAGGTCGAGAAATGTCAACATGCAAGGCTTAATATGAAGATGAATTCTTGCACTTGGACCTCAAATAAAAGGCGGGGGAGACCTGGTATTCAGACCTATAGCGTGTAACAAAGAATCAGTGAATTGCAGCAATCAGCTCCCTCACCTGCCACTTGTTCATTTGTGTGTGTTCTGTTCTAACCCATTCTGCAGGTTCTTGGTGCTGGAAAAGATGAAACAACAAGATGCAAACAGAATACATATTTTTAGCTCCTTCTTTTATAAACGTCTAAATCAAAGAGAACGACGAAATCTTATGGACCCACCTAACCTGTCGTAAGTAAATTGCAAACAGAATCATGGTATGCGATTTTCTTCTCCCTTAAGAGGAAGGTTTTCATGCAAAACTTTAAAAGGGGAAGGGAGGGGGCAAGGCGGAGGGGCTGAGGGAGAAAGTTACAAGCTACAACAACAAAATTACATTTTAGAGTGCTTTTCTTGTCAGGAGGACGTCCCAAGGCGCTGAACAGTCAGGTCAGGACCCGAGCAAGGGAGAGGGGCAGTGGGGAAGGAAAGAGTTGGGAGGGCAGCAGAAGGCATGATCGAAGAGGAGGCAAGGGAGGAAGCGAGGCGTAGGGATTGGGATGGAGTTCCAGAGTGTGGGGGCAGAGAGGCTGAAAGCCCGGCCACTGATGGTATGGCGGGTCGGGCGGGGGACATGGAGTAGTAGACTGGAGGGCTCGTGTGAAGAGCTCTACATAAATAAAAGCTGTTGTTTTTCAGTTGTACTGTATTTCCATTTCCCTGAAAGGGAAGTATTGTGACTGCATTTTGAATAATGTCCACAGAGTCAGAATAATAATAATCCTTGCATTTGATATTGCGCCTTATCATGTCTTCGAAACATCTCAAACTGGAGTCCTGTAGCTCAGTGATTAGAGCACTCACCTTACAAGCAAGAGACCTGGGTTCGATTCCAGACAGGGCAATACCTTGGGCAAGTTTCCTTACTCTACATGTCTATTAATAATCCCTCAAAATACTATTGTAGTCATTTCAATCCACGAATGTTTGTAGGACACTGCTGTGCGCAATTGGCTGCCGCGTTTCGCTCACAAAATATACAGTCAATCCGCTTTACAGTATATTCTGTGAAGCGCTTTGAGACGTCTAGAAGACGTATAAAGCGCTATATCAAATGCAAGGATTATTATTATTAAAGTGCTTCACAAAATATACTGTAAAGTGAATTAACTATTTTGTCGGTGGAGTTACTCATATTTCTAGTTTATTTTAATATATTGATTTAATCCAGATTTAAGTTTTTTTTAAACAAGCTAATTGCTGCAAGCTAAATCTCCAAGTCAGCACAGTTCATTGCGTCCTTGATGTGTCATTATAGTGGGAAAAATAATAATAATACTTGCATTTGAGATAGCACTTTTCACGTCTTCTGGACGTCTCAAAGCGCTTCACAGAATATGCTGAAAAGTGAATTGACTTTATTTTGTAAGCGAAACGCGGCAGCCAATTAGAGGCTGATATAACATATAATAGTGATCAGAAATTCAGCTGTATGGTGAATATTTGTAGGCCCCAGTGAGCCATGTTGCCTCCACATGTTTCTTTATGCTGGTAATAGCATCATATGGCTTTCTGCTGAATACATGTGCCATGTAACTTTAAGGCAACTTCTACTGTGTCCCTGGCAGGTTACCACAGCGGCGGCATGCAAGAGTAAAAAACTGGACCAGACACGTAGATCTTTTCCAGAAGGATTTTGTTTTTGTTCCCATTAATGAAACGTGAGTATCCAGCCACCCATTGGGGTCATCATTTTCATAAAACTCCCTTATGTTTAAGGATTGATTGGCATATTGAGATCTGATGTATTTTCCCTTACACAGTCTTAACTGTTTCAGTCTTAAATGAGACCCATATATTGTTTTTCTGATCAGACTGGTGTCTCACACACGCGTGTGCGCACACACACACAACTCACCACGTCATGCTTTAGAATTTCCATACTATGATACTGAGAGTTCCACGTTTATGCTTTCCATCTGGACTCTCTCCCAGAGAAATGCAGTCTGCTCACTTCATCCCAAAATAATAAAATCATTCAGGTCTCATTCTAAGATTTTAGATTTAAAGAAACTCTTAAAGCGTGAAGACACCAGAAATTTCAACAAAAAACATAGTTCTGCACCATTTTCGAGAATTCTTAAATTAAACCTGTAACTTTAATTAATCCTTCACTTTTCTACCAATTTTTTAAGGCCAGTGAATTTGTAAGATTTTTTCCCCAAAAATTCTGCATGATTTTGTTTAAGCTTCTAAGGAAATGTGGGCCTCTGAACTTTCGACCCAGACATTATTCCACATGAAAGAATTTGATGAGAACTAACTATTCTCCCAATGATGATAATGTTTCACTTGAGAGCACATCATCAGCAGTCCTACAATTGAAGTTTTAGTTTGAAAACCAGTTGATGATGTTTTAACAGTACATTTTATCTGCAATCCTGTGAACTGTTCAATACGTTTTCTTTCTAGCGTAGTTTGAAGAACGTGTAAAATTAAACACAATTGATTAACTTAATAATAAAACCGTGTCACTAATGCACCACTGCTTTTCTTTTCGTTGCTTAAAGGGCCCATTGGTTTTTGGCTGTGATTTGTTTTCCTGGCCTGGATATTGAGCCAAATACAAATTCCCAGGAGAATGAAGGAATACGGCACAACAGTCCTGTAGAAGAAGAGAGGAGCAGTCAGCAGCCGTTGTTGCAAGAGGAGATTGAAGGTTCATCTGAGAACCCAACTGCTCCAAATGTCTTGAGCAAGACATCTGACATAACAGACGAAACACCCGACATCCAAGCTGCCGGCAGCTGTGAGAGCGCAGACTTAAATAAACATAGCACAAGAAAAAGCTGCTTTTCTATAAATAAACTTCCCAGTGACGTTAATCACCCGGATACAGAATCGGAAAATGACCAAAATCCAAGCCAAAAATCGGAAAATGGAACTGGCACAGAAAGTAAACCATTAGGTATCTGTTCTGTTTATCTATAATAATATATAATAATCCTTGCATTTGATATAGCACTTTTCACATCTTATCAACGTCTCAAAGTGCTTCACAGAATGTACTGTAAAGTGAATTGACTATATTTGTGGGTGAATTGCAGCAGCCAATTGCGCACAGCAGTGTCCCATAAACAGTCGTGGATTGAAAATGACCAATTTTTATTATTGTGCTTTTTTTTTGGATGGATTGTTAGGCATGTGGAGTAAGGAAACTTGCCCAAGGTTTTGCCCTGATCTGCCTGGATTCGAACACAGGTCTCAGTTTTGCAAGGCGAGTGCTCTAACCACTGAGCTACAATCCAAATAATGCAGAACAATCATTTTAATCTTAGGGGATTTTATATACCAATTGTCACTTGCACTGCACTTTTCATGTAGGGAGAAAATTTCAAAGTACCTTTCGAAGACTTGAGTGGGAGGGAAATTGGGAGGCAGGGTGGGCAAGGCCATGGAGACATTTGAGGATAAGGATATGGAATTTGATAAGTTGGGGGTTGGGGAGCCAGAGGAAACAAGTGAGGATGGGGCTGAGAGTTTTTACAGAGTCTAGTGCAAGAGAAGATGTATCATTTGGAGTTCTCTGATCTGGAGCTTGTGGAGGATGGAATTGGGGAGTCCTACTAAGCAGGACATTAGAGAAGTCAAATCTGGAAGTTCAGTTGAGAATTTCAGCTGCATTTGAGGGTGGAGATGTGGAGACGGGCAATATTGTAGAGATTGAAGAAAACCTTAAGATCTCCCTCAGGGTGCCATTGTGAAGCGGCCGAGCCAGTCCCTTCATTGAGAGGTTAGACCACTCACTTCGCAAGTGAGAGACCTAGGTTCGATTCCAGGCAGGGCGAAATCTTAGGTAAGTTTCGTTACTCCACAAACCTGATAATAATCCCTCGAAAAAGAACAGTACAAAAATAAATTGGTCATTTCAATCCACGACTGTTTGTGGGACACACCAGTCCCTTCCCTTTAAGAACCTCCAAACAACCGTTTGGTCAAACAAACTAGTTTTAGTTTTAAATCCCAAATCTGATATAGGTAATAAGCAAGTGAGCAGTTCATGTTTGAACATAAAGTTTATGTTTTATGTAGTTTTATGTCTGCCGAATGTTTACAGGGTCCCTGTAACAGCTTATGTGATAAAGGCCCGACCTCATCCATACAGGCCACAAGGTCTCAGTTTGATCTCTCTTACAGAGTGGGGAGAGTTTGGCTTGGATGAACAAAAACAGCAAAATTAAATTTGTATAGCGCCTTTCACATCAGGAGGATGTTCCAAAGTGCTTGACAGTCAGTGTTTTGGACATTTCCAATTGCTGTCCAGCAGGGTCCGTTGATATCGAAATTTTCCGATATCGATATATCGGTGGGCTCATATACCAATATATCGATATTTCTGGGTTTTTTAATACTGCGCATGTGCGCGCATTCAGGGGTGCGCGCGCATTTGGGGGGGATGCGCGTCCATTTGGGGGGATGCGTGCGCATTCGGGGGGTGCGCGCGCGCATTCCATGCTCTAGGCCCAGGAGGTTTGCAATGCCGGCGACAAGGTAAGTTGGAAAAGTTCACATTATACCGATAATACCGATATATCGCCAGAAATGATATACCGATGTTTACGATATTCCAATATAATTTTTAATACCGAATTTTTCGATATATCAATATATTTTAAATTCCAATATCGGCATATCGATATGAAAAATTATATCGATATAACCGATGTATCGATATATCGCCGGACACTACTGTCCAGTTGATCCTGCTCGAGCTTGCAATGCGTAGATGTTGCTTGAACATTGGTCGATCTTCGCTCAGGGTGGAATAACCTGATAGTATTCGCTGCATATGCTTCACATTAGAAAGCTAGCCACTTGGACATAGGCAACACTGCAAACTGCATCCAGCAAAACCCAGCAGGAGGGCAGGGAAATCACCAAACAATGCATCGGATAAAGTGAGCAACAGTGGTTTTGAATTCCAGAAATTATTTTTAATATAGCCTGTTTTGACCACTGGAATTTTCTCAGTAGTTGTTACAATTTGAGGACTTACTACTGATTACTGGTGATTTAAGACGAATGCTGACATGCATTGCATTTTTCTAAACAGATGCCTTAACGAGAATCCAGATCAGTTACAATGACGAACACGATGATTCTTTTGACTTCATGGAAGATCAAGAGTACAGCCAGGTGAGCTTCCATTCTGTAGTTTTTTTTTACATGGGATCTGTGTAGCATCCCATGGTGTTGTGTAAATCACAAGATGCCTTAAGGTTTGTTGAGTAATGCAAAAATATTATGATTTATTTTGTGATTACTGCTAAATAGATAACACCAAAAGGAACTTTGCTCCTGGTTTTGTTCTCTCTCCCTCATCCACCTGTTCCTGTACCCTTATTATGTTACAAACAAATGGAAAAATAAACCAATTTTAACTGTGACTGTGTAGTTATTGCTTGAGAAACATATACAATATTTAGCATTGGTTCCCCTAGTTAACATAGTCATGATGAATATTTTGTTCTTACAGTAGCTAGTAACTATGTATACCTTTGTTATGGAGATTTTAAAAAAAATTGTGTAGCTGATGTTTTGTACTGTATAGTACTGTATATAACCTTTTGCACACACAATTCTCAATTTCCAGTGCATAATGAGTTTAGAAAATACTAGGTGATCTGTGGAGCAATACTTACTTTGAGGAATGCAGATTAATTTAGAGCCCATATTTCATATAGGAATTTCCCAAATGTCTTGTTCTGCTCTTATAGTCATGATTAATGTGGTACTTCAGCTTAGTGTAAAAAAAATCCAAAGTACGTTTTCTCCTTTGAGAAATTTAAAACCGAGCTCTGTAATTTCCCTTTCCTGGTCTCCAAAAGGACATCTCATCTACATCTTCATTGTAGAGGAAACTTAAAATCTATGGAGTTTTTTCCGGTAATGAAGCTGACAATGCTCTCAACTCCCACTTGCCTTAACGGAACATTCCTGAAATATTGTGTTCCGCAATCCGGTGGGAAAGCAGTTAATCAGCATGTGGTTCCCAATATGATCTTATTTTAGTTGTTGTTTGTTAACACTCTCGCTTCTTATAAGTTCAAAGCTTGCCCTGGGACTTGAATTTACGATCTAACTCTGGCACAGCATTGAAGAAGCACTTCATTGGAAGTGCTGTACTTCAGACGAGGTGTTCCAACGAAGGACTGTCTCCCTGTTTAGTTGGATGTTAGAAAGATTCCTTGGAACTATTTAAAAATAGAAAGTTCCTTCTCCCCGCTGGCTATCCTGGCCAGTGGTTCTCCAGATATAGTGATCAATTGCCTTATGGCTGTTTATAGGACCTTGCTGTCACAAACATGGCTGTCACATCAGCCTACAAAAAGAATAGTCACTACACTCGACAATAACCATAAAAGTACTTTAAGTCATTTCAATGCATAAGGCACCTTTGAAACAAACATCCTTAATTTTAAGTAGATTTTTCAGTCAAGGTTTTTGTTGATATATTCAGTTGATTGCAGTATTCATTGTGGAATTTACACTATGTACAGGAGGACAATAATGATGCTGGGAGTGTGGCAGAAGAAAGCTCGTCAGAAAGTGTGCCATGGGGTCAGCGACCTTCTAAACAGTGAGTGTTTGAGAATGAGTGAGTATGTATTACGTGGAGAAAATAGACCAATCTACTTTCAAGCTGTGAACTTTCCTATTATATCTGGTAGTGAAAGATTCAGGTCAGCGAGGGAGCCCTTGGTGCTTGCCCATTTCATTGGTCTCAGCCAGAGCATCTGGTAGGAGACCCACAATTGAAATCAGCACCATCATTGACATCAGGCTCAGAAAGAAGAGATTCCCCATTCACACTTCTGGTCGCTTTCCCAGCTGAATAGTAGTTTACAGTAGAAGCCCGTTTATCCATGACTCGATGAACCGGCACTTCCGTACAACTGGCATGCCAAAAACAAAGTCCCCATTCGATAAACTGGAACTTATCTGCGACAATAGTGGTAGAGAATTTGTGAGTCATTGTCGCGCAGGTGCAGTATTTCAGTTTTCCGAAGTAGAGTCTAGGGTTATCGGCTTGCCGCTAGTAAGGCTTTAAAGTTGCGCTGTCGTTTTTTTCACCCGCTTGGCGTCCTCCGTTTTAAAAAGAATCGCTCACTATAAACCTCAACCAGTAAAGGTGAGAAGCGCAAGAGAGTAGTTTTAACAATAAGTACCAATACAATATTCTGTTATTATCTGTTATTATTTAGTCTGGTGTGTATGGTGTGTGTTAAAATAACTTTAATTTTTTTGTGGCGGGTTTTCGACAGCGGGTCGCCCGAATATCCAGCAGGCGCTTTAACCAGCATTGCCAGGTCCCGCAGGTACTGGATAAACGGGCTTTTACTGTATATGTATTGTTAAGGAAAGGATCAGCCTTAGCTGTAACCCCGCTGATCCACGGTTCAGATTTATGAGTAAAAGAATGGCCATTTAGAAGAGATATCAGAGGATAGTTGACACTTGGAACCCACCTGCAGCATGTGTCTACCAACAGGAGAGTTACACGACAGACCTAGGATAAATAGTTTGCTAATGTTGTTGTGCAGTAATATCACACCAATACAACAAGAATTGTTACACCACAATTAGTAATTGTGGCCTTTGCAATGTTGAGGTGCGACCCTGCTCTCTTAAGTCATAATTCTATAGTCATAATTTCTCACTTAACACTGATGTGAAGTTTCAGGTGCGAAGTATTGTTGTTGGTTACAAAATGCAGATTTACAATTGTAACAGCTCTCCCAACTCCACAGAGTTAGTTGTTTTTAGCTGTTTTAATACAATAAAATTTACACTGATATAATGCCTTTAATGTTGGAAGGACATAATAATAATAACCCTTGCATTTGATATAGTGTTTTTCACTCATTGCTTCACAGAATATACTGTAAAGTGAATTGACTTCATATTTGTGGGCGAAACGCGGCAGTGTCTCATAAATGGTCATGGATTGAAATGACCATTTTATTATAGATTTTAATAGACATTCCAAAGTGCTTGACATTTCCGGCTGAGCTTAGGGTGGGGGGCTGAGGCGACGAAATATCATCAAAATCATGGTCAAAATACATTTTCAGGCATACCTTGAAAAGGGGAGAGAACTCGGAATGAAGTTCCAAAGAGCATTGCCAAAAGACTGAAAGCCAGCCCACTGATGGTAGGAAGATAGCGAGGCGGAAGTGAAGTAGGCCACTGTCAGCCTATCGAATAAAGATATAAAAATGTGTATATAGATCTTGAAGAATGGCTCAGATGAAGAAGGCCCATTTGATCGCATTCTTCCAAAATACCTCTCACTGTCTTCTAATTACAATATTAAACTAAGCTGTGTTAAATGAGACTTCTGTCTTGTCCTCTTCTCCCTTTTGTGGGTCTTTATCAGACATAGAAAGATGGGGAACTCTTGGTACTGGTATGATGTAATTTGCTAATATTTTCAGGGTAAGGTTACTTGTAGCTTTTTTTTGTTATCTGAGACTTTACTGTTCTCTCTTTCAGGCCATGCATTCTCATTATGGATTCTTTGCGTGGACCAAGTCGTACAAATGTGGTTAAAATACTACGAGAGTAAGGATACTTGAGCAAACCTTTCTAAATTCCTTTATTCGTGCTTTCCTTAAGTCCAAGAGGCAAAGTTTCCATTTTACTCCCTTTTTGGGTTTTGAAACAGGTACCTTGAAGTAGAGTGGGAAATGAGGAAAGGTAGGAAAAGATATTTCACCAAAGATGTCATGAAGGGCTCCAATCCTCGTGTTCCACAGCAAGACAACTTCAGTGACTGCGGTATCTATGTCCTGCAGTATGTAGAAAGCTTCTTTGAGGTGGGTATACCTTATGATTGGGAGGGGGTGCAGGGGAGGTGGATGTGAAACTGGAAAGGGCTTGTTTTTTGCGCAACTCTTTCTGCGTTGTTGATGTTTGCTGTAATAGAGACCCAACGATTAGCCTATTACACACCCACAGTAGGGGTTCCAATGGCAATGGTGCTCCCGAAATCGCGGATTTCATCATCGGTTTCTAACACTAAACAACTTGCATTTTATATAGCAACTTTCACATGTCAGAGTAGTTAATTTTATTTCAGCAAAACGTGGATTGTCTTATGCTTGATTGCTGCAAATTTATTCTTGTGGAGTGTCTCTTAACATTAATATTGCCATTCTTTTTCAGCCAAATTTGAAATATTCTTTGCAGAATCTTAAAACTGCCTCAATATTTTAAGCTTGGTTTTACTGATGGATATGAAAATCCAAAGTAGATTTGGTAACTTGCCGGATTTATATCGGTTGGTTTCAATGATAACCTTAAAACACGGACTATTATTGATATAAAAGTCCAATACTCCAATGCCACCCTTTTTATTGTTGTTTTACCTTTCTTCTTCATAGAACCCGATCCCGAGCTTTGAGCTGCCTATGAACTTGATGGAATGGTTTCCTCAGCAGCGAGTTAAAAAAAAACGAGAAGAAATTCGCAACATTATTTTCAAACTATGCGAGGAACAAAATCAGGAGAAGAAAGGGCAGGAGCTCAAAGCAACGGAAGCACCTTCGTGAGCCATGCCTGCCCAAGGCAGCAGTTTCTGTGGCAGAAGTGCCTGTCATTGTGTTCGGAACCTGTTGCACCCAATGCAAAGTGACTTGGATTTATCCTGGTGTATTTTTCCACAGAGGGATAAAATACACTGTGCGCTGCTGCTCCTTCAGACCATAGATGCACACTTTTCTTCATTCATTCTACAGGCACCCAAAATGAATGTTTATGTACCGTTATAAATATAAGACTATGTACATATGTTCATAACAAATTTTGCAGCATTTGTGATTTTCACTGTTTTGGTTAGTGAGCATTTTGGTATGTATTTTTGTTAAAAGTAATTAGATAGCTTCTTATAAGTATGGTCAGATTAAAAGCCCTTCTAGTATAAAATGGACTGGACAAGTTTTTTTTAAAAAGGAAACAGGAGCATAAGGTGTTGGGCAGCACTCGGCCTGTTTGTGAGAGTGCTCAGAGTGGTTGCACATCACTGGAGAAATTCAGGCTTATGGCCAGACAATGAGTGAGCTGACTTTTTCCAACACACCCAAAAGCTGTTCGAAAGGGAGAAGGGATAAACCTGTATCTGATCCAAGAATACAGTTCAATGAGGCATTTCCATTCAATTGCACTACATAGATTGGCTCCAGGCTTAACATTTCCCAGCAAATCGTATTTATCTGGATTATGCTCTACTAATGTGATAAACCAGTGGCATCTCTCACAAGCACTGGTATCTTAGTGAGTGCTAGTGCAGGTCTTTGATCTATGCCCTGTATAGTAGAATTTTTTCTGTACCAATAGTGCTCTAATTTTTAGAATTTAATTATTTTCTCCAGTTGTAATAAGGTACAAATTTAAATCAAACCAGTGCCTTCATTTAAAAAATCCTTATGTATTTATTTCCTGGATCATAGGTGTTCTGAAATTACACATGCCAGAAACATTTTGGATCTTTAAGTGCAATTAAGTCAGATTGCAGTCAATGTTTCCTCAGTAGATGGTTTGACATTGCATGTGTGTCGTTTGCTTTTACTTTTAAGGCAGTAAGCTGACGTAGGGTTCCGGTTTCCCATGGAATCCGTGCTTCTAATGTCTCGTTCAGGTTAATGCTGGAGTTCAAGCTGATGTGAATAAAAGTGACTATCAAAACCGCCAGTCTGTGTGTCCACTAAACAACCATTTCAGTCTTGATTTTTGGGTACATTTTAGACACGAAGAAACTATCCATGCTTATAATAATAATCTTTACATTTGACATATCTTGTTTTGGAATCTATTCTATTAAGCAAAGTGTTTGTTGAGAGGTATGTTTTGTATAATCCATTTGAAGTCTAATGAGCACACAGTAACAACCTCAGCAACACATCCATGTGAACATCTAGTAGCATATACGAGTAGCAAATCATACATAGCGCCTTATCACCTCACTGAGATGTCTCAATGTTCTTCACAAAATAGACTAAAGTGATTTTAAAGTGTTTTGAGGGCGAAATGGGGCAGCCAATGTGCAGAGCAGTGCCCCACAGACAGTTATGTTTTGAATGACCAAATTATTATTTATTTTGGGGAAATGTGTGTACAGTATACTGAATTTTAGAATGTCTGCTTTCAGTGGCTTTGTATCTATTGCAGCAACTGGAGCACCTCAAGAATGGATTATCCTAAATTGAACAGAGGTTTCAGAAAGAAGTGCCATGTATTCTTTGGTCTTTAGCTAATCTCAGGTTGAGGTGGTGGTTGGGTGAGCGGAAAGGAATGCAGTAGATCTTAAAAACAAAAATCAGCTTGTGCTCATGTTTCCTAACCAGTCACCACTGCTAGAAAGTATGTTGTATGGAATGTATTATGCAGTCCAGCCCAGCGATAATGTGTACCTCCCTCAATGATTGAATAGCCTGATGTCATTGATTGCTGAGGCTACCATGTAAACAGCGACCAGTGGGTCAACCAACCTGTGGAACTTTACCATAATGAGATGGCACCTTGAGGAGAGGATTCTTCCCCTCAGCTCCTGTTAACCTTGCAGGCCTAATCCCTAACTGGTAGGGTAGTCCTAATTAGTTAAGCACGAGGAATGCTTGGCTCTGGTCAACTTGTGCCCAATTCTCCGAAATTAGGTGTATCCCTCTGAAGATAGACTGCATTTCATATCAGACACTGGAATTCTCGTGTGGTTGGCATATTTGAAATCCTGTCGGATTTGTGTACTCCTTGACATGGTGATGAGTTTCTGCATGTGTTGGACACCTGGCTGAGCAAAATAAATGTAGAGGAAGGTAAGGGAAGCTAAATTCAATATGCTGTAAGTCTTGCATTGATAGAACTGTCAAGTCAATAGTTTTGCTGTTTTTCTTAATACTGCAGTATTTTCATGCCTAGATCAGCAACGTTTGAAAACTTTAGATTACACAAATGTCAAAAGTGTGGGGGAACGATTTTTTAAAATTCCACATTGTGCTTCAAAATACTCTTCATTAAAAGTCTGATTACCACCTTTGTTCAGTGTCATCCACATTCCTCAGGGATTCACGAAGGAAACGAGAATTAAGATCAGTCCCTTTAAGATGTGTTGCATGTCGAAGATATTGCCTGCATGATTTTTCCCCAAGCTCAGAGAGTGTTACTAAACCAAGGCCGTACGCAGGGGGGGTGCGACGGGTGCGTACGCACCCCCCCAAATTATAAAAGGTCCACATTTTCCGGGGTAGAGAATTGCATTTTTTATCAAATTTAAATACCAAGTAAATTTATTGAGCATTTGTGCAACAATCAGTTCTTCAAAACTATGTATAAATTATAAACACGCATCTTTGAATGATTTAGTATTAATATAAAATTATCGAGTCGCACACCAGAATCGGCGTCTACCCAAAACATACCTGCAGAGGCGTCTTAGGTTTAGCGGACATAGCTGGTCGATAGACCAGTCCATGACGCGGCGAGTCTGTGACTCGTGATTGGATAAACAGGCGCCAAGACTCAAATCCATCCTCCTTTGGAAATCATCCCGTAAACAGCCACAAGGGTAGCACCACTTCTGGAAGTTAAATCATCTTTTAATCTGATCACCGTTAGTAAAAATTGCTCAAGTTTTGAGAGGTGTGACTGTAATGCTAGCAAACAATGACAACATATTTACAAGCTTCTGAGAAATTAAAGCTTTTGAGAACCCAACAAAAAAGTTATATGTGTCTGGACGGGAATGCCTATCTTTAAAAAAAATACTCATGGACGTAGGCCTATGCTTTAGCGCCTATTCCACGTGGTGTGTCAATCGGAAATCATCCCGTATACAGTCACTACATAAAAAGGTAGCACCACTTTGTGGAAGCTGAAATCGTATTTTAATCTGATAAATGTAAGTAAAAATGACTTAAGTTTTGATAGGCGTGTTTCTGAAATATCACGTTTCTTGTTTTGTTTTGATTATCACATTTGATTTATATTATTAAAGATGTATTCCTGTCATTAAAAATTGCTTTTAGAGACGTCCACTGGCATGCAAAAAACATATGACCGCAAAGATAAACAGTGCTACTTTATTTCACTTTCAGTTTTGTACCCAGAGTGAAAAAACATCAATGTCGCATGAATTTGGCATAAAAATAGTTTCACCATCATCTGATCGAGCGAACTCTGGCATTGTCCATAGCACTATGGACAGTTTCCTCCCGGCTTCTCCAGCTATGTCCGCTAAACCTAAGACGCCTCTGCAGTAATGTCTGTGATACCAGTGTGGTAGTGTACCATATAGCTATTTGTCAGATGCTGTCGCCAGTAAACGTTCAGGGCGTCTCTTAGAAGCCTGGTATATACCTCACGAGTCACCTAATCTCCTGGTCGAGGTTTGCCTAAGTGTCCAGCATTCTGCTCCGTATAGGAGCGACTTTCAGCCCTCGCGTTAATGCACATTCATTATAAAATGGAAATCGATATTGGTAGAGCGGTTGACGTATTCGCTTCAAAGCGACCGAGGCGTCTCGAATACGGAACGCTATTAAATAATTAATTTCCCCTCCCTTATTTTTTCAAGTATTTTTTCGTCAGATCAGTATTGCTTGATGGGTCACTTCCTTTAATTTTGATTCTAAATAAATAAATAAAAACTAACTACACTATTGCTCACAGTTCAACGATATTTTCAGGATAATGCTGATAACAGGCTTGTAACACGTGTGAATTAACTGTTTGACACTGATTTTCAGTTTCTGTATATTTTCTTGTCTTTTCTAAAATTTGCTTTGCTGGAATATCTGAGCACAATATTC
This sequence comes from Hydrolagus colliei, assembly GCA_035084275.1. NCBI lineage: Eukaryota > Metazoa > Chordata > Chondrichthyes > Chimaeriformes > Chimaeridae > Hydrolagus > Hydrolagus colliei. The sequence continues at coordinate 82,524,375 of CM068744.1, read as the reverse complement.
ATACTTTACTGTTACATTATTGTTCATTACAGTCCGAAAGAAATTTAGTCTTAGGATAACAATGCAGAACAACTTATTAATTACCGTCAATCTGTAGTTTATGATCATTTTCTCTATACGCATACATTTATCAAGCATTCGTCATTGTACTGTGTTAATTGGATTGTAATTTACTTTATCGTTCACATTCCTTACATCATCGAGTCAACAATCGTGTTGGCTTTTATCGGCAAACACATTCGACCTTCCCAATTAGACACGGACTACCGGGGAAAATATAAACACTGAATAAATAATGATGCTCTTAAACACCAAGGGCATAAATACCGTTCATATTGAACCGATTAAATAAGACCTCAAACTGTGTAAAACGTCGGAGCCTCGAGGGGGCTTCGGGGGCAGCCCCCAAGCCCCCGGCCATTGTTGGTCCCATCACTAGCAATTCGCACCCCCCCATTAAACATCCTGCGTACGGCCCTGTAAACTAATGAGTCAATTGGCCAGCTGGTTACTACCTTCCCCTTCACCCCCACCTCCCCCCCACCACCCAATCCCACAGTAAACTTTTCCCTTGACATTTGCTCTTAACAAAATGGGTGAAAAAAATGTTTTCCAAACAAGTTCGCTCCTGCCTCCTATTTGTTTAGTTTCCCTCAGCCCTTTCTAGGTCATCTGACATAGTGGATATTTTAAATCTGAGGTGGAGAGACAGCAATAAAATACATTTGGTTTTGAAAAGATTTCTAATTCCCAACTTTAAGTTTTAATTTTTATAGCAGAACAACGTCCTAATAACTGAACATAAGGGCAGATAGAAATCTAACAGGACACAGCTGGGCAGAACTCTCAACACCAGTGTTGCTTCCACATTTCTTGGAGGGGTTGGACAGGCTTGTATAGGAGACTATTGGAGAACATTTCCTCCTTGGGTGGGCTCATTGTCTTTGTTAGCATGTTTGCTTCAACATGTCTGATTCCCCCTAATCCAGCGACTGCTATGCTTGAAATCTGCCGAGTCAGCACAGACGGGTTGAACCTGAACCTTCAGATCCATGCGACCCATTCAGAGACTTTATCATTCTAGTTATAATCTCAATTTGTGCCTGAAGAATAAACTCATTTCAATAGAGATCAGAATATTTTGATAGCTTTGCTTATCTTTAATTAATATCCCTCATTTCCTGTGAAAACTAATTGTGATGTGATCTCACCAGCGGAACAGTCTGCATTTATCTTATTTAGTCATGCGTTCCCATTGTTTTCTCACAGCAGAGTGCATTCGTCTAAGCATGCGCACAACTTCATGAGAGATTGGACCAAGCAATGCAAAAGTATGATTGTCAGTCTCTTAATGGGCTTTCCAGCATGAACTCAAATGACCTTTGCAAATCCAATGTAGGCATCCGGAAGGTAAGAGTTTCTGCCCACCTGGGAAGGTTTGTATCGTCAGTATTGCTTTATGTCAAACCTGTTAACCTAAAACTTTGTTTTAATTAACATTTCTAAGATTCCTCTGCAATTTTCATATGTAAGAGATCCACACATTAACTACAGGAGACCTTTTTTGATGGTTTGAGACATCTAGAAGACGTGAAAAGCGCTGTATCAAATGCAAGGATTATTATTATTGCCCCCCCCCCCCCACTTCCCCCTGCAAACTGTTGCTGCAACCATTACAATACAATCCTATCCCAATTTTCACACATTGGCACTGATTACTAATAAGGAAAATGCATTAATAAACGTTTATAGACACACAAATCAGAGATTTTGTAACACTTCATAATAAAGGATAAACAAATAGATATTACAGGAAGGCAAACAACATAATTGAGACTGAATTAAATACAGCACAGTCCAATTTTGCTTTGTTCTGGTTTTCAGCTGCAATTAAAATGTTACTTTTTTATTGCATAATAATCTACTGTCTTCAAATAATTAGAGAGAACTGTATAGACATTGTACTGCAGTTTTATATGATTAGACTACCAGCATCATAACACTGATCCCAAACCTTGGTTCTTGGCAGCCTGCATCTAATATTTTACTCTGGAATTGGGTATGCAAAATGCATCCCTCCCGGAAGAGAATGTATATTCCATTCTAATGTATGAGAATTTCAATGTGTAGTTAATGCATGGAATTATGGATGGTGATGGATTTTCACACGTGTCAGACACAGACCAAAAATAAACTTAAATATGTGATTAAAATGTTAAAAGTAAAATGAATTATTGGAAATCTCAGTTTGTAGTATTTTTGACCAGTTATAATTTGCATCACCCATCGGGTGGTTTTGAACATGTGGAATATTGGTAAATAGCTTTAAAACTGAAGCTGAGTTCTAGTCAATGTTTATTTCAGACTACCTCATTTGTTTGAGCAGTGTCAGTGATAGTGTGGATCATGATTATATTTTTGTCTTCCATTGGCAGCATGAAACTCACCCCATATTATTATCCATCACACTTGTGATCCAGCTTGACTCAGTCGGTAGCACTCTTACCCGAGTCAGAAGGTTGTGGTTCAAACTTCATGTCAAGACTTTTGAACAGTCTAGGCTGACACCTCAATGCAATACTACATTGTTGGAGGTGTTGGTCTTCACCCTGTCATGCTTAAACCAAGGTCCTGTCTGCCTGTTCAGGTACACATTAAAAATCCCAATGTTCGAAAAGAGAAGGGAATTTCAGTTGCAAAGCAAGGATTATTACCAGGGGGAAGGTGATTATGATTATGTAAGGCAGTGGTTCCCAACCTATTTTTGATGCGACCCTAAATTGGCCACCAACAGGACCTCCCGACCCTTAGGGGGCGACTGCGCAATTGAAGCAAAGCTCAGCCAAGACGATATCTCCGTCTCTTTTGTGGACTCAGCACAACTCACTAGTACGGTCTTTCATACAAATTGGTAGGCGGTGTCGCCTGAGACATTTTTCAGCATTAAAAAAGGATTTAAAAATCCTTCAGGACTTAAAAAAGAAAAAATTCTGATGACCCTACTGAGGACCTCCGCCACCCTGATTTGGTTTGGGATCCGAGGTTGGGAACCACTGATTTAGAGAGGCTGACTGACACTCGGATATCTCTTTTTACTGGAAATTGCAGACTGCCTTGATACAAATTCTCTTCATTCAGACTTACCTGACTTTCAAATCATTCAGTTAAAGTTAAATAGGCTATGATGTAACGTTCACCTGTGTAAGGAAATAGGGTTTCAAATAATCCTAGCATTTGATATAGTGCATTATCACGTTATTATACTTATCAAAATGCCTTACAGGATTTTGTTGCAAAGTGACTATATTTGTAGGGTTTGTAAATATGTAGAGCTTTACACGTCATGATTAGAACTTTCAAAATCAGCTTGTATTGACTGGTCCCTGAGATAGTGCTATCTATCACTTCACCAGGGGTGAAGTTTTGCTGCATCATTGCTGTTCCAAGTATGGAACAGTTTGTGACAGACATGGAGGAGTGTCAGCCTGGCACTCTCACCTCTGAGACAGGAGAGTGCAACATCCAGATCCAGAGTTTGGGTTCAAGTTCCACACCAGGACTTGGAATTACATACTTTAAGATGACACACAATGTGGTGCCATCCTTTGTGTGAGATGTTAAACTAAGTTCATGTGGATATTAAAGATGCCATGGCATTCTTTAAAAATAGGAGGGAGTTTCTCCTGGTTTCCTGAACAACACATCCCTTAAAATAAAATTGGTCACTCACTTCATGGTTGTTTGATGTGTGCACATTGACTGCCATGTTTTGCCCGCGGATTACACAATATCCTGTGAAACACTTCGAGACATCTCAATGGCTTGTCTCAATCTGAGCTATATCAAATGTAAGGAATGCTAGTGTTATTTTCAGCCTGTGTTATTCAAATCATGCTTTTGATACCCCTGTGACTGGAAAGGCGCACAGGAATCAAGCAAGACTGAAAGATGACACTTCCATTTACAAACTGATGGGTAGAGACTTTCAGACAAACAGTCATGAAGGTCAAAGTTGTTCTGTATATTCCAAGAATTTTCTAATAGAATTGTGGCCGTTCTATTTGCATTGATGTTGGCTGGGCTACTCTCACCAACTTGACCACTAGGGTACTCATCTGTCTCCAATGATAGCAAAATGCCAATTCAGGTTAAGATTGTGAGAGTAAGGCACGTGTCCAAACAGTTCTCCTTTGCGGTTATGAGCTGCTGTGCATTTTTGTTTACGTCAACTGGGCGTCTGACTTATTTGGAAACCCATCACCGTGCTTAAGAGTATCCAAACCAAGCTGAGATTTCCATGCATCCCACCTACCCATAGAAATCCCAGAGATAGATTGTTGGAATGGAATACATACTCTCCCTAGATGGACACATCCTCGTTCCACCCCTTTGTCACCTCCCATCTCAACTACTCAAAGGTCCTCCTCCCTGGTCCATTATGCACAAAATTCAACTAATTCAAAACTCTGCTGATTGTATTCTCACCCCCACTAAACTTTGTATCTCCATTACCCCCAGTCTTTTTTTTAAAACATCCATTACCCCAGTCCTTGTCAAACTCCATTGGTTCACTGTCGCAGAGCTGATTGATTTTAAGATCCTTACACTTATATTTAAATCCTTTTATGCCCTGGCATGCCCCTCCTTCCCCTCCCCTTATCTCTCGAACCTGCTCTCTCCCTGCACCACTACCTGCTGCCTCAACTCAACTGGCTCTAGCCTCCTCCTTGTCCCAATTGAGAGCATTGTTTGGCACCCTTCCCCAGGTAGGACCATTCTACCCTCAAGGGCAATAATAAGAACATAAGAATTAGGAGCAGAAGTAGGCCATTCGGCCCTTCGAGCCTGCCCCACCATTCAATAAGATCATGGCTGATCTTCTCACCTAACTCTAATTACCTGCCCTATCCCCATATCCCCTAATCCCTCTATTTAAAAAAAATCTATCAGTCTCAGCCTTGAAAATGTTCAAGGACTGAGCATCTACAGCCTTCTGGGGTAGTGAATTCCATAAATTCACTACCCTCTGAGTGAAGAAATGTTTCCTCAACTCTGTTCCTTTTAAAAGGCTGACCCTTAATTTTAAGACTGTGACCCCTGGTTATAGATTCTCCTACCAGTGGAAACAGTCCCTCAGTGTCTACTTTATCTAGGCCTTTAAGAATCTTATATGTTTGAATAAGATCCCCTCTAATTCTTCTGTACTCTAGAGAATACAGCCCTAGTTTATTCAACCTATCCTCATAGGTCAGTCCCCTCATCCCAGGAACTAACCTAGTGAATCTACGCTGCACCCCCTCTAAGGCAAGTATGTCCTTTTTTAAATAAGGAGACCAAAACTGCACACAAGATTCTAGGTGCGGTCTCACCAAAGCCCTATACAGTTGCAGCAAGACTTCCCTACTTTTATACTCTAAACCTTTTGAAATGAACGCTAGCATGCCGTTCGCCTTCTTAGTTGCTTGCTGCACCTGCAAACTAACTTTTTGGGAAGGTTGTGCAAGGACACCCAAATCCCTTTGAACACTAACATTAGCTGAGGCTTTGGCTTGCTGAGTCAGCAAGAGCTGAGTGGGATGATTCCCTGCCCCTAGTAACTGGACTGCCTTTCCAAATCTCAGCGTTGCCATGGAGTGCTAAAAACCCGCCTGACTCAGGAGCTGGACTACAGAGAGCGCCACAAAGGGTGGGCTCATTACCGACTATGTGGTGCTTCAGGCCAGTGTCAATCAAGCCAAATGTTGGGGTCCACCCTGACCCATACGCTACAACAACAATTACATTTATAGAGTGCCTTTCATGTTGGGAGGACGTCCCAAGGCGTTGAAAAGCTATCCTGTCAGGAAAGATTAGAACAGATACACTAATTCCGTGCCCTCCTACACCACTCTCCAGCCTCTTGAGTACTCTACCATGCTGTATGAATGAAGTTTTAAACAATGCTGTTCAATCTAGCCTATCCACACTTTATTTCAACATAGGAAGATTAAGATTCTTGCATTTCATGTGAAAAGTTTTTTTTTACACATTATTTGGTCTGTCTTATATCTTTGTATCCTTATTTCAGGCTGATGTTAGTTTTTTCAATTAGAAACTCATGGCGCAAAGTGCACAGCTATCGAATGTTTTCCTCATTAAAATTGCCTCTTGTATTGTCTTTCTTGGTGAGATAGAGTAACAGCAAAATAATTGGTATGAACAGGGTCAGATTTCTGCACGGTTTAAAAAATGCATGAAGCCAGGTGGAAGCTGGCGGTTCATCTCTTCCTTATTACATTCAGTTTTCATTACTCTTCATCTGAGTTTTCCTCAAAGTGTCAAGTGAAAAAGCCCCACAAGAAAATACTTGAATTGTGTCACTGCTTGCTTCAGTAATGTCCTTAATATCTACACTCATAAATAGTCTGAATAACAATGCTTGTAGCTACTGGCACATGCATCCAATATTCCTTGGTGTAATATGATGACAATTACCAAGTAATATGATGACAATTACTATGTCATATATTAGTGCACCCGCTATCTTCAGAGCTGTTAAACAGACTGATTTCCTCTTTGCTGGTTGTGAATGTCAATCAAAATGATTATTATATTATTAATCCAAAATTGCAACTGTAACATAGGCATGTTGTGGTTATATTTGCATTCTGGGTGTGTAAAGGTGTTTTTAATCTGCTTATCAGAGTAGATATTAAAATGCTGGTGTAATCCTATGAAAATTCGGTTGGTATGATGTATGGTCCGGCGATATATCGATATATCGGTTATATGGATATAATTTTCATTTCGATATGCTGATATCGGAATTTAAAATATATCGATATATTGAAAAATTTTATATGTAAAAAAAAATCTCTGAAGGCGCGTGCATGCGCAGGATTAAAAAAATGCAATATCGGTATATGTCAATATGGGCAAACCGATATATCAATATCGGAAAATTTCAATATCGACGGACCCTAGTATGATGACATGAAACTTTGGGCTTGCAACCCATGGACTGATGGGATATAGACCCAATTCCCTTCCATTTTTATGTGTCTGACATCTCACCCTGTGAGGATACACCAAATGGAAGCCAGGCAACTTCACACAGGAAGGAAGGGAGAATTTTAGGGAGTGTCATTGCCTGACAGCTCTTGCATGTCCCCTCGTGGCAGGTTTAGGAGTACTGTACTGCACTGTACTGTGGTTGATCAGATTGTTTCACTCTTTGCTCTTTCATGTCATGTGTGGCACAGAGGGAAGAAAAGCAAAAAGCAAGACGAATACCAGAATGTAGAAGTACAAATGGAAAAGACAGAGGAGCCTGAGCAGAGTGGGAGATGTGTAAGGGGTGGGAGAGAATAAGGTAGAAGGGAAGTGATTGAACCTGCAGTGAAAGAGGTAGGTTTTTAGAAGGGTTCTTAAAGTGGAGAGATGGTGTGAAGTGGAGGGGTCAAGTGTCAGTGTAAGTCCTTGGAGCCAGAATGTAATAAAGAAGTGTGCGCTGTTAGGAGGGAAGAAGAAATGCCCACTTTTCCAATATTTCCCCTTTTATAAAGGTAGCGATTTATGGTCACAATGCAAAGCAATACTACCTGCTTACCAAATGCTAATCATACTGGGAGATTGACAAATCGATATCAACGAACATTCATTGTGTTAATCAATAACATAACAGGAGCATCGTGTAAAGCTTGTCGCTCTGCTCCCTGCTAAATGACAGACTTAATGTGTGTGATTGAACAGTGAGTAGCAACACCATATGCAACTTGAGAAGGTCATCATAGCCAAGTTCAGTGATGTCTTCATCCTGTTTTCTACTGTTGGCACATCGGAGACACAGGAAAGCAATGTAAAGAAGCAACTCTGAAATGTTGTCCCCCTCCACCTCCCAGCTAACTCGACAAATGAACACATTGGACATTCTTGTCTTAGATGCCTCAGTACCACATTTGATACAATTAAATAAGAGTGCTAAATGACTGTAGTCAATCAAAATTTAAATATCTGAACTGAATGTGTGAGTGAAGCAAACAACAAACACAACAACATTAAAACAACAACAACATTACACCAACAACAAAATTACAATTCATGTTGAGAGGATGTCCCAAGGCGCTAGACAATCAATGTTTTGGACCTGAGCTGGGGGTTGGGATTGGGGAGGGTGTAGTGCAGGGGGCAGATGGATAGTGACCAAAGACTTGGTAGGAGAGTAGGATCTTGAGACTGGTCTTGAAGGAGGCAATGGAGAGAGTCAGGTGGAGTGACTGCAGGAATGCAGTGGGTTGGGGCAGAGTGGCTGAAGGCTCGCCTGCAGGTGAGGTGGGGGACGTGAAGCAGGCCAGAGCCTACTGAGGGGAGGGAGTGGGCAGGTTGGTAGGGAGCTAGAAGATTGCAGAGGTAATGGGAAGCAAGGCCATGGAGGCCTTTGAAGGTGATGACCAGGATGTTGAACTCTGTGTGATGGGGAGCCAGTGGAATCAGGTGAGGATGGGGTTGATAGGGTCAAGGAACCTGATGCGGGAGAGGACATGGGCTACAGAGTTCTAGATGATCTGTAGCCTATGGCGGGAGGAGTTGGGGAGACCAAGCAAGAAGTTTGCAAAGTCATGCCTGGATGTTATGAATACATGTATTAGAGCTTTGGTGGCCTGCGGTGTGAGACAGTGGCAAAGCCAAGCGATGCTACGGAGGTGGGGGAAGGCAGAGCAGGATGTGGCACGGATGTGCAATAGAAAGGATAGTTGAGAGTCAAACAAGACATCAAGGTTCTGACTGGCGTATTAAGGTGGAGTGTTCAAACATTCATGAAGTGAAAGATCAGTATATCTGAAAACTCGTTGACTGGGGTTCTCTCTTCAAATAATGTTGAGGGATCTTCAACATCCAACTGAACAATCTGTTTGATTACAACTCAACAACAATGATTTGCATTTGTAATTGTGACTTTCACATAGGAGAACGTGTTCTATATACAATGCCAGGAGGGAGATGGAGAGTCGTGGATGGCCAAAGGTGTAGAAACCTTTCAAAGCTTTTAAAAGCAGACGGAGGGAGTGAATGAGGTTGAGGGATTTCAGAAGAGGGTTCTAGACAATGAATGAAAGCTGACCCATCAATACTGGGGCAGAGCGGAAAGGGAATATGAATCAGGTCACTGTAGGTGAAGTGAAGGGGATGGGTAGTGTAATAGGATCGCGGGAAATGTATAGAAAAACAGGCCACAACATGGAAACAGATCACTCGGCACAAGTTCCATGCTTGTGTTTATATTCCACACGAGTCTTCACCCGTTCTTTACCTTATAAAAGCATCACTGCTAATGCTCCACATCCCCCACCTGGTCCGTCCCACCATTAACGGTTGAGCCTTTTGCCTTTCTTCCCCCATCCTCTGGAACTCTATCCCACATTGACTTTGCCTCGGCTCCCTTGCCTCCTTCAAGGTGCATCTCAAAAACCCTCCTCTTCAACCGAGGAGGGTTTCAGCCTTTAGCCAGCCTCCCTGCCCTTCACCTTCCCCAATCCCAACCCCCAGCTCAGGTCCGAATCCCTGATTTTCCAGCAGCTTGGGATGTCTTCCCGACATGAAAAGTGCTATACAATGTAATTTTGTATCGTACATAATGGCATCACTGATAATATTAGGCTATATAGAGGCATAATATCAGATAGGTAGAAATTGCAGAAGGAGGGTGGGGCAAGGCTGTGGAGGCATTTGAATGTTGGGGAAAGGATATTAAAGTGAATCTCTTGGAGGAGTGCGGGGCTAGTGAGTTTGAGCCGATGAGCTTCTGGAGCGTAGTGTGGGAGAACATTTAGACTGTGGAGTTCAGGGTGATATGCTGTTTGTGATAAGCTAATCTCCATTACTTTTCAAAGTATGGCATATTAGTTTTGTTGATGTGAAAGTAAATGTACAGTAATTAAAAAGTGATCTTTCGGATATCACTGAATATCTTGAAATACTTCTGCACATTAAATACTTCTGCACATTTCACAGAAATAATTTATACTGGTTTCTAGTTTCACTGCTTGATGCCAAAGGCATTATTGTCATTAGAGGTCAATTTTGTGACAAAGGATGAAGATTTCAGCGCTTGGAGAGAAAAGATCCAGTCAGTATTTACTTAATTATATCCCTTGGCTATGATTGTTTAGTTGTAATTTTAGTTGGATTACAGTAAAGACCCCATAGTACCATTCAAAAAGAGAAGGGACTAATAGCTTTCAGACAGCTAAGCTCTTCCTATTGTCACACCGTTCAAATAGCATAGATGTTCTTTTTAGTGGTCAAAGCTGCTTACAGAAAGCTCATATGCAGTTATCCATTGTTTTGTACCTCTCTTTTACTCCATTTCCCACGCTTCCCACACTCATCTCCCCCCTTCCACACCCAGCTCCCATCCCACATGCTCAGCATCCACCTCTCCGCCTGTTTCTCTGACTCTGCTCCTATATTCCTTTGCCTATATTGAATCCCACCGATGGTAATAATCCTTGCATTGATGTAACGCCTTATCATGATTCACTGTGAAGTGTAGTGACTGTGCAATTAAAGCCGAATGCAGCTGCCAATTTGTAATTTGTAATGCCCCATAAGCAGCCATAAAGTGCATGACTAACTTTATCTGGTGATTGTTGGCCAGCACAGTGAGAGACACTCCCTTCCCATTTTGAATGGTACGACGGGGTCTTTAATGTCCACCCAAACAAACAGATGCTTCCCCACTGCAGTGTCATCTTAGTCCGGTTTTGGCCAACCATGTCCAGCAAAATACATCTTCTTGATTGAATATTTCTTGATTTAAGCAGTAAATCTGGCCACAAAGGTCGCAGACCTACCTCCTCCGGGCTAGCCTGCCAGCTCAAATAAAGCTTATATACACAACCATTTGAATCAGAGGCGAGGGTTCCAACTGAGGGCCAGCACAGTTTTCCTTACAGTCAGTATCCCTTTAACAAGTCAGCCACAGGATCACAGGCCTTTGGAAAGTATCCAATTAGTTTCAGGTCAATTTCACAAGCTGAGGATTAGAGTCTCTATGAGGATAATGCGATGATTTCAGGCATTCATAACTGTTTCCTCTATCCGGCTGAACTCCCCAACGTTTCACAATTTCAACAACCCAGGGCTCAAGCAGCGGTGCCTGGATCTGGTGAAGCTCCTTTATATATTGTTTGCTGCCTTGTCTGCTGCCTTGTCCACCTCCTGCCAATCTTTGCGAATATTCTCAGTTGATGTTTCAGTCGCTACTTGTCTTTATAATAATAAAAAGAATCCTTGCATTTGATATAGCGCTTTTCACATCTTATCGATGTCTCAACTGTATATTTGTGGGTGAAACGCGGCAGCCAATTGCGCACAGCGGTGTCCCATAAACAGTCGTGGATTGAAATGACCAATTTTATTATTGTGTGTTTTTTGGAGGGATTATGGTTAGGCGTGTGGAGTAAGGAAACTTGCCCAAGGTTTCGCCCTGACCTGCCTGGATTCGAACACAGGTCTCACGCTTGTAAGGCTAACTTTCACATGGAAAGTTAGCCTTACAAGCGTTGACATCACCTTGCAGAGGGTGATGTCAACCACAAACAGAACATCACAGCTGCTCGGATGGTCAAGTGGCTAAAGACCCTATCGAATGATCACAGTGTCATACAGACAGATTCATTCACCTGTGATAGAGAAGCCAACAGTCAACAACATCAACAACGTGCATTTCTATAGCAACCGCCCAATGCCGGGTGGCGTCTCAGAGAGCTTCACAATGGCCAAGGCTGAGCCAGAGGGAGGGGGAAGGTGACCGTAAGCGCGGTTGAAGAGAAAGGTCTTCAGGGGCGACCTGAAGATGGGGAAGGAGGGGGTGAGGAAAAGGCATTGAGGGAGGGAGTTCCAAAATTTGGGGGCATAGTTATGAAAGCACGGCCGCGGATGGTGGAACAGAGGATTCGGAGGACAAGGTGGAGGCCAGACCCAGTAGAGCGGAGGCGGCGGGTACTGCTGTGAAGAGAGAGGTTAGAGAGGTAGGGGGGTGCAGAGGAGTGGAGGGATTTAAACACTAGAGTGAAGATGTTGAAGTTGATTCACTCTGTGACAAGGAGGCAATGCAGTTTGGCAAGGACTGGGGTAATCGGGGTACGAAGTTTGGTTTGGGTGAGAAAGTGGGTGGCGGAGCTCTGTATGAGCTGAATTTTGTGGATGGTGGAGGTGGGGAGACTGGCGAGGAGGGCATTCCCGCTGCTGAATGGAAGTTGAATACGACAATTACCCCTAGATTAGAGAGGGGGACCCGGCACAGAGTGTGGGTTTGATTCTGACATTCTGTTGTCAAGCAATGTGCAATTGGTTGCCAAGTTTCACATAATATACACTCAACTCACTCACCAAGTCATCCGCTGAGGAGCCGGTCGGTTTTGGGGCCTGTCATCACATTGGGCCCTGTTTCCCGCCATTTAAAATATCGTCCAGGCAGGCGGCGAGGACAGCGATTGTAGTGGCTGTGTGTTATTGCCTAGTGTGGGGCAGTGGCTGTGTGTTATTGCCTAGTGCGGGGCAGTGGCTGTGTGTTATTGCCTAGTGCGGGGCAGTGGCTGTGTGTTATTGCCCCCAGTGGCCGGCGTTAGCATCTGCAGGTTTTCGTGCTCTGGGCTCCGTGTTGCTGATGTCAGGGGCTGGCAGTGAGTGCGGGAGGGGTTTGGGTGGGAGCGGCACTGGGGGGGCACTGGGGGGGCACTGGGGGGGGGGCACTGGGGGGGGCGGGGGGGGGGGGGGCATTGGGTGGAGCACTGGGTGGGGGGGCGTGCACTGGGCTGGTGGTGCGGCGGGGCGGACACTGGGGGGGGCGGGGGGCACTGGGGGGGGCACTGGGAGGCACTGGGCGGGGTGGTGGGCACTGGGGGGGCGGGGGAGCACTGGGTGGAGGGGCCACTGGGGGGCACTGAGCGGGGGGGCGGGCACTGGGGGGGGGGGGCGGACACTGGGGGTGGTGGGGCGGGCACTGGGTGGGCGGGCACTGGGGGGGGGGCACTGGGCTGGGGGTGGGTGGGGTGGGCACTGGGGGCGGGGCTGGGGGCGGGCGCTGGTCTGGGGGGCGGGCGCTGGGCTGGGGGGGGCGGGGCGGACACTGGGGGCGGGGCTGGGGGTGGGCACGGGGGGCGGGGCTGGGGGTGGGCGCGGGTCTGGGGGGGGCTGGGCGGGGGGGGCGTGGCTGGGGGCGCTGGGCTGGGGGGGCGGGGCGGGGCTGGGGGGGCGGGGCTGGGCGGGGGGGGCGGGGCTGGGGGGGGGGGCTGGGCGGGGGGGGCGGGGCTGGGGGCGCTGGGCTGGGGGGGCGGGGCTGGGGGCGGGCGCTGGGCTGGGGCTGTGGGGGGGGCGGGGCTGGGCAGGGCTGGGGGCGGGGCTGGGCTGGGGGGGGCTGGGGGCGGGCGCTGGGCTGGGGCTGGGGGGGGGCGGGGCTGGGGGCGGGCGCTGGGCGGGGGGGGGGCGTGCCTGGGCGGGGCTGGGGGCGGGGCTGGGCTGGGGGCGGGCGCTGGGCTGGGGGGGCGTGGCTGGGCTGGGGGCGGGCGCTGGGCTGGGGGGCGGGCGCTGGGCTGGGGGCGGGGCTGGGGGGGGGCGGGGCTGGGCAGGGCTGGGGGCGGGGCTGGGCTGTGGGGGGCTGGGGGCGGGCGCTGGGCTGGGGCTGGGGGGGGCGGGGCTGGGGGCGGGCGCTGGGCTGGGGGGGGCGTGGCTGGGCTGGGGGCGGGCGCTGGGCTGGGGGGGCTGGGCTGGGGGCGGGGCTGTGGGGGTGGGGGGGCGGGGCTGGGGGCGGGGCTGGGGGCGGGGCTGGGGGCGGGGCTGGGGGCGGGGCTGGGGGGCTGGGCTGGGGGGGCTGGGCTGGGCGCTGGGCTGGGGGGGGGGGCGGGGCGGGGCTGGGGGCGGGGCTAGGGGGGGGCGGGGCTGGGGGCGGGCGCTGCCTCTCGCACACACTGACTGACTCAGTCAGTCAATCACTGAGGCGGAGGCGGCGGTGGGGACCGGGAGCTGGGTTTATGGTAAGACGCGGCTGCCGCTGTAAACTCTGGTTTTACCCGGAGACCAGAACACACAGACACAGGCTCACACACAGACACAGGCTCACACACAGACACAGAGACACAGAGACACACAGGCACAGAGACACACAGGCACAGAGACACACAGGCACAGGCTCACACACAGGCACAGAGACACAGAGACACACAGGCACAGAGACACACAGGCACAGAGACACACAGGCACAGGCTCACACACAGGCACAGAGACACAGAGACACACAGGCACAGAGACACACAGGCACAGGCTCACACACAGGCACAGAGACACACAGGCACAGAGACACACAGGCACAGAGACACACAGGCACAGAGACACACAGGCACAGAGACACACAGGCACAGAGACACACAGGCACAGAGACACACAGGCACAGAGACACACAGGCACAGAGACACACAGGCACAGGCTCACACACAGACACAGGCTCACACACAGAGATACAGACACACAGAGACACAGACACACAGAGACACAGACACACAGAGACACAGACACACAGAGACACAGAGACACAGACACACAGAGATACAGACACACAGAGACACACACAGACACACAGGCTGAGTGCAGCCCCCAGTCCTGTAGTCAGTGCAGCCCCAGCCTCAGGCAAAGCCTCCTGGCCCCGGGTCTGTTAGAGACAGGGCGGCTGGGACAGGCTCCACTGCCCTCCCCTGACACACACAGAGACAGACACAGAGAGACAGAGAGACACACAGACACAGAGACACACACAGAGACAGAGACACACACAGAGACAGAGACACACACAGAGAGACACACAGACACAGAGACACATACAGACACAGAGACACACACAGAGAGACACACAGACACAGAGAGACACACAGACACAGAGAGACAGAGACAGACACAGAGAGACAGAGACAGACACAGAGAGACAGAGACACACACAGAGAGACAAGTGACACACACAGACACAGAGAGACAAGTGACACACACAGAGACAGAGACAGACACAGAGAGACAGAGACACACACAGACACAGAGAGACAAGTGACACACACAGAGACAGACACAGACACAGAGACAGAGACACACACAGAGACAGGGCTATGTCTCCTCCTCAGTGTAAGTTTACTGAAGCTGCCTCTGGGGATCAGAGGACATTGATGTAGTTATTGATGTGTTTGTAGTTATTGTGTGTATCCCCCTCACTCACTCACTCACTAACTATAACTAACTAACTAACTATAACTAACTAACTAACTACTGAGGGGTCACCACCCACACTGCTAACAGAGTATCAGCTCTGGGGTATCATTGAAACACTGTTGGGTTTGTATTGTATAAGTCTGAACCCACATCCATGTGGGCCTGTGCTGATTCACATGAACAAGGACTGGGTGGCTCAGATTTCCACTCAGATTCCCAGGGCACCTTTGCTTGAAGGAACCCCAGAGAGTTAAATGATTTTTATAATTCATTTTTTAAAAATTTATAAAATAACTTGAAATGGCTGTGTAACAGTCGCCCACGAGCAATCTGCCTGGGTTTCTCTTTGGGGTAAATATTTTGTTTCTAATTACCGTATCTCCTATTTTGCTTTCATTGGGGGTTTTTTTTGGGGTGGGGGGCAAAAACACGATGAAAGCTATCGACTCGTTGAAATTGGTATTGTTCAGAATGGGTTCAAGGTAATATTTATTCATATTCCAAGAATGTGGAAAGCCATCTCTCTGGCACCTTCACGCCCAGGCGAAGAGCACTGTAAAGAGCCTACATCAATGCCATTTGCTGTTGTTATGTGTGTATCAAATATCCAGAATTGTTTTGAAAAGCAGAGCGTTGTGACTGTAAATTTATATTTTGCACTTTATTGCAGTATTTGTGTCAGGAGAGACCAAATGCATGCATTTGATGCGATGGTTGAAACACTAAACTGGCTTGGTTTTAAATCTTTCGAATGATATGCAAAGTGGCCATATATGATTCATAACCTTACCATTGTATACCAACAATAGTGGCAAAGTACAGGCAATACTGTAGGATTGAACTTTTATTGAAATTTTCCACACTGCTTTAACTCACTTTTACCGACCGAGGCACATCTCAAACAATTTCTTTACTGTTTCATGGCTACACATTTCTTAGTTCTCAATTTGGCAAGTTTATCTCCGGAAAGCTGTAACATGTACTTTGGACAAATTTAAGGTGGGGATAGAATCCGTATGAGGCAATACGGAGTTTCAGTTCTAAAGAGATTAGCAGCACTGAAACTGAAAGAAGATAGTTCTACTGTATCCCTCCTATTCAGGTATGCACACTTGTCAAAACTGGAAAACATGCACAAGGATTATTTTACAAACCTTTCACGGTCCTGCTCAGCCATGCACCAGGAGCTGAAAAGAGCGGATGATTTATTAATATCTAAAGCAAGGTTGAATGGAACAAGGAAGGGGAACAAAGTGAAAATCTTTATAATCTAATGCATTTTTAAAAGATGTATATGGCAACTATTATTTGGAGTGATTGATGTTAAATAATATGAGATTTGTTTTCACCTGTGAGATGGAAGCTGCAATTTTTTTGGGGGGAAAAAGTGTTTTTAATGCATTTTCAATTCTTGAATTAAAAACATTAACAACCATTTAGAGTGGAGTAGTCAAGCCTGGATGTAATGAATGTATGAATGAGGGTCTTGGCGGGCCTGAGGGGAGATGAAGCGGCAGCTTTTCCATTTTCTTGTATTTCTTCACCTTTGCGCTGCTGAATCAGCATTTTAACATCAATCAGTTACAAGATCACAACAGTCGGCACCACCAGCACTGCACAATATCATCCTCACCCAACATTAGCACATACACATTTTTCAGAGCCGTGACTAATGCCATCGCTAAAAGGATGATGATAATAATAGTAATTTAATGATGATAAACCTTACATTTGGTGTAGCATTTATAAAAGGGGTAAATGCTGCATGTTAAAGGCTCAGGAGGATGTCCCAAAACACTTCACAGGATATACAGTAAAAGCCCGTTTATCCGGCAGCCGATCATCCGCAACTTCCGTTTAACCGGAATTGAGCAAAAAAGTCCGCATTCGATTAACTGGAATTTATCTGGAAAAATGCGTTGAAATTTTTATAATTTTTTTGGCTTTTTCGACCGAATATCCGGCATGCGCTTTAACCGGCATTGGCCAGGTCCAGAGGGTGCCGGTTAAACAGGCTTTTACTGTACTGAATAGTGGTGTATCTTGTGTATTTTGTGGGTCATCACAGTAGCCATGAGGTACACTGCAATGTCCAACAAACAGCCATGAAGTCAATGACCCAATTTGATTCAGGGGATTGTTGTTCAGGACACTGTGGGGGAACTCCCTTGTCTTTTTGTTTAGTGCCATGGGAGGTTTAATGTCCACCTGAACAGACGGTGGCTCCATTTAACATCTCATCCAAAGGATGACACCTCTGACAATGTAGCACACCCACAGCACAGCATTGGGGTGTTAGCTACATTATATATATATATGTGTGTGAATATATATATAGATACATATATATCTATATCTATATGTATACATACATCCTGATACGAGACTTTATCCACAATCTTTTGACCCTGAGGTAAGAATGCTATCTCTAAGCCAGGCTGACTGACTAACTCACTCATTATTCGCTAACTCAAGCGCTCTGAGACGCTGTCTGACGTGGAGGTATATAAATTGAAATTGTTGTTGAAGCTGTTGTTGTGAGGCAGAGCAGACACTGGATGAAACCTAGAGTTTTCCTTGTCTGCATGTCTATTTGCCATACTGAGTGGTGCATGTATCCAACAATAATAAGGATAATATAATCCTTGCATTTGATATAGCGCTTTTCACATCTTATTGACGTCTCAAAGTGTTTCACAGAATATACTGTGAAGTGAATTGACTGTATATTTGTGGGCAAAATGTGGCAGTCAATTGTGCACAGCAGTGTCCCACAAACAGTCGTGGATTGAAATGACCAATTTTATTATAATATTTTTTGATGGATTATTATTAGGCATGTGGAGTAAGCAAACTTGCCAAGGTTTGCCCTGTTTTGACTGAATTCGAACACAGGTCTCACGCTTGTAAGGCGAGTGCTCTAACCACTGAGCTACAATGGAGCGACCAATGAAGCCCCTCAAACTTTGCATTGCTCGCTTACTGAAAATTGAGCTTGCACCATCTTTTAAGCTTTCTTTCAAGGAAGAAAGTGTCAAAAGTTTTTTTTTGAGTTAATAATATTGTTAATTCTGTCAATCAGCGAATTTTGCAAACACCACAATTTCTCATGGGCTGTATCTATGAATGGGCAACATTTGGAAGGTACGCATTCTGTTACTTTGGATATATTTTACCATACATTAATGAAGTCCAACCTCCTTAAATGAACATGCGAGTTGTAGGCAAAGATAGTGGTTTAGAGTCTCCTGACTGGCATTCACATTACCTGTTTTGTAAAAGGAGAAACCGTTGTGTGTTAGAGAGTTATGCTCTGTCACATCCTGTGCCGAGGACTGTGCTTCTCTCCCCTTTCCTCTCTGTGCCTGTTATCCTTCCTGAGGTTATCGCTGCACGTCCCAGATGAGGTCATTGCTCAAATTGACTCTCCAGAAAACAATTGATTTTACAGATCCTTATTTATACAGCGGGTAACGTGAGTGATATTGTATTGTTCCTAGAAAAATGTTTCCCATTGAAAATGCGCCCCCACTATCTGAACTTCTAACATTTGTTGTGCATTGCACTAGAGGATAGCACTGCGTTATATTGTGTCTGTAGGTAATGTTGGAGAAACAATCATGATCGGTTTCATGTAAAGTGTGCCATCCCCAAGACCTTAGAGCATCAAACATTCTTCACATCGTGACAGATCTGGGTTTGCTGTGACTATTTTCTGCAGTTTGTTTGGTGGAACATATGGCTATTGTCACTGATTACAAATGAGAGGAACAGATGAACATACAATGTATTTCACAGTATTCATGGCTAGACCTTGTGGTGAAGTGAAGTGAATAACTAAAAAGAAAGAGTGTAAGGTGGGCACTATCTCCATTCAGTTAAAAGCATCCATCCATTTACACTTTTCCATTGTTTGCCTACAAAATATCCAGTCACTGCATTTGCCAATAAATCCTTTGAAATACTTTGAGATATCTTGTCGATGTGGAAGCCGCTATATCAAATGCAAGGATTACTTTTTATAAAGATTGTTATTATGTTAGTATATAGTTTAAATCACTCAGTAGAGGTAGTTTTGAACAAAAACAACAACAAATTACATTTTCAGATGTAAACCATGCATTGCTATGTGTTTTTCAGTGATGGGTCAACCAGACTAATAACACTGCCATGTTTCAAATAAATGTTACTTTTCTTAGTTAATTTGAACTTCCTAAAATAGCTACTTTCTGCAGTAGGTTGATATTATGTTGAGCAGGTATTTTGTCAAGCCATTACTAAATACTGTAGTGTTATTTACAGTCTCAGTTGAACTGATGGTTCTAGGCACTGCAATTAATTTGCTGTCAATATATTTCCTGATCTTCTCTTAATTCCTTATTTCTTACGTAGTAATCACTTGGGAGAGCCATATCAATAATACTGCTTGTACTTTTTTGTTATGGTACTATCTTGTCCGTTACAGCTGATGTGCTTGTGAGATCCAGATTATTGTTGTGATTATTACTATGTACTTTTCTCCTTTCTATTCGGTGGGGTGCTTCCTTATTTACTCCAACAGGATGGTAACTGTACATTGCTTAGCCATTTTATGCCGTCTATTACGTGAGAAGTATTGCACAAGTTGGGTATTTTCTGCTTTACTGTAGCAGGAAATCTGGCCTTCGGGGATCAAAGGTACAGAAAGTGAAGGCTGTCATGAGTAGATTAGATCCAGTGTTTAGTTTAGTTTACCCTGGTAACATTTGTTCACCTTTGCTCCTCCTGTGATGTGATCCTCCTAATTTTGAACGATGGTGTCACACAAAAAACTGGACAGGAAGGAATGATTGCAAATTGTGTGTGTGTGTTTCGTTTCAGCAGGTTGTAGGTTCACGCGCCACATTCGAACCTTCAATTCACAGTCTGGCCTGACGCTCCAGTACAGTGCTGGGGATGCACTGCATTGTTGGGTCATTCTTCCGATCAGACATTAAACTGAGGTCCTGTTTGCCTGTTCTGTGACACTATTTGAAAAGAGAAGGGTGTTCTGCTCATTGTCCTGGCTGGTAAATTGCAAAATAAAATGAGTCAATTCAATTCTTGCCTGTTTGTGGGACATGTGTATGTGCAAACTGGCTGCTGCATTTGCTTTCAAAATAATCTGCACTGCACTTTACAGTAAAATCCTCTGAAGTCTGAGATGTCTCAACAATCTAATAAAATGCAAGGATTATTATTGCAAGACAATTATTTATAACATACCACACCTATGAGTATGGTATGTATGTATGTTGGACTGCTGAAGGTGTGTCACAGGTTAATAATAATAATGATAATATTCCTTGAATTTAATATAGTGCCTTATCACATCTTTGAGACATCTCAAAGCACTTCACAGAATGTACTATAAAGTGGATTGACTGTATGTTGTGTTGGCAAAACCCGGCAGCCGATTGTGCTCAGCAGTATCCCACAAACAGTTGTGGATTGAGTGACCAATCTATTATTATTAATTTTTTTAAGGAATTTACCCCTGGAAAAACCATCCGCCAATTGATTAACAACCGGGTTCCTATTTACTGCAAGGTGCGTAGAGGTGTGTGGAGTAAGGAAACTTGCCCAATGTTTTGCCCTGTCGAGAATTGAATTTAGCTTGCGAGACAAGTTCTCTAACCACTGAGCTGCAGGACTCCTGAAGTTTAGTTAGTCAGGATTTTTGTCCCGACTACAGAAACTGCAACTGTGGCATGATTCATAATATTTGATAAAGGCCTGAGTAGCCAAAGCCAGAACATGATTAGTCTCTGGGTCAGCAGTAGGAGATGGTTACCTCAATCCTCAGTTACATTTATTAAGAGTTTTCATCCCCAATGGAAAGTTATATGATGAAGGGAGTTTGGTGCAGTGAACAATACCAGCAGCCAAGTCAAGGCAGGAATGTTCACATAAAGCCACGTTGTATTTGTACATCTGCCCAAAATATTTAGAAATGTTTGGATTTGAATAATTGGAGTAGTAGGGATATTAAAATTCAGATTTTGTTCCAAAGTGGATTTTGTTGTTGTGGAGGGAGTTTGTTTGAACTATAATTCATTCATTTTTGGTAAGTTTTTTTTAAAAAAACTCTCTAGTTGCTTCTTGTACAAAAACATAGCATTTCTCTTAAACTTTTAAGATAATTGCAATGGTGTGATTTCAATCTGAACGTAGAGTTGGACTAGTCTTTTTCCTGTTCTTATGAAATGCTTATTTTCCTCCATGAGCGATATAGTAATGTGCCATTGCCAATCTCTGGTTCAATTTGAGATAGTTAAAAACATATGTTGAAGATAATTGTTGTGGCAGAAGCTATAACATTATACAGTAGAAGCCCGTTTATCCGTGACACGATGAACCGGCACTTCCGTATAACCAGCACGCCAAAAAAAAGTCCCCATTCGATAAACCAGTACATATCTGGAACAATAGCGGTGGAGCATTTGTAAATGCATAAATAATAACAGATAATAACAGAATATTGTATTGGTACTTATTGTTAAAACTACTCTCTTGTGCTTCTCACCTTTACTGGTAGATGCTGCGCTTGAAGCCATTATGCTGCGGTTGAGGTTTATAGTCCAGCGATTCTTTTTTAAATGGAGGACGCCAAGTAGGTGAAAAAAACGGAGCGCGACTTTAAAACCTTACTAGCGGCAAGCTGATAACCCTAGCCGATAATCCACATTGTCACACAGGTACAGTATTTGGGTTTGCCGGTAGTTGAGTCTAAGGTTATCAGCTTGCTGCTTGTCAAGTCGCGTGACTTTAAATTTGCGCTGCCATTTTTTTCACCCGCACGGCATCCTCCATTTAAAAAAGAATGGACTGTAAACCACAACCAGTAAAGGTGAGAAGCGCAAGAGAGTAGTTTTAACAATAAGTACCAATACAATATTCTGTTATTATCTGTTATTATTTAGTCTGGTGTGTATGGTGTGTGTTAAAAGAACTTTAATATTTTTGTGATGGGTTTTCAGCTGCGGGCTGCCCGTATATCCGGCCGGCGCTTTAACCGGCATTGGCCAGGTCCCGCGGATGCCGTATAAATGGGCTTTTACTGTACTTGGGGAGATGGTGGTGCCAATTCAAGAGGTACTGTAATTAGATTTTATTTGGGAAAAAAAATCGATTGAGGGATTGAAAGGAGAACTGTACAGGGCTAGTTCTTTGGGATTGCCCGACAATGGTCCCTTCTGGCTCACCTGAATCCTTTTTTAGCCCTTTAAATAAAATGTTAAATGAAAGAATTGCCTATAGTAAACCACAAGTAACATCTAGTGTGGTTGCAAGGATGGGGTTGGATCCTGAACAAATGGGAGAGGGCTAGTGGAATTTGCAGTAGTGGCATATGAAGCACTAAATTTTGAGATAGCACCTAAAGACAGATAAGAGATAGAGAGAGGTAGTTCCCAATGTCAGGGATGAGGAAAATGTATAACCGGCCTGACTAGCTGAGTAGAGGTGGTGAGCAGTGGAGTGGGGTAGGAGAAGATCAGAGAGAAAAGGAAATCTAGAGCCTGGGTGGATTTATAGGTGAGGGTAAGAACCTTGAAATCTATATGCTGGCATGGCAAAGACTAAGCAGGCATTTGAGTTTTGGAATGGGTGAGGATAAGAATAGTGGAGTTATGAATGATCAAAATAGAGAGACCAGCAAAGGGTGTACAGTCCTAGAAAAAAATTGAAGTAAAGGTAAGAAAAGCGTGGAGAAGTGTTTCACTGTCATTGGGTGTGGGATAGATAAACACTAAAGTAACTAATAGGTACTATAGTAACTATTTCATTGTGAATGTAACATCAGTGTTATGATAGCTGGTGATAGGAATTGATGTCTCCTTGTTTGATCCTACTCTCACATCCTTTTAAGTTTTCAGCAATGTTAATTTGTTGTACTATTGGCCTTCTCTTGGCTTTGTAACACATGGCTCAAATAATTGCTTTTCAGTTTGGTTTAGAAATGAATAAATAGTAAGTTCTGTTATTGTTACAAGGGACTATTTTGTGTTCCAAACATTCTGAATATTAGATTGTATTAATTCCTATGATAGAGTGGGAGAGCAACTTTAATAGTTCTTTGTAAAAGATACAAGACATTTGCTAAGCCACTTGAATGGAAGGATGGGGAGTTAACCATACAGTTCCCTGTTCAATGAGTGCCAGATCCCCACGGCAGGTTATTGGAAAAAGTAGGGAACATATTACAGTAGATGGTTTCAGTCTACAAGCTTTCAGGTCAGTATCTCAGGGGACTAACTTTGGGAACAGGTTCCACACCACCTTGATAGAGAAGGGCAGTGTTAAGACTTGAATTTACCGAAGAGCCTTATCACATTTCTGAAATGTCTTAAAAGAACTTCACAGGATATTCTTTAACGTGTATTTGCAGGCAAATGTGGCAGCCATGTAAATACAAATCCTGTGAATTATTTTGACAAAGACACAATATCAAATTGAAGGACTATTGTAAAAAATTAAGATTTTCTCATGAGATAATAATAATATAATAATCCTTGCATTTGATCTGGCACTTTTCATGTCTTCTAGATGTCTCAAAGCGGTTCATATGCTGCTGCCCGGCAAGTGATGTTTTACCATCTCATCGGAGTCCTTTGTACTGTATTCGTAAAAATGATAGTCATAGCTGCTTCCTTTTCACTAGGAATTAAGCAGTACAGATAAGGTCCTGCTGCCTACCAGGGCTATGCTGCTGTTAGTTCCTCAACAGGAAGAATCTACCCCGATCTCAGTTCCCTCGTCGTTCCCAGGACTTTGGGAATTTGGGATCAAACAACTTGGGGGGAAGAGGAATAGTTAGAGAGGAATACGTGTTTATATAAATTCAGCATCTCCTAATTCTGAATTGTACAACAGCCTTAAATGCATTTCATTTTTAACGTTCCACAATTCTCCCACCAAATACTGAACACAGTCACACCATAGCCTGTGAAGCACTTTGAGATGTCTCAACATGTTACATAAGAAACGCAAGGACCATCGTTTTTAATACAGTGCTTCTAAGTTATATACAATATTTCCTCCTGGTTGGTACCTGCAGCTTCAGTACTGAGATGTTTTTGAAAGGTGTGGCTGGCATTCCCAGTTCTAATGGCCGATGGTTTGTACTTGAATGGATGGTGTGATTTTGCTGACGACATTGCCAGCAACACCTGCTGGGATGCGGTAATACTGGATTTTTGTGTAGCTGTAGTTTGTGACACTGGCTTGATGATGAAGGAGGCGTGCATATTAAGGAAGGTGGGGTGATTTTGTGGAATGCTACCATTTGAAAATATTTAAATGTTTAATTTCTTATGACAGGGCCACAGTTGAGCAGGTAGAGCCCTGTACTGAGCGTCAGCGCCTTGGGACACCCTCCTGACTTGAAAGGCGCTATACAAGTGTATTTTGTTGTTGTCTGCATTGGAAATATAACTGGGTTGCTGAAAGGCAGGGTTTGACTGCATATTTTGTTGCAATGGGGAGCAACCTATTTTTGGCTCAGACATGTGACTTACCCACAAAAGAAAATATTATGAAAATTAACTCCTTGAGTGCATTTGGGAGAAAAACACAAAACCATATGTGAGCTTATGGTGAAGTCATAGAATCTTAAGGCACAAAAGGAGACCGTTTGGCCCATCTAGTCCGTGCCGGCTCTTTGAAAAGAGCAACTCAATCCCACTGCCCAGCTCTCTCCCCATAACCTAACCGACCTGTTCTTCCTAAATAAAGATCTAATTCCCTTGAAAGCTATTGAATCGGCTTCCACCACCTTTTCAGGCAATGCATTCTGGATTCGAACAAGCTGCTGAGTGAAACAAATTCTCCTCAGCTCCCCTCTGCTTCATTTTGAAAGTATTTCAAATCTGTGACCACGAGTCACAGATTCGCCCACCAGTGGAAACAGTTTTTCCTTATTCACCCTGTCGAATCCCCTCATGATTTTATAAACCTCTATTAGGTTTCCTCTCAACCTTCTCTGTTCTGGAGAGAATAAACCTAGCCTATCTAGCGTTTCCTCATAACTGAAGTCCCTCAATCCTGGTACCATTCTGGTAAACCTTCTTTGTATCCTTTCCAATGCCTTAACATCCTTACTAAAGTGTGGTGACCAGAATTGAACACAGTATTCCAGCTGAGGCCTAACCAAAGTTTTATAGAGGTTAGTCAGCACTTCCTGACTTTTGTACTCTATACCTCTATTTATAAAGCCTAGTATCCCACATGCCTTCTTAACGGCTTTGTCTACCTGACCTTCAAAGTGTCACTAACACAAATCCCCAAGTCTCTCTGTTCCTTCACACCCCTTAAAATGGTACTATCTAGCCTATATTGCCTCCCCTCATTTCTTCTCCCAAAATATATCATCTCACACTTCTCTGCATTAAACTTCATCTGCCATGTGTCCTGTCATGTGTATAGTCAAATATACTATATTCATATGATCAGTTCATTTGACTATTGTGGTTAATTCATTGAGTGAATTTCTTCTGGAAAACCTCATCTGCTGATATTTTGTTTCCATCATGAAATATGGTTGTCATGACCTTTATGAATGGTTATTATGATAATATTTGATAATATTTAATATTTGCGCTGGGATGAAGTTTGTTGAATGGAGCTTTCCCCTGAGGGTTCACCCTGAGGACTTTTGCAGAGTTCATGCATCAAGAAACTTTACCTTACCTGACATATCTCTGCATCTACTGCCTTTGTTGCTGACAGAATGAAGGAAAAATGTGAGAGTTCCTCCTGTGAAATATGACTGAAGTGACTGACCCTAATCATTTGCCACTATTAGCTTTGTTGGAACCAATGCATATTTGAAGCTGCAGTAGTACTAGTAGTACAGTAGTAAGGTACTGTATACTAATCCTGTGCATTTCATCCTTTATGGGTTTTTCCTGGGCTTATGGGTTCTTACTGTTCAGCGTCTTGGGACGTCCTTCCATCCTCCCCGATATTAAATTTTGTTGTTGTTCCTTTATGGCTTTAGTGCCCTACTGTGGAGCCCTGTAGCTCAGTAGTTAGAGGCCTCGCAAGCGAGAGAATCATGGGTTTGATTCTCGGCACGGCAAAACCTTGGGTAGATTCCTTACTCCACACATCTAAAAATAATACCTCATAAAGAAACAATAATAATTTGGTCACTCAATCCACGACTGTTCGTGGGACACTGCTGTGCGCTATTGGTTGCTGTGTTTAGCCCACAAATATAGTCAGTTCACTTACAGTGTATTCTGTGAAGCGCTTTGAGAATCTAGAAGACATGAAAAGCACCATATCAAATGCAAGTATTATTATTATTACTACTGGAAACTTAACTATTTACCAAAGTGATGGGTTTCTTTGTGTGTCAGGCACCCAGCAAGATGCTCGAATGGTATATAAAGGGACCGAGGCTTCAGCCCTTCTCGCCCCACCTTTTGGAACTCCCACATTCCCTTCATCTCACTCCCTCCTTTACCTCCTTCAAGACACAACTTAAAACCCTACTCTTCAACCGAGCTTTCGGCGATCCTCCCTGTCCTCCACCTTCCCTGATCCTGCCCCACAACTTGGGTGCAAATCGTAGACTGTTCCAACACATTGGGACATTCGATCGATGTGTATGGCACTATACAAATGTAATTTTGTATTGTGGCTGTTCTCTGGGTTTACCTACCACCGGCAGCCATTTGGGTGTTTCGATTGAGATGAAATAAAACAGGGCGTGTTAAGGTTCCCTGTAGGGAGCAAGGGTCACAAGGTGAGGATTCAAACTTCAGGTCATAATTTGATTCCACAAAATACCGCGACTGCTCTTCTTGGTTGAAGTCTAATTTCAGTGCTTTTTGACAAGATTACTTAGAATTCTATTAGATGTCCTGCCAACCTGCTGAAACAGTGCTTCAGGTGTAGATTTTGTCTGTACACCATGGATTTCTTATGAAGGAATCCCATTAAGAAATACATGGCAACCGCATTCTAACCCAGTCATCTGGAGCAGTGCTTTCAATTCTCTCAATCATGGAAGCAGGATTAAATGTAACCCATTGCCCATCAGGAAATGTTTATCTATTGTTGCCATTCCACCTTCAAGACTGACAATCCTCCTGGGGCTATGGGGTGTGGGTGATAACAGAGATAACAGGACTTTTTGGGGCTGAGCTGGATCCATGCCTGGCAATGGAATATCTCAATTGAATTGTGTCTCTTTGGCATTATTGGCAATCCAGTTCTAGAGCCAGGTGGGTCCACAGTACTCCAGCCAGTCGGTTGGTGGAATTTGAAGGGCACACTGAAGGCAGGAATTTTCCAACTAGGCTATTGTTAACCCAGCAAACCAAAGCCCTACATGTAAGGGGACCAAAGAGGGACTAGCACTGGGAAGCTTACAACAGTGCTCGCAGTGAAACTCCCAACTGTGCCCCAATGTACACTCTGGGGCCTCTTAAAACTTAGCTGCCGTCAAACTGTGTTTGATACCTCAGGAATTAGGTTAAAAGGGAGAAGGGAATGTGCATTTTCATGTATGGGTGACACATGTGGAACTTTCAGTGTGGTGTTAATAGGTCATATTGAGAACTTTCAGTTTTGTTTGGATCTCTGAAGCACTGGAATAATTAAACATAGCATTGCCTGAAGAGCTATATGAATGTTTGAAATTACTTCGTGAAAAATGACAATTAGAGCATTGAAAATATGAAGAACTCAAAACTATGATTCTGACACACCCAGAAACCCTCACTATAAAAGTTTTCATTTCCAGTTAGAAACAATAACAACAAATTGCATTAATGTAGCTCCTCTGACGTTGGGAGGATGTCCCAAGACCCTAGGGGGTAATTGGTTTGTGGAGCCTGGAACAGGAGAGGACAAGAGCGACAGAATTTTGAATAATCTGCAGCTTGCGGAAACGGAAAAATTGGGAAGAGTTAACTGTTGGAGAGGACAAATTTGCAGGGCTGTGGGGAGAGAGAGTGGGTGAATGGGATTGTTTGGGACAGCTCCTCTAAAAGAGCCAGCACAGATGTAATGGGCCAATTGGCCTCCTTCTGTGCCCTTATGATTCTGTGAAGTCCGGTGAGCAGTGAGTTAGCAAACTCCCCGCTCGTTGGATTTTGGCAAACACCAAAGTGTACATCGAGGATAGGGGGTGGGAGGCAGGGGGATACTACTGGTATTGAATCATGTAAAACCTAATGTATGCCTTTTACCATTATGATATGCTGGTAAACCTCCTACTACTGATTAATCATTAACAAACCCAGGGAATACTGCAGAGCTCAAATGAAGAATCACCAAATCTACCACACAGTGTTGACTCATTACTGTCTCTCCCTTCACTACATATTAATCTCCCTCCCCCATGAGGAAAGTCTTACAAACAACTCACTGTGTGGACATCTTATTTTTGTCTTTTTACACTTTCGCTTCATTCAAATCAATCTGATCCAGTCAGTTCAGATACTAAATTTTCCTTTCAATGATTCATTCGGGCTCACTTTGGATTTTGCTCTTCATTCAGTCCTCCTCTCTATCAAGTCAACATCTCTGTTTATAAGCTAGGAGGAACTTCTAATGCAATGATGTAAGTAACTTGTTTCCATAATTTCAAAAATCCCTTTACTTTCACTACAAAATGGTTCAAGGGTTCAGTCATTATAGTTGCCATGAGAGATTGGTTCTTTCATCTATATCACTGAAGATAGCATTGGTATTAATGCAATATCTTCAGATGCATAACAAGCTGGTCTGAATATCCCTGGGGTCAAATTAATACTTAGGTTGATGTTTACCTGTGGTTTGTTTTTCAACGACAGAGAATACAGTTTTTTTCAGCAAGTGCTTTTCAGTGTTGATGATCCTTAATCTGATTTTTTTTGCTTGATAATAATAATCCTTCCATTTGATATCGCGCTTTTCAGGTCTTCTTGACGTCTCAAAGCGCTTCACAGAATATACTGTAAAGCGAATTGACTGTATATTTGTGGGTGAAACGCGGCAGCCAATTGCACACAACAGTGTCCCACAAACAGTTGTGGATTGAAATGACCAATTTTTTTTTGAGGGATTATTATTAGGCGTGTGGAGTAAGGAAACTCGCCCAAGGTTTCGCCCTGCCTGGATTTGAAAACAGGTCTCAGGCGAGTGCTGCAACCACTGAGCTACAGGACTTCACAAGCACTACCTAGAGGCTAACATATTTAAGAGATTTGCAAAGTACAAAGAGCACTGGGTCAGTTAAGCTCATTTCATTTGGCTTCAGCTACTGTTGTGTATAAGTCAAATTGCACTGGGTGTGCACTAGCAACGTATAAATAATAATCATCATTACATTTGGTATAGCTTCTTATCACTGTTGAAACATCACAAAACACTTCCTAGGATTTTACTAGTGAAGTGACTGATTTATAGACATACTGAGAATTGGCTTCCCATTAGTTAGGTGGATTAGACCATCATATAGAGCTGTAAATCAGCCGTGGGTGAGGGATTTGAATTGAATTCCTCATTACTTGCATTGATATTTGAATTACTCCCTCTTCCCTCCCTTGGGAAAAACACTCATCCTCGCCCTATTTTCCTCTATTTTTGGTGAATAAAAAACTAAAGCATTTTCCAGGAAACTTGGTGCGGATGTGTTCATAGAATTAGCCACGCACATCCACAAGTGTGGCAGGTTGCTTATTAAAATGAAGGGAAAGTGAGCTGGTGTGCAGTGGAGCAGCTGCATCTTTTTCAGACTTAATGAAGTGTTTTGGAGGATGAATCTATGTTAATCTTTGTAGGTGCTGTTGCTGTTTTTGTTTTCAGATCCTCATCTTAATCTCTTCATGGGAACATGAGGTAGTTGTTTTGTAAAAGCTGGAATGATCAACAGCTGTGACGACAAGTGTATGGAGGCGGAGGATTGTTTGCTGAGGAACAAGTCCAGCATAGCTCTTAATATGTGAAGCCTTCTGCCTGACCCCACTACTTATACCTTGGTGATTGGACGTATATTGGGCTAGGTTGCTATTTTTATTACAGACTGGTTAATGATCAGGTCTTTCAGTGTGGAACTCAGCAGTTAACAGCTTGTTAGTGTTCAATGTTTAACTATCTGAGGTTTAGCGGGAATGTGTTACTGTCCTCTCCGAGGATTGCTGAGAGATTTTGAGTTTTGATTGTAAGGTTATTTGGGTGATCCCTTAGGATGCCGCACACAGAAGGTTGTGCATTTTGTTTAGTTTTGTTTTCACACTTCATACTCAGTGCTGAGTGTTCAGTGAAGTTCTTCTGAATCCTGTGTGACCGTGGCCTGAGCTGGTTTCAGAATTATAGGCCACGGTGAGGCATTTCTGCTTCAGGCAGTTTAACCTGAGAGTGCAACAGCAGCCACTGATGTGTAACTGTACTTTACTAGAACCAGATCATAAAAGACTCATATCCACAGTGGAGGGGTGTATCCACAGGTACTTTGTGAAGGAAATCAGTAGGGTTTTCAGATGGGCAGCGTTGGAATTATTTTGTGAACAGGCATGAAAGATGTTAATGTGAAACATACTCTTCACCTCACACGTGGGGCCATATTAATCTTCGCTCAAGGAAGTGAGTGCTTCATTATTAATATTCAGGAACATCATTTGTTTCAGTGCTTATTAAATTTTAAAGATAATGTAGTTCGACTTTGTAATGTAATCAGCTTTCCTAACCTATAGTGGCAGTTGCTCTGCAAACAACTCACTTTGTACGGACTTTAAATTCCTTTGTGGTGTTAGTGAATGGTGGTGTTTTCTGCTTTCTTTGTAGGTTTCTTGTTTACTGTGAGGACTTGTCTGTAAAGAAGTGAAGCTTCCGCTGGACGGTGCTGACCAGACATCTGTATGTAGAAAAATATTCACAACATTGCAAAATCTGTTTGGTCTTAGTAACTTAATTTTATTTCATTGAATGTTTGGAAAAACTGTAGTCCTTTCCTTATGTCTTCCTTTTCCTTATCTTCACACTGTTTTCTCAGGCGGGTGAGGTAGGACAGGCTTATTTGTACCTTTCACCCTGATCATGTCCAGTACCATTTTCAGCAGGAGCTGAGAGAAGGCATGTTGAGGTGATAAAGGGATTCCTTGCCTGTTCACAAAATAATTCCTCTGGGTGGAGTTTGCTCTAATTCAATGGTTGAAAAGCTGTGATAGAAGTGGGAAAGGTTCAGACATCTCTACAGCAGTGCATTGTATTGCACTTTACAGTACATGCTGACGTCGCAAAGACATCTAATGCAAGGATTATTATTATTATTCTTGTGTTGTGCAATGATCTTCTGCTGTAACCTGGTGACTTTGGAATCAGTGTAACATCAACCCCATGGTAGCTCCGTTACCCTTTCACCTGTACCCCTACCATCTCTCTGCCATGATCAGTCTGTCTCAGTCAAATACTCTGAGAATCTTATCAGTGTGAAGGGTACTAAATAATTGTGTTACCTGCTGGAAGTAGCTGTAATGTATAATACTGAGAATAAAGAGTACCCAGCAGTGAGTTCTTAAGGCAGGTGCTTTTGAACTTGCTGTGGTGTTTTATGATCTCACCTGGATTGAATTTCTATCTTGTAACTTCCTACCCGCCATCTATTATCCAGTATGTTATGACCCCGCAATTGGTTAGCTAACATTTGTGAGGTCTATTCTTTCCATGGAACGATTGCCAATGAAACTCTCCACCTTGTTAATTTATCTTCGGTTTTAAAAGTTTATCTTTTCACAACTTTTGAGAGGAGAATGGCAGTGGTTCAAATGCTGGGTTACACAATCCAAGGACTAGCTTGCAGTGCTCCTTGTGGTATATTACACTGTTCAAAAGGCCTCAGTCTTACTCCTCACCTCCCCGTATTGGTGGAGATTAAATATTTGAGGGCTGGTGTGAAAACATGCCGGAGGGAACCCTGCTCAGTTTTGCCTGTTGACACAAGCAGGTTCCAAGAGAGGTAATAATAATGATCCTTGCATTTGGTATCTATATTTATAAAAGCTTTAGGTATGTTTCCACAATTGGAACCATGAACTTCTAAAAGGAAAACAAAAACCAATACAGCTTAACAAAAAACAACTACAAAGAAAAACAATGCAGTGATTAAAGCTCACCCTTTTTTTGTAAACAACAAATACGTTATTTAAAAAAAGTTTTGAAATATATGAATAAACGTGTTCAAAAACACTAGCCGCGTATGTTACGCGGGTTATAGCTAGTAATAAAAATAATCCTTCCATTTGATATAGTGGTTTTCACATCTTCTAGATGTCTCAAAGAGCTCCACAGAATATACTGTAAAGTCAATTGACTGTATGTATGTGGGCGAAATGCGGCAGCCAATTACGCACAGCAGTGTCCCACAAACAGTTACGCATTGAAATGATCAATTTATTATTTTTTGAGGGATTATTATCAGGTGTGTGGAATAAGGAAACTTACCCAAGGTTTTGCCCTGCCTGGAATTGAACCTAGGTCTCTTACTTGTAAGGTGAGTGCTCTAGCCACTGAGCTATATGACTCCAAGTATAGTGCCTTAATATACCATCAAGGCATCTCAAAGCACTTAACAGAATATACTGTAAAGTAAACAGACTGTGTATTTTGTGGGCGAATGGAATTATTCTGCTTTCATGGTGCAGATTTGGAGCAGATGTTGATGCTAACACTGGCAGTCTTGAATGCTGATGCTGCTGTTTAGTTGAATTGAGAAATGTTGGTGAAGAGCCAAAGCCTGTAGTGCAGGACATTATCACATTTAGAGAAAGACAGACAGACAGAGAGGGAGAGATCAGTCAAGGAGTTGCGGTGAGGTGATGCTTGGGTATTATAAGCCTGAAGATTGTTGGAGGAACTAAGGTGAGGAGATCCTAAGGATGAGAAAGTTGGAGTGTTACTAGTTACTCAGTCGCTGCTCCTCGTTAGATTATCAGCTTGTATCATGAAAAATAACCAAGATGGTGCGTTTAGAGTAGTGTTGCTGGCCAGGGAATAGGAGGCCTGATCTCTACAGAAGCTGAAATCATTGGTCTCCATGGCATCACAGCGCTGGCCTCAAATTAGGATCTTAAAATCAAAATTGTGTTGAAAGTTCAGAGGAAGTACTTCACATTTGCAGTGGCTGCACTTTGCTTCCTTTAATGCTGGATCAAATAAGTTATTCTTTTATATCTCTGCCAAGACTCTCTCTTCCCCTGCCACTCCCCATCTTCAGTCTCAATTTGTATCTTATTTTTAAACAGTGACCCTTTAAAGCAGGGCTCAATAATAACAGAAAGGTGGAATCTTTCTCAGTGTTGTTGGGTTTATGTATCATGTATGTGTGTATATATGCGCATGCCTGGGTGTGTGTTTTTAAGGGTAAGTGTTGGTGTATGCATGTTCACTGTTTTCTGACCCACAATGTCAATTTGCACATTAGGGAATTCTGGCTTTCTAAACATCTTTGTGAAATACATACTGTATTTCCAATAGCATCTGACCTTCTCTGCTCCAGTGTTGTGATCTGCTTTTATCTCCGCCATTAAGGCATCTTCAGTGTGTCACAAGTGCCCTATATAATTTCAGATAACATCCATCTGAATTTGTCTCCCCCCCCTCCCCCTCTCTAATAGTTATAGTAACTAGCATGGATTGTATATAAATGCTGCAGCTGCAATTTTTAGCCTGCAGATTGTCGGAGAAAGGGTTGACCAGGGGTGGTAAGTAATTTCTTAATTTTCTGATCTTGGGAGAGATGTAGGCATAGTTTGGGTGAGGAATGATTGTTCTGCATCATTGCGCAGGGTGGACAATAAAGGGATATTTTTATATTTTAAGAACAAACCCTCGTTGACATCCAGCCAGGAAGGATCTGTTAGATTTGGTGATTTTAGTGATTTAGGTATTTTATTATATAGGATTTTAATTCATGATATTTGCATAAAAAGAAGAGAGCTTGTTTTTTTAAATTGTGTCGCACATGTAAAAATACCTTATAGTGCTTTCCATTGTCAGATTTTGTTTGTAGGAAACCATTTTCCATGGTGACGTGGCAAATTTTACTCTTCAATTATTTTGGTGTTCGTTTGCAAATATCTCTAATTAAATCCCAGAGGAGAATGAAGGATAGATCTGATCTTAATAGTCAATAAAGTTGGAAAAGCTAGCTGCGGAGCACACCTTCATTTGAAGCAAGTTTTGTTTTTTAGAATTCTTTTTACGGTGGTAAAAAATAGGAAAGGTAGTGTCAGTACACTAGTGTATGTTTTTTTATTTCAGTCTTTACATAGTCACTGACCCGATGGTTGCCGAGTTAGATCGGCTGTGTTAGATCAAAGCACTGTAGTTATTGAACTAATTTCTGACTTGGACACGGAGTCTGAGTGAATGACGTATTGACTCCTCTCAGTGTAATAGGGGAAGGGAACTTCCCCTATCCCCGTTGGAGTACTTTGTACAATTTTCCAGTTTTTTCACTCTCTCTATATATATCTGTTGACACATAGCCAACTGCATGCTTCCAACGTAACACTCATGCTTCTGTTTTTGTTCCTTTGTTAGCAAATTGACTGAGCCTCACTCCCTGAGAGCTGCTTGCTCTCCACATCTCAGGAGGCACGGTTTAGGAAATATAGAGAAGTTAAATGTTATAAATCACATTGTTCAAGAGTGACGTGTTTTTTGGTCAGACATTTAAACAGGATTTGCATAGTCTGTGACCTGTTGATCTCCATAATTCACTGTGTAAACTCCCCTTTATTATTTATGCATATTCTGGAATCCATAGAAACCACATGTAACCAGTGCAGCAAAGCACATGAATGCTTCTAAGGGGGACAATCAGTTGATTTATTTCAGTGTAGCTGTGCCAGAGAAGGGAGACCTCAAATCGCTGTGTTCTAGTAAAAGCCTAGGTGATAGTTCGTAGATTACTTACTGCAATTAAATGTTGACAAGACAGAAGCCATACTCTTTGGCTCTCGCTGACGTCCTCGGTTCCATGGCTCTCACCTCCTCCCGACCTGCCCCTAAAACTCTTCAAACACATATGCAACCTAGGAGTCAGGTTCAACCCCCAACTATCCTTCCTCCCCCACATCTGGTGCCTCACCAGCACCGCCTTCTTCCATCTCTGCCACATTGCCCGTCTCCGCCAATATCTCACCCTAAAAGCTGCTGAAACCCTGGTCCGTGCCTTTGTCACCTCTCGGCTGGACTGTTCCAATGCCCTTCTCGCTGGTCTCCCATCCGCCATCATTCACAGTTTCCAGCTCATACAGTACTCCGCCGCCCGCATTCTCACCTGAACCTAACTTAGCTCCCCGAATACCCCAGTCCTTGCCAGGCTCCTTATCACGGAGCGGATCGACTTCAAGATCCTCACTCTTGTGTTTTAATTCCTCCACTCCTCTGCACCCCCCACCCCACCTCTCCAACCTCCTCCCTCTTCACAGCAGTACCCACTGGCTCCGCTCTACTGGGTATGGCCTCCTCCTTATCCCCCGAATCTTCCACTCCACCATCGGCGGCTGTACTTTCAGTTACTGTGCCCCAAAACTCGGGAACGCCCTCCTTCAATCCCTCTGCCTCACCCCCTCCTTTTCCATTTTCAGGTCGTGCCAGAAGACCTTTCTGTTTGACCACACCTACCCCCTCCACCCAGGCTCGGCACCGGGCTCCGCAATTGCTAAGCACTCTGAGATGCAGTCTGGCGTGGAGGGCTCCAAGTTGTTGTTGTTGGTGCATTGTTTTCACAGCAGAGCATTTCATCTTTGAGCTTGCATTGAACTGCAGCACATGAAGTCCTGTAGCTCCTTGCAAGCGAGAGACCTGGGTTTTATTCCAGGCAGAGCAAAACCTTGGGTATGTTTCCTTACCCACATGTTTGATAAAATTGCTAAAAAAAATAATTGGTCATTTCAATCCATGACTGTTTGTGGGATGCTGCTGTACACAATTGGCTACCGGGTTTCGCCCACAAAGTATACAGTCAATTCACTTTACAGTATGTTCGGTGAAGCGCTTTGAGGCGTCTAGAAGATGTGAAAAGTACAGGTATCCCCCGATTTATGACGTCTCCATTTACATGATTTTAATTTAACGAACAAAATTTTTTAATACCTTTTTATCGATGACAATATTTTGTTTCATTTTAACAAAATTTTTAAATGATACTTGATTTATCGGGGGCAGAAAAAATCAAAATACCAGTACGTCTATTATATTTTGTATACCAACCTGAAATAGGTGTAGACGTTGAGAAAAACACGCCAAACAGTGGCCCAGACGGAAGTGTATATCTAGTATATCCCCGAGGCCTTGGGGATCACTTGATCACCTCATTCAATTGGCAGCCGCTTGACGACATGTAAACATGTTGAGCTGACCAACAGCATGTCACTACGTCATTGTTTACATGACAGTTTCCGATTGGATGAGGTGATCAGGTGATCCCCAAGGCCTCAGAGCTCACGTTGGGTCCTAGAGGCTGGATCTGTTCTGGGATCCGCTCGACTGCGATCGAGAGCCGCTGGACCCGCTCGATGTGGTATTAAGTTAATTATTCATTAATTAAATTCATTAAGTCTCATTATCATTAAAAGCTTTGTTGCAAAGTGTTATATTAGTGGGTTTCGGATCTGAAAATGTTGTCAAAAGATCACATCTCTGATTATATAATAGGACCGTATGGGAAAACCCGTTCTGATTGATGACATTTTGATTTACGTGACGTGTTTCAGGAACGCAACCCTGTCATAAATTGGGGGACACCTGTACTATATTAAATGCAAGTATTATTATGATTATTCCAGAACAGTTTTGTTGCCAAACTGATAGCTTGCCACATAGCAGCTACTGCACTGTGTGGCTTCAGTTGCATTTTCTTTGATCTAAATTCAACCACCATTTGGTGCGTCTAGTTCAAAGAACCTGATCATGTTGTATAATTAATTGATTTTCGGTCTAATTTGTGACATTTCTTAACTTTGCTCTGGATGTGGATAATATTGGAGAGGAGTTCTGGTTTCCTGAAAGTGAGCTTCCCCATTTGTTTAACTCATTGCCATATAAAAGAATTTCGCTAGGAAATAATGGCAAATTATAGACTCCTTTATCGTGTGTTTAAACTGAATATTTGAAAATGTCATTCCCCGTTGAAGGTTGTCAGCGCCTTTAGATTATAAAAGTGAATACTTAAACTGCAGTGAATACTTAAACGAAAATATTCATAGGGACAAGAGCATAACATTTTGGCTCAGGGGTAAACTAACCCTGCCAGTTAGTCTGTGGTTGATGGGGAAGGGAGATGGAAATGGATTAAGAGATTATCAGTGATACGATAACCTCTGTCATCCATATGAAATGTCTGAGAGTTGATGTAGTAAAATTTATATAGTGGTTACGTGAATTAAAGCTCTTTGTATATTACCTGGATGTAACTGCAGAGTCTCCTCCCATAGATGTTTGTAGTCTGTCAAGATAATAATAATCCTTGCATCTGATATAGTGCTTTAATGTCTCAAAAAAGTCTCAAAACGCTTCATAGAATGTACTGTAAAGCAAATTGACTATTTTGTGAGAGAAACATGGCAGCCAATTGCACAGTAGTATCCCACAAGCAGTCATAATGGAATGATTAGATTATTAAATAACTGGATAATTAAATAAATAGATTTTTTTTAAAATAATTTTTTGGGATAGATTATTGCCCTCAGAAAGCAATCCACCAATCAACTAACAGCCAGATTCTTACTTACTAATGATAGGTAAGCAGAGGCGTGTGGAGTAAGTAAATGTTCCTAAGGTTTCGCCCTGCCCAGGAATTGAACCCAGGTTATGAGGCGAGTGCTCTCACCACTGCACTGCACAATTCATATAAAACTCTTTAAAAGAATACAAAAATATATTTGATTTGAGCAGAAGTTTGAATTGATACAGCATTCTTGGTCTGCGGAGTAAAGTGTGAAACGTCTCATAGGTTGGTAGAAGGTACAGCTCGGAAACAGGCCATTCAGCCCATCCTGTCCAGTTGTTTATAACCCATACAAGTGCCAATCCTGGATCCAATCCCGAGTACTAGATCGCATTGTTTTCCCCTTAACCCTTAATCTTATTCTTTCTTTGCCTTGTGGCTAGTCTTTTTAATGAATACACAGATGGTGGCCTCTTCCACCCCCACCCCAGAACTGACTGTGGCAGAGAATTCCACACTTCTATCACTCTCTGTGTGATGAAGTTGTTCCTAATCACTGTTCTGGACTTTCTAATTCAGATTCTAAAATGATGCGGTCTAGTTCTAGATTACTGATCATTGGAATTAATCTTGTACCATCATCTTATACACGTTTATCATATACTCTCTCAGGCTCGGAGCTTCAAAGAAAAATGCCACAGTTTATCGAGCCTTTTTGTTTTGTCATTCCAGACAACCTCCTGATGAATCTCTTCTGTACTGCCTCTAGTGCTTTTACATCTTTCCTACAACACGGAGCCCAAAACATCACACAGTATTACTACTGTAACCTGACCATCGATTTGTATGATTCAATGTTACCTCCTTATTCTTATACTCTATTCCCCAAGCTATAAACCGCAAAGACCTGTTGGCTGAATTTAATGGCCTTATCCACATAGGTTACTGTCCCTTTTAAGACTTGCCCACTTTAAGTTATAGGTTTTTCTTGCGTTTTCGCTTCTGAAATGAACTACGTTTTTCATTGAACTTCATCTGCCACTTATTCGCCCATTCAGCCATCTTATCGACATCCACCTGTATTTTTAGTGTGGCTCTCCTTCACTATTCCCCCTATCTTTGTATTAAGTGCAAGATTTAGAATTTTTACCATCTATTCCTTGGTCTAATTCTAAATCTTTTGTAAGAGGGGTGAAAAGCAGTGTTCCTAGAATAGAAGCCCAAGGACCACCACTCGCCACATCTACCCAATTTGAGCAATTGTGCTTAACTCTCACTCTTTATTTTCATCCCTGTAGGAGGGTTCCCTCTGCCTCCTTATCCTCCCGGACCTGTCGGCTGCCTTTGACACAGTCAACCACGCCATCCTCCTCCACCGCCTGTCCTCCGCCATCCACCTCAGTGGGACTGCACTCGCCTGGTTCGAGTCCTACCTCACAAAC
Source organism: Hydrolagus colliei (assembly GCA_035084275.1). Lineage (NCBI taxonomy): Eukaryota > Metazoa > Chordata > Chondrichthyes > Chimaeriformes > Chimaeridae > Hydrolagus > Hydrolagus colliei. Next base: position 82,485,015 of record CM068744.1, on the reverse strand, counting down.
CGCCAACAGTACATCTGCACAAATGGTTTTTCCTCCCGCACTCACCCAGTTACCTGCAGGGTACCCCAGGGATCCATCCTTGGCCCCCTCCTTTTCCTCATCTATACGCTTCCTCTTGGGGATGTGATCCACAGACATGGGGGCACAATTCCACATGTACGCGGATGACACCCAACTCTATCTCTCCACTTCACTTTGTGACCCCCAGTCCCCCGATGTTCTGTCAGCCTGCCTTTCGGACATCAGGGGCTGGATGAGCACAAATTTCTTGCAGCTGAATGTTGACAAGACGGAGGCCATACTCCTTGGCTCTCGTCAACGTCTCCATTCGCACGGCTCTCACCTCCTCCACCTTCCCGGCCTGCCCCTAAAACTCACCGAACCTGTGCGCAACCTTGACATCAGGTTCGACCCCCAACTGTCCTTCCTCCCCCACATCCGGTCCGTCACCAGCACTGCCTTCTACCACCTCTGACAGATCGCCCGTCTCCGGCAATACCTCACCTTAAAAGCCGCCAAAACCTTGGTCCACGCCTTTGTCACCTCTTGGCTGGACTATTGCAACGCCCTCCTTGCCGGTCTCCCCTCCACCACAATCCACAAAATCCAGCTTATCCAGAACTCTGCCGCCCACATACTCACCCGCTCTAAGCTTCGTTCCCCCATTACCCCAATCCTTGCCAGACTTCACTGCCTCCCTATCCCAGAGAGGATCGACTTCAAGATCCTCACCCTTGTTTTCAAATCCCTCCACTCCTCTGCACCCCCCTATCTCTCTGATCTCCTCTCCCCCCAACCCAGCACCCGCTGCCTTCACTCCTCTGGGTCTGGCCTCCTCCATGTCCTCCGCTCCACCCTCGGCGGCCGTGCCTTTAGCCACTACACCCCGAGGCTCTGGAACTCCCTTCCTCACTCGCTTCGCCTCGCCCCCTCTCTTCCCAGTTTCAGGTCACAGTTGAAGACCTTTCTCTTCGACCAAGCTTTTGATCACCTTCCTGCCCCTGCCCCTGGCTCGGTCCCGGGATCCACTACTGTGAAGCGCTCTAAGACGCCGTCTGGCGTGGAGGGTGCTATATAAATCGAAGTTGTTGTTGTTGTTGTAGCCACTTCTCTATCCATTCGGTCGTTTCCTCCTTAGTTCCCCTATACCTTGGTTGTTCCCATATACCCTGACCCAGGCACACTAAGACATTGGTGTGGTCCCACTTCAAAAGCCTTTTCAAAATCGATGTACACCACATCTATTACATGTGCCTCATCAACCCTTTCTGTTATCTCCTCAAACATTGCTATTAGGATTGTCAAACAGGATCTATCCTTCTGAAACCCATGTTGACTTGCACTAATTATATACATCCCCCTCAAATAAATTGGTAATGGAGGCTTTGATTATAGATTCCATTACTTTTTGCACCACATATGTCAAACTAACTGGCCTTTAATTATCCATATTCCCTTGCTTAAAGATAGCTTTGACATTATCTACTATACAATCTTCTGCTAAGTAATTTCCCTCAATTAACCTATGAAATATAATCCCTAGGCTTCAGCAAATTCCTCTCTCATTTCCTTCAGGACCCTTGGGTGTATACCGTCAAGTCCCAGTGCTTGTAAAATGTCTTTTTGAGATCTAAACATGGTCTGAGCCATAAGACCATGTGGAGTCCTGTAGTTCAGTGGTTAGAGCACTCGCCTCACAAGCGAGAAACCTGGGTTTGATTTCCGGTAGACTGAAATGTTGGGCATGTTTCCTTACTCCACACACCTCTGATTACCTAGCAGTAAGTAGGAATCCAGTTGTTGGTCGATTGGCAGATTGTTTTTCCAGAGGTAAAAATTAATTAAAAATAAAATAAATTGGTCAATCAATCCATTAGTGTTTGTAGGACACTGCTGAGCACAATTGACTGACACAAGTATGGATTTAATTCACCATTGTGGCATTCAGCTCATGTGATCATGACTTTTTACTAACCGAAAAGCTAGAGAGTAAAGGGCTCTCAGTTTAACTAGAAGCGGCATCCATGGTGAACAGGGATTGACATTGTCCCCACCTGATGACCCGGAATTTAGCCTTATTTCGCACAACTTTGGTTGCCACTTGGGAAGCAAGCCCACCATGTTTCTAGATTTTGCCCAGAGTAAATGTCAGTAACCACACCCACAACAGCACATTACAATCAGATTCTATTGTAATTCCTGCAAATTTCTGAATTAAAAGTACATGTTAGAACCCACTTATCTTTCTCCTCCCATAGCTGACAATGATCCCAAACAGCAGTGACTGAGAGCTCCAGTGCTCCTGTAGAACAGTGGACCTGTGGGAATTGTCCTCAAGAATAAAGCTCAATTCTCGCTTATTAAAGAAAAGCGAATTGTTCTTCTTATCTGCTGATGGGTAACCTGATCGGTGTGAATCGCATATGGTTGCACAGCCTTGAATGTATTACTGGTTAGATCTCGCAACTCGTAATTAATATTTAAATCTGTTTATTAATAAAAGATTAAAGTGCTGGATTAAGGCCACTTTGCCGGATGTGGTATTGAATGTACTGAATTGAAGCTGCTTGTTGGGCCAGACAAAGTTTCCCTTAAAGCTGCTCCAATTGTTTGTTACAGTGGCAGCTCTCACAATAGTTGCTGCTTGCTGTGTTCCCAAAGAAGCCATCAGCAAACTGATAGTGCATGGGTTAATTTACTGTGCACAGTAGGGCTCGGAGTTTTAAGCTTACCAAAACGTTGCCTTTGTGGAATCAAAGCATTCCAGCTGGTGGTTTAGAGACTGCCTTTCACATGTGATTCTTAGACTCAGTTAGTCAACATGCTGTCTGTTTTCTGGGCATAATTAAACATCTTTTAAATCCTTGAGACTTGAGCCGTTGATCAGTATTCTTGGAAAACTTGACCTGTAGAAAATAATGGTTATTTTTGTGTCTCCGTTAGTTTTTCATGAACTCTACCACCACCCAACCCCCTCCCTTCCCCCACCCCTCCACACACACACACACACACATACCTACTAGCTGTATACTTGTGCTTGATATATTATGGCCAAATAATGGCACTAAGTTTACAGGGATATTGCTCCTGTGGGTGTGGTAAATGCCGAGGTTCTGTTTGAACCAAGTATGGGTGTACTGGTACGGCAGTAAATTCAACACCTTTGATATCTATGTTTTAATGTCGTTTTTGTAGTATGTTTTATTAGTAGTGAATGATATTTCTTACCCATTATAGACTGGGGGCACTCCATCCCACTCAGTTCTTGTGAACTCTGCAAGCTAAAGCCCTAACTGGTAGGGTTGTCTTAGCTGGACAATAATAATATAAATAATAATCCTTGCATTTGATATCGTGCTTTGTATGTCTTATAGATGTCTCAAAGCGCTTTACAGAATATACTGTAAAGTGAATTGACTATATTTGTGGGCGAACACTGGGAGAACCTCCCTTCTTTTTTTCAAACAGTGCCATGGGATCTTTAACTTCTATCTGAAATAGGCATTCCAGACAAAGGGACATTTTAAATGTAGGTGGCAAATGTATATGGAACTCTCAGATGCGTTTGGTTACTTTTAAGCATGGTGATGGGTTTCCGCATATTATTTTGGTCCTGTAATTTTCCGTTCTGAATTACATGTTACAGTAAAAAGTGGTACTGGAGGAACTGTATAGGAGTAGCCTGAGCCATTTGCATGACATAAAAGAGCAATCCCTCCCAAGAAAATCCCCTCAAGATAAAGATGGGTCTTCATGTTTGTACTTTTTAAATAGTGAGGCTGGTCTGATCATGAAGCTGTATTCAACTCTCATAACAGAGCCTTTGCTAGTATAAACAACACCTGATAATGTCACCGGTTTTGATGTACATTGTTTGCCATCACTCTTGGGAATTGGGGGACGATGAGCCAGGTGAATCTAACATTCACCCTCATTCTCCTTATTATTTGATGAGTTCAAGGCTCAAATAACAGCTCAAAGTATCAAGGGAATTGAGCTACCACAAATTTCTTCCTGTGAAAATGCCTCAAACTGATGTGTGGTCCACAAAGGGTTTGGTGAAGATCAAGCTCCATTTGGGTCTAAACACTGGCTCTTCACTAAGGTACGTGGGCTACCTTCTGGTGGAATGAATATTGCAGAGTCGAGAAGCTGCCTTTTCGCCTCTGGAGCCTGAGCTTCCAAGGCAAAACCAATGGGTCACGCATTATCCTCTCCATCATTAAAGTGAGTTCAAGCTATTTTAACCCAGCTACTAGTGGATGTAGGCACAATACAATTTATGCTGATACATTACCGTTCACATCAAGAACACTTGACAGTTCTGGTTGGGCATTGGAGCTGAGGGTAGGAGCTGGCTTGAGGCGGGATGGTCAGGAGCAGAACGATGACCAAAAGCACAGCCACGACATCCGTTGAAAGAGGGGTGGGAGGGAGCAAGAACAGTACAACCATAATACAAATCTGCCCACAATCTGTCCTAAATCAGAACAGGGAATTAGGATTGTCATGGGACCTGAAAAAAAACACTTAACACAGAAAAAGTCATATTTGAATTGTTAGTTAAGCCACTTTGGAGGGAAATTCCATGCAAATCTAGATTTACTCTTTTTTTTTGTCAACCAGTTGTCTGACGCATGCGGAAACTCAAACCAAACAGAGTTTCATGAATCAAACCTACACTTGGAAATTTTGAGATATTTATTGAATGGAATGCGCACTTTCTTCTTGGAGGGATACATCCAGCTGCCATTATTATGAAAAGTATTAGGCACAGGTAGGCAAGAGTTAAAGCTTGGGGGCCACATTGATATCACAATCTGTCAAGCTATCCCACTGGCTGTCCAGCAAGGACCACCTGACCTACTAGGGCTTTGGCTTGCAGGGTTACCAGCAGTTGAGTGGGTAGAATTCCCACCTCCAGTGACTGGTTTGCCCCTGCTAAATACTGTCGATAAGATCGCTGGCTGTGCTGTTATTAACTGTGCCATGAAGTACTGCAAACCTGCTTGGCTCAGGACCTGGAGTACTAAGATCACCACAGAGGGCCGGCTTGATTCTGACATTCCGTTGCCAAATGCATCATGTTTGAGTCAGTTCAGAACCAGAGAACTTGCTTAGCTCCCTCCAAAAGTTTGAGCACTTACACAGTTCAGCATGAAGTATGTGAGAGCATTGCCATCATCTTCCTGCCCATAACTCAGATACATTTTCCTTCTTATTGAGCGATGGTTTCACCAGTTGGAGGTGAGGAGTTTGAGCAGCAGCCGTTAACCTCTTGGCAAACCAATATAGGTGGATTCAAAGCCCTGGCTGTATAGACGTATGTTCAAAAACACAACACATTTGAACTGTCTTCCTGACATGAAATACACTTATGACAATTGCAAGGATTATTATTTTTATTATTTAACCTTAAACCATTGCCCCATTTGCTTGTTGAGGTGGGCACTAAAGACCTCGTGACACTATGATATTATTTGACAAGATGCAAGAGTTTTGTGCAGTGTTCTGGCCAACAATTAACCTCCAGATTAGTTGGACATTCACCCAGTGTCTATTTATGGGACCTTATTTGTGCAAACAGCCATAAATACACTTCGCAATAATTCCTTTTAAAGTGCTTTGAAATGTTTCAAACTGATAATGAACTGGAAGATCTTTAGACACAGCCAATCACCCGGAGCACCTTCTGCTTATGTAAGATTGTGAACTAGAAGTGGTGTCTACATTTAAGGCTCAATTCTGTTGCTTTGTCCTGAGGCTTCATTGCTGACTGAAGCTGAGAATGTACATCTGTGTGTTCTTTTGTTGCTTGTTTCCATTTGTGTCATTCGAATCTTTCCTACCCGTTTTCAATGGACATAAGCACCGCACAACCTGACCCCATTTCCGTAGCACGTATTACAAGTAGATTGCATCCCCAGGGAGGATCCGTTCCATCATATGTTCTTTCCAGTTGAATTTGCCTTGAGGGAACACTGAGAATTGTGTGCACAGCAAATGGGAATGGGAATTAATTGCACTGCAATTATTAAATGTCAATTAACAGCAGCTATTTGTAGTGATGTACTTGTATTTGTAGCTTTGTTTGCTAGTAGAAGTTTTAGTGAATGTATTGCCTTAGATAACTAGCTGGTGGTGTCTTTGATGTGCTCGCTCTCTACCGCAGAGGGTGGTCTGTGTTGCTAATTCCTGTGAATGGTTTGTTGGAGCAGGTGCTCAGAAGCACTCGGGTACCACTTCGTTTTGGAGCCCTTAAGGAAGCTATTAAGGTTTTATGGTTGCCTTGTGGTTTCCCTATTCAAGCTGATATCATCCTTACTAAATCTCACCGGAATGCCCCTTATTGTTAATGTGCTAAGAAGCTTATTGATTTCTTAAGCTTTTTTTAAGCAGCCAATTTTTTGTGCCTACGAAAAATCATATCTTCAAATAAGATTGTGCTGTTTATCCACAGAGTAAAACTGAACCAGGGTCCCATTTTCCCATTTGCTGAGGTGAAGCTATTTGTACGGAATGTTGTGTTTGTGTGTGTGTGTGTGTGCGTGTGCATGTATGCATGTTTGTATGTTCAGAGGAGATAGCATACTCTCGTAAACATAATGGCATGAGATCTCAGGAGAGATTTGAATAAAGAAGACCCATCTTTTTATCTTATGCTTCCAGAATGTCCACCCTAGCATTTCCCATTAGGCGATCAAGCTAAATCTAATGTTTGAGGCTTAACTCCCTCCCCGATATTCCTTATGTTAAAAATAAAGATCCGGGCACCTAATATAATTCCAGAAGGAATAATATACTTCACACTGCAGATGACTTCTAAGTTGTTTAATTTTGAGATACCATTCCTAAAAATGCTTGTTTATTCTAAAAACAAATTGATTCTTCCATTTTGGCGTCATTCACATCGGGAGTGCATCTCGAAAGGGCTTCACTGGATTCACTGTAAAGTGTAGTGACTGTGTTTTGTAATTGAACACAGCAGCCAGTTTGCACACAGTAGCTTCTCTGAAAACAGCCATGGAGATTGAACATCTGTAAAATAAATGATGATGTTCTCCCAGAAATCCTATGATGGATGTTGCTTTATCGTATAAATTGTTAATTCCTATAACTCAGTGCTCTTCACAGAAGCAAGTGAAGCCTTCGATACTCTTCTCATAGAGCTAGAATTGGTAATGGAGTGATTCTACCTCTAGCCACTTTTCACTTGGTGCAATAAAATAAAACTGGTCATTCACTGCATGGTTGCTCGTGTGCGATTTCCGTGCACAAATTGGCTACTGCATTTGCCTACAAATGTAGCCAGTACACTTTATTCAAAATCCTGTGAAGTATTTTGAGATGTTTCAAATCCCTCCACTCCTCTGCACCCCTCTACCTCTCTGATCTCCTCTCTCCTCACAACAGTACCGGTTGCCTTTGTCTGGCCTCCTCCTTGTCCGCCGATTCCTCTGTTCCACCTTCAGCCACTACGTCCCGAGGTTCTGGAACTCCCTTCCTTACTCCCTTCGCCTCGCCTCCCCTTTCCTATTTTTAAGTCCCGCCTAAAGGCTTTTCTTGTTGACCGCGTTTTTGGTAATTTTTTTTCCCCTCCCCTGGCTCAGCCCCAGGATCCATTATTGTGAAGCACTCTTGAGACACTGTCTGGCATGTTGGGCACTATATAAATCTAAGTTGTTGTTTCAAAAGCATTATAAGATGCTATATCAAATCCAAGGAGTATTAAAAAATATTTTAAATGTACCATGATGCAAATGTATTCTTTTTGTGACCAATTTGAGTAAAAGGCATCAGGGAGGCATGACTATACCGGAATTGTTTTTAGAGAAGACTAATATCTATTCTATGCCAATAGAATATTAGTCTATATACAGTAGTAACGCATGTCATGCTGTAATCTGGTTATCTGGAAACTATACTAAAAACTAACGGCCTGAAAATTAAACTTAATTCCGGTGGCCTACCATGTGCAGATTTCCCTGGCTCGCTTTCCTACTGCTTGCCAACACTGTGCTGAGCAGCCTCACTGTGTTTGCTGCCCTTCACATTGGCCAGGAATTTAGATTCAAATTGTTTTAGTCCTGTGAGCAGAGGATAGCTTTTTCGCTAACTGCTGCACGTGGGATTCAGACAATTACAATATCTGTGCAGTACTGCCATTGGAGTTGCACTTAATCAGAATTTGGAGTCCCGAGGCATAGTGTTTGGAGCATTCACTTTGCAAGCAAGAGGACCTGGGTTAAATTCCTGGGAGGGAAAAACCTTAGGCGAGATTATTTACTTTGCAAGCCTGTTTACCTGGCATTAAGTAGGAATCAGGTTGTTAATTAATTGGCGGATCACTTTCCAGGGGTAGAAATCCTTGCAAAAAAAAATGGTCACTCAATTCTCAACTTTTTGTGAGACACTGCTGTGGCTGCCTCCTTTTGCCCACAAAATACAGTCAGTCCACTTTACAATGTATTCAATGAAGCCTCTTTGAGACATCTCAATGTCTTGATAAGGCAATATATCTAATGCAAGGATTAATATTATTAAAATAAAACACCTCAAAAGCAGACTTGGGCCACTGCTCTGTTCAGCATCATTGGGTATGATAGTGTGTATTCTTTCTCCTAGTTTCCAAGGTACTGAGATGAACTCAATTATATCTGTCAACTTGAAAGAACGGAGCTGGAGATTCGCCGGGAGCACGTGCCAGCTTTACTCCTTCTGATTTATTATTAAATGGACTTTTTCTTTGTCCACTATAACCGTTTGCTGTGCTATCTCTATCTATTTCCAGACGCTACACTTTCTTCCTTCACTGCCTTTTTATTTGGCACAAAGTCTCACTATTGGAATGTCTTGCTACTCCGAGGCCATTAGGATAGCTGGGAAAAGAAGCATTGCAGGAAGTTTCTGTTCAGTTGCTAGGGTTACGCATGTGGAGAGAAAGGCAGCTTCACTCTGCATCCAATTATGCTAGACGTGATGTGAGATTGCCTAAAGATGGTATTTGGATGCCCAGAAGTGCACCATTCAAGATAGCACCTAGCCTAGATGATCATAAATTCTCTATTTTCTATTTTACAATTAAAGTCAATTCAGTTACAATAAGGTTCATGATGTGAATGTTCAGTATCCAGTATGGAAATTGCAACACAATAACGAACAACAACAACAACACATTTACAGAGCTTCTTTCACATCAGGACGATGTCTCAAAGAGCTTTGGAGAATCGACTAAGCTACACTTGGATGGAGCTGAGTTGGGGGGTTGGGGGTGGGGAAAGTGAGCAAATGTACGGTCAAAATGAAAGGTCTTCAGGCAGGCTGTAACAGTGGGGAATGAGGAATGAATAAAGCAATACTGTAATACAGTACAGTACACATGTTACAGTCTTCAGGGACTGACGATTGAAAGATCTGTTACAGTTAAAACAACGAAAAGGATGTTTACATGCTCTCTTTTAACTTAAGAAGCAACGCCATGCTCAAGCAATGCAGTGTCTTGTTAGTTTAGGCACTTGTGCTCCCATCAGAAGTATTAACTGGGAGAATTCCTGTGCTTGGCTTGTTTGGTGACCTTAATCTCTATATGATTTGTAATCCAATGCGCTTTCCTTGATTAATTTGCATGTATTGTGGGAGGAGGGAAAAGGTCTTCCAAACTTCCTGCCTCAGACTACATAATTAGGGCAAACTGGCATGCTCTCAAGAACTCCAGCTGCATCTGTTGATATGTGTCCACAATTCAGAAAGGCCTGTACCAGTAGGAAGACTTGGAGGCTGCATAGTTTAGATAGCCTGCTTGTCCTCCAGCAACCTTTTGGGTTTTTGTGGAATTGACTTGAGCAATATCATAATAATTGTTACAAGACCCTGCTGACGTGGCGATTATGAAGTATTTACAAGGTGTGTATTTTATGAAAGAAAATTGTAGCGGGATATATTAAAGGAAGATAATAGTTTGTTCTAAGAATTTTTCAAAGCATTTTATGGTCATGTCTTTGATAACCCTTGCATTTGATACAGTGTATTATCAGATCATTGAAACATCTCAAAACACTTCAGTTTGATGTGCAGTGACTGCATGTGTAGGTGTATAATTACCCTAATGAGGTGTCTTAAGAACTTAGGAAAGCTAACTTCCGAAATGTTTGAATTTAAGAATTTTCCAAAATTTTGCATGCTCTTAAATTTTTATGACCATGGAGGAGACCATGGTGATCCTTCCAACCTCTGAATTTAACCTTTAAGATGTTGCTTGTGTGATTGTAGTTTCAGTAGAACTCCACTGTCAGTGACCGTGCCTTCAGCCACTGTGCCCCTAACCTCTGGAAATCTCCAGCACAATCTCTCCCCCTCATTTACTCTTATCTTTCAAATCCCACTTCAAGACCTACCTCTTCAACTGTGCCTATGGTCACCTTCCCCCTTCTCCCTTTCTCATTGTCCACACTGTGCACTCTCAAGATGCTATTTTGCATGAAAGGCTGCACATTGTTGTTGAATGTGTGGTTAATGGAACAGCTTGCATTTCTGGCAAATGCAACTCAGTGTTCAGAGTTATCTAAGTACTGAATAGTAAAATTAGTTCTGTAATTGGAGTGTGACAAACAACAACAAAAAACGCAAATATTTTCTCGGGAAAACATCAGCTTGTTCCTGAGTTAATCAATGCTTTTATTGGTGGATTTGTTCCACATACATCTGGGTTATCATCACTTAAAGTGGGTTACAGTGTAGCTCAGTGGTTAGAGCACTCGCCTTACAAGTGTGAGGCCTGTGTTCAAATCCAGGCAGGTCAGGGCGAAACCTTGGCCCTAATAATAATCTCTCCCCCACAAAACAAAATTTGGTCATTTCAATCCATGGCAGATCCATGAGTCTGGGTTCAATTCACAGCAGGGCAAAACCTTGGGCAAGTTTCCTTACTCCATATGCCTAATAATAATCCCTCAATAAAAACAATAATAATTTGGTCACTCAATCCACAACTGTTTGTGGGACGCTGCTGTGCATAATTAGCTGCTGCGTTTCGCCCACAAATACAGTCAATTCACTTTGCAGTATATTCTGTGAAGCGCTTTGAGAAGTCTAGAAGATGAGAAAAGCGCTATATCAAATGCAAGGATTATTATTATATTATTACCTTCAACAACTTACATTTGTATAATGCTCTCCACGCTCTTCATATCGGGATTTCACTGAACACAAATGTTTTTTAAACTATAGCCTAAGCTTGTACTGCAATTGTTTGTTGGTTCATGGTGAGTGTCCTCCCGACCCGAAAGGCTCTACACAACTGTAATTTTGCTGCTGCTGTTGTTGTTGTTGTGTCATCCCACAGCACACAACCTGATGAAGTTGACATAAAATATTTACCAAACCAAATGAGAATAATGTTAGTTTTTTTTCTCTCTCCGATTAATGTTAACATTTTAACAGGATTAGCATTTTTATAAATCAAAGATCATGTGAAAACCCATCTGTTTGCTTTTGTTTCATTTATAATGAGTGTTGGCTGCATTATAAATACTGTACAATATAACTCTGTCTGTAATGAGTATTGGGCTGCACTTTAATCAATCTAAACTACATTCCCAATGTGGGACTTGATCCCACAACCTTCTGACTCAGAGGTAAGAGTTTTTCTGCATTCAATTGGAGGTCATAATCTAGTGTAATTTTGCTGAATTTTTCCCTTTTTTCTTAAACTTTGGGCAGCCCTGTTAGATGGCTAGAGCTGAGGTTATGGACCCCCAAATTTACTGGTTTGAATCCCGGTCTTTGCTGGTCTGAGCTGTGGTTGTACGTGAGGTTAAATTGGCCTCAGCCATTCCAAGAATAGGAAGGGTTAAAAACAGTCAGGGTTCCTCCTGCTTCTACTGGTCATACTTGTGTGTGGCAGCCGGGTGCTGAGAGATCAAACTTGGCTGCAACATCCTCCACAGTCAGTGCCAACATTTGCTGTCAAGATACGCCCATGAACAATGGCCATCTGGAACAACTAGTGCCTATGGAACCGTAAGAGGAGCCTGAGGAACAGGACTGGGAGCCATATGTGAACAGGGAGAAATTTGGAAAAAATTTGGAGTCTAAAGTTTTCTTAAAAAGAGTTTTAAATGTCTCCACATTATGCTCAATAATGAATAAATAGGACCTCTGTTCATTTTCAAAAGGCATCCAGCTATCTCACCTGAGCTGAATAAAGTTAAAAATGTAGTTAAAATTTTCTAAAGAGTTATTGTTCTTCAAACAAATTAGTATTCAAAAGATAGATGGATAATAATCTCCATTAAACCCTTCTCTATTCATAGTGAAGTCCTGTAGCTCAGTGGGGTTAGAGCACTCACCTTGCAAGAGAGAGACAGCTGATCTCGATTCCTGGCAGGGCAAAACATTGGGCAAGTTTCCTTTCTCCGCATGCCTCTGTTTATCTAGCGGTAAGTGAGTCAATTTGCGGATCGCTTTTCCAGGAGTAGTAATTCCTTAAAAAAATTGGTCAATCAATCCACGCTGTGCACAGTTGGCTGCCGCGTTTCACCCACAAAATATATAGTCAATTCACGTTACAGTATGTTCTGCAAAGCGCTTTGAGGCGTCCCTAAGACATGATAAGGTGCTATATCAAATGCAAGGATTATTGTTATTATTAACTAGGGAATCAGTAGGATTAGAAACTAACCTAAATGCATTCACTTTATTCAGAGTACTTTAGTATTTTATTACTTTACAAAATAACACCATTATTACCAAGTATATTCTCTAAATTCAGTCATATACAGTAGAAGCCAGTTTATCTGTGACCCGATCAACTGTAACTTCCATATAACGGGCAACGCAAAAAAAACGGTCCGCATTCAATCAACCAGAATTTATCCAGAAAAACATGACCCCATCACCCCCACCCTCGCGCGGGGCCACTGGCTCTCCATCCCTCATAAGATAGAATTCAAAATCCTTGTCCTCACTTTCAAGGCCCTCCATAGCATTGCCCCCTCCTACCTCTCTGACCCCCTATCAATCTATCTGATACCTCCGTTCAGTAGGCTCCGGCCTGCTCCATGTCTCCCGCCTGACCCGCTCTACCATTGGTGGCCAGACTTTCTGCCTCTCCGCCCCCATCCTTTGGAACTCCATCCCACAATCTCTTTGCCTTGCTCCCTCCCTTGCCTCCTCAAGACCCTCCTTTTCAACTGGGTTTTCAGCTGCTCTCCTCCCTCTCTCCTCCTTCATGCCAACCCTGCCCCCCACTCCTCCATGCTTGGGATCTGATCCCCCAACTGCTGAGCACCTTGGGACGTCCTCCCGATGTGAAAGGTGTTCTATAAATGTAAGTTTGTTATCATTGTTGTTGAGAAAAACTGCTGAGGTTAGTCAAGCCAGTCACAAAATATATACAGTAGCAACCCATTTATCCGTGACCCGATGAACCATAACTTCCGTATAACCGGCTCCGCAAAAAACAGGTCCCCTTTCGATAAACTGGAATTTATCCAGAAAAATGCATTTTTTTGGTGTTTTTTGTTGTGTCAGTATTTTGGAATATGCTGCTACTAGGTGCCTGATGGCGGCGCAAGCTCAGAATGCTGCCGGTACTGTACAGCAATGCACTCTCCGGAGTGTACTCTTTGAGAGGCAGAGGGTGAGTTGATTAATTTAGATTTAATTTAGCCTGAGCAAAGCTTGCAAATCAATTCATTGGCTTTTAGTTTAATAAAAAAAAGACTCATCCCTGTAATGCTCATTTGCATTGCAAGGCTTTTTGGAAAGAAAGTTAACTGAACTGAGCGGCCGCCACTCACCCTCTGCTTTCTCAATAACACGTTTGCTTTCCTCTCTTCTGCACCCAATAAAACCAATGTCATTCAGATGTGTAACTTTTGCACTGGTTTAAAGATCTCTCTGAACTGCCTGGTCGCTGTGTGTAAAAGGATTATTATTATTATTATTTATATATCATATTATCATAAATGATTATTTTAGTCTATTATTAATATACTATGTTTTTTTAAATTATTATTTTTTAAAAATTTGTGTGTTGGGTTTTCTACCGAATATCCGGCAGGCGCTTTAACTAGCACTGGCCAGGTCCTGAGGGTGCCGGATAAACAGGCTTTTACTGTAATTCTAAACTTCAAATTGTCACTGCTTTTAATGATTAAAAAATGGTGTATTTAAAATGGTGTAATGAGCATCTATGCTCAAGTGTATAAATATCCAGAGCTGGGAGATGATAGGATCAAAGTTCTTCTCTTCTCCAGTATGTTGTAATCAAAAAGTGGTTATTCTAGAATTACTAGTGGAGATGCATGAACACTCAAGGCTCCGAACAACCTCAACAGCAATTTTAAATGAGCAGGCACCTGAAAACCTATATGTACAGACATAACGCCTGAACAGTTTAGGAGTCTGCATATATCATATGGCACTAAAACGCACAGCAACACATACACCTTGCCGTCTTTTTCAACATGAAAACCAAGAACGAAATCAACCATCCACCTATAAAACTGGGTGAGGCAGTGTGTTAGAACATTGCCTGTTCACCTAGGTTTGGTGATCTTACATGCAGCTGAGATAAATGGGATTAAAGTCCTCTCTTTCTTTGGAGAAACTGTCAGCATTCTGTACTCCACAGATCTGTCCTTAATCCAGTACAGATACTATGAGTAAACAGCACAAAACTGCCACAAAATCTGCCATGGCTCTGTCAGTCTTTGACTTGGAGCACACATGATATATGGATTTCAATGTAGAGCGGATGAGTTTGTCAGCTTCAGTATTTCCAGTTAGTGGAGGCAAAGGTGAAAGATAGTCCACAAGCAGGACCAAGCTCGCTTGTAATCACACACACACAGCAACCAGCAATTGCAAACTGCTTGAATTTCAAACAATTTCTCCTGACCGACAACAGATGGAAGCTGTTTTCTTAAGTCTTGGATTACTGTCTTTCCTTTGCATTTAACAACAGCTCTTCCTGTGTTGGTCTTGCAGTAGACATCGCTCACAAATGTCAGCGCCATGTGGATTATTAGGCTATCCAAAGGACCCTAGCAGGATTCTTCATCTGATCTCTTCACCAGAAGTGGCAAGACTCAAGCTTCAATGCACTGTTTGCAGAGGGTTTGAGCCAGGACCCATGCCCAAGGTTATTTAGTTAGGATTGACTGGAACTGAAATGGTGGTCGAATCTGATAGTATAGCATTCAAGAGGAAGCTAAACCTTCACATGAGGGAGAGGGGAGAAAGTAATTAAAAAGTATGGGAGGAATGGGTGGAGACTCTTGTAAGGTATAAATACTGGTATGGAATGGTTGGACCAAGTGGCTTGTTTCCATGCTGTACATTTTTTGTAAATGTGGGTTTCTATAAACATAGGCCAAACACCTCACCATTAAAATCCTCTGCTTAGGACGAATATCTAAACTGATCATTTTAAAAGCCAAAATGAGACAAAATTATACTATTATAACCTCATAGACTCTGAATTTTATTCAAGTACAGCTCCCTAGTAATCAAGCAGAAATCAGGCCACAAGAGCAAGGCAGCATCAATATATAAATTACTTAAGTCACCCTTCAATGTTGTGCCACAATTTGCTTCATGAAAGACATTTGTCTAATTTTTACATTTGAATATCTTTGTAACTGGGGGTTCTGTTCGGTGGGGGAAGAGATAGGTAGGGTCTCCTTGAAACTGAACTGGCTCCAAGGTGACATGTTTGGCAATGAATGTCAGAATCGATCCAACCCTCTGTGACAGTCTTGGTAGTGCTGCTCCTGAGCCAAGCTGGTTTGCCATATTCCAGGGCACTGTTGATGACAGCACAGCCAGCTCATTGGCAGGACTTGGTAGGTCTAGTCCCCAGTAGCCATACATCCAGTTAATAGGCCCAACATAAATCTCAAAGAAACCACGTTCTAATAAGGCCTTCCTGTATATCAGTATTGTGCTTTCTTCCTGGTTCTATAGTACTGTATTACTTATTAAATTCAAGCCTATATTCTCTGGAATATAAAAGAAATAGACGGGATCTTATAGAAACCTATAAGTTTATCAAGGGGCACGACAAAGTAGATAATGGGAGATTGTTTGGCTGCTCATTTCACAGCTGTTCACGGTCTCTCCACACTGCTCTCTACTGCCATATTTGCCCATGTCACTGCATTTGGCAGTGTGTTCTGTGAAGCACGTTGGGACATCCTTCTGACATGAAAGGATTATTATGGTCATTGTCTACGGCTGGTTATGAGTGAATGTTGCACATTGGTGCTTCAACCTGGTTTGGGTGCCTGTCCCCCTAATTTTATGGAGTCCTGCAGCTCAGTGGTTAGAGCAGTCGCCTTACAAGTGTGAGACCTGTGTTCGAATCCAGGCAGATCAGGGCGAAACCTTGGGCAAGTTTCTTTACTCCACATGTCTAATAATAATCCATCTCAAAAAAATACAATGATAAAAAAATTGTCATTTCAATCCACGACTGTTTGTGGGACACTGCTGTGTGCAATTGGCTGCCGCGTTTCACCCACAAATATACAGTCTCACTTCTACATAGTGGTATTAAAACTTTACGTATTTATAACTCATTATTATGTCAAAATTTCTCAAAGCACTTTATAGTAATTACTGTCAAGTGTAGTGACTAATTATGCAAACCAACACACAAGCTATTTGTGCCTGCAAAGTTCCACAAATATACAAGGGTATTTACGATTGTTTGTGGGACACCACTGTGCGCAATTGGCTGCCACACTTCACCCACAAATATACAGTGAATTAACTTCACAGTACATTCTGTGAAGCGCTTTAAGACGTTGATAAGATGTGAAAAGCACTATACCAAATGCAAGGATTATTATTATCTTCCCCTTTAGCCTGGCCACTGTTTGCCTTCTCATTGTGTTCTGGATGAACTCAGCAAAGACGTGGGGCGCACCCTCAATTTCATACACAAACATGAGGAAATTGAGGGAGTGCATACCAGCTCTCCTCTTCTGGGCTATTGCACTATTGTGCTCTCCAGGGAGCATTAGATTCTGAATCCCAAAAGGAATTTGACTAAAAGTAAAACTGAATTTTTCCGATCAAGTTTCAACTTGTAGGTTCATGCAACATTTAGACATTGAACAGAGCTGTCAGCAGCACAGAAATGTAGCGGAGAGATTTGTTGTCAAAAAGTGCGGTGATGATGATCGTTCAAACCAGGATATTAAATAAATGTTTCAAACCTTAGAATATGTTCTATCCACTCAATGGCATTGAACAATTTAGCAGCATCACTTCAAATACTTTTTCCGAATTCCGACAGATGTTTGTTTAGTTATGAATTGGAAATTGAAGCCACTCTTTTCTAATGGATATTAATATGATCATATTTCAAGTAATACCTATCTGAAATCATACAGAAGACGTGAAAAGCGCTGTATTAAATGCAAGTATTATTTTTATTTATTTATATACATACTAGATCCCAGGTGAGTTAGATGTAAAGGAGGGGTTCTTTGGCAGATTTGATCTCATCTTTCAAAGAAGGTTACATCATTTTACATTTCTGACCTCCGATCTTTCCTGGAATTTTACTATGGAAATTTGACTACAACTATTTATTTCAAAACCAAATGAGACTTTAAAATCTATATTCAAACAATCTGTGTTATACCAAAGTGGGTGAGCTGCTTTTCTGTGAACATGGTTCACTGTTTTTTACTCAAACAACTTGATGAAAATCCTGCTGTTGGCCCATTGAATTTTGGGGAAGAATAAGGCCTCAATCCCTTTTTATTTTGCACTGTACATAAGGTTTTTTATCCCACTGTTAGAAGCATGTTTAATTATGTGTTTAATTTGTTTTAACTTTGATGTTTTTGGTGAAAGACAAATCTTAGGGAAACTCTTTTGTGGTAATGGATAGAACGGCAGCTTATAGAATGTTCACTGGTTCAAATCTGTCTGCTGAGTTTACTGATCTCAGCCCGGGCTGCATTGGAGAGATTTAATTAGCCACCGCCCTCCAGCTAGAGAGAGGAAACCCAGCCAGGAATCTTGCTCCTCGACTCTCTATACCTTTTATTACTGGAAGTGCGCAGCCAGGTGGAGAGAGGTCAGGCTTGTTTGTGATGCACGGTCCAGTAGCCTACCGACATATAGATATGAATAATGTCCACTTGGGAGTGGGAGGTGACACTGAAGAGCAACCAGTGCCTGTAGAATCACATTTCAGCAAGAGGAGGTCAGACGAAAAGTGGAGAGGAAGTACTGCAGCTTAGTAGTTAGAGCCTCGCCTCGCAAGCAAGACAACGTAAATTCGATTCCCGGCAAAATGTTTCCTTGCTCCATAGGCCTCTTGTTTACCTAGCAGTAAGTAGAAACAAAGGTTATTTGGTTATTATCTCCGCCTATTCTGAGGGTAATAATTCCTTCAAAATCAATTTTTTTAATTATTTGGTCACTCAATCAACGACTGTGGGACACTGCTGTGTGCAATTGTGTTTCGCTCACAAAATATACAGTGAATTAATTTTACAGTGTATTCTGTAAAGCGGTTTCAGATGTCTCGACGACATGATAAGGTGCTATATCAAATGCAATACTTTATTATTATTTTATTAGAGGCGGATAAATATGAGAACAATACATTTGTAAACCAAAAAAATCTGTAAAATCAGGCAGTTTTAAGCTGTAGGGAGAGGTAAGTTATGAGACAGGAGCGGTTGAAATACTTCAGTTATGGGAGGGGCTGGTGAATGGATAGTAGTCATTGTTTTGGGGACATTATAGTTTAGGAGAGGAAAGCCAGTTCATCCCATATGTGAACAGTGATTGAAAACAGCGATACTAAGGTATGAGAAACATGTTGTCCATTGGCTTGTCTAGAATTGTGTGGGTTGTACTAGCAAAAAATTATACATATCACAGTTATGAGGCATGACCTGTCTTGTTTCATAACCATTGCATTTTTATAAGAGGCCATTTGTCCCGTGTACTAGTTCTTGATAAGTAAACAACTGACTTAATTAAGTTTTACATTTTTAAATAAACAGTTGTGCCAAATGGGAAGAGATGTAGAAATCGTTTCCACAGTGCTGCTCTGCAATGAACTTTTTTTACTTCATTCCATAAAGTAGTAAAAGGGGTATGTAAAGTACAACAGTGTGTAATGTACTGTGTGGTGGAAATGTGCCAGTTTAGCATTCTTAGCTTTGAATCAGAAGGTTGTGAAGCTCTATGTGCAATTTGAGCTTGATATCTGGATTGATACTCAAGGGTAGCGCTGGGGGAGAATGCAGCCTTGCGAGGTACCGGCCTTTGAATGAGACTTTGAACAGGATCATGTCTGTCTGCATAGATTAATGCTGCAGATCTACATGAGTTTGTTATACGAATCTTATCAGAAATTTTTTTTTGAATTTTTTCAAATAACTCCACCAGCAATCCTATAGATAAATTTGCCACTCACTTCCTGGCTAATTGTGAATTTTGCTGTGGGTAAAATACTTGCCAGGTTTGTCTACAAGTATACCATCACTACTCTTGACAATAATCATCTATTAAATGTTTAAACCTTTCGAACATACAGTAAAAGCCTGTTTATCCATGACCCGATCAACCGTAACTTCCATATAAGCGGCACCTCAAAAAATAGGTCCCCATTCGAATAACCGGATCTTATCCGACACAATCACGGTGATGCATTTAATGAGTCAATTGTCGCACGAGAGTACAGCACAATTAGTTCTGAATGCTGCCGGAAGTGGCACTTCCAGTTTTTCATCTCAAAGTTTTTCCTCTCCCTCTCCTTTTTTTTCTCTCCCTTTTTTTTCTCTCTCTCTCTCTCTCTCTCTCCTTCCTTCCTTCCTTCCTTCCTTCCTTCCTTCCTTCCTTCCTTCCTTCCTTCCTTCCTTCCTTCCTTCCTTCCTTCCTTCCTTCCTTCCTTCCTTCCTCCCTCCCTCCCTCCCTCCCTCCCTCCCTCCCTCCCTCCCTCCCTCCCTCCCTCCCTCCCTCCCTCCCTCCCTCCCTCCCTCCCTCCCTCCCTCTCTTCCTTCCTTCCTTCCTTCCTCTCTATCTCTATCACGTCCTCCCGACGTGAAAGGCGCTCTATAAATGTAAATTGTTGTTGTTATATCTCTGCTTCTCTCTTTTTATCTCTTCCCCCTTTCTTTCCCACTCTCTCTGACGGATACTACATATTGTCTGTGTAGCCTGACAGTATTGTGGGTTTATACACTGTTTTGATGGTGGGATGGGGTGGGAGAAGGTGAGAGAGGGTGGAGGGGGGGGGGGGAAGAGAGGGAAAGAGAGGGGGAGAAAGAGGTGGGGGTGAGGAGGGGAGAGAGAGAGAGGGGGTGAGTTGATTAATTTAGATGGAAAATGACAGGAGTGGAGGGGGGTTGGGTTTGGAGCCATTGAGATGCCAGATTGACTGAGTGTGTGTGTGAAAGAGAGAGAGAGGGAAGGAGGGAGAGAAAGAAAGAAAAAAAAGGAAACAAAAGACAGTACCGCTTTAAAACACTACAGTCCACAGTTGTAGAAGTTTGCTTTGTGATTGTGTGCTGTGTTTATAGACTGTAATTTATATTTATTGCTTTATTGGTAAGTATCCATACAATATTCTGTTATTATTTAGTCCATTATTAATATGATATGTTTATAAAAAAAAGGTAATTTTTTTTGTGTTGGGTTTTTGGCAGCTTGCCACCCGAATATCCAGCATGCCATTTAACCGGCATTGGCCAGATCCCGAGGGTGCCGGATAAACGCGCTTTTACTGTATATAAAAAAAAACTGGATTATTAAAGGTCCCGCTTCACTGCTTTGAAATCTTCCTGGACTCCAGTCAAAATTCCTCCGTCATCCGAATTTACTCAAATCAGTTTAATTAATCACTTATATAAATATACAGCATATATACAGCAAAAGTCCGTTGATCCGGCACCCTCGGGACCTGGCCAACGCTGGTTAATCGGCATGCCGGATATTCCCTCTCTCTCTTTCACACACACATTCAGTCAGTCTGGCAACTCAATGACTCCAAACCCAACACCCGCTCCACTCCTCATTTTTCACAGGCTACACAGGCAATACGTAGTTTCTGTCAGAGAGAGAGAGAGGGAAAGAAAGATAGAAAGGGGAAGAGATAGAAAGAGAAAGAGAGAGATAGAGATAGAGAGGAAGGAAGGAGAGGGAGAGAGAGAGAAAGAAAAAGAGGGAGAGAGAGAAAAAGGAGATGGAGAGGAAGAACCGACAGTGCGGCTTTAACCGCAATTGTGCCGGATAAGATTCGATTATTCGAATAGGGACCTTTTTTTTGAGGAGCGGAAGTTACGGAAGTTACGGTTGATCAGGTCATGGATAAACGGGCTTTTACTGCAGTACTTTTCACATCTTCTAGATGTCTCAATGTGCTTCACAGTGAATTGACTGTATATATGTGGGTGAATTGCGGCAGCCAATTGTGCACAGCAGTGTCCCATAAAGTTGTGAATTGAAATGATCAATTGATTATTGTGTTTTTGAGGGATTATTATTAGGTGTGTGGAGTAAGGAAACTTGCCCAAGATTTCACTCTGCTAGGAATTGAACCCGGATCTCTCACTTGTAAGGTGAGCGCTCTAACCACTGAGCTACACGTTCGGTGTGGAGGGTACTATATAAATCCAAGTTGTTGTTGTTGTACAGGACTCCACTGGTATTTGATAAATAGTATTTATCTGGTGTTGGTAATGAAGATTTGCTGCTGAGTTTGTCTAAATAGTTTGCCTAAATAGCCTAAACTTCAAAGTGGCTAATTGCGGAAATTATCACAAGTAAATCTAACTAGTGGAATACAACGTATTGCAGAAAAAATGAAGTGAAAGGTCTGAGCCTTGATGCTGGACAAAATAAGGTACAGGCTCTGATGCCACTGGCAGTTTGGTCCTGGCGTTCTTTCAAACTTCGATGAATGAAGCTTGGTATTATGTCATTTTGTAGTCTTGGTGGTTGACGGAGTATTTTTTGTGGAATATTTGGGCCAATCCATCGCTTATATACCAGCCTTATTCAATTCCATATCATGCATCCATCAGACACATCAGTGGTGCAAAATCAAAATTTGTGTAGTGTTTTATTCACCTTCTTCACTGCTTTTTTAGACTTAGGGATGTCCTCCCCATGAATTGGCCATTTATCTCATGGCTTTTCGGGTGTAGCTGGTGCAAATGGCTGCCATGCCTCCCGATGTGAAATGGTGAAATATACTTTGGTATTGCATTGTATGTTCACTTACAAGAAACACCACCACACTTGGCAAGAATTACTACTGAAGCACTTTGAGACGTTTTCATGTGATCGGATACAATAAAAAAACACTATTTCTTGCAATGCTGTCATAATTCTTGTCATAATTCTTGTCATAATTCTCTGTTCAGCAGGCTCCGGTCTGCTCCATGTCTCCCTCCTGACCCACCCTACCATCGGTGACCGGGCTTTCAGCCTCTCTGCCCCCACATTCTGGAACTCTATCCCACAGTTCCTTCGCCTCGCTTCCTCCCTTGCCTCCTTCAAGGCTGGTCTCAAGACCCTCCTTTTCGATCGTACCTTCTTCCTCCCTCCCACCTCCCTCCCTCCTCTCTCCCCTACCTTGTCCCTCCCCATGCTCGGATCCCGACCCCTGATTGTTGAGTGCCTTGGACGTCCTCCCAATGTGAAAGGCACTCTATAAATGTAATTTTTTTGTTGTAGATTTTCATAGATGAATATTCTACAGAATGAAAATATTCTCCTAAAGTACTCCAAAATTTTGACAAAGCTTGATATTTGATCTATGTACTTTTCAACTCTACTGCCTTATCCTTGTCCTTGTCCACAAGTGTCCTTGTGTTTGACACTTTAGTAATATTGCACAGTGACAATTCCTGTGGAGCACTTCAGATGCTCGCCTTTCCAAGTAATTTCCCCCCAATATTCCCAGCCCAATATTTTTGAGCCATTATGCCTCGTTGATAGATCCAGAATGGATTTCAAAAGCATAGTTGACCAAATCTATTTTACACATGCTGCATTGTAGTTATGACATTCATTCCATTTAGTAGATAACCTCTGGGTAAGGGTCTATGGCTATAGTTTGGAGTTTTCACCAAACTGTAAATTATAATTGAGTTTTTCACTCAGGTTCACAGCTGTTATTTTCAGCAATTGTATTTCTAAGGCATTGTGGATCCTTGTTTAAAAGATTGGTTTTGAACTCAGTTTCGCTCTTTTTTCTTTTGAAACCAGGGAATTGTGGCTAATTTCTGAAAGTAGCCATGAATGATGGGAAGTCGGTGTGGGCTCCACACCCAGCAGATGGTTTCCAGTTGGGTACGATCATTGACATTGGTGCTGACACATTAACTATTGAGCCTTTGAATCAAAAGGGAAAGGTGAGTTCTTGACCTCTTTGTGTTTAAGCAAGAAGGATGAATACAATGTTACCTGCAGTTTGAGACATATCATGCATCGAGTTTAATATTAAAATGTTAATTATATCTGAAAAATACACATTATTAATTGGCTGTCGCGTTTCGCCGGCAAATATCCATTCAATTCACTTTACAGTACATTCTGTGAAGCGCTTTACGACTTCTAGCAGATGAAAAGCATTATACCAAATGCAAGGATTATTATTATGCTTATTCTTTGGGAAGAGAGAATGAGCTTAACTCAAAACACATCAAGCATTTTTATTTGGTCAATGTTATCCCCTCATTCGCTTGTGTTGGGTTTCTTGTGGGGTATGATTTTTCAACTATTTTTCAGGTGAGTTTTAAGTATGAGTGCAATCAGGGTGTTTGACTATGGGCGGTGGAGAGGTGGCACATCACAATCAAGCCTGAACCTGATTGCACTCCAGTGTTCACTCTTGGATGTAGTCAGCACTTGAAAGATCACTGTCTTCACTTCCTGCTTACTATATGTAGGAAATATAGGAAGTGTCATGAATGGCACTTCCTTATTATGGCAGGCAGACACAACATGCAGGAAGTGATATGGCATAATCGGGACGATCAGCACCGGGGATCAGAAAATATAGTGTGCTTCCAGCAATCACAGGTCCACAGTTTACCCACACTCTTAAAGCAGACCTATGGTAAACTAGAGCATGTCATAATGGGGTTGCCTTGTAGTAAAAAGTGGAATTGATGGTAATTACTTTTGTTCATTCAGGCAATGCTGGTCCTCATAGATTTTTAACTCAGTGCCAAAGGTTACTTTGCTCATTATGGAATATTGTTTTAGTACTGGAGTACAGTCATTCTAAACCAAGGAGACAAATCTGTTGGAGGCTATTAGTTGAGTTTTGTTCTCATTATATACTTTCACTAGCACATTAAGATGATTTTCCAGGGTTTT
The DNA here is from genome assembly GCA_035084275.1 of Hydrolagus colliei. Taxonomy (NCBI): domain Eukaryota; kingdom Metazoa; phylum Chordata; class Chondrichthyes; order Chimaeriformes; family Chimaeridae; genus Hydrolagus; species Hydrolagus colliei. The sequence continues at coordinate 82,460,649 of CM068744.1, read as the reverse complement.
CTACACAAAGATCACCCTATGACTGGCGTGTTTGATACAAAAGTACTGCAAATGAAAGAACTGAAAAGGAAATACAGTAAAAGCCCGCTTATCCGGCACCCTTGGGACCTGGCCAATGGCGGTTAAACTGCGTGCCGGATATTCGGGCGGCAAGCTGCCGAAAACCCAACACAAAAAAAAGAACTTTTTTTAAACATACCATATTAATAATAGACGAAATAATAACAGAATATTGTATGAATACTTACCAATAAAGCAATAAATATCGATTACAGTCTATAAACACAGCACACAATCACAAAGCAAACTTCTACAATGGTCGATGGGGGAGTTTTTTCTTCTTAAAGAGATACTGTCAATGGCTCCAAACCCAACCTCCCTCCACTCCTCTCATTTTCCATCTAAATTAATCAACTCAACCCTTTCTCTCTCCCCTCCTCTCCCCCACCTCTCTCACCCCCTCTTTCCCTCTCTTCCCCCCCCCCCCACCCTCTCTCTTCTTGTCCCACCCCACCCCCACCAAAACAGTGTATAAACCCACGATACCGTCAGGCTACACAGGCAATGTAGTATCCATTAGAGAGAGAGGGAAAGAAAGAAAGAAAGAAAGAAAGAAAGAAAGAAAGAAAGAAAGAAAGAAAGAAAGAAAGAAAGAAAGAAAGAGAAAGAAAGAAAGAGAAAGAAAGAGAGAAAGAAAGAAAGAAAGAAAGAAAGAAAGAAAGAAAGAAAGAAAGAAAGAAAGAAAAAAAGAAAGAAAAAGAAAGAAAGAAAGAGAAAAAGAAAGAGAAAAAGAAAGAGAAAAAGAAAGAAAAAGAAAGAAAAAGAAAGAAAAAGAAAGAAAAAGAAAGAAAAAGAAAGAAAGAAAAAGAAAGAAAGAAAGAAAGAAAGAAAGGGGAAGAGATAGAAAGAGAGAGGGAGAGATAGAGAGGAAGGAAGGAGAGGGAGAGAGAGAAAGAATAAGAGGGAGAGAGAAAAAGGAGAGAGGGAGAAGAAAAACAGTGCCCCATGAAGATGAAAACCCGGAAGTACCACTACCAGCAGCATTCAGAACAAATTGTACAGTACTCTCTTGCGACAATCAACTCATTAAATACGCCACCTCCATCCGTTATTTCAACCCCCACCCACCCACCCCTTCATACTTTCAGGTCTAGAGCTGTCTCTGTGAGAGTTTAAGAAGTCCGTATGGCAGAGATTGCTCAACCTGACCTGACCCACAGCCCAAGACCCACAGCCACAGACTTGGCTCCAGCCCCGAGACTCACAGCCCCGGCTCCGGCCACAGCCCCAGGACCCGCTGCCCCGGCTCCAGCCCCGCGACCAACAGCTCTGTGACACACAGTCCCGGCTCCAAGACCCACAGCCATCAGACTCACGGCCCCGGTCCCGGCTCCAGCTTCGACCCGGCGACCCATGGCCCGGGCCCACGCAGCCCCGGCAACTGGCCCTAAAACCCACAACCCCAACCTCGGCCACAGCCCCGGTCAGGCTTCAGACTGCAGCGCCTCTGCATCCCCCAGCCGTGGCCTCACATCCCTTGGGATGATGCCGCCCCATTGACCCTCGCTCCTGGTCTCCCGCGTGCGCAATATGGCTGCCGCCATGACCCGAGCTTCCCTCCCCCTTTTCAAAATTTTCCCCCCAACCCCCACCTCTCCGTTATTCCTTCTCTACCCTTCTCTCTCTTCGCCCCCCTCGCCTACTGTCCCTGCTCGACCCTCCCACCGCTTCCCTCTGTTCCAGTATTGGAATCCTCCGTCGGGCTCACCGTGGCACTCGGTGCGGGTTGTCCAATAGCAGTCACACCAAGTGCCCTGTCCCCCACCATCACCGTCAGCCCCACCGGACACAAACCCGGGGGGTCAACCTCTCCTCCCTTATTCAGATCCCCACCCTCCCCGCCGACCATCCCAGCCCCCCTCACGCCCCTCGGCCAACTGCTTTTTCCGCATCGGCCTCCAAAATGTCCGCTCTGTCTGCAACAAGACCCTGGCCATCAACGATCTCATCCTTGTTGAGAAGGTTGACATCATGGCCCTGACGGAGACTTGGATCACCCCAGGCGACACTTTCCCCCTTGTTGAAGCCACAGCACCCAACTACAAATTCCACCATGCTCCTCGACCCAACCGTCGTGGCGGTGGCGTGGCTCTCATCTCAAAGTCATCCCTCGCCCTATCCCCCTATTCCTCTGGCTCCTTCCCCTCTTTCGAACAGCTCACCCTCTCTCACTCCTCTCACAATTCCTTCAAAATCCTATTAGTTTATCGCCCCCCCAAACCCTCCCCCACTTTCATTTCAGATTTTTCCTCACTTTTAACTTCCCTTTGCGCCTCCTCTGATCGCCTTATTATTCTTGGCGATTTCAACCTCCATTTCACCCCCTCCTGCCCCATTTCCTCTGAATTTTCCTCTTTACTTTCGTCTTTCAACTTCTCCCTTCACATTAACACTGCCACCCACACCCACGGCCAACCGCTCGATCTGGTGATCACCCGAGGCCTCAATGTCTCTGGCGTCACCATCACAGACAAGGCCATTTCCAACCATTTTTTCATTTCCTGCAACACCTCTATCCCTCCCCCCTCCACTTCCAAACCCACCACCATCTTCTACCGGCCCTAGAAGAAGATTCCCCCTCATACTTTCACCTCTGCCCTAGAAACCTCCGACCTCTTCCCACAATGGCATTATTTTTGTACTGACCCATCCTCCGCCTCCACCGCCCTCCACAACACCCTCTCCACTACCCTCGACACCCTGGCCCCTCTCACCTCCAAAACCGTCTCCCATTCCTGATCATCACCGTGGTACACAAGTCACCTCCGTTCCCTCAAAAGCCAAGTGAGAGCAGTTGAACGCACGTGGCTCAAATCTGGCCTCACGGTCCTCCGGCAAATCTGGCTGGACCGCATCAAATTTTACCGCTCCGCGCTAGCCACCGCCAAATCAGCCTTCTACTCCAGGATAATCCTGGAAGCGAAGGACAACCACCACCTCCTCTTCGCCACCACCAACCAGCTCCTCCGCCTCACCTCGCAGATCCTCTCCTCAAACGTTCGTTGTGAGGAGATGCTGGACTTCCTCGAGTCTAAAATTGAGAAAATCCGCTCTGCGGTTTCCTCCCCCCACCACTCCTCCACCTCCGCGCCCTCATCAGCTACCTCAACCCCTACTCACCCCCCATTTCACACTTTCAACCCCACCACCCCGCACTCAGTCACAAAAACAATCACCTCCATGAAACCCACCACGTGCTCATTGGACCCCATCCCCACCCCCCTCCTCCGCACCCAGCTCCATTTGTTAGCCCCGCTCATTTCTGACACCATTAACCTTTCCCTCTCCTCAGGTACCGTCCCCACCTCCCTTAAAACAGCCACCATCACCCCTATCCTGAAAAAACCCTCCCTTGATGCGTCGCAACCATCAAGTTATCGACCCATCTCCAACCTCCCATTTCTATCCAAGGTCCTTGAAAGAGTGGTTGCCTACCAGCTCCGCTCTTTCCTTTCAACTCACTCACTTCTTGAACCCCTCCAATCAGGTTTCCGCCCTATCCACAGCACAGAAACTGCCCTGGTTAAGGTCACAAATGACATCCTAACCGCCTGTGACCAGGGCTCCCTCTGCCTCCTCGTCCTCCTTGACCTGTCTGCTGCGTTCGACACAGTCGATCACACCATCCTCCTTCAACGTCTTTCCTCCCACCTCAACCTTCAAGGCACAGTCTTTGACTGGTTCCACTCTTATTTGACCCACCGTTTACATTTTGTTTCCTCCAATGGTTTTTCTTCAAACCCCCGCACAGTTTCTCACGGCGTCCCTCAGGGCTCTGTCCTCGGTCCCCTCCTTTTCACCCTTTACACGCTCCTTCTGGGTGACGTTAACCGCAAACATGGGGTAAATTTCCACATGTATGCGGACGACACCCAGTTGTACCTTTCTGCCTCATCCCTCAACCCCCAGACGATCGATGTTCTGACAGCATGTCTGTCCGACAACTTTTTGCAATTGAACGTGAGTAAGACCGAGGCCCTCCTGATTAGCTCAAGCCATCGCCTCCGTACATCGGGCGCTGCCAGCCTCAACATCCAAGGCTGCACTCTCCACCTCACAAAGCCAATCAGGAACCTCGGCATCATGTTCGATCAAAAACTTTCCTTCCTCCCTCACATCCGCGCCGTGACCAGCACTGCTTATTTCCACCTGCGCAACATTGCCAGGCTCCGCAACTATCTTACCCCCCGCGCTGCCGAAACACTCGTGCATGCATACATCACCTCACGGCTGGACTACGGTAATTCTCTCCTCGTCGGCCTCCCCAGTTCCTCCATTCACAGGCTGCAGGCCATCCAAAACTCTGCAGCCCGTGTACTATCCCGCACCCGCCTCCGCGACCACATAACCCCCACCCTCGCCCGTCTCCACTGGCTCCCCATCCTCCAGAGGATCGAGTTCAAGATCCTCGTCCTCACCTACAAGGCCTTACACGGCCTTGCCCCATCCTACCTAACCGATCTACTCTCCCCCTACACGCCCACCCGGACCCTCCGTTCATCAGGACTTGGCCTGCTCCAAGCCCCCCGCCCGAACCGCCCCACCATCGGAGGCCGGGCTTTCAGTTTCTCCGCTCCCACCTTTGGAATGCAATCCCTCAATCCCTCCGTTTCGTCTCTTCCCTTTCCTCTTTCAAGGCCGGTTTGGAGACTTTCCTCTTCGATCGTGCCTTCTGTTCCACCCCGAACTCTTTTACCTCCCCTTCGTGTTTCACCCCTTCCCAAACATTCCCCTCCCAGCTCGGGTCATACACCTCCTGTGCAGCGCCTTGGGACGTCCTCCCGACGTGAAAGGCGCTCTATAAATGTAATTTGTTGTTGTTGTTGTTATTCAAATGGAGACCTTTTTTTTGAGATGCCAGTCATACGGAAGCTATGGTTGATCATGTCATGGATAAACGGGCTTTTACTGTAAATTGTGAAATTGAAGAGTTCAGCACTGAGGAACAAAATTGAATAGTGAAGGCATTTTACAAAAGAACCAAACTACTTGGATCAATTTGTGGTCTTGTGTGGCTTGTCCCAGTGGAAGTGGGAGGTTTTGTCATGAATGTAAACTAAAACTCTTGATGTCCTGTAAAAATTGTTGCCTTTGATTTAGGTCAGGTGATGTTTGTTTGATATTTGCACAAAAATACTTTTCAGATTGGATACATTAAAAAAAAGTAGAACTTCAGGTTGGACAGAGAATAATTAGCCTGAGTTAGTTACCAGGCCAGGTTCGTCTCCAACATAGGTTCCATGATCGTACAGTTGAGCTTTCCACCACTGTTTTTGTATCCAACGTTTGCCCACAAATACACAGTCACTTTGCTTCGTGATGCCCTCCAGATGTGAAAGACACTGTACCAAATGCAGGGGATTTTACTACTATTATAATTTGGTTGTACGTGGAGGCAGAACTCATGAGAAAGATTATTCAAACACAATTCTTTCAGTACAAATGAAAATAAAGCTTTCTCCCTCTGCATTTTCTCTACCTCCCATTCAAATGGTGCATTTGAATTTCCTAATCGACCTCACAAACAGGAATTAAATGAATGATTGTATTAACTTATATTCTTGGTGAATTTTGAGATGAGGGGCTATTGGCCAGGGTAACAACCAAATTCATTGTTCTTGTTCAAAGGTGGGCTGTGGTATCTTTCACATCCTCTACAACAGGCAGATAGGATCTTGGGTTTAGTATTTCACTCTAAGAACAGCACCTCGAGCAGTGGAGCAGAGTTCCCCTAGTCCTGACAGGAATATCAACAAGGATTACAATATTATTTTGCTTTACAGTTTCCCTTCAGGGCAACTGGTTGCATTGAGTGCTTTGGTGTTTGTTGTTGGGAGTATTTACATTGAACATCCTATTCAAATGATTTCACTGAGAAATTCAACTCTATTAGTCACCATATGACACAATGTGCAGTGTAAAAATCAAGAACTCAGCCATTAATGATTGAATGTGAGGAGTGTGAAGAGAGATCGCTCATGGTTTAGTACTTCTACAAAGTTATCCAGCAATCTCCCCAGGTCTATACCACAGGTCTATACCACAGGTCTCTATACTACAGCACCTCGTGGAGAGTGGTGACAGCATTGTGACCGATCCCTTGCTCCCATGCAGTGTGAACATTGTCTTTATCCCTGGAGTGTTTTTTCAAATGAGTGAGACATGGGTGTCGTCATTGTGTGTTGATGGTGTTGTTCCAACATTTTCGGAAATCTGCAGATCGGAACAAATGTTATGTTGATTTCCCAAGAAGAGACACGATATCAGGTTGTCCTATTTGATAGTTTTATCTCCTATCTGAGTCACATTGTAAATCAGGAGCCGTTCAGCCCATTAAGTCTTTTCCAAAATTTGTTTTAGATTTTGGGGCAAATCTTTTAATCCCACTACCCCACCCTTTTTTCACCATCTTGCTCCACAACAATTATCTGTCCACCTACGTTCCAACACATTAAACATCGGTATTAATTCTGTCTCTGTAGCTTTCTGTCACAGAGCATTCTACAGCTTGACAACTCTGCTTCCTGCCCTCAGTTCCTATTGTTTTAGTCCTGATTTTATGGCTCTGCTCCAGTGAAGGGATATCTCTACCAGCAGAAGAATCATGTCAACTTTAATTATTTTAAATACCTCAATAAAATCTTAATCTGCCGTGCACTAAGATTGTGGATTATGAAGTCCCACCTCAGGACTTTGAGCTCACAGTCTAGATTGCCATTCCAATGCAGTGCTGTGAGTTTCTCTTGGTGTCCTGGCCAACAATCCGCTAGAAAGCGAGAACGTAAAATTAGTCATTCACTTCATGGCTGTTTGCTGAAGCAAATTGATTACTGTTTTGACCTACACACATAGAGTAATACACTAAAGTTCTCATACTACTGTCCCATTTTTAATCCATATCCAACTATATCTGTGTGCTCCTCCTTGGTGATGTTATCTGCATACATGAGGTAAACTTCCACATCTGTGCGGATGACACACAAATCTACTTTGCCTCCTCCAACATTGACTCCAGGTCTGCCGATGTTCTATCAGCTTTTCTGGCAGACATCAGGGACTGGATGAGTACAAAATTCCTGGAGCTGACAAGGTGGCAGCCATGTTCCTTGGCTCCTGTCAACGTCTTCACTCTTGTGGATCTGAACTCCTCAACCTCCCTCAGCTCTCCCGCACACTCATCCGTGTGAACCAGTGCAAAATCTTGGCATCTAATTTAATCCTCAGGTGGCCTTTGTCCCCCATATCTGTACCCTGACCAGGATTGCCATCCTCCACATTTCCCGCCTCTGATCGTACCTTATCCCAAATTCAGCCCAAACCCTCCTGCTTGCGATTGTCACCTCCGGTCTGGATTACTACAACATACTCCTTAACAGTCTCCCAAGCTGCACTATTCTAAAACTCCAGCTCATTCAGAACTCTTCGCCTACAAACTGACCGAGACCAAACTCTGTAGCCACATCTCACCAGTTTCTGACCAAGCTTTACTGGCTCCCCATTACTGAATGGGTCAATTTCAAGATCCTCACACTCGTGTTCATATCTGTTCACTTCCTGGTACCTCCCCAGGTAGCAAGCCCATGTGGGGCCCATATGGGCATGGATCAAACCAAATTGGCCCACAAGGGGCCCATTTGGGCTTGCTACCTGGGTCCCTACCTCTCCAACCTCCTCACTTCGCAATCCACCATCCAACGCCTCCACTCGACTGGCACCGGCCTCCTGCTCGTCCCTCATACCCTCCGCTCCAACGTTGGAGATTGCGCTTTGAGCCACTAGAACCCAAAACTCTGAAACACTCTCACTCAATCCCTCCCCTTGCCCCCTCCCCTTTTTCAAGTCTCGCCTAAGATCCTTCCTCTTTGACTGTGCCATTGGTCCACTCCACTCCTGGCTCTGAGTCAGGCTCCGCTGCTGTTAGTGATCTAGTGCTCTATTCTTGAGATGCTACCCTGTGTGGAGGGCGCTATATAAATGCAAGTTGTTGTTAAAGAGAAAATTCTAAAGTGCTTTGCAATGCTCCTACATTGTAGGGCATTATTAAGTGCAAGAATTATTATGACAAGACTACTTTGTTTCTTCGTTGATCGGATGAGTTCAATGTTCTGTTTACTCATGGGAATATTCCTATCACATAGCAACTCATCATCTCTCCTGTTTATTACTCACAGAATGGTTCTCTGGATTGTTACACAATTAATCTTGATTGTTTGTGCTATTGACAGTACATTTTGTTTTCTTAAAATAAATTCCTTGTGCTCTTTTGTATGTTCACAGTAGCATAGACTGCAATATTGTGCCTGGATAAAGCTGAATGAACTTTGTTCTTTTGTGAGTCCATCAGTTGTGTTATTCAAGAGTTACAATCAAAGATTTGTTCCTTTATAAACTGTCAATGCCAAGAAACAGTAGTAATTACCCACGTAGGAATGTAAAATCCAAACGGAAACAAAGCACCATAGATGCTGCTGTTTTTGAGCTTGATGCCAGTAATACTATGTATATAATGCCTACTGCTGAACAAAAACCTACATTTTGAAGTAATCCCTCCACCGTGTACACATTATCACACTATGGAAAATCTAAATATTTTGTTGTCTCACTCCCCTTGGATTGGCTGTGATCAGAATAGAGTTCCATAGTGTTCTCAGAATTCAAACCATTCACTTACCTGGAGGATCTTAACTTTACTTGGAAGAATACTGTAGCGATCCAACTTGTTGACGGACACAATACTTGAGCAAATACTGGGCACCATGTACTACTTGCTTACATCTTACTTCTCTGTTACCAACTTCGCTCAACTGACTTTGGCCGTCTGCACATTCATTGTCCCCTGCAGTCCACCATTGGTGGACGTGCTTTCCCTGTGTAAATCCCTCCACTTTGCCGCCTCTTTGCCCTGATAATAATTGCCCCTGAAGAGCTTCCTGCATGGATACCGTGGATATGCTCACTTTTTCTTCACACCTCGGCATCAAACTGCATCATTATTCAGTGCTCCTGAGATGCTACGCTGGGTAAAGGATGCTATATAAATGCAAGTTGTTGTTGTATATCTATATTCTTGGAAGCTCTGTTCCATTCCTATAGTAGGAATTAATTGCGTGCAGGAAATATTTGAGGCATCAATCAAACATCACATATGTTTTCCTTCTTTGTCAACAAAGAGTTTTTAATTTTAGAATTGAAACCAGTGTGGGTCAGATGTTAACATGCTGTTCTTTTACTTGTGGAACCTTTGGTTTGAATCAAATCCCCCCAAATGGCATGAATATCTATTGATTGTAAGTCGGCTACAACAATTAATTTTGAATGGGGTTTGAGCAGGGAATTGAATCTCAACTCAGTGGTCCCCTGCCCAGAGTCCACTATATCTGCTACAAAATGTTTTTCTCACTCAGATGCCATAAGAATTCTTGGTGTAGGAAGTGAAAATGTCACACTGAGGGCTGCTTTCCATGAAACAATAAACTCTCCCCTAAAAGGACTATACATGAATCTGAGAATCTCAAATGTTTTGCAAGATATACTCTTATTTGAATTTTTCATGTACTTCTTTCATATTCTGTTTTCTGCAGATTCATGTCTTCATTTATTTTGTGCTTAAATCTCTTGTGAAATTATTGATGCACATAGAGGGTAGGCACGAGTTGTAAATGGGTTCACTGGAAGGGTGGTAGAGGCCAGGAGGCCGCACTCTTTTGTAATATTCTACAGGAAACAAGTTACATTAGCGTGGCACTTTCACATCGGGAGGATGTCCGAAGGTGCTGGACAATCAGAAAGAGATAATGGGTTCATATTCTGGAAGAATGAGATCCAATGGGTTGAAGAGCCTTCATCATCCAAACTTCTTTTGTGTATTTCTCCCCCTTTCTCTAACAGGCAAAGGGTATCTTTACTTGTAGCGCACACTACATTCAGGAAAAGAGCTGCTGCATTTGGCAATGTGCTTGATGCCAAATACCATTCTTGTTTACAGATATTGGAAAGAGTTAGTTATAAAACTGGAGCAGGTCGTGAAATCTGGAGCTATTTATGAATGCAATTTTGTAAAATACAGGAAGCTGTGACTCAGAAAGAACAGCCAAGTACTTTATCCCTTAAGTTGGCATGCTGGCGTTGCATTCATTTCAGAGACAATTCGACAAGCTTTCAATGGGTACTTTGATTCTTTAAACTGGCAGTGTAGTGAGAGAGAGAGAGAGAGAGCACCAGAAACATAAAGACACAAGTTCACAATCTGGTCTGGATCCATTGAGTTATCATCTCACTTCTACATAATGGTATTAAAACTTTATTTTTTTATAACTCATTATTATGTCAAAATTTCTCAAAGCACTTTATAGTAATTACTGTCAAGTGTAGTGACTAATTATGCAAACCAACACACCAGCTATTTGTGCCTGCAAAGTTCCACAAATACACAAGGGTATTTACGATTGTTTGTGGGACACCACTGTGCGCAATTGGCTACCACACTTCACCCACAAAATATACAGTCAATTCACTTTACAGAATATTCTGTTAAGCGCTTTGAGATGCCGACAAATCATTGTCACAAGATCCTTACCTCTGAGAGAGAATTACGCACTCCATGATACTAAGTGATAGTAAGTGATACTTCCCTCTCTATTACTATTTGGAGTTTATTCCCGGTAAGAGTGGTTTCACAAAATGTTTTGTAAAATACTCTTCATTTATTCAATCCCACAGGCTTCAATATATATCTATATGTGTATATATAAAATAATTCTTGCATTTGATGTAGTGCTTTGCACGTCTTCTAGACGCTCAAAGTGCTTCACAGAAAATACTGGAAAGTGTATTGACTGTATATATGTGGGCAAAGCGCAGCAGCCAACTGCGCACAGCAGTATCGCACAACAAATTGTGGATTGAAATGACCAATTTTTGGGGGATGGATTTTTATTAGGCATGTGGAGTAAGGAAACCTGCCCAGTGTTTCACCCTGCCTGGAAGCAAACCCAGGTGTCTCGCTTGTAAAGCAAGTGCTCTAATCACTGAGCTACAGGACTCCATATGTATACTGGAGTATATACTGTGTGTATATATATATATATATATATATATATATATCGATATAGCTATATCACAGACTTCAGCCTCTCCCCAGACTCCCTGCCGCCCTTCCTCAGGAAACAGCAGCTCAGGCCCAGGCTTCTCCAGGGCAGTCTGGGAGGAGTGGACGGTCAGGCTGAGGAGTGTAGGTGTGGGTTTGATTGACGGCAGCTCAGTGTATGTTACTGGAATCCCAGGCCTGGCTGCGTGTGTGTTCATGTGTTACAGGGAAACACGTGACCAGACCTGCCAGGTTCTTTATGTTGATTTCATTTTTCTCATTAAATGTTTCTGACTTCACCACTCACTGCCCCGTGTGACATCACAGGTGGGGCTCGGAAAAACCACTCCCCAACACAGCCTGGCCTTGTTTGACAGCAGAGAGTGTGACTGCAGGCCATTCCGCCCTTCCAGCCTGTTCTGCCATTTAATTCGATCATGGCTAATCTGTGCCTCAACTGGTATTTTCGATTCCAATTTCCCGCTTTTCTCCTTAATCCCCTTAATCCCCATTTCTCTTAATCCCACTTCCATAACTGTTTGTGGGACACTGCTGTGCGCAATTTGGCTATCGCGTTTCGCCCACAAATATACAGTCAATTTTCCTATTCTTCTTCCTGCACCTCCCTCTCCCCTCCCTGCTCTTGTCCCTACCTAACTGTACAGCACCCTGGGACATCCTCTCAATGTGAAAGGCGCTATATAAATGTAAGTTTTGATTGATTGTATATTCCTGTGTTCAGAGCATTCAACACTAGCATGCAAATAATCCTTATACAGCACATTAATACAGTAATATGATATCAATATAATTTTAACAAGGCATAATATCCCATACTATTAAGATATCTAACCACTGAGGCACCTCAAAGTTCCTGAGATTCAGAGTTTTATAATTACAGTACTAATGTTAGAATCAAGTTTTAGTTAAAACTCGAAATCGCAAGCTCACCCCCACCCCTCCAACTCTAACTCTAGTTCTTTTAATACCCCTGATGTTCCATGTGACTATTTTTTTTTACCAGTTCTTAACACTTTTTAACAGTTTGGAAACATAAAGCTCCTTATGTTCACTATTGTTCAAACCAGAAGACTCCCGGCAAGGCTATAAAATGCATTCACTCCCAGAATTTAACATAAAAACCATAAATAAAAGCACTTAACTAACATTTTACCTGTTACGAAAGATAAACAGATTGTTCTCTCAATCTAATTAACCCTTCACTACCTCACAACATGATAAGGCATTACAGTAAAACCTTGATAGTCCGACATACCGAATGCCGGAAACTCCCTAAAACCGGCAAGATTTCAAAATACAAACAGCGTTAATTTTTTTCCGATGTCCAGCAAATCCCTTACATTCAGAACAGCTGCTTGCAGTTTCCGCTGGCGCCACTCTGTTATCTGCCGCTGTGGTTGCTGCTCGGGCATAGTTTGGCTTCAGTGCTGTATTTACAGCACACGTGGTGTGTGGGGGCTTCTCCAGCCATTTCTAGGGTAGGTTATAAATACCAGCAAACTCCAAAATCCGGGAGGTGAGTGGTCCCTAACCGTGCCGGATTATCGAGGTTTTACTGTATATCAAACGCAAGATTATTATTGTTATTAAGGGTGAGGTGAATGACTGAGTCACCCGAGGATTTTAGTTATTGTTGATTGTTGACCAGGACACCAGCCAAACCTATTCGTTTTAAATAGTGTCACAGGATCTATAATATCCACCTGAACAGGCAATCAGGACACTGGTTTTACTGTCTCATCAGAAAGACATTACCTTGGACTCCAGTGATGCCATTGCACTTGAGTGTCAGCCTCAGACTATGCGCTGACATTCATAGAGAAATGTAGGTTGACCCCCACAACCTTTTTTACTCAGAGACAAGAGTGCCATGAACTGAGCCATGCTGATGCCCATAATCAACATGTACAGTTAAATTTCACATCATGGCTCTCATTGGTATATTGAAGGGCGAAGACAAAGTGGAACTTCAGACCAATTTTGTGCATCCTTGACATTTTTAAGACAAAATGGGCTTGTGTTGTCTATTTCTAGGTGGAATTTCAGTCTTTCTGATTGATCCGATCGTCAATTTGTCTAATGAAATTCCAATAAATTTTGTGCACAGTTTGAAAGTGCTACTGCATAAATTATATTTGGGTTAATTTGTTTAGAAAGTAAAATCTGCAATAGGCAAGATTTATAATGTAAATGATGTAAATGTTGATGTAAATGTTGACATAACTTCACTTTGTTGCTATGCTATAGATCATATGAAAATACTGTCGTCTATTATTGAGCAAATTTTACTATAGCAGTAATTAAGTATGCGCGGCTGGTTCCAATGTCCCATATGCCTGCAGCTACTTGTAAGGCAGAAGTAGCATTGTATGTTGACATGGCAGTATTATATTGTTATGTTAACTCTCTACATGTCAACACAAAGCAAGTTTGAGGCAAATGCAACATACAATATTGCAAAATGCAATAGAGATGAGGTGTATCCTAATTCCTTCATTGATTTGCATCTTTTGAAATTCTCTAACATATTGAAAAGTTACAACTCACACTATTGTTCATTGTACTTATCTTCAATTATGACCCCCTCCCCCAGCCCCACCCCCACCCCGAATTGAACTCATGTTCAGTCGTTTTTGTTTTGTTTATATATAAAAAGTTCATTTTTATGACGATTTGTCAGCATTTGATTAATATTAGCTCCTTTCTTTTATAGACTTTTTTAGCACCTGTCAATCAAGTTTTCCCAGCAGAAGAAGACAATAAGAAGGATGTGGAAGATAACTGTAAGTACAACTCATGAGCCTTGTAAATTTGTAGACTAGCTATCTACCCCAATCCTATCTCCCGTTAATATCTTTAACCGTTACTTAATTGGTCGAATTCCCTTATATATGCAATTCAATCGCTCTGTGAATTGCTTTGCGATGTCCTCCCAATGTCAAACTTGCTATATAAATGTAAATTTGTTTTTATTGTCGTTCACTCAGCTTCAATGGCTATTCGGTCACAATATGTTATATATATATTGAGATAACTGTGCAAAATATTTCTTGACAGATCGAAATCGACGGTCGCAACATTGCTGTAGGTTTTTCACTTTGCAGTTGATTTCTGAGGATGTTCTATGATCAGACTTTATGGTATACTGTACTGTAATAAGCAATGCCGGATTTATTGTGTTGACCTTCAACGAGCATATTTTTTATGTTTGTTTGTTGCAGCTGGGCTTTCAGTAATTTGAACAGTGATTTATTTTTTGAAGTGCTTTCTTTGTGAAGTGACATCGATAACACTTCCTGTTCATGAGTACATGTGTGCAGTACGCAGGAAGTGACGTAGATGCTTTCTAAGCGTTTGGACAACAAACAGGAAATAGCGTCAACGGCGACTTGCTAACCCAGGAGTCAGTCATTTTAGGAAACAGACTAGTCAGCACTAGAAGCCACTTAGTCGACCCATTACATGCGAGGCAGTGTTATAATGAGGAGCACTATGAAGGGGTTCCCCTGTAATAGGAATAATAATAATCCTTGCATTTGATACAGTGCTTTTCACGTCTTCTAGACGTCTCAAAGCGTTTCCCAGAATATACCGTAAAATGAGTTGACTGCATATTTGTGAGCTAAATGTGTCAGCGAATTGTGCACAGCAGCGTCCCACAAACAGTTGTGGATTGAGTGACCAAATTATTATTGTTTTTGTTGAGGGATTATTAGGCTTGCGGAGTAAGGAAACTTACCCAAGGTTTTGCCCTGCTGGGAATCGAACCCAGGTCTCTCGCTTATAAGGCAAGTGCTCTAACCACTGCGCTACAGGTCACCACTAAGATGATATTTTTGGCCATTATTAGTTATCAGCCCTCATTTCTGTTTTACATTTCCTTGATTCCTTGAAGGTGAATCCTGGAATCCTGAATTCCTGAAATGAATCCTGAAAATGTACTTTTCCAAACCAATGAGTGAAATAAATTGGTTCCACATGAACTATAAACAGACACTTGCTTCTTTGTCAAAAGAAGGCTTCTTTTGACATTGACCAACAGCTTTATTGACTGGGTCATGAGGGTGGGGAATGATGGATAGGAAAGAAGACAGTGCTGTACAATGTAGATGTTTGAGATCTGTAGTTACATAGCAGTGACTTATACCATTAGTCAGGCAGGACCCATAGACACTAAAATAATGATTTGTATTGAACTGCTACGATCCTAACACAGATGATACCTAACACAAAGATGTATTCTCCTCAGATGAGAACAGTTTGGGTTTTACTGCCAGCCATCCACAATGTGCTATCCCTGCAAAACGGCTGTTGAGAATTGATATTCGAAGCTGCACGCAGTTGCCTTTGTTTCCTGACAGAATACATTTGGTCAGGTGTGATCCTGGTGCTCAGCCTCGGATAGCCTCCTTTGTCTGCGTACAATAATCTGTTGTATCCAGACATTGGCTCCATTCAGGCAACTGCTCAAGCATTGGCTATTTATTCATGTAGTCCAGTGAACATCTGCTAAACGTGGAACTAACCCTGTCTGCTCTTTCTGCATCTTCTTTCAGGTTCTCTTATGTATTTAAATGAAGCTACTCTGCTGAACAATGTGCGAATACGCTACAACAAAGACAAAATCTACGTAAGCTTTTTTGAAATCGTACAAGTGTCTCAGCCAATATAATACGTAAAGTTAATTAATTAATAAATAACAATAAAAACATGAAAGAGCAATTCAAACCTTACCATTTAAGAGACTTATTTTATTACCTGCTCAACTAAGATTTGTGTCTGCAGGCATTGGTGGTTTGTTGGATTCTTCAGGCATTGCTGTGGTGCCTGACATTCACTAGAGTATTACATGACATTCACTTGAGCAATTCATTTCATAGGTAAATTGTACAGAAGAGACCTGAATACAACAACAAAATCAAATTACATTTATAATACATTTATCCCGACGCCTTTCACGTCAGGAATACTATATGAAGTAGTTTTCCTTAGTCAGCTGCAGTGCTTCTAAATGCCCCCAGGAGGTACTCTTCCCATAAACCTCCATCCTTTTTGATGTTTACTGAGGTAACATATTAATCGGTCAATTCTGTGGATCTTTGGGGAGACAGATGCTTATAAGATATAATGGGAAAGAAAAGTCAAGCGTGACGAAAGTCCATTTGTCACACTGAAACGTATCTGTTTTCTTGTTCTATTTAAGTCGCATGGTGTCGAGTTCTTTTAGTATTTCTTCCCCAGCTCCCTCACTTGGCAGACCTATCCATCTCTTTCTGTAATTGCTCAATTGGTAGCTGATCTATAGCTTTCTGGGATAATATTGTGTAGTGCCCTGCCAAGCTATCCTGCATGAAGTGAGCTATATTTAATGTAAGTTGTTATAATACATTCTGAAATCTTCACATTTTGTACGTGGTTTTGTCACAAACATCCAAAACTGGCACTTTTATCTGCATTAAAATCTGCATTTTTAGAAGGCTACGTTTTTCATTTATGCAATGTGAATACTGGGAAAAGTCTTCAAGCGAGAAAGATATGATTCCCTCCCATGAGGTGACTTAATTTTTGGCGGCCTGCATTCTGAAAATAACGTGTGTGACACTGGGCTAAATAGCCGCAGGGTTTTACAAAAGTCCCCAGCAGACCTGCTGTCTCTCCACGCATCACCTTCCTCCTTATTTTTGAGACCGACTGGTTTCCTCCCCTTTATGAGCTTGTTGCTCAGATAACTTTACAGAGCATCTTGTCCTGCTATCATGTTGCCTAATTGTGGTTAATTAGGCTTCTTGGAATTACAGGGCTCCCCCTTGCCATCTGTATCAGGGGATGGCAGCTGGGGAGCAGAGACATGCTGGAGGTTTGTGGGAGACAGTCTCCTGCTGCTAGAGTTGGGAACATCACTGAATATGTAGTGAAAACGTAAGTTGCTGAGAACATTCAGCAGGTCAGGCAGTATCTATGGAGGGGGGGAAATGGAGTTAACGTTTCAGGTCGATGACCTTTCCTCAGAACTCAATATGTCGTGTTTGTTTCTCTTCTGTAGAGTTTATCAATGTAATGCATTGCTTGTTCCGTACTAGTCTCCGGCTATCAGCGAGTATCACTCAGATTACAGCTTAGGGATAGAAGTGATATGGGAGAGCACTTCTACTGTAATTGTAATTAGGTTACATGATGAGCTATCTAAATTTCAAGTATAGTTGTCACATTGGCCCATGATGTGACGACATGTTACCCTTGACGTTGCCACACGCAAAATATTTTCACTGTGAAATCGTTCACGTCAAGTTACCAAACTACAACATAGCTTTTTGTTTGAGATCATAACTGTTTCCTAATTTAGAAAACTATGCTTTTCTGACATTTTAAAGCCTTGTAAATATTAGCTTTTACGACTATTGAATCCGTGAAGTTTTCTAAACTGGAAGTCTGTGCTTGAGTTGAGGAAGTGAATCAACTTGTTTTACTTGCCATGTTTGCCTTTCCTTTGCAGACTTGTGTAGCCAATATCCTGATTGCTGTGAACCCTTACTTCGACATTCCCAAACTGTACAGCTCAGAGACCATTAAAAAATACCGGGGGAAATCCCTAGGCACATTGCCACCACATGTCTACGCTATCGGTGAGTGACTTTGTCCTTTGTTGTGGTACATGTGCCACTAAAAATCACGGGCTTCTACTACTCATTGAGCTGGTTGACATCTTACCTTCCTTTTGTGTAGTCAAAGATTTTTGAAGAGGAGAATGTTTCAATGATAATTTTTTTAAATTATTGGGAGATTGAAACAGTACCAAATTGACAAGTATTGATTCTTACTGCTTTTTTAATAGATTCCCGGCAGGCTGTTCTTAAGTAATAAAAAAAAACTTGCAGAAGTAACATTATGGTTTTGTTCTTTCTAATAAAAAAGCAAGAATTAGCTTCTATTGAAAATGACAGTTTGAGGTATAGTGTGGTACCTAATCTGTTTAAAGATTGCTTTCTTCGCTATTGTAATTCCAGCTGATAAGGCATATCGTGACATGAAGGTGCATAAAATGAGTCAGTCTATCATTGTGTCAGGAGAATCTGGTGCAGGGAAAACCGAGAATACCAAGTTTGTCCTTCGGTATGTATGTATGCCTTTGTATTTGATTAAAAATATAAATTGTGGAGGATCGATCGTTCTTCCTATTGGAGCTTTGACTTTCAGAACATTTGTGCACCTCAACATTTGCTTTCGGTTGTCTGTCTTTGACAGACGTGTTCAGACCTAGGAAAACTGCTTACTTTATCTTTCCCATGGTGAGTATCAATATTTCGAGAGTTGGTGGTTATTTAATAAATCTTCGAGTGTGAAGGGTTAAAAGATGACGGGAAGGATCAAAGCCCATAGTTAAATTGTCGGTACTCAGTCCACTATTTTAATTGGCAGACATGACCAGACTTCTCTCTTTCTTTTGCTCTTTCGCACGGTATGTCATTGCAGGCTGACTTGCAGTCTTGTTGGAATCATTCAGCAATGTTTATTTCCATGTTTCCATCTGTCAAATTCTCCACAGGTCCCAGAGAAGCAGAGATTCATTTGTTTTCTTCATTTCAATAGGTATTTAACTGAGTCATACGGAACTGGACAAGACATTGATGAAAGGATTGTGGCGGGTATGCAAGTTCAAGCACATATGTTGCTTCTGGCGAAAGATTCTCTCTATCTGGAGTTTATTGAATATTGTATTTAGTTAAATTCAGCCCTTGGGGATACTGGGCAATTGATATGGCCTTGAACAGAGAGCAATGTTGAAAATGGGCAATTTGTGTTCAAGTAACATGCTGTGTAGAGCAAATCAAATTTGTTCGCCTGGGTAGCCCGAATAATCATTTTAAAAACTGCTATTGAATTCCTTGGAAAAGAAAAGAAAGTTGTGCACCTTCTTTTCTTCCCAGATAATCTATTATTGGATTGTAGAAGTTCTGTTCATGTTACAATACAGTTTGAGTAAACTTTTATCAAAACATATTCCTATTTGTTAGACTATAGTTTTATATTTATTATAATACAATATACAGGAATTATAATTATCATCAAATCCTACTATTATTGTATATATTATTGTATGTATGTTTATATATACATACATATATAAATGTATATACATACATCTATATATAGATATATGTATATGGAGTTGTGTAGCTCAGCAGTTAGAGGTAACCTTGCAAGCGAGAGACCTGGGTTTGATTCCAGGCAGAGCAAAACCGTGAACAAGTTTCACTACTCCACATGCCTGATAATAATCCCTCAAAACATTTTTTTTAATTGACATTTCAATCCATGACTGCTTGTGGGACACGGCTGTGCACAATTGGCTGCCTCGTTTCGTCCACAGTTATGCAGTCAATTCACTTTATAGTAAATTCTTTGAAGCGCTTTGAGACGTCTAGAAGATGTGAAAAGTGCTATATCAAATGCAAGGATTATTTGTATTATTATTACAACATGTTTACAATGTACGCATCCATACAGAAAGATAAAATATATATACTACCCCCTCCCACCACATTTTATATATCAACTATTTTATATGTAATCCTGTTCCACATCATCTTTTTAGTCAGTAAATCAAGAATTGATATTAGAAACGAAGGCGCTAAAGTCATTGGAGAAGATTGTTTACTCTCCTTTTTTAATTTGTAAACAGCCAATCCACTACTTGAGGCCTTCGGAAACGCCAAAACTGTGCGAAATAACAACAGTAGTCGTTTTGGAAAATTCGTAGAGATCCATTTCAACGAGAAGGTAACTTTTTGAATGCGACTTTTCAATGTACTGTTTCCATCTGTCACACTGTGTTCCAGTTCCCAGATTTTCCCTTATATTTTTTTGTTCCCCTCTTTTCCTTACAGAATGCTGTCGTCGGAGGATTTGTATCTCATTACCTGCTGGAGAAATCCCGAATTTGTATGCAGGGCAAAGAAGAGAGAAATTACCATATCTTTTATAGACTGTGTGCAGGTGCTCCTGAAGACATTAGGCAAAAGTTTCACTTGACCTCCCCTGATCACTTCCGGGTGAGTTTGGTGCCATAGGGCCTAGGGGTCCAATTCTGTCCTCTATCCTTTTAACCCTTTCAAGTGGTTTCACTTCGTAAACTTGCTGAGGTGAGTCCATCTCTTCACCACTACTCTGTGTTGACATTTCCCTCGGTTTCTTGGTGCTGGAATTGGCCCTGGGACACTGCTTCAAGGTCTGAGGCTGCCTTCAGAATGGATCACTTGTGTGTGAAAGCGGTTTTCCCAAAGACTGTTGGCAAACGTGAACTCCCAACTCCAATAAGGAGGAATGGAAGGTGGCAACTTGGTTTATTGCTCTTCCCATTATCCATGCAATAAAATATTCAAGGGGCGGGTTGGAAGATTATTCCACAAATAATTGATAAAGGAAGAACTATCCTACAAGGTATCCAGACTGACACCATTGGTTTTAAATTCCTTGGTGGTTTAACTCTGAGATTATGTTATTAGCACATTTTCTTTTAAACTGAACTAAATCCAAGTTGTCACCTACATACATCAATGAATTTTACACTGCTACTTATGGAAGATGAAATGCTTGTTTGCACGTGCTGCAGCTAAATATAGGGACTACCCAGAGCATAAGGATACTATATGCTTTTAAAAAAAAAACTGAGTTAGGTTTCTGGAAGAAATGCTTTCACAATGAAGGAGTTTTTCCATCTTAGGTTTTGTTTACCCCGTCCTCAGCTCTGCAAAGCATTGTCTCCTCCCTGGTGTATAGTCCCTCGGTTGTTTGTTATGCCCTGATGCTTTGCTCCATGTGGACATTGTCAGTGGACTCGACAGACATTACAAGCATGGGGAGATCACAGCCAAGCCCAACCCTGTTGCCACCTGACCTTGACAACTCCTCATATGTACTTTACGGCAGGAGCATCTCATCGGCAAATTCCATTCACCGTTTCCCCACTGCCAGGGTTTCCTGAGGCTATTGTAATCTACCAAGATCTACCCCAGTTGAGGTCAGACCTTCTCAGCAAAGACCTGGAGCATTTCTGGCTGCGTGATTCAGATACACGTACTGGTTCAAGGCATCAAAGAAGTCTAACACCCACTCAAAGCAGCTGGCAAATCAATGTACTTTCTTGTGTATGTTGGAGAAAGTCCTTAGAGAGAGCATTTGCTGGCTGGCAATTGACTCGCATATGCTGATCAGATGCCTTATTTTTACCTCAATCTCGACTCAGTCCCTGTTATACGCTCACAATAAAGCACAATGAGTGCAAGTCTGCATATGAGAATGCTGTTCCCAATGCGTGTGCAAAACATTCATCCTACCAGTTTAGTTTGTAGGCAAGTTGGAAGAATCCCTGCCCCTGTTTATCTTGTACTTTTTACAATTTGGAAGCTGTTTCAAGACCCATTTGATTGACTTAAAAGGAACCTTGACAATTTGAAAAATGTTGTATAGAATGAATCATGTCACACCAAAATGTGTCGTCCTGCAATAGATGAGACAAAGAACTGCAGAGCATTTCAAGTGTTCCACTTCCATAATATAAATTGTAAAAGGAGATGATACATTCAGCCTGAATGTATCAATATTTTTACTGTGATAATCTTTGTGTAATTGTAATAACTCGTCTTTACTTCCTACATTTACATAATTCTAAATTGTTGTCGGTGGTTATGAATGGAATAATAAAGTGAATACTAATTTCCCCCCCTCTCCCGTGCTCCCTCTCACATCTTCTCCCCACTTTACCATTCCTCCTGTGTTCTTCCCTTCCAAAATAATACTCAGGGTGGTGGTTGAACTATGATACAGTAAAAGCCAGTTTATCCGTGACCCGATCAACCACAACTTCTGTATTACCGGCATCTCAAGAAAAGGTCCACATTCGATTAACTGGAATTTATCCGGCACAATGCATTTAAAAAAATATATAAATTTATTTTGTGTTTTTGGCCGAATATCCAGCACGCGCTTTAACCGGCGTTGGCCAAGTTCCGAGGGTGCTGGATAAATGGACTTTTACTGTACTGTGAACCAAAGTGCTTTCTGAGCAATGTGTTACGCAATGTGTAATGCTAACACTAGAGGTCAGTGTTGTATCGTGGTCAGCAGTTATCAGTGCACAGAGAGCTGCAGTTCAGTCAAAGGCTGATCTACTGATCAGAGTTCTGTACACATTACATAATGAATTTTGTATTGTGCAGTTCACAACATTTCACTTTATTTGTGTGAATAATCTACACCGAAGTTATTCTGAACTCCGAAAGAGTCAGTAACGTTAGTTTGTTAACTTGGTCTTCCATTGCTTTTCATTCCTGTTTGTGGATCACTCGGCTGGTACAAGCTTTGTAGCATTTGCCTCCTGCTTGACTGATTGTGGGCAGAGAGTTCATCTGATACTTTCAGAAATTTTAAGCGCTATAAAGCTTAAATCGGTTATCAGGCAAATGTTTTTTCTCTGTATTTAGTCCCAAACTGTTGACCACAATCGCTGCAGCTCTCAAAGGAAGCTCTTTGGTTCAGAGTAACAATTGTTTCTTAATCAGAGCACTTGTCGTGCTGTTTCTTGGTCATGATTACGTATTTCTTAATAGTGATCCGTGGCATTTCTTTTGCCGCGACTTACCTTCGTTGGTGCCTCTTCAGAATACTGTGGCAATAACTCACCGTGTGGGCTGCTGAGATCAACTTGAATTCTATTTGCCTAATTCTTGAAGAGCCAGTGGTAGTTGGTGTTGTGGCATTGCCTCTGAGGCCTAGCCTGCCTTGTTGCTTTTTGACAGATTGGATGCATCAAGTGAGGCTAGGCCGGGCCGTCAATGCCTGGTCTTTGTAGCGGGAGCTGTGTACACAGCACTGATACACCGAGTACAATTTTTCGTATGGGCTCAATATTGCAGGCATCACTTAGCGGTTCACCTTGGATATGCTATGAATGTTTTACTGGTTCAGGAATCATTCATAATATTTTCAAAATGGTATCATTCACTTTCTACAAGAAATGATGTACCGTATCATAGCAAGGGATATTTTACATTGAGATTGAAGGTAGAAAAGTAAAGAATCTTTATAGAATAAGGGTGACATGATACACTTGTATAGTGAGGTTATATAATACATGAGTTATAACGTTGTAAGTGTGTGCTGATCTTGGGTTCGCAAGGCCTGTCCTGCTGCCTATAATAACAACATTACTTTTGTATAGTGTCTTTCACGTCAGGAGGATGTCCGAACGCACTGGATGGTCGCAGAATGATGTTTAGTTGTGTTTAATATCCTGACTTCAATGTGTACTCACTCACTCGCTCGCTCCCTCCCTCCCTCAAAACGTGGCACTACCAATTACAGCACTGCGCCACACAACCAGACATTTTGAAAAATCAAATCAACGTGAATAATTGGAACAACTTTCACTTTATTTATAAAATCTAGCAATGAAGGATGTTGGGTGTGTCACAACATGAGCAACTGAATTTAACAAATTCACAACTGAGATATTCGTTCAAGTAACCAGTTGGTTGTATTAACTGGCTGGTGCCCATTCAATTAAATTTTCTCACCATATTCTGATCAAATACTGTCTTCCCACCCCACCCTGATGTCAAATATATTTGAAAAATAAGCTTTTATAACAGTGCAGTTTCAATTTTGCTCAAATTACTAATATTTTGTATTTTTGTTAAAAATTTCTCTTCCAAACCTCACGTCTTGTTTTCTCACTACCTGCCTTTGAAACCTTTCTGAGCATATTTCTCTTTGACCATAGTTTTAGTCCACATCCGTGAATTCTCCCTGCTCAGCCCTTACTCGTGTATGTTGCTATAAAGACAATAGTTATTTAAGATGAGCTCATGGAATATAAAATTCATCCAAGGTCTTTGACTGCTGAAATGCTATTTGTTTTATTATATTCTGTGTGGTTTTAATGTTTGGATGTTATCTTGCGATAGGTAAATGTGTTTTCTTTTCTCCTTACCTGTTGGGTTTTTTCTTACCATTAAACTCATCTCTCTTGTGCTAAATCCATGCTGTAGTATCTGAATCGAGGATGCACCAGATACTTTGCCAACAAGGAGTCGGACAAACGGATTCTACAGAATCGCAAGAGTCATGAGGTACAGTATCTACACACATCCCAGCCTCCCACTTAGTGTTCCAATTCATACGCATCAAATTGATCAATCATGCTGGATGAATTAAAAGCTCTCTGTTAAAGATGAGACCAATGTTAGTTTGATTTTTAAATGTTGATTATTCAATTCCATGCAAGAATGGTTTTAAACTAATTGATAGAATGTGAAATGCTCAGTCGGGAAAATTATTTATGGTGTCACAAGATCTTTATCTCTGGGAGAGAATTACATGCTCCTTCCCCTCTCTATTACTATTTAGGGTTTTGTGCCCAGTCAGAGAGGTCTCACAAATTACACCAAAATACCTGGCGATTACTAAAATACTCTTCATTTACTTAATCCCACAGGCTTTATATATATTCTTGCATTCCATCACATCTCAAGGTTCCTGAGATTCAGAGTTTTAGGATTATTAATGTTAGAGTCAAGTGTTAATTCCATCTCAAAACCTCAACAACTCCCCTCTCTCTGCCCTCCCTCCTTTTTATACCTCCAATGTCCCATGTGTCTTTTTACCAGTTCTTTGCACTTCAACAATTTGGAAACATAAAACTCGTTAACTCCCAGAATTTAACACAAGAACCAAAAACAGAAAATACTTAACCAACTTGTTACCCTCAAGGAAGACAAATGGATTGATACCTCAATTTTAACAAACGTAACAGACCATCTAGGTCCAAACACCTAGGACTCTCTCTCTGAATCCAAACACTCACCACATTAATCTCTTACTAGCTCTCAATGTCTATTCATTTTGGGGGGTTCTTGGAATAATAAACCCATTAATGACTTCTTATGTTTCCTCATTTTCTTAAATGAATAAATAATTATCTAGTATGTGTGTTTAGATAAATTGTTGTTGTTCCTTTCTCCAATTTGTCTTTTGAACTGTAAGGAAAATGCAATGGAAGATGGTCTCATTTTTGGAGGAAAAGGACAATATTACAAATGGGGTCAGGATGGTCAAGATTGTCTGATCTCCATTTAAGGGACAGGATGTTAATTCGTAATCTGCATAATCATTATCTTGGGGAAATCCAAGAGAGAATAACCATGCAGACTACTGTACGTTAGTGTTCAATGAGCTAGTCTTGGCCTAGGAATTAAACTCACGGAAGATAGCAGAGGTTATCATGGATTAGGTTTATCAAATTCAGTGGAATTGCAATGTAAGATTGAGCATGAAATTTTAATGCTGAGATTGGGAATGAAATATTGCTCAAATTCCTTATCCATGAGAAAAAAGATTGCCTGCATTATACTCTGTTACCCAGTGTACATGCTGATCTGCACCTCGGCTATGCTCTGATCTTGAATCAGTTGGGAGCACTTTCAAGTCTGAGTCAGAGATGGTGGGTTTAAGGACTACATAGAGATTGGAGCTCATAGTACTCTGACACTGTGCTGCCAACATCTGACTCAGAGATGAATGTACCACTAACTGAGCCAGGGCAGTAGACATGGTTGATATATATTGAAGTGTTCACTATTAATATCAATATATATGATGCTTATTACTAATATTGAATAAAAGAAAGAACATCCAAACTATAAATGAGAATTTATTGTTTCACATGCACATAAATAGATTTAATTAGTTGGCTGAACTTGGGTGAGCAAATTAATGGCAATGAGTTACATGATGTAACTATACTTCACGTAGCATACTGTTTTATCACATGGAAGGTGAGTGCACTTAAAATAATGCAAGGTGTTTTCATTTTAAATGGGAACTGTATTGATTGGGTGGATTTGCAGAGGGCTTTAGTCAGAGTCATTGTGAGCTGTTTCTCAGACAATGGAGTAAACTGGTTAAGTTACGTAAGGATTTGCAAACAGCAAAAAGTTAACTCTGCCTGGGCACAAGGCAACCACCTGGAAGTGGAAAGTTGAGATTAATGTCCGAGAGAAATATCGGGTAGGGTTGGGTTTCATCGTTTACAAATCCTTTGAGCGTCTTGCAATTTCAAGCCCATTATGTAGCAGCATTTGTGACGTCTTCCCCATCAAATGCAAAACCTTCGCCACGTCACTCGTGGTAAAAAGGTACAGTATTAGTTATTTAGTTATTTACATGCAGATAACATTGACTTTAAATAGACCAATTACATCAAATTATCTGATTTGTTTTCCTTCTTCCTCTCCCCCTACCCTTCATTTAATATCAGGAGGAAGAGGTGATCAGTTTCTCCCAATGTATTTGTAATCTGTACGATGTAAATGTCTGTGGATAATTCTATTCTCAGACATTTACATTAGTCACGTGTGGTGTGAGCAGTTGTAGTTGCATGCTCTAGTATTTGCACCAGAGTTTTTATTTGTATGTATACGTTTTAGACCAACAAATCAGAACAGAATTCTATACTTGCAATGGAACAAATTAGCTTTAGTTCCGTTTAATTGAACACATCTAATCATTTCTTGTCTTATGAACAGAATATTCTGTTTTAGCATCATACCATCAAGAATGGGGCAGGAACAAAATAATGTGAGCATCAATGGTGCTTTAAACAGCAGAGGCACTACTTCAGTCCTGACACAGGACTCCAGTTGCTATGAGCCACTGATTTTTGACCTTAGGAGTCTAATTTTCAGTACTTTTGAACAGAACTTCCTAATAATTAATGGGTAATGCAATGAATTTCTAAAACAATGAACGAGCTGGAGATATTATTAAATTTACAAATGTGATGAAGACTGTACTCTTCAACAAATTTGATGCTTTAGAGATTCAGTAATTATATATTTCTTGCCGAGAACTCTTATGAAACTAGGGCCCCCATTGTAACTGTAGTGTGTTATCATTTGCTTTCAGCACAGAATCCCCCAAAGGAGTTTGGTTTTGAGTGGAATCTCATATCTGATGGGATTAGCCCTTGAACCTCAGCACCTTTTTTACACTCATATCATTTGAAGTTTGGAGCCTAGTACAAAAGAGTGTGAATTTATACTGTTTGTGTGGAAACACATGTTAGGGCATTTGTCGCTTCTCTGTTGTAAAATGATCAGTAGTTTCCTGTTTAATAACATCACATCTGGAGCAGTTTCCTGCATGCATTCCTCCATCAGCCATATTTCATTCAGCAATTAATAGATTTTAGCTCTCACCAGCTAAGTGGAATAGACGTAAATCTCATTATAAAATTCTTAACAAAAACCTCATCGGTTATAAAAACATAATTGCCCCTTGCCCCATATCATTCAAAATCACTGTGACCTCAATTTATTTTTCTGCTCTTAACCTAGGGATTCCTCGCCTGATCCAAAGTTTTAGATTTTGTTTAATGAGGATTCTAGACCATAATTAGCAGCCAGACTGAATCCATCACTTTAATGCAACCAATAAGAATTCCTGAACATGCTTGTAAGGGGACTGAAGCTTATGAGTTTATGGTATTGAGAGAGACCAATGCTTCGGTCTAACCTGTTCTTGTGCATTCCTGCATTCAAATGTTCTTGCTGAAACCTGTATTTGTCATGGAAAGGGAAACAGTAAATGAAGAATTGATGCCTGCATTTCACAAAGACTAGCTCCAAAATATAGAATGTGTTTTGGTAAAATGTTTGCATGAATAGATAGATGATTGTCTTCATTCATTTTCCTCAATGAACCAGATGATTGTCTTCATTCATTTTCCTCAATGAACCATGGGTAGATAGACTGGGTGAAATTATTAAGGTCTCTTCTTTTTCGTTTCTGTGTTTGTTTCTCTATCTTCCATATGGTTTTTCTTCCTACATTCGCGCTCCACCACCTTATTATAATAATGGTGATCCTTGCATTGATATAGCTCCTTATTACATCTTCGAAACATCCCAAAGTGCTTCACAGAATATACTACAAAGTGTAGTGACTGTATTTTGTGGGTGAAACGTGACCGCCAATTGCATACAGCAGTGTCCCACAAACAGTTGTGGATTGAGTGACCAAATTATTATTATTCATCTATCTTTGCCTCACTTTAGCAGTTGCCCTACTTCCATGAAGTAATAAACCTTTCTCAAAGCAGTGTCTGCATTTAAAATACAATTTACATTCATATAAATGCCTTTCATGTTGGGAGGATATCTCAAATTTTTACAAAGTTACTGGAAACTCTTGTTACATTTGGCTGTTTTCTTTGCCTGGAAGGATGCATTTCTGTAAATTCCTAGTTAGTATTTCCTGGTAGGTCATGCTCTCGTAGGTTTCTGACCAAGTTGATCCAAGCGAAAGAGGCTCCAGTTGCTGGAATTGAGAGGGAGGGGAATGCCCTGGTTGGTCAATGCTAAAGGAGGCTGAATTGCTCCCTACGTCTTTCCCGTCATACCCCATGCTGGTAGAGAAACAGTGTGAAAGAAAAAAATTGGGTTTGTTACATCAATCAAATCTCTCTTCCCTTGAGCTGAGGTCTGCACTGCAATTGATGTGCATAGTTGAAGGTCACTCTGAGCAAACATATATAGAATCCTACAGCATAGAAGGAGGCCATTCAGCTCATCATGTTTGCATCACCTCTGAAAAGAGCAATCCAACTCAATCCCACTGGCCCGCGTTCTCTCCATAGCCCTGCAATCATGTCCTCCCCAAATGCCCATCTACTCTCTCTTAAAAGTTATTATTGAATCGGCTTCCACTACTGTTTCAGGTAATGCATTCCGGATCTGAATTTACTGTATGAATTATTTTTTCCTAACCTCCCTTCTGTTTCTTTTAACAACTACCTTAAATCGGTGTCCTCGGGTTACTGACCCACAAGCCTTTGGAAACAGTTTTTCCTGGTTCGACCTATCAATTCCCCTCATGATCTTGAAAACCTCTAATATTATTATTATTAAATCCCATCTTAATCTTCTCTGCTCTAGGCAGAATAATCCTAGTTTCGCTAACTTCTCCTCATAACTAAGGTCCTGCATTCCTGGTACCATCCTGGTAAATCTCCTTTTACCCTCTCCGGTGCTTTAACATCTTTCCTAAAGTGTGCTGCCCAGAACTGAACACAATACTGTACTCTATAACTCATGCCTAACCAGCATTTTATAAATATTCATCATAACCTCCTGAGTTTTGTATTCTATTCCCCTATTTATGAATCCTAGTATCCCATATGCTTTTTTAATAACTTTATCTACCTGTCCTGCCACCTCCAGAGATTTGCTTATGTGGACCCCCAGGTCTCTGTTCATTTACCCCATTTAAAATTGTACCACATAGCTTATAGTGCCTCTCCTCATTCTTCCTACCAAAATGCAGTACTTTGCATTTCTCCACGTTAAACCTTATCTGCCGCCTTTCTACCCATTTTACCAATCTATCTAAGTCCTCTTGGAGTCTGGTGCTATCCTGCTCACCGTTTACTACTTTTGCCAGGCTAATGTCATCTGCAAATTTCGAAATTGTGCTCCCTATATCCAGGTCCAGATCATTTATATGGATCATAAAGAGCAGTGGTCCCAATACCGAACCCTGAGGGACACCATTATAGAAATCCAAATGATAGAAGGATTAAGGTTCAATTACTTCAATCAAGATTGATGCCTTTCAGTCAAAAAGTTGGGGGTTGAAGCTTCCACTTTGAACTCATATAATCTGTCTATATCACTATATTGTCAGAGATGCCGTCATTCAGATGAGACATTAAACTGAAGCCTGTTTTGGTGGGTGTTAAGATCCAATGGCATGATATACAAGGTGAAGGGAGTTTCTCCTGGAGTCCTGGCCAACAATCCCACAAATAAATTGGCACTCACTTCATGACTATTTGCGGGACTTTGCAGAGTACAAATTGGCTGCCACATTTGCTGACAAATACATTCACTATATTTCAAAGTAATTCTACTGATAATTCCTCTGAAGCATTTTGAGATGCTCTCCTAACATGAAAGATGCTTACATCATAGTTATTTATTGTTATACACTGGCTTGGTGGATGGTGGTGTGAAAGGAGTTTTGTAGGTCAAATAATTGAACCCTACCTTGGCATTGGTGGTGCCTTGGCAGATGACCTGTTTTCTAAAAATGGCTTCAATACCAGTGTTCAATGTTTAAGATTGACCCTGAGATGTGCTTTATAACCAATTCAACATTCAAAGCCCAAGTTACTTAAATCCATCACATTGCATTACATTGACACATGGAAGAGTATCTTAGAGAACTCTTGCTAAAAACAGCAAACAAGAATGGTGGAAACCTTTCCAAGATCACTTTGCATTATTAGATGTTATCAAAACTTCCTGCTGAGTATGATCAGAAGCTAGACCACCCTGGGGATCCTTCATCTCCAGCACAGAAAGCACACATGACTGGTATATATTGACGAGACTGCCCATGGTACATGGAAGATACTGTTTGAAGGATGGGAAATACTGCACCTAAGTAAATCATGCTCAGCTTTGGTACTTACTTGTTTTAGTTTATAGTGTATGCATGAGAGGTTGGTTTTATTTTGGTTTGGGTGCACATATATTTGGGATTTTGCATCTCCTGGGCTTGCATGCCTCTTGTTTACTAGCAAGACCAGATACCAGCTTGGTATCAGCTGATGTATCGGTCTCTTTTTCATTATTTCCTTCCAGTGCCTTAAGGAAGGTTCTTTAAAGGACCCACTCTTGGATGACCACGGGGATTTCAACCGCATGTGTGTCGCCATGAAGAAAATTGGCCTGGGAGACACTGAGAAGTTTGACCTCTTCCGAGTGGTAGCTGGAGTTCTACACCTCGGCAATATTGACTTTGAAGAAGGTGGAAGCTCTTCAGGTACAGAAACTCGAGTTCTCGTGAAAAAAGGAAACGTTGCATTCATGAGGGAAAAGGAAAAAAAAAGAGGCATGGGAGAGGAAAGCAAGAGACAGACCGAGGCTTTTGGGGAGTACAAACGCTGGCACAGCCTAGTTGGATCAAATGGCCTGTTTCAGTGCTGTAATGTTCAAAGTAATCCTGTTTAATTTGTACCCTATTCATCTGATATTTGAAAGTTTCTCATTGCTCATCCACTAGCTTAGCGGACAGTTTTTACCCAGTTAACTATGACAGCTCCTCTTCTTGAGATTACCTTTTTCCAGTTGGGCACCATTGTCCTGACTGTTCCCCACCTTTTCACAACAAACCTAATAATGTTGCAAACGCTCTTTCCCAGATGGTCATGTTACTTACACACCCCACTTTATTTCCTGGATCAAGAACATAATCTCCTTCAGAATTGGACTCAAAACATTGAATAAGAAAGCTGTCCTGTCCACATAAGATCCAATGCATTTTAGGATAATTGTAATCTCCAATTATTATGAGCCTGTTATTTCTGATCATTACCTGGATTACTCTATAGATCTTCTCTATCTTGGGTTCAATGTTTGCTTTTAAATAGTTTTAATATCAAACAATTGTTTGTTTGTCTAGAATAACTTATTTTGTGTATTTTCCTAATGAGCATTAGATTAATGCAGTACCAAGTTAGTGTCCGTATTACTTTGTTTTAATAATGATCAATTATTCAGGTGGATGCATTCTGAAGAAAAACTCTGGTAAATCTTTGGACCATTGTGCTGAACTGCTTGGGCTGGATGGGGATGATCTGTGTGTTAGCTTAACAACGAGAGTAATGCTGACAACAGCTGGAGGAGCGAAAGGAACAGTTATCAAGTAAGTCGATACCTCTGTACATTTATCAAGTCCAAACCTTTGTACCAAAGGATCCAAAGTCATGTTAAGTGATATTTTTATTAATCTTTATTATCCCGTCGGATTATTTTAATAACAATTATGTTTTGTATATAGTTATTTGTAAGTAATAACTCAGATTGTAAGTGTTCCTCCAGACCCAACCCCCGAAAAATCCCCCCCAGAAAACCCCAAATCTGATATAGATAAATATTTCACGTTGCTTCGAAAAGGCTATTGTGGAAATTGCTTCTCCCCGAATTTAAGTAACCTAATCCTGATATGAACTTCTCATTCCACGAACCAAACTTTCTGTCTTTTTAATTACTCAGAATTGTGTAACTTATGCTAATTATTGTAATCAATTATTCTTAATATTTAGCATCCCCGATATTTCTGCTTTATTTAGCTTATTTTCTCTCTGAACGTACTCTCCTGAAGACTCTTTCTGTTCTTTTTACACTGGAGGGGAAAAGATTAAACTCCAGCAGTACCTCAACACATACGTTTTGGGTCCTGCCCACCTACGCCTTATAATCTCTGGAATTAGATAAGCATGCCTTGGGGAGAGAGTGCAGATTCCAATCCAAACATGGGAATCTCAATGTGAGGGTGACTTATGTGAAACTCTATTTTGTTTGGATGCTATTAAGCATGGTGATGGGTTTCAAACACACACACGGCTGACCAGAAAATGGAGAAAAAATTAACGAGAGTAAAATGAAACTGTTAATCGGAATTTTTTGTATTTTTAGTTTATTGCAGAGTAGTTTTGAATGTATTAAGTTGTTAGCATTGAACTTGTAGTGAACAGACGCACATGTTTTCAGAGCTGATTAAACCTAAGCATGGCAGGTCTCAAGCTTTCTGGTCTCGTTGTACAGTGTCAGGTTAATGTAGTACTGGCTTCCAGTCACTAGATACCTCTGTTGTTCTTTTGTAAATCCACTTCAGTGCAGCACCCACACAGTGGGTGTTATAAAATAAATTAAAATCAGAAATAATCAAAATTCACATCGTGACTTTGTCATGCAGTAATTACATCAGGTTCTGTACAATCATCGCCCGTGGCATTAATTATAATGCTACATACTCATCAAATATTACATTCTCCATAAGGTTAAAGCTTTCAGTCCACTAAATAGCAGTCAATTACAGATCATGAAAATGTTTACAACCAACAATGTCAACATGAATGATGTGTAATTATGAAACTTTGCATAAGTTGTTTTTTTGTCACTTTTCTCTCTGCCCCCATTCTTCCTCCCCTGGTGACATATGACAGGGTATGGTTGCATCTCTACCAGTGAACACTCCCGTTTTTTCATCAAAGTGAGTGATGTTCTTGTGTGTGCCTGAGAAGTGAATGTCAGTAGCCTAGTCAGCCACTTGAGAGCGAAATCACAAGTGAGTTTGATTCTCACGCACTCACAGCTGCCCTCATTTTGTAGCAGGGGTTACCAGTAGCAATCAAGAGTGTACAGAGCCTGAGTCAGATTTTCCAGATCTGGAGTTGGAAAACAAGCAGCTGGTAACTGCCTAGTTACTAGCTGTTCCCTGAGATAGGCTTGAGATAAAAGCACGATAAACCTCTCCTGCTTATAAACAGCGTTTTATTGTACATGACTAGGATCTTGTTGCACCTTGTGTGGAGTCCTGTAGCTCAGTGGTTAGAGCACTCGCCTTACAGGCATGACACATGTGTTCGAATCCAGGCAGGTCAGGGCGAAACCTTGGGCAAGTTTGCTTACTCCACATGTCTAATAATAATCCGTCCAAAAAAACCACAATAATAAAATTGGTCATTTCAATCCACGACTGTTTGTGAGACACTGATGTGCGCTATTGGCTGCCGCGTTTCGCCCAGATATATATACAGTCAATTCACTTTACAGTATATTCTGTGAAGCGCTTTGAGACATCTAGAAGATGTGAAAAGTGCTATTTAAAATCCAAGGATTATTATCATAGAAAGGAGCTTCTTGATAGTAATTTAACTATTTTTATGGCTCTCACATGAAGCTGGCTCTATTGTTTTTCAGGGTACCCCTAAAGGTCGAGCAGGCAAATAATGCCCGAGAAGCTTTGGCCAAGGCCGTTTACAGCCGTCTCTTTGACCACGTGGTGAAGCGAGTCAACCATTGCTTCCCCTTTGAAAGCTCTTCCTTCTTTATTGGAGTTCTGGATATTGCTGGATTTGGTGAGTTTTCATTTGGAAGTTAACAGTTGATTTTCCTGAATTATTCTTGTTCAATATTGCCACTGATTTGAATTACCTCTTGCGATGGTCTGGCTGAATGCAGATGAAAGCTAAAACTTCAAAATTCTGAAGGAATTCATCGAAGAAGCAAAATCAGAATGGAGTTTTGGGTGACGAAGCTGTGCTCCAGGGTAGGCAGTGTTGATGGTTGACCTCCCTAGGTCAGCAGAGGGACTGGGAGTATCAGACATTTTATTAGAGGATGTATATTAAGAGTAATTTTCTATGACATAAGATACTAGGATGAAATGCATTAGATGCTTTGTTCAACACATGCATGTGATTTGGTAAATGAGCCTATGTGATGATACAATGGAGATTGAGAGTTATTCGAAGGAACTGCTGTTTCTGATTTGTTGGCAAACTTCATCTTTTACACAATAGATGCGGTGCAGTTCCTCATATAGTTTTCATTGTTAAGTTCAGAGAAGTTCAATCAAAAAAGCTTGTGTAGTGTGGCTGACCATTTCCATTTGATACTTCACAGAATATTTTGAACACAACAGCTTTGAGCAGTTCTGCATTAACTACTGTAATGAAAAGCTACAACAATTTTTCAATGAAAGGATCCTCAAGGAGGTAAGACCTGTGCTGTTGAACGCTGCTCAAATCTGTTTTATCATGGAAACCAGTATAGGCAAGACTATTCACTTCTAACACTGTGTTTTTTTTGTACTTTTTTGCAGCATTTTGCGCTATTTCCCTCCTTTGAATGCGCTTTCTTGACCAAGCTCTGCAAACCTTAACACTATGTTTCTACTTAATTAATTTACCACTATTTCCAAAGGCAGTCATAATCCTACTTGCAGAACAACCTGCAGGATATGATGATAGGAAGATAAATGATTTTTCCACAATGTTCTATGTTCCTGCCATGCTTACTCTTGGCTGACAGAACAGTACCGGAGATGTACTAATTTGTTGGGAGTAGCTTTCTTTCAGATGAGGCATTATACTGAGGTACTATCTGCCTGTTATGCTGGAAGTTAAAGATCCCTTGGGACTAGTTCGATAAGTCTATATATAGTGGTGCTCCCCCCCCCCCCCCCCCCAACATAGCTTCCTGTACCCCATACACTCCTGCCCCCATCCCTAAAATGGTCCTACACCCCATACACCCACCTAACATGTTGGACTGTGCCCCATCTCTTTACTCCATGCAGCCACCCCTCAGTCCATCACCCCCTCCAAATCCACTGTCCCCAAATTCCCTGCAATTCCTTTGTAACATTATATTAAATGATATTTGTAACATTATATTAAAATATATTTGTAACATGTTTAATCATATTTGTAACATTATATGGGGAATGAAGTGGGGCAAGTAGAGCAGGTTTCTGTAGAGGAGCACCTGGGCAATAGTGATCACAACATCATTAGATTCAAAATACTTATGGAAAGGGACAAGGAACAATCAAAGGTGAGGATACTCAACTGGAAGAAGGCTAATTTCAGGGAGTTAAACAGAACAGGCAGAGTTTAAAAGGGACCTAGCCAAGGTGGACTGGAAGGAAAGATTGGTAGGTAAAACAGCTGAGGAGCAGTGGGAAATCTTCAAGGAGGAGATAGTTTGGGCACAGAACAGATACATTTCCACAAAGGTAAAAAGTAGGGCATCCAGATCTCCCTGAATGACTAGGGAAATTGGGACTAAAATAAAACAAAACAAGGAGGCTTATGACAAATGTCATGCCCAAAGTACGGAAGACAACCAAACAGAACATAGGAAGTGCATGAGGGAACTGAAAAGGGAAATTGGAGGGGCAAAAAGACTGTACGAGAAACAATTAGCAGGTAACATTAAAGGGAACCCTAAGGTATTTTGTAAGCATATCAAGAATAAAAGTTTAGTGAAAGGTAGGGTGGGGCCAATTAGGGACCAAGGAGGAAATCTTATTGTGGAGGCAGAGGGCATGGCTGATGTAC
Organism: Hydrolagus colliei; assembly: GCA_035084275.1. Classification (NCBI taxonomy): domain Eukaryota; kingdom Metazoa; phylum Chordata; class Chondrichthyes; order Chimaeriformes; family Chimaeridae; genus Hydrolagus; species Hydrolagus colliei. The sequence goes on along the minus strand of CM068744.1, from coordinate 82,424,515 downwards.
TGAATGAGTACTTTGCATCTGTCTTCACAAAAGAAGAAGATGCAGCCAATGCCGCAATACAGGAGGAGAGGGTAGAGGAAATGGATAGGATAAGTATAAACAGAGAGGAAGTACTAAAAAGGTTGACGGCGCTCAAAGTAGATAAGTCGCCCAGTCCAGATGGGATGCATCCTAGGTTACTAAGGGAAGTAAGGGAGCAAATAGCAGAGGCTCTGGCCACAATCTTTTAATCTTCCTTGGACACAGGGTTGGTGCCAGAAGACTGGAAGGTTGCGAATGTTACTCCCCTGTACAAAAAGGGGCAGAAGGACAAACCTGGGAACTACAGACCAGTCAGTCTAACATCAGTAGTGGGAAAACTTCTAGAGACTATAATCAGGGACAAGATAGATCTTCACTTAGAAAGATATAGGTTAATAAAGGACTGCCAGCATGGATTTGCTAAAGGCAAATCTTGCCTGACAAATTTGATAGAATTTTTTGATGAGGTAATGGAATGGGTAGATGAGAGTAGTGCAGTTGATGTAGTTTATATGGACTTTCAAAAGGTATTTGATAAAGTGCCCATGAAAGGCTTATTAAGAAAATAGATGTCCAACGGCGTTTAAGGGACCGTGGCAGCATGGATCCACAACTGGCTGCGAGACAGAAAGCAGAGAGTTGTGGTGAATGGCTGCTTTTCTGACTGGAGGGAAGTGTACAGTGGCTTCCCCCAGAGATCGGTATTGGGACCACTGCTCTTTTTCATTTACATTAATGATCTGGACTTTGGGTATAGGGAGTACCATTTCGAAGTTTGCAGATGACACAAAGTTAGGAAAAATAGTAAATAGTGAGGAGGGTAGTAGTCATCTGCAAAAATATATAGACCGAATGGTAAAATGGGCAGACACATAGCAGATGAAGTTTAATGTAGAGATATGTGAGGTGATGCATTTTGGGAGGAGAAATGAGGGGAGGCAATATCGGCTAGGTAGTAGAATTTTAAGGGATTTGAAGGATCAGAGAGACGTGGGGGTTTGTGTGAGTAGTTCTTTGAAGGTTGCAGGACAGGTAGACAAGGCTATCCAAAAATCATATGGGATACTAGGCTTTATAAATAGGGCATAGAGTACAAAAGTCAGGAAGTTCTGACTAAACTCTATAAAACTTTGGTTAGGCCTCAGCTAGAATACTGTGTACAATTTAGTATTCAAAGGGATTTGGGTGTCCTTGCACACCAGTCCCAAAAAGTTAGTTTGCAGGTGCAGCAAGCAACTAAGAAGGCGAACGGCATGTTAGCGTTCATTTCAAAAGGTTTAGAGTATAAGAGGAGGGAAGTCTTGCTGCAACTGTATAGGGCTCTGGTGAGATCGCACCTAGAGTATTGTGTGCAGTTTTGGTCTCCTTATTTAAAAAAGGACATACTTGCCTTAGCGTAGGTAGCGTAGATAGGGCAGCGTAGATTCACTAGGTTAGTTCCTGGGATGAGGGTACTGACCTGTGAGGATAGGTTGAATAAACTAGGGCTGCATTCTCTAGAGTACAGAAGAATTAGGGGGGTCTTATTGAAACATATAAGATTCTTAAAGGGCTAGATAAAGTAGGCACTGAGGGACTGTTTCCCCTGGTAGAAGAATCTATAACCAGGGGTCACAGTCTTAAAATTAAGGGTCAGCCTTTTAGAACAGAGGTGAGGAAACATTTCTTCACTCAGAGGGTAGTGAATTTATGGAATTCACTACCCCAGAAGGCTGTAGATGCTCAGTCCTTGAACATTTTCAAGGCTGAGACTGATAGATTTTTGAAAAATAGAGGGATCAGGGGATATGGGGATAGGGCAGGTAATCAAAGTTAGGTGAGAAGATCAGCCATGATCTTATTGAATGGCGGAGCAGGCTCGAAGGGCCGAATGGCCTACTCCTGCTCCTAATTCTTATGTTCTTATGTTCTTAATTCTGGTCATCACACTTTAAAAAAAATGTTAAGGAATTGGAAAGGGTGCAGAGGATATTTACTAGGATGGTACCAGGAATGAGGGACTTCAGCTATGAGGAAAGACTAGAGAGGCTGGGTTTATTCTCATTGGAACAGAGGAGATTGCGAAGAGACCTAAGATCGTGGTTTTTAAGACCATGAGGGGATTCGACAGAGTAGCTAGGGAAAAACTGTTTCCACTGGTGGGCGTATCAGTGACTCGTGGTCACAGATTTAAAATAGTTTCAAAAGAAGCAGAGGGGAGATGAGAAATGTTTTCACTCAGTGAGTTGTTCAAAACTGGAATGCATTGCCTGAAAAGGTGGTGGAGGCTGTTTTGCGATCACAACTTTTAAAAGAGAGGTAGACATTTATTTGGGGAGGACGGGTTTGCAAGGTTATGGGGAGTGGAATTAAATTGCTTTTTTTAAAGAGCCGGCACAGACTCGATGGACTGAATGGCTTCCGTTTGTGCTGTAAGATTCTATGATTCTATATTAAATTATATTTGTAACATTATATTAAATTGTATTTGTAACATTTGTAACATTATATTAAATTATATTTGTAACATTATATTAAGATATATGTTTGGAGTCCTGTAGCTCAGTGGTTAGAGCACTTGCCTTACAAGCGTGAGACCTGTGTTCGAATCCAGGCAGATCAGGGTGAAACCTTCGGGATGTTTCCTTATTCCACATGCCTAATAATAATCCCTAAAAATGTTTTATTAATAAATTGGTAATTTCAATCTCGACTGTTTGTGGGACACTGCTGTGTGCAATTGCCTGCAGTGTTTCACCCACAAATATTCAGTCAATTCACTTTACAATGTGACGACTTTACTGAGCTGACGAAGGGTTGTAGACCCGAAACGTTGACTCTTTTTCCTTTCTCCCTGGATGCTGCTTGACCTGCTGAGTTTCCCCAGCAACTTCTTTTTTGTTTGATTCCCAGCATCTGTAGTATTTTGTGTTTTGTTCACTTTACAATATATTCTGTGAAGTGCTTTGAGATGTCTAGAAGATATGAAAAGCGCTATATCAAATGCAAGGATTATTATTATTATAGAAAGGAGTTTCTCTCAGTGTCCAAGCCAATAGTAAAATAAAATAATTAATTCACTGCTGTGTCAAATTGGCTGCTGTCTTTGCCCAGAAAATATAGTTAATAAATGTTACCGTATAGCATAGGACTGACTTGCCTATCCGTTCTTCCACACCTACAGGAACAAGAACTATATCAAAGGGAAGGGCTTGGTGTTAATGAAGTGCACTATGTTGACAATCAGGACTGTATAGGTAGGTGCCACATCAGTCTGCCTGAAAATAACAGCGCACATGGCAGATGCCTTTCTGTTCTGTGCATTTGTGTATATTGAACCTTAACAATGATATTGGCGGAAACCTTTTGCAATACAAAAAAGAACAAAAATGAATGTGAGTAAAAAAGCTTGTGATCTGGAAAGAATCATAAGTTTGTAAGTAGGTTTGAGAACCATTGATAACAGTACAATTATGATTGGGTCCGTTTTCATGGACAGACAGGATCTAATAGAGGTCTTGAACAGAGAAAATTCAGAGCTAAGATGAAGATGTAGTGAAGTCTTCAAAAGTTGGAATCATTTTAGGAGGATAAATAGTGAAAACTTATTTTCTTCCTATGGATTGTTGATTTGGTAACCAGGTTTTTTTTTCACACAAAGAGATCTTAGAAGGTTTGTGGTTTATCTGCTACAAATAACTTTTAAGGGAAGGATTGCCATTTTGGATAAATGTTTACAGGAAAATAGTCTGGAAGTGTATGAGAAACGTATAGGGAATTGAAATTATATAGCTCCAGCTAAAATTGCTCTTTTCAGTGCAGTAATTTATATAGTTCTAATAAGTCTGACTTTAGCTGTAAACTCGTGGATAGAAATAAGCTGCGGGTGGATGCCTGTAATGAGACTTTCATTGATTTTGATAGAATGTATGTAAACAGTACTGTAAGCCCTATCGGCATTCATAGAGCCCACTGTTTCTCTTGTTGAGCTCCCAATGGAAAAAAATCAGGGAGTGAAGAAATGGAGTGGGTAAATTGTAAATGGCAGATTCATCCACTGGAGAGGGAGATGCTAACTATCACAGACAGGCAAGTGGAGGATGGGGAGGTGAGGTTGAGGCATTTGAGACCAGAGAGATGATGCCTATGAACTGCTGTAAATATGTATGATGAACATCGAACTGGGTGCACATGTCAATGAAGTAACACTTTTTTAAAAAAAACGCTTAATAAAAACAGATTTAATTGAAGCTAAATTAGTGGGTATCCTGGACATTTTGGATGAAGAAAACCGTCTACCTCAAACCAGTGACCTGCACTTTACCGCAATGATCCACCAGAAGCACAAGAATCATTTCCGTCTCTCGGTAAGCTTTACTGCCTTACTTTCACAAAGAGGCATCTACGTGCAGAGGGATTGTCTTGATGGCTCAGTAACGGGAATCCACTCACAAGGTGGTGTGTGTGGTGCTGAGCTAAGCCCGGCCTAGCAATGCATTAGGGCCGCATGTCCCCAGCTTATAAAAGAGCCTGATTAACACAGGTGTCTGGTTCCAATAGTTATTGAGTGACCTTGGCTTGAAGATGCACACGTGCGGAATGACAACACAATTGGGCTCGGTTATGATGCTCCTTCCTTCAGCGATTGTTGACTGCAAGGCTCCAGGTTGACTCGCGCTGCTCTGCTCACAACACTGTTTTAATCTGTAATTTGGTGATTTTTCTGCAGTAGTTTGAATGCAGGGGAAGCTGTTTTGATTCGTGCTGTTAAATCCAAGGTTATCTTTATTGTCCAGATTCCTCGCAAGTCCAAACTGACCGTCCACAGGAATGTCCGTGACGATGAAGGCTTCATTATCAGACACTTTGCTGGAGCAGTCTGCTATGAGACAGTAAGTTCATTCCTGTCAGTTTCCCATTCTCTTGATACACTGTGATTCCCCCCCAGTACATTATAAGGTGGCGTTTGGAATCCAAAATGTTATAAGACACATTAGAACGGACTCCCGAAAAAAATGACTGCCAATCCAGCTCCTGAACTTTGCTGTGTGCATATTAGCTGCCGTGTTCACCTACATAATAGTCCTTAAGTCACAATCCATAATAAATAATGTGAAGCACATTGAGGCACAATCTCTGATGTCATAAATGCTTTATCAAATATAATGGGATTATTGTTCATTCACCACTTCAAAGGTAGTGGCACAAACAAAAAACCTTTCTTTTAAATTGGGCAGCTGACAAAAAAAGGATTTGGAAAAGTGAATAGAAGTGTAAGTGGTTTTATTAATCACCTCTAGCGTGTGACAGTGTACATTCACGGGGAGAAGGAGGTGTTGCTCAATGTACTTGCTATAGTAAATTTCAATTGTCATCAGAATTTTTTTCAAATGTCATCTATTTTGAAAAAAAACCCTCTGTTGGCTTCCACTGCAAGAAAAATAATTCCACAGCCATAGTTTTCACCTTACTTGAATATGTTTCATGTCTTGTATTAGAAAAAAGATTGGTTCATTGCGGATTCCTCAACCCAAAATCTGTTTTTAATGAGCTGTCCCTATTATTCAGTGCAGTACTGAGCCAAACAGGTCAGGATCATGGTCTATTCCGAAGTAGATGATCCCAATAAGAATGGCCAAAGGGACTCTATAATTAACTTCAGCACCTTCTATCAACTAATGAGGAAAAAAATATAACCAGGTCCTGGCTAAATTGGACCTATAGATGTCGGGCAGGCATAGGGTACGTTGTGATAGTTCCTGTAGGTGAATATGCTGCTGACAGCATGTTATTGTTAGCCTGCAAAGTGACCATTTGGATGAAGTTCTGGAAGGTGTTCAACACCAGTGGAACTAGTCCTCCAGAATGAGTCCAAAGAGAATATCATTTTTAAGTTGTTGCAGGGAGCGAGGTCGAGGAAGCCTTGCATAGAATGAGTTTTGTCTATAGCTCAGTTGAATTATTGAATTATAGGGAACAAAGAAATGATTTTAAAAATGTGGGTAGTTCATTTAACATAAGTCAGAGTTTGCTGTCCTTGTGATTGTGTTAGCATCTCTGGGATTCACTCTAACAATAATCCTTGCATTTGATATAGCGCGTTTCACATTCTTATCGATGTCTCAAAGCGCTTCACATTCCATCTCCTGGAAGTGTTCATTGTTCACCTGTACTTATTCCCTGACAGACCAAGTTTGTGGAGAAAAATAATGATGCCTTACACATGTCCCTGGAGACTCTGATTTCTGAATCTAAAGACCAGTTTGTCCGTCAGCTCTTTGAAGGAACCAACAACACTAAGGATTCAAAACAGAAAGCAGGAAAACTGAGCTTCATCAGTGTGGGCAACAAGTTCAAGGTAGGTACATATCAACATAGGTCGTTCAGACTGGTGAGCCTTACGCCATTCCATGAGATCATGGCAGATTATACAATCTGAAATCTTTGCTATCTCTTGATGCCTAAGGATCTACTTACGAAGAGTTGTTTGGAAAAGACTGGCATTGTAAAATGGAGACGTGTTGCTGTGTGAGGAGAATCTCCATGTTGAATCATAAAGTCATTGTGTGCTGTAAATAATCTCACTTTTAAGGAATAAATATGTGAGAGAATGTTTCCCCTTCACATAGCTCTTAATCAATAATTAATAAAGGGAAATAGATTGTTAATGTTTCCTGATTTTGCTAAGAGTTGTCTTGGTTAATTCTTCTTAGCTCATTATATTAAATGTAAGTGTCATTATTATTAGTAGTAGTATTATAATGGCAGGCTCTGTGTTATATGGAGTTGAAAATAATTAGTTTTTTTGAACTGCATGTTGAATAGCTAGCAAAGCAATAAAGACATAAACAGGCATTGAATACTGCACTGAGAGAGATTAATTCTAGTTCAGCTATAAAACTAGAACTGAAAGCACAGGTTGCAAACACGGAATGAGTGATCACATGTTCTGGTTCTTTTATGTGAATTTATTTAACAATCAACACTGTAAAGTTAAAATATCCTGTTGAAAATGTTGCATCATTAGTTTACATGATGAAAAAGGTTATCCCAATTGTATTTTTTTTAAATGCGGAGGAATGTTTAACATCATAGTAAATGTTCTGTTGTTGTTTGCTACAGTTCAGTAGCTCTGAGCAATGAACTGAGGTATAGTATAGCAAAATTATTGAGTCCTATTCTCAAAGCTCCAGATTTTGATTGGAAGATAATTTTGTTCAGCCTCTGTTCAATTTTCATCTATAACAAGCACTCTTACAACTAGTGTGTGCCATTGTTTCTACTGCATAATAGCCTCCACCGCTCCCAGTTCCATCTGCTATATCCCACTATGGAGCTCAATGGTAAGAGAACTCCGCTTACAAGCGTGAGACCTGTGTTTCAGTCCAGGCAGATCAGGGTGAAACACTAGGCAGGTTTCCTTACTCCACATGCCTAATAATAATCCGTCAAAAAAATATACAACAATAAAAATTGCTCATTTTCAATCCACAATTGTTTGTGGGACACTGCTGTGCGCAATTAGCTCCTGTGTTTCGCCTACAAATATACAGTCAATTCATTTTACAGTATATTCTGTGAAGCACTTTGAGACGTTGATAAGATGTGAAAAGCATTATATCAAATTCAAGGACTATTATATTCCCTTCTCCCTCATGTATACATCAAGACTGGTTAAAGCATTTTGAACATCCGGAATACCCATTAATATGTGAAGTGTCTGAGCAGAGCCTTACACATTAATATGAAGCATAGTATACCGGAGGGTCTAATCAGAGCAGTGCTCATTAATATGAAGTGTCTTATACATTATGCTCTGAACAGAGCAATGCTCATTAAAATGAAGCACGCTGTTACCTGGGCCAGGAAGGCAGCAGTGATTCCCTTTATGTTTACATTAGTATGGGATCACCTATTACATTTCACCTGAAGAATATCCAGTATCATAGAATCATAGAATCATAGAATTGTACGGCACAAAAGGAGGCCATTCGGCCCATCTAGTCTGTGCCGGCTCTTTGAAAAGAGCGATTCAATCCCACTGCCCTGCCCGCTCCCCATAGCCTAATAGACCCGTTCTCCCTAAATAAAGATCTAATTCGCTTTTAAAAGTTGTTATCGAATCAGCCTCCACCACTTTTTCAGGCAATACATTCCAGATTCGAACAGTACATCTAATTTGTTGACTAAAATATATAAACTGAGCTTTAAGAGTTCTGGCTGAGGCCATGACTCATCTCAACTGTCTATCATTTCTGTTTCTCAGTCTGAGTAACTTCTCACTATTCTTAAAACTTTCTTGCTATTTTTTCCATCTGTTTTGCATTTTTCACTGAGGTTTTCTAAAATGTCTTCTTAAAAATAAATAAACAATAGCCCTTCTGTAATCTGAATTTCAATATTAAACCTACCATACTGATCAATTTTTGACTGTTTTACCAATTGAGTGTCCATTTATTCTGAACATGTCCTGTCAGCCTGTTTTATCCTTGTGTTATCCATCAATGTTAGGCAGCAGTAGACAGCCTAAATATTATTTATACGTATAAAGTGATTTACTGTTTGATTTAAAAAACAATCTTAAACCTGCTCAAAGTGTGTGAGCTAAATTTAGCAGGTTTAGACTTTCCCAATACCTAGATTAGAAGCCTAGATCATGGATATGGCCCCCTACATTTTCCTAAACCTTTTAACTCAATGCATGTTAAGTAACGTTACAGGTTGATTTTTGTCGTGTCTTTCTAAGTGGACACAATTAGCGAGATTGCTGAAAACAGTAAGTTTTAAAAACAAGGCATTTTAAATGTTTCGTTTGGGGATATTATGGGTGGTTCAGTCGAATGGTTGGGGTTGGAGCAGCAATTCAGACTGTAAGTTAGATTTCCCTCAAGTCCTGTTTCTGATTTGGGGTACGTCACCTACCAAATACACAGTCATTACACTTTACAGTAAATCCTGTATCGCGTCTCTGAGCCATTCCCGAGACATGCAAAATGTTACATGAAATACACAGTTAATAATATTTATGTGACTTCAGGGGGAAAAGGACAGGCAAAGGAGGGAGATTTTGTGCTGTACTGCCTGTAGACAACGTCAACAACAACAACTTTGATTTATATAGCGCCCTCCACGCCGGACGGCGTCTCAAAGCGCTTCACAATAGCGGATCCCGGGATACGGGAACGTCTGGAGGGCAACTGGAGAGCTGCAGTGACAGAAGTTTTTTTGGGGGGTAGTGGGCTGTGGGATTGGATAGAGCAACGATTCTAAGGGAGGGGAGATAATCTAGCAATGTGCACCTTGAACCCAAACTGTGACGTTTATGATCCTCACATAGTGTTCCCATGCTTCCATTCATTCACCGCTGTAGTTTGTGATGCTTTCTCCTAATCTCTCCTCTCTTCTACCTATTGTTAAGATGACCTTTAGGCCTTGTCTTCTCCATCTGTTTCCTGCTACTTTTCCTCAGGCAGCTGGCTTGGTCTGGAACACTCCAGTTCAGGATGGGTAGACAAATCTCTAGGGAGGTTGGGAAAGGAAAAGTAAATCCAGCCAGGGACAGCAGGTAACTCCTTACTTGAGCAATTGAACACCAGTAATGCGGTTGTCGGAATATTGACTACTACGCCTCTGGCTGGGTCACATCAACTGCACTTTAACGCTTCCCAGCACAGTGCTTCTTTCAGCACAAATTTTCAGCAGAACATCTGGCCACACAAGTCCTAACATCCATGCATGCCTGATGTTTCCATGCTGACACCACATTTGGTTACTGTATCCCTCTACTAGATGGTACTTGTTGGTCATGGCAATCAAATCCCAACCAAATCCAGACAGATTCAATCTCTTGTAGGAACTGTTGACACTACTCAGTTCTGTTCACCGATTCCAAGGCTTGCTCTTTATGTCATTAGTCTTGCTACAGTCCTGTTATATGTGGGTTTATTGTTATAGAATGTTTTATTTCCATTCTATTTCATAACTTGAGCATTGCATCATACCTCAGAGTACAGTAAAAGCCCATTTATCCGGCACCCTCAGGACCTGGCCAATGCTGGTTAAATGGCATGCTGGATATTTGGGCAGCAAGCTACCGAAAACCCAACACAAAAAAAATTAACTTCTACAACGGCGGACTGTAGTGTTTTAAAGTGGTACTGTAGTTTTTTCCTCTTTGTTTGTTTCTTTGTTTGTTTCTTTGTTTCTCTCTTTCTTTCCCTCTTTCTCTCCCTCCCTCCCTCTCTCCTTCCCTCCCTATTCTCTCTCTCTCTTTCACACACATACACACATACACACACAGTCAGTCTGTCATCTCAATGGCTCCAAACCCAACCCCCTTCACTCCTCCCATTTTCCATCTAAATTAATCAACTCACCCCCCCCCTCCTCTCCCCCATCTTTCTCTCGCCCTCCCTCTTTCCCTCTCTTCCCCTCCCCCCCCTCGACCCTTTCTGAGATAGAGATAGAAAGGAAGGAAGGAGAGGGAGAGAGAGAAAGAGAAAGAAAAAGGAGAGTGAAAACTGAGAGAGTGAGAGGAAAAACCGACAGAGCGGCTTTAAGAAGAGAAACCAAAAATGCCACTACCGGCAGCATTCAGAACTAATCATACTGTACTCTCGTGCGACAATCGACTGATTAAATGCGCCACCTCAATTGTGCCGGATAAAATCCAGTTATTCGAATGGGGACCTTTTTTTTGAGGTGCCGGTTATACGGAAGTTATGGTTGATCGGGTCACGGATGAACGGGCTTTTACTGTATATATCTTTTTAAAAACAAGCATTAACAACTGAAGTGTTTCTGTGAGAAAGGTCATTGTGTGAAACCAAGACCATAATGGTCTCTCTTCCTCTCTCTCTCTTCAATTAATTTGGGGACTGACATTTTTGTCCAATATATCAAAAAAACACTTTGTCAACCCTTGGACTTGGAACAATGTGGGTGAAAGGGTTCAGGCTTTTGCTGTGAAATGTACGATTTCTACAGTGAAATTCTGATAAATCACTCCTGGTTTAGTCATCAACTAGTCTCTCACTCAATATCCTGGCTATTCAAGTATTTGTGCTTTTGAGATGCAGTACTTTGGGTAATTAGTCAATTCTGGTAAGTAGTAATTTGAGCTATTTTCCTTGGGGGTGATGAATTATCAGAGTTTCACTGTTGAACAACAAAAACTGATAGTGTTTAATTTTTTTAAATTCCAAGTACTTGAATAGCTGAGATATTTAGTGAGTAACTACTTACTGCTTATCCCAGGGGTGAGTTATCAGAGTTACATGTTTTTTTATTTCTCAGTGTTGTCCCTTACTCCTGAATACAGGGGAATAGGTTTAGATGAAGAAGGCTCCCAGCGCACTTGACCGCATCCTTCCAGATTAGCCACCTTATCAGCTTCCCATTTCAGTATCGAGCTGTTTTTTATATGTGTCCACTTTGCCTGGAAATCCAGTTCTAGCTGTTTGATGGCCGCATGCTCCACCTTGGTCTTTTGTGACTTAAACCACCCTAATTGGGAAAGTTATGCACCTAATTGGGTTGATTTGTAAGATGTTCTGGCACTTTGTGAGACCATAAATGTGTTCACTTTCATTACAACTTGCACTTAAAAGCTGCATAACGAGAGAAAAGTTAACAGAATGCAATAGAAGAATGCTCTGCATGCCTGCTTCACAATAAATGGAGAGCTGTGACTTGTAAAGTAAACTAACCCTTTGAAAGTTATCTACATTCTCCTGATCTATATTTGTATTGAGCCAAAGACTTGAGATGGTTACATTTCTCATTCTCTTCCTTTTTGTTTTTTTTTACAGACTCAGTTGAATTTGTTGCTTGAAAAACTGCGCAGCACCGTGAGTATACAATAGATGCTTTTCCACAAATAAATTGTCAGTGCCTTGGGACGTCCTTCTGACGTGAAAGGCACTTTATAAGTGTAATTTTGTTATTTTTGTTGCCATTCCATGAGATCTGGCCAACAGGCTGTCTTCTTTAGCAATGTTTTACTGTAAATTTTGAAGAGTAAGAAAAAATATCACCTTAACATATATTTTAGTTAAAGATTTGTACAATCTTCTGGAATTGATCAGTAATGGTAAAAATGTGCTTTATTGCTTTAAAAAAAAGTGTTATTTTCTCTTTGTTTTGGTTACTATTGTTATTTGGTTGTTTGTATTATTATTTGGTTATTGGTTACTTTATGGTGTTTTCCCGTGAAGCGCTTTGAGACGTTTAGAAGACATGAAAAGTGCTATATCAAATTCAAGGATTATTATTATTACTCCTGTGCAGCAATCCTCTGCCGAGGATGGTCAGGCCTGCTGCTGCTCTGTAACTGGCCACTAGGAAGTTCTCAACTGTCCCCTCTTTGTCCCGCTTGGATGTTGGGAAGTGTCTGTTTCTTGCTGGTTTTCTCTTTCATACAACCTGCCTGAGATCCGAAACCCACTATGCAGGGAGTGGCCGGTGTAGTGTGTCGGTGTGTTTAGTGTTGCTCCATCAGCCAGGTGGAGAAAGGCTAACTGTCCATCCAAGTGAGAAATGGTGTTCAACTTTGTCCTTCAGTGATAGGGTTAATGGAAAAATAGAAACGAGTAAGTTGTTCAGGCCCTGATACTGTTCCGCCATTTTATAAGATCATGGCTGATCTGTACTTCAAGTCTGGTTACCTATCCTTTCCCCTGTATCCCTTAATACCCTGGCCTTACAAATATCTATTTACCTCTGTCTTAAAAATCTGAATGGATCCAGCATCCACAGTCTTTTGAGGGTGAGAATTCTAGATTTCCACTACCCTTTGGGTGAAAAACTGTGTCCTAATTTCATTCCTAATTGATCTACCTCTAATTTTAAGATTGTACCTCCTTGTTCTGGATTATGCTACTTGAGGAAACAGTTTCTCTATATTTACCCTAAAATCCCTTTATTATCTAAAAACCTCAATCAGATCACCCCTCAACTTTCTAAACTGAAGGGAATATGTATGATGTATCATATGGATGTGGTACTGATTTGGTTAACAAGAGAAATATTAGCTGCAATTAAGTATATAGAAATGCTTCTCTGCAGTTTATGAATGGATATAAATGAATGTGTTTCTACAGGGATCCAGCTTTATTCGTTGCATCAAACCCAATCTAAGAATGACAAGTCACCAGTTTGAAGGAGCACAGATTCTCTCACAGCTTCAGTGTTCAGGTGCAGTATCTCCTCTCCTAACTTGACTTTCCACATCCTTGTTGTGCTCCATTTAAATTCATTTAACTTTAGTTTAGTGTGATAGTCCTTGTCTTCACTGATTCAATTCACTGTATAGGCATGTTTTGAATGCATTACAAATGCTATATCTAGAGTATTTCTAGACTCCTTCAAAAAAATAACAAATTGGTCATTCAATCCACGACTGTTTGTAGGGCTGCCATATTTCATCCACAAAACATACAGTCAATTCACTTTACAGTATATTCTGTGAAGTGCTTAGAGACATATCGAAAATACGTTAAGGCGCAAAATCAAATTCAAGGATTTATTATTATGTGTTGTGATAAATGTATACTTGGTGAAGGGGAGGTTCTGCCAATAGGGAATCACCATTCAGAACATGCTCATTTTTCTCTTCCTCCAATTCTCCACTCATCTTTTTTCCTGCCTTCAAATGTGTATCTGTCTCCATTCTTATACTGTACTTTCTTATAGAGGTCACTGGCTGAATTTTCCCTCCCCAAATTTCTCATGCCAATTGAATTACCTCCTTCCCCCAGCTACTGCCTCAGCTGAAATCAGCTAACTCAGCACAAATTGTGCTTTGAAATTGTGATGTTCTGATCAGTGTGACTTGTGCTGCACTGGGTAGTGTTTTCCATCATAAGATCATTGGGAAAAGATATGTCTTTAAAAGGTGATCTACAGTGGGTAATGGCCACAGAGGATGTGACATCCCAGAGTGATTTAAGAACTTGTATTTAGCTTTATGACTTCAAGGATTATAAATAAACTGCTAATATGTTGCAACTATCATTTGCAGCTCATTATGATTATTTTCAAAAATGAAAATAGATTTTTTGAAGAAGGTGCTTTAAATTTTTTTAAATGAAATTTGAAGTAAATTTGGCCATTATTGCTTGCACCTATTCATAGTGTGTGATTGGCTGCTGCGTTTCGCCCACAAGTATACAGTCAATTCACTTTACAATATATTCTGTGAAGCGCTTTGAGACGTCTAGAAGACGTGAAAAGCGCTATACCAAAATGCAAGGATTATTATTAATATTTATAACTAGATTTGTCCCATGTGATATGTTTACTATTTGTTACAGGCCTCAGGTAAACTGCATGACATTGAATTTGTTCCTCGTAAATTAGCAAGTGTTAATTCTAATGAAGCCTATTTTTTTATTTAAGAAGTGTTATTCAGGACAACCATTCACTATTAAATTCCCCTGAAATTCTGAATAGATATAGAATAGATGTAGAAAGCTTGTGATGTGAAATGATTGTGTTGAGGTGGTTTCAGTATTCTCCCTGTTATTGTGCAGGTATGGTGTCTGTGCTGGATCTCATGCAAGGAGGGTTTCCATCGCGAGCTCCATTCCATGAACTTTATAACATGTACAAGCAATACATGCCTGAAAAGCTCCGCAGACTGGACCCCAGGCTCTTCTGCAAGGTACTGATTACAACTAATGGGCTGCTTTATAGCTTTGATGTTTGTTTTGCTCCCGATGACTGAGAGTAAATCTTTGATGCAATATTAATTTATGCAGATAGTGAGTTCAGTTCCTGGTGTATTCTAAGTTAGCTGATCACGCTTGCTAGATTTGACTCTACTGGTGTCAGTGATCCTGAGAGGGGGAAAACCAGCCAAGGTTTCCATTCACATTGATCCCTATCTTGAGTTTTTTGTTGGGGTTTGTACATGTTTGACTGGATCAGTTGTGAAACCCTCCACAGACTGCCAATTCTCATTGCTGAGCTCACACATGAATAATGGCCACTGAGCAAGGTACCAAGGAAGATTACCCTAATTAAAGGAGCCGAGACCCTTCAGGAGGAAAAAATCGGGAGAGTGAAAGTAAAACAAACGTCAAAGGCCTTGCTGTGGAGGTTGTAGTATTTTTGTGAGATGTACAGATTGTAACTGCAAAGTAACAGCACCTTCAAAACCTGACATATTTTAGTTTAGGGATATGTGTGAACTTATTCAGCACTGGGTGAACCTTCATTCAATAACCACAAGCATCTTCTCTATTCACCATCACAATTGTTGTTCAGGATTGTTTATTTCCCTGGAGGTCCCTAATGGAGTGCATCAATGTTGTTTGGTAGTGCTCATTTTCCTTTTTGTTTTCCAGGCTCTGTTCAAAGCTTTGGGTCTCAATGAAAACGATTACAAGTTTGGTCTAACCAAGGTCTTCTTCAGACCTGGCAAGGTAATGAACATTTCTAAACTCTCAATTTCCAAACTTTCTCCTTTGTGCATGGAGTGGAAAGAATATTTGTAAAGGGTCCATTCCAATCTGCTGAATGCTGCTTTTTTAAAATAAGTCTGTTTTGCATTTCATATTCCAGCGCCTTGGGACGTCCTCCCAACGTGAAAGGTGCTCTATAAATGTAATTTTGTTGTTTTGTTGTTGTAATACTGATCTATTTTATGATAGCTATGCAGCCACAACACCCATATCCTCTAGAAGTTGCTTCCTCTACCCCACAATTCAGGCCTTTTATATCTATCTTTAAATCCCATCTTAAAACCTATCTCTTCAATTACATGATAATAATCCTTGCATTTGATATAGCTTTTTTCACGTGTTCTAGACATCTCGAAGTGCTTTACAGAACATATTGTAAAGTGAATTGACTATATTTGTGGGCGAAATGCGGCAGCCAATTGTGCACAGCAGTGTCCCACAAACAGTCATAGATTGAGTGACCAAATTATTATTATTTTTTGAGGGATTTTCATCAGGCATGTGGAGTAAGGAAACTTGCCCAAGGTTTTGCCCTGCCTGGAATCGAACCCATAAACATAAATGTTCACATACATAAACAATGTCTGTGAATGTGGTAAATTTGTGGGAGTCCCACACTGTTTTCAGAGAACAGTGTACACCTCAAAAGTAAGTCACGAGTGCACACATCCTTCTGCAACAATATCCACTATAATTTTGTTTTCCAACCAAACATATTTGTAATAAACTTTACAGTTAATTTTTTTACCCCCTCAAGTAAAAGCCAGACTTGAATGAATGGTGGAGCAAATACTATTACTAATGTTGAAGCGAAGATTGCACGGTGGCGCGAATTGTTATGCAACAAAAGGCAATGGATATTGGACGCAAAATACAAATGAGAAAAATAGTATTGCAACTGCTCAGTACACCCAAACTGTGAATAGTTATCCCTCTCACCAAATAAAGTATACAGGAAATACTGCATATCATTGACATACAAATGTCATACATACATCTATGCTCACTCCCCAATCCCTTACTCGGTAACTGACCCCATCATTATAGAGTGCACTGAGACATTAGCACACATAAAGGTGATTAGAAATTCAAGTTGTTATAGCTGTTACAAAAACAACTTGCATTTATCTTGCGCCTTTCATACTGGATAATGTTTCGGAGCGCTTGACAATGGCAGAGCTTGATGCCAAGCCATGGAAAAAAGATGGTGACCATAGGTACAGTCGAAGAGGAAGGTTTTGGGGTCTGATCTGAAGACGGGGAAGGAGAGGGCAAGGCAGAGTGATTGGGAAAGAGTTCTGGATGTCGTGACTGAAAGCACGATAGGCATGTGATGGAGGTTTTTCTCAAGTTAGAGACCAGGCTGTTTCCTGCAAGTGCAAGTGTGGGTTTTGCTAAATGTTGGCCCTGCTCAGTTTGCAGAATTTGATCAGATCATGAAGTCTGACCCTGAACATCTGGCGTTGCTGGTGAAGCGTGTCAATTATTGGCTTATTTGCAGCCGATGGAAGAAGGTTCAATGGTGCGCATTGTCGGTTATTAAACGTAAGTATTTTATTTCAGCGGAACAGCTAACCAGTGCTCGTGGAACGGGTGTTTCTCTTGCACTATTCTCAGTAATTTTGCACTAAAGTCAAACTATATTAATTGAATACCATAGTGACAAACAATAGCCCCAATAAAAATATTAATATGAGAACTGCATGCATGTCCATCTACTGCAAAGTCAAAGTCCTATTACTGAACACTCTGTCACGGAAACTGTGGTCATTCGGCTTCCCCGGTACACTTGATGGGTATTACTCCATTGTTGGGACTTGTGATTTGGTAATACTGAAGCACTTCTTTGAAGTTCTTTGGGCATTTCTCACATGATGTGATTATAACAGCCACAGAAATAAAAAACACATGTGGTGGACACCCTTAGAGTTTTTACCACATGACCTGCAGGAAATTCCCAGTTTTTCTGTAGTTTATTTTCCCTCTCCCCAAAACCTCTCCGCTGGCTGATGCCGGGTAACTGCTCCAGAGGCACCAGTTACAAGGTCCTCTTGACACACAAGAGCTCCGAGTGCCTGGAGCAGATCCCATGGTTTAAGAAAGATGAACTTGACTGGCAAGATTAACAGTTTGCCATCCTGAGCTGCTGTTACCCATTCAATTATATAACGCATATTAAACCCCGAGGGTCATAAGCTTAATTTTAACTTCTGTTCTGTTTCTAATAATGTTTTCATACATAAATGTGAATTCATAAGTTTCAGATTCATTCTAAAGGGAGCGTATGAAATTCAATATTTTGCGGATTATATTTAACCTTTATTTCAGCCGTCATCCCCTGTTAAGGGAGGAAGAAATATTAAACTTTGGTCCAGAAGCAATTTAAAGGTTTTTAACAACATGTCTTTTGCAGTGAAATACAAGATCAAGTACCGCGCCACTGCCTGTATTGTGATCCAGAAGAATGTCCGCATGTGGTTGTGTAAGAAAAAATATAAGGCACGGTGAGTGGTGCTAATAATCCCTTCAAGCCTCAGTGTATAATGTAATGTGCAACTGGACTAGTATTTGAAAAGCTAAGTAATGTAGATTGTTTTGAATAGATTTTTGAACTGATTCACTAACTCACCCCACAGGCCGCTGAAACTCTCATTCATGCCTTCATCACATCCAGGCTCGACTACACCAATGCCCTGCTTGTCGGCCTTCCCAATTCCTCCCTCCATAGGCTGCAGATAATCTAGAACTCTGCGGCCCGTGTCCTCTACCACTCCATGACCCCCATCTACTAGCACTTATCCAGGGTGAATCAAATAATGTGATTATAACCAGCCACAGAAATAAAACAGATGTGATGGACACCCTTAATGCTTTTACCGTTAACCTGCAGGAATTCCCCCGTGCTTCTGTAGTTAAGTTTTCCCTCTCCATAAGGTTTATTTGAGAAGTTCGTACTACATACCATATCGACATTTATACACATCAATGCGGTGATGACTACTTTCATGTACTTTCAGGATGGGTGGAGTTTACGTGGGGTACAAAACTAGCAGACAATTTAGGTTGAATAGTTTTAGTCTAACTAATTTTGTGTAATGAGGCCAGATATCTTACTAAGTGTTCACCAAAGTTAAAACTAAATTGATGAGAGCTGCCAAGTTTACTCGCGCTAATACCTGTGCAGTTAAGTCATATTATGCTATCTCATCTGATGTCTTTAACTCCCACCAATTTTCTATTTTTGTCCTCGATTTCTGCAGTGTTGTGTGTTTTTTGTTGGTCACTAAGTGTTTATTTTTGTCTAGCATTAATGGCCTGGTGAAGGTGAGGAGCCTGAAAGCGCGAGTGGATCAATTGGTTGAAGTAGTGAATGCCCTGAAAGAAGGAAAGCCTGAGATGAGTAAACAAGTCAAGGACCTTGAGGCTTCAATTGATGGTCTCTTGGGTAAAATCAAGGTGCGGAATATAATAAATAGATATTAAGTTCCTCCATGATTAACAATCAATGTCATGCAAAACATCTGGTTAATATTAATAGCTAAATTAAAAACTAAATGATCAGAAATTAAACTTTCATTTGAGATAAACCCCATAACCTCACAGAATGCTTTTCTGTAGGTACTGGTAAGTGATTGTATTTGTAGTTGAACTCAGCACCAAATGGGCAACGGATAATGGATGACCTTAAAATCCCCAGGTGAGGTTTCTATAGCTTTCTGACCCAGAGGTGAGAATGTACCAATCGAATCGGGCATCTTGACGCAAGTTGAAGGAAACCTGAGTCATGGTGTGAAAGTGTGGTGTTCTTCTCTTCCTGTTTGCTTTCTCCAGAAGACCATGATGACCAGAGAACAGATTGATAGGGAGTATTTCGCTTTGGTGAAACGTTCAGAGCAGCTTCTCAGCTCATTGCAGAAGAAGAAACAAGAGGAGGAGGAAAGTTCGAGGCTGCGGCTCATCCGAGAAGAGATGGAACGGGAGCAGAAGCACCGCGAGGATGAAGAACGGAAACGCAAGCAAGAGGAGGAGGAACGCCGGCAGTAAGTGTCTACCAGTGATCACTCCCTTTTCTTTCTGTTGCTACATTACATATCGGGACCCAGCAAATAAACTGCGACTTGAATGTTCCATCAATAATGGGGCGTTCACATGATTTATCAGTAGGTGTCAGTGGTGTTTGATTTAGAGAGAGCTGTACTGCAGGAATGTGGTGACTCGGATGCCGCTCCTGCCTGAAATTGTCATATGACCCTTATCAGTAATAACGTATTGATCCGATAGATGGATTGTAGACCTTGAGAGAAACTCCCTTCTCTTTTTGAATAGTGGTATAAGATCTTTATTGCCCACTGAACAGGCACATAGGACCTTAGTTTACCATCTCTACCTGAAAAACCATCAAGGACTTAATATCTAAGTCAAAGGAAAGCACCTCTAGCAGTGCACTTAGGGCTCTCAAAATTATTGCAGTTGAGTATCAGCCAGCACCGACACCAGTGACTTGCGGTGGGTAAAATGACAGGGTAGGCACTTCCCTCAGTCCACACTAACTTTTGGGGGCATAGCTTTATGAAGTCGTCATAAAGCAAGCCCTCAAAAGCAGCAGCAGACTCTGCTTTTTCCCAGTCTTTTTTTCCGCAAATACACATGCGGAGATGGCATTTCAATGTGATCTGATTGCAATTGATAGAAAGAGGAAAGGCAGCGGCAGCTTTTCAAATCCCTCCACTCCTCTGCATCCCCCTACCTCTCTGACCTCCTCTCTCCTCAAACCAGCTCCCGTTGCCTCCGCTCCACCGAGACTGGCCTCCTCCATGTCCCCGAATCCTCCGCTCCACCCTCGGCGGCCGGGCCTTCAGCCACTATGCCCCGAGGCTCTGGAATTCCCTTCCTCACTACCTTCGCCTCGCCCCCTCTTTTCCCAGTTTCAGGTCCCAGCTGAAGACCTTTCTCTTCAACCGCACCTTTGGTCACCTTTCTCCCCCTGCCCCTGGCTCGGTCCCGGGATCCGCTATTGTGAATCGCTCTGAGACGCCATCCGGTATGGAGGGTGCTATATAAATCGATGTTGTTGTTGCAGTTTGTGCTTATTTCACCTGTTACTGAGACAATGAGAAAGGAACGCGCATGTGCGTCAGAACTAAATTGAACTCGATGGGTAAAAAAGGCACGGCGTCTCGGTGCTTTTCTGTTGCTTTTATAGTAGGTCTATAAAATTACAGTTAAATAATTTTGGTAGTTTCTACCAAAAATCATTTGCATTATGTAAAATGTGCATTGTAAAAATATAAACTATTAAATAATCATATACAATATAAAGTTTTTATTTTCATAAGGTAGGCACTGCCTACCCTGACTGCACGTCCCGGACTGACACTCCTTATAGTGAGGATCCTATATGTGGAATGTCCGTTCCCTTGGAGTAGAATTCCAAGAGCACTGCCCAGTCTGTTACCACAGGTTTAATCCATTACAAACACTTCATTAAACCATTGCAAAAGCTGCTGTCATAATTAGATGAAATAAAACCATTCCATGAAGTAAGACTCCATGAACTGGAAAGCAAGTTGGTTTAAAATTGGTTTGATTTGGGCTACTGCAAAATCAAGTTAGGTGACCAGGTTTTTTTTTTTATAATTTGCTGCTCACTTTCAACAACAGCAGCTGATCGAGACCCTATACTGCATGAATGATGCTATACAAATGCAAGTTATTGTGCTGATCACAAACTGCACAAAGCATTGAGTTCGGTGTTACACATTGGCCCTATTTGCATGTTTGTACCAATCGCTTGGTAACTTCCCATTGATAATTTCATGATCTACTGAGATTTCTGAATATCATTCACTGTCCCCCTATGCTCTTGCAGGAAAGCTGAGATGGAGGCAAAGAGAAAACAAGAGGAAGAAGCAAGGAAGAAGCGGGAAGAAGAGGAACGACGTTTCCAGGTTGGACTTGAGATTTGGATTGTTTCGGTTTTTGAGTCTTCGCTCATATTCTCCCAACAATGTCAAGTTGCAGTGTGGAAAAGGTTAAAGGGGTCTGGACCTCCTCTTCTGTTGGTTTAATTCTTTTAATCAAATCTTTATAGTCAGAAAGTTAGCAGCACTCTGTCCAAATGTGGTTTGTGTATTACAATAATAATAATAATAATCCTTGCTTTTGATATAGCGTTTTTCATATCTTCTAGACATCTCAAAGCGCTTCACAGAATATACTGTAAAGTGAATTGACTGTATATTTGTGTGTGAAACGCGGCAGCCAATTGCACACAGCAGTGTCCCACAAACAGTCATGGGTTGAAATGACCAATTTATCATAATGTACAAACCACATCATGAAGCAGTCTCACCTTACTCTATTGACGCAAGTTGAATTGAGCCATCAATATACATAATCCAAATAATATAGCATCCTGGACAACATTCCTTCCTCTGTATTATATTGGACGCTATTCTAATTGCACATAACTTCAGTTAAACTTGTTGGCACCTCTTTTTACATCCAAATACTTTATAAAAATAATCACTTGTGTTTGCTGTGGTGACTTTCAAATTTGGAAAACATCTCAAAATGCCTCACAGGATTAATTGTAAAGTGCAGTATCTTTTTTTGAATAGGCAAACTTTTTTGGGGGATAAATATCACTTAACCCTGGCAGATAACCTTTCTCTCTACTGTTCTGTGAAGTGTGCGAGGTCACTGGGACTTATTTTCAACATTGAATGTGACAGATATTTTGGAGCATGTTCATCTAAATTGTTTCTGGCTAAGAGTTTATTACTACAACTTGAAAAATGGAATCTATTTTGATTAGGTTCAGCTCTGAATTCTGCACACGGTGGTTAGTCTTCCAATGCTCATGAGAAAAGAATGATTCATTGGGACAAGGAGAGTTGTATACGTTCATTTAAATCACAACACTTCATGATAAAATAAACGTCAGCATGGGTTGGGGGATTGCAGCTGTTTTAATCTGTTCAATAACTGATGAGTATGGTGTCTAATTAGATAACTGAATGTGACAGCAGAGTGTTAAGGTTTAAAATATGTAGAAAAATAGTTTGCATTTTTGAAACTTCAGCAGATTTGAAGGGTTGCACAGAAACCTACAGTATTCAGAACTTTAATTTGAGCTTTTTAAGTACAGTAGAAGCCCGTTTATCCGTGACTTGATGAACCGGCACTTCTGTATAACTGGCACGCCAAAAAAAAGTCCCCATTCGATAAACCGGAACTTATCCAGAACAATAGCAGTGGAGCATTTGTAAATGCATAAATAATAACATAATAGCAGAATATTGTATTGGTACTTATTGTTAAAACTACTCTCTTGTGCTTCTCACCTTTACTAGTAGATGCTGCGCTTGAAGCCATGATGCTGCGGTTGAAATTTATAGTCTAGGAATTATTTTTAAAATGGAGCACGCCAAGCGGGTGAAAAGAATGGAGCGTGATTTTAAAGCCACACTAGTGGCAAGCCGATAACTCTAGCTGATAACCCACATTGTCGGGCAGGTGCAGTATTTCGGTTTGCTGCTGGTAGAGTCTAGGGCTATAGGTTTGCCACTAGTAAAGTCGCGCGACTTTAAAATCCCGCTCCTTTTTTTTCACCTCCATTTAAAAAAGAATTGCTGGACTGTAAATCTCAATCAGTAAAGGTGAGAAGCGTAACAATAAGTACCAATACAATATTGTGTTATTATATTATTATTTAGTCTGGTGTGTATGGTGTGTGTTAAAAGAAGTTACATTTTTTTTGTTGTGGATTTTTGGCCGTGGGCCGCCCGAATATCCGGCAGGCGCTTTAACCGGCATTGGCCAGGTCCCATGGATGTCAGATAAACAGGCTTTTACTGTACTAACCACACTGACTCATGTTGACTGATCGAATGGATACCCTTGCCGTCTCCAGGCTGAAGTGGAGAATCAATTAATCGCAGAGCGTGAGGCTGAAGTCCACAAGCAGGCTATCCTAGAGCAGGAGCGCCGAGACCGGGAGCTCGCCATGAGGATTGCACAGAGCGAATCTGAACTCATAAGTGATGAACTTCCGATGGAAATAGCAACTCGGAGGTAAGGCACAAAATAAATTTTAAGATGAGAAAAATCACCTCTCACCTCTCACTCGTCCTTATTACTGTTTATACTGAAAAAATAATGAATCTCTTCTCTTCCACAGCGTTGAAGTTAAAAGTGTTCACCCAGTGACTCCTAAGTAAGAATGCTTCCTGCATCTCATATCACACCTCGTACTCAAAATCACACTAGCTGCATGCTACAATATTATCATCTAAAACACCTTAATCACAGAGTTTTTGCAGACCAACTGCTGAGCATAGCATCTGGTGAACCGATTCTGAATCATTGCTGATTTTATGATAAACGTAAACCCGCAAAATCTTTTGAGTCACCTTGATTTGTTTTTTGCATGACTGCAGCAATCATTTGATAATTGAAAAGAGAAGAATTCCTAAGAGAAAAATGCACTTAGCCCGCAAACTGTCTGCTTGTGGGGTATCCGAAATGAGTGTACCTAGAATAATCTAACCCGTGTGTTCTGTTTCCAGATCTGGTGGAGCCCAGTCCAAAATGACAATGTATGAGTTTTGTTTACTTTGTTTCATTTACACTGCTAGCATTGGTGGTGGTCATATTGATAACGGTGATGATATATTTGGCTTTTTGGTCTCAACTAAGTGGTTTGTAGGGCCCTCCCACTTTGATGGTAACAGTCTGGTTGCGGCTGCTTGGAACACTTCCTTTCATCAAATCGTATTTGTTCTGCATAAATTTCCATGACTGTGCACCCATGCCATCTCTCCAAGCCGGTGCAAATGGGGTTGGGGTCGGAATGGCGAGCCAGAGATGGCCATTTATTAAACTTGGTATCCAGATAGGATCACATCAGTTCATATCATATATTAAAGATGATACTCCAAATGCAGAAATTCGATCAATTGTGTTTAAAAAAAATTAAGAACTTTATGAAGAACAACCCATATCTCCAATGCAGGAAGCCACTAGGGTATAAAAGAGGAGCAGATCAAGAAAGCCTACATTGTATGAGAGTAGTATCACAGAGGGATGTAAGGAGCTATAATAACAACTTGCATTTATATAGAGCCCTTCATGCAGGATAGCATTTTGCTGTGAGCTATGTAGTCTTGGGAAAGAGTGGAGTTTAAGTAGGAGGCAGACCACCTGAGTTTTGATTTCATACTGAAGGAAGGTATAGGGTGAAAAGCTTTGAGGGAAACCAGAGAGGATCAGGGAACAACAAAGAATAGTTTAATTTCTTTAGCTCACAATTTGTTCACCTCATGTTATCTAGATTGGTTGAGACTATATTTTATTGTAAAATAAAACACAAAATACTACAGATGCTGGGAATCTGAAACAAAAACAGAAGTTGCTGGGAAAACTCAGCAGGTTAGGCAGCATCCATAGAGAAAGGAAAAGGAGTCAACGTTTCGGGTCTACAACCCTTCGTCAGAACGTTCTGACGTTCTGCAGTGACAATATAGTTCTGACATTCTGACGAAGGGTTGCAGACCCGAAACGTTGACTCCTTTTCCTTTCTCCATGGATGCTGCCTGACCTGCTGAGTTTCCCCAGCAACTTCTGTTTTTGTTTTGTTGTAGAATGTTTTGTTAATCATGAACTACTGGCTACCGGAGCATTCAATATGTGTGTATTTAAAGTACTTAGTTTTGCTTCTTTTCATGATTATTGAATATCAATATGTATGTTAACATTACATCAGATATGGACTCTTAATTTCAACTCATAGTGAGACTTCAAATCAAAGTAGTATGACAAACAGGTGAGATTAAATTGCAATCCTGTGCTTTATGGTGGGCCCACAAAATTAATTTATGCCATATTCTATTCAGAAAACTCAACTCAAAACACATTACTGATCGAACATGGACTTGAGGGATCACTTCCAGCCTGCAGATCACATCCTGTGTTAAAGAAGTTCTTGATATAACAAGCCATTGCCACTAATAGTTGTGGGAGAGATAGAAGGAGCAAAAAATGATCCTACTCTATTTGTCATTTCAAATTTTTTTTATATATGACTGTCTCACTTATTTTGTTCTTTTAAAATGTAATCACTTTGTTTCCTAATAATATTATTATTAATTTTCCTGTGAAACTTAGAATCTTCATAAATTTTTACAAATAGGCTTGAAAATGCCAGTTATCTTCAATGCACCTGCCTTAGAAGCTTTCACTGGTCCAAGCAGTGACAATATAGTAATTGTACATGCCTTTCACAGGAAACCAATATGGCACAGGCATTCCATACTATTTATTGTACCACTTCTTTACCTAAGGAATACTGAGCTCATGCTCATCAAGTTTAAATTGATCTCAAATATTGGCTTTTCTGTTTTGCGAGGTTTGCAATTTCATCCATTATGTATGCAGGAGTCAGACTTGTGTGTCAGTGAATTCACTGAAGATGGCAAGAGGGATTTGGGTGAAGTGGGTCACTCATCAAGCTCACTCCCATCCTTTCCTTCCTTTTTTATCTTATGTTTCAAACGGCTTCTTTGATTAATCCTACTTCTCTACCGCACTCCGGTAACCTTTTCTAGCCAATGATTACCTTCAGTGCAAAGAAATACTTTCTGGTGTGCGTCATGAAACTGCCTTTCACAGCTCTGAACTTGTCCTCTTGGGTTATACTCTTGGTGTATCTGAAAATACTGTTCTAGGTTTATGTTATCTATTCTGAGCCGCAGATCGTTTGGATCATCTACCTTAATAAACATTTTCAGCTAGTGTTCATGAATTATGAATAATATTGATTAGGATTGTAGACTGCCTCATTAACACTCAGTATTCTTTGTGCTCTTGTAGGGATGAAATGGCCAAAGAAATGTCGGACTACCTGGCGAGGTGGGTAATGCTGCTTGAAATGTGTGTGAGAGAAGAGTAACCAGTATTAATATGACCAATTGCTATTCCTTTTTTCCTATTCCTTTTGTATTCCCACGTACAGCGGTTTACACTTATTCAGAAAATAAACTGTCAGAATTTCTATATGCAGTAAAGTCCATTTATCTGGCACTCTCGGGACCTGGCCAATGCTGGTTAAATGGCATGCCCGATATTCGGGCGACAAGTTGCCGAAAACCCAACACAAAAAAATTCACTTTTTTTTAAACATACCATATTAATAATAGACTAAATAATAACAATATTGTATGGATACTTAGCAATAAATATTGATTACAGTCTATAAACACAGCACACAATCACAAAGCGAACTTCTACAATGGCGAACGGAAGAGTTTTTTCCTCTTGAAACGGTACTGTAGCTTTTTCCTCTTTCTTTCTTTCTTTCTCTCCCTCCCTCTCTCTAACTTTCGGTTGGGTTCGGAGCCATTGAGATGCAAGACTGAACACACTCATTCAGTCTGGCATCTCAATGGCTCCGAACCCAACCTCCCTCCACTTCTCTCATTTTTCATCTAAATTAATCAACTCACACCCTCTATCTCTCCCCTCCTCTCCCCCACCTCTCTCTCCCCGTCCCACTCCTCTCTCTTTCTCCCCCCCCACTTCTTTCACTCCTCTCTCTCCCTGCCTCTCTCTCCTTGTCCCACCCCCACCAAAACAGTGTGTAAACCCACGATACAGTCAGGCTACACAGGCAATACGTAGTATCCGTCAGAGAGAGAGGGAAAGAAAGGGGAAGAGATAGAAAGAGAGAGGGAGAGAGAGAGAAGAATGAAGGAGAGGAAGAGAGAGAAAGAAAAAAAGGGAGAGAGAGAAAAAGGAGAGGGGGGAGGATAAACAGTGCCCCCTTTAAGATGAAAAACCGGAAGTGCCACTACTGGCAGCATTCAGAACTAATCGTACTGTACTCTAGTGCAACAATCGACTCATTAAATGCGCCACCGCGATTGTGCCGGATAAGATCCGGTTAATCGAATGGGGACCTTTTTTTTTAATGTGCCAGTTATACGGAAGTTACGGTTGATTGGGTTATGGATAAATGGGCTTTTACTGTACAGGTAAACCTCTATTTAGGACGGGGTTGCATTCCTGAAAAACTGTATCTAGATCAAAAAGTCCTAAATCGAAACGTGATTTCCCATGCAGTCCCATTATATAACCAAAGATGCGTTCTTTTCACAAAATTTTCGGACCTTAAACCCACTAAATAACACACAAAACCACATAAAATAACACACAAAACACACAAATTAACACACGTAGGCAAGAAGGGATACTTGGGGTAACTGTACAGTATTGTACTTTAATACTGACAAACTTTAATATAATACACTACTGGCAAACTTTAATACTTGCAGTGTGACAGTGGCAGTGGCACTTGCAGCTTCCCCACTCATCTTGATGTTGTGGAGCCCATAGCGTCTTTTAAACCTTTGAAACCACCCTCTGATGGCACTGAAAGATGGTGCTGTTGAGCCTTCTCCTTCCTGATCATTTAACTCCCTAAACAATGATTTTGCCTTCTCTTGGATAACCAGGGTGTTGAATGGTATATTACGCTGGTTCTGATCCTCAATCCAAACATTCAGCATTCTTTCCATGTTTTCCATCACATCACTCCTATGTTTTGCTAATCTGCTTGCACCTGTAGCTGTAACGTACCTTGAACTTGCCAGTATATTGTCCTTATTCTGTTTTATAGTAGCCACCATCGATCTAGCTAGCCCTAAAGCCCTCCTGACATCCGTACCTTTTTCGCCAGACTCAATGTGCTTTATCACCTCCAATTTGGCATTTAAAGTGATGACTTTGTGGGGGTTTCTGGCCGCTAGTGGTATTACCGCTGCTTATTTCACTTACTATAAATTTGGTATAAATGCGGTAGAGGCTGTAAATCACTCAAAGTTGCTTGGGAATGTTAGGAAATTACTGTAATACTGACGTGGCATGATGTCGCTTCAAAGTCAGCTGGCTTTTAAACAATGATGTGGAGACATGCTATTGGCCAGTTCAAACGCTTGGATACACCAATATTGAGCACCAATATAACACATTAGCAGCAGGTTGTGGTAATGTGAAGGTGACTGGAGTGAAGCCTTGTGTCCTGACCAGGTCCACGTTTGAGTCTTACATCTGTGACAGTCATGGATAGAGCAGCTAATAGAAGTAATTCCCCAGGATTTGTTTTTTAAAGTAGTATTAACCTTGAATGACCTTTGTTGCAAAGAATCTCTTTACCGTCACTGTTGCTACTTAAACCATATGACGTTTTTAAAACCTTAATCTATTTGTTCATCTATCACGTTGGGACTTGAATTCACAGAGTCTAAGATGACACTTTAATACAGCACTGGTGTGGGGGGGTGTTGGATTGATGGACGTGCAGTTCTTTGGATGAGATGTTAAAACTGAGGTCCCATCTGCCTGTTCAGATGAATGTTAAGGATAATAATAATCCTTGCATTTGATATGGTGTCTTATCATGCCTTTGAGATATCTAAGGCACTTTACAGAATATACTGTATTGTGAATTGACTGTATAGTTGTGGGTAAAATGTGGCAGCCAATTATGCACAGCAGTGTCCCACAAACAGTCACTTACTCGTCCACTAGTCGTCCACTTAATCCACTAGTCGTTGATTAAGTGACCAAATTATTATTTTCTTTCATTTTTAAGGGATTATCATGCTAGAAAAATGATCAGCCAATCAACTACCAACTGGGTACTTACTTACTGCTAGGTAAACGACAACAATAATAACAACAACAAAATTGCACTTCTATAACGTCTTTCACGTCAGGAGGATGTCCCAAAGCGCTGAACAGTCAGGACGGGACCCGAGCGGGGGTGGGGGGGGATCGGGGTAGGAGGAAGGGGAAGAAGAGTGGGTGAGGGGGAAGAATTAGTGGGAGAGCAGAGGCGTGAGGTAAGGAAATTTCCCAAAATTTCGCCCTGCCTGGGAATCAAACCCAGGTCCACTTGCTTGCAAGTTGAGTGTTCTAACCAGTAATCTATGACACTGCTTGAAAAGAGAAGGGAGTTTCTCCCAATGTCCTGGCCAATAATCCTGTAAATAAAATTGCTGACTCGGTTCTTGATTGTTCATGGGACATTGCCGTGCGCAATTGTGCTGCTGCTTTTGCCTACAAATACGGTCACTTAATTTTGCAGTAAATTTTGCGAAGTGCTTTGAAATATCATTCCAATGTGATTAGGCACTGCAACCAATGTGATGTTTATTATTATAATGATAATGGTTCACTAAAACTTAATGTGGTGTTGAAACATAGATCCCATGTCCTGAAAATCTCTGTGCTTCTAGAGGAATGCCTCTAGAAGAAATGAAAGGAATATGATAGTTTATAAACTGAAGGGACAGTTCAAACTGCCTGACTGAATTTCTTTGTACAACAGAAGTCCGCAGGTTCAAGCTAGCAGGGCTGCAGCTGGTTCTAAGAAGTTTGATCTCAGCAAATGGAAATATGCTGAGCTCCGAGATGTCATCAACACCTCTTGTGGTAAGCAGCCGCGCAGAGTAACTCACTTCATTATCTTTAAGCTTAAACTCATGGCATCAGGTTATTCTAATATGGGTTACAGAATGCTGGATGTAAAAATCTCCCTGGGGAAGAAGGATAATAAAGAATATCTTAGCCAAAAAGTTTCTCTTAATAATCACTTAATTGGTTAAAGAACAGACCCACTTTACAGAGCAAATTTCATTAACGTTGAATTGAAAACACTATCAAGAGCAAGATTTTTATCAAGCACTGGACTGACTGATTGTGGCTGTATTGATTTGTGTTCTGTTACTGCAGATATTGAGCTGTTGGGAGCCTGCAGAGAGGAGTTTCACCGCCGGTTGAAGGTTTACCATGCCTGGAAGTCGAAGAACAAAAAGCGCAATGCTGATGCAGAACAACGAGCTCCCAAATCAGTCACAGATTATGGTAAGCAAGCAATTGACTAAAATATCATAAATGGAGAGAGCTTTAAGTGATGTGTTCATTTATATTTGTATGAGATGCTTTATTAACTGAGGCAGTTTGCAAGTTTCCAGTGAAAGACCCACTTACAACTGGCTCTCTGTGACATTTCTTCCACCTCCCTGCCGTGCCAGTACTTCTATTTGCGGGCTTGTGTTCTTACTGTGCTCCAGAGGTCACCACAGTGCGATTGTCAGTGCGACTGGGTGTGACCCAGTCAGTAATAAATTATGTTTTAAAAATACAGTCAACTAACTTTACAGTATATTCTGTGAAGCGCTTTGAGATGTCCCAAAGACATGATAAGACACTATGTCATATGCAAGGTTTAGTATTATATTAAATAAAACACAAAATACTACAGATGCTGGAAATCTGAAGCAAAAACACAAGTTGCTGGGAAAACTCAGCAGGTCAAGCAGCATTCATAGAGAGGAAAGTGAGGCAATGTTTCGGGTCCACGACTCTTCATCAGAACTGGGGCATGTTGGGAGGGAGAGGTTTTTAAGGACAAGTTAGAGAGGGGGAGGCAGGATAAGGAAGACAAAGGAGACAAAGAAAATGATGAAGGAAAACTGACGAAGGGCCGTGGACCCGAAACGTTGACTCACTTGCCTTTCTCCATGGATGCTGCCTGACCTGCTGAGTTTTCCCAGCAACTTAGTACAATCCAGTTCTGTAGACAGCAGAAAGCACCAAGTGAAATGTTCACTAGAGCGGAGAAAGAGGATAACTGCTACATAACACCAAAAAATGTTAGTATCCGTGTTTCTGTGTGTGTGCATTTTATATTGATCAGCCTTATGGGATTTAAGTGCCACATCATGTCCAGTTTATTATTGTGGTCACGGTTTGATTCCAGTCGTACATTTTATGTACATTGTTCAGAAGGTCACCTTTGATCTACATGTTTCACTAACAGCTCAGCAGAATCCAACTCAGTTAGCACCCCGGCAGCAGGAGATCAGTCAGAATCGCACACAGCGCTACTTCCGGATCCCATTCATTCGCCCGGCTGACCAGTACAAGGAGCCCCAGAACAAGAAGAAAGGCTGGTGGTATGCCCACTTTGACGGGTCGTGGATCGCGCGCCAGATGGAACTGCACCCAGACAAGCCACCCATCTTGCTGGTAGCTGGTAGGTACTCTGAGGAGCAAGCTCACAAGCTGTTCATTCATATTTGTGCTTTGTATAAGCTTGGCGTTCCAAGCCTTGTACTGGGTGGGGATGGTCCGAGTCAAACACTAAGGGTCCAATTTTGCACTATTTAAAAGTGACTTCTTAATAGAGAATTCACAGCATGTGGAAATGCCAGGTCGGGCCTATATGTTTTGGAGCAGGGCTCCCCTGACTCTGTGTTGTGTATGATGCACTTTCCATGACTCACTCAATGTTCCTTAGTTGAAAAATCCAGTTAAGAACTAATGGGAAAAATGGACACAGTTCTGCGAGAAAGGGTATTAAATCATGCAATTATACTACACATTTACTTGAAGCCCAGATTATGCTGAGGCTGGGTTCCATGGCAACCAGGACAGTGCAGAGAGAGTACCCTCTGCCTGAGTTGTCTTGAAGTCGCCATTTATGAAACTCTTCCCATAGTGAGAAGCAGTGTGGAGAAATGGCTCTATGGATGGGATGAGCTGTGCACCAACAGTAGCCAGAAATCCTGGGAGTCCAGCCTCTTACTCCACAAATTGCTGCCACGACACTCCCCACTTTGAAGACACCAGCAAAATCTCTTGTCCTGGAGTCTTTGGAGACAGCAGAGCCTCCTAGTTTCTGCTACAGCCAAAGTTGGAGATGCTCCCAGCAATATTGTCAGCTCAATACAGCAGAATGTGTTTCATAGTATCGGGCGGGAGATGATGTAATTGACAATATGACATTCCCCTTGACCAGGCCGTTAATGTGACTAGATTTCAGGTTTGAATTGTTCAGAACAAAAGAATGTGTGGTGCGCTTGGGAACCAGAATTTTAAAAACTAAGTTTTAGCCTTGAGGTCATTGCCTTTATTTTAGAAAGCTTTTCTTTTCAAGAATTGGGGAAAGTGATTTCGAAGTTAAGACTGAATTGAAAAATTCTGCACAATTCTGCTCGGTCTTAAATTTTAAGACGGTGTGTTGTAAGACCAGGAGGGATTTAGGGTTCCAGTTCTCTATATGATCCTAATTACACAATTCTCTGTGTTATTCTCTGCTCGAATGCTATTTCTGCAATCCAAATAAAATGTTTCTAATTCATCCTTTACGGTGCATTTTAGGAAAAGATGACATGGAGATGTGTGAGCTTAACCTGGATGAAACCGGTCTGACTCGGAAGCGTGGAGCTGAGATTTTAGCCCGGCAGTTTGAGGAGATCTGGGAGCGTTGCGGCGGAGTGACATATCTGCGGAATGCCATCGAGAGCAAGCAGGCCCGGCCAACCTATGCCACAGCCATGCTCCAGCACCTCCCACTGTAGAGTCCACTAGTTTCAATAGCAACTAGAGTTGGTGGCGTAGAAAATCCTTGTAAATGGAGCAAAGGGAAGAATACTTTATTCCCGATCAAATATTCCCCCCCCCCCCCCCCCCCCCCCGGAGCTTGAGATAAATAGTTTATTGGCTTGAGAATCTATCAGCACCTGGAGGCCAATCACTAACAAATGAAACCAGACTAGTAAAACTTCACTTTCAGACATAACGGATTGGTTGGTAAATGTATAAATAATTTATAGGTTTGATTTCTGTGGCAAATTAAATATTCAGCTGATGTAACCATTGACTTTGATTGATGAATTTTGCTGTAAAAAGGCACAACGGCTGTTTTATTAACTTTTAGTTATAAAGAGAGACACCCATTGCACTACTGTTCACCCAAATGTGAGTAGTTTAAGCTCCATTGCAGTGCAATAAACTACATAATCTAGCTTTATACTTGATGCTACAGTTTTCCGAAACCGTTAAATCTAACTATTCAAATGCAGTAAACATCTCGGGACCAATCCATGGTATTACAGCAAAGTTCTACAATTCAGCTTTATTTCAAGCCCCGGGATTCACATAAACATAATCATGTTGAAGCCATTTGACATGTATGTATTTCATTAATTGTAGGGCTTTGTTTTGTTAATTTCTAATTTTGTGATGTTAAATTTGTGTAGTGAAGTCTTTTTTTTTAAATGCGCTCTGTGATAACTGGACATGTAGACCACATTACAAAGCTCAGTCTCTGCATTAATAATTTAATGTCTTAAAACTGGAACTGTGAGGCCTTAGGATTAAGTATTCTCATTGGACCAAGAGGTTCCTGGCCCCGGTTGGTAACATTTGTGTTAACAGGAGCAGAAAAGCTGCCAAGTAATTTGTCAGTCAATATCTTTGCCAGCTTTCACTCCAGACAATAGAGGAGACAACGACTTGGTAAAAATAAATTTTAATGATCTTTCAGGATTGTTTCAGAGCATAAAGGAAGATGTTTTTACATGTAGATGTTCACTGCTTATTAGATAATACTAGTAATTGTTTTCCTTATATATGCCTGCACATAGCTAGCCTTGCTCTCTCACCCTCTTTCTCATGCTTGCTCATGCT
The DNA here is from genome assembly GCA_035084275.1 of Hydrolagus colliei. Classification (NCBI taxonomy): domain Eukaryota; kingdom Metazoa; phylum Chordata; class Chondrichthyes; order Chimaeriformes; family Chimaeridae; genus Hydrolagus; species Hydrolagus colliei. Next base: position 82,390,514 of record CM068744.1, on the reverse strand, counting down.
CACTCATTCTATTGTAGTCTCTCTCTCTTTTAGCCTCTCTCTCTTCCTCTATCAGGCATTTTGCTAATTTGTCCTCTGTTCATCCTCTCAAATTCTTTCACGCTCTTGTCCCTGCAACTCAACGAAACACTTGCACAAGATCTGTATGTTCCTCCCAGTGGTGTTAGTCATACCTTGTTGCCCTTAAGAAATGTGGGCAAGGTAGGGCTGCAAGCAAAAGCCTCTTGGTAGCAAAACTGGCAGGATCTGGGCAGAATGTTTTCTAATGAGGAACGCTTGAAGGTGTTGTGAGAACGTAGGAGACATAGCCTATCCCTGCACTGTGTGCCAACTGTGGTCAGATCTGATTAGTTTCTGTTTTATTTGTCACACATCATGTGTTATGTAGAACATTATCCCAGCCTGTGTTTGACAGATACCCTACAAGTAACCCGACGGCAGTTTGGAAACTGTTCACAGACTGGTTATTTATTTATGAATTTCAACTGTACGAGTGATCAGAATCCTCTAATAATCTGATCCCGTGTCCTTTCCTACAACCGTTGATATAATTTCTGGTATTTTCTGGACTAGTTGGATCACGTCTCTTGCAGGACCTGCATATTTGTACCTTTTTTGATTTTGATTTGTCTCCAAAACACTGATTCTCAACTGATGACTGATGTACTGATACTATACAGAAAATAAAACACAAACCTTATCATGGCTCGTGGAACAGCTTGCATTTGCTAGCTCATTTATTTCAAATTCCTCCTGATAGCACCATCGGAAAGGGTTGCTCCCCTCACTTCCAATGTTGTCTTCTCAATGTTCAGTCCACCACATTGAACCACAGATCAACCAATCTGCCTTTTAATTCAGGAGGTTTGACGGTAGTATAGCATTTCAAACATTTGTGTTGCTTCACAGCCCAGTGAGATCCGAGTTACAGATGTGCTCAGGGATAAGGGGTACAGTATATTGTCCTCTTGAGATACAAGGCATCAATTCCCTACCACCCACCACAAAATGAATGTACACTTTATGTATCCTATTGAAATCAGTGAAAATAGGAATATATATTCCCTTCAAATCAGTTTATTCAGATTGGTCCATGACTCTAGTTTGTCCGGATCATCAGTGTATCATGACTACAAACTGTGACTAGTATTAAACTAGCTAATCCTCCACTGCAAATAAAATTCTGTTTTGATTAAAGAACTAATCACAGTTTGATAATGTTCACAGGCTGAGTTGTAATCACAAGGTCAATATTCCCAGCACAGATATTATGGCTGAATGGTCTTCTGTGCTATCAATTTCAATAGTTTGATATTCAAAAAGTAAACTTGTATATGGATAAGAGTAGGAGAAATAGTAATATTCAAGTAATGGTGCAAGGAACGCAGCTCTATTTGTATTGTTTTGATAGCACTTTATTTGGTCTTAAATACAAAAAGATATGCACTAATGTAGTTGACAAGTCACTTGCTTTAACAGATTAGATAACACAGCATAAATTTGTTTTTTAAATTAAAACGTAACTATTTTTCAGAATGGCATTCAAGGATAAATAATGTATTTAATTTATTATCGGAGCCATAGAGACTATTAGAGAAAACAGCAGCCAAGAGCATTTCCAGAAATATAGTAGTCAGAAGTCCTACCTGGGATGTTTGTATTTACTCTTGGACATTGCAGTGTAATGTGCGCTCTGCACAATCCCATCTATTTTATAATTTCAGTTAAAAGTACACTGAACTTGTGGGTAAGAGAATAAGCCTTTACATGGGTGGAGAGATCTCTATCACATGCAATCTATAGAATATCCAATACAAGGGGGTAGCAGAAATGCGTGAATACTGTACAAAATTCACATTTCAACAGAGAAAGGCGCAGAGACACAGAATGAGAGCAAGGACTGGCTGGGTGCACTATTCAGTCAATTTATGGTTCAAGCTAAATCTGTCCTTCAAACCAACAAATGCAATGCATGTAATGAGGCTGGGCAGTCAGCCTCCTCAAAGCTGAGGGGAAAGATTGATGGTTCAAACTCCCTTTGCTTTCTGTAAAGAGGGAAAACTTAATAGTACACAGAAACCATTGGAAATATGAGCTTTTACTCTTTTATGTACTTTATGTAGACACAAAGTACATAAAACAGTTTTATTTTCAAGTATCTCAAACTTAAGATCATTCTCTACTATTTCACAAAACGTTAACATTGGATAATCCTAATAATCCTTACATTTGATCTAGCACTTTTCACGTCTTCTAGACATCTCAAAGCGCTTCATAGAATATACTGTACTGTAAACTGAATTGACTGTATATTTGTGGGTGAACACGGCAGCCAATTATGCACAAACAGTTGTGGATTGAATGACCAATTTATTATTGGGTTTTTGAGGGATTACTAAGAGGTATGTGGAGTAAGGAAACTTGCCCAAGGATTCACCCTGCCTGGAATCAAATCCACATTTCTTGCTTGCAAGACGAATGCTCGAACCACTGAGCTACAGGATTCCACCACTAAGATATCATCGGATATTAAACAGTGAAAAAACCACAGTGATTCAACACTATAGTTCTGCCTGCTTATTTGGTGACTTATAGATTGTTTTGCTCAAAACCAAGTCTTTAGGTTTTTCAGAAATCTTAAGGAATCACATTGTTGGTAGAAGCTGAATGAATAGTGATCTGTACTTATGTCATAAAAAGTTATTCAAGCTTCTCATATTTGGCTCTAAAATTGCTTCTTAAAATGTCATAAATAGAAAATTCTAACCACATGGATGTTTTTTTTCAAAATTGAGTATTTTCAGCCCCTTTCCCGTATATCCTTATATTAGATATACACTGTGACCAAAAAGTCATGATACCATTACAATGTCTAATAGATCTTAAAGAATTTAGAATATGTTTTAGATAATGGCTCTTTAAATGTAATTTTGTTGTTGTTGTAGATATCACAATCTATTGTCACCATACATATATATATAAACAGTATATTTATATCTCAGATATAGTTGTACAGCACATGCCTGGTAATAACTGCCAAAAATGCAGTACATAGAGAATAGTGGAGTATATAATTGACTAAAGCAAAGGGTTAGCTTGAATTCTTGGGTTAAAGCTGATGTTCAGAAATGGTTATTTCAATGGAACGTTCATTTTGCCACCTTGGGGGAAGACTTAAATTAGACTTTCTGTACTCAGGTGATTTCGGTAATTCCCAAAGCTGTGAATAAACAAATTAGTAGCATTTGATCACATGGACAATAATCATTCGATTTCTCCAATCACTCGAGCTGGCTCCTGGAATTGGAAGATGGGAACTGCTGGTAAGCGCTTTTTTAGAATCTGATAATAACAATAATAATAATCCTTGCATTTGATACAGCACTTTATCTCATCGTTGAGATGTCTCAAATCGCTTCACAGGGTATACAGTAAAGTGTAGTGAATGTGCATTTTGTGGGCAAAACGCACCAGCCAATTGCGCACAGCAGTGCTCCACAAACAGTTGTGGATTGATTGACCACATTATTATATACATACACATTTGCGGATATCACGTACATGCACACACACATAATATACAATACACACACAGATACATATTTACAGCATTTTCTGTGAAGTGTTGTGACTAGGCAAAATATGCTAACTAGCACTTGAAGCTGGAATACCAGTAGCTATTTATGTGGATAAATAAAAGTAATGCACATGAACTTGAAATATGGAGATGATTCCAAGAGGGTCCATTAGTTGTTAGCTGTGGGTCACAATCACTCATTGCTGTTGTGAAGGCTGTAGAAACAGCCTTCACAACAGGGATGGTCAAACTGATGGGCCTTCAAATTGGTTTTGAAGGGAATAAGAAAGGGCCTCCAGAAGAGAGCTGCAGAGAGTGGAGGCAAAGTGGCTGATTGGTGGGAAGCAAAGAATGAATGGATCCAGCAGGCCAGAGCTGATGGAGCAGAGTGAGTTACAAGGTCAGTAGCATTTAAAGAAAGAACAAATATCTTGAAGGCAATCCACTGGGGAATTGGAAGCCAAGTGAGGCTGGGGGTGATTGGGTCAGGGGAGGATGTGGGCTGAAGAGTACTGGACAATCTGGAGCTTGTGGAGCGTGGGAAGCTAGCAAACAAGAAAAATTAGGGGAGTCGAATGTGTAGGTGACAAAGGTGTGGATGAGGGGTTCTGCCACATTGGGGTGAGGTATTGTTGAAGACTGACAACCAGTGAAGGATATGTGAGCAAATCCAGTATTTCAGATTTTTGGTTTCGATTACAATTAGTTTTTTTCTATTCTATTGTTTGGAATTTGCTGGTCAGGGAAGGATTACTACTGAACAAACCATCTGAAATACAACACCTTTGGGGAATTAACAAGCTAAGCTTTACTGTTCTTTGTGTCTCAGCTTCACAAAAGTGCAACTCTGCTCTTTCAGGACCTTGTTTTGTATGTGGGAAATAAAACAAGACAATTGTCCTTTTGGTTGACAGTAAGAGATATAGAAAATAATTGGAACTAAGAAACTGTGTGCAAAACAATGGTAATGTAAAGATCTGTCACTAGATCTTACCTCTTTGTACTGTGGACAGTGTCCGAATCGAACCGTTTTTGACACTAGCTTGCCAGACCCGGATCTGTAAGGAGTTCTGGTGACCTGTGCAAAGTACAACATACAATGAGCTACTTTCTCATTAGCATTCAAATAGTGCAGGACCAGAGTTCAATAGCTAACATTAGATATGCTTTTAATACTCCTATAGATTGAAAAAATAATGTTAGAACGAGAAAGAAATACTCCGGAACATATAACCAACAGATTATGGATCCAGTAGCTCAGTGCCAGCCAGTTTTTATGTCCCCATCTCAACTATTACTTCCGTGAAATGCTTTCATGATGAAGGAACTCTGTACACTATCACTTTGTTTCTGATGCTGTATTTACTGTCACTGTCTGACAATTGTCATTCTTATCCAAACCATACAGCAAACATCAGAGTGAATTCAGGAATGGGAGCTTTGTATTGATAATATGGGCGCATCCGTTGAATTCTCCACTGTACCTTAGATTATACGTTAAGGTGTCTTCAATAAAAAGCCTCCTGATTGATATCAAAAAGACCGCTTTTGAATTCCCTTGCATAACGTTGAAGAATAAAAATGACTTCTTAGAGAAGTTCATGCAAACCCACTTGGCTCCTGTCATGCAAACTTATGGCAGTCGTTTCGCAAACCCACCCCCCTCCCACTCTTGCGGACTGACTGGCACTGTGAGGGGAAAAATGGAGATGAATCTAGGTATGGTTGATGAGAGCTAGTAGCAAAGTAGATGGAGTTAGATTGAATTTTGAAAAAAAACTTTGAGAAAAAAAACTCCCACAAGAGATTACTTTATAAATGATTCCTATCTCTATGCCATCAGGTTTCTATGAAGATTAGTAATAGGCTAGAGGAAGAAAAGGAACTAAGATCATAGGATCTTGGAAAATTGAAGGTTCTAGATATTCCACACATATCAGGATCTCCACATTGCATTGTTCACAGAGAATCAAACGAGTGATTCCAGTCACAAGGAATAAACAGGAGTGATTTTAGTCACACGGAATCAGAAAGAATGATGCCAGCCACAAAGTAGTACAGAAAAGAGCAAACAAGTAGATAGCAAAGTAATGGTTTTTCATTTTTTTCTACAAAGGTGTAATGAGCTATAACGTGTGGATCACCTTTGATTAGAAAACCAAGCTGCTGTTTTCAGTCCTCTGCTTTCAGAGGGTATGCCCAACATAACTCAAACCAAATTATTCATCTGAATTAATCAAATGCAAGGTTCAAACAAGTGATCAAAGTAGAGTATTACAATGTATTGATGGGAAGTAACACTGCTTTCAAGTAACGAGAAACTTCATCTCAATTTGAAAATCGATACCTCTGATAAACTGTAATATTCTGGTTTATCCTATACATCTCTGTCAACACGACTGGTAGGATTCTGTGTTCTGTTTTAACTGCTAACTGCAGTTACAATTGTTCCTACTCTAACTATGCAGTGACTTTGTATTATTTTACATTCTCTACATAGAATTGCAAACAGTGATACTGCACATAAATAGGCCATTTGCCCCATCCAGTCATGCCAGTGTTCATATTCCACACTATCCTCTACCCTCTCCTATACCCATCTATTCCCTTGCCCCTCATCTAGGCATAATGTTTCCTCTTAAATATTTTGCTGCTTTTAGCTTCAACCACAGTTGGTAGCAGGGAGTTCCACATACTCACCACATGAATACGTTCCTCCTAAAATTATCTACTGGATCTACCTTTTGTTATATTGTAGGCAGGTTTCTAAAAAGAGTTTTCTCTGCAGATATAAAAGGGAGATTGTCTCTTGTGTCCATTGTTAACTCCTCAGTTCGCAAAACAAAAAAGCTCAAAAAGAAAATTCTTCCTGCTGGAAAACAGAAAGCTAAGCAATTTATGGTTTATAATTAGAGGAAAAGCAAAAGGAGCCGAAGGAGATGGAAAGAAGAAGATGACACAAAGGAAAAAAAACACTGATTGTGGTTACCTCGTGGCTGAGGTCTACATGTTCAGACGTTCTCCTTAACCCTTGAGGAGAGACTTGTGAAAATGGAGGTGCAGTAGGTAGGATGCAAGGCAAGCTGTGAACCTCTGTAAGTTGCTGCCCCTCGGGTGCATTTGGCTTCTCGTTTTCAAAAGCCTGGTTAAGGCTTGCCCTATTTTCTACTCCGCAGAGGCTTTCACTGTGTCTAAGTTACAGAACAGATTGCGAATTCTTCTGAAATATTGTCAGAGGGGGAAAAAACTGGGGGAAAAATAACATAAAAAATGCAAGAGACAAAGCAAAAGGCACACTTTTGAAACAAAATGAATGTTTGAAAAAGTTTTCTTTTTTAACGTACAAAAAACCCAAAGCTTACAGAGAATGATCCCTCGTGTTTTTCTCCGGTCTACACTTGTAAAATATCTTTGCTGAGATGATAATAGCAGTGGAAACAAGGAACACAAAACCAAAAATGGACATGATGGTAACCAGAGCGATTAGTGGCTCGTATGCAAACGCAGTGCAGCGCTCTCCTCGATATAGCCAGTTGGAACCTACATAGCATCTGAAATTTGGAAGATAAGAATTAGCTTGGCAAAACTATTGTTCCAGTCAGCATTTTCACATTGAGCAACACAACCTCTGCTACACACAGCCAAACTCCCAGCAAAGCCAAAGAGATGCCCAAGAACTAATGGGACGAAACACTTCATGATGACCTCATGATGGGTCTAATTTGTGGGGTTCTTAACAGGGTTCTTCAGCAAGGAATAATAATAAAAATCCTTACATTTGATATAGCATCTAATCACATCTTCAAGGCGTCTCAAGGCGCTTCACGGAATATACTGCAAAGTGAATTGATTATATTTTGTGGGTGAAACGCTGCAGCCAATTGCACACAGAGGTGTCCCACAAACAATCATGGATTGACTGCATGGCCAAATTATTATTTTTCTGGTTTGTTTCTTTTGAAGGGATTATTAACCCCAAAAATGTGATCTGCCAATTGACTAACAACTTGGTTACTACTGCCAGGTAAACATTTCACCTGAGAATTACCCCAAGGCCTCTCGCTTGCAAGGCGAGTGCTCTAACCACTAAGCTACAGGCCGTTTGCAGCCAGCACACTGCAAATCAATGTGCATTAATTTTTTTAATCCATTTGAACAGGCAGTCAAGACTTCAGATTAGTGCCTCTGAGAATATAGTGCTATCACACCAATACACCAGAGTCTCCAGTCTCCAATCTTCCTTGGAGGAAGCCCCAAGGCGCTATACAAGAACTTACAATACAAAGTTTCTATAAAAGTACCATCTTGTAGAATTGTGCACCTTACTTTTAGTGCTCATTACAAACCTGCAGACAGCTCCCTTCTCAGGAATGATTTCACATATGCCATTGTTAAAGCAGTAGTTTGGTTTGAGGCTGCAGATGCTCTGACAGGGCAGCCCATCCACACTGATGAACCCAGGATGACAAACACACTGGGCTTCTCTTGTCCATCGGTTGACCAGACACTTAGAGAACTCGTTACATGCCTGGAATTTACAGGGGTTAGCTTGGTCAGCTGAAAAAAAATTGTTAAATAGATTTTAGAGTGTATTACATAGATATTTATACAGATCTGTCACCTTCAATATTCCAGTACAACATCTAAAGCGCAGAAAGCCCCACTTAAGCCCCACTGGTCTTATAATCTTTCCTAATGGATCAGTAAGTAAAGGCGCAGCCCAGTGCAAGCAGACTGGGAAGTTCCCAGATTCGAGCGCATGTTTCTGTTTACCCAGCAGCATGTAGCAACACAGTTGCCAGTGGATTGGCGGATTGCTTTTCCGGGGTGCAATAATCCCTTCTCAAAAAAAATTGGGTCACTCGATCATCGCAATTAATTGGCTGATCAAGGATTCTTTTTATCATTATATATCTTCACCAAGGTACCAGAGGGTGGATACAATTCATCTCATAGCCCCTGGGCTTGGGACATAAAAACATGAGCCACTATTCTTACTATTGATAGCTATCCAGTGATCCCTGTTGTGTGCAATTTAAAAAATATATAATCTTAATTCAGAGACCATTATTTTTCATGGTTCTTTAAGGAAGAGGCTTCCAAATTAAAAATGAATTCAATAATTTGGAAATTCTGCAAGAATCATAAATTATATATTTAAATGTTTAAGGCATTTTTGGACTGTGTGTTTCAGTACTTCACATCACGAGCTAATAAATTTAAATACTCTTGTTCTAATAAATAGCATTAGAGATCACCATTGGCAGCACAGCAACTCATGGAAAGCGAACTAACCCCCAGGCGCTGTGTATTCATTTACCTGGTTCCACATCCAGAGAATATCGGTCTATTTCCAGGTTATTCTTCCAGGAAACAGCATTACAGAAGTCCTCCAAAACACGGTAGACTGCTTGAGTGACATTGTACGGCACAGATTTGGCAAACTTCATTTTGCTGTTGACAATAACGCTGCCATTTCGAAAGTTGAGTACCTCCAGTTGTCTGAATCCAGTAAGATTGGTTTGAAGATAAGGAAGTAACTGAAAACGAGGCACATGGTGATGATTAAACACTTCCATCATATCTCACAGGCTATTATCAGATATCAAGACTAATAATATTACTAATTAACATGTAATTTTCCTTGTCAAAAAAATCTGTCTAGAGGGTAATTTGTAATATCAAATCAATTTGTGAATCACAGATCCTGTACATAACTAGATATGTCTGAGGTTGACATTCTATATCTCCTCTCAGAAGTCAATCATTCACAGGGCACCCAGAACCTCTTTTGACCTGAATCTGGTTTTACAGGAGCCCCGTATCAGGACTCTGAACTCATAAAGTCCAGGCTGACACTCCAATGCAGTGCTGGGGGAGCGTTGATTTGTTGGAGGTGTTGTCTTTTGGATGACATGTTAAATCAAGATCCCTTCTGCCTGTTCAGGTGTATGTTAAAGATTTGAAAAGGGAAGGGAGTTTCTCCCAGTGTCCTTGCCAAAAGACCCCCAGATGAAACTGATCATTCACTTTATAGCTGTGTGTAGGATATTGCTATGCCCACATTCACCAACAAAGATGCACAGTCACTATATTTCTTGGTGAATCCTGTGAAGCTCTTTGAGATACCTTCATGATGTAAAGGACACTATATCAAATGCAATTTTTTTTATTATTAATAAATTTGAACTAAGTGCAATCCATTAGAAATGGAGCAGGAAAAGGATTTCGGGTGAATATCGATCAGTTGCACTTGACTGTTAACTGCTTGTAAATATGTATAATAATATTAATCTTACATTTGATACAAGGCCTTTCACATTGAGAGGGTGTCTCAAAGTACTTCATAGGATTTACTGCAAAGTAAAGAGCAAAATACGAAAGAAAACATAGTAACGCAGAAGACTCACCAGCTGACGGAATTCCTGTTCCAGCATTTTGTACTCTGGGGAACTCTTATTGAAAAGATCATCGGAAAACATCATGTTGGTAAACCTCAAGCTGAAGAAGACTACAAGTTCCCTGCCTTTGGCTGGGGCAACCGTTGTCAAGGAGCTTGTTGTTAAATACTTCAGAGAAGATGACGCAGTGGAATAAACAACAGGACTCCTCTCAACACTCGATTGAATTGGTTCAGAGGGTGACAGTAAGGCTGGAAGAACAATTGTAGTCAGTCTATTTGGAAAATCAGTGGATGGGTCCAGAGGCTTGATAGCCGCTGCGAATGGTGAGGAAGACATGAATGGAGCGGATGCTGTTTCTAATGAAGATGGTGTAGATGTTATCAGGGGCTGCAAGGTGTCCGTTGTCAAAGAGGCTTCATTTGGGATTCGTGAGCTGATAGGAAGAGGATCTGCCAAAGAAGCAAAGTAGAATTCTGAACTGTATGGAATGTTGGGATCCTCCGATGATAATGAGGAATGGTGTCTACACTGCCAACTGACTCAGAGGCTCCTGCAGCATAATGAGCCGCAACAAAGTTATTTACAATGCAGAGATATTGTCAAAGGAAACCAGTGAAAGTGAGCAACTCAAGCATAACTGAGAGTGTGACCACATCAAATCACAGTACAGTAATTGTAGATAATAGCAGATGAATGAATAGTTTATGGGATGTACAGGAGCTTCTTTTTGATCAGCTAGATGTCTGACAAATGCGGAAACTCTTAAGTTTAAGAGTATCCAAACCAAACTTAGACAGTGTTGGATAACCCCTGATACAGTTTACCCATCGCCATTGCTCATGTCTACAACAATGAGTGCTATTCATTCATACTATGGACCAAGGCAGTGAGCTCTCCAACACGAACAGCTGGGGTTACTATGTAGCAATACACAGGATGACCCTGACTCATTTCCTCCTCCACCACCCTAGCCCAGAGATGTAGTGCCAATACTGCCACCATCAACTCAACACAGACCTGTGATTGAATTTATGATTTTCCGGCTCAGTGTGGCTTCTGACAAATGCTGATCTGTGTCTTTCCTGGCTGAGCCACTGGGAGAAGATAATGGCACATAGTCTTTTGCAAAATATGTTCTAAGTATTAATAATCTGCGGCTGGCTTTCAGAGTGAACTTCATAGGGAACTTACTTATTTGCTTGCTGTATCATTTAGTAAAGTATCATCTAGTCAGGGATTGACGTGAACTTTTCGTCAAGGATCTTGACCATCTCATATCGAGAGGATGTTCTGAGCTGATAGACCTGAACTGACACTTTGAATTGTTATATACCCTGTCAGCAGCATGCTCCCCCAGCACTTTAGGGAAGAGTGTTGTTATTGATTGATACAAAACAAGCTTATGTTAACTTATTTGTTGCTGTGAACAGCATCCTGAATTCATAATGTGTTCCTTGTTAGATGCAGCAAACAAAAATTAAATGACTTACATCATTGTACATCATTGTATAGTTATACTAGTTTGAAAAAGTTTGTACAGTATGAAGCTTCTCCCCATTTCCTACATACAATATGATAGAATTTACATTGATATTTTTGTAGTGCTTTTCATGTCGGGAGGATGTCTCAACACTTACTAAGGGGTATAACTGATTTAGAAAGGGATGAGGTGGGCAAATCTCTCTGATGGTCATGTTTCGTTGCACTTACCCCATGTCACACAGTAAGGTTCCCAGGCCACCACTGTATAACACAATCAAATTTACATTCATACGGTGCCTTTCATAGCAGGGGGATGTCCCAATCCTACCTGGGCACCCAAGATGGGGATGGGAGCCGAGTCAGTGGAATGAAATGGGGAAAGATAACCGAAAGCGCGGTCATTTGCTCTGTTTACCTTCAGTCACACTTTCACCAGTTGTGGGTGGTGATGTCCAAGTTGTCCTTGTGGTGGTCCCAACCTCTTCTTCCTCAGTGTCTGCTCTGATTATGTTTTCCCCAGGCCCTTCATGGAACTCTGTGGCCACTGCCCCACTGCCCTGCAACTCCTCCACCGAAACTCCTGGCACTGTATTAGCTCCAGGCTCATACTCCACAATGAATGGATGCATGGCACGGTGACCGGAACTACCAGACTCATCCACTTTACCAATAAGGTCTGACTCCATATTCATCTCATCTACGTGTGGAATGATCTGCTGAATGTAAGGGGGTAATGTATTGGCCTCCTGTCGCCCTCCTACTATTTCCGGGGAATATCTGTCCAAGTGCTGCTCGTGACTAGATGGTTCTGTAGATGAAGGCAACATGTCACTGCTAAAATTGTCCAGAATTTCAGGTGCATCAGGTTGTGGCTCAGTGTTAGCCGCTGGTGGAGAGACAGAGCCTTTTGTGTTATCAAACGTTTCTGCAGTAAAAGCTGGCTCTGCCTCTGCCTCCTCTAACCCGGAAGTAGATGATTCAGTGTAAAGAGTGGTCTCACTGTCAGTATCACCGCTCCATATGCCTATTTTAGATTCCTCTATGTGCTCAGTACTGGCTGGTTGTGAGGTGTGCACAGACACGCTACTGATGGTCGGATTATCACTTTGAGGGACATTGTTGTAATACTCATCCAGAGGAGCAATGCTGCTAACATCATCTTCTGTTTCGTGAACAATTTCTACTTGCTGTGTATGTTCAGACTGGGTAGTAAAATAGATGGCATCTTTAACTCCAGAAGCAGTTATTTCTGCTTCCACAGTTTCAGTTTCTTGACCTGGTCGGGCAGTAATCGAGGCCACTGTACTAAATGTATCTTCCTCAGGATTAATGACAATTTCCATTTTTTGTACTGATTCAGCCTGTGAAGTGGGAGACACTGGGTTAGTTTCCATTGCTCCGGCAGTAGCTACTTCTGCTGACTCAGTAATAGCTACTTCAGTTTCCTCTTTGGCTTCAAGATGATCAGTAACTGTAGTTGTGGTATTAATATCAACTTCACCTTCAGTAGTAATTATTTCATTTTCCGGTCCAAGTTCAGGCTGTTCAGTAACTGTGGCTGAGGTAATAAAAGTACTCTCATCTTCAGTAATAATTACTTTAGTTTCCTCTTCTGGTTCAGGCTGTTCTGTAACAGTGGCTGAGGTGCTAATAATACTTTCATCTTCAGTAATAACTATTTCATTTTCTTGTACAAGTTCAGGCTGTTGAGTTACAGTGGCTGAGATAATAACTTCAGTAATTACTTCATCTTCAATAATTTCTTCAGTTTCCTCTTCAAGATGGGGCTGTGCCGGGGGAGAGGCTGTTGTACGAACAGTACCCTCATCTTCAGTGATAATTATTTCATTTTCCTCTTCATGTTCAGACTCTTCAGCAGCTGTGGCTGAGGTAACGGCAGAGCTCTCATCTTCAGTAATAATTACTTCAGTTTCCTCTTCAGGTTCGGAATGTGCAATGGGAAAGGCTGTTGTAGTAACACTACTGTCATCTTCAATAATAATTACTTCATTGTCCTCTTCTGGTTCAGGTCGTGCAGTGAGAGAAGTTGAAGTACTTAGAGTTTCCATATCTTCAATAGCGTAATTTTCCTTCTCTTCGATAATAGTTTGCGGTTTGGTGGGTGTAGCTAGGTATCCAACAGCGCTGCCCTCCTCTGTAATTGAGAGACCGCTAGTGGACACAGAGCTACCGACTGACTCTTGGCTTACACTATTGTTCTGATTCTTGACCTGAAGGGTAGAGGTCTCTTGGTCTGAGCTTGTTAATATCTCTGATTCGATGTTTGGGGAAGCAGACATTTCAACTGTTGCTTTGAGATGACTTAAAGGATCAATAATAGATTCCAATGAAAATGAAGCAGACAGGGTTGGGGGTATCTGGGTAGCTGTCTGCACTGTCATGTCAGCAGGACTTTCATTAATAGGAGCTTCTATTTTTTCTTCAAGTGGAGTACTTACAGTCTTCCCACTTTGAAAATCCTCCACAAATCCTTCAATGGAGAATCGACTTGATTTAGTAGATGGATATTTAGCATTTAAACCATTATCCTAAAAAAGATAAAATATGCACATTTTCAGAAATCATATGATTTTGTTTTGAAGCTCACAAGAAGCAAAACTAGTATTTTTCTTACACTATAATAGCAAAGGACAATTTAATGCACAGTTCTAAAATGAGCATGTTATCATGCATCAGGTAATCATGTTTAAACATAATTCGGCTCCCCCACTAACTCTTCCCCCGCCCCTTCCCTCTACCCTTCCCCCCCACCCCCCCTCGCTCGGGTCCCGACCTGACTGTTCAGCACTTTAGGACATCCTCCCGACGTGAAAGACGCTATATAAGTGCAATTTTGTTGTTGTTGTTAAACAGAAATTTATATCACTGACATTTACCTTAACGTATGAAGAAAATAAAAATCTAAGCACTGAAATTTGGCACCTGGTAAGTCCTAAATGCTTTTAGCGCAGTTACGGACACATATTTATGGTTTGTGATTACCTAAGTATTTTGAGATGTTTGGAGTGGTACATTATCAAGTGTAGTTTTGTTACCAAGTCAAGTCGAAAAGAGATCAAATCGAATGCCTTAATATTGTGATATTGGCTCTTATTTCATCACACGTTTCAGGCACCTTTTGATGCATCTCAATAGCTCCTGAAAAATGTAGTCTAGGGTGTTTTAATCTTGTTGACTCTATGATTTCAACCCTGCTTCAGAATAAGTTGTTCGGAAGATACTATTTTCTCGGTTTGAAACAAAATAGTTTCCAATCAGAGACTTGGCAATATCTCAGTGTGATGTGTTGATAATTGGGACATTGATGTAGAATTTTTTATCTTTTATTCAAGGTATATAGGTATTAATTGTTCCAGCATGAAACTAGTACCACTTTTAATACATGGCTGTGTTGCACACAGTGTGTTAACTATGGGAGTAAATTTGTGGCATTGTATAACAGTTTCTGAAAAATGTTTGGATGTTCATGACCAAGGGTCAGAAAATTATTATATTTTATCAGCTCAGAGGCAGTATCTGAACACCGCTATACACGATAACAGCTCAGCTAAACCAGGGTCCTATTTTTAGGTGATCAAATCTGCTGTTCTTCAATCACCAGGGAAATAAAAATACAGTACTCAGCTTCTGGCTTTGGCAGTTCAGTACGACCACAAAATATTCCCTCTACAGATCACACAGAATGCTAGAGTTGATCATGTAACCATTGCTTGCTGGCTTAACTTATCTGAGGACTCGTGAGCCATTCAGATGCTGCTTCTGAGTTTATAACAGGGTTGTAGACCCGAAACGTTGACTCTTTTTCTTTTCTCCATGGATGCTGTTTGACCTGCTGAATTTCCCCAGCAACTTTTGTTTTTGTTTCAGATTTCCAGCATCTGTAGTATTTTGAATTTTGATAACATTTCCCGTTGCTCAGCCCCTAATAAAAGCTCGTACAGAGTAAACCAATGAGCCACGTACTAACTGCTGACTAGAATTCTATCATTCTGTAGCATATTTGATGTAATTATCACATTGAAACTGTTAGATGTTGCAAACTCACTCCTTATATGCATTATTAAATCTCTAATGTGAAGAACTTAATTTATCCACTTACAAATGCAATATAAAAATCCAGAGTAGTGAAAAAGGGGCCTTAGCTCCCTGCTTCAGTTCTACTCCTGACTGCCTTGTCTATCTTTGAATCTCACCTGAATATCTACCTCGGTACCCATGCCTATATGGGTACCGAGGAAGAACCAGTGTTCTTCCTTGCTTGCATCCAACACTGCCAATGTACATATGTTTCCTATGTGAAGGGCACTATATAATTGCAATGTGCTGTTATCTTGACTGGAATAGTTCTTCAAAGATCTGCAAACCGTTTTCTCTCTAATTCAGAGATGTTCATTCTCTCAATGTGATAGGGCACAATAAGTAATCCTTTTCGGGATTTACCATCCCGAAAGTGAAATGACTCCATGTATTTGTCGATGAAATTCTCGACATCTATCTGTCAATCTATATTTATTGTGTTTTGCAACTGAACAATCTTGCAACAGATCAAATCAATCAATCAAAACTTACATTTATGTAGCGCCTTTCACGTCGAGAGGACGTCCCAAGGCGCTGTACAGTTAGGTAGGGACAAGAGCAGGTGGGGAGGGGTCGGGGCAAGATGAAGAAGAGAAGGAACATTGACTGTATATTTGAGGTGAAACGCGGCAGCCAAATTGCACACAGCAGTGTCTCACAAACAGTCATGAAAGTGGGATTGGGGGAAAAAAGGGAAAAGATGGCGAAGGGAGGGTTCGGAGTAGGGGGAAGGAGAGCAGGAAAGCCGACTGTATATTTATAAATTTATACTTATATATATTTATACTGTATATTTATAAAGCAAGAACATGTGTGTAGATAATGCTTGAAGGAACTGATGTTACGAAGCTTAGCTCACCTACCAGTTCAATGATTGTTGGGACTGTGTTGGCCATTAATTGGTCAGGATCCTCGGAAAATGCAGGAGAAATATCTGTTTCAGGAAAAATACAATGTTTTGTCATAAAACCAAAGCATTGTTCAGTTGGCATCGAGTTCACAGGTTATATATGTTGTCTTTTTAAAACAAAATACAGTATATTCATTTCTATCCGAAGAACAGAGTAAATGGCTTTGCCAGGCAATACCAGGTATTGCTGAGTGAAATCATAAATCAAGAGTCAGATTTTGCATTGCTTTGATGCACAGTTCTTTCTACCAGTTCAAAATGAAATCATATTGCAATCTCTATAAAGCCCATTGTATCTTTCAAGAGGGAAGTAGATAGGCATAAGATCGAGAAGGGGCTTGAAAGGGTTTCAGGGATAAAGCTGGTGGTGGAATTAAATAGATTTTCTAGCCCTGTAAGCCTGTGCAAAATCGATTGGTCAAATTGCCTCCTTCTTCGCTGTAGATTTCTATGTTCCTGTTCTACGTTTCTACACTTCTGTTCCACACCATTGTGCTATTTCCCTCAGCACATCCATAATTTACTGCTGTCCGCCCACCTAACTCAAATGGCTAATTATTTCTGAGATGAGATAAAAGCACAGCTATTGTTGCAACAAATATAAAGGGTAAAAGTTACAGGATGATGCTGAGCACTTGCAAGACTAATACAGCAGGGCCAGACACAGGGCATTCTCTATTGGGTTCCAGCGATGTGCCTTTGGGTAACAGCACTCAAAGTGTGGTATGTTTTTGTAAATTCATCAAGCTGGTGCTGTAGGTTTCAGCAAGTTGGAGTGAGGTACTTCATTTAGGAATCCCATATTGTATGGCAGATTTCAGACCACAGATCAACATAAACGTCCATCTTTATTTTGATGATGAATTCAGCTAATTTAACAGGTTTATTCCCAATGTTGAGCACCAAAGCTAAATTAAGTAAAAATAGCCGTTTACATATACTGTATCCCCAAATGCGAGGATTATTATTGTTGTTATTATTATTATTATTTCAGTAAAATCTAATAGATTGGCTAGAATTGAAAAGTGCTTGAGAAAATTGTTACTACAATAATAATCCTTGCATTTGATATAGCGATTTTCATATCTTCTAGACATCTCAAAGCGCTTTGCAGAATGTACTGTAAAGTGAATTGACTGTATATGTGGGCAAAACGTGGCAGCCAATTGTGCACAGCATTGTCCCATAAACAGATTGAAATCAGCAAATTATTATTCATTTTTTGAGGGATTATTATCAGGCCTGTGGAGTAAGGAAACTTAGCCAAGGTTTCGCCCTGCTTGGAATCGAACCCAGGTCTCTCGCTTGTAAGGTGAATGCTCTTACCACTGAGCTACATAAATTACCATGGCTGAAGAGAGATCAGGACGAGTTATAAATGTTGTGGTGAACGATAAACCCACGGAAAATATATCAAATTACCTTGACCAAATTGAAGTGAACTCGGGTCCATCGCAAGTGAGGTGTCATTCCACAGCGCATTGGCAACCATATCCTGAAATCTGGTGACTGTGCTGGCCACTATTGGTTCCTTCGGGACTTGGTCTTGTGGTTCAAATAGTATTCCACCATTCTCAACTTTATTGGAACCAATATTTAGAACATCATTTCTAACATCATTGAATGTTGGGTGTCCTTTATCAAAGATCACGGCATAGCGGATCACAAGACTTCCCACACTGAAAGAAAAATAATTAAGGGAGTGAGAAGCGGTTAAGTAGTCAATTAGTTTGTTCAAAGTTGAGAGGAAAAAAAACATGCAGTTTAATTCTACATCCAGTTGAGCCAATCATAGGTGTGGGAAAGCCAGGGCTGAGCAAAGAAATGTGGACCCTAATTTAAGACTTTAAACCATTTAACCCATATTCAAAATCTCATGCAAGCTCTTCAAGGCTGAGATTGATAGGTTTTTTTTAAAAAAAATAGAGGGATTAGAGGATATGGGGATAGGACAGGTAATTAGAGTTAGGTGAGAAGATCAGCCATGATCTTATCAAATGGCGGGGCAGGCTCGAGGGGCCGAATGGCCTACTCCTGCTCCTAATTCTTATGTTCTTATGTAACTGACAGTCCAACACGTAAAGATGCTACATAATGAGGTACTCCGCTGTACAGAGCAGCTGATTGTAGCTTCAATTTGCAGTTGTGTGGAGCTAGCTGATTCCACCTGGGCAGTAGATGGGATGCCACAGTGAGGGTTAGACTGCTTTGCTTACAAGTGTAAAACTCACCCAGGTTACCCTGCAACCCAGTAACCCCTGTTTGAAAGTATATGTGGGGGGACTGTGATGTCCTCACCAGTCTGGCAGGATTCATACAAGCAGGATTCAAGTGCTCTGAGACGCCGTCCGGTGTGGAGGGCGCTATATAAATTGAAGTTGTTGTTGAAGTTGTTGTTGATTCACGCATGAATAATGGCCACTTGGATAAGGGAACTGGATTGCCAGTGGAAACAAATTTCAGCATCCTCAGAAGTGGAGAAAATGGGAAAATCCATCTGTGTAGGGATGCATTTCTTTTGGAGGGGATATCTGGTTGGCTCACAGATGTTTAATGTTACCATAACCACCAACATAAATAGCACTAGTTCTTAGCTAGAGTTGCGCTTAAAACTAAATCATTCTTGTAGACAGCTAGATAAAAATCAGCATTAAGCACAAAACATTTATTTATGTTTGAAAAAAGCATCCACAAGACTGGGAACTGATTGTTGCTACACAATCAACTGACAGACACAAGCACAGCTTCTGCAAGTAACACCTGGAGAAGTTTTTAATGTTTCTAAAACAGTAACAGAGCTTGAATTTAAACAGATCTTCTTTTGTGTGGGGAGGAGTTTAAGTGAGGGCTTTTTATTTTATGTATTGTATCCCAGCTCTAAAGAGTGAAGCTTTAACCAGCCATATTAGTTAAATCTGGAACTGTACAGTTAAAAACCTTGCAGTTAGATAGCCCCCTGTGGAATGGAATTTGCTTATTTACTAGCACTGAATGTCTGTTTTATCAAAATGATCAAATCCAAGACTCTGATGCAAATCAATATTGGAGAATTACAAAGCAATACCTCTCTACTTTATAAAAGGTAAGCCGTTGTTTTCTTTGCTTCCTACTCGGTCTTATTGAGCAAAGTATCTTGTTTGCGAATGAGCCTGGTAACAATAGAAAGTTCAAGGCAAGCATTTCACCAGCGGTTCATTTCCAGACCGGTCAGTTCTGAAAGTAAATGATGAACCTCGGTGGAGGTTAGGAATAAGAAGGCATGTCTCTCTGGACATTGATTTACACACCTTGGGCTCAGTTAAGGACAAAAGGTCAGTAGAGAATAAAAATGATTATTGTTCGATAGCAAATGGTTTGCCCAGTAAATTCAGTTACACCTGAATTTGGATTTAGAGCTTTGGGGTAATTAAGGGTGGGGACTAGAATTTTTTGATGGGCTAACATACCAGTTAGCAAGGACTGGATCTGAGCCTTGAGGCCCAAGATAGATAGTACAGAGTAAAGGTAAGTATGGCACTAACCTACACCAATAACTCCCTGTCAAGGAGTGTTAAATAATAGGCTAGAGATTGTGATATTTTGAAATACTGTACATTCCATTCATTAGTTAAGGAACAAAGTTAAAATGGTGGTGCTTTGGGATACTGTCTGACTGGGCTGAAATGTTGTGAAATGCTATCTTGGCACGACCCACTTAGCAAGGTTGCTGGATTTGAAATAAGAGCAGAGTTTCAGGTGCGGCTTTACAGGATATCAGCTTAAGTTAAAAGCCACTTTGTAGATAATCATTTAGACAGGAGCTAAAACATCCCCACCAACCCTTAGAAAACCTAAACAAGAGGCTAGTGCCATGTTTGGGTCTGCCACATTTGCAGTTTGTGGGCACTATCTCTGTAAGGTGGCTTACAAGGTCACATTTTAGTTCAGTAATAAATGGGAGTCATTTTTCTCCTACTTCATGCCTCCACTCATTTGGGTGCGAGTTGTTAACAGCACATGCCCACCAATGAAATGTTGAGCTGTGGGCCTGAAATTGCACATCACTGAAGGGTCACTGTCAGAGGGGCAGTGGGGAAAACGCTTGCAGCAAACCTTTCTGTGTTGATTTGTGAACAAGATACATAATTTGCGTCAAGTTGTGTCCCTTGTGCAACGCATCTTGAGGACAAAGACTCTTGAATAATAATTCGCTCATTGCAGTGAATGATTGAGAAGCCAGGTGTTACTTGAGTGGACTTTAAATATAGAGTAGGTGTTCTGTGCCACTCTAGCTCTTCAGGTCAGCACCATGGGAAACATTCACAGTGGTATAAAGGCTCAAATACCTTTGTACCACATCACACTAC
Source organism: Hydrolagus colliei (assembly GCA_035084275.1). Taxonomy (NCBI): domain Eukaryota; kingdom Metazoa; phylum Chordata; class Chondrichthyes; order Chimaeriformes; family Chimaeridae; genus Hydrolagus; species Hydrolagus colliei. The sequence continues at coordinate 82,369,697 of CM068744.1, read as the reverse complement.
AGTATTCAACTAATCTGGGCAATGTTTCCTCTTTTTTAAAATAAAACACAGGTAACAGGTTGTGTTTATCAGTGATTTGATTACCTATCGATTTCCCTCTTCTGCCTTCATTTCACCAAACAGAAACGTGGGAAGGGACAGGATTATCCGAGGGGAGAGAGAAAGAAAGTTACATCAGTTTTTAACCCTTCGAGTAGGAGGGCAGAAACTTAGTTCCTCATGTTTTTCTAATGCGTGAAGTTTCAAGACATCGTACAACAAAATATTTAAAGCAGGAAATGTTGGCACTCTTTGCAAATGTCCTATCTGCCAAAAAGTAGCCCTAACCATTAAGTAGTGCTGTGTTATCATGGACTATTCACTAAAAAAAGTGATTATTTATAAATATGTATTACAGACTGAAATTTCTACTTCCTGGCTACTCTCTAAATCATTGATTTTGAAATAAGAAGCACATCATTAACTGACACTGATAATTGTGCAGGTATCTCCTTGTAGACACCTGACTTTTCTATTTCAAAGAAATGTGGTATCTATTGCTGAACTATGTTGGTTTACACTCCACTCTTAATCTAAAATTCCCCCGAAATTCTAATTACTTTCGCTGCTCTCTTCTGTTTATGGTGCACAGATATGATTAAATATATTTGGCAAAAAGCTCAGAATTATTTTACGTGCATGACATTATGTAAAATTATAAGTCACCAAAGATTATCGGGCTATTCAACAACATAGAGCTCAGGAAAAAAATGAAGTTGTACCACACTTTACATGACTATAACTTGCAAATCAGTAATGTGGCAGTTGCAAAATAATTTAGAAGCTCAAGCACTTCTGATTCCAGTGCTGAAATGAAGCTCAGACTCCTTGCAAAGTAGTTTCTAGCAGACCTGCGATTTGTGGTCGTCTCTTATTATCCGCTTTTAGTAGATAAAGATCAAGCTAGAATCAATGAGCTCTGCTTGCATTACATGTGGGCAAAGATCTGTGTGTATCTGACATTTTCACTGAGAACTCATGTGAACTCATTTCATGTGAAACCCTTGATCAGAGATGCTGAGGTCAGATGCTTACTTGATCAGAGGTTTTATGGGCAATGATATGCCATGTGCTGCATTGCATATATTTTTAAAGAAATAGAGCTGTGTTTATTTTCAAAGACTGTTACATCTAGAAACATTTTGCACAGACAAGAGTTGTGAGTTTGACACAGTAATGCACAATATAATTCATTGTTTTATTTACCCACCTAAACCCTAAGACGCGAATTGCTTTGAATCCTGGCAGGTTTTCAAAAAGGTTCTGCATCTGGAAGGAAAGAAAATTTAAACATTGTGATGGAAATAAATCCTAAATTGTAGAGTTAAATAATATTGGAGAAGTAACACGATGGTTTACGACAAATGATTTTTATGCAATGTGCTGTTTGGAACCTGGGTGTTTGTCTCACAATGTTGTGAGGAATGGCATTTCATGGAATTTGCCTCTTCATGTTGTACTTCCACAGTGCACTACACGAAAGCACTGAACATCAGAAATTCTGAAAGATGTGAAGGAAGTGCATTGCCTGAAAAGGTGGTGGAGGCTGATTCGATAACAACTTTTAAAAGGGAATTAGATCTTTATTTAGGGAGAACGGGTCTATTAGGCTATGGGGAGCGGGCAGGGCAGTGGGATTGAATCGCTCTTTTCAAAGAGCCGGCACAGACTAGATGGGCCGAATGGCCTCCTTTTGTGCCGTAAAATTCTATGATTCTATGATTCTAAGTACATCCACAGCAACCATGTGAATCAGCAACAACAACAACCAACAAATTGCCTTTAGATAGCGCCTTTCACGTTGGGAGGATGTCCGAACTCTAGACTAGCTCAAACACATTGGAAGCTTGGCAAGTTTTCTCTGTGATGAGCTAGGGAAATAGTTGAGATGTTACAATTAGTTTTGGGGGTGGGGAATGGGTGGGAAATAATCCAGGTTTTCACTCCTAAACTCTATCCAGAGATTCTTGCTGGAAATTGGGTGTGCATGGCTAAGGACAGGATTGTGCTCAGCTATGGTGCCCTCCACAGCCTCATGACTTGACAAAATGTATTGCCAAACCTCAGGGAGAGATAAATAATGGCTACTTGGAAGAGTTTGTGGAGGGGACCTGGTGCCTGTGGAACCTTACCCCAGAAGAAAGAGAAACAAATCAAGTTCTTCGAGAGAGAAAGGAGAAAATTGATGGAGAGAGAAGCATAAATGTTTGTAAAATTAATTCAAAGATTCACAAAAAACAACAACTATGATCATCCAGTGTCCAGTATAGGCAGATGGAGACATATTCACAACCGAAATACGTGGAATACTTGGCAGAATTCTGACTGATCAAATGTGAATTGGAACAAAGAGATGGCCAATATTACAGAGATTAATTATAAATGGTTTAAGACCATAAAAAATACAATTTTGACTGAGTGATTAGAGTGAGTCAATTCTGCCAAGTACAGTAATATTATTTAACTTAAATTCTTCCCGATTCTGATATGTGAACACTGGCAGATGCCATAAAGACAACAGAACCTTTACATTCCTTAGAGGGGCCTTATATGTTTGGTCTTTGGGGACATCAGTATTTTTGGAAGAGATGGAATAACTGAGCTGGGTTTTATGATAGGAAAGCTTTACTATTCAATAGATAATTATTTGGGGAGGACAAGTTTGCTGTGCTATGGGGAGATTGATTTGGATAGCCCTTTGCAAAGAGCCGGCAGGAGTAATTAGTGTGGGGAAACATACAAGTACTATTGTTTAACTTAAATCTAAATTGGGTTGAATGACCTCCTTCTGTTCCGTATAATTCTACGATCATATTGTGCTGTGTTTGATCATATTGAACATGGAGGTCTTGAAGACATGTGCATACCTGAATCTCAAATCTATTGGTCAACTCCTTGTACTCCAGCGAGTCAGGATCACTCAGCTCACTGCTGTAATTCTGGTTGATGAGTTTCAAGCTGAACTCGACAACCTGTTCTGCTGGCTGCTCTGGGATGATATTGATCACGTTCAGATCCTGAATCAATGAAAATAGTTATGCTTTATCACACTGAACATGCGATTCCAAAGGCTAAAGTGCTTATGATGCATATAAGTGCATATTCAAGGTTCTATCACAGTGACAGTGACACAGTGGTTTCATATTCAAGGTTCCATCACTCTACGGATAGAGTGTACATAAAAAGCTGTACTGTTTCTCATCACATCGACCTGCCTCAAAGGACTACACAATTGGTCTATAATAGATATGTGCATACAGGATGGTCACTTCTCCACCAAAATCCCTGATAGTAAATTGTTGCCAGAATGTTTACAATTGTACAACACAAACACAAACCCTGAATTTGTGTTTAAGCAAAATACAGATAGAGTGTACAATTAGAAAGTCAGAAAATCAGATGGAGAAAGGAAGAGAAGATGCATGCACACAGACACAGACAGAGACAGTCAACGTGAAACACAAAGAGTCACTGAGATAAAGAGAGGAAGGAGAACAAAATACTGCCACTGTAGAAAAGTGACGTCCCTCCTGGCAATGTGCAATGAATAATGATGAGCAATCAACACAAGTGAATCAAATCCATATGCTGCAATGACTCAAACTGGGACAACGTTGACTCTATAAGTGTATATATTTAAACCAATTCCTATGTGCCTACGTTTTTGTGAATGTAAATTCCTCGATAATATGCTATCATGGAAGATACCATTTGGCATATTGTCTTCTGTTGTATTTTTGATGTGTGTATGTGTGTGGAGGGTTGAGTACTGAACAAGTTCAATCACTTTCTACCTCTATATACAGCACAAATATTTTAAATAACCAGTTCTAAAGTATTTTAGTAGATGTTGCCAGTTATATTATTTTGCGATACATCAATCTTACCATAATATGACTCTTAGTGTCGTTAACAATTTCATTGGAGATGGTGAGTTTAGGGATTGAAGCAGTTGTTGGCAGTACGAATTCGGGCAGATCTGAAAAAATAACAAATAGTTTGAAATTAGGTAAAATAATAACACCTAGCATTTACCACTGTCCTACCAAACTAGGGCTATATCGTAACATAGGATCCACAAGCAATAGGTATCAGCCAAGGACATGGGATTTCTATTTGCAATTGATTTTTATTATATGTTGTCTTTGACAGCTTTTGAATGTTTTGTGTTAAAGCAAGTAAGAATGAAAACAAAAAGATTTTCACGCCTTCTTAATAGTTAATATATTCGAGAATGTTCGTTTTCTATCGTCCACAATGCCCTTCCTGCAATACAGCAGTCAGAGCTGTCAATAAACCATTTTATGTTTGTGTTGAACTTTTAAGACCATAAAACCATAAGAATTAGGAGCAGGAGTAGGCCCTTTGAGCCTGCCCCACCATTTCAATAAGATTATGGCTGATCTTCTGACCTAACTCTAATTACCTGCCCTATCCCCATATCTCCTAATCCCTCTATTTAAAAAAAATCTATCAGTCTCAGCCTTGAAAATGTTCAGGGACTGAACACAGCCTTCTGGGGTAGTGAATTCCATAAATTCACTACCCTCTGAATGAACAAATGTTTCCTCAACTCCCTTCTAAAAGGCTGACCCTTAATTTTAAGATTGTGACCCCTGGTTATAGATTCTCCTACCAGGGGAAACAGTCCCTCAGTGCCTACTTTATCCATCCCTTTAAGAATCTTATATGTTTCAATAAGATCCCCCCTAATTCTTCTGTACTCTAGAGAGTACAGCTCTAGTTCATAGGTCAGTCCCCTCATCCCAGGAACTAACCTAGTGAATCTACGCTGCACCCCCTCTATCACAAGTATGTCTTTTTCCAGATAAGGAGACCAAAACTGCACACAATACTCTAGGTGCGGTCTCACCAAAGCCCTAACAGTTGCAGCAAGACTTCCCTACTCTTGTACTCTAAACCTTTTGAAATGAACGCTAGCATGCCGTTCGCCTTCTTAGTTGCTTGCTGCACCTGCAAACTAACGTTTTGAGACTGGTGTATCAGGACACCCAAATCCCTTTGAATACTAACACTATCTAACCTCTCCCCCTCTAGAAAATATTTTTTTTTTTCATTTTTGTTACCTAGGTGAATAATTTCACACTTCCCCACATTAAATTCCATCTGTCACCTACCTGCCCACTCCCCTAGCCTATCTATATCTTGTTGCAATCTTTTTGCATCATCCTCAGAGCTCACTATCCTATCTAGTTTAATGTCATCCGCGAATTTGGACATGTTACATTCAATGTCCTCGTCTAGATCATTGATGTAAATTGTAAATAGCTGAGGCCCAAGCACTGGTCCTTGTGGCACTCCACTAGCTTAGAGTTTAGCTTACAACTCCCAGATTTTTCAGTCATTGGATTCTGACAGATTTCAAACAGTGTAAACAATATCCAGAGAATTGCTTAGAACATGTTTAGAAACTAAGGAAAGCACAGCCAGTGCATAACATGAGGAATGACAACCTTGAATGGAGAATTGTTGATTCTTAGAAGATTGAATTGCTCTACTAGTTGCATGCTACTTCAAAAGGAACTGAGTCTGTTCCTGAGAGAAAGTAAACAAGTGTAGCAACAAGGCTAGCGAGAGAGATGTGAGTGGTCAGAGTGGGAGCTTTACATGTGTATGAGCAACAGACAAGCTGGATAGGTATATCATCGTTCCTCACTCCTTCCCTTGTTTTTACAACAACAACAACTTGCATTTATATAGTGCCCTTTACTCAGGGTAGAGTCCCAGAGCACTTGCAATGTTTTGCCCCCAAACTGGATGCTAAATACTAAAAACCCACGTGAACCCACCTGTGGTTGGTGAGGAGCTTTCAGTGGGTTGACTTTCCACAGGAATATGTTCAGTGATTGTGTCTTTGCTGCAAGCAAAATAATAAAATGGGACCATGTTAAAAATACATAATTCAGCTCTATTTAGTTTATTTTTGGTGAAAATTATGACATGAAATATCATTATTATCATGCCATTGATAAATTGGGTCAACAAAATTAGTTGTTAGAACTTGGCTCCAGTTTGGACCCTCCTCTACCATCCCCCCATTCCTTTTCCCCCTCCTTTTCCGCCGCAGGTCCCAATTGCAATAGTTGGATCTGAAGCCAGATTGTAGTAGCTATTGCAAATTGAGTCTACAGATGGTGGATTAACATCTTAACCCTGTTTTGATTACAAGAACTGACACTCCAATCCATGGCCAACAAGTTCAATGGTTGTCACAGGCTGGCGATGCGCCCAACCATTGCAACTGGGTTGGGGGAGGGCACATCTGCTGATAGTCTTGGTGTCTAGCTGATTAAAATTAGAACACAGTATTATAATTATAAGTGAGGAGAATGCCATGATCTCTTCACACAGTGATGTCCATATTGAAAAGAGTTAAAAGAGAGCACATTACATTTCACATATAAACTGGCAAGGCATTGAGAACTGGGTTACCTTTCTTGAAGACTGCCATCTGGTAAAGCTCGTCTCTGATAAATGAATGGAATGGTGTTGTTAGTTTCACATTTGCCATGTTATATAAAATGATGACAATATAACGTGAAATTTAATTTCTTACTTAATTTGTGTAAATCTAAAAAAGATCTATTTTGCCTGAGTAAACTTCAACACAGAGTAGTTGTTGAAAGCTGGACTATGATCAACATTAATTCAACCGAGAATTTGTTTTCAGAACAGAATCAGTATTCTTACCGTCTGAACCATGTTCAGATGCTCCTGGGAACTGCTGAAGTTATGCCCAATGTCAAACAGGCAGTGGATGTCCTGCTGACAGCTGTTGATCCATTGTTGGTACTCTGTATTCCCTGGAATTCTGTCCAGGAAAATCCGAAAAGCTTCCCAGACTGCTTCCTGACATACTGAATAAGGACAATCCACCATCAGAAAAAGCAACATGTGTAATAAAACTGTAAGCTGAAAGGTATCTCGATGTTATTATCTGAAATCTATTCATATTGTTCAGGAAGAACACAGACAGCTTCCCATTATCGTTGTTAAAACCTCAGTCAACCTTAGAAATTGCATAGTAAATACTACTGATGCAACCGATAATCATCCTTGCATTTGATGTAGTGTCTTTCATGTCAAGAGGTCATCTCAAATCGCTTCACAGATTTTTATTGTAAAATGTAGTGACTGTGTATTTTGTGGGTGACCAAATAGTAGAATTATACTTCCTGTCTCCTCCTGATATTAAATTTGTGTTTAAATACAAGTTTGCCTTTAGTAATGGCAATAGGGTTCAGTGAAGACAGTTGACAAACATTTCACAAATTTGACCCTGTTAGATCAGAGAACAGAAAAGGCTTGTAGCAATTGTGCAGCAAAACTATTGAGCAAATCACACAATTCCCAGTGCTATAAAGCACACACTAGGAACTTTGGTTATTCTAAGTTGTGGTTCACTCCACATATAACGTTCTGAATACACAGATGGCTCTGTGATACTAAGAGCACCGAAAATAACATGGTTACTCAACACTGGAGTAGAAATAAACTATTCATTAAATAGTCACTAAAATCTCAAGTACAAAAGTGTATTCAATGATTAGCAAATCAATCAAAATATATAAATTGAGGATTATCATCAACAACAACAACAAACAAAATTACATTTATATACCAACTTTCACATCGGGATGACATCCCAAGGTGCTGGACAATCAGTGTTTCAGACCAGAACTTGGTGTTCGGATCTGGGAGAGTGGAGGGCAGGGTGGGGATGGGAGGGCGGTGGGAGGAAAGGAGGGTGATTGAAGGCACGGTTGAAGAGGAGGGTTTTGTGAAGGGTCTTGAGGGAGGCAAGTGAGGGGTTGAGATGGAAGGATTATGGGATGGAGTTCCAGAGAGTGGGGGCAGAGGGGCTGAAGGTCTGCCCACGCACCCCCAAAAAAGGAAGATAAGAGGGCGTTATTGGAAGAAAGGAATTATTTATATTAATTGGTTGTTGAATCTAAGAATTTTAAGAGTGTTTGAAAGCGATTTAGATAAATACTTAAGAAAAATAATATTAATAGTAATATATCATAATAAAGTGCAGAAGATCAGATTTAAGCATCAAAGATTGGAAATGCAAAACAATAACAATTTAACATTTATATAATGTCTGAACCATGCCTTTGTCACTTCTCGGCTGGACTATTCCAATGCCCTCCTCGCCTGTCTCCCCTTTGCTACCATAAAATCCAGATTATCCAGAATTCTGGCGCCTGCATTTTCACCCGTACCAAATTTGCTTCCCGATTACCCTAGTCCGTGCCAGACTACACTTGCTCCGTGTCTCGGAGAGGATCGATTTTAAGATCCTCACCCTTGTTTTCAAATCTTTCCACTCCCCCGTACCCCATTACCTCCTCTCTTCTCAAAACAGCACATGTTGCCTTTGCTGTAACTAGTCTTGCCTCCTCCTTGTCCCCCGAATCCTCCACTCCACCATCGGCGGCCATTCCTTTAGCCACAACACCCCGAGGCTCTGGAACTCCCTTCCTCACTCCCTTCACCTCACCCCCTCTCTTCCTAATTTCAGGTCTCGGCTACAGACCTTTCTCGTCGACCGCGCTTTTGGTCACCTTCTTCCAACAACAACAATAACAACAACTTCAATTTATATAGCGCCCTCCATGCCAGACGGCGTTTTTGTCCCCTCCCCCTGGCTCGGCCCCAGGATCCATTATTGGGAAGCGCTCTGAAGCGCGATATAAATCCAAGTTATTGTTCATGTCAGGAGATTGTCTCAAAATGCTTCACAAAGTGCATTTAAGCCAAAACTTGAGAGTGCAATTCCCTTTTGTTACATCAATAGTGTTTCAAAGTGTCCACAGCTATTTCACAACAGGTCAATCTGAAAGCATTCACATTTTCTCTGGATTGTGAAGAAGTTAGCAAAGACTTGGCATGCTACACATGCAGCTAGTGATTGAACAAACAACACTCAATGTGCCCCCTTGTTCATCAGCCAATAAAGAGCAAGACATATTCATGTTCTTACATAACCAATCACACTTGAAAACCTGAGGCAATAGGTAATTGGACTCAATTGCTAGCTCAATTAAAAATAAAACATTGCTTTTTAGAATCTCATAGGTGGCATGCAAAATGAAGGTCTTTATTAACTCACCAACCAAATCAATAGTCAGAGCTACAGGTGACTGCTTAAGCATAGTTCTGTGTGGGGGAGTGGAGAAGAGAGGGCATGTATGGAAGCAGTTATGTCAATGAGAACTGTATTTGTTGCACATGATCAGCAGCTTTGGTTGGGAATGCTAATCTTTTGATTTATCAATCGACATCTAGTTTAACCTCTCCTGGTTAGTCACACTTGTTTTCTTGTTTACATTTGTTTATTTCCGATCATGATTAAACCTTTTATTAACAAACAGCTGCTGTCACTAGGTTTACATTTCACTGTAAAACAGTTTCTGGTCTGATTGGAGTGATTTCTGTAGATCCCCAGAAATTGATAGTGCAGAAAACCATTTGGCCGATTGTACTTGTGCTGGCTCTTTGAAAAAGTAACCACTCAGTGCCAATTACCCACCTTTCCCTGTACCTCTGTAAATTCTATGCTCTGTGAGACATCCACCCTCCTTCTCCCCAATATCCCCCCTCTCCTCCTGCCTGATTATATGGCCACATTATTTACGGATAGGCTACACTTATCATGAGAGCCAACCCAATCCTATTTATTGCTGTGAGCAATGTTCAGATTAGATGCTGGGTGGATTATCTACATCTGGCTGCTCTTTACATTATAATAAATCGGTAGCATGTTAAGCACAGTGTAAGCTCCCTGCCATACTGTGCGTAACCACTCTGTTCAAAGCTCTGATTTTAATGTTGTTCATTAGGCGCCTATTGTCCTGATGAATGATTGTTTTTAGCTTTATGCTTAAGCTAAATTTCATTTGATTGGATTTGATTGTGAATATGACAATTGATTACTGTTACTTGCATTTGATATAGCATGTATAAAATTAAACTGTGACAATGTGTTTTAAAGGCAATTTCTGTCAAGTGTAGAGATTATATTTGGAAGAATCACTTCGATAAATTGTGTGATTGATACAAAATTTTTGCTAGTACTTCTGCTTGCACTCATCAATTTGTTTAGCTACTGGCAATTTTTTAACATCATTCCTTTGATTTGCACTCATCTCCAGACAAGTGATCAATTTTTCACGGTTACCGTCCATGTCAAACTGTATTCATATGTTGCCACATATTCTTCTTACTAGCTTCCCACTGTGCTTAGAAAAAAATGTGATGGTGCATCGACTGTTTACAATGATCCTGCTATATGTTGAAGATCAAGGGAATAACCTCAGTTCAGTTTTGTTTGCTTTGAGAAATAGATGTCAAAACGGTGTGAGGCGGTAATAAACAAGACAAACAGGATTTGGGGCTCTATTCACTAATCCGTTCATTTCAGATAATAATAATCCTTGCATTTGATATAGTGCCTTATCATGTGTTTGAGACATCTCAAAGCACTTCACAAAATATTCTGTAAAGTGAATTGGCTGTCTATTTGTGGACAAATGGAGGCAGCCAATTGTGCACAGTAGTGTCCCACAAACAGTCATGGATTGAGTGACCAAATTTTTTTAAAAAGGGATTATTACCCCCGGAAAAGGGGTTCTGCCAATTGACTAACAACCAGGTTCCTACTAGGTAAATACAGGTACATATGTGGAATAAAGAAACTTTTTGTCCGGCCCGGGAATCGAACCACGGTTCTCTTGCTTGTGAGGCAAATGCTTTAACCTCTAAGCTACGGTACTCCAAAACAACCCCTTGCCAGGCCCCACCTAGAGTACTGCATACAGTTCTGGTCTTCATGCCATGAAATAGAATACAAGGGCTGCCTAAACAGGGTGCCTCGGATAACACTGTGCAGAGGAAAGCTACAAGGATGATTCCCAGTCTTAGAGGAATGAGCTATGAGCAATGATTAGACAAAGTGGAGCTCTTGAGCCTTGAAAAGACACATCTCAGAGGGGACTTTATAGAGGTAATTCAGCCCCTTGGCACATCCTCCTGGTGTGGAAGGTGCTATGCAAATGTAATTTTGTTGTAAGCTTTTAAATTGGATGGAGAAAGCAATAATAATTTTGCAGGAATGCCAAACAAGAGGATACAGAGATACTTTCTTCCATCTCCGATGCATCGCCCGTCTCCGCCAATATCTCACCCCAAAAGCCGACAAAACACTAATCCATGCCTTTGTCACGTCTCGATTGGACTATTCAAATGCCCTCCTCGCTGGTCTCCCCTCCGCCACCATTCACAAAATCCAGGTAATCCAAAATTCTGCTGCCCGCATTCTCACCCGAACCAAACTTCGCTCCCTGATTACCCAAGTCTTTGCCAGAGTTCACTGACTCCCTGTCTCAGAGCAGATTGATTTCAAGATTCTCATTCTTGTTTTCAAATCTCTCCACTCCTCTGCACCCCTCTATCTCTCTGACCTCCACCGGGTCTGGCCTCCTCTTATCCCCCGAATCCTCCGTTCCACTGTCGGCGGCTGTGCCTTCAGCCACTATGTGCCGAGACTCCGGAACTCCTTTCCTCAATCCCTTCGCCTCACCCCCTCTTTTTCCATTTTCAGGTCATGGCTGAAGACCTTTCTTTTCGACCGCGCTTTTGGTCACCTTTTTTCCACCTCCTTGGCTCAGCCCTGGAATCTGTTACTGTGAAGTGCTCTGAGACGCTGTCCAGCGTGGAAAGCGCTATATAAATCCAAGTTGTTGTTGTTGTACAGGGTTAGGGTTGCAATTGGCAATTTCACGACCAATACTAAGAAGTGGTTCTTTATATAGTGGTAATTAACAAGTGGAACAAGTTAACAGGAATGAAGTAGGTTGGGGCCAGGATGCTGACAAAGATCATTTGTAGGATTGGTTTTACAAGTTTGGTTAGTGAATCCCAAAACATTACCTCAAAATGGAAGTTCAATTGGTTCAGCAACTGCTTATTTTGTAAGGTCACCTTTTAGGCTCTATTGCCTTTCAGAATTGATATTACAGATGAAGGGAATAAATCTCTTGGTTACTGCAAAACTAACTGAAATGTTTAGACCAAATATTGAACTACATCACACATGAAACATGAGAATAGAGCAGAACATATTAATAGTATTTAATTAATAGAATCTAGAATATGTCCACAAATTGAATAATGGTGTGATTGTGGGGAGTGGGGAGAATAGAAAAAGAGTCAGGGCTATAGAAAAGATGCCTGAAGTTTAAATGTCGCTTCCTTAAGATTAGAATGCAAATTTTTCCACATAAACTGAAGGCACTGCTGCCAGCGATTAGCACTCTCACTTATACTATGTAGTTCAATATTTAGGCTATTAGCATCAAGTAATAATTATAATCACCGTTGCTTTTAATACAACGCTTTATCACCAAAACATCTCAAAGGATTTCACAGGATAATTTGTAAAGTGATGTGACTATGTATATTTTGTAAATACACACACAATTTGCACACAGCAATTTCCTTCAAACAGCCATGGAGTCAGTGACCGAATCTATTTGGGGGATTGTTGGTCAGGATACTGGGATAAACGTCCGTCTCTTTTTGAATAGTGCCATGGGATCTTTAACATTCACCTGAACTGGTAGATGAGATCTTGGTTTATCGTTTCATCTGAAGGATGCCACCTCTGGCAATGGAACCATCCCCAACACTGCATTGGACTGTCAGCTGTATGAGTTCCAAGTCCCAACATAGGGCTCGAATACACCACCTTCTGACTTAGAAGCGAGAGTTCTCCCAACTGAGCCAGACTGACAATTTCGGTTATAGATATACACCAACCAGGAGTTTTATTTACTTGCCCAGGAAAATGAAATCTGTTTTAGTAATATCCAGATTATTCCAAACATGTGTTGCTATTTTCCATGTCTCCTGTATTTTGATCCTTCCCTATATCCCTCCATATTCATTCATCCTTCCGAAGTGGGGTGTGCATCTTTCTGTAATCTCTATATCTTCCTCTACACTTCCTGTAATTGAAACATCTTATTACTGATGGCTCTAGAATTAAGGAACCGGTATTTAATTACAATCTTGATTTGGTTTTGTTAACCTGATTAGCTTCTCTACGTATATTTACTTTAGTTGGATTTACTTCCAGCTCTATATTCTCGCAGCTCTATATTCTTGCTTTCATCTTAACTCCTTTCTAAAGTTCTAAATATCTCAGCTTCAAGTTTCAATCCCTTCCTCTTCTACATACAGTTTAAATATAAAATATTTTGATAATTTCTTCTGTATCAAACAACCAACCATCGTTTCTTGCAAGTCTTACTATCCTATTAACTTCACTCTTACCACAAAAGTAACCTCTGTATCCACAAATCTTAATATAAAATTCCCTGCAGTTAAAACCTCTCTTACTCTTAAGACCACTTTCTGCCTTCTTCCCCAAATTCTCTCTGACCTCTTCTGTTTCTCTGCTGTCTTCTCAAGTATCGCTATCTGAGTGAAACATTGCCTGAAGACAATGCTGCTGTTCCTTCTGTTACTTGCTGCTTTTCTTCTTGCCTTCCCATACTTTAATTTAATGCTGCTAACTATTTTTATACTTCTATTATCATCTTCCCAATATATACATTTGGTCTGTGTAGTCAATAATTCTCTCTTATGCAGTACTGATACAATTCCAATTAAGTAACACGTTTCTGTTTCCATGAGCACATGAACCTGGATCATAGCTCCCAAATTATTTTTCTAATGAAAACAAATTAATATCTAAACCCCTTCTCATACTTTAGTGATCTATGCCCCGGCACCATTTTTGTTGTCTGAACCTTCTCCAAATCTTCCCCGTTCTACTGAATATTGGCCAAACCTATATACTGTACCAGATTTTAAATGTGAAATTACTAATGATCTCTTCAATGTTAGAATAACTTCCTTCATTTATAGTCAAATACACTTGACATTCAAACCTAGTATTTGGTTAGTTTGAAAGGTAAATAACTTTGGGTTGATTCAATCTTCAGTAAATTAATCAACGTACCTTTGTCTTCTCCAACTCTGCTAACAAATATCTCTTCAGTTATTGTTTCTTCTGATATACATGATAGTTGTGACCATATATATCACTAATCATCTGCTTGCCATTCCTTGGACCAACTCCTAGTGTGTCCACATCTTAAATGTTGTTTTTCTTTCCTATATTATTTATCTGACCACGTCATACTCTTCCTATGCAAATCATTCTGTCCTTCTCAGTTATTGTCCTCCATCTTCTTCTTCAACAACAATAACTTGCATTCATATAATGCCCTTCAAGTGGGGTAGTGTCCTGGAGTGCTTACCCTCTTTTTGATCTATCCACTCTACACAAGCTTCCAAATATTCCCTGGCCCTTGCCTTTTCCACCAATCCGGTCTACTCTTTTGTCACTGTGCTGATCTTCTAAACAACATAAGATAGCTGACTAACCACAGCCTTGTATTCAACCCAAAATTGGCCTCTACTGCTCCTGATGCCTGCCTGGAAAAAGGTAATAATAGTAGTCAGATATTTCTGGCCAGATTTCCTGATGCACATAAAAATCCTACTTCAAGTTCATTTTATTCCTAAGTAAAACTTTGCAGCATATTACATACCTCTTAACTTAAAATATGCCAGGTGACTGGCCATGATCTGTCTCATCGATTCCTTGGGGCAAATCTTGACTCCAGTTGGGAAGAATGACCGTTTGGTCCTGTGCTTGGTCAGTTGATATATTCTTTGAATAGCTGAGGGCAGGTTAGTTTCTACTGAGGTCTTCACAGAACTCGGAGATTCACTGGATCTAGAGTTACTCTGGGAGATTTTCTCTTCACCAAAGTCTTCTCCAACATCTGAAACTATTAAAAAAAATACAATGAGCCGTTTCAGTTAAAAATAGGTTTCACAGCAGAGATTTATCATGAAATTAAATGTTTGTTCTAAGTAATAACCTTGGAAATAATTGCAAGTAATTTTCCTGTCAATTGGTCAATGTACTGTTTTGTTTACAAGAACACTAAATGATCCCATAGATTATTCATGTTTTTCTTGGTATATGACACAGTTAGACACAAAGATGAAAATAAATGATAAAAAGCCCTGAGCCTTTCTTCACTCAGAGGGTAGTGAATTTATGGAATTCACTACCCCAGAAGGCTGTAGATGCTCAGTCCGTGAACACTTTCAAGGCTAAGACTGATAGATTTTTGAAAAATAGAGGGATTAGGGGATATGGGGATAGGGCAGGTAATTAGAGTTAGGTGGAAGATCAGCCATGATCTTATTGAATGGCGGAGCAGGCTCGAAGGGCCGAATGGCCTACTCTTGCTCCTAATTCTTATGTTCTTATAAATCGTGTTATATAAAACACAAGGATTATAATTATGAATATCAATAAAGTTCCCAAGCATTTTTTGAAGAAAATAGATCCTTTAAAGCACTATTTATAGAGCAGAAACATTTAATTTGGTTGGAACAATCTGCTTCCTGTACATTCTGTCGGATTAACATGCTTGAATTCTTTTTAGGATTTGGCCACAGAATACATAGCCACTGCACCTTACAGTAACATTCCCAGGAAGTGCTTTGAGACGTCCTCCTTAAGTGAAAGGCACTTTATTAATTGAAAGATTATTATTATTATCATATAAATTTGAAATGTTTTAACATAATTGATATGATATCTGAAACTTACAATTGTAAGTAGGAGGTGCCTTTTATTCCACGTGAAAGAGAGCAGGTTTGGACTTAAATCCTGATTTGTGCAAGATGATTAATATGCACAACTAGCTCTTATTAAATGAATACAAAACTCAAGCAAATCACTCTCTATTTAACCAACAGGAAGAGCCAGGATAAATTAATGTCATTTACCAGTTGCAAACAAAAAGCCATTGTCTCACTCCATAATGAAGTGATATAAAGGGATCCAGTGTTCGATATACTGTAATTAGTCAAAGGCTCAGCAATGGCAAAACGTTTTTTGCTCTAATCTTTTTAAATCCATCATGTGCGAAATTATCCACTGTTCATCAATCAAGTAAATAAACTCCTGGCATGAGAACAGACAAGCTGATATTTCATCCACAAAATATGCACAGTTACATCATTTTAGAGTATATCCTGTGAAGCCTTTTGAGACTTCTCGACAGTATGAGAAGGCGCTATATCAAATGCAAGGATTATTTTAATATTAAAGTGATAATCAAATTGATTTATTTATTCACTTTTATCTCAGTTTAGTCAGTATTCATTTTAATTTTTGTATTCTGGAGATCGAAAAAAGCATTACTTTCACCAATTTTTCTTCCCTCCACTCCTTAGCTTATTTTTGTTCTGTGGAAGTAAAATTTCCTGTACATTGGTAACCAACTGTCCATTATTAATGGGCGAGCCTTGGCAGTGAGTGCTTCCAGACTATTTGACTGCTGTGGATACCTGCGACATCAGTCCTTAACAGATGGCCACATACATCCTCCAGGAATGGTCTCGAGATAGTGATCAGAATTAGGAACCCTGGTTGATATTTCTCTATGATCCACTAATTTATTGAAGAATGAGATTTTAACCTCAATCTTCCAATCATTATGACCCAGTGCCTTTACCCTCAAGCTCTTGCGAAGCTCTTAAATAAGTTACCAGGCTGATTGGCAGTTGCAAATGAAAAAAAAATTGCATATCCAAGTAGCTAATCTTGACATTTACAGCAAGGAAGAGCTTTCTGCTTTTTGTGTCAGCTGTTAACATTGTATTTGCTGTCCCTTGCTTGAAGGGACATTGAAACCCCTCCATGGTCTCGCCCCACCCTACATCTGCGACCTCCTAACCCCCTACCAACCTGCCTGCCCCCTCCGCTCAGCAGAGGGGGCGGGCAGGTTCATGTCCCCCGCCCCACCATTGGCAGCCAAGCCTTCAGCCACTCTGTCCCGAACCTCTGGAACTCCATCCAACAGTCCCTCTTCCTCGTTCCCTCCACGGCCTCCTTCAAGTCCTGCCTCAAGACCCTCCTCTTCAACAGTCCCATCAGTCGCCCCAAATCCCCTCCTTTCCCTCTTGTTGATGTTGAAACAATGACCGTCCAATCACTGTCAGTAAATCGGTTTTGGTGTAAGTGCAGTGCTCTGGCTGTCACACTGATATTAACAGGCATTTAATAATAACAATAACTGTGCACTAATAATGTTTGTTTAATTTGAAAAAAAATGGAATTTTACTGTTAGGGTAACTTGTATTATGATCTGGTAATTATGGAACTGTAGCCAGTTCATAAATGTTACAACTTTAACATCTACAACAAAATTACATTTTTGTATAGCGCCTTTCACATCGGAAGAGCGTCCCAACGCACTGGCCAGACAGTATTTCTGACCCATGCTGGGGGTAGGGATCGAGGACGGTGGAGGGCAGTGGGGGATGGATCAAAAGCATAGTCGATAACAATACATGTTGCAAAGATCAATTTGTGTAAAATGACTACCCAAAGCAGCCTCATATGAAATTGGTGAGCATGGGGTATACTGGAGTGGCAATATTATACTGGGGTAAAGCATGGGTCTAAATATGAACTCTCATTAGCTGGGTTACCATGAGCAGGCGGGCTTGTCTCCACAGCAAGAAGAGAGCTGGGAGGGAGCAATCTTCTCGAGTTTCCTTGACCAAACCTTCAGAAGGTCATTGATTGTTGTCGGGGAAGAGCTTACCTATGACTATTTGTGGGACACTGCTGTGTGCAATTGGCTGCCATGTTGCGCCCACAAAATACACAGTCAATCCACTTTACAATAAATTCTATCAAATCCTTTGAGAAGTCTCAACAACTTGATAAGGCGCTGTGTCAAATGCAAGGATTATAGAATTATTATCACCCAATCTGACCCACCAACCCCCTTTGACTATGGACGGTTCAACAAAGAGAAAGAGAGAAAGAAAGGATTTGCATTTTTATAGCACCCTAATACGCATCAACACTTCTCAAATACCTGGTAATAATTGTCAGTTGAAGTCTTTTGTTTGTAGACAAATGCAACTAAAGAGATGAGAAAATTACAACACAGAGGGAGGTTTACCCACGACAACTACATAAGCATAACATTCTGCTAGCTCCTCAAAGAAATATGAATGAAAGAAAAAATCTTATTATCATCTATCACAATATTGTACAGAATGGAAATAACCACACTAATATCCAGCAACCCACTCACCTTTGTTTCCATTGATTTGAAGGATTAAAAAGAAGATGTAAAGAAATATAAATCCAGCTGGTAAATGCATGCTTTAAACGTTGTTGTTCTTAAGCTATATCCTGCACCATCGATGTCGAAGTGATGCGACTTTGGTGCTTTCGAAATTGTTTTCGACAACACCAGACAAATCTCAAAAAATGCTGATCATGAAAAGGATTAATTGCAGCCACAGCTGCTCTGGAATGGTAACTTAGTCTCCAAGGAAAAGTTAACAGTGGTCTCCGGAGCTGTGCCAAGGCAAAATCAAAATGCTGTGCCCACTCCTGCCCCAAACCAAACTAAGGACAATTTGAGGTGAGCGTCCGAGACTGCTGAGACCTCTTTGAGGATAGGAAATGTAACACGGTGATGAAAAGTTGAAGTTATAAAAAGCGGTGTCTTTTCTGGGACAATCTGCTTATCTGCTACTCAGACATAATCCGCTTTAGAGTCCAGCTGAGAGTGCACCACTCGTCTTGTTCGTGGCATTTTTATCAGGCAGTCGTTAATCCCAAAGACACCAACTCTCAGACTTCGTCCCACTTAGAAATTCACCTGGGCAATTCAGCAGCAAACAGAAAATTAAAGCGCACTTGGACCCAACATAGTGGGCTGCGATGTAAGATGCTAGATGCTCTGTGGTGGCTACACTGGGTTCTGTGCTGCAGCTTCTTCACAGCTCGGCAGCTCTGTACTGGAGGTGATCTTTGCCAAAATGCCACAGTGGCTCCATTCACATGAAGTCGTTGATGTTGATTAGTGTAAGTCTAGTTGACACAGTGGTAAGGCTCAATTATTGACCTTTTGACATCTCAATGGTGTTTTGTCAACAGTTCAGCAACAAATGGAGAAATTGCGATACTTTGGTAGGCAAATAAATTCTGTGGTGTAGGGTTAAACTATTAGATCAGGAAGATGCTAGTTTTGATTCCTGCTCTGCGCTGAGAACGCAGATATTAGCTGTGTCAACGCTAGAGTGTAACGGTATTCTGTAGTGTTTCTTGTCTGTGATCTGTGAGTGAGTGTACCTCACCTTATCCCTGTGCCTCTGCAATCTCCTACGACTCTATTGCATTAGCTGTTCCCTGCATTCAGTAAACAACTTTCACATCCTCCAACCTCCATATTGTCCATCTATTTCTGAAGACTGGTAATAAACATCACTTCACTTACTGTCTTTGGCATATTGATTGGGCCTTGAGATTTCAGGAGGCGGCATTGGTTTCAATTGTGTGTTAGTGCATCTTCATGGGGTATCGGTTTAACACAACCAGTAACTTTGGGCACCTTGGGACATCCTCCTGATGTGAATGGTTAAAGACTAAATATAGCATTTTATAATCTTTCTTATTTCTATGTTATACAATAGTTACTTTGAGACTTCATATTGTGCAGTTGGTAGATGATGTCTGCAAATAGTGATTTATCCAGACTTAAGAATAACTTCCAGAAGCTATACTATATTATCTACTATATATACACTTGGCCTCAATTAGCCCAGCTCCTGCCCTGCTGTTTTCAACATTCTGAGCTATGGGCCTCATCCCTTCATCTGGATTTCTCAATTTAAAAATTGCTGCCAACTCAGTGAAAAATATTTGCTCAACTTCAGTTTAATTTCAATGAGGGAATCAGACATTATCAAACAGCAGTGGGGTTTACTGGGTACTAAATGATAATTATAATAGTATGATGTTGATCTGGTGATCATTACCCATTCCTGTTCAGTGACAGCAAAGTACCAGTAGAGAAGTCATCTAATATTTGATCCCCAGAGGATCGAATTCAAGATCTTGGTCCTCACTTTCAAGGCCATCCATGGCCTTGCCTCTTCCTATCATTCAGACTCCCTAACAACCTGCCCGCCTCCTCCATTCAGAGGGCTTTGGTCTGGTCTGCTTTCGCCCGACCCACCCTACCATCAGTGGCCGGCCTTTCAGTCTCTCTTCCCTATACTCAGGTACTCCATCCCACAGTCTCTTCACCTTGCTTCCTTCCTCGCCTCTTTCAAGGCCGGACTCAAGACCATCCTTTTCGATCATGCCTTCTGCCGGCCTCCTGCCTCTCTCTCTCCACCCTATCCTGCCTCTCTACCATGCTCGGGTCCTGACCCCTGATTGTTCAGCACCTTGGGTCGACCTCCAGATGTGAAAGGCGCTCTATAAATGTAATTTTGTTGTTGTTGTATAATGAATGATCATCTCAGAAGGAGATTCAATGAAGTTTGATTTGTAAATACAGTATTTTAGGAGAGAAACATTTACAGAAGTTAAGAAGAGTTGTGATTTACTGGAAAATACATGCTGCAGATTATCCCCTAAATCAGTAATGTCTTAAACCTATTTCGTTTCCAGTAATTGTATTAGCTGCTCCTACCACATTCTTTAGTGGAAATGGAGAGTAATTTCAACAATGACTTATGAGAGTGCATCGAAGGCAGCACACTCCACCACACTGAGCCAGTCCAGAACCTTGACATCTTGTTTGACCTGCAACTATCCTTTCTACCCCACTTCCGTGCCATGATCCACTCTGCTTTCCCCCACCTCCGCAACTTCAGCCGGCTCTGCCACTGTCTCACACCGCAGGCCGCCAATACCCTCATACAATCATTCATTACATCTGGGCTTGACTATGCAAACCCCAACTCCTCCTTCCATAGGCTACAGATCATTCAGAACTGCAGCCAATGTCCTCTCCCGCACCAGGCTCTGTGACCCTATCATCCTGATCCTCGCCTGACTCTACTAGCTTCCCATCACACCGAGGATACAGTTCAGGATCCTGGTCCTCATCTTCAAAACCCTCCATGGCCTTGTTCACACTACATCTGTGACCTCCTAACCCTCTGCCAACCTGCTCGCTCCCTCCACTCATCGAGCTCCGGCCTGCTGCACGTCACTTGCCCGCCCAACCATTAGCAGGTGGGCCTTCAGTCACTCAGCCCCCATTCTCTGGAACATCATCCCACAGTCCTTCCACCTTGCCCCCTCCCTTGTCTCCTTCAAGACCAGTCTCAAGACCCACCTCTTTGACCGTGCATGATTGAATTCAAGACTGTTGTCCTCAAATTCAAAACCTTTGTGGCTTTGCACACCTTACCTTACCCTATCTCTACACCTCCTGTGTCCTGACTGCTACGTACAGTCCCGCCAGATTGCTTCATGTGCCCAGCCTGATCCACCCCAGCATTGCTGGTTGAGCTTTCAGCCATTTTCTCCCAGCTTTCCGGAACTTCATCCAGAAATCCCTTGACTTGTCCTCTTTCAAACTACCTCCCTCTCCATTTTCACCCTATTTTAAGACTTATTTTAACCGCGCTTCCATGAAACAGAAAAGCATCTAGGAAAAGGTATTTCAAAGTCTTTAAATCCTTGATGCCTCTATGGCTACCATGTGGTGTTGTACTGAATCACGGAGACCAGTAAGATAATATTAATCCTTGCATTGGGTGGAGTGCCTTTCATGTTGGGAGGATGTCTCAATGAACAAGATGTACTGTGAACTGTATTTTATAGACAAATGCAGCAGCCAATTTGTGGACAGAAATTTTATTTATTTGGAGAATTATTGTGTCGGACACTGGGAGAAACTCATTTTGAATAATGTCATGGGATCCTTGATGCCAATTCAATAGACAAACAGGTCCTTCATTTTTTTGTCTTATTCACACTGCAGCACAATCCTGTAGGTCCTGTTTTAGAGTATCAGTAGGTATTTGAAACAACAATAATAAAATTACATTTTTAGAGAGCCTTTCACATCAGGAGGATGCCCCAAGGAGCTGATTGTATTCCTATAATACTTTGACCAAACAAAAATGTATCAAACTCACTCTTGAAGGTGTGGATGGATCAGCATCCACAACCTTTTGAGGGCAGGGAATTCCAGATTGTGAGCTGAACTGCTATAGAGAATCTAATAATTCCAGAAAGCAGAGCAGGAGAATGTTCAGCTGATTCTAGAGTCATTTAGAGGCGGCTAATACAATGGAAGATGATTTGTTTGCATCCTAATGGGATGGAAGGTGAGAGGATTGGATAGAAAATGAAGTGATGGGCTATGCTCCTGCAATGTGAGGATGGAATGTGGCACTAAAAATGAGGCAGACATGATCAAACACTGTTACAAGGAAAGCCTATTTCAGAGACTAGATTGCAATAAGAGCTGCCATCAGAGCATATACAATGGAGAAACTGAAGAGAGGATGGAATATTTACAGTACGAATCGTTAAATGAACAGATTGTCTGTTGGTTTTTTCTGTTTGTAATGATGCTGTCTTCCCTGTGCTTTCTCCATTTAGTATTATCCTTGCCTTGAAGTAATGATCCAATTCACATTTAAATTTTATTATGTACTTGACTTCAACATTTATTTCTAATAACTCCCCATTTAAAAAAGCAAATCTACCCCCCTCCTTTTTCCTTCTGCCGATAATTCTTGATGTTTGCACTCTTGTTACATAAGAACATAAGAATTAGGAGCAAGAGTAGGCCATTTGGCCTCTCGAGCCTGCCCCGTCATTCAATAAGATTATGGCTGATCTTGTGACCTAACTCTAATTACCTGCCCTATCCCCATATCTCCTAATTTAAAAAATCTATCAGTCTCAGCCTTCAAAATGTTCAAGGACTGAGCATCTTCAGCCTTCTGGGGTAGTGAATTCCATAAATTCACTGCACTCTGAGTGAAGAAATGTTTCCTCAGTTGCTGACTGAAGCAATGGAAAGAATCCTAATCTAAATTAGATGGGATTGTGTAAGGGTATAACAGATGTATTGGAAATCTGACTAAGTGAGACAAACAACAACAAACAACAAAACTTACATTTATATAGCGCCTTTCACGTCGAGAGGACATCCCAAGGCGCTGTACAGTCAGGTAGGACAAGAGCAGGGTGGGAAGGATCAGGGCAGGATAAAGCATAGTAGGAAAAGTAACTGTATATTAGAGGGCGAAACGCGGCAGCCAAATTGCGCACAGCAGTGTCCCACAATCAGTCACGGAAGTGGGACTAGGGGCAAAAGGGGGTAAAGAAGCAAAAGGGGAGGGGTCGAGGCAGGGGGAAGAAAAGCAGGAAAGTCGACTGTATACTTGTGGGCGAAACGCAGCAGCCAAATTGCGCACAGCAGTGTCCCCACAAACAATCGCGAAAATGGGGCCAGGGGAGAAAGGGGGAAAAGAGGGTAACGGGGGAGAGGGAGGGAAAGGTGGGATGGGTTAGGGTTAGGGAGGAAGAGGGGGGAGAAAGGGGGTAAGGAAGAGAGGGAGGGAAAGATGGGAGGGGGCAAGATCAGGAAGAGGGAAGAGGGAGGGAAGGGGAAAAGGGAGGAGAGAAAGTGGGGAAAGGGAGTGAGGGAAGAAGAAGATGGGGGCAGGGGTGGGGGGAATCAAACAACAATAATAAACAATAATAAACAACAAAAGCAATAATATTAACAACAAAAACAGCAACAAACAATAACCAACAATCGTCCAACAATCGTCCAGCAACCACTCCCTGTCCTCGCCGCCCGCCCGGACGATCCCTGAAATGGCGGGAAAAAAGGGTCCAGTGTGGTGTCAGGCCCCAAAACCCACCGGCTCCTCAGTCGATGAACCTGGGGACTCTGTGATGGCCCTGGCACCTCGGACACGGTGTGTCTGGCCAGCTCGCACAGCAGCAGCAGCAGCAGCAGCCCGATCGCCGTCTGGATCTCCCGCGACGAGATGATCCATCGCTTGCAGCACCTGGGCGCTCTCCCCCTAGCGGAAGACGTGCGCCACCCGCTGCCTGAGGAAAGTGCCGAGGTCGCGGCCTTCCCAGGTCCTGTCGAGGGGCCGCTCTTCGCACAGCCGGAGGAAGCGCCGACAGCGAGTGGCCGCCATTCCCTCCGTGACACTCCCCGTCGTCCAAAAAGATGGTATTCGTTGGCCGACTGCCCATAGAGGAAGAACTGGCAGCGATGGAAGCCGGCTCCAGCTGGTGGGCTGAGCGGTGCACAGCGTGAAAGCTCTGTCCCCGCGATCGTTCCAGCCCGAAGATCTCTAGCCTCGGGAGCGGGTGGTCCGTGTGAAAAAATATCACTATATATCTAATATCACTATATATCCAATATCACTATTAGATAAAATAGATGATATAAAATATCATCTATCGCCAGGCGAGGTGGAGAGAGTGCAGATGCTATCCTGCACTCTCTCCACCTCACGGTTAACAGTAACACTAACAGTAACAAAGAGGTGTGAAGGAAGAGTTTGGCACTGTCTATGGGAAGGTGAGGGACAGATTGAATTGGGAGAAATACTAAAAATTCTCAGAATCAAAGCAAAAGAAACATTATGGACAATCTATCGATGATGCATTAAATGTCTCATCATATATGTAGTCTATGGGTTTACATTTACAGTATAATCTTTTCACTCTCATCCCTCGTCTCCTCTATCATGTGCCTTACTGTTCAAGTTTTGATGAAGAGTCACGTCTAAAATGTTAACTCCTCTTTCTCGTCCAAGACTTTCTGCATCTTTTACTTCCCCACTGTCATGCATTTCTACATCCAATGCTGGCTTTTCCAATCTGCCTTTTTTAAGATTTTGAAATCCCATTCAGACATACCACAAATTAGAACATCTAAAACGCTGTTGTGGAGATTCACTGAACAACCTAAGATTTAATTTAAACCATATTGCCACGTGATTGTAATATTATTCCCTCAACTCCTGTCAGAATCACTTTCTCTCAGGATTATGAATTATCTTCATGCCATGCAGGGAAATAACTGGAGTAGTTTAAAACATCCCACTAGGATGAGGCAGGAAATATAAAAGCAACCCTAAGACAACTAACGAGCAGTGGGCAGCGTTCAAAGAGGAGATAGTTCAGGCACAGGTCAAAAGCATCCCCACAAAGGTGAAATGTAAGGCATCCAAACCTCCCTGGATGACTAAGGAAATCGGGGCCAAAATAAAACAAAAAAAAGAGGCTTATGATAAGTGTCAGGCTCAAAATTCAGAAGGGAACAAAGCAGAATATAGGAAGTGTAGGATAGAACTAAAAAAGGAAGTTAGAGGGGCAAAGAGACTGCATGAAAAACAATTAGCGAGTAAGATTAAGGGGAACCCTAAAGTTTTTTACCAACATATTAAGAGTAAAAGGTTGGTCAAAGATAGGGTGGGGCCAATTAGGGACCTAGGAGGAAATCTCATTGTGGAGGCAGAGGGCATGGCTGATATACTGAATGAGTACTTCGCCTCTGTCTTCACAAAAGAAAATGATACAGCCAATGCCATGGTATTAGAGGAGAGGGTAGGAGAAATGGATAGAATAATTATAACCAGAGAGGAAGTGCTAAAAAGGTTGACGTCGCTCAAGGTGGATAAGTCACCTGGTCCGGATGGGATGCACCCTAGGTTACTAAGTGAGGCACGGGAGCAAATAGCAGGGACTCTGGCCACGATCTTTCAATCTTCCTTGGACACAGGGGTCATGCCAGAGGACTGGAGGATAGCTAATGTTACTCCCTTGTATAAAAAGGGGCAGAAGGACAAGCCTGGTAACTACAGACCAGTCAGTCTAACGTCGGTAGTGGGCAAACTTCTAGAGTCCATAATCAGGGACAAGGTAGATCTTCACTTAGAAAGATATAGGCTAATAAAGGACAGTCAACATGGATTTGTTAAAGGCAAATCTTGCCTTACAAATCTGATAGAATTTTTTGATGAAGTAACGGAATGGGTGGATAATGGTAGCGCAGTTGATGTTGTTTACAATGGACTTTCAAAAGGCATTTGACAAAGTGCCACATGAGAGACTTATTATGAAATTAAAGGCCCATGGCGTAAAAGGGACAGTGGCAGCGTGGATCCACAACTGGCTGCGAGACAGAAAGCAGAGAGTTGTAGTGAGCGGCTGTTTTTCAGATTGGAGGGAAGTGAGCAGTGGTGTGCCACAGGGATCAGTTTTGGGACCATTGCTGTTTGTAATCTACATCAATGATCTGGACTTGGGTGTACGGAGTACAGTTTCCAAGTTTGCAGATGACACTAAGTTAGGGAGAATAGTAAACAGTGAGGAGGATAGTAGCCATCTGCAAGAGGATATAGACAAATTGGTAAAGTGGGCAGACACATGGCAGATGAAGTTTAATGCAGAGAAGTGTGAGGTGATGCATTTTGGGAGAAGAAATGAAGGGAGGCAATATAGGCTAGATAGTACAATTTTAAATGGTGTAAAGGAACAGAGAGACCTGGGGATTTGTGTTAGTGACTCGTTGAAGGTGGCAGGACAGGTAGACAAGGCTGTTAAGAAGGCATATGGGATACTAGGCTTTATAAATAGGGGTATAGAGTACAAAAGTCAGGAAGTGCTGACTAACCTCTATAGGACTTTGGTGAGGCCTCAGCTGGAATACTGTGTTCAATTCTGGTCACCACACTACAGAAAGGATGTGAAGGCATTGGAAAGGGTACAACGAAGATTTACTAGGATGGTGCCAGGATTGAGGGACTTCAGCTATGAGGAGAGGCTAGATAGGCTAGGGTTATTCTCTCTGGAGCAGAGAAGATTGAGGGGAGACCTAATAGAGGTTTATAAGATCATGAGGGGTTTCGACAGGGCAAATAGAGAAAAACTATTTCCACTCGTGGGTGAATCTGTGACTCGTGGTCACAGATTTAAAATAGTTTCAAGGCGAAGTAGAGGGGAGCTGAGGAGAAATTTTTTCACTCAGCGAGTTGTTCGAATCTGGAATGCATTGCCTGAAAAGGTGGTGGAGGCTGATTCGATAACAACTTTTAAAAGGGAATTAGATCTTTATTTAGGGAGAACGGGTCTATTAGGCTATGGGGAGCGGGCAGGGCAGTGGGATTGAATTGCTCTTTTCAAAGAGCCGGCACAGACTAGATGGGCCGAATGGCCTCCTTTTGTGCCGTAAAATTCTATGATTCTATGATTCTATGATTTCGAACTATTAGATTTTTTTTTATCAGTTAAATGTGGTAAGTTAGATGGAATGCAGTGTTATAATTGCATCTTGTTTTGCATTTTCAAACAGAAAACTGCTTTGTGCAATTGACTATCCCGTTTCGCTCACATATATACACTTTACAGAATACAGTAAAATCTTGTTTATCCGGTACCCAATCAACCAGCATACTCAACCAACCGGCATCTCCCAATACAATTCACCAGTCCAGCAACCGGATCTCATACCGTAGCCATCCGTGACACTCACGGTATGCTCACTTTGCGCATGTGTACAATGCGTGTGCATGTGCACTTATTAAATTTACCGACATGGCCGGCGCTACCTTTAGGTGAACTAGGCGGTCTCCTAGGGCGCCAAAAATTTGGTGGGGCGCCAGCCCTGGTTACAGAGCACGAACGGTTTGCTACGCAATTTTCGGTAACTTGCCACTCGAATATCTGGCATATTGATTCATCGGCACTGGTCAGGTCCCGAGGGTGCCGGATAACAACGGTTTTACTGTATTCTGTGACGTGCTTTGAGACGTCTAGAAGATGTGAAAAGCACTATATCAAATGCATGGATTATTATTATTATTATTTTTATTATATTTACTGTATAGAAAATGCTTCACTTCTGGGTATTCAACTGAATGGAAATGACAGCAGTGCTTGATTGATTGATTGATACACTTACCTGTGTTCTTGTTCAAAAAAGAGCAACTGTGCCTCGTACTAACGTGGCTGGATGAGATGCACGAATGAACGTGGACACAGACTATATTTTGAATGCTGTTTCCATCTGAGGTCATTGTACTCTTGTGCTAGAGCTTGCATTAATGAGTTAAACGCAACCAATTACCGAAGCAGCTCTAAATTATGTGGTTCACAACGTGGCACACATACGCATTTCTATTGCGAGTCCAAAATCACTTTCCTTTTACGAATATTTGTAGTTAGACTAATTGTAATACAAACTAATGCTTGGATTATGATGGTAGATCAAAGAAGCTGTGTGAATGTTTGCAAGTGGTCTTTGGTTATTATCACTAACAAAGCAATTTCTTTAATTTTGCATGGTGGCTTTGTTTTAATCTATCCGGCTATATACTTAATCCTTTTTACATGCTTCAAACCCAATCTGCTGACAATCAGTTTATAACAGGTCCTCATTAGAGGAACCATCCCCTATAGTGGACTTCAAAGGATTCAGATTTTTAAAGAAATGTCAGATGTATCCAATCTCTTTATCCTCATCTCAGCCTTTATTGAAACCCATCATTATTCCCAGGCTAGTATGGTAATAATGAATGGTTGGAAAGCCTAGATCAGATTTGTGACGTTAAGGAAGTGTTCTTTGATACTGAACTCTGGTGACACAAAATCTAATTGAATATAATTCATCACTGACATAATTTATCCATTACTGTACTGAAAATGTGTGATCAGTTTCCACTTAGGGTCATAATAATAAAGTCCTTGCATTTGGTATTGTGCCTTATCACATCATCAAGATGTCTTAAAATACGTCACAGAATATTACTGTGGTGTAATGAATGAATATAGGTGAACACTGCAGCCAATTTGCATACAGCTATGTCTTGGAGCTGACCCTACTCCGTGGTGACATGTTTGACATCAGAATGCCAACCCTCTGCAGCCATAGTCTGGTTTCTTAGCCAGCTAGGTCCCCATTATCCAGTACACTGATGGTGACAGACAAGCCCACCTAGCTCATCAGTAGGACTTGGAGGGGAAGACGAGTCACTGGGGGCAGGGAATCCTCTCACTCAGTGCCTGTTAACCTTGAAAATCAAAGCCCTAACAGGTAGATGATCCTCACTGGACAGGCAGCAGGAAAGCTTGCCAGGTAGTGCTCTCAATGGTTAGACTCCAGCAGTACCCCAATGCACACTCTGGAGTCCCCAGGCCTTGGCTCTTGCTAACCTGTGCCTTATACTTTCAGGAATTAGGTAATCAGGATGCATCGCTCCAGGGAGAAAATGTACATTCCACTCCAATAAATATGTTTAGCTGAGATGCATGGAACTGTTTAGTTTGGATACTCTCAAGCATGTTGATGGGTTTCAGCATGTGTCAGACATGCGTCTGTGCAGATACCTTACTGTTTATTAGAATCAGGCACAGGAGAATTTCCTGTTGATTGGAAGTGGTCTTATGAACTATGCTGATCTGAGTACATATTCCAGGTATCAGGATCAGTGTCGGTAAACCTCCTTATTAACCGAACCTGCGGGATTATTTGAACAGCTGCTTGGTGTGCTCTTGTGCTGAATGTCCCAGATTTGATCCTGATGTCCTAGCTTTGTCAGTAGCACTTTCGCCTCTGAATCTAGAAGGTTATGGGTTCAAGCTGATCTAAGTTCAATACCATCCAGGGACATTGGAGAGGGCTCGACAACCTGCTCTATTGAGAGA
Organism: Hydrolagus colliei; assembly: GCA_035084275.1. Taxonomy (NCBI): domain Eukaryota; kingdom Metazoa; phylum Chordata; class Chondrichthyes; order Chimaeriformes; family Chimaeridae; genus Hydrolagus; species Hydrolagus colliei. The sequence continues at coordinate 82,340,020 of CM068744.1, read as the reverse complement.
AAAAATCAAACAGAAATCTTAATCTTGCTTTCTCTCCAGGACCATATGTAGGAGAACATAATATAATAATATAATATTAATTATATTAATATAATTATAATCCTTGCATTTGATATAGTGCCTTATCACGTCGATGAGATATCTCAAAGTGCTTCACAAAATATACTGTAAAATGAATTGACTGTACTATATATGTTGTGGATGAAACATTGCAGCCAATTGCACATAGCAGTATCCCACAAACAGTTGTGGACTGAATGACCAAATTATTATTATTTTATATTATTTGTGAAACAACTATTATCCCCAGAAATCGGACGACAGAAGAGAGAGAGTTAAGAGAAAACGGGAGGGATGGAGAGAGAAAAGGGGGAAGAGAGAAAGAAAAGGGGGCATAGACAAGGTTTCGAAAATCCTTCAGGCCTTCATATCAGTAATGCCACAATATCTGAGAAAGGTTTTAGTGAAAAATACAGCAGTTACGATTTAGCCCAATTGTACTTCATCTAAATAGTTAATTGAGTAACATGCGAGAGATGGTTAAAAATCAATGATGAGATGAGTGAGATTGCATAAAATCAAGTATACTACTACCTATGCATTTACAATTCACTTTACAGTATATTCTGTGAAGCATTTTGAGACTTCTAGAAGATGTGAAAAGCATTATATCAAATGCAAGAATGATTATTATTATTATTCACGTCAGGAGGACATCCCAATAACATGAAACATTTCAAAACTGGTTTTGTTAAGGATTGCCATGTAATTAACTCGCTAATACACAATTCCATGACCACATCACTCCCACCCTCGCCTGGCTCCATTCACTCCCCATCCCCCAGTGGATTGAATTCAAGATCCTTGTCCTCACCTTCAAGGCTATTGCCCCACCTCCCACCTCTCCGACCTGCTGTCCCCCTATGAACCTCCCCATTCCCTCCATTCAGCAAGCTCTGGCCTGATCCATGTCCCCCACCCGACCCGTCCTACCATTATCGGACTGCTCCCACACTCTGGAACTCCATCTCACAGTCCATTCGCCTCTCTCTCTCCCTCATCTCCTTCAAGGCCAGTCTCAAGACCCTCCTCTTCGACCAAGCCTTCTGCTACCCTCCCAACTCTTCCCTCCCTTCCTAACTCCCTCCCGCCCCTCACCCTTACCCTACCCTCTCCCCTGCTTGGGTTCCAACCTCGCTGTTCAGTGCCTTGGGACATCCTTCCAACATGAAAGGCACTCTATAAATGTAATTTTGTTGTTGTTGTATTTACAAATTACTCAGCATCCAAGATTAATTGTTCTCTTCCTTCACACCTATTTGAGGCGTATTGATTCTTTCCCTTCTTTGTTTTACGGCATAATACTTATACTGTATTTGATTTTACTTAACCTCCACTACAATCTCATAATTTCTTCATTTATTTTTAACCACCATTGTCATGTAATGCATTTATCTATTAGATGGAGTACAATAAAGTCTGAATCTTACTGTGTACATAATAATATTCAATTTTACATCCTATACTTTCCATTTTTCTTCTTCATTTCTTCATAAAATACTGTAAGATGATTTGTATGTTGTAGAGTCTTCGTTTAGCAGCAATGCATCAGACATAAGGTGTACAAAACAGCAAAAGAAAGTTTAAAAGGTGGAGGATTATGGGGAGCAATGAAGTGACACCAAGAGGATAATATGGGCAAAATGTGAATATCAACACAATTTGCACATGATAGTAAAGGTAACAGTAAAAGGTTTTGCAAATTTATTAATGTAGTGATAAAAGAAGAGATGGGCCGGGCCCACTAACCCCAGATGCAGGCAAAACTATAAAACTAAATGGATAGTAAGGAAATAGCAGAACTGTTAAATGAATATCTCTTCTTAGTGTTTACTAAAGGGGAGAAGTCAGCCAGGAATCTTGTTACTGCTCACTGACAATGAATTCCTTGTGTGTTCAGGTGAGCTTGACTACAATGTCATTTAATGCCATATAACTTGGCAATGATCACATATGAAGAATGGCAACTCCAGCCATTCTGCGGGGCATGGAGCACGATGGCTAAGGAAAAGGGAATTAAATATCATAAGCAGAGGAAGGGGGGACCAGAAAAATGAAGGAGAAAATTGGTTCAGAGAAAATTGGCGAAATTCATGTGTCTAGGGACAGCGGATACACTGGGATTTAATTTGCAGGCTTTGCACAAGGGTTTGCAAATAAATAATCCCAGATGTGTCACAGATGAACCTCTGGAGTTTCTGCTCGAAAGTGGACTTCATGGGGGATCAGCATCCGAGTGGTATTCCGGTGGTTTTTATTTACTAATCCTTTTTATGTGCTGTAAATTAGAGCCTTAAGCAGCTTCAGAGAGGGTCAGTGATATTTTAATGTGTAATTTTTGAAAACCATGCACAATATATATTTAATATAAAATCATTGTACAATATACTCCCTATATGTTTGTTAGTATCAGGCATGTGAGGGGTTAGTATTAACTTAATGGTGGCTGCCAATGGGGACTGTACCGATCTGAGTATGTCTATCCAGCAATCCGGATCAGGGGTTGGTAAATTTCCTTGTTAATGGAATCTGGAAGACTACCGGTATATAATTTCTGCAGCTCCTTGACATGCCCTTGTGCTGAATTTGATTTGGGAGGGGCGGAGGGAGCTTTTATATTCCTCATGGAGATGGAGAAAACGTAGTGTGCTTTCTTTGGCTTGGGGATTGAGTTGGATGGGTTAAATGACCTTTCCTCATTATGTGCTTCATTATAATTAGGGCTTCTAATTTGGGGTTTTAACCAAAAATGAAACCTGCTATAAAAAAGATGAAATCTGTGTTTATCTATTAAGCACCAGCTCTGAGGTGAGGTTTTCTCTCCCTCAGTCTCGATGGCTCTCAGCAGTATCCTGGGACGCCTGTTGTGCATGTGTCGTTCTGCGCCTCTGTCTCTGTGTGCACATGCTTGCCTGGTGATGCATTTGTGAGAGGAGAGAGACACTGCATACGTGTGAGAACTCCCCTCTCCCCTCCGTGTGCACACAGGTATATTTTAGTGCAGCAATGAAAGGACTATTCCAATGCCCTCCTCGCCAGGTCTCCCCTTCACCACAATCCATAAAATGCAACTCATACAAAACTGTCGCCTGCATTCTCACCCGTACCAAACTTCGCTCCCCCATTACCCCAGTCCTTGCAAGACTTCACTGGCTCTGTGTCCCAGAGAGGATCGATTTCAAGATCCTCACCCTTGTTTTCAAATCCCTCCACTCCTCTGCACACCCCTACATCTCCGACCTCCTCTATCCTCAAACTAGCTCCCGTTGCCTTCACTCCACTGGGTCTGGCCTCCTCCATGTCCCCCGAATCCTCCGCTGCACGATTGGTGGCTGTACCTTCAGCCATTCCCCCCCCAGGCTCTGGAATTCCCTTCCTCATTCCCTTCGCCTCTCCCCCTCTCTTTCCAGTTTCAGGTCTCAACTAAAGACCTTTCTCTTCGACCGCGCCTTCAGTCACCTTTCTCCTCCTGCCCCTGGCTCGCCCCCGTGATCCGTTATTGTGAAGCACTCTGAGACACCATCCAGTGTGGAAGGCACTATATAAATCAAAGTTGTTGTTGTTGTTGTTGTTGTTGAAAGCCCTGAAAACCCCAAATAATTTATAAACACTCTAAAGTTGCTAAAATACACCTCCCCCAATTGATCAAATTAATAAACCCAGAAAATCAGAACAATGTTTATACTCTTAGACCCATTTAAATATTGTATTTGCCTGCAAAACCAGCCAATGGATATGATAGTGTATCCTCGAAGTACTTTGAGATGTTTTAAGTTCTATCAGCAAAAACAACAATAAATTACATTTATATCACATCATTCACAATGTGAGGACATCCCAATGCGATACATCAATCAACATCAAATGCAAAAAATATTATTATTTTGTGTGATTTCTACTTTCAACATCTTGATCATCTTAAATCTGATTTCACAAATTCAACAGTTAATGAGTGCAAGTGTTTATCCTCTTTTTGGTCTGACCAGCCTGTCATGTATCTATCATCTAGAACTGGCACAGATACTGATCTTAGTGAGGCCTGAAAGGACTCACAGCTAAGCTGGTGTAGCCATCTGTTCATCTATAACCTGCTTGCTATTCCTTCTGACTGGCTTATGCAGTAAAATACATCCTAGCTCATAAATTTAGTTCATTAGAAGCAGTATAACAGCCATTTAGTATAATAGTACTACTGTATTACTACTTAAAGGAAATTATCCTTATATTTTGGTATAATGCCTTTCACATCAGGAGGATGCCCCAAAGTGCTTCATAGGATGTACTATAAAGCTCAGTGACTATGCTTTGTGGGTGAATGCAGTTGGAACACAGCATTGTCCCACAAACACCCATGATGTGAGTGATTAATTTTACAATAGTTTCAGAGATGATGATTCTATTTGTCTTAGGAAGATCAGACTATGGCATAATAGAAAAGACCATCTGGACAGTCTCAAAGCAAAATGTCATGTTACTCCATCTCTCTGTTGATATTCTGCCCCCAAAAAGCTACCTCCTTCCATCCTGAATTTGCTGAATTAATGGTTGTTTTCGAGTAAGATAGATCAGAAATGATGGTAAGCCCTTGAGACATTCAAGCTTCTTATCCAATCCCTCAGGTTTACATTTGAAACAGGAGTAACTCACAGATCATGATGGATAGCTCTAAGGCAGATCATAGACCTCTCAGACAGATTAATTCAGGCAGATGCTTGTGCCCAAAGGTGAATATGTGACCGTCAGATCATGCTGTCTGCCTTTATCATGGTGGGCAGGGAGATTGCACAGCTTTGCCATAACTTCGGTCTCACTAACATAAGGAGGACTTAATCCAATGGTGAGAGATTAGATTTTAATTTCCCGGCCCCATCAATCATGTTGAAGGATCGACGTCTTGTTTATCTCACTGGTTCCTGAAATGTAAGTAAGTGTCCTGCCCTGTCTAATTATGTCTGAGAGATGCTAAAAGTGAGCCTTTCTCACTGTCAGTTGCTGAAAACATCTGGGCTTCATGGCCTTACAAAATATCCTCCCATTCTTGAAGACAAAAGATTGGTTTTGAGGAAGTCAATTTGTTATCTTAAATCTCCCAGCGATTGACACTATGCATGCATATTAAGGATTTCCTGTGTCAACTGATCCACCCAACCTGGAATTGTTTTATTAAAGGAAGGCAATGGGAACAGTGTGAGATTGTATCTGCTGCCTAGATTAGATCACAAGATCAGTTTCAATAAAAAAGGCCCATCTACCAGTTGATGTTGACATGGGGAGTAATGAGTCCATTGCCACCATCAGAATCCAGGTAATTAATACATACAATGAGCAAGTGTGGTGCCATTACCAATACCTGAGGCACTCCACTTCATATGACCCTCCATTTTAACCTCCGCTTCATATGATCCTCCTGAAGTGAAAGGCTCTATACAAGCTATACATATAATATATGTATAAATAGGAACAAAAAAATCTTACGAATATACATTTTTTTAAAAATCAGAAAAATCCATTCCACTCGGAATTGGTAGAGAAATTCTGAGTGAAAATACATTTTTTCCCCCCCAAAACAATACTCTCTGTACCAACTGTACCAAATTGCTGAAGTTGAATAGTCAGAGCTTTAGCTTGCAGGGAAAGCGATCCATTTGGGAGTACTGTACAGTACTTGATGAAGGCTGCAGGTAGTGCAAAAAGTGGGGAATAGTTACACTACTTTGACCACACGGTGGAGCTATGGGATTCAACAGCACAATTCAGTGATTACATAGCTCACATTGATATTGCAGAGTTTTTTTTAATCTTTAAGGCTAGACTTATGTTGAAAAAAACAATATTAATAATTTCATGGCAATTTAATTGAGGGCTTTAAATGACATCTCAAAGAGGAAGGAGCAAGGATGAAGGGTGTAGAACTGTCATCTGAAGCCCTATGCTCTGAACAGATAGATATCAGTTGTAAGAATATATCAACTTATTAATATTGATATAAACATTATTAATTTTAGATTTTATCGACCTTGATATTGAGGTGGCAATAATGGAATGTTAATGCTTTCTCAAAAGATTATGGAACCTTTCTCCCTGCCTGGTCTGTATTCACCTCCTAATTTAGCCTCACATTCAAATTAAATGGCTTCTCATCTCATTGTTATTCATAAGATATTGATGGATAACACAATAAGAGCAAAAGACAACCATTCAATCCATAGAGCTTAACTCTGCAACATCAACATTCAACACTGATGAGATGGGTGGTTAATGTGTATTGTTTAATTGGAATGAGGGAGGAAATATTAGCTGGGACCATCTCTGCTCTTGATCGAATAAGTACAGTGGGATGTTTAATTTCTACCAGTCTTTATTGAACTGAGGAGCACATTCTGTCGATTTGAATTCATTAATATTTGAAGCACACTTTTCCTTCTATTCTTTTCAAGTTATGTGTTTTTTCTTGCTGTGGAAACAAATGCAGGGTCTCCAAAGAATTGTATTAAAAACACAGAAAAACTTTTTCAATACTTCGTTCCCATCACAAATTAATTGTTCTCTTTTGCCAGTCACCTGCTAACAGCAATTATGTGATGGTGAATGATTTCTAGTAGCCTAACAGCTCCACATACTGTGCTTTGCTACTGTCTGCATAGTGTGTGCGTGTGTTATTATTGGCTAACCTCCATTCTATTTATAATAAAGTGGAATTTAAATTCAGCACTGCATGTCACCCATGTGTGTTTCAATCGGCAGGAAATGCTTTGACATTATCCGGAAGCAAAATGGTGCTATTGATTTCTTGAACGCTGTTGGGCAAGTGAAGAGTGTTGGGAGAAACATGAATTTGTTGTGAGGACAAAATTCTCAACTCAATACTGCAAACTAGATATTGCCAAGGGTGCTCAACCCTGAGTCTCACCTGCGAGTTATTTCCTTTCTGTGCTGCTTGGGAGTGCATTAAATGCGATATGTTTGTCCCACAAAGTGCTTTACTTAAAGACCGAATACATAGTCAGTGCCATGCTTCAAGAAGGAGGCCAAATCAACAACAACTGCTCTTATGTATCTTCTAGCAATGGGCGGAGGAGCAGCATTGATGGAGTGCCATATTGGACAGCCCATCCTCTCAGATTGCAAATGATGGAAAAAGCTGGAGGGAGCTAGAGTTTGTATTTTTATATCAACGTATCAGGTTGGAATGCCTCAAAGCACATCACTGCTAAATATAGTACTACAGTATCTTTTTTAATGGACAAATACATCATTTATGCCAATAGGAACATTAAAGAACATTAAAAATCGCTTGCTTCAAATTCAAAATGTGGTGGGTGTCAGCATGCTTCAATTGTGGAGTTCAGTAGCTCAGTGGTTAGAGCACTCGCCTTATAAGCGTGAGACCTGTGTTTCAAATTCAGGCAGGTCAGGGCGAAACCTTGGGCAAATTTCTTTATTCCACACACCTAATAATAATCTGTCCAAAAAACTATAATAAATAATAATATAATAATAATCCTTACATTTATATAGCACTTTCCATGTCTTATCGACGTCTCAAAGCACTTCATGGAATACAACAACGTCCCAAGGTTGGGACCAGAGCAGGGGGGGTGTAGAAGACAAGAGGGAAGAAAGGGGGATGAAGAGGAAGGGACCAGAAGAGGGGAGGAGAGGTTGTGGTTGGGAGAAGGAAAGTAGGAAAATTTACTGTATATTTGTAGGAGAAATTGGTCATTTCAATCCAGAACAGTTTGTGGGACTCTGCTGTGCACAATTGGCTGCCGCGTTTACCCACAAATATACAGACAATTCACTTTACAGTATATTCTTGAAGCGCTTTGAGATATCTAGAAGGTATGAAAAGCTCTATATCATATGCAATGATCATTATTATTATCATATAATTGGTAGCATATTTGCTCTGAGTCAGAGGGTTGTGGGTTGAAGTCTAGAATCCCTGAAATGCCACCACTCATCTTCTATTACCTGAATACACCCATAATTATAAAGTAACACACAAGTGTACAGATTGCACTAATTTACAATCCCTCTGACCCATCTTGACATTGCACAGGAAGAGTTTCCTGGAGTTACCTCCCCTCTCTCCCCAGCTTGATGGCAAACTCCTCCACGTTCAGCATCCTGCTTGAAGGATGCTATACAAATATAATATTGTTGGTATTGTTGTTGATACCATCTCTCCTCTCAGCTCAATCTTTGCAGACCTTCACTTGCTTGGTTTGAATCCTACATCACCGACCTCCAATTTATTGCCACTAACGGCTCTGTCATGTGTGGCATCCCCAGGATACTGTCCTTGATCCTCTTCCTTCCAATATCTACATGCTCCCACTTGGTGACATCATCGGCAGACATAGGGTCAACTTTCATATGTATTCAGATGGCATCCAACTGTACCTCTCCATCTCCAGCCTCGATTACTGTACCACTACTGTCCTCACTGACAGACTCTGATATCAAGTTCTGGACAAGAGCCAACTTCTTGCAGTTGAATATCAACAAGATCAGGCCCTTCTGCTTGGCTCCAGTCAGCGCCTCCATACTTGGGCACTGATAGCATCTCCCTTCATGGATGCACTCTACATCTCATGGAGCCAATATGGAACCTAGGTATTCTGTTCGACCCTCAACTGTCCTTCATAACGCCACATCTGTACCATGACATACTTCACCTTTCCTCACCTCTGCAACATCGCCTTGCTCTGCCACTGCCTCACACCACAGGCTGTTGAGACCCTCTTACATGCATTCATAACATCCAGGCTGGACTATGCAAACTCCCTGCTAGTTGCCTCCCCTCCCAACTCCTCCATCCATAGACTCTGGATCATCCAGAGGCAACTCATGTCCTCTCCCGCATCAGGGTCTGTAACCCTATCATCCCCATCCTCGCCCAGAAGTTCAAGATCCTGGTGCTCACCCTCAAAGCCCTCCATGGCCTTACACCCCCTCTGCCAACCTACTCCCGCTCCTAACCCCTATCAACCTGCCCACTCGTTCTGCTCAGTGTGCTCCGGCTTGCTTTAAGTCCCTCATAACTTTGTTATTTTGTTATTTTGCCTCACCTTCAGCGGGTGAGTCTCCAGCCACTCTGCCCCCAAACTTTGAAATTCCATCCCGCAATCCCTCCACCTTGCCCCCTCCGTAGCCTCTACCCTCCCTGATCCAGGCTCCAGCTCAGGCCCGAAACATTGATTGTCCAGCACCTTGAGACATCCTCCCAAGATAGGTGCTATACGAATATAATTTTGTTTCTGTTTATTTGGTGTGTTGTAAATAATAATAATAATAATAATAATAATAATCCTTGCATTTGAAATAACACTTTTCACATCTTCTAAATGTCTCAAGCGTTTCACAGAATATATTGTAAAGAGAATTGACTGTATAATTTGTGCACGAAACGCGGTAGCCAATTGCGCACAGCAGTGTCCCACAACCAATCGTGGACTGAAATGATCAATTTATTATTGTTTTTTTTTGCGGGATTATTATTAGGCATGTGGAGTAAGGAAACTTACCTGAGGTTTCTCCCTTTGTGGAGTTGAACCCAGGTCGCTCATTTACAAGGCGAGTGCTCTAACCACTGAGCTACAGGACTAGATATCAACAGAATGCAGGTAAGCCTCTATATAGGATGCTTCTATTTAGAACATTTCGATTGAAGAACCATAATTTTCTTAACACCTTTTGATCGATATAGGACACTTGGATTTGTTTTAAGGATCAAAAAATGTTTTGCGCATGCGCAGTACATATTTTGAATATCGCGGTCGCATTTCGTTCGTCCTTTTTGTCCATACGCACAGACCATAGTGTACTTGTGGGTAAATCGCGCTCGCACCTGATATTCAAGCATTTGAACTGGCCAATAGCATGTCGCCATGTCATTGTTTAAAAGCCAGCTGATTTTGAAGTGACACCCTGCCACATCAGTATTACAGTAATTTCCAAACATTCCCGAGCAACTTCCAGCGATTTACAGCCTCTACCGTTTATACCATGTTGGGGAAAAGAGAACAGTACTGTAAGTGAAATAATCAGCGGTAATACTGCTAGCAGGCAGAAACCCCTCAAAGTCATCACTTTTGATACCAAATTGGAGGTGATAAAACGCATTGATTCTAATGCAAAAGGTATGGATGTCGGGAGGGCTTTAGGGCTAACTAGATTGATGGGGCTACTATTAAACAGAATAGGGACAATATACCGGCAAACTCAAGGTGTGTTACGGCTACAGGTGCAAGCAGATTAGCAAAACGTAGGAGTGATGTGATGGAAAACATGGAAAGAATGTTGAGTGTCTGGATTGAGGATCAGAATCAGCGTAATATACCACTCAACACCCTGGTTATCCAAGAGAAGGCAAAATCATTGTTTAGGGAGTTAAATGATCAGGAGGAGAAGCACAAAGGCACCATCTTTCAGTGCTAGTAGAGGTTGGTTTCAAAGTTTTAAGACGCTATGGGCTCCACAACATCAAGATGAGTGGGGAAGCTGCAAATGCCACTGCCACACTGCCAGTATTAAAGTTTGCCAGTAGTGTACTGTATTAAAGTTTGCCAGTATTAAAGTACAATCCTGAACAGTTACCCCCAAGTATCCCTTCTTGCCTATGTGTGTTAATTTGTGTGCTTTGTGTGTTATGTTGTGTAGTTTTGTGTGTTATTTAGTGAGTTTAAGGTCTGAAAATTTTGTGAAAAGAACGCATCTTTGGTGATATAATGGGACCGCATGGGAAATCATGTTTCAATTTAGGACGTTTCGATATTGATACAGTTTTTCAGGAACGCAACCCCGTCCTAAATAGAGGTTTACCTGTAACAGCACAAGATGCCAAATTCTGTTTTATTTGGTAATAGGAGGCAAATTTGCTTACTGTTGGATACATGTTGAATCCTTCACATAAATATACTTCTGGTGCTCATTGGTGCTTGAGAATTCTCAAGCAATGTGAGGGTGGCAGAGTCATTAGAGTTAAACACGTTACAGCACAGGAGGAGGCCATGTAGTCGATTGAGCCTATTCTGGTACCAGCTTTTCCATTAGAGACTTTAATTTTAATTATCTATTCATCTCCCATACCATTTTATTTTCCTTTTCTTTCAAATGTTCATGCAGTTCCCTTAAAACTGCTATAACAGTCTCTGACTTAGTAACCACTTGTGTGCAAAACATTCCAAGCTCTCATAATCTTCTGTAAGAGAAAGGTTTCTCTCACCTCCCCATATCTCTTCCACTGATAATTTTGAGTTTGTGTCCTTCGGTTAGATTACTGTTTAAAGTAAGTTTCATATCATCATTTGCTTATTTGATAAAATTTATCTTTTATCGTGCAAGGAGAGCCCTGCATGTCGGCAGTACTGTCCTCTTGATGAGACATTAAACTGAGGTTTAATGTCAGACAAATTAAACTATTTCTCCAGGTGAATATTAAAGATCCCATGTCGATCTTTGAAAATAAAAGGGTGTTGCTCCTGGTGTAATGAAAAAGAATCTGCCAGAAAGTAACCATTTATTTCATAGCCTCTTGTTGAACATTGCAGCATGCAAATGTACGGTCGGTTTGAGTACTTAACAGAAATTATAGTGTGCAATGTTTTGAGATGTGTTGACCTTATAAATGATGCATTAAACGTGAGGATTAAAATAATTTCAATAGAATTTGTCCAATTTTATGGCAAATAGGTGCTCCAAGCAATCAACAGGGGAATGGTGTTGTTAAAGGAAGTTAAGCATGGGATAGGCAAAAGAGCACAGTCTGGATTCCAGGAGTAGAAGTAGGAATGATCACGTAAAATAATTGATTTCTGAACAAGATTGAATTACAATGAAAAAACAATTACAATGTGTGTGTGTGTGTGTGTGTGTGGTGGGGGTTATGCGGGGGTGGGGGGAGTAGAGAATTAGAGTTGTTATTTGGAGAAAGATGCAACTATGGGAGAAACCAAGGTAGCATTGAAACAAATGGGCCAAGTGTCAAAAGCATGGGGCTAATAGCAGAGCAACAACAAGACACTTCGAAACAAGTGCTTGCAGTACTGCACCAAATGATATCGACGTTTTATAAAAGTCATAAATAGTCTCCGAGGACTGCAGTAATTAGAATTGTACAAAGAATGGAGAAGACTGAAGGGATGCCAAATGGATCAGCCATGTGTAAACATTTGTATATAAGTGAAGCTGAGGGTCCAGATCGGCTCAATGATCCTCTGAAGTCGTACTCTAGTTCTATAGTTCTTTGGTCAGACCATGCCTTCAGTAGCTGTAAGAACTCCCAGTATTGCTTATAACATTGTAATCTCTTCTTGTGGCTTGTTAGCATAAATTAATAAGTTTTCCTTCTGAGGCATACTTTCTGATATGGCCATGTCAATTTATGACTGTTCATGAGACATTCCTGTACGCAATTGATTGCCATGTTTCGCCCACAAAATATACAGTCAATTTACTTTACGGTGTATTCTGTGAGGAACTGTGAAGACTTGATAAGGTGCTATATCAAATGCAAGAATTATTATTATTATATAATTGGAAGAAGAGAATATAATATAAATTTACATTAGTCATTGATACAGGATGTGGCCTTAGGGCCTTGGGACATCCTCTCAATGTGAAAAGGGGTTTATAAATGTAATTTTGTTTTGTGTTATTATTATCAAACTATTCAATTTAAAAAAAACAAAGCAAATTTCTGAATGCTGTGAATCAGTTGAGCCTGGAGAAAAATTCCCTTTGAGATGCTGTCTCCAATAACTAGTGTCAACTAGAACTAAATCTCTAAAGTGCTGCTTAGCATTTCAGCAGAGAGGTTATTCATAGTGAAGCTACAGTATTTGTTAATGCAATCATTTGGATAACACATTACTGTCAGTTTAGTACTTGTCATCTGCACAGAATAGTTCTGCTTGTCTCTTTAGCATGAAAACAAATTCTGCTAAGGTGACTATAAGTCAAATGCCATCTCTTTGTGAAGGGCAAGTGCTTTCAGTCAATGACCTTCTGGTTGTTGTTTTTTTGATCTGTGACTTCCTGTTGATTAACAAGCCATGGGCTATGACAAAACACTTAACTTCTTAATTCAGCCATAACAATCAAAGTCACTTTGATTTTTCAGACATTCACATCTTATATCTCTGTTTAATTCCCATTTAATGAGAATGAGCACTCCAGTATCTGGAAGGACTCCCAGTATTGGTTGTACCTTTGTAATCTCTTCTTGTGCCTTGTTACCATCAAATAATAATTTTCTTCTGAGGTGCTTCTTTTTCTCATGTTACTTGAAAATAAGAATGCAATACACATTGACATTTGTATAGTGCCTTTCACGTTGAGGGGTTGTCTGCAAACGTCTAACAATACTGGCTGGTCAGCTGGACTGGAGTGGGAACTAAAAGGAGTGGGGAGGGGAAAGATGATTCAAAACAAGGACAGAGTCATGAGAAGGTTCTTGAATGAGGGGAGGGAGGAATGGAGAGAGGGAGTCTACAAGCCCGGGATCAAGTTGTTTGTTATGTCTCAACCTGCTTGGAAATGTACAAGAGGGATAGACAGTGAGATTCTAATTTAATTAATTAAAAGAAAATTTAAAAACATATTTTCACATTAATTCGGCCATAGTATAAACAAGTTATAAGTGAATTCACGCTGCAATGAAATGGGTTATGATGGAGCTTGGTAAAATTGGTAGTAATATTTCTGGCTTAAGGATATATTACGTCTGTTCTGGCTCTTTGCTTGTCGCCCTTCCCACTCTTCCCTCCAAGGGCTACATGCAGATCATCCAGTACTCTGCAGCTCATATCTTCTCTCAGTGACGCTATCTCAGTGACCTTATCACTCCCATTCTTGCCCAACTCCACTGGCCTACTAGCATCACACAAAGGATACAATTCAATATCTTGATCCTCACTTTTAAAGCCTGCCATGGCCTCGCTATCCCCTACCTCTGCGACTTCCTAATTCCCTACCAACCTGTCTTCTGTCCCCGCTCACTGGGTTCCAGCCTGCTTCATGTCACCCACCTCACCATTGGCGAGTAGGCCGTCAGCCATTTTGCCCCCACACTCTGGAACTCCTTCTTGCAGTCCCTCTGCCTTGCCCCATCCCTTGCCTCCTTCAAGCTGTCTCGAGGCCCTTCACTTTGACTGTGCTTTCAATCAACCTCACTGACCTCCACCCTCCCCCAATCCCGCCCCCCGCCTCAGGTCCCAAATACTGTCTTTTCAGCACCTTGGGATGTCCTCTCGACATGTAAGGCGCCATACAAATGTAATTTTGTTGTTGTTATTGTCAATTTAGAAAGGGGCTCTATCTGTGGGGCTATGGAATTGAGATTATATGCCATTTTCTTAATTGGATTCCTTAATAAGAAACATATGTGGGCAGTGTGCTTTGGAAATAGATTATGTCAGAATAGATATCCTCCAGGCTCAGCATGACATACCTCAGATTACTACAAGTCCTTGTTTGGGATTCACAGGTCATTAATTTGCAAATCTCGTGCTTTGCCACAACTACACTTTACAGAAAATTATATATGCAAGTATGAAAATATGAAACGTAAAAATTCCAAATTCTGTGACCCCAACCTTGCCCGACTCTATTGGCTCCCCATCATCCAGAGGATCCAATTCAAGATCCTGGTCCTCACATTTAAAGCCCTCCACAACCTCGCCCCACCCTACATCCATGACCTGCTATCCCCTTACCAACCTGCCCACCCCCTCCATTCAGCAGGCTCTGGCCTGCTCCACCTCCCCCGACCCACTCACCTCACTATTGGTGGACGAGCCTTTATCCACTCTGCTCCCAACCTCTGGAACTCCACCCCACAGTCCCTCCACCTCGCCCCTTCCCTGGCCTCCTTTAAGTCTCACCTCAAGACTCTCCACTTCGATAGACCCATCGTTGTTCTGTGTAACAACAAAAAAATAATTACACTCATATAGTGCCTTTCATGTCAGGAGGACATCTCAAGGTGCTGGACAATCATTGTTTCAGAACCAAGCTGTGATCGGGGATGGGGAGGGTGGAGGGAAAGGGGGAGAATTGGGGTAACCGATGGGATCATCGATGAGGAGGGTCTTAAGGCGGGACTTGAAGGAGGCCAGGGAGGGGCAAGATGGTGGGTCTGCAGGATGGAGTTCCAGAGGTTGGGGGCTGAGTGGCTGAAGCCTCGCCCGCCAATGGTGAGGTGGGTGGGTCGGGGGACGTGGAGCAGGACGGAGCCTACTGAGTGGAGGAGGCAGGCAGATTGGTAGGGGTTAGGAGATTGCAGATGTAGGGTGGAGTGACGTGTAAATTCTCTTTCAAAAGAAATCAAAGATTTGTTAAATGCAAGGAATATTATTATAAATTAAATAATTGAAGTAAAATTCTTCAATGATATGATGAGGTGCTATATCAAGCAAGAATTATATCATTATTGTCATACTGTCAGAGAAAAGTCGGTCAAAATCTGCCTTGTTAATTTTGGTTTCCGAATATCAAAACGTCAAAATGGTCGATACAGTATTTAGTTCCCTGAAACTACTCCAGTTTGTGGAGTTTTATGGACCCCCATTCTGATGGACAAGTAGCTAAGCAGAAAAACCTAAAAACCTAAAAATATTGGATTTTGAGTCAATTTAAGAAGGGCTCACTTCCAAAGTATTTTCAATCTGATTAAAAATATTTATTTTATTTGCAGCAAGAAAGGTGCAAAAAAATAGTTATTTTTGACCGTGAGAAATAGTTTGTAAGAGGAATAGTAATCTGAATCAATCAATTGATTTTATTTTGGGAACCATTGGCATTTAAAAACAATGCAATATATTATAGCAGTAACCTCCATCTGTTCGGAAGAAAGAAGGCTCTTTTGCCCAACTATTGTCATCCTTCCAGAATATCCCCCACCCCCATTGTCTGCTCACTAAAGCACCAGGGACCTGCCTTCAACATCATCTTTTTTCCTGTCATCCAGTTCCAGTGACTAATTACCCCCTGGGTAGCACAAACTTCCTGATATTAGTCCTGAAATTTCCTATTGGAACTCTAAACTTATGTCCTCTTGTTCTATTGATCCTCGTCCTCACCTTCAAGGCCATTCACGGCCTTGCCCCCGCCTATCTCTCTGACCTGCTGTCTCCCTATCAGCCTGCCCGCATCCTCCGTTCAGCAGACTCAGGCCTGCTCCGCATCTACCGCCCTAACTGCCCAACCATCGGTGGCCGGACTTTCAGCCTCTCTGCTCCCACACTGTGGAACTCCATCCCGTCCGCCTTGCTTCCTCCCTTTCCTCCTTCAAGGCCAGTCTCAAGACCTTCCTCTTCCTCTCGTGCCCTTCTCTTTCCCCCTCGCTTGAGTCCCGACCTGACTGTTCAGCGCTTTGGGACGTCCTCCCGACGTGAAAGGCGCTTTATAAATGCAATTTTGTTGTCATTGTATTGTCTTAGTGCATCCTACCATATTGCACTGGATTCGCTTTTTCAATCCCTTTCAAGAGTATAAAGCACTCTGAGACGCCGTCCAGCATGGAGGACGCTATATAAATCGAAGTTGTTGTTGTTGTATACACCCGCAAGGTTCCTTATGAGACTTTTTTTTCTCAAGACTGAAGTCCTAACTTGTCTAATGATTCCTTCTGTACATAAACACAAAGCTCCCATTTGTCTGCTAAAGATCGAACAGTACTGTTCAAAAGGTGAAGGGAGTTTGTTCAGGCCTCCTGCCTAACACTTCCCCAGATATAATAGGTCATTCACTTCATGCTGTTTGCTTGCAAATTGGTTGCCACATTCAACAAATGAAGTCACAACACTTTACAGTAAGGAAACACTTAGACCCGCAAGCATTATTGACGAATGGCATCTGGCTTTAATGTTTGATTTTACAATGGACTTGCAGTAGTTAAGAGTAATCATCTAAAGTATGATACACACTTCTTGGTTTCCATGCAGTACAGTAGTGTAAACCAGTCGCAAACATTGGCTTCAAATTGCATTATGTAAGTGGGCTATTGTAAGACAAGGTATATTATGGACAGTAATCATAATGACTTTACTGCCAAAAGCCATTCCTGAAGTTTCATTTTTATTTATCCAATAGCTGGACATAAATAACAAATTGTAACAGCATGAACCCCACCTCCACACACACACACACACACACACACACTAGAGTAGCTTATTTCTCCAGCAGAGGGTCTCTTGAACCTATTCTATAAATGTCTTCAATGGTAATTTGTTCCACAAGTTCAATATTCCCTTACATATATATCTGGGTATTAAAAAAATCACCTTCTTGCCGCTGTCTTCAGCAATAGATAGCTACATTTAACTTGTGCTAAAGGAAGCAATATGAAGAACTGCATATTTATGTAGAGGATTCACAATGTATCTCTGTAGTGTTTTCTTAAGAAGCAGGCTGCCAGAGACGTAAAAGGGAATATTCTTGCTTCTTTTCAATGCGGCATGTAACTGTCATGAAAGAATAACAACAACTGGCACTTATATAGCGCCCTCCATGCAGGGTAGTGTCTCAGAGCACTTAACAGTGGCGGAGCCTGACTCGGAGCTGCGGAGATTGGGGAGGTGGCTGTAAGCATGGTTAAAGAGGAAAGCTTTCAGATGGGACTCGAAAGAGGGGAGAGAGAAAGCGAAGCAGAGGGATTGAGGGAGAGTGTTCCAGAGTTTCGGCGTAGTGGTTGAAAGCGTGACCTCCAATAGTGGGGCAGTGAACGCAAGGGACAAACAGGAGGACAGTTCTAGTCGAGCAGAGGCACGGATTGGTGGATTGGGGAGTGGGGAGGTCAGAGAATGAAGGGATTTGAACACGAGTGTGAGGATCTTGAAGTGCATCCATTCGGTGCTGAGGATCCAGTGGAGCCTGGCCAGAACTGGTGAGATGTTAGGTACAGAGTTTGGTCCGGGTCAGTATATGGGCACCAGAGGTTTCAAATTCAAGATCCTCATCCTCACCTTCAAGGCCATTCACGGCCTTGCCCTCGCCTATCTCTAGGATATGCTGGCTCCCTATCAGCCCGCCCGTCCCCTCCACTCAGTAGGCTCTGGCCTGCTCCGTGTCCACCATCCTAACCGCCCTACCATCAGTGGCCAGGTTTTCAGCCTCTCTGCTCCCACACTGTGGAACTCCATCCTGCAATCCCTTCACCTCACTTCCTCTCTTTCCTCCTTCAAGGCCGGTGTCAAGACCTTCCTCTTCGACCGTGCCTTCTGCTCCCCTCCCAACTCTTCCCCCTCTCCTACTCTCCTTGCCCTTCCCTCTACATGGCCCTTTCCCTCCTGCTGGGTCCCAACCTGATTGTTCAGCGCCTCGGGACGTCCTCCCGACGTGAAAGGCAGTCTATAAATATAATTTTGTTGTTGTTGTTTAATGAGTTGCATCTTTTGAATGATGGACCTGGGGAGACCGGCAAGGAGCATATTGGAATAATCCAAGCTGGAAGTGACAAACACATACATGAAGAGGGTACATTGCAAGAAAGAGGGTACCAGTACAACAAAGAAAGTACACTGAATTTTTTCTTCTTTATGAAAGTTGTAGAATGTGTCACTAGAGTCTCAAATTCATTATGTCTGATGGCCAAGGGATTGGTATGAGTACTGTTCATTTCACCATTGTCTGCTGTTAGTCAGTAAAATGACTATAGCATTGTTCCAATGTGACTCATATTTAAATGATCAGGGATTTACATCTGAATATTTTTCTTCTCTTTTTTGATTAGATCATGAGCTCTTTATTGTGAACATTGAATCATTTTGGCCCACAGATCTGGCAGCCTCCTATGGGTAACACAGTAATCGATGACCTCAATTCCCTCCCTCTACCTGTCCATCCTGCCTCCTCTCTTTCTGGCTTTAAATCCTGCTTTAAAATCTGCCTCTTTGACAAAATCTATGCTCACCTATTCTTTCCCCCTCTCCTGCTTGGCCTTAGTATATATAGTCTTTGTAAAGCACTACAAGACATTATCCAAGGTAATTTGCTGCCATTGGATCAATGATTTGTATTGAGTTTATAGTAGTGGTGAACACTGCTTAGATGAGGGGCCCCCATTCAATACTGTGCAATAAGATGTGCCCACTACCCTCTTCTCAGGGCAATCAGGGATAGGTAATAAATGCCAATTATAGTTTTGTTTACTTCCCAAGAAAGAGTTTGGAATAATGGGAAACTCTAGAGTTTCTGCTGGAAGTGGTATGATTTTGCATCTAACGGTATATAAACAAAGGATTAATGTCCAGGGTGGAGTGGGGGCATCCAGCACCTTTCCTTAATGGATACTAAAAGTGAAGCTAGGATGTTAGCTTCAACATAACTCCTGGGTATCTTGAAATGCTGACAGTTAGAGTTAAATCACCCCCTTGAGGATTCATCACACTGTTAGGCTCTGGTGCCAAATCCATTGCCTGCTGATTCAAAGTCACTCATAATGAATTAGGAAGATCTGCATCCTGTGCCATTAGAAAATGCTAAACTGTTTATTGAACAGAAATTCTAATGAACAATTGACCAATTTTCTCCTTTCAATTCACAGATTTTAAAAAACAGACCTAGCTAATGTATCATGACTGGTTGTTTTGTTTCCAGATAAATGAAACTGGTAAGTAACAAACTTAGGGAAGCTGGACTTCAGTCGATTAAGTCATGATCATCAATTTCACATCACTGTTTTTCCCTTGATCATCCTGCAAGTAGCAATTCTATATCATTTTGTTTATTTACTTGTGTTGAAATGCCACTTCAGTGATTACTGTAACTCTCCAAGGCATATGCGCTTTGTGCTTCATTGGTGAAAGTGGAATAAGTCGTAAAATCAAGACAATTATTTAGGAGTGGATCTAAATTACATAAGGAAAATAGCAAATGTCGAATTCAGAGCAGAGTTTAACATCTCATTCTGTGACACCTTATAAGGGACCTATATTTAATCTGCGCATATATTTTAGTAAGTAACTACAGAGCATCATTTATCCTTGTGATAATGCCTTTATTTGCTTTGCTGGCTTCAGCTATGGAATTTTTTTTTTAAATATCAAACATTTGAAAGTATTTGGGGAAAAACACTTCAACATAGCAATATTGAGTTCCTTTGCAATTGTGCTGAAGAATCCCATATCGGTGAGGAATTTATTAGGACTCTGCAGTCTGCAGTTATAGTACAGGTCCCAAACCACTAATTCTGATGGTAACCTACAGTATTGTATACCATTAAGTTTTCACTTTTGCAAACTTCTGTATCCTCAAACTTCAGTTGCGAGAGGATAAGAGCTCCAACAACAACTTGCATTTATATAGCAACCTTCATGCAGGGAAGCGTCCTGGAATACTTTAAGCTTCAGCAAAACAAAGCTTCAGCAAATACCCTGCATTTACTTCTGCATAATGCTAGCCATTAAGGTCTAATTTGGAAGTTAATTAGAGTGCAAGGCAATTATAGAGCCATTGATTCTGTAATTAAGGAATACCTCATGCCTGAGGAATTTCCTCTCCTACTCAGAAGTCAAACTCAAACTGTTCAATGCTATGGTCAATATCTCAAGTACTGGATAACAAAAGGGGTTGCTCAGATCATTGTGGCAGTGCAGAGCGGAGCAATGAAGATGATCCGCAGTGTTAGAGGAATGAGCAGTGATTACATAAGCTTTTTAGCTTTGAAAATAAATCTTCTAAAAGGATTCTAATATAATAATGTTTGCACTTGATACAGCGCCTTATCACACCTTCAAGATTTCTCGTTGTACTTGACCGAATATACTGTAAAGGGAATTGATTATATTTTGTGAGCAAAATGCAGCAGCCAATTTAACACATCAGGGTCCCACAAACAGTCGTGGATTGAGTGACCACAGCTTAATTTTTTTTGAGTGATCAATATCCCAGGAAAAGAAACCTGCCAATCAATCAACAACCAGATTCTTACTTACTGCAAGATAAACAGGCGTGTGGAATAAGGAAACTTGTTCAATGTCTCACCCTGCCTGGGAATTGAACCTACGTCCTTTCATTTGCGAGGTGAGTGCTCTAACCACTAAGCTACAGGACTCCACAAGAAATATGTAATACAGTATTTTAAATGGCATTGACAGACAAAGTAAACTCAATGCAATTGTTTTGGATGCACCAAAAGAACAGAATGATGACACTGATTCAGGGTTGCAAAGACCAATTTCAGGACACACACAGGAAATATTTCTATACACAGTGCGTAAATAATGACTGGTACAGGTTATCCAAAAAAAGAAAGTGGAGGTGGGGGGAGAGGGGGAGTTGAGCTTGTTACCAAACCGATAGAAAACCGACTGGGTGCATAATTTGGAAGCATAAGATCAAATAGGTGGAAGGTCCTTCTTCATCTAAACCAATCTCAGATCTTGTGAGCTGAATGTTTGTAACTGTAGGTAGTCCTCACCATAATGTGAGTGCATAACATCACATAAATTTTTTCTGACAGTCTTTGGCTTGGTCTCCTCAATGCTAAAGTGAACACATCATTCATCTGCGCACTGTCCAATTCAGTCTACATCTGCCTTGGGTGAGTTGTCCTTCAGATGTGCAGGTAAGCATGCTGTATAGCATAATACAATATGCATTGTATCATACATAATAATAATAATAATCATCTTCATCCTTGCATTTGATATAGAGCATTTCACATCTTCTAGACATCTCAAAGCGCTTCACAGAATATACTGTAAAGTCAATTGACTGTATATTTGTGGGTGAAACGCAGCTGCCAATTGCATACAACATGTCCCACAAACAGTCATGGATTGAAATGACCAATTTATTTTAACGAATTATTATTAGGCATATGAAGTAAGGAAACTTGCCCAAGGTTTCGCTCTGCCTGGATACACTTAATGTCAGATTGAGAATCCTCCATGGCCTCGCCCCATGCTATATAACAATGTCACTTTAAAAACATTTTTTTTAGCTAATTTTCTTTCTTGGTCTTTGATCCATGTCTTTGATCTGGTGCCTGTGCATCCTTGCAGTCTAGAGACAGCAGTGAATCTGCTCCAAGATCATTGTTCATAGCTCTTGAAGTTGGCACAGGTTTTCTAGAGGCTGCCAGGTAAAATTGTCACCTGTGCTGTTCCCTTCCTTTCAGGAAATACTATTATCTTTCCTCTGCACCTTCCTGTTTGGCGTGTTTCAAGCAATATTAAATCTCGCTCATTGCTTTCATGGCACAATCATTTTGATGGCATTGACTGTTATGCTCTGCATATATCTTTTGTAGACATCAGCGCCTTAGGATGTCCTCCTGAAATGAAAGGCACTACGCAAATTTAATTTTGTTGTTGTTGTCATCTTTGACATTACTGTAATTACTGTAATCAAAACACTTTTTATGGTCTATTCTATTCTATTCTATTCAATCATACATCAAACATGATTGTGCAAATGATGTGAGATCAGGATGGCATGAGTCATACATTACCACGGTCAAGATAGTATAACTATCTTGCACCAGATCAAAGACATGGAATAATTGACCAAGAAAGAAAATTAGCTGAAATTTTTTTTTTTAAAGTGACATTGTTATATAGCATGGGGCGAGGCCATGGAGGATTCTCAATCTGACATTAAGTGTATCCAGGCAGAGCGAAACCTTGGGCAAGTTTCCTTACTTCATATGCCTAATAATAATTTGTTATAATAAATTGGTCATTTCAATCCATGACTGTTTGTGGGACATGTTGTATGCAATTGACAGCCGCGTTTCACCCACAAATATACAGTCAATTGACTTTACAGTATATTCTGTGAAGCGCTTTGAGACGTCTAGAAGATGTGAAATGCTCTATATCAAAGGCAAGGATGAAGATGATTATTATTATTATTATTATGTATGATACAATGCATATTGTATTATGCTATACAGCAACAGGAGAAAAGATGGGGGAGTGAGCTTTGTACATTTCTGTACTCATGGTATACCCTCAGTATAAATGATGGTACAACAATAATGTCTGATCAAGGTATGACAGCCACAGGCGGTCTTATTTCTCTGTTACAGGATTTTTCTAAAAAATAACCAGTATTTCTTGTTCATGGAGGACTGGAGGGATGCTACCACCCCTTCAAGAAGGGAGGAGGAGGAAAAAGAAGGATACAATTACAGAGAATGGGTTCTAGTAGTCTTGATATAATAATAATAATAATCCTTACATGTGATGTAGCACCTCACCTGTTCTCTCAACGCCATCCTTACTCCTCTCCCAGCTCCACCTCCAACTTCTCTCTGTCAACTGGCACCATTCTCACCCACCTAAAAGCAGCTGTCATCCCCTTTATATTAAAAAAAATCCTTCCCTGGATCCATTCCTTCTCGCTAACTACCACCCCATCTCCAACCTCCCTTTTTTTTTAAAGAGTTGTTGTTTCCCAGCTTCACTCCTTCCTCTCCTGCCATTCACTTTGCAACCCCCTTCGATTGTGTTTCTGTGCTACTCACATGACTGGAAATAGCCCTGGTCAAGGTGACAAATGGCATTCTGTCGATCTGCGACCAGGGCTCCTTTTGTCTCCTTTTCCTATGCCTTGCTGCCACCTTTGAACACTGTGGACTACTCTACCCTCCTCCACCGCCTTTCTTCTCAACTTAATCTTAAAAGTTCCTAATAATAATAATAATCCTTGCATTCTATATAGCGCTTTCCACACCTTCTAGACATCTCAAAGCACTTCACAGAATACACTGTAAAGTGAATTCGCTGTATATTTGTGGGCGAAACGCGGCAGCCAAATATGCACAGCAGTGTACCACAAGCAGTTGTAAACTGAAATTACCAATTTATTACATTATTTTTGAGGGATTATTATTCGATTCTATCTTAGACTGGTTCAGATCCTATCTCTCAGACCGGCTCTACTTTGTCTCCATAAATGGCTTCCCTTCCAGCCCCCACACTGTCTCTTGCGATGTTGCTCAAGGCTCTGTCCCCACCAATTCATCCTGTAATACTCCCGCTTGGTGACATCATCTGCATACATGGGATCAATTTCCTAGCCATGAATCGAATTTGTGGCATAGTTGGCTTCTGACAGCCATCCACAAGGGTGTCAGAGTGGGAGGGGTTGCAACCATCATATCTAGGGACAGTCAAAGTAATAATTATCATAACGTCACTGAAGTCAATGCATGTGTTAGCACCATAGGTATTAATTAACAATTTGAAGAGAAAGTCACAGACTTGCAGGAACTTTTCATGTAAATCATAGGCAACCTTTCAGGAGTCAATTACTTTCCTAAGTATGTACACCCCGATTGCCCTGGTTACCTCTGCAGATTTGTTGCTTCTCTCAACTCATCACAGTGAAATGGAAATTCTGCTGGAGATTACCTGCCTGCTGGTTCCTGACCCAGTTGTATCTCAGGCTTTTGAAAATGATCATAAGGAAATAGTAGTAATATATTTTTGTGTCACTTGGGAAGAATGATGAATAGGATACAAAGCACCAAGTGAAGGAGTGGAAATGCTCATTTATGAAGAGTGCACACTATTCTTCGTGATGGTATTCAGAGAATTAGTATTCTCTAAATTGTATCACCCTTTCATTTCTTGCCAACGCAGATGGAATAATAATTTTTTCTTGTTTGTCATCACATACACGTCTGCTACACTTTACCAAAAATAAGCATCTCGTGACATGAAAGGAGTTATTAAAGTGCAAGGATTTCATCTGTTTTTTATATTAACGCAAATGTCATTTACACAAATTATGTAAATGTTCTCATTATTTTGCCTAAACTTCCAAATGTTGTCTTACAGTCATAGGTGGACTGCACGCCCATATTCTTAAGCAGTTTCCAACTCACAATATCCATTTGAAATGAAATATTTGAAAAAAAATTAAGTGTATTCCAAAGATTTATCACAGTGCAATCACGATCTCTGCTTTTCCACCAGTTACTGTAGGTTAACTAATTTACAGTCTGCAACTGTACAAAGGGTTTGTTCACATGAATTACAATGTCATGCTAAATGATCTAAAGAAATAAATAAATGGAAAAATGAATATTGACTTGTAGTAATTTGTAAAAGCATTATTTTTTAGAAAGAAGAATTTGTTAAGAGTCTCTGCATTATTTTGTAATGGTCGGTCCCACATGGTGGAAATATTCATGTTGTTAGCTTGGTCTGACACACCTTGAAATCAAATATAGTGCTTCCTCAAAGCTAAGATAACTTGTGTTAAATGTAGCACACAGAAATACACTTCAAGCAAACTATCTAACAGTCTTATAATTATGCCAACTGATTAAGTTACGGTGGATATAAGTACTGTACATTGAGTTCAAATTGAATGTTACTAACACACATTAAAAAAGATTTTTCAACATAAGAAAGCACACAGCACATTAAAGTATTTTGAATATTAATATTGTTATAACGTGCTTTGAGATGTTACGCTATGTGAAAGCTGTGATGTATGTGCAATCCGTGGAGTACTGTAGCTTCGAGAGAGAGACCTGGGTTTGATTTTCAATCAAGGCAAAATGTTGGGCAAGTTTCCTTACTCTATGCGCCTCTGTTTACCTCGCAGTAAGTAGGAATCTGATTGTTAGTCAATTGGCGGATTGCTTTGCCGGGGGTAATAATTCCTTACCAAAAAAATACTAATTTGGTTGCTAAATGCTGGATTGTTTGTGGGACACCGCTGTGCGCAATTGGCTGCCGCATTTCGCCCACAAAATAGGGTCAATTCACTTTACAGTATATTCTGTGAAGTGCTTTGAGATGTCTCAAAGGCCTGATAAGGTGCTACAACAACAACAAAATTACACTTGTTTAGTGCCTTTCACGTCAGCAGGACGTCCCAAGGCGTTGGACAGTCACTGCATCACTGCTCCCTATCAGCCTGCCCGCATCCTCCGTTCAGCAGACTCAGGCTTGCTCCACGTCCATCGCTTTAACCGCCCAACCATCGCCGGCCGGGCTTTCAGCCTCTCTGCTCCCGCACTGTGGAACTCCATCCCGCAGCCCCTCTGCCTTACTTCCTCCCTTTCCTCCTTCAAGGCCGGTCTCAAGAACTTCCTCTTCGACCGCACCTTCGGTTCCCCCACTAACTCTTCCCCCTCTCCCACTCTCCTTCCCCTTCCCCCTATCCCGACCCTCCCCACTCGCTCGGGTCCCAACCTGACCGTTCATTCAGCACTTTGGGATGTCCTCCCGACGTGAAAGGCGCTCTATATGCAAGTTTAGTGGTGTAGGTTTGACAGCCTAAATGGCCTGTCCCTGTTTCTATTATCCTGGAGGATATCAGCATTTAGATTTAATGCTTCTGTTGCTCCACCAGCCCACAAAACAAGGCATCAAATTACTGCAGATTAACTCAGGAAGCGGAAGACACAAAACATTCCATAAAGAATTACATCTGCCTGAATGAACAATTATTGCAGTGCTAACAGCAAATGGCTTTTTAAAGCCAATAAATGTTCCTCACACTAATTGTTCGTATCTGTTTCTGTAAAAAGCGTGACTGTCCACAGCAGAATATCGCTGTGTCAGCGTCCATGCTGGGCAGATGGCTAAACCAAAGAATATAAAATTAAGGTGAATGATGCAAGAAGCAAATGTAGATAATTGCTAATAGAACAATAAACACAACAAAAGATAGGTTAGGGAAAATTCTTCTACATTATTTAAGTTAAAAAAAGGCCATATTTAATCTTTTCATGATTGGCAAAGAACATGTTGCAGAAAATTGTGTTTCAGATTGTTTATTGCTCCATCAGCTTCAAATGAATTCAATTAAAACCATTCAGTTTAGATGCTGCGTGATGCCTCTGGCGCTTTCGATTAACCGCTCCAAGTCTTGTTAACAAGCTTGATCAGATAGTGTGTCTTCAGCAGTGTCCCACCTGGCTCAAGAAGCTCGCCACAGATTGTTGACTTGATTCCGACATTCGGTTGCCAAGCATCTGCCTTCCGAGGGAACCCCACCACCCCTCTATTTCTGAACAATGTAATGATTCAACACAACACAGAAAAACAACTTCAAAAATAAGTCTGAATTTAAGAATTTTCCCCAAACCCCTGGGCATTCGTAAATCATTTTGCCTTAAATGTTCTGATTATAGAAAGTTTTTCAAGTCAATCGTAATTCAGAAGCTGTTTCTGCTTAAGAACTGTAGAAAAATAAACACAGGTTCTAAATTAAAACTGAATTTAGAATACTGTGCAATTGTTTATTTAATTTTATATTACAACAGAAGTGGGATTACGACTAAAACTAGACGGCATATGAGTCTAAAATCTTACATCCTCCCAGCTTGAAAGGCACTATATAAGGTAATTTTGTTATTGTACATCTAACTTCAAAGATGATGGCCTTCAGGTAATATCGTCCCCACACAGGAATTTTGGAAACTTCTTAAATAGAGTCTTCATTCTGAAGTTGCTTTCCACAATTTTTGCTTGCCGAGACCACAATGATTTTTAGGCTTCAAACTATTTTGCATGAGGGTGACACTGTTTTAGCCAAAAAGTAGTGTAGAAATACTTAATGGGCAATCCCTCTCATATATGGCAGTTTCTTTCCCCTTTGCTACATGGCTGATGATTTACTGATGATTTATGGTCGTCCTCTGAGTATGGGCTCTTTATGGAACAGTTGTCAAAACCATTCCATTCTGTGGTTCCTGGATGTGCCTTGTATCAAAAGCCCATCATACTGTTTCCAGTGTTTTGAATGGTACTCCCAACATATTTATTCAGTAACACATAACAACAGATCAATGTTAGAATACCAAGTTAACAACATAATGATGTAGAAAAGTAAAAATTTATCAACAGAACAATAATATTCCTTACATTTGATATTGTGCTTTATCATGTCTTCAAGATGACTCAAGACGCATCACAGAATGTACAGGTATCCCCCGATTTACGACAGAATTGCTTTCCTGAAAAATGTCACGCAAATCGAAATGTCGCAAATCGGAATGCGGTTTCCCATGCGATCCCATTATATAGCCCGAGATGCGTTCTTTTGATGAAATTTTCGGACTTTAAACCCACTAAAATAAAACACAAAATAACACACATAGGCAAAATTTAGTATCTGAAGTAATGACTTTGCATTTTTTTTTACCGCTATTACTGCTGCTCATTTTACTTACTTTTCTGACATTATAGAAATGCAGTGGAGGCTGTAAATCGCTCGAAATTGCGTGGTGCTACTTTAAAAGAAGCTGACTTTTAAAACGCTAGAAAAAAGCTTTTACCGCAAAAAAAAACTTTTACCGCTCCCAAAAAGCTTTTAACATTAAAAAAGAGCGACACCGCCGGCCGACCAATTTGTATAAAGAGCGTCCTTACAAAAAAAGAGGTGAGTCCACAAGCTGAGGGTGAATCGTGATAATGCCCTCTAGTGGTGGGAGGCTAATTTGGGTCGCAGCAAAAAAAGGTTGGGTATCTTTGACGTAGCAACATGCAATTGGCCAGTTCAAATGTTTGGATACAATATACAACTGCAATTTTACCGTGAAATACACTATGCACTGTGCATGCGCAAAGAAATGCGCCAAATCTTTGGGTCGTTAAAACGAAACCAAATGTCGTATATCGATAAAAAAGGTGTTAAAAAATTATGTTCATTGAATCGAAACAGTGTAAAAGAACCATTGTAAATTGGGGGATACCTGTACTGTAAAGTGAATTGGCTGTATGTTTTGTAGGGTAAAACGCGGCAGCAATTTCCACACAGCAGTGTCCCACAAACAGTAACTAAATAATTATTATGTATTGTTTATGTTTTGGAGGGAGTATTAATCCTGGAGTAGCGATCCGCCAATCAACTAACATCCGGGTCCCTGCTTATTGCCAGGTAAACAGTGTGGATTAAGAAAACTTGCCCAATGTTTTGCTTTGCCGTGTATCAAACCCACGTCCTCTCACTTGCGAGGTGAGTGCTCTAACTACTGTACTAAACTTCAAGACTTCATGATAAACAATGTAGCATTGCCATGCAAACAATGTAACAATACCATATAAACAACTTGTAATTTGGCCATCTAAACCATGTAACAACATGGTAATATAAGATTAAAAAGCAATGTAAATTAATAATAATAATCCTTGCATTTGATGTAGTGCTTTTCACGTGAATTGACTGTATATTTGTGTATATTGGCGAAAAGGGGCAGCCAATTGTGGACTGCAGTGTGGATTGATATGACCAATTGTATTTTGAGGGATTATTATTCAGTGTGTGGAGTAAGGAAACTTGCCCAAGGTTTCACCCTGCCTAGAATTGAACCTGGGTATCTCACTTGTAAAACGAGTCTAACTACTGAAACACAGGACTCTACGAATTAAGCCTCATTCCAGCAAAGGACGCTGATCACAAGATTTCAGGAGAGATTTGGATGAAGGAAGACTAGGTGTTCCATAAAGATTGACAATCATGAATAAAAAGATTGCAATTGTTCTTGCAGACCAAAGACACGCACCCACCTAACTGAGTGCCCTTTATCGCCCGGATGTGCAAAGGGAGAATTGTTCACGTATATCCTTATGTATCTCACAGCAAGTAATTCAAGTCTCCATTGACCTTTACTCGCTCTACTACTCGTGAAAATGTATCCACTCACATGAGAATAGTTCTCATTATCCCACCTCTATTCTTCCCATTGCCTCCTGTGTAAATGTGTCTCTGTTCGCAGCTAATCCTACGCAGAGAGGAAGTCTGAAAGCTGCAGGGAAATTGTATCTGATTTCAGATCTAATATAAGTTCAGCACAATATGAACCTGTGAAAGCATCATTCATTAGAAAAGGTTTTGTGGGGAGCTGAGTGTCTACACATCTTTACCCTTTCTGCCCCAGCAACTAATGTTTAGCAAAGTGTGATTTATTTTCAAGTACATGCTCAATTTAACTCTCCTCTCAGCATTCCCCAGAGCCCTTCCTTTATTTTGTTAGCCACAGGGAAGAGGTGTATGTGCATTTTGGTTCATTCATTCCGACAAGATCTCCTGCATCTTCTCATTGAGGCACAACTCCAGCGGGCAGCTGATAAAATCTCAGCTGACAGCGCCTAATGGAATAAATATTTGATAGCATGGTTTCCATTTTCAGACTACATCGACGAAACTCATGAGAGATTCTGCCTTTTGCAGATGGTAAGGAAATCAGTGAACTTTGGGTGAGTATGTGGGACAAGAATTGTTGTCCAGATTGAGATGCAACTTGTTTCAGTACAAATGGTGAAAACCCAAACCAAGCTTTGCGTTTGGTTTGCTTTTGGAATTAAGTTGAGTAAAATATTATTTATTCATGAAAAGGTAGTGGGTGGCCTGTCATTAGAGACCAGAAAGGCTCAGCAACGCTCATTGTGAAATTTTCCAGCTCAGGGCGAGAGCTAGAAAATAACACCTTCCTCCAAATAAAAGATGTCGTTATATGACCCCGCATGGGCTCAAGCTATGTCTGCCTTTTTGTGTTACACGTAGAATAATCTTTATTCCCATTCTACTCAGATCCCCTCTCTGGCCTATTCTTCCAGTACATTGATGTCTGTGTTGGAGCTGCTTCCTGCTCTCGCCCTGAGCTGGAAAATTTCACTAATGTTGCTTTCAACTTCTACCTTTCCTTTACCTCAACATGGGCCAGCTCGGGCCATAGACTATCTACAGATATTTACTACAAGCCCACCAACTCCCTATTACAAGCCCAACAACTCCCATAGCTACTTCGAATACACTTCTTCCCTAACTGTTTCCTGTAAGAATTCCATTCCCTTCTCCCAGTTTCTCCACCTCTGCCGCACCTGCTTTGACAATGCCACCCTCCACACCAGAACTTCTGCCATCTCCTCCTTTTTCCAACATCTCTGCCCTCGCCCATTCCCCCCACCACCCAAAAAAGCTGTGATAAGGTACCTCTATACCTTATATACCACCCCACCAGCCTCCAAATTCACCAAATAACCCTCCACCACTACTGTCACCTCCAGATTCCACCACTAAACACATTTATCCACCCCCTTCCAGCATCTGTTACAATACCCTCCTCTTTGACCATGCCTTCAGTCGCCATCCTACCTCTCTGCCCTCGCTCATCCCAACCCTGCCACCCCCACTATCCCTGCTCAGGTCCCGACCCCTGACTGTTCATCATCTTGGGACATCCTTCCGACGTGAAAGGTGCTCTACAAATGTACTTTTGTTGTTTGTTGTTGTTATTCTATAACCATTCACATATCCTCTGGCTGACCAGAGACTTCTGTTTTTATTATAAACGCACATTGTTGTTTTGGCTGCGTAGTGTAAGATTTGTGTATAATATAAGTTAGAATGAAAAAATAGGATAGACATAGAGATAGGGAGCCTCATAAATAGAAAGGGAGAAAGAGAAAGACAGCAGCAGAAGCTGGCCTCAAGAAGTGTTCGGTTCCCACACAATAACCAGTAGTATGTTTCTGTTTCAATTTGTTATTGTACATGAGTCATTAGACAGGATATTATTTTTTAGCTGCCTCCTTATTGAAACCAGGAGCTGCTAGTGATAAAGTGGAAGATTGGAAGAGATTTTCTTACAAAGGATCAAATGTCCTGTAGTTCAGTGGTTAGAGCACTCGCCTTGCAAACGAGAGGACCTGGGTTTGATTCCCAGGCAGGATGAAACATTGGACAAGTTTCTTTACTCCACATGCCTCTATTTACCTAGCGGTAAGTAGAAATTCAATTGTTAGTCGATTGGTGGATTGCTTTTCTGGGTGTAATAATCCCTTCCAAAATAAATAATAATAAAAAGATAATGATAATTTGGTCACTCAATCCAAGACTCACTTTGCAGTATATTCTGTGAAGCACTTTGAGTTATTTTGAAGCTGTTATAAGGCACTATAACCATGAAGCATTCCCAGGTCATGTGCAAATCAGGTAGAATCCAGGTTAACACTTCCCTGAACCATGTTTCTAATATTTATTATTTATATTGCTATCACTTGGAGTCTCTCGAAGGGAAACCTGATGTCCAGCTGCTCATTTGCACTTACTTATTATCGTAATCTGCTATTGGATGACTCATGCTGAACCCAGAGTAACATTGCTTCATCTCCAGGCTCTGTTGGTTTGCTTTATGACTGGAGAAATGGATAAAATGATATGTAAAGCAGACAGCAGTGGCACTCTGGAAAGTAGTGTGCAGATGGTGTATGACACATTGTCATATCTGAAACAAAGGAAATTAAGGACACACAAACTAGATTTAGATGTGGTCCATATCATAGAATCATAGAATCTAACGGCACAAAAGGAGGCCATTTGACCCATCAATTCTGTGCCGGCTCTTTAAAAAGAGCAATTTAATCCCACTCCTTAGCTTTCTCCACATAACCTTGCAAACCAGTCCTCCCCAAATAAATGTTTATCTCTCTTTTAAAAGTTGTTATCGAATCGGCCTCCACCACCTTTTCAGGCAATGCATTCCGGATTCGAACAACTTATTGGGTGAAAACATTTCTCCTTATCTTTCCTCTGCTTCTTTTTCAAACTACAGTATTTTAAATCTGTGACCATGAGTCACTGATACGCCCACCAGTGGAAACAGTTTATCCATATCTACTCTGTCGAATCCCCTCATGAAGTTAAAAACCTCTATTAGGTCTCCTCGCAACCTTCTTTGTTCCAATGAGAATAAACCTAGCCTCTCTAGCCTTTCCTCATAACTAAAGTCCCTCATTCCTGGTACCATCCTAGTAAATCTCCTGTGTACCCATTCCAATGCCTTAACATCCTTCCTAAAGTGTGGTGACCAGAATTGTACACAGTACTCTAGCTGAGGCCTAACCAAAGTTTTATAGAGTTTAGTCAGAACTTCCTGACTTTTGTGCTCTATGCCCCTATTTATAAAGCCTAGTATTCCGTATGCTTTTTTGATAGCCTTGTCTGCCACCTTCAAAGAATCACCCACACAAACCCCCAGGTCTCTCTCTTCCATCACACCCCTTAAAATTCCATTACCTAGCCTATATTGCCTCCCCTCATTTCTACTCTCAAAATGCATCACCTCACATTTCTCTACATTAAAATTCATCTGCCATGTGTCTGCCCATTTTACCATTCGGTCTATATCTTCTTGCAGATGACTACTATCTTCCTCACTATTTACTATTTTTCCTAACTTTGTGTCATCTACAAACTTCGAAACATATCTTCTGTCAGTGGTAGAGTTGTCCTCTAAAGGGGATCTTCCTGAACCAACTGCTAGGCTTTCCAGATCTTATATGATTACACAGTGGGACCCGGTTTCATCTCACATACCATGAGTTGAAATTAGTTTCTACTAACCATCTGTCAAAAGAATCTCTAATTGCAGATGAGATTTACCACTGCGCAGTAATTGCTTCTGTACCTGCAGGATGTTTTTGAAATAAAAAAGTAAAGAGAAAACAAATAGCTGCTTTAGCTGTTACTCCATTGGGTAAGAGTAGTCTGGAACAATCTGATTTGCATGAAGCAAATAACCAATTTGCAGCCTTGAACACTGAGAATTTGAACTAAATTCTCTAACAAATGAGCTACATAACACAGCCTCATCTAACTACAATCTCCTAGGACCTACCAATCCCTGGCCAAACCTTCCGCTTAACAAAGAATGTCCGACAAATTGTCCCACACCCGCAGGTGAACTGCATCCCAGCATCCTCCACCTTGCCCCCTCTCTCCCATAGCTTCAAACCCTATCTTAAGAAGCATCTTAACTGTTTTGTCGTCCACATACCCACCCAGCCCCACCCATCCAAATGGGACTCCCTGTTAGTTTCAATAAACGCTCCACAGAGGAAAAATTCAAGATCCTTGTCCTCACCTTCAAGGTCATTCACGGCCTTGCCCCCACCTATCTCTCTGACCTGCTGTCTCCCTATCAGCCTGCCCGCCCCCTCCATTCAGCAGACTCAGGCCTGCTCTGCGGTCACCGCCCTAACCAGCCAACCATCGGCTGGGCTTTCAGCCTCTCTGCTCCCACACTGTGGAACTCCATCCCGCAGCCCCTCCATCTAGCTTCCTCCCTTTCCTCCTTCAAGGCCGGTCTCAAGACCTTCCTCTTCGACCGCGCCTTCGGCTTCCCCACTAACTCTTCTCCCTCTCCTTCCCCCTACCCCGACCCTCCCCACCGCTCGGGTCCCGACCTAACTGTTCAGCGCTTTGGGACGTCCTCCTGATGTGAAAGCACTTTATAAGTGCAATTTGGTTGTTGTTGTCGTTGTTTGAGCTTTCTTCTCAGCTTGAAAGGTGCTATATAAAGAACAGCAACAACTTGCATTTATATAACGCCCTCCACGCTGGGTGGTGTCTCAGAGTGTTTAACTCAAATCAGGGGGAGGCGGAAGGTGCCCATAAGCATGGTTGAAGAGCAAGGACTTCAGGCTCAAGCTGAAGATGGGGAAATAAATTTATTCTGATTTTTAAAATAGTTTTTTTAATTCTTATATTTTGAGGGAGAACAAGATTTACGTGATTTTACAATATATAAAGAATTTCATATTCTCTGAAATTGATACAGACTGACCTCGACTCAACAGTCTTTATGTAGGACTATTTTTCTGAAATAAATTCTCTGCACACAGATCCTTTTCCTAGCCATCGATCTTCCCCCCACCACAATAGCTTCCCTATCTTTCTCTTGATTTGTCTGCACAGTCACAACTGTGCTTTTTGGTAGTTCCTTGCATAACTATCAAAGGAACTTCCTTCCTGAGATTTGTTTTTCTCAGATGCAGTGCCAAACTCCTTCTCTTACCAATTCCATCATGAGGGACAAACATTTGGATGCACTGGTTTATTGCTCCTGTAGCTTCTGTAGCTCAGTGGTTAGAGCACTCGCCTTACATGTGTGAGACCTGTGTTCGAATCCAGGCAGATCCGGGGTGAAACCTTGGGCAAGTTTCCTTACTCTACACGCCTGATGATAAGCCATCCAAAGAAACCACAATAATAAAAATTGGTCATTTTCAATCCGCGACTGGTTGTGGGGCACTGCTGTGTGCAATGGCTGCCACCTTTCACCGACAAATATACAGTCAATTCACTTTACAGTACATTCTGTGAAGTGCTTTGAGATGTTAATAAGAAGTGGTATATCAAATGCAAGGATTAGTATTAGTTATTCAGTTAATATTTCACCACTCAACTTCACTGGTTCCACATTTATACTTTTCGGATTGTCAGAAACGTGTGTTTAATATTGATGGTGATTCACTGAAGCGAAAATTCTCGGTAGTTACACCAGTTACAAAGGTCATTGGCACCCTCTGTACTCAGTCTCTCTGTTTCACATAGCAATGTGGTGAAGATAGTCTGTTATCCTCTTGACCAATTAAGCCAATACTGGTTTCTTCAGAAAATGTGTACTTCATATTCTGAGCTGAAATGCCTAAGGGCATAGCTTTGTATTGCTCAACACCAACTCTTTGAGGATTGCTGAGACTTTATAAGACCCCAAAAAACTCAAAGAATTATTCTCTCTTTATTGATTCAGTGAATTGAGCAGACTTCTGCGGTTCATTTAATTAATCTGATTGACTTTATGAATTGCTTCATGTTTCACAGTACGGGTGACGTGGATAATGGTAAATTATTTTGAGGCACACAGGAATATTCAGAACTCTGGTCAGTCCCAAAGTTAAATGAATATTAAAAATAAACAACAACAAAAAATTACACTTGTATAATTCCTTCATGTTGGAAAGATGCCCCAGGGCACTGACCAATCAGGGGTTTTGGATCCAAGCTGGGGTCACATAGGGAGAAGGGCAGGGGCATGGGGACGGAAGAGTGGCCGAAGGCAATGTCAAAGAGGAAAGGACTTGAAGGTGGCAAGAGAGTGGGTGAGATGGAGGTAAGATTGCGAATTTTGTACTTGATTCTCTAAGGAATGGGAAAACAGTGAAGCTGGGCAAGAACAGAGGTGATGGGTTCCTGGAGGCTGGAGGGGTAGAGGACATGCAGAGTTCAGAGTTCTGAATAATCTGCAGTTTGTGAAGAGAAGATTTGGGAAATCCAGTGAGCAGTTGATGTAGTCAAGCTGGGGCCTAATGAAAACGTGGATCAGGGACTCTGCAGCTTGCGGTGATAGGCAGTGACAGAGATGGGCAATGTTGCGGTGGTGTGGAAGGGCGGAACGGGTCATGGCACAAATGTGGGGTATGAAGGATAGCTGAGGATCAAAAAGGACACTGAGTTTCAGATTTGCTCAGTGAGGTGAAGAGTGCAGCCACGAATGGTGATAGTGACAGCAGCTGAAAGTAATGTTTAAAGGAGTATTTAAGCACAATGTCCTACACTGCTGTATTTCTCATACCCTTCATTTGAATTCTTTTGAAAATTGCTAATTCCCTTTTTGAATGTGTGACTTGATCTTGATCTGTGGCTTGATCTGTCTTTTTTTTAAAATGTTGATACAGTACTATCTGTCTCAATCTCTTGAACCAGGGATAGTGTTATTGCTAAGAGGTTTGAGATATCCTCCCAACATGAAAGGTGCTATACAAACGTAAATGTAATGTAATCCATATACTGTATTCACCAGTGTATAAAGTAATTTCAACTGGTCTCATTGTCTTCCGTATTCTGAGTTTGAGTTTCCTTGTGTTGTTATTCAATGCCTATAAGTGAAGCCTTGTTATAAGGTGGGAGTTGTTGGGGAGTCAATAAAATCACAAGGCTGGGATGTGCAAGCATGCAGCTGGCCAGCTCTTCTACTTCAAGGTCAACAGGCTGCTAACACACCATTTGATGTTTCCTGTTTGCTGTGCTACATATCCATTGCCCCATCATCAGTGGTTGGGCTTCTACTTCTATCTGCCCCCACCCTTTGGAACTCCATGCCAGAGTCCCTCTTGTAAAATGATTTAATCTACAAAACACAATGTAGATTAACTCAGTACTTTAATTGAAATGTTAGAAGTCGACTTCTATTAGATCACCTCTTTCCACCCTATTCCAAATCTGCTCAGCCACTCTTCCCATATTCCTTTTATACTTGTCTCAGTCAATTGCCACTTATCTCGTTAAAGCAATATACAACACCTTCCTTCTTTTAGTTTTTCCTTTCTTTTTAAAAAATCTTGTTCTATCATTCTTTGTGGTCTTTTTATTTATCTTCGATATCTGGTTGTTTTCCCAGTTTCTGCTACTCCTTGCTCTTCCTTCTGCTTTTCCTTTTTCTCCTGTATTCTCTTTACTGTTCTTTGTTTGATCTCCCATGATATTCTATAATAATAATAAATATAATCCTTGCATTTGATATAGCGCTTTTTGCATCTTCTAGACATCTCAAAGCGCTTCATAGAATATACTGTAAAGTGAATTGACTGTATATTTGTGGGTGAAACGCGGCAGCCAATTGCGCAAAGCAGTGTCCCACAAACAGTCATGGATTGAAATGACCAATTTTTGGAGGGACAGATTATTATTAGGCATGTAGAGTAAGGAAACGTGCCCAAGGTTTTGCCCTGATCTGCCTGGATTCGAACACAGTTCTCATGCTTGTTCTTCTATTTATCTTTTCTTTTTTATCTTTTACCCAATAGGATTTGGGGTTCTTATCTTTTCCCCAAATATTTCCTTTGATCCAGCCTACCATTTTTAGGTTTGTTCTCCGAAACCATACAGCTTCTCCTTGTGTTTTTAAAAAAGTTTTTCTTTCTGCAGCTCTTGCCCTTGTTTTTTCCAATTTCTTTGTCTCTGTACCTGTAGTTTCAATTTAGTTTCCTCCCATATTAACCCATCTCTTAATCTTCTGGACATCAACATCTGTGCTGGTGACTGTACTTGGTCATCTATCAGTGTATTTCTGAAGGCTAATAATGTCAAATGTCAAATGTTTGATTCCTCAGCTTTCTTCCACATTTTCGTTAGTGTTTGTATCATTCCTTCCACCATTCCATTGCTTTGTGGATATCCTGGTGATGATGCTCAGTGATTTATGTCCCACTGTTTTGCAAATTGGGTCCCATTATCTCTTATTATTTCTGTAGGTATATTTCTGGCAAATATTTCTTTAGTTTTCTCTATCACAGTTTCTGCAGTTGTATCTTTTAAATCTGCATATTCACTGTATCTTGAGGTATATTCTATGATTACTAAATAATCTTTCCTATTACTGTATAACAAAATAAATCTGTTCATATTTTTGTCCATGCCATGTTTGGTCTCTGATGCTCCATTAAGGGTTCCTGCCTTTCTCTATTTTGATGTCTTGCGCATGTCTCTCACTTTCCTATGTATTCCTCAATTTGTTTGTTTATGCCTGGCCAAAATACTATTTCTCTTGATCTTCTCTTAACTCTTTCTATTCGCCAATGCCTTTCATGTAAGTTTTTTTTAAAAAAAATTCTTAACTGTCAAGGAATTATTGTCCTATGTCCTCTATATTATTAATTTTTTCTGATATATTCCATTTCTATACTCCCAGTATGGTCTTACCAGAGGGTCGAATTCAAGATCCTCGTCCTCACTTTCAATGCCATTCACGGTCTTACCCCGGCCTATTTCTCCGACCTGCTGTCTCCCTATCAGCCTGCCCGTCCCCTCCGTTCAGCGGGCTCTGGCCTGCTCCGCGTCCCCCGCCCGAACCGCCCCACCATCGGCAGCCGGGCTTTCAGCCTCTCTATCCCACACTCTGGAACTCCATCCCACAATCCCTTTGCTTTGCTTCCTCCCTTTCCTCCTTCATGGCTGGTCTAAAGACCTTTCTCTTCGACTGTGCCTTCTGCTGCCCTCCTAACTCTCCCCACTCTCTTATTCTCCTTCCCCCTACCCCGACCACCCCCACCTACCCCCCCCCCCCCCCCCCCCCCCACCCCACTCCTGTTCGGGTCCTGACCTAACTGTTCAGCGCCTTGGGATGTCCTTCCGATGTGAAAGTCGCTCTATAAATGTAATTTTGTTGTGTTGTTATCACCTCTGGTGCCTCTTTTCTGTTTTCTGGCCAACCTTTGTTCAGCATCTTTTGAATTTCCTTACTCACTTTATCTTTTTTGCTTGCTTCTATTTAATTCTCAAGTCTTGTTGCTTTTGTGATTTCCCACACCAGGCCCTCCATTTCCTTTTCCAATTGCTTATCCTCCTTATTCCCACTTTGAAACGTGGCCCTAGTTAGTGTATCTGCCATGTATATGGTATTTCCGGGCTGATATCTAAACTCTAAATTGTACCTTTGTAGCCTTATTGGCATTCTCTGTAATCTAGGTGGTGTTTCATTAAATTCCTTCCGAAAAATTGCCGCTAATGGTTTAATTAGTGATCATTTTCAATTCTTACTTTCTTTCCAAATATGTACTGTTTAACATATTTCACATTCTCTATCTATAAACATTCCTTCTCTATCTAAGGCGCAGTAGAGGGGAGCTGAGGAGAAATGTTTTCACTCAGCGAGTTGTTCGAATCTGGAATGCATTGCCTGAAAAGGTGGTGGAGGCTGATTCGATAACAACTTTTAAAAGGGAATTAGATCTTTATTTAGGGAGAACGGGTCTATTAGGCTATGGGGAGCGGGCAGGGCAGTGGGATTGAATCGCTCTTTTCAAAGAGCCGGCACAGACTAGATGGGCCGAATGGCCTCCTTTTGTGCCGTAAAATTCTATGATTCTATGATTCTATGATTCTATGATTCTATGATTCTATGATTCTATGATTCTATGATCTGTGCATTTTTTTTCTGTCTCCAATAGAGGCCTCGAAGCATATGCTACAGTTTTTTCTTCCTGAGTTAGAGTTGCTCCTAACCCAATCTTACTTGCATCTACAGATATTTTAACTGGCGCATATACTGTACATCATAAAAGTTTAGCACTGGAGCTTTTGCTATAGACTCCTTTTTGTTTGCTGAAATGCTTTTTTCTGTTCTTTTTCCCACTTGAATTCCCTTTTTTGTTTTATCAGCTCCCTTTTTGGTTCCATTGTTTCTGTTACTTTGGGAATAAATCTTGCTACCCAATTGAACATTCCCATGAGCCTTTTAACTCCTTTTTGATCTATAGGTGCGGGCATCTTTTTTATTGTTACTATTTTTTACAGATTCATTTTTAATTATATGTCCCAAGTATTTTACTTTGGTTACTCCTATCCTGCATTTTACTTTGTTTAGCTTTATATTTTCTTCCAAACATTTTTTCAATACCTTCTCCAACCTTTCATCGTGTTCCTTCCGTGTTTTACCCTATAACAAAGTATCATCAATATAATTGATCATCCCTCGTATTTCTTATATTAATATCTAAAATTTTTGATAATTTTTTTTGAAACACCCCTTGTGCTGACTTGATGCCAAAGGGCTTTCTTTGAAAAATACCTCCCATACAGTGTCATAAACATTCTCAAATACACGCTATCCTTTGACAATTTAACTAGATTGCTCATATTGAGAAGTAACCAGCTCCATGTAATAAAGCATGCACAGCTTCTAAAGTGGGAATTGCATAATGTTACCTTTTTATAGCCTTGTTTAACCTTTGTGGATCTAAACATATACTTAATGATTTGTCTGGTTTCTCTATAATTACCACTGCACTCACCCACTTAATGGGTTTATCCACTTTTTAAAAAATTATTTGGTCCCTTTCCATTTGGTTCAATTTGTCTTTCAGCCTTTTTTTCCATTGCCTCTGGTGGTACTCTCTTTAATGGCTGAACTACGGGTGGTGTTGTCTCATCTAATTGAATCGTATACTGTACTCCCCTTTCATAAGTCCTCATTCCAAACACCTGTTTATATTGTTCTACTATTTCTTCTGGCTCCCTTGGTTCACTTTACTCTATTTTCATATTCCAATTTGTTTTAATATTCTCATTTTATTATGTCTTCCAATCTTAATAAAGTATCCGCTTTTACCTTTACAATGTAGAATTGTATTTCCTATCGTCTCCCTTTGTACATCACTTCTATCTCTACTCTGCTCACTGTTTCAATTTTTCCTTTGTTATACGCCATCAGTTTACCTTTCCCTTTCTCCATGTTTTCCTTATTTGGTTCTTGCAATTTTATATATTCTTCCCATGGCATTACACTGCCCTGTGCTCCTGTATCTAATGTGTACTGTACTGGATTACTTTCCTTATTATTTTATTAAACACATCATAAATTTACCTTCCACTCATTTTGTTCTCTTTCTTTTGTGTGTACTATCTGTATTAATTCCACTGCTTCAATGTTTTACTTGTCTTGTTCACTTTCTCTGCATTCTATATCTGAGCTATCTCTCTCGTCACATTCCCCTGGTTTAATTTGCCCAATTCTGTCTCTCCTCAGTTTATTTGATCTCTTATACTCTCTTCTTTCTGTTTAACTTTTCTCTTGTGCTTTACATCTGCTATATCTCCCTATATTTTCTTGTCTATTCCTGCATAATCATGCACAAAGCCCTATCTTTTGCATTGATAGCATTCTTTTCATTCTGCAGGATATCTCTTCATATGATGTTCCAACCTTGCCACATTTGGCCATTCTGTTTTGCCTCCCTCTTGGCCTTCTCTGCACTCCATACTCTTCAATCATCTGTAAAATTCCAACTTTGCCTATGGCTAGTTCATCCATTTCCATTTCTGTTTCTTTCTCCATCTCTCCAATATTTATTTTGGCACTTCTTCAATCCTTATCATTTCCATTGCCGATTCTAATGTCAGGTCCCCTTTTCTCTCAATCTTGCATCTTTTATTCCGACTACTATTGGGTCAAGTATCATTTCATCTCGTAATGCCCTGTAGTTGCAATTTTTACTTAGGGTTCTCAGTACTGCACAGTACAAACTAAATGATTCTGTGGGTCCCTGCTTTCTTGTTCCAAACCTAAATCGCTCAATTATCACATTGTTTTTTCCACAACATTGGTCCTGCATAATGTTCATCATCTCATTCAATGGCATGTCCACATCTCTTTCTAATGTAGCAATATATCATCGAAAAGTCCTTGAAAGAATGGTTGCCTCCCAGCTCCACTCTTTCCTCTCAAACCACTCACTCTTTGAACCCCCCCAATTGGGTTTCCGCGCTTCCCACAGCACAGAAACTGCTCTGGTCAAGGTCATAAACGACATCCTGACCATCTGTGACCAGGGCTCCCTTTGCCTCCGGACGTGAAAGGCGCTATATAAATGTAATTTTGTTGTTGTTATTGTATATTCCCTTACTTCCTTGCCTACTACATGAAAAAATAATGTTCCCGTGGCAGTCAGGTTCTCTCAGAGGGTTCAGAGAGGCCCGGGCCATTTCCAACTTTTGAGGCCCCTGGCCACAGAAGAAAATTATGGATAAGTTCCAAATCATGGCCTCACCATATTTAATAACTACAATACTATATTAGGAAATTATAATTACTTTTTCTTTAAACAAACCTAATAAAAACATGTAAAAATGCTCGCAACAAATTGCAACAACTGCTCTTTTTCATTTTTCATTTAATGATCTGGACTTGCGTATAGGGAGTACCATTTCGAAGTTTGCAGATGACACAAGTTAGGAAAAATAGTAAATAGTGAGGAGGATAGTAGTCATCTGCAAGATGATATAGACAGAATGGTGAAGTGGGCAGTCACATGGCAGATGAAGTTTAATGTAGAGAAATGTGAGTTGATGCATTTTGGGAGGAGAAATGTGGGGAGGCAATATAGGCCAGGTAGTGCAATTTTAAGGGGTGTGAAGGAACAATGAGACCTGGGGTTTGTGCGAGTGATTCTTTGAAGGTGGCTGGACAGGTAGACAAGGCTATCAAAAAAGCATACAGGATGCTGGGCTTTATAAATAGGGGCATAGAGTACAAAAGTCAGGAAGTTTTGACTAAACTCTATAAAACTTTAGGCCTCAGCTAGAATACTGTGTACAATTCTGGTCACCATACTTTAGGAAGGATGTTAAGGCATTGGAAAGGGTGCAGAGGAGATTTACTAGGATGGTACCAGGAATGAGGGACTTCAGCTATGAGGAAAGGCTAGAGAGGTTAGGTTTATTGTCATTGGAACAAAGAAGGTTGCGAGGAGACCTAATAGAGGTTTTTAAGATCATGAGGGAATTCGACAGAGTAGATAGGGAAAAACTGTTTCCACTGGTGGGCGTATCAGTGACTTGTGGTCACAGATTTAAAAAGTTTCAAAAAGAAGCAGAGGAGAGGTGAGGAGAAATGTTTTCACTCAGCGAGTTGTTCTAATCTGGAATGCAGTGCCTGAAAAGATGGTGGAGGCCGAATCGATAACAAGTTTTAATAGAGAGGTAGGCATTTATGGATTTGCGAGGTTATGGGGAGAGAGCTGGGGAGTGGGATTAATTTGCTCTTTTTAAAGAGCCAGCACAGACTCGATTTGCCGAATGGCCTCCTTTTGTGCCATAAGATTCTATGATTCTAAGTCCCGAAACTTAACAAATGCCAAAAAAATTAACGTCTAAATTTGAGGCCCCCTTTGAGCTTGAGGCCCAGGCCAAATGGATCCTCTTGGCCTCCCCTCTGATTGGCCCTGGTGGCAGTTTTATTATTTTTGCTGCCAATCCAAAAATGTTAAAGTCTCTTTCAAACTGTTGCCAATTGTGCCTTCGACTTTCAACCAACTGCAGTGGTTTTGGTATCTGCACATACCTTGGTATGGCATTTAATTCTGCTTCACTGCATTTTCAGTCCGCATTCCATCTTGTAGTCAATTTCACTCCAGTTTCCATTTTCACTTCTGACACCATGTAATGTTATTTAATCCACAAAACACAATGTGGATTAACTCAGTATCTGTAATTAAAATTTTACAAGTCGACTTCTTGTAAAGATCAACCTCTTTCCATTCTATTTCAAATTTGCCCTGTCAATCTTCCCATAATCCTTTATGGACTACGGATCTCAAGTGCCTTGGGATGTTCTCCAGTCGTGAAAGGGGCTATATAAATGTAAATTTGTATTGCATCTATGCATTCATGCTTTCCAGCTGGAATACCTCAACTGGATATCTGGTTACTCCTATCTAT
This sequence comes from Hydrolagus colliei, assembly GCA_035084275.1. Lineage (NCBI taxonomy): Eukaryota > Metazoa > Chordata > Chondrichthyes > Chimaeriformes > Chimaeridae > Hydrolagus > Hydrolagus colliei. Next base: position 82,295,986 of record CM068744.1, on the reverse strand, counting down.
TCCCTAGCCCAGAGTTGTTGAGTTCTACAATTCAAATTGCCTCTGCACCTCTCCCTTGTTATGATGATGTGTATTTTGAATTGCATGTTCCATCAAGTTGTCATCAACGCAATCACAGAACTCAAAAACACAGACCGCACTCCATTTGGTTCAAATTCTCTCTCTCACATTCCTTAAGATCAATCAAGATTGTTCCAATTCTTACAAATTTCTTACATACATCCTGGGTATCAAACAATCACTTTAACGATAATCTTACAACAGGTTTTTTTTCATGGACCATTTTGCAGTGGTCAGGGATCAAGGGTTGTCTGGATGATTCCCACTAGAAAGTGGAATGAAGATCAAGCACATTATTTAAATTGCCTCCTGGAAGCCTGTCAAGAGTGATGAGAAATAAGCCTGCAATGTATGAGAGATTATTGTCACAAAGCGTTTGCCCATGGCGAAAAATTAGATATGGGATTAACACTTGCTAAATGTATGATGCTTGGATGCTGCCAGGCCAATGTGTTTCACAATGAGACATTTACCTCTGACATTTCATTATTTTCTGCATGCAGTTTTGCCCTGCTAGTCTGCATGAGACACAAAACAAGTTGAACAACCGAAAGGAAGTAAATGTCATTTGAGCTAGTTATGTGCACATTGTAATGCACAGAAATTGCATCCATGAAAAATGAAATAGAATGAAATTAACCTAAACGAGATTGAGGACAAGTCATTGAGTGACATGATGTGCTCAGTGCTCCTTTAAAAATTCAATTATTGTCCTTGTATTTGGTTTAGTAACTTTCACGTTGGTAGGATATCTCAAAGCATTTAACAGGATTTACTGTAAAGCGACTGTGTACTCTGTAGGCAAAAGAAGCAGCTAATTTGAACACAGCAATGTTCTATAAACAACCATGAAATGAATGACCAATTGTATCTGGAGGATTATTGGCTAACATTGCTGCCAGGGACTCAGTGAACAGATGATGAGACATCTAGTGTCTTTAGTGTTCTTATCTTGTTTAAACAAGATGCCAATCAAAACAGGCTTGCAATGATACTGATAGTTATTTGCTTGATTTGTTGCGAACAGTGGGGTATCAGTCTTGCCTCTAGTAATGGGAATAAAACAAGAAAGAAAGATCAATGATTGGCTTCGGCAACCACTAAAAATATCAATCTTAAAACGTAAAAGGCCGTCATGGCTACCATAACGGATTGTCAGCTGCACAAATAAAGCTTGACAAATACAGTTCTTCGTTTTAAGTAAGTTTCTCCCCCCATCCCTCAAAAAAAATCCTAGCACTTGTAGACTCACCTTTGCATGAACTTTAAGATGAGATCCCAGATTTTCACAATAGGAAAAATATATTCACTACACTTCAGAGTAACAGTCCTGTGCGGCACTTTGAAATATTTTGACAATATAATGTCGTACAAATGATGTATTATTAATAATAATATAAAGAACAGTATTTTCTGCTCTAGAATTTTAAATAATTCACCTCATGCACTCCATTGCACAAATGTTACATGAAATGAAAAGAACAGGCTCCATTTATGCTCTGAATGTGATAGTACTTTCAAATATGTTTTTTGGCACATTACTTTAGTTTGCTGTGAATGTCTTGTATCCAGTCATGTTGAAGAATGCAGATATTTGCCTTCTCTGAAACTGTTTTACAATGTGTTAATTACACTTCTACGTGCTATCTTTGCCCACGTATCATGCACTATTCTGCCACTAGCTGTCAGGTCCCAAACAATTGGAGTTATTATATTATTAGTAATATTAATCTTATTATTATTATTATAGAAGAGCAATGAGTTTCCTCGATCACTGACATATTGCTTTGTTTTCATTCTACGCCTTGCTGGATCACCTATTATATTACTATATAATGCAACAACATAATATTTCTCCATGGTTTTGGTTGATAGCACTCAACAATGGGTCAGAAAGATGTGAGTTCACACTCCACCCCAGCCTTTGAAGCTCATAGTCCACTGCATTGCCTGTAGAGTGCTGTAATATTGTGGATGCCATTCTTGAGACATTAAACCAATGTCCCGTCTGCATCATTCAAATGAACGTATAAGATCCCATAGCAATATTTCAAAGAGTTGGCAGTTCTCTTTGTTTCATGACTAGTTGACCCCATGGCCTATTTCCATGCAGTTTCATCCTATGTAATTCTAAGCTCCTGAATTTGGATGAGGGAAGAATATTGGCCATGCTCATGAAGGAATATTTGATATGACACTGGGAGAACTTCCTATGCTTCTTTGAAATAGTGCAATGGAATCTTTCATTGTAGCTGAACTACAAAAAGCATAACCATGGTTTAACATCTCAACCAAAAGATGACACTTACAACTATAAAGCAGTCATGTGTTCGGGTCTTAGCCTAGACTATAATCTCAGGTGCGGATGTGAGGCTTGAACCAACAAATTACTGACCCAGGGGTGAGAGTACTACCAAATAACAGCAATCTTACAATCGTATATAAAGCAATAGCAACGCGCCCGGGTATAAAATTGTCTTCACGTCGAATAACTTCTGTGCACTACAGAATGGCGTGGGTGGGTGGCAAGCATTTGAAGGTGGGGTGGGAAGTAACCCTAAAGAGCTAGGTTTAAATAATACAATAATAAAAATTGGTCATTTCAATCCACGACTGTTTGAGGGACACTGCTGTGCAACAATTGGCTGCCGCGTTTCGCCCACAAATATAGTCAATTCACTTTACAGTATATTCTGTGAAGCGCTTTGAGATGTCGACAAGATGTGAAAAGCTCTATATCAAATGCAAGGATTATTATTACAGTTAACTCTCACTGAATGCGACTTTCTCGATTGCGAATTCAACTATATGCGAAGAAAAATATGTATCACCTTTTTGCATATACAAAAAATACAGCTGGCACCGCGCACATGCATACTTGGGAGGATGCCGGTCCCACGCAATGCACACTTGGGAGGTCAAGCTTGGAATTGGATCCCATAATGGAAAGGAGAAAATTAAAAAAATTCTGAAATTTAAAACAGGTCTGGATGGCCTCTTAGGACCTTACAGGGAGCTCATGAAAGACTTTCGGTGGAAAACCACTTCCTTCTTTCAACCTGCCAGTTTGTCTCAGCGGTCATCCACTGAAAACTTACCTGCTGCTGCATCTTCTCGGCCGTCCACTTCTGCCTCTCCTCAAGCATCCATTTTGGTGGAGTTTGAGGCCGATGATTCCTCGGCTTCGGACTGTTATGAGAGCGGGGAGAGTGATGAGCGAAGAGAGCGGGGAGAGCGAGGAGAGTGGGGAGAGCGACGAGATTGGAGAGAGCAGGGAGAATGATGAGAACGGGGAGAGCAAGGAAAGTGGAGAGAGCAGGGAGAGCTGGCCAGCCGGCTGTACCCCGCCTCAGTACGTACCTTGCATTGGTCGTGTGTGGATGTGCCTGGAGACTTGAGATGGGTAGCCTGTGGCTGGATTCCCCTAACCCTCCTTTTCCCATTACTTGTCAAGCTTACCGAACGCAATTTTACCAAGTGTGCAGTTTTCCAGGAACATAACCCCCGCGTTCGGTGAGGGTTTACAGTATTATTATTATCTTCTGAAATGTATTTGGCCAGCCTTAGCTACAAATCCCAGGTCCTGGTTAGGCAGCAAGGTGTCCATCTTAGGGTCTATCTCTGCCCAGCAATAGTAATTCCAATCATAGTTCAATAATAATAGTTCTAATAATAATATTCTTTCCATTTGATGCATTGCCTTTCACATTGGGACGACATCTCAAAGGATGCATTGCAGAGTGCAGTGTGTATTTTGTAAGCAAGCTCAACAGATTATTTATGAATTAGAATCAGTGGAATCATGAAGTGAAGCAGTTGTGAAGGATTCCCACCTCAATAAATGTATTCCGCTTGAAGTGATGAAGTGATATATTCATATATACATTCATATGTGTTTCACATCGGGAGGACGTCCTTTCATGTCGGGATGTCCTCCCGATGGGAAAGGCACTCTATAAATGTAATTTTGTATTTGTACATCCAGAAAATGAAATTATTTATGGAGGCATTAATATGATTCTCTGTGTACCATCTTGACAGAGATGGCTTTCATGAGATTCAAGAGTAACTTCTGCAAAAAACAATGAAATGGAGACAAGGAACTTATGAAAAAGAATGTTTTTCTTCATCTTTATTGTGAACCCAATTCCACCCAGCCAATTGGAGTAGGCAATATACTTACATATAGCAAAAGAACACCAGCAAGGTCTAATTGGGCCAAATGGTCTGTTTCCATGCCGCACATTCTATGTAAATCTGTATGTAAAAATAATAATAATCTTTGCATTTGATATAGCGCCTTATCATGTCTTCAAGACCATCTTAAAATGCCTCACAGCATATATTGTAAAGCGCATTGACTGTATATTTTGTGGGCAAAACACAGCAGCCAATTGGGCACAGCAGTACCCCACAAACAGTTGTGGATTGAAGTAACCAATTTATTATTTTATTCATTTTATTTGGCAGGAATTATTTCCCCCGGAAAAGCAATCTGCCAGTCAACTAAGAACCAGGTCCCTACTTACTGCTTGGTAAGTTGAGGCATGTGGGGAAAGGTAATTTGCCCAACATTTCTTCCTACCAGGATTTATGTCCACTGAGGCTCAAATATGAAGACTGACTCTGTTTCAATGTATTTGATTGGTTCAATGGACAACAAGACAAAAACTTTAGGACAGGAATTGAGAGGGGGGAGAGGAAAGAAACGGGAAGAAATATTTAGCTGCAGAATTTTTTTTAGCTAACTAGACAGTGACATAACAACAAACTAAATGGAAAAGATGAGAATATTTGGAAAACTGCACAGCAATGGAAGCAATTTAGAATTTTTGAGCAAGGCCAATATAGACAAAGCAATGAATACATTTTGAAGTGGATTGGAACTAATTAAAATGGAGCTGCGTTTTTCTGATGATTTGTCCTTTGGGAAATAAAGAGATGGGATGAGTGAGGGATGTTTTAATTAAAAATAAAATTGCGACAGAACTTTACAACGGTTTCTCGCTTACTGAAACAAGACAAGGTGGTTATGTTTCTTGATGAGGGGCAAGGGCAGGTTCATTATGTGTAATTGCCATTCCCATCCTGCACTCGGAAGATATGCCAAGAGGCGATGTGAAAATCACACTACTTAAAGCAAAGCACCAAAGAAAAATAGAATCATTGCCGTGCAGTGGAAATGGAAATCTGTAAATATTTATGGAAAGCTGAAGTGGTAAATAGTACATGCCAGATGCTTTACTGAAATCGAAATGTTAGCAAAACTGTGGAAAGCCAGGCAATATGTGTCAATGTAATAAATTGCAGTGAACATGTTATTGATGGAGAGGAATACTCGAAAGTAATGATGTTGTGAGAGTTGAATTGCTGGGATTCAAGCACTACTTATATTTGGAGCACAAGTTCAGGAGAAAGCAATGGATCCTTCATGTATTGAACAACTGATACCATTCAAGGAAACCATATACAGTACTATACAACTTGATCAGGACAGAAATTGTGGACACTGTGGGTCAGTGAACTTTGGAGTAGACTAAGAAACATAATAGGGTTAGGTATCCTATTTATTGGTACAAGTATGTCATCTTTATAAACTGATTTGTGCATCAATCAATTGTAATGATAATGTTGCTTTTGTCTCCATGCACTAAACTGCAAATGTATATGGGTGATTTGGGCTGGTAATGTACCAACCATTCTTGCTCTGTGATAATTTTAGAAGATGGGCTGGGAAGTGACAGAATTCCAAAACTGGTTTGACCTTGGTTGGTAACAACAACAACAACAAAATTACACTTGCATAGCACCTTTCACATCAGGAGGACGTCCCAAGGCGCTGGACAGTCACTGTGTCAGACCTGAGCTTGGGGTGGAGTGGCGGGAGGGAGGGGGGCGGGGAGTGGAGGGATTAGCAGTTGTGGATGGGACCATCGAAGAGGAGAGTCTTGAGGCGGGACTTGAAGGAGGCCAGGGAGGGGGCGAGGCGGAGGCAAAGGGTGGGGGCAGAGTGGCTAAAGGCTCGCCCACCAATGGTGGAGTGGATAGGTTGGAGGACATTGAGCAGGCCAGAGCTTGCTGAGTGGAGGAGGCGGGCAGGTTAGTAAGTGGTTAGAAGGTCACAGATATAGGGTGGGCTAGGTTGTGGAGGGCTTTAAATGTGAGGACCAGGATCCTGAATTGGATCCTTTAGATGATGGGGAGCCAATGGAGTCAGGCGAGGATGGGGGAGATGAGGTCACAGAGTTTGGAACGGTAGAGGACACAGGCCGTAGAGTTCTGGATCATCTGCAACCTGTGGAGGGAGGAATTGGGAAGGCGGACAAGCAGAGCATTTGCATAGTCGAGCTGGGGTGTAATGAAGGCATGAATGAGGATTTCAGCGGCTTTGCGGGTGAGGTAGTGGCCAAGTTGGGCAAAGTAAAGTAGTCTTTCAATCAGTACTTTGTCAAATGCCTTTTGGAAGTTTAGGTAGCCAACGTAATATGGGTTCCCACAGTCAGTTTGGGAAGTTATACCTCATCAAAAAAGTCAAACAAGACTTTTCTTGGATTCCCTTCTGAATCCATGTTATTTATTAGTTTATTTTGCCGACAAAATATGCAGTCAAATCACTTTACAGTATGTTCTGTAAAGAATTTAGAAATGTCTCAAAGATGTGATAGAGCGCTATATCAAATCCAAGGAGTATTACAGTAGAAGCCTGTTTATCTGTGACCCGATTAATTGGATTGCTCGATCCCCTCCCAGGGCAATTCCCCATTCCAGCAATCACGAGTATGCTCAATTTGCATATGTGTGTAATGCGTGTGCATGTGCACCTATTAAACTTACGAACTTGGATGGTCTTACCGATTGGTTAAAAAAAATGTTTTAGCTGATTTTTTACCGAGTGTGCTGGAATCTTTATTGGTAAATAGCTATACAATATTCTGTTACTATTTAGTATATTATAAATATGGTATGTTTTAAAATAAGTACATTTTTTGTGTTGGGTTTTCGGCAACTTGCCACCCGATTATCCGGCACAGTCAATTAGTCAACCCCCCCAAATGAGCCGGATAAATGGGCTTCTACTGTATTATTAAGTTCTGGTAATATTGAATTCTGTTTGCAATGATAGCCTCAATAATTTAAAATTTATTGCAGTTGGGCTAATGGGACTATGGATACAAGTTGTCATCTTCCTTGAATATAGAAATGACATTTATTTCCAATCTGACAGAACCTCACCAGTGATAATTGTCTCCCTCGTGATGTCTCAGTACTACACAGATCTCATACTTTGTCTCTCTAAGTACATTGTGGTTTACGTTCATCTTTCCTGGGAGATTTGTTGGTAAGAAGCACAAAAGCAAATAGGTTTCATGAATATTTTGTCTGGATTAAAAGAGCATAGCTGAACATTTGTGGCTGAGGAAAGTAAACAATTTAAGATGACAGCGTATTTACAGGTGGAACAAAATGTCATGAGAATGAAAATACAGTGTTTGTAAAAGGAAATGACAAATAGTGACTCCTGCTGATAACTGGATGTGCTTCGTCTGTGATCCCAGGAAACACTGCTCTTGTTGCATATTACCTTTAACAACATAAGTAGTAATTAAGTATGGTGTGTTGCATATTAGACTTAATAACAAAAGTGGCAATTAGGTATGGGACAGGTACATAAGCATCCTGGGGAATAATGACTTGGGAGAGAGTTAGATAGAGAGAGAATGAGTGAAAGAGGGTATTAGAAAGTTGCTGGATTGTAAAGTTGCAATAAAGGTTGGATTGAATCAATATTATGTATTGTGGTTTAAAGAACATTACAGTTCTGATTTACATGGAATTAGACTGTGTCAGAGTGGAGTTCCTCGAGAGTCAGTGTGACGTGCTTATAATTTGAAGCGCTCTGAGATACCGTCTGGCTTGGAGGGCGCTATATAAATCAAAGTTGTTGTTGTAATTCCTGGAAGGACTCCGTCTCTATTTGAGAAGGGAGTTTCTCCCTGTGCCCTGGCTCACAACCCAAATAAAAATTGGTCATTCATTTTGTGGCTGCTTGTGAGGCATTGCTGTGCACAAATTTGGTAGTTATGTTTGCCCACAAAACACAGTCACTACACTTTACAGTATATTGTGTGAAGTGCTTTGAGATGTGCTCTTTTCGTGAAAGGTGCTATGTCAAATGTAAAGATTACTGTTATTATTTGCCAATTTGAGGTGGTTATCAAAGAATCCACATTAATAAACACCACAATTGAGACCCCACTGGGAAATATTTGTGTTCCTGACAACTATAATTGTCATGAGCACACACTAATGCTCTTTTTATACAACAAACTGAAAGTAAGTGTACAGAATTGTGCAGCAGTTCAAGATAAAATCCTGACAAGCAAAATAAATTGTTGAAACAAGTCAGCCTTCAATGAATGCAACAACGTCGATTTCTTTTGTCACTTGGTTTGTATTTTCCTGGGGATGTTGCACAATGTAAAGCTGGAGTTTTCAGAGACTGCAATTTGCAATGGTGGGAGGGGTGGGGGTGGTCGGAAGGGAAAGGGAATTGGGGAAGGGTGGGGGGCTTGGTGGGGGTTGTGGATGTGGGGGAAGGGATAAGATCAGTTTGTGTTTGCTATCAAAAAGAAAGCAGGATATTGCAACCGTAAATACTGAAGAAAAGTGTCAGCCGTGCTGCAAGAGTTTTCATAACCTATCACAATGCGACATATTGCATCATAATGAAAAGCTTTTCCACCAAACATAGTGAGTGGCAGTGAAGATAGATCAGACAGTGGCTGTCCCATTTTTACTTCATTTGGGTCAGGACTTGACCCTCAAGTGAAACAATGAACACTGTGTGACTAATTCACACACTTAACTGAAACCGTCACAATCTGCCTTGCAGTGATATCCACATGACCCTGGTGTTTCATCCTTTGCTTTGAATTTTACTAACAGATCTGGCAACATTTCACCATACGGCATCAAAACGCATTATCCTCAAATATCTCTGTGACACTAGAATGTCAAAAAAAAAAATTATTTGCCTGCTCGCTTGTACAAAATGAGTTTGAATCGAACATTATAACTATTTAGTTTACTATCATTACACTTTCACCATTTAGAACTATTGATTTTAAAATAATACCATTCATTTTATGTGTGAAAGAGTTGTATCAATTACCCCGATGTCTGAACCTAAATTATAGAGGGTTTCAATGCCATATTTTTCAGTCGCTTCATTCACACATTTCTCCTATTATAATTTCAGATGTAAATTATGTCATGTACTCATCACTGGTTACATAAGTGTGTATTGAAGTGTAAGAATGAGTCAGATGGTTAAAATAAATCTGTTCTGAGCCAGTCTGCACTCAAGGCATCCACTTTTCGATACTGAAGTGTGATGGACGGACAATCATACAGAGGAAGTTTGTTGGACTGGTTCCAGCCAACAAAAATCTGTACTTCCCCTGGTAACATTGTTTACAATGACCTTTCAATGATGGAGCTTGAAAGAGGGGAGAGGGCGAACGGCAGAAGGATTAAGAGAAAGTTTTCCAAAGTTTTGGGGTGGAATGGCTAAAAGCATGACCTCCGATGGTTGGGTGGAGGGTGCGAGGGATAAGCAAGAGGCCAGTGCCATTTGAGCAGAGGGGTTGTTTGGTGGATTGGGGAGTGAGGAAGTCGTAGAGGTACGGAGGTGCCAGGGTGTGAATGGATTTGAACATGAGTGTGGGGATCTTGAAGTGAATTTGTTCCGTGTTGGAAAGCCAGTGGAGCCTGGGCCTGAACTGATGAGATGTGGGTACAGAGTTTGGTCCGGATCATTATGCTGGTGACAGAGTTCTGAATGAGCTGGATATTTAGATATTTGGAGCTGGGGAGACCAGCGAGGAGTACATTGGAGTTATCCAGGTGGGATGTGACAAACACATGCACATGGGTTTTGGCTGCATTTGGGGTGAGGTACGGTCAGAGGCTGGCAATGTGGTACACAAATAGAGGTGGTAGAGGTGGAAGAACGTGGTCTGGTCAGGGAATGGATGTGAAGAAGGATAGCTGGAGGGTGAACCGGACGCCAAGGTTGCCGACTGGTTTGGTAAGTATGACTGAGAGCTCAAGTAGGTTGAAGAGTTTAGATCTGCAAGAGTGAAAACTTTGACGAGAGCCACGGAGCATTGCTTCTATCTTGTCCATATTCAGCTGCAGGAAGTTTACACTCATTGTACTGTAGATTTAAATGTCACCCAGATACATGTGGAAGTTTACCCCATATCTGTGGATGTTATCTCCCAGAGGGGAGCATATAGATAGTTTAGGAGGAAGTTCTTCATGCTTAGAATGGTGATGATGGGAAACACACCAGTGGAAGCAGTGGTTAAAACAAAAAGTATCATTGTACTGTATTTAAAAGCATACATGAGGGAGAAGGGAACAACAACAACAACAACAAAAGTACACTTATGTAGAGCCTTTCACGTCGGGAGGACGTCCCAAAGCCCTGAACAGTCAGGTCGGGACCCGAGCGGTGGGGGGATGATAGGGGTAGGGGGAAGGGGAAGGAGAGTAGGAGAGGTGGAAGAGTTAGTGGGGCAGCCGAAGGCGCGGTCGAAGAAGAAGGTCTTGAGACCGGCCTTGAAGGAGGAAAAGGAGGAAGCAAGGCGGAGAGGCTGCGGGATAGAGTTCCACAGTGTGGGAGAAGATAGGCTGAAAGCCCGGCCGCCGATAGTTGGATGGTTAGGGTGGTGAATGCGGAGCAGGCCTGAGTCTGCGGAATGGGCTGATAGGGAGACAGTAGGTCGGAGAGATAGGCGGGGGCAAGGCCGTGAATCGCCTTGAAAGTGAGAACAAGGATATTGAATTCGATCCTCTGGGTGATGGGGAGGGTGGGAGTGATGTGGTCACGAAGCCTGGTACGGGAGAGTACATGAGCTGCAGAATTCTGAAAGATTTGCAGCCTGTGAAGGGAGGAGCTGGGGAGGCCGATGAGGAGAGAGTTCCCTTAGTCGAGCCTGGAAGTGATAAAGGCATGGATGAGCGTTTTGTTGGCATGAGGGGTGAGGTAGTGGTGGAGTCTGGAAATATTACAGAGGTGATGGAAGGCTATGCTGGTCATGGAGTGGATGTGGGGGAGAAAGGATAGTTTGGGGTTGAACAAGACGCCCAGATTCCTGACTGGCTTCGAGAGGTGGAGAGAGCAGCCTTGAACGCTGATGTTCGGAGGCACTGATGTGAGCCAATCAGGAGGGCTTCTGTCTTGTTGACGTTGAGTTGTAGGAAATTTGCCCTCGTCCAGGACTCAATGTCGGACAGGCATGCAGTCAGAACGCCAGTTGTCCTGGAATCAAGGGTTGACGTGGATAGGTAGAGTTGGGTGTCATCCGCATACATGTGGAAATTTACTGAGGATGATGTCCGCAGGAGAGTGTAGAGGGTTGAAGAGCAGTGGGCCAAGGACAGAGCCCCGGGGAATGCCGCATGTGACTGTGTGGGGACTGGAGGAGAAGCTGTTGGAGGAAACGAAATGAAGGCAGTGGGAGAGATAGGACCGGAACTATTCGAGGACAGAGGCTTGCAGGTTGAGTAGGGGTGGGGATGTATGTATAGGGAATGGGAATAGGAGTGTTGAGCACTCATGTGAGGTATAATAGACTAGTTGAGCCAAATGGCCTGTCTATATGGCCTGTGTAACTATGAGATTAAAATATATGTACTATAATGGATATACAGTAAACTGTTAATATAAATTCGGGTGAAACATTCTCTGCTTCATATTTTTATTAAGACACATACTATACAAACATGCCTGCTTGTCAACAACAACAACAACAAATTACACTTATAAAGCGCCTTTCACGTCGGGAGGACGTCCCAAGGCGCTGCACAGCAGGCGTGTGACCCGAGCTGGGAGGGGAGTGTTCGGGAAGGGGTGAAACAAGTAGGGGAGGTCGAAAAATTCGGGGTGGAACAAAAGGCACGGTCGAAGAGGAAAGTCTTCAAACCGGCCTTGAAAGAGGAAAGGGAAGAAACGAGACAGAGGGATTGGGGGATGGAATTCCACAGGGTGGGAGCAGAAAAACTGAAGGCCCGGCCTTCGATGGTGGGGCGGTTCAGGCGGGGGGCTTGGAACAGGCCAAGTCCTGCTGAACGGAGGGTCCGGGTGGGCTTGTAGGGGGAAAGTAAATTGGTTAAATAGGGCGGGGCAAGGCCATGTAAGGCCTTGAAGGTGAGGATGAGGATCTTGAACTCGATCCTCTGGAGGATGGGGAGCCAGTGGAGACGGTCAATGTGCGGGATAATACACGGGCTGCAGAGTTTTGGATGACCTGCAGCCTGTGGATGGAGGAACTGGGGAGGCCAACGAAGAGAGAGTTTCCGTAGTCCAGCCTTGAGGTGATGTACGCGTGCACGAGTGTTTCGGCAGCGTGGGGGGTAAGTTAATTGCGGAGCCTGGCAATGTTGCGCAGGTGGAAGTAAACGGTGCCGGTCAAGGCACGGATGTGGGGGAGGAAGGAGAGTTTTTGGTCGAACGTGATGCCGAGGTTCCTGACTGGCTTTGTGAGGTGGAGAGTACAGCCTTGGATGTTGAGGTTGGCAGCACCTGATGTGCGGAGGCGTTGGCTTGAGCCGATCAGGAGGGCCTCGGTCTTGCTCACGTTCAATTGGAGGAAGTTGTCCCTCGTCCAGGACTCAATGTCGGACAGACATCCTGTCAGAACATCGATGGTCTGGGGGTTGAGGGATGAGGCAGAAAGGTACAGCTGGGTGTCGTCCGCAAACATGTGGAAATGTACCCCATGTTTGCGGATGACATCACCCAGAGGGAGCGTATAAATGGTGAAAAGGAGGGGGCCGAGGACAGAGCCCTGAGGGACGCCGTGAGAAACTGTGCGGGGGTTTGAGGAAAAACCATTGGAAGATACAAAATGTAAACGATGGGTCAGGTAGGAATGGAACCAGTCAAGGACTGTGCCTTGAAGGTTGTCAGCACAGATCAGAATTAGGTCAGAGTTTCATTTTAATCTAGCCTTGAGGCGACTTGAAGTTTATTTTGAGCAGAGGTCAAGAAAAGTGAAAATAATAAGTAATGGAAACTTTGTGATTTGTGATGAATCAAAACAAGTTCAGCACAACACAGGCAAATAACTCAAATAGGGGGTCACAGCTTATAGACACATTAGCTGGTCACCAAACAAAGCAGAAATTAATTCTGGAGCTCAAAATCACAACTATTATTAGCGTTTAAGATCAGTTTTTCTTAAAATTTTAAGTCATAGAGAATTGTGGAAAATTGCTAAAACTATCCTAAATTTGGAAACCGTTTTTCTGCAGTTCTTTCAAAAATTCCAAATTAAGAACTGAATTGAAGTTTTCTTTACTTCTGTGTGTTCCTATATTTTCTGACAAACAGTTCTGCAGGCTAAATTTAGGTGAAATTTGGACCCCTTAGCTTTTAAAAACATCTTTACAAATGTATTGTAAATGTACTGAATATCTTCACAAATGTCTGTAAACTCCAACTTCAGCCACGACCGCCCTATCTCAAATCTAACCTTCATTGCTAAAGTTTTAGAATGTATTGTTGCCAACCAACTCTGCACACACCTCTCCCTCCACACCCTATTTGAACCCCTCCAGTCCGGTTTCCACCCTGCCCACAGTACAGAGACTGCGCTTGTGAAAGTCACAAACAATGTCTGTGGCCAGATAGAGAGGACAACGAGGTCTCCCTCTGCCTCCTAGTCCTCCTGGATGTCTCCGCCATCTTTGACACAATCAATCATGCCATCCTCCTCCATTGTCTGTCCTCCATCATCCACCTCAATGGAACTGTACTCACTTGGTTCGAGTCCTACCTCACAAACCTCCAGGATTACATATCTGCAAACAGCTTTATCTCTCGCTTTCACCTGATCACCTGCGGGGTACCCCAAGGATCCATCCTCGACCCCCTTCTCTTCATGTTCCCTCTTGGTGATGTCACAATATACTGGCGCAATATTGCCAGGCTCCGCAACTATCTTACCCCCTGCGCTGCCGAAACACTCGTGCACGCATACATCACCTCACGGCTGGACTACGGAAACTCTCTCCTCGTCGGCCTCCCCAGTTCTTCCATTCACAGGCTGCAGGTCATCCAAAACTCTGCAGCCCGTGTACTATCCCGCACCCGCCTCCGCGACCACATAACCCCCACCCTCGCCCGTCTCCACTGGCTCCCCATCCTCCAGAGGATCGAGTGCAAGATCCTCGTCCTCACCTACAAGGCCTTACACGGCCTTGCTCCGCCCTATTTAACCGATCTACTTTCCCCCTACAAGCCCACCCGGACCCTCCGTTCAACAGGACTTGGCCTGCTCCAAGCCCCCCGCCCGAACCGCCCCACCATCGGAGGCCGGGCCTTCAGTTTCTCCGCTCCCACCCTATGGAATGCCATCCCTCAATCCCTCCATCTCGTTTCTTCCCTTTCCTCTTTCAAGGCCGGTTTGAAGACTTTCCTCTTCGATCGTGCCTTTTGTTCCACCCCGAACTTTTCTACCTCCCCTTTGTGTTTTACCCCTTCCCAAACACTCCCCTCCCAGCTCGGGTCACACGCCTCCTGTGCAGCGCCTTGGGACGTCCTCCCGACGTGAAAGGCGCTCTATAAATATAATTTGTTGTTGTTGTTGTTGTTGTCATCCGCAGACATGCGGTAAAGTTCCACATGGATGACATCCAACTCTACTTTTCCACCTCAAATTGCGATCCCCAGTCCCCTGATGTTCTGTCAGCCTGTCTGTCAGACATCAAGAGCTGGATAAGTGCAAACTTCTTGCAGCTAAACGTTGACAAGCTGTAAGCCATACTCTTTGGCTCAAATGGCTCTCACCTCCTCCACCTACCCGACCTGCCCTTAAAACTCCCAGAACTTATACGCAACATTGGGGTCAGGTTTGACCCCCAATTATCCTTCCTCCCCCACATCTGGTCTCTCACCAGCATCACTTTGTTCCATCTCTGACACATCGCCCGTCTCAGCAGATATCTCACCCCAAAAGCTGCCGAAACCATATGCCTTTGCCACCTCTCGGCTGGACTACTACAATGCCCTCCTCTCCCCTCCACCACCATTCACAAAATCCAGCTCATAAAGAACTCCTCCGCCCGCATTTTTACTTGAACCAAACTTTGCTCCCCGATTACCCCAGACCTCACCACACTTCACAGGCTCCCTGTCAGAGAGTGGATCGACTTCAAGATCCTCACTCTTGTATTTAAATCCCTCCACTCCTCTGCAGCCTCCTACCTCTCTAGCCTCCTCTCTCCTCACAGCAGTACACACTGCCTCCGCTCTACTGGGTCTGGCCTCCTCGTTGTCCCCCGAATCCTCCGCTCCACCATCAGCAGCCATACCTTCAGCCACTATGCCCCACAACTCTGGAACTCCCTCCCTCAATCCCTTCACCTCACACTCTCCTTTTCCATTTTCAGGTCGCCCCTGAAGAGCTTTCTGTTCGACCACGCCTATGGTCACCTTCCCCCTCCCCCTGACTAGGCTCCAGGCTGCGTTATTGTGAAGCGCTCTGATACCGTCTGGCATGGAGGTCGCTATATAAATGAAAGTTGTTGTTGTTGTAACGAGAGCTCCAGGATTAATGGAATGTGTGCTTTACCTTTTAGCCGTATCTGGATGTGCTTATGATAATAAGAGGTTCATAGAAGCACATTATGTGAGTTAAACAAACTCTTTCAGTGCAGCTGGTTCGTATCGTGCTCTCTGCATTTCGATTCATGCCTTATCTTCCACTTGCCATCACTCAACATGTTCTGTAGCACGTTTCCTAATAATACAGTGGAAAAGCACCATGGCCACTTACAAAGACGGCATCAGCAGAGAATCAGGTGGAGGAATTGACAGTTTAATATTTTTAAATGCTGCCCGTGATGAATCATAGATTAATGACAGAGTATACAAATATATGTATTTGTAGTCCACAGTGTGTATGCAACTGGTTCTGTTATTCTCTCAACTGTTATTATGTAGACAAAGGCTGTGCAGATAAAATAGTTCTGGCTAAATCCAGGTGTATAGCTTAAAGGGCACATTTAAAATTGGATTCTCTTATCGCAGAGCAAGTGAATCTGAAATCCCAATGAACGATTGTATGGTTGTTCCATTGACAACTACAGAGTGATGACTGGAAATAATTCATTGCTCGGTGCTTGATGGGTCCTGTGAAATGACTGTGAAGTTGACTTGTTCCCCGACACCTTGTTCATATATTCCTGGCTGGAAGACTTCTCACTGCATGACTGGGTACTTGTGTCACAGACAGCTGCTGCCATTTAATAACAATCACTATGTAGATTTCAAGAGTGCTGTGCTGTGGAGAAAATAACCAAACTAAAATAATGTGCTATGAGATGCCCTCCGGCATGGAGGGTGCTATACAAATCGAAGTTGTTGTTGTTGTTGTAACCAAAGTCAACCAAAGCCAATCATCCAGCTGCTTTGTGGATCTGCAATAGAATTTGTGCAGTACCACCGACTCACGTAGTCGTGGAGTCGCTGTCCACTGTGATGAAACAAGCCTCATCCCTACATAATAATAATACTATATTATAACAATAGTCCTTGCATTCGATAAAAGCATCTTATCATGTAATTGAGAAGCCTCGAAATGATTCACAGTACTTTTACTGTAAAGTGTAGAGATTGTGTATTTGTAGGCATGGGAGGTTGGGAGAATTGCCTCATATTGCCTCAATATGCAAATAATATATTAATATTAAGAGAGAAGGTCATAAAAGGATCTGATCACTTTTGTTAGAAAAAAGATTGTTGCTTTGAGAAGTAAATAAAAATGTATTTCATGCAATTATTTTGTTCTTTTGAGAAGATGGCTAGAATGTATGTTCATTCTTCTTCCTTTCTTCAAATGTTCTCTATTCATCTCCTGAAGATATTAAATACAGTTCCATGGCTATGATCAGTCCTCTTGTGCTACATTCTTTGTACACAAGTATTGAAAGTGTTCAATTAATTATTGGGCTATTTGTTTTGGCAATGAGAAAATTTGATTTCTTCCTCGTTCAAGAAGAACTAAGCTTATTTTTAAAAAGCGCCAGCAGAAATTGCACAGAGTGCGGCACCTTTACAGCACAACTATATAATAATAATCCTTGCATTTGATATAGCACTTTTCACATCTTCTCGACGTCTCAAAGCGCTTCACAGAATATACTGTAAAGTGAATTGAATGTATTTGTTGGTAAAACATGGCAGCCAATTGCACACAGCAGTGTCACACAAACAGTCGTGGATTGAAATTACCAATTATATTATTGTGGGTTTTTTGGATGGATTACTAATAGGCGTGTGGAGTAAGGAAACTTGCCCAAGGTTTCGCCCTGACCTGCCTGGATTCGAACACAGGTCTCATGCTTGTAAGGCGAGTGCTCTAACCACTGAACTGATCCACAGGAGCTCCAACTATGAAGAAAATTTAGCAGAATACTTTGGGGATTTTACTTTGACCCGCTGAGTATCATCTCTGCATCATCAGAAGAGTTCCTCTCAAGCCTTGTCTGTCAGTTGGTGAAGCTATTGCCCCAAGATAGTGAGGATCCTCACTGTTGAGCTCCTAATTTCAAACAATGTGATCAAACAACAACAACAACAACAATTTACATTTATAGAGCGCCTTTCACGTCGGGAGGACGTCCCAAGGCGCTGAACAAGAGGCGTGTGACCCGCGCTGGGAGGGGAGTGTTTGGGAAGGGGTGAAACACGAAGGGGAGGTAAATGAGTTCGGGGTGGAACAAAAGGCACGATCGAAGAGGAAAGTCTTCAAACCGGCCTTGAAAGAGGAAAGGGAAGAGACGAAACGGAGGGATTGAGGGATGGCATTCCATAAGGTGGGAGCGGAGAAACTGAAGGCCCGGCCTCCGATGGTGGGGCGGTTCGGGCGGGGGGCTTGGAGCAGGCCAAGTTCTGTTGAACGGAGGGTCCGGGTGGGCGTGTAGGGGGAGAGTAGATCGGTTAGGTAGGATGGGGCAAGGCCGTGTAAGGCCTTGTAGGTGAGGACGAGGATCTTAAACTCGATCCTCTGGAGGATGGGGAGCCAGTGGAGACGGGCGAGGGTGGGGGTTATGTGGTCGCGGAGGCGGGTGCGGGATAGTACACGGGCTGCAGAGTTTTGGATGGCCTGCAGCCTATGAATGGAGGAACTGGGGAGGCCGACTAGGAGAGAATTTCCGTATTCCAGCCATGAGGTGATGTAAGCATGCACAAGTGTTTCGGCAGCGCGGGGTGTAAGATAGTTGCGGAGCCTGGCAATGTTGCGCAGATGGAAATAGGCGGTGCCGGTCAAGGCGCGGATGTGGGGGAGGAAGGAAAGTTTTTGATCGAACATGATGCCGAGGTTCCTGATTGGCTTTGTAAAATGTGGTATTAAGTAGTGTCCGGCGATATATCGGTTATATCCACCTACGCAACATTGCCAGGCTCCGCAACTACCTCACCCCCCATGCTGCCGAAACACTTGTGCACGCATACATCACCTCATGGCTGGACTAGGGAAACTCTCTCCTCGTCGGCCTCCCCAGTTCCTCCATTCACAGGCTGCAGGTCATCCAAAACTCTGCAGCCCGTGTACTATCCCGCACCTGCCTTCGCGCCCACATAACCCCCACCCTCGCCCGTCTCCATTGGCTCCCCATCCCCGCAGAGGATCGAGTTCAAGATCCTCGTCCTCACCTTCAAGGCCTTACATGGCCTTGCCCCGCCCTACTTAACCGATTTACTTTCCCCCTATAAGCCCACCCGGACCCTCCGTTCAGCAGGACTTGGCCTGCTCCAAGCCCCCCGCCCGAACCGCCCCACCATCGGATGCCGGGCTTTCAGTTTCTCCGCTCCCACCCTGTGGAATTCCATCCCTCAATCCCTCTGCCTTGTTTCTTCCCTTTCCTCTTTCAAGGCCGGTCTGAAGACTTTCCTCTTCGACCGTGCCTTTTGTTCCTCCCCGAACTTTTCGACCTACCCCACGTGTTTCACCCCTTCCCGAACACTCCCCTCCCAGCTTGGGTCACACGCCTCCTGTGCAGTGCCTTGGGACATCCTCCCAACGTGAAAGGCGCTTTATAAGTTTAAGTTGTTGTTGTTGTTGTTGTTGTATTTTTTTCATATCAATATGCTGATATTGGAAATTTGAATATATCGATATACTGAAAATTCGGTATAAAAAAAATATTGATATATCGCAAATATCGGTATATCGTGTCCGGCGATATATCGGTTATATTGGTGTAATGCGAACTTTTGCAACTTACCTTGTCGCCGGCATTGCAAACCTCCTGGGCCTAGAGCATGGAATGTGTGCACATATCCGAATGCCAGAATGTGCGTGCACCCCCGAATGCGCGCGCACCTCTGAATGCATGCGCACCTCCGAATGCGCGCGCATTTGCAATATAAAATAAAACGCCGATATCGATATATCAGTATATATCGATATGAGCCCACTGATGTATTGATATCGGAAAATTTCCATATCAACGGACCCTAGTATTAGGTGTTCAAGTAAAAACCCAGTCCTTACCTTTTACAGTAAATTCCGTGAAGCTTTTCCAGCCATCTGCAGTGAAACATGGTTTATCAAATGCAAATATTATCATTAATACATATGGAAGTTGGTTATCTCTATCATTACAATTCTATTGCTAAAAGACATTTGTATAGGATTAACATTATTTCATCTGTCAAAATTATTGAAGATCCTGCATTTTTCTCCAAATGTTAAAGTGAGATTGACAATTTACGTTGAATGTCATGAGTAATTAGATTGTAAAAACCTTTTGAGATTCAATTCTTTGTTTTCTCAGATTGATTCTCAGTCCTGGATGAGAACCAATTCCCTACATGTGACATTCTCTGAATGTTGACAAGACCGAGGCTCTCCTGCTTAGCTCTCGTCAGCGCCTCCTCACCTCAGGCATTGACAGCATTGTGATTCGAAGATGCACACACACTCCACCTCACCAAACCTATATGGAACCTTGGTGTCTTGTTTGACCCTCAAATAAAGCACACATCCATGCCATTACCCGTTCTGCCTTCCCCCAGTGCTGCCACATTGCCCACCTCTGCCACTATCTCTCTGTTCAGGCTGCTGAAACCTTTAGCCACTGCAACAACAACAACAAAATGCATTGCCGATTACCCAACAAAACAGCACTTGGTACTCAATCCAGTGAAGAGTTAATAATAATAATAATCCTTGCATTTAATATAGAGCTTTTCACATCTTATTGTCTCAAAGCGGCTTCACAGAATATACTTTAAAGTGAATTGACTGTATATTTGTGGGCGAAACGTGGCAGCCAATTGTGCACAGCAGTGTCCCACAAACAGTCGTGGATTGAAATGGCCAATTTTTATTATTGTGGTTTTTTTGGACGGATTATTATTAGGCGTGTGGAGTAAGGAAATTTACCCAACGTTTCACCCTGATCTGTCTGGATACGAACACAGGTCTCATGCTTGTAAGGCAAGTGCTCTAACCACTGAGCTAAAGAGAGGTAGACATTTATTTGGGGAGGACAGGTTTGCGAGGTTATGAAGAGAGAGCTGGGGAGTGGAATTAAATTGCTCTTTTTAAAGAGCCGGCACAGACTCGAAAGGCCGAATGGCCTCCTTTTGTGCCGTAAAATTCTATGATTCTATGAACCCATGCACAGCATTTGAGATTTGGATTAACAGTTTGAAAATGAATACAGTTCTGGAAGGATTGACAGAATCACCTGGGAAACATTTTTGATTGCGAATTAAATGTACATTTAGTTGCTCTGCAGACATGTATTTACATATGATTTACGCAAGTTGCAAACTATGCTCCCATATGAATTAACATTAGATAGAGTTCCATTGAAGATAGCTACAATTATTACACTGTATCTCTTCCATGGCATATATAAGCATCCTCTCCCCATTGTTTAATCTGAATGACAAATAACAGAGTTACCTTAGGTCCAGTAAAGCTACAATGAGTTTAGCCATGTCTCTGCAGCAGCAGAATTAAAATGTAAACAAGCTGTAGCACATTGATTGTAAGGTAATGAAAGGGTTGATGTTTTAACAAAATAATTATCATAATTCATTAAGTAGGACTCAATGGATAAAATTTGGTTATGAAAGCAGCCAGCAGCACCGGGAAACTGAGGGTTTACTGATAAACAAAACAATGTTATAAATTAACATGGCACAATTCCCACCAACATGTAGATTTGGGGATTAGGACAATACAGTAGAGAAGGGGAAGGAGAGGGAGATGATGCATTAGAGCAGAATTACGAAAATAATAATAATCATTGCATTTGATATAGCGTTTTTCATTAAAGTGAAACAAAATATTGTACATCGATAAAAAGGTGTTAAAAAATTACGTTCGTTAAATTGAAATCATGTAAATAGAGGAGTCATAAATTGGGAGATACCTGTACAGTCAATTCACTTTACTGAATATTCTTCGAAGCACTTTAAGACGTCTGGAAGATGTGAAAAGCACTATATCAAAATGCAAGGATTATTATTATTCTGTAAAGTACTTTGAGACATTTAGAAGATGTGAAAAACACTATATAATAATAATCTTTGCATTTGAAATAGCATTTTTCATGTCTTCCAGACGTCTGAAAGTGCTGCACAGAATATACTGTAAAGTGAATTGACTATATATATGTGGGTGAAACGTGGCAGCCAATTGTGCACAGCAGTGTCCCACAAACAGTCGTGGATTGAAACGACCAATTTTTATTATTGTGGTTTTTTTAGTTATTATTATAAGGCATGTGGAGTATGGAAACTTGCCCAAGGTTTCACCCTGCTGTAATTGAACCCAGGTCTCTCTCTTGTAAGGCGAGTGCTCTATAACCACTGAGCTGCAGAACTCCATCATATATCAAATGCAAGGATAATTATTATTAAGATAAACTCCAGAAATAACCTGAACATTGCTGCATTGCTGCTCCACTGCTGAGGTAATTACACTCATGCCAAAGAAAGCTGTAAGTGATCTTAAGTGTCTTTATTGTTAAGAAAAACATGGTATCTCCTGTTAATACACCACTGGATAACAACTATGTACAAGTCCTTAAGCATTATGTTTTCCAAGCCATTGTTTCAAAGACCCTCATTAACACATCTTTAACCCATCAACCCTGTCCTCTATCCTATTTTCTCCTTTGTCTTCCTTGCCCTGTCCATCCCCTCTCTGTTAGTCCTTAAAAGCCTCCCCCTTCCAACATTTCTGATGAAGGGTCATGAACCCGAAATGTTGACTCACTGATCTTTCTCCATAGATGCTGCCTGACCTGCTGAGTGTTTGCTGCCATCTCTGTTTTTGTTACAGATTTCCAGCATCGACAGCATTTTGCATTATGTTTCAAATGTTTATTGTAGAGCCAGGCAGTGAGAGTGAACTAGACAGCCTAGAAATTGTTCTGTGATTATGCTGTCACTGTCTTTAACCTTGGCTTGTGTCCATAAATCCGTAACACCAACTGAGTTCAGCTTTCAGTCGGAACAGTATCTTTGACCTGCGATTTCGAATTGAGCAGTACATATTTGCAAAGTGCGCAAATCAGTGTGGAACCTTGCCTCGGGTGGAGTGAGGGGGTGGCTGTTTCCTCTTGCCTGCCGGAAAAGGTGCTATAAATAACCGGAATGATTTCGTTATTTTGATTGAAGTATAAAGAATGACAAGAGCATTGCTATCATTTTGTATAACGTTTTCATAGCAAAACAATCTCGTAAAGGGGAATAGCTTCTTCAGATAAGGCGTTATATTGTTATTGCTCACCCTTGTGTTAAGGGTCCAGACCAACAGTGCAGGACATCTTCAGACTCACAACAGGAAGGGGGCAAGTAATGATTAGGGTGACACCAAGAAGACAAGAGATGTTAAGAATCTTTCCATTGGATAGAGCAGAGCAGGTTGAGGGGCAATATACTAAAGGTATGTTAAGGTAATGAAAGGGTTGATGTTGAGTTTTGCTACCATTTTGTATAACGTTTTCATTGACAAAAAATTCTCATAAAGGGGAATAGCTTCGTCAGATAAGGTGTTATATTTTTATTGCTCACCCTTAAGCTGTGAAATGCGGCGCCAATTGCGTACAGCCATGTCCCACAAACAGTCGGAAAGATGGAAATATGAGGAATTCCACAATTTTTTTGATTCTGGGAAAGGATGGGATATTCATGGAATAATTCTGTGATCAATTTGATTTCAACACAGTGAGCATACAGAAAGGAAGAAATTGAATGCATTAATGTGTAACATCAAAACAAAAAGCCAAATAAAGTTAAAGTTTCCAATAGACTGCTCATAAAACCGGACTACAGCTTAGGGAAACATTACTGAGTATTTGACATACATTTGTGGAAAGTATAGTCTTTTTGTTTGTGTTTTGTGCTGACTGGGCCATCAACTTCTGTCCTCTATAGATTGAGACCTGAAGTCCCAAGAGAACAAACCTCAGCTTCATTTACACATGAGAAAAGGCAGATCAATATTACTTGCAATAAGTCCAGGTTATAAATACAGTTGCTGAGTGCAGAAAAAGCAATAATAAATAAAATAATAAAGGAAAATAATCACATGCTCCACCATTATCTTAGATAATAGCTAATGTGCAACTGTTTGCATTCTATCGGCTGGAAGTCTAATATTTGATGTGGCTTCAAGACGTCAGCATTAAGAACTGTATCATCAGAGAAGGAAGTCTTTTTCTTGCACTTTGAGGTGAATTCATATTTGATAATAGCAATATTTTTATTTAAACCTGGCTATTTTGTCTTTAGGTCCATCACAAGTGTCAGCCTGTCTCAATTGGTCGAACTCTCACCTCTGAGTTAGGTTAGGTTAAAGCCTCACACCGAGACTTTAGGAACACCGGAACTCATATAGTCTAGGCTGACACTGGAATACAGTGGCTGCAACAAAAGGAGCCAATCACTATTGCTCTCACAAGGGACTAAATGGCTGGTTCAAGCAATTACTGACATAAATCAGCCAGCAGGAATATGGGTTAGCACTGGCGGGACTCACTGAGAGGATCCTACAGTCTGGCATTTCACAGTATGAATAAAAACCTTTATAGATGATCTTAACATAGGAATAAAATTATGGATACAGACAGCTCGATGAAATACAAAAGCAGTTCAGGTTTACAATAATAACAATTAAATAAGAGCTTATAGCAAGTTGCAATTTTTATTGTAATATATGTTTAATGGGCTCGTCAAGTTAAAACATTGCTAAATAGTTTTTTTCTTTGGGGAGAGAGAGAAGCCAAGGAAGTAACTTGCTATTTTTATAACTAGGACATTGTCCACAAGTGATCCAACACTGTATTTTGATGCATGTTTAATAAGATTTGCCCAACATTAAAATGTTTATAAATACTTTGCCCCTTTAACAATACAGTGATTTAATAGAATTAGGTTTATAATAATAAGAAAATAATACATCCTTATGTTAGATGTAGTGCATATCAGTTCAGTAGGACATCTCAAAAAAGCTTAACATGATTTCATGTAAAGTGTAGTAACTTTACGTTTTGGATGTCATCCCAGCTCAGTTGTTAGATTCAGAAGGTAATGGGTTCAAGTCCTGCATCAAGACTTTTGAAATAATTGTCTAGGCTAGGCTGACACCGCAGCATGGTGCCTGGGAGTGCTCCTTTTGTGAAACCAAGCTCCTGCCTATCTGTTCAGGTGGATGTTAAAGATCCCGTATTCAAAAAGATACGGGAGTTTCTCAGTGTGCTGGTCAACAAAATCCCAGATAAAATTGGTCATCCACTTCATGACTGTTTGTGGGACATTGTTGTGCGCAAATTGGCTACACTCACCTACAAACTACACAGAAACCCGACTGTTGCATATTGCTTTAAGGACCTGAGTGGCAATTGAACATAAATGATGCAAGGATAAAAGGATTCTGGGAAAGTAACTGAGCTGATTTGAAAGAGGTTGATTTGTAACTTTGGAATAAAGGACCGAGTGAATCTATATTGTATTTTGGATTAAATGACATTATACATACTTTCCATCAAATCCTGTGAAGTGTTTTGAGATGTACTCCTGATTTGAAAGGCCTTGTATCAAGTTGAAGTATTATTATTATTATTATTATATTGTAGGCAAATTCGGAAGCAAGTTAACACAGCAATGTCCCATAAACAACCATGTAGTGAATGACTAATTTTGCATTATAGGACAATGTTTAGGGTTGTGAGATATGAAGACTTTCATTTGTAACTTATTTGTTTACATATGATTAATGAATCAAACTAAATTGCTGATTGTACCTTTCACCCGAGGCCCTTTCATGATAAATTATCATTATTATTCTATTAATATTATAATTCCTTTAAAATTTGCATTTGATGGAGCACCATAACATATCGTCAATGTCTCAAATCCCTGCACAGGAATTTGTTTTACCGTGAACCTGTGCCTATAAGAAACTGAGCTGTCTCTATCCCAAGCTCATTTCACAAAGAATCCTCACAACACATGAAAGAGAAAGTTGCAATGCTATCAGTCTGGCCTGCAGTGAAAGCAAATGCCAAAGTGAAAGAATAGTGTACACACCCACTTGTTATTTTAAGACAGTGTAATTTCTGGTCAAATATTCCTTGAAGCTTAATTATGTTTGATTATATTACAGTATAAATTTTCAAGACGGTAACAATTTTAGAGACCAGGGTTTATCATTAATCTTCATTAGTTATAAGTTGCCATGGGTAATGAGTTCCAAATAATAAATAACTCATGACAAGAATTCTATATACACAAATTCTTTTACAGTTCCTTTACAAGGTGGAAGGGCATAAAATCCTATTCCAAATGGATATGAATGCCCCCATTTAAAAATGATTACTCCATGGATGCATTAATGTCTCCTAATTGTTAGTTTAATTGTTTATTATTTGAGTGGAATTGCTATTGGCACAATTAAGCCACAGTTCAAAATACTCTGGACTACTAATGTAGAATCATAAAGGGAAGGATTATTATTTAAATGAGTCAACTCGGGACTGTTATTTTGTAGGCCTTTTTTTAATTCTGTTTCTTTTTCAGCGGGTCTCTCAGTGACTTGCAAAAGTATCTTCCTCCTTCTTGTAACACAGGTCACTTCATATGTCCATTGGGAGGACAGTAACCTCCCAATGGCTTGGGACTCAAGAGCAACAGTAATAGACTTTATACTATCGGACGAGTTTGCACAATGTTCTCTGCGAATTCTCTGGTGGGAATTATAGCATAGATGACCGGATTGCGTAATAAAGTAAATGGATTAGATTGGATCACCAGCCCCAATAACTAAAGATTAGATACTGAGAAAAATGTACCTGCTCAAAGCCATTTTAAATTAGAGAGCTCTTGTATGATTTTTCCCTGATCCTTTAACAATTCTCTGGCTTTTCTTCCTTCTTTCTATAGGATAACATTTCTCTTGGGCAGTGCCAAGGAAGAAATCCTGACATTTGCTTGAGTCGCAGGAGAACCATAGAGCCAAGCTTGCAGCTCCCAGGATGGGCTTTGTTTTATACAAGCAGGTCTTCTTCTGTTTTCATTATATTTAGATTAATATTGTCTGTAAATTTGCACCGTGTGTGATCTCCTTGTCCTCCTTGACCTCTCTGCCTTTGACACTGTTGACTACTCCATCCTCCTATACTGCTTCTCCTCCCAGCTCAATCTTCACAGAACTGTCCTCGCCTGGTTCGATTGTTACCTTTCTCACAATCTCCACTTTGTCTCCACCAATGGCCTTTCTTCCAGCCCCTACATTGTCACCTAGGGTGTTCCCCAGAGTTCTGTCCTTGGCCCCCTACTTTTTGATAGCTGCATGGTCCCCCTTGGCGACATCATCCACAGACACGGGGTCAACTTCCATATGTTGGCAGATGACACCCAACTCTATCTCTCTGCCTCTACCCTCGACTCCAGGACCGCTGCTGTCCTGTCAGACAAGTCCTGGGTGAGAGCTAACTTTCTACAGTTGAATGTCAACAAGACCGAGGCTCTCCTGATTGGCTCGCGCCAGTGCCTTCACACATCAGGTACTGGCAGTATCAACCTCCATGGTTGCAAACTCAACCTCACCAAGCCAGTCAGGAATCTAGGTGTTTTGTTCGATCATCAACTGTCTTTCCTCCCCCACATCCAAGCCATGATCTGCTCTGCCTTCCCTCAACTCCGCCACTACCTCAACCCTCCGGCCACTGGAAACCTAATTCATGTCTTCAACACATCCCGGCTTGACTACGTCAACATCCTGCTTGTTGGTCTTCCCAATTTCTCCCTCTAATGGTTGCAGTTAATCCAGAACTCTGCAGCCCGTGTCCTCTACCGCTCCAAGCTTTGTGATCTCCATCTCCCTCATCCTCACCCAACTCCATTGGCTTTCCATTAACCTGTTCAATTCAAGTCACTGGTCTGCACATTCAAAGCCCTACATGGCCTCAGCCCACTCTACCTCTGCGACCTCCTAACCCCCTATCAACCTGCCCATCGCCTCTGCTCAGCAGGTTCCAGCCTGCTCCACGTCCCCCGACTCAATCACCTCACCATCGGCGCTGAGCCTTCAGTCATTCTGCCCCTAACATGTGGAACTACATCCACATGCCCTCCACCTTGCTTTAATATCTCATCCGAAGGACAGTACTGCAAGCAACACTTCCCCGGCACTGTATTGATGTGTCAACTCAGACTGTGAGTTCAAAGTTACAACATGAGGTTCAAACCCTGATTCTGAGAGAACTAACAAATGAGCCAGACTGACACCATAAAAATAAGACTTTGGGAAAAATACTCAAAATATTTTGTAATGTGGACATTTTCTTCTTGGAAACCCAGTTGTATTTTTTTAAAAATAACCTATAATAAATTGGTCATTTCAATCCACGTCTGTTTGTGGGACACTGCTGTGTGCAACTGGCTGCCGCGTTTTGCCCACAAATATACACTCAATTCACTTTACAGTATATTACAGGAAACATCGTATTTTTGACAACATAGGAAAACAAGAACAGGTGGTGTTGTGAAGGGTGGCAAATGAACCCATTGAGTCCATTCCACTAGTTCAGTAGATTTTGACAGATCTTTTAATCCTAAAATTTGGAAACTCAATCCAAACTGAAGCCTTTATCCCACTGCCTTGCCAATCTCCTTGCCCATCTTCAGATCACATCTAAAAACGTTCCTCTTTGACTGTGCTTTCCGTTATCTCCTCTTTCTCCTTGGCTCGGGTCAAGTTCCGCCGCTGATACTCTGTTCCGTATCAAGGACAGAATAACGGAATAGTTTCATCCCAATGATCTTGGACCTTCTACAGAGTCCCTTAGTGCAGCACCCAATTGTGATTACAAAGCCGAGGAGCTGGAGGTTTGAAACCGGACAGAAGCAGATACAAAAATCTTTTGAGGGACTGAATAGATTTGTGCCATTGCATTGGCCTTCCCAATCAGAATTGCTGCTGCTGAATGACAGTTGATCTACTGTCACTGACTCTAAACTCATTTCTTTTGGCAGCACATAATTGAGATTGTGGAAGCAATTAAAATAACAAATAATAATAATAATCCTTGCATTTGATATAGCGCCTTTCACATCTTATCAACATCCCAAAGCGCTTCACAGAATATACTGTAAAGTGAATTGACTGTATATATATTTGTGGGCGAATCGCGGCAGCCAATTGCGCACAGCAATATCCCACAAACAGTCGTGGATTGAAATGATCTATTTTTATTATTGTGGTTTTTTTTGAGGGATTATTATTAGGTGTGTGGAGCAAGGAAACTTGCCCAAGGTTTCGTCCTGACCTGCATGGATTCGAACACAGATCTCCCCAGCTTGGTCTCCCCAGCTTGCAAAACAAGTGCTCTAACCACTGAGCCACAGGAGCTCCGAAGGAGCATTGGAGAACAAAAGCAGCGCCTTGAGGCTGCACGACGTGGAGGATATCCTATCCATGCTGATGCACTCATTAAAAATAGAATTGGCCTTTTTATTATTGATGAGCACGTTTCAGCCAATCATTCTTCTGCATGATCACTCTATCACTTGTTCTCTCTGTAAAGCCCACTACATTGAAGCAAAATGGGCACAGCTGTGGGACGCCTGCCCTGGGTTTGTCTGTTCATCTGTTGAAGCCTATTTCCAAAGAATAAATCGGAGCAAAGTTTGTATTCCCAATTGGGGAACAGCAGTACAGGTTGTGAAACTCCTGCGGCATGATCATTCATTGCAATGCTACATGTCAGCGATAATCACACCTCATGCATTACCTAGCAGAATTTGAAGTAGTTAAGCATTGACAGGAACAGACTTGAAACGGAAGTCTCTTTCCCCAAACACGATGAGATGAAAATGAAGGAAATTTATGTGTTTTTGAAAAAATACATGAATCTTTCCATTTGCATTTGATACAGTGCTTTATCATGTTGAAGCATCTCCACACCAGTTCATGTGTTTTCTGCAAGGGCAGCCCATTATGACGTACTTCCCAATAGCACAAATTTGCTTATGATGCAGTTACACTGTGGACCTTGATCCTGCTCGATTCAGCTTCCTACGCTGAAAATTTGTCCTTTGGTCCACTGCCACACCAAAAATATAACCTGCTTTGCCCACGTGTAGAAAACAGAAGTGATGTTGGGGGTGACCCTCTGAAATTGGTCACTTTTTCTTTTATCGCAAAAGCTGATTTGTGTGTAGGAACCAAGTTGGCCAGCTGTGTGCGTGCATGGTAAAGCTGTGATCATACTTCCTTAGAGCAGTGGTTATAATGAAGCTACACCTGTAGTAATAATAATCATAATAGAATTTTTATAACTAATTCAACCTGATCCAGAAGCATTCTCATATCTCAGTAAGAATTCTGTAAGCTCAAGCCCTGTGGCAAGAATTGGAACACATATAGTTTAGGCCTACATTTCAGTGCATTGCTTGGAGAGCATTGCAATGTTGAAGGTTCTGTCCTTCAGATAAAGCATTGAGTTCCACACTGTGGAGCTCCATCCCACGTATACCATGGAACTCCGCCTTGCTTCCTCCATTTCCTCCTTAAGGCCGGTCTCAAGACCTTCCTCTTCAACCGCGCCTTCGGCTACCCCACTAACTCTTCTCCCTCTCCTTCCGCCTACCCCGACTTCCACCCCCTGCTCGGATCCCGACCTGACTGTTCAGCGCTTTGCGACGTCCTCCCGACGTGAAAGGCACTACATAAGTGCAATTTTGTTGTTGTTGTTGTTGTTGAACCGAGGACCAGTCTGCTTGTTCAAGAGGATGCTAAAGATCCTATAGCATCACTTGAAAAGAGAAGGGAATGTCTCCCACTGTCATGGTCAATATTCCCCCAAATAAAAAATTGTTCATTCACTTCATGGTTATTTATGGGCCGTTGTTGTGTAGAAATTGGCTGTTATGTTCACCCAGAAAATAAACAGTCACTCGACTTTAAAAACTTGTAGGTTAGTGGTTAGAGCACTTGCTTTGCAAGTGAGAGGACTTGGGTTCAATTCCCGCACAGTGTGAAATACTGGGCAAGTTTCCTTACTCCACACGCCTCTGTTTACCTAGCAGTATGTAGAAATCCTGTTGTTCGTAGATTGGCGGATTGCTTTTCAGGGGTAATAATCCCTGCAAAAAAAATTATGAGTTTGTCATTCCATGCACAAATGTTTATGGGACGCTTATTACAATTGACTATTGAGTTTCACACACAAAATAGAGTCAATTCACTTTACAGTATATTTTGTGAAGCACTTTGAGATGTCTCAAAGACATGTGATACGGTAATAATAATAATCCTTACATTTATATAGCGTTTTCCACATCTTATCGACGTCTCAAAGCGCTTCACAGAATACAGCAATGTCCCAAGGATTGGGACCAGAGCAGAGGGGAGGGACAAGAAAAGAGGGAAGAAAGGGGGGAAAAGAGATCGGGACCAGAGCAGGGGCGGGGAGAGGTTGTGGTTGGGAAAAGGAAAGTAGGAAAAATTACTGTATATTTGTGGGAGAAACGCGGCAGCCAAATTGTGCACAACAGTGTCCCATAAACAGTCATGGAAGAGGGGTTTGGGGAAAAAGGGGGAAAAGAGGGTAATGGGAGGGGCCGGGGTAGGGGGAAGGAGAGCAGGAAAACCGACTGTATATTTGTGGGCGAAACGCGGTGCTGTATGAAATGCAAGGATTACATCCTGTAAAATGATTTGAGACATCCTTGTGTCATGAAAAGGATTATTATTAGACCTATAATGTCAAACATCTGAAAGCACTTTACTGGAAATTGCTCTCAAGTGTAGACAGTATATTTGTAACCAGCAATGGTGGCCAATTTGGGCGTATTAATGTTCCACAAATAGTCATGAAGTAAATAACCCGCTAATGTATCTGGAGGACTGAAACCTGCAAGTAATATGGATGATCTACTTGCTGCCTGAGTCTGAACAATCTCCATCAGTGTGGTTATGAAATAGTGCTGTTTCTGGATTGTCCAGTCGAGTGCAGTCGTTGCTGATTTCACATGGTATAGTTGGTGTCGGCAGCCTGGGTGAGAGTGATAGAAGGGATTGTAAAGGCAAAGCTCTGGTACTTGTTGTAATTCATTCATAGCCACAACCTAGAAGGCCAATGCGCTTGACATTATATTCTGTAACTAAGAACAAGATCAGAATCTGGTGAACCTGAAACATCTGACATGTTGTTCTTTCAATGCTTTAAGTCATCAAAGTGATTGTGACGGGGTCTTCCATTTCCACTGACATTTCATCCCTGGGTTTTGTTTGTACTGCAACAACAACAATGACAACTTGCATTTATATGGCGCCCTTCACAACAACAACAAAATTACATTTATAATGCGCTTTTCACATCAGGAGGACATCCCGTGGTGCTGAACAGTCAAGACAGGACCTGAGCAGGGTAGGGGGGAGGGGCGGGAGAGAGTTAGGAGGGAGGGAGAGATTTGGGAGGACAGCAGAAGGCATGGTCGAAGAGGAAGGTCTTGAGACCGACCTTGAACGAGGCGAGGGAGGGAGCAAGGCGAAGGGACTGTGGAATGGAGTTCCAGAGTGTGAGGGCAGAGAGGCTGAAAGCCCGTCCGCCAATGATAGGGTGGGTCGGGCGGGGATCATAGGGGTGGCGTCTGAGTTCAATGTGAGATGCTGCACAGTATTGTAACCTGTGGGCGCATTGGATTTTCAGAGGTGTTGTCCTTCAGATGAGACATTGAACAATCACTACTTGTGATAATAATTATGTTAAAGTTCTTTGAGACGTTTTGACATTTAAAATACAGGTAGACCCCGCTTAACGAACGCCCGGTTAACAAAACTTCACATTAACGAGGGTTTCTATTTGTATCCCTTCTCCGCTTAACAAAGGCTGCTTTCGCTACAACGAATGTTTAAACACACTTTAAATCTCACGGGTTTCTAGTGCGCAGCTTCTCGTGCACAGCTTCTCTCTGGTTGACCCAGCACCGCACACTCAGTCTTTAGCGTGCCTCAGTTAAGCAGTGCAGTCCCTCCCATATGGGAGGAGCTTAAGCGGCAGGATGCTTCGTGG
The DNA here is from genome assembly GCA_035084275.1 of Hydrolagus colliei. NCBI lineage: Eukaryota > Metazoa > Chordata > Chondrichthyes > Chimaeriformes > Chimaeridae > Hydrolagus > Hydrolagus colliei. The sequence continues at coordinate 82,263,307 of CM068744.1, read as the reverse complement.
CTTCAATAATAGTAAGTCAAGATATGTGGGGGGGATAGAGCGATAGAGAGGAGTGGGGGGGATAGAGGGATAGAGAGGAGTGGGGATAGAGAGATAGGGGGAGGATAGAGAGAGAGGGAAGGGGATAGAGGGGAAGGGGGATAGAGGGGAGGAGGGACAGAGAGGACGAAGGGATGGAGATATAGAGAGGAGGGGGGGGTTAGAGAGACGGGGGGCGATAACAACAACAACAACAACAATTTAAACTTATAAAGCGCCTTTCACGTCGGGAGGACGTCCCAAGGCGCTGCACAGGAGGCGTGTGACCCGAGCTGGGAGGGGAGTGTTCGGGAAGGGGTGAAACATATAGGGGAGGTCGAAATGTTTGGGGGGGAACAAAAGGCACGGTTGAAGAGGAAAGTCTTCAAATCGGCCTTGAAAGAGGAAAGGGAGGATACAAGGCCGAGGGATTGGGGGATGGAATTCCATAGGGTGGGAGCGGAGAAACTGAAGGCCCGGCCTCCGATGGTGGGGCGGTTCGGGCGGGGGGCTTGGAGCAGGCCAAGTCCTGCTGAACGGAGAGTCCAGGTGGGCTTATAGGGGGTGAGTAAGTCGGATAAATAGGGTGGGGGCAAGGCCATGTAAGGCCTTGAAGGTGAGGACGAGGATCTTGAACTCGATCCTCTGGAGGATGGGGAGCCAGTGGAGACGGGCGAGGGTGGGGGTTATGTGGTCACGGAGGCGGGTGCGGGATAGTACACGGGCTGCAGAGTTTTGGATGACCTGCAGCCTGTGAATGGAGGAGCTGGGGAGGCCGACGAGGAGAGAGTTTCCGTAGTCCAGCCGTGAGGTGATGTACGCGTGCACGAGTGTTTTGGCAGCGTGGGGGGTGAGGTAGTTGCAGAGCCTGGCAATGTTGCGCAGGTGGAAATAAGCGGTGCCGGTCAAGGCACGGATGTGGGGGAGGAAGGAAAGTTTATGGTCGCATGTGATGCCGAGGTTCCTGACTGGCTTTGTGAGGTGGAGAGAACAGCCTTGGATGTTGAGGCTGGCAGCGCCCGATGTGCGGAGGCGCTGGCTTGAGCCAATCAGGAGGGCCTCGGTCTTGCTCACGTTCAATTGGAGAAAGTTGTCCCTCGTCCATAGAGAGATAGAGAGGAGGGGGATAAAGAGATAGGAGGGCGGGATAGAGAGGGAGGGGAGAGGGGAATAGAGAGGGAGGGGAGGGGGCATAGAGAGATAGAGATGGGGGGGTAGAGAGGGGAAGTAGAGAGAAAGAGAGGAGGGGCGGAGTAGAAAGAATGAGAGGAGGGGAGGAGTAGAGAGAAAGAGGAGGGGAGGGGTGGGGTAGAGAGAAAGAGGGGAGGGGGGTAGAGAGAAAGAGGGGAGGGGGGAATAGAGAGAAAGTGAGGAGGGAGAGGAAGAAAGAAGCGCATACTGAGTCTGGAAATGCCTGGGCCCAGGTTGCGATATTTCAGTGTGGTGACTGTGAAGACCTGGCCTGGAGCAGGAAGGATTGGGGTTTTTATTCCTGCAATTTTTGTCACATCCCGGATTCCGGAACTCTGGACTTTTGGTTGCTCAACCGATACACCAAAAATGTTAGCGCTAGGAACTGCTAGAAATTAAACTGATGTTAGCGGGGAGGCTCGGGTCGGGGGCAGCGTTTTAATAATACAGTAATACAGTTAAACTCTCACTTAATGAAATTTTTGCTTAACAACGGATTTTAAAGTCCCTAACCCCTTCATTAAGCGGAGTCTACCTGTACTATAAAATTCCAAGATTTTTTTTGAGGAAACCTGACTTCGAGCAGGAGTGACATTTTTCCTGTGTGAACCAAAATACTGCAATCTGTCAATTGATAGGGACTATACAAATGTAATTTTGTTGCTATTGTTGTTGTTCAGTCCTTTAACCCAACTCGTACCAGTGCTAGAAATTGAGAAATTAAGATTATTCACCAGATGAAACTAAACTACTGTGAATATTACCAGCCCACAGAAAATTACCATTCATAAAATCATTGGACAATTTGGGGTAAGTGACATTCGAGATTCTAACGTCGTAAAAAAATGATGACCTGTGAATGTTTTCCCCTTGATAACTCTAAAAGGAACTAAAATATAGTCCACCAAAAAGGAACTAACATGTGTGCATTTCCCTATGATTTATTCTTTGCTGCAATACACGTGACATACTTAGATAACAAGAGTGCTCATCAATGTAAATCTTGATCATTAGTACCAAATAAAAGCCTTTGTAAGGCTTTACAAAGCCTGGAAACTGAAGATAAAAAACTGTTTTACATGATCTGAATCAAACATGTTGGAACATGCTACATGCAGGGAGCTGTAACTTGGAGTGTGGTCAACTCACATCTACCAGTTTAAAACAAAAGCTGTTGTTTGTTGTTTATCTGGTTTCCTTCTGCTCGGGTAATGAATATTTTGAGAAAGATGCTGGCATATGATCCAGAAAGGCTCATACAAATCCAGCCAAAGCCCTTATCCTCACGTTTGTCACTTCTTACCTTGACTTCTCTAATGCACTCATCGCTGGTCTCCCAAATTCATCCGTAAAGTAAATTCTACATCTACGAAATCTAGTGATTCGAAAACTCTGCCTCCTCTATCTTCATCTGCACCAAACTTTGTTTGCCTATCATCATGTTCTTGACAGACTCCACAGCTCCCAAGAAATCGACTCAAATGCCTTTCCCCATGTTTATAAATCCCTTCACAATGCAGCACCTGATCTCTCTGATCTCTCTGATCTCTTCCTATCCCACTCCTCCTTGCTTCTTTTGCTCAATTAACACACACCTGCTGCACTTCTTACCGCTCTGTACCATCATCATATTTAAGCCATCAATCAATAACCATATAAATCATTGATATAATAACTATACTGTATTAATAATAAATCAATATTATTATAATGGCTGCCACATATTTAATTCACAATTTTTCTTTTTGCTTAAATTGCCTAACAAGTGTTTTATTACAGGGTGTTTCAATCTCACTTACAGAATATTAATGTGTTTCTATTAAAAGATTGGTTAGTTAGGATCAATTGATATTCAGTTTGTCCATAAAAACAATGAGCCACTTTACAAGCATATCCTCCAGATGTGGAATAGGCTAATCCATTGGCTATTAAGTCAACAAATCGACAAGGGGTTAATTCCATTAGGGCAATGGTGAGGTTTGTAGGTTTATCAATGGGCACGTAGTTAGCAAATGCTGGAAGGGAACTATACAGAGCAATTTACTGCCTGACAGCAATATTGCTGGTTCCTGAAAATGAACAAAGCATTTCTGCAAAATGTTTTATTCAACTGAACGACAACAGAATTACATTTGTATAGCGCCTTTCAAAGCACAATCAAACCATTTGTGATGTATACATTCTTATTCTTATCTACACCCCCTCCCCTCCCCCCACCGGCGTTCTGAGTTTGTTGGTATTTAGAAACCTACTCTAGAAATGGATGGGGAAGCGCCACCTCATACACCACGTGTTCTGTAAACAAGGCACTGAAGCCAAAAAATGCCCAAGCACTGGATGACAGAGTGGCTCCGCTGTGAACTACAGGCAGCTGTTCCAAACTTCTGCAGATTTGCTGGACATCGGAAAAAATAGAATACTGTATGTATTTAAACATTTTGCTGGTTTTAAGGAATTGCAGGATTTCAGAATGTCAGATTATTGAGATTTTACTGTATGGGATTTTAGGCAACAAATGGGATGGGTTAAATGCATCTGTCAAACAGCCCTTCTTTTTAGTGTTGCAATAGTAATCCCTAGAGCTATCCTTGGAAGAAAAGTGTTAGAACCTAAAGAGCCCTAAAGATCTGATATAATGTTTAGTCAGATCTATACATTGAGGATCACAAGAGAACCTCAGATGAAAAAAATGCATTGGCCAAATTCATGAAAAAGTGCAGCAAAATATCAAGAGAACACCTTATTCCCCTATTTTAATGTGGCTAATACAGCTCTACAGCCCCCAAATGTGTCACAGATAGAGCTGCAGTTTACTGACCAGCAGCTCACTAACTCAAGTCCCAATCCCTACTTCATTTGATAGTTTCCACTGCAGCTCCCAACCTGAAAAGCGATTCCTCCCGATGTGAAAGGCACTCTATAAATGTAATTTTGTTGTTGTTGGGGCTGCATGAGGAAGCAAAGTCAATTACGTTCATTCCAGGATTATCAAGGGAAAACTAGAAAGGAAAGTGCTCCAGGACTCTACCCTACCTTTGTAAATGCAAGTTGTTGTTTATTGTTGTTGTCGCCTCTTGTCGCTCTCTACAGCATCCTCCACTGTTTGCCCAAATTTGTGGCAGCCTCGGTGAGAAGGAGGACAGGCTCAGCTGTAACGCCCCACAAAGTCCAGTTCCCGCGAACACTTTACTGCCAAGGCTACCACAGGAACAACAGCCAGTTGGGTGGGAGACCAGGGGTCAACAGGAATAATGATATTCCAACAAGTGGAGGCTAGGGACCTGGAACACACATATGTTAATAAGGCTAATAATATAAGGCTAATAATATGCTAATAATTACAATATCAACTTGGATTTATATAGTTCCCTTTACATGGAGTAATGTCTTGCTTAATTACAAAATAATTGGCCAAAATACATTATGTTTTAAATTGTCGGTAAACCTCGGCCGTGAAAAATTGTCAGTGTGTGAAAATATTCCCATTTACTGTATAAAGAGTGGACATTTTAGAAAATAAGCATTCTACCCACAATAATTGCTTTCTCCCAGTTGGTTTTATTCTTTCATCTGGGCTTTGCGTGACTGGGCTGATAATTTCCAATAGAAATAATTTTTATATTTGAGAATTTTGTTTATTGTTATAGTTTGACATTATTCATTGCATGACAGAGTAGATAGTGGGAGACTGTTTCCCCTGGTTGGAGAAACTATAACTAGGGGTCATAGTCTTTAGATTAGGGGTCAGTCTTTTCGCACTGAGTTGAGGAAAAACTTCTTTACTCAGAGGGTAGTGAATTTATAGACTTCTCTACCCCGAAAGGCTGCAGATGCTCAGTCCTTAAACATATTCAAGACTGAAATTGGTAGATTTCTTATGGATAAAGGCATATGGGGATAAGGCAGGTAGGTGGAGTTAGATTAGAAGATCAGCCTTGTCTTATTGAATGGCGGGGCAGGCTCGTGGGGCCAAATGGTCTACTCCTGCTCCTAATTCTTATGTTCTCAAAGCCTGGATTGTAGTTCAACCACAATTGACAAAAACATATGGAAAGACAGCAATGGCTGATCAATATGATGGTGTATAATTAAAAGATCCCTATCTCACCTTAGCTTGAGTTACTCATCATACTTTATATTATTATACTTTGCATAATTGCTGGCTACGAAAGTAGTTTAGAAGGCCTCATACCAAAATCAGTTTTGGAACTTTTGTTCGAATTTTTCGTTTGAAAAGCAATGTTCATGGTTTTGCTCAAGAGCCATTGTCTTTAAAACATCTACATTCACAGTTGGACATTTTTCTTTCCTATCCCATTATTGGATTAATCTGATACTTTATCAGCACAAAATTCTCAAGATTGCTGTGTCCTTCTCATTGCATAACTCATTGTCCAAGCTGATACTGCTATGTATCAGCTAGGTAGTACTGTATTCCAGTGTAGTACTGTGGCTGCATCAGCACCTGGAACGTTCTCCTGGCGTGACAAACGCTCTAGAAATGTAATTTTGTTGTTGTTACATTGTCAGAAATGTCCTTCAGATTACATGTTCTTTTTCTCTGTCCTTAATTGGACCTTAACAATCCCTTGACACTAGTTGAAAAGAGAAGGGAATTGTTTCCAGTGTTCTGGAACTAACAATCCTTCAGATGTATTTTTGTTTTACCTCCTTCACATGATATTCACAAAGAACTATACGGCTTCTTCAGAAAGTTAGCCTTTTTATGTCACTGTTAGTTCTGTAACAGATTTGCCTGCAATGGCAGAAGTGACACCAATGAATCACACAAAACTTAAAATGGCATGGGTTTTAAGACTGCTGGAAATGTTATTTCTGAACTTTTGTAAACATATTTTAATAAAATCTCTGTTAGATCAAAGATTTGCGCATATGTTAGAATTATACAGTGGACAGCTCGGGTATTGCATGTCTATGGTAGAGATTCTGCAAAAGACAAAAGGAAGAAATCTCAGTGGTAATGATTGATTCTCAAAAAAAGCTCTAATGGTTCAGGTTAATGTTTGGATGTTTCTAAAATTGGTTCTGCTTTGATGGCTTCCACAGAGATGAAACATTTGAAATATTCACTCGGCAACTGATAGGAATGGCATCTCTGGCATGTTGTGTTATTTCCACCTGCGCAACATTGCCAGGCTCCGCAACTATCTTACCCCCCGCGCTGCCGAAACACTCGTGCACGCATACATCACCTCACGGCTGGACTACGGAAACTCTCTCCTCGTCGGCCTCCCCAGTTCCTCCATTCACAGGCTGCAGACCATCCAAAACTCTGCAGCCCGTGTACTATCCCGCTCCCACCTCCGCGACCACATAACCACCCCCCTCGCCCGTCTCCACTGGCTCCCCATCCTCTAGAGGATCGAGTTCAAGATCCTCGTCCTCACCTACAAGGCCTTACACGGCCTTGCCCCGCCCTATTTAACCGATCTACTCTCCCTCTACACGCCCACCCGGACCCTCCGTTCAACAGGACTTGGCCTGCTCCTAGCCCCCCGCCCGAACCGCCCCACCATCGGAGGCCGGGCCTTCAGTTTCTCCGCTCCCACCCTATGGAATGCCATCCCTCAATCCCTCCGTTTCGTTTCTTCCCTTTCCTCTTTCAAGGCCGGTTTGAAGACTTTCCTCTTCGATCGTGCCTTTTGTTCCACCCCAAACTTTTTTACCTCCCCTCCGTGTTTCACCCCTTCCCGAACACTCCCCTCTCAGCTCGGGTCACACGCCTCCTGTGCAGCGCCTTGGGATGTCCTCCCGACGTGAAAGGCGCTCTATAAATGTAATTTGTTGTTGTTGTTGTTAGATGGATAACACAAATGGATTATGTTCTATACAGTTTTTTGTAGAAAATAAAAATATGATAGGGACTGCTTTTCCCAGCAGTTTCTCTGAATAGGAAATGGGACACAACCGGAGTGAAAAATGTGACCTTTGCAATTGGAGTTCACAAATGTTGCTTGCTTGACGAGGATTTATATCTAACGTGCCTCATGTTGTATCCATTAGTGGTACATGCCAAAGTGACAGTAATTGATTTCCATTTTCATGCTTCAATACCTAATCTGCACATAATTTGTGGAACTCCATCAAGGAGTCTCTCCAATTCTTTCCCTCAGCTCATTTAAGTTCCCTTTAAGGCCTACCTCATTGACTCTGCCTTTTCTATCATCTTTGCCTTCCCCACGCCCGCTGCTCCTACCCCTAGCTCGATTGCCCAGACAAATTGTTAACCACATTGGGACATCATCCCAACGTGAAAAGTGCTGTATAGATATAAATGATATTATACTGTATTGTAACAATGAATTACCATAAAAGTTATATTTAGACATGGGTATAGTTTGGCTTGATTTAGATGTTATAAAATCCGAGAGATTACAGCATAGAAATATTTGGCTCTTATGCCTTTGCTCTCTACTGGTCCAATCTATTATGTTCCTTGGACAAGTTTCCTTACTCCACATGCCTGATAATAACCCCACGAGAGAAACAAAATTGCTAATTTTTCGATGAACTTCTGTTTCCACAATCTGGATGTCTCTGGATCACCAACGGTACATTAGATTCCAGTCACCTTGCCCAACATTACACAAATGGGATGTACAAATGGGATATTACAGCAGCTCATCAATTATAAAGTGTCCATATTGATGCGATACGGAAGCATTAATTCTGTGTTTTCTCAAAAGTGCCCTTCTTCTGCACCTAGCAGCTTATTTGATTTTCTGTTTGAGATGTTCAACCTGACTTGATCAGTTGATTTAATTATCCTTTCATAGATCAGGGACAAATCAACATTTCCCACCTGACCAGAAAATCCAGACTAGTCTTCCTCCTTTCTTTCATACCTCCCTCCTTTTTGTAGATATTTGCCACCAAGCACCTTTCTCTATCCAGTTCTATAATGTTCTGAGATTCACTCTCAGTCTGTGACTGTACATCCTCAGGTACTCTTTGAGCATCCACACTGTGTATCAGCCTGGCTCAGTTGGTAGCACTCTTGCCTCTAAGTCAGAAGATTGTGGGTTTAGGAGATGCTGGATTTCCTCGTGACCAAAATCGAATTCAAGGATTAGTATTATTTTGGCCTTCAGAAGAAATATTAAACTGAAGTCCCGTCTGCCTGTTCATGTGGATGTTAAAGATCCCTGGCACTATTCGAAAAGAGAAGAGAATTTCTCCCAGTGTCCTGGCCAACAATCCCCAAACAAAATCAGCCATTTGTTTTGTGGCTGTTTCATGGATATTGCTGTGTACATTCAGGCTGCCATGTTTGCCTACAAATATACAGTCATTACACTTCACAGCGTATGTTGCAAAGTGCTTTGAGGTGTTATCCTGAAAGATACTCTACCAAATGCAAGGATTATAACAAATAGCTAATATAGAATGTATTAGTTATATAGTTAATATAGAATATACAGTTAATAGTTAGGAGTTAATTGTTATTAATGGAATATATTATAGCATACAACACCACAATATTTATCCAATAAACTAGGCAATTCTCTGCATAAATTTTCACCTTGCTTCATCTTCATTAATAAAATAGGAGCATATGAGAAATTATTAAATGAAAGCAGCAAGATTAATATTTCCAGCTTTTGCTTCTGCCCAGAAGCACAACATTGAGTTTGCAGTTTCTTGTCACTGCAATTCTCCCTCCCACTCGCACCTCTCCATCCATGGTCTCCTTTGCTGTTGCAATGAAGCACTGTGCAAGCTCGAGGAACAGTCCTCTGACCTCAATATTGAGTTCAACCATTTCAGACCATAACAGCTCCCATCTCCCATAACAGCTCACCTTCTTCCTCCCTCTTCTGTAACCATTAGCATATTATGTAAGTGCCAGCCAAAATTTTATTTTCTCTCTGTCTGCATGTTTTGTTGTGATTTTTTCACCCCCTCACTTTGTTTTACATCATTAATACCTCTTCAACCCATAATCTCCAGCCTTCCATCCCCTATTCTCCTTTGTCTATCTTGCTTCGCCTCCCACCTCTCTGTTCGTCCTTAAAACCTCTCCTGCCCAACATTCCCCCAGTTCTGACAAAGTGTCATGGACCTGACCCACCTTTCTTTCTCTATTATGAATGTTTTTTCTTTCCATGAGACAGGTGGAATTTTCTTTTGTATCTGTTTATATAATTGCTTGGGGAAATAAAGGACAAGGGCAAATTGTGTTTTGTTACTGTTTGAAATACGGTGTTCTTTTTGCAAGTGTTTGCTTCAGTGCCTTGGGACATCCTCCCGATGTGAAAGGCGCTCTATAATGTAATTTTGTTGTTGCTGTTGTTTTCTGTGATGAGTGTTTTTTAATATGATTGATAGATAGAGCTAAAAATAACTTTTATATATTAATAAATATATATTTGGTTTTAAAAATTCAATTTTCTATAAATGATGTCTGACCTGCTGAGTGTTCCCAGCAATCTTTGTTTCAGTTTACTATTTTTAGAAATGTCCTGCACAATTTTACAATTTGAAGACCATTTTAAGATTTGAAAAACAAACCTGTTTTTCAATTGATATTCAGGAAGGTATCTGGTTCTCCTCCATCCTTCACTTAGACATGCAAATTTAATTAACATCGGTTTTGCACATTGTCTCAGAACTATACATAATGCAATTATATGTTATTTTCAGGGTAGGACAGTTATTCTTTGTAAAATCAATAAATAGGCAAAATGTCCACATTTTTCTGGCCTTTATTTGTCAACAAGTGGACAAGTGTAGCTTAGTGGATAGAGCAATCGCCTTACAAGTGTGAGACCTGTGTTCGAATCCAGGCGGGTCAGGGCGAAACCTTGGGCAAGTTTCCTCCACACGCCTGATAATAATCCCTTAAAAAAATTGGTAATTTCAATCCACGACTGTTTGTGGGACATTGCTGAGCGCAATTGGCTGCCGCGTTTCACACACAAAAACACAGTCAATTCACTTTACAGTTTAATCTGGGAAGTACTTTGAGACGTCTAGAAGACATGAAAAGCACTGTATGAAATGCAAGGATTAGTATGTTATTATTAGAATAAATCTGGCCTCTCACAAACAAGTTCAAATTCTTAGGGTGAAAATTTAGGCATGTTTCCTTACTTCACACATTTAGCTAACAATAAGTAGGAACCCTGTTGATAATAGATTAGCAGATCGCTTTCCAGGGGTAATAAGCCTTTCAAGAGATATATATATAAATAATAATAATTTGGTCACTGTTTGTGGACCACTGCTGGGTATAATTGGCTGCTGCATTTCACCGACAGAATATACAGTCAATTCACTTTCCAGAATATCCTGTGAAGTGCTTTGAGATATCTCAACAACATGATAAGGCACTATATCAAATGCAAGGATTATTGTTATATTGTTATTATGAAATTTGGTGCTATAATGAAGGGAAATCATGTGAGCAGCTAAGCATTGTTCCATTATATAAGCTTTGTAAAGAGGCTTATATAATGGAACCATTAAAGAGGAAAACAATATAGAGATGCATAAAATACTTATTGGGATTGAGAAAATAAATGCAGAAGAATGCATTCAGATGTGCCAGAACAGCAGAGCAAGAGAGCAGTTCAGGGTTGTAAAGGATTGTAAAAGCCAATATTTCTTGGCTGTAACTCAGTTATCAGGAAGGATAGCTGAGGTTAGGACTTAATTAAGAAACAGTTGAATGCTGGGAAGACAGCAAAATTGGTAATCAGGAAACATGAGATCAAGGGAACTTTTTTTGTTCCAAACCTCTCTTGTCATCTGGTGATCATAATTGGATTGTAATATCTTATTTTAAATACTGTGTCCATGCTCAGAAAATTGTTTATCCCAATATAATTTAATTCAAATTAGCAACTAAAATAGTTATTAGGAGGATACTCCAGAGTAATAGTAACGATCCCTGAATTCTCATTTCGTATCAGGAATATGTCAGAAAGCACTTCACAGGATTCACTGCATAGTGTAATGACTACGTATTTTTGTAGGCAAAGCATCTGGTGTGAACTTAGGACTGGTAGGGAGACCGTAGTTTTCTAAATTCTATGTGTTGCAATACGAATCCCCATTCCCCACTGCACCACCACCCACTGCTACATCCAGTGCTTGATGGAAATTTACAGCATCTCGTTCTTGCTCTAGTTGACTAACATAAAAATGGTGTGTTTCTGCTGTGAAATTGCTGCTGCTGTACTGGCAGGTTGTGTGCAGTCTCAGGTAACTTGAATTATATGGAAAAAGTAGATGTTTAGGGTAAATTGTAACCTTGAGATGTCAGTCACACAAACTGGTGAGGCAGATGGCAAAGCAAGGATCTTGATGTTTGCAAAAACATTTCATCACAGATCTAGTGCAAGCAGTAATCCAGTTCTTGCAGGTGTGCAGTATTACGGGGTACTGCGGACGATAGCTCAGCCAGCCTGGCTTATTAACAGGCCTTGGAGAGATAGATCAGTATCTAGGAGCAGGAATTCTTCTCACTCAGCTCCTGCTAATTCATCAAGTCAAAGCCCAAAGAAGTAGTATGGTTCTAACTGGAAAATCAGCAGGAAAGGCTTGACAGATTAAGCCCTCAGTGGAAAGTTATGTGTTTTTCAGCCGATCTTCAGCACTACTCCTGGGGTATCTCAGCCGTGGCTCTCACTGACCTATGCCTTACATTCTCTGGTACGAGGTTATCAACAACATATAGGGCCTTTCATGTCGGGAGTTCACCCCCAAGGCTGGGAGCATTCCTCCATGGAGACAGTGCACGTTCCATTCCAGACTTACAATGGCACTTTTGTTTCATTGTGTGCTATTTTAATATTTAGTATGTTAATTACGATTAATTTATAATGAATAATACTAATCCTTGCTTTTGATATAGTACTTTTCACGTATTCTAGATGTCTCAAAGCGCTTCACAGAATATACTGTAAAGTGAATTGACTGAATGTGGGCAAAATGCAGCAAACAATTGTGTATAGTAGTGTCCCACAAACACTCGTGGATTGACCAATTTTTTTGTAATTGTGCTATTTGTTCAAAATTTAAGGCTTTTTTGCACTGTATATTTCTCAATTTAGAAAAAAAATATTATAAAAAAATCCATAAAAACATAAACTACCACCAAAATCCTGGCAGACCTTCACATTGAATGTCCTCTGAAGTTTTTGTAATGGTTCATTAGATGAGCAAATCACACATTGCCAGGGTCCTGAGCACACACTGAGGCTGCACTGAGAATTTGGCCAAGCTAGTTCCTGCCAGGAAATCACATTCTATTTCAAAGAACACAAGAAATGTGCAATACAGTGATGCCAAGTTTCAGTCAACTACCTTGATGGTAGTTTTGCATATTTCCCTGATTGATATACATTGACGCATGTTAGAAAGTGCACACCTGAGGATGAATCAGGATTGACTGCAGTGCCAATGTACAGTAAAATAGACTGCCACTATTCACTGATGAGGCTATAAGGACCAAAGCTCACACATAACAAATGGCCAGGTTGTCACGTGTAGTTTATACCACTAGATTCATGCCTAACATGAGTCACAAGATGGGAAAATACAAATCCTTATATTTGTAAGTGCTTCTCATGTAGGAGGAAAGCACTTCACATGATACGCTGTAAAATGGAGTTGCGTGTTTCTTTGGAGGGAAAATGGTTCTTCAGAAATATTGTAGGATAAGCAGAAAAAGTTCATTATCATATGGACAAAGTGTACACAGCTGGTACACTTATCATGCACGTTGCAATGTCGAACTATGCCACACATCAAATACTCTATTAACAAATACAAAATTACTGCTCACCGTACAGCAGAGCCCAGCATGTGTACAATTCATTGTTTTCCAGCTGCAACAGTCCACAAGTGATTTCCAATCAAATGATTCAAAGTGATTGTACATTTAGAGCATTTTAAAAATGAATTTGCCTTTCTGGTTAAAAAAAAATCTGTCATCCAGCCTCTGAGTCACCGAGCCTGTGGTACCTTCTCTCTCAGATTGAGAGCTGTGGGTTCAGCAGTGGCATCTTAATTTGCTCTTGCCCATACCCTTAATCCCTCCACTCCAGCTACCGGCCCATCTCCAACCTCCCTTTTCTGTCCAAGGTCCTTGAAAGAGTCGTTGCCTCCCAGCTTCTATCTTTCGTCTCATCCCAGTCCCTCCATGTGATCCTCCAACTGGGCTTTTGTGCAGCCCACAGCGCGGAAACTGCTCTAGTCAAGGTCACAAATGTTATCCTGAGCATTTGTGACCAGGGCTCCCTCTGCTTCCTCGACCTATCTGCTGCCTTCAATACAGTGGACCACTCAATCCTCGTCCACTGCTTCTCCCACCTAAACCTTCAAGGATCTGTCATTTAGTGGTTCAGGTCCTGTCTTTCACACCATTTCCACTTTGTGTCTGCCAACGTCTTTTCTTCCACCCCATGTACCATCTTGTGCGGCGTTTCTCAGAGATCTGCCCTCAGTCCCCTCCTCTTCACCCTTTACATGCTCCCCCTCGGTGACATCATCCAAAACTCTGCTTGTGACTTCAGCCGTCCTCCCACCTCTCTCCCTCCCCTCCCCCCTATCCTGCCCCTCCTCCCTACCCTGCCCCCCCCACCATGCTCGACCCCTGATTGTTCAGTGCCTAATATTGTGAAACATAAGGGGGAATGGCAACAAAATTGGAGAGAAAAGGTGCTTATAACATTAAAACAAAGTGAAGTGAAATTGCCAAAGAACAGGCAGATCAGATGGTTGAAGAAGAGGGGGAAGGTGAGTTGTTATGGCCTAAAATTATTGTAATCAATATTAAGGCCAGAGGGCTGTAAGGTCCCTAGCAGATGGATAAGGTGCTGTTCCTTGAGCTTGTGCTGTGGTTCATTGGAACAGCGTAAGAGACCGTGGATGGAGAAGTCAGGTTGTGAGTGGGAAGGAGAGTTGAAATGGCATGAAACCAGTAGGTATTTGCAGACAGAGTGGAGGTGTTCGGCAAATCGGTCACCCAATCTGCGTTTGGTATCCCCAGTGTAAAGGAGACCACATTATAAGCTTTGCATTTGATTTAGTGCCTTATCACATTGTTGAGACATCTCAAAGCGCTTCACAGAATATATTGGAAAGTGAATTGACTGTGTATTCGTAGGTGAAACCCGGCAGCCAGTTGCACACAGCAGTGTCCCACAAACATTTGTGGATTAGATTTTTGTGGGGAATGATTACTACCTCCGGAAAGGGATCTGCCAATCGACCAACAACCAGTTTCCTACTTATTGCTAGATAAGCATAGCTATGTGGAGTAACAAAACTTGCCTAAGGTTTTTCTCTGCCTGGGAATTAAACCTGGGACCTTTCATTTGTGAGGGGAGCATGCTAATCACTACACTACGGGATGCCCACAAATTTGCCTCTTCAATTTTCTGTCTTGACAGTTACCTATAAAATCTACATCTAAATTTTTCCCGCCATCTCAGGGATCATCCAGGCGGGCGGCGAGGACAAGGAGTGATTGCTGGACGATTGTTGGTTGTTGTTTGTTGCTGTTTTTGTTGTTAATATTATTGCTTTTGTTGTTTATTATTGTTGTTTGATTCCCCCCACCCCTGCCCCCATCTTCTTCTTCCCTCACTCCCTTTCCCCACTTTCTCTCCTCCCTTTTCCCCTTCCCTCCCTCTTCCCTCTTCCTGATCTTGCCCCCACCCATCTTTCCCTCCCTCTCTTCCTTACCCCCCTTTCTCCCCCCTCTTCCTCCCTAACCCTAACCCATCCCACCTTTCCCTCCCTCTCCCCCCTTACCCTCTTTTCCCCCTTTCTCCCCTGGCCCCATTTTCGCGATTGTTTGTGGGGACACTGCTGTGCGCAATTTGGCTGCCGCGTTTCGCCCACAAGTATACAGTCGACTTTCCTGCTTTTCTTCCCCCTGCCTCGACCCCTCCCCTTTTGCTTCTTTAGCCCCTTTTGCCCATAGTCCCACTTCCATGACTGATTGTGGGACACTGCTGTGCGCAATTTGGCTGCCACGTTTCGCCCACTAATATACAGTTACTTTTCCTACTATTCTTCATCCTGCCCTGATCCTTCCCACCCTGCTCTTGTCCTACCTAACTGTACAGCGCCTTGGGACGTCCTCTCGACGTGAAAGGCGCTATATAAATGTGAGTTTTGTTTGTTGTTTGTTGTTGTGTCGGCAGGTGGTTGCTGATCTCTCTGCTGATAGATACACTATCAATATTCCCAGCTCTCCAAACAGCTACTCCCTACATGGCCACCTTTATCACTCACCGTCTTGTATCCACATCAGATCCTTAAAATGCAGCCACAATTATGTTGTATTGTGTTGTGACTTCGAAAGCCATTGTACATTTTTCAATGAGTAAATGCCCAATAAATTTACTGAGTGCCCACAATGGTGTTCAATCAGTGCAATTCACAGTCAGATCTTTCTCTGATGAGAAACAAATGTACTATTTTCAGATAATGTTATCGGAACTTCTTAAAGCACAACAGCTGCTTCATTTTTCTTCCTTTTTAATAGAATTAGACTGAGCATTCTGACGTCTTAGATTCAGAGTGTTGTAAATTCAGAAACTTTACAAAGACCTGGGAGCAAGTTTGGCACTTTTCCATCATAAAGAAGCATTTCTCTTTCTGAAGATGAAGGTGGTGTGTTCATGAACATTGATACTTTGAACTCATAGTCAAGGCTATGTGCATGTGTAAAGCCTATCACATTCAATAACACTACAGGAAGGATAATAATAATCCTTGCATTTGATATATCTGCATTTTTGGAGTCCTGCATCTCAGTAGTTAGAGCTCTGACCCACAAACAGAGGATTTAAATGACCAATTTATTATTGATTTTTTTGAGGGAATATTATCAGGCATGTGGAGTAAAGAAACTTGCCCAAGATTTCACCCTGCTATGGGGAGAGAGCTCGCTAACTATGTTTGTGCTACACTGTAGAAGGTTGAGATTTGGACCTACGCCTATATCCAATTACTGCATTTACTGTATTTGGTTTCTATATGAATGGTCACAGGGAAAATTATTCAATAAACTGAATTATTTATATATCCAATGATCAATTAACTGATGTATATTCTTAGGTTAGGTGTGCAAATGGTTTAGGGTTTCTAAATTCTATTCAATAATAAACCCCAAAATTCAATTATCCGATATTCAATAATCGAATTGCACTGTACTTCAACTTAGCATCAAATGAAGTTAGAGTACAAGAAACCAATGTCCAAAACCATGAAAACCTGGTGATTGTATATCAACTGCAAGGATTATTATTATTAATGTTGTTATTGTCTGTGGACAATGCAACATACTTCATACAAAATAAATCTGTATTTATATTCCTTCCAACATTCACTTTGACAGTCCTTGTAGGTTTAACTGCCTTAATCAATCATTGCTCCCCAACACCTTACTATATTTTAAATACAGGAGCCAGTGAGTGACTGTAGCATTACAATTCAGAGTGCATAGGCTGCCTCAACGTATATACTGTACTGAATGCTCAATATCTTCCAGTTCAGAAAGTATAAACATAATTGAATTGTGTTTAATTACTTGGAAGCAGGCCTGGCTTCAAATATTCCATTAAAAAAGCTATGTTGAAGATAATTAAAAGGAGTATTTGAAAAGGTAGAAGAGCAGCAGACAGACAGATTGTAGATAGCAGCAAGAGGGCACCAAATACATTATTCAGCTGTGTAAGTGAGTGGGTAGCATGTCAAATGCTAGAGACTTTTTGAAGCAATACGTTGGGTATAAAATTGCTTCACCAATTTTGAAGCAATATGTTGGGTATAAATGCAGATTTAGTGTAATATAGTATCAGGAAATGATTCTTCACATCAGTATTCAATGATTTTGAACATTGACCTGGCATTTTAGTTTAGAACTCAATAATTAGATGTAGGAATCAATAAATCAGATCTCAGAAAGAAAACTCCAATAATTAATTAATAATCAATGTAGTATTGAGAAGACATAGAATTACAGTTTGTTCAGCAACAAAATAAATTATTGAACCCAACTGGTCCATGGATGAGTTCAGAAACAATAGATCACTCTTCACTTTCCTCAATAAATTCTGTTAACAATGTAACTTAATTAATGGAACTTGGAGGAAATATTACCCCCAGAAGGCGATCAGCCAATTAACTCACAACCGGGCTCCTATTTACTGCAAAGGAAACAGAGGGATGTGGAGTAAGGAAACTTGCCAAAGGTTTCTCCCTGCTAGAGAATCAAACCTAGATCCTCTTGCTTGTGAAGTGCTCTAAGCACTACGCTACAGAACTCCACTTTTGAGGCTTTTAAAGAATGGAAAAGTTCTCAGAGTTCATAGCAAATAAAGGAAATGGTCTGAAAATTGATTTGACAAAAAAGTGTAGGTGACGGCGAGAGGAAGGTCACTGGGGATAATGAATAGTGAAATCCCACAGGAATATGCTCTAGTTTGTATAGGAATGTGTAAGATCAGAAAAACCCATTACAACAACAACAACAAAATTGCACTTGTATAGCGCCTTTCACGTCAGGAGGACATCCCAAAGCGCTGAACAGTCAGGTCGGGACCAAAGCAGGCGGGGTGGGGGGTGGAGGGTCAGGATAGGGGGAAGGGGAAGGAGAGTGGGAGAGGGGGAAGAGGTAGTGGGGGAGCCGAAGGCGTGGTTGAAGAGGAAGGTCTTGAGACAGGCCTTGAAGGAGGAAAGGGAGGAAGCAAGGCGAAGGGGCTACGGGATGGAGTTCCACAATGTAATTACGATTCATCTGATCAGTTAAAATTTCTCAGACTATTTCTCTGTACATATATCGCATAACCTCCAATCCCCTTTGTGATTAAAAATCTAAGCAATCACCTGAAATCTCATGAAATTGCCCACCTCCATTATTTCCGGGCAAACCATTCCACATAGAAACAGAAGGAAGCTATTTGGCCTCATGTCTGCATTTTCATATCTGCACTACTGCACCCTCTTATAAATTGCCCTTTTCTTTAATCTCACTTTCTGGTTCTTCCCCCATATCCCTCATTTCCCCCCACTTCTCAGGTGCTTGTCCATATCTCTTTCCAATAATTTTGTTGATCCAACTGCAATACTACTTGTGTCGATGAATTCCACACTCTAATTATGCTTTGGAATTCCTTCTAGTCTGTCCTCTGATTTCCTGGAAATAACCCAAAGACAATGCTTGATAGTCATAATCCACACTCTCCCCCCTACCTCCCACGCAGCCCATCTCCAGCCTCCTTTCCCTTTCCAAGGTCATGGAATGACGTGTTGCTTCCCAGCTTCACTCCTTCCTCTTCCGCCACTTCCTTCATGAACCCCTCCAATTGTGTTTCCGTGCGGCCCGCAGAACAGAAACAGCTCTGGTCAAAGTGACAAATAACATTGTGTCCTTGTGCAACCAGGGCACCCTCTGCTTCCTCATCCTTCTTGACCTCTCTTCTGCCTTCAATACTGTTTATCACCCTATCCTCATCCACTGCCTCTCCTCTCACCTTAACCTTCATTGAGGTCCTTAAATGGTTCAGATCGTACCACTCACACCTTCTCCACTTCATCTCCACAAACAATTTCTCCTCTAGTTCCCATATCTCTCATGAAGCATTCCTTGGTCCTCTCCTCTTCAATATCTATATGCTCCCTCTTGGTGATATCATCCATAGACATTCGGTCAATTTCCACATATATGTGGATGACACTCAACTGTATTTCTCTGCTTCCACCCTTGACTCCAAGACCACTGCCGTCTTGGCAGAATGTCTGTTAGATATGAAGTCCTGAGTGAGAGCCAATTTTCTTTAGTTGAACATCAACAAGAAGGCCATCGAAACCCTCATTCATAACATCCAGGCTTGACTATGCAAACTTTCTACTGATTATCCTCCCCAGCTCCTTCCTGCTTAGGCTGCAGATCATCCAGAACTCTGCAGCCGGTGTCCTCTCAGGCTCTTTGACTCTATCAATCCCATCCTCACCTAAGTCCACTGGCTTCCTATCACAAAGAAGATACAGTGCAAGATTCTGGTCTTCACATTCAAAGCCCTCCATGGTCTCATTCCTCCCTATGTCTGCAACCTCTTAACCCCCTAGCAACCTGCCCGCTCCCTGCTTCACCCACCCCACCATTGGCGAGCAGGCCATCAACCACTCTGCCCGCATCCTCTGGAACTCCATCACGCAGTCCCTCCACCTTACCCACTCACTTGCCTCCTCATCTCAAGCCATTCCTCTTCAACCGTGTTTGCAACCATCCTGCTTCCCCAATCCTCAACTCCAGCTTGTGTCCGAAGCAGCGACTGTCCAGCACCTTGGGACGTCCCTCTGACGTGAAAGGCACTATGCAAATGTGATTTTGTTGTTGCTAAATTGAGTTAATGCTTCTTCATTCTCTTCCATGTAAATCAGTGGAATAGAAAGAAGCCATTAGCAATTCATCCTTATGCTCCCAATAGCCATGGAGGGTTTGAAGAAGTTTATAATGTATGAATGTGTTTGCTTCATATTCTATTCATTGTCTGTAGAAATGTGTTTCTCTGTTACCATGCTGGAACTTCCATTTTATTTAATCTCATTTTGGTGTATGTACTCCAATATTGTGTGAGCAGTCGATAAAGTGGTGCAGTTTTGTACAATTTTTTATTTGAAAAATATTAAATCTTCAAAGCAAGCCCAAAGCCCAGATTATGCATTGTCTGGGAAAAAGAGACTGTAGATGCATGATGAGCACACACACACACAATGCAGCATGAGCACAAATGAATAATACAATTAATCTAAAAAAAACCGGTTTTGGTGTATGATATTCCCATTAAAATAATCATATTATGTATAGCAATAAATGTTAATCCTACATAAGTAGTAATATAGATGTGCCACTGATGTATTTTAAGTAATTTTTAAATCAATGTAGCAATCCTAGCATCTTCCATATCAACCTCAAATCAAATTACCCCCAAACCAGATAATCCTTTGCTGATATTTGAACAGTCAAAGTTAGTGTAATAAGTGTAATAAGCACAAATGAGACGACTCAAAGATGTGATAAGGTGCTATGTAAGTATTATTACTATTTATTATTATTATAAGGGCCTCTAATGAGCTACCGGTCATTGTCATTGGAATAATTTTGCGTTGTCCCAATGACACTACCTGCTGCTATGAATGCTTTCCCATCTCTGTAGCAGGAAATAGATACCTTCCCATCTCCATATGATGCACTGGAAGCTCTCCCTCCCCCTCTGTAACATGCACTCATTGTCTTATCTCTTTGAAACATCGGGCGCATGTGTGCCACATTGGTAGCAGGTCACACTAAATCCATCCTGACCTCAGTTTGAGGTAATTGGGGGCTAAAATAATAATGTATAATAATAAATCATATTAGTGAGCTTGATATTGATTTTTATTTTGCAGGAGTCACACTTTATGCCCCAGACCCTTCCTCCCTCATTCCCAACAAATTCTTCGTCAGTCCCAGTATGTGCAGAGTTCATAGAAGCATTGAATCCTAGAATTATACAACACAAAAGGAGGCCATTTGGCCCATTGTGTCTGTGCAAGGTCTTTGCAAAGGGGTCCCCTCTACTCGAATACTACTTCCCTACGCTATCTCCATTGCCCTGCAAACTTGTCCTTCCCAAATAATTATATACTTCTCTTTTAAAAGTTGTTATCAAGTCGGCTTCCACCATCATTTTAGGCAATGCATTCCAAATGTGAACAATTCGCCATGTGAAACAATTTCTTCTCACCTCCCCTATGTTTCTTTTTGTGGAGTCCTGTAGCTCTGGGGTTAGAGCACTCGCCTCACAAGCATGAGACCTGTGTTCGAATCCGGGCAGGTCAAGGTGAAACCTTGGGCAGGTCAAGGTGAAACCTTGGGCAAGTATCTTTGAGGACATAAGAATTAGGAGCAGGAGTAAGCCATTCAGCCCTTCGAGCCTGCTCCGCCATTCAATAAGATCATGGCTGATCTTCTCACCTAACTCTGATTACCTGCCCTATCCCCATATTCCCTAATCCTTCTATTTTTTAAAAATCTATCAGTCTCAGCCTTCAAAATGTTCAAGGACTGAGCATCTACAGCCTTCTGGGGTAATGAATTCCATAAATTCACTGCCCTCTGAGTGAAAAAATGTTTCCTCAACTCTTCTAAAAGGCTGACCCTTAATTTTAAGACTGTGACCCCTGGTTATAGATTCTCCTACCAGGGGAAACAGTCCCTCAGTGTCTACTTTATCTAGGCCTTTAAGAATCTTATATGTTTCAATAAGATCCCCCCTAATTCTTCTGTACTCTAGAGAATACAGCCCTAATTTATTCAACCTATCCTCATAGGTCAGTCCCCTCATCCCAGGAACTAACCTAGTGAATCTACGCTGCACCCCCTCTAAGGCAAGTATGTCCTTTTTTAAATAAGGAGACCAAAACTGCACACAATACTCTAGGTGCGGACTCACCAGGGCCCTATACAGTTGCAGCAAGACTTCCCTACTTTTATACTCTAAACCTTTTGAAATGAATGCTAGCATGCCGTTCGCCTTCTTAGTTGCTTGCTGCACCTGCAAACTAACTTTTGGGGACTGGTGTACAAGGACACCCAAATCCCTTTGAATACTAACACTATCTAACTTCTCCCTCGCTAGAAAATAATCTATTCTTTTACCTAGCTTCTTGCTACCTAGGTGAATAATTTCACACTTGCTAACAGTGAATTCCATCTGCCACCTACTTGCCCACTCCCCTAGCCTATCTACATCTTGTTGCAATCTTTTTGCATCATCCTCAGAGCTCACTCTGCTACCTAGTTTAGTGTCATCTGCGAATTTACTCCATATACCTAATAATAATCCCTCCCAAAAAAAACACAATAATAAAAATTGGTCATTTCAATCCATGAAATGGATCCTGTTTGTGGGATACTGCAGTGGCTGCCATGTTTCGCCCACAAATATACAGTTAATTTACAGTATATTCCATAAAGTGCTTTGAGACATCTAGAAGACGTGAAAAGCGCAATATCAAATGCAAGGATTATTATTATTAACAACTATTTAAAATCAGTGTCCTTGGGTTACCAACTCAGTGCCAGTGGAAATAGTTTCTCCTTGTTATCTCTATCAAATCCCCTCATAATTTTGAACATCTCTATTGAATCTCCTCTTAACCTTTGCTCCAAGGAGAATATTCCTAGCTTCTCTAGCCTGTCCTCATAACTTAAGTTCCTCATTGCTGGTAAATCTCCTTTGCACCCTCTCCAATACCTTGACATCTATCCTAAAGTGTGCAGCCCAGAACCGAACACAGCCAAGGCTTAACAATTGTTTTATAAAGGTTCATCACAACTTTCTGACTTGTGTATTCTATGCCCCTGTTTTTGAAGCCTAGAACATAAAACATATGCTGTTTTAACAGCTTTATTTACCAGCAAGGAGTCCTGTAGCTCAGTGGTTAGAGCACTCACCTCACAAACATCTCAAAGTTTCAATTCCCGGTAGGGCGAAACCCTGGTCAAGTTTCCTTACTCTACACACCTGATAATAATCCCTCAAGAAAAAAACACACTAATAAATTGGTCACTTCAATCCATGACTGTTTGTGAGACACTGCTGTGAACAATGGCTGCCACGTTTTGCCAATGAATATATACATTCAATTCACTTTACAGTCTATTTTGTGAAGCACTTTGAGACGTCTAGAAGATGTGAAAAGTGCTATATCAAATGTTATTTTGCAGACTATTGAAGTACCCCATTAACACTACTCTATTGGTCTTTCTGAAATCTGCTTGCAGATTTGCTTGTCTATTTCCTTCCCACTATTTGGTAATCTATAGTGTACATCTAACAGAGTAACAGCGCCTTTTCTGTTCCTTAACTCTAACCAAATAGATCATGTTTTGGGACGATCCAGCACATCATCCCTTTCCTGGACTGTAAATGTGTCTTCAATCAATATTGTTACCCCAATCCTGAATATACTATAGCTTGGAATACGCAGCTCCCATTCCTGCCCTTGTTTGAGCTAGGTCTCCGTTATTGCCACTCCATCATAACTGGCAACTTGAGCCTGCAGCTCACCAATCTTATTTGTCACACTCCGGGCATTTATGCACATGTACTCCAAGACTGACTTAGTCTGCTCTGCATTTCGTCTAATCCCTCCTTTTTCTGGACTACTCCTTATTGCATTGCTACTGTCTTTCCCAGTCCTCTGGGTAACTTGTTTCTCATCTCTGATGCTACATCCTGATTCACTTCCCCCTTCAAAATTACTTTAAACCCTTCTGCACAGTACCAGTGAACCTCCCTGCAAGAACATTGGTTCCAGCCCTGTTCAGGTGGGACAAGTTGACCCTAAGATCTGTATGAGATCTCAGAATGTTGTAAAGCTCAGGGGAAACACACTTGCACGTTGCTTTCACCGACTTCCAGGGAAGGCTTTCGAGTTAGATGCTGAAAATGCATTGTAACTGAAAATATTATATAATATATATTTTTAGTTACAAAGTAAAGCCACTTTGAGAATTATGTTTCACCTTCTTTCATTCCATAGAAAGAGTGTTGTTTCTTCCTACTCTTGAAGAAATCTTTATTCAGGACATCTCATATCATCTTCAAAGGCGCCAAAGGTATTTCTTGTTAAGAAGTCTTAAAACTGTCTCAGTATAGTTATGTTGACCTTTTAAATTACAGTTTCTTACTCAAGATTGTAATTGGTAACAATGGGGATTGATGAGAGACTCTGCTTCCCTTCAAGTTTTGTAAAAGGCTTACAATTCCCAGGGGTTTCTCTTAAAACAAACATTAGGGTCAATGTGTTGTGAATAGCAACATATTACGAACATTAATGATGCATTTGAAATAGCACATTTTCACATTGGGAGGATGTCTCTGAGTGCTTCACAGCATACACTGAAAAAGTGTAATGACTATTTTTAGGCTCACTCCAAACATATGTAACAGAACTTTATGTTCACTGTGGTATAAAAAGTGAGAATAATTTACTGTTATTGACAAGGAGGAAGCAATTCAAATCTGTCACACCTGTTGCGTTATACGTTTAAAATGTGGAAGACCTTATTTCTCCCAGCTTTACATTTCTATAATCTCTTAATTTTCTTACTTATCAAGTGTCTATTGATTCATCTGCCAATGAATTCAACATCTACTTCCTTTTGGGTCATTGCATTCCCACACCATTTGTCATCTTCCAATTAAGCTTTTCATAATTGAGTCCAGTGCATTTTAAGTTCCAAGCTAAAAGGTACGGCCAAATACAGGACCAAAATGAACTTTCTGCCACATATAGAATATAATGCATCTGTAAAGTTAACATGTGAAATAAATTTGCTTGCTCTCGCTTGTTGCCAAACAGTAAAAATAGAAATAGTAGTAGCACAGGAGGAGGTCACTCAGCCTATTGAGTCTAAGCCAATTCCTGCCCCTTTCCCCACACTGTTTTACATTGGAAGAAGAAAATAAACTGAGTTACTGGTTTCTGTCTTGAAGTTTATAAATAATTTTTTCATGATTTAACACAAATCATATTTTATGTAAAAAAAGAAATAACCGATAAAGAGGACCTAGACATTCATCAGAAACCTAGGACATCCTCCCAATGTGAAAGGCGCTCTATAAATATAATTTTGTTGTTATATATTGAGGGTAGTTGTGTGATGTTGCCAACGTGTGTCAGACATTCCCCAAATTTGTACAATGAGATTACTTTAATTAAATTATTAACTATTTCATATCTGGTATCTTCTGCCAATGAAAATTAAGCAAGTCACCTGGCAGTGGTAAGTTCCTACTCTGATATTTACTGAAGATTAATAGGCAATGCCCACTCAGCCTTTCCCCTAATTCAGCTGCAGGCTAGACTGCCCATATGGCTGTTAACCAGAAGACTAGTCTGAATACCCCCTCTAGGTGGCATTGTAATATTGCCAGAATTAATTTCCAAATGGTTTATTCAGACTCACAATACAAGAGTCAGAATGGCCGCAGCGTGTTCTGTTAAAATAGTCACAAGTAGAATAATTTAAAAGCCAGCTGCCAAACCTAGATCAATGACCGCCACCGATTTGCTCTGATATAGAGCTCAGTCAATACTCCAGAGTGCATAAATGTTCACTTGTAGATGATATCTTTATGGTCATTGATGTCGGCTTAACTCAATGAGCTTTCGCAATAGATGAAATGGGGTAAACCAGTCCTGCTCAGTATAGGCTCAGTACCAAGCTGCCGAAGTTCAGTACAGTGTCATGGAAGCAATTAAGAAGCACCATGAATAGCACTATTTGGCTCATTCCCACAGTTGGGAGTAAAAAGGGCCACAAATTGAATGTGAGCAGCTTATTAACTTCAGGTTACAAATGATGGCACCTGAATCTAATTGACCTGGATGTGCGGTATAGTGGTAATGGCTTTTAATATTTCTTCACTTCTTGTTTCATTGTGGAAGATGCTTCTTTGTCATGCACAAATCCATATGAAATATGATCCCTACACACATGTGTGATGAATCTGGAACACATTGCAAAGTGTGCTCATCAACTTAATTTGAAATACCATCAAATTAGCTTTCTGCACCACAAAATCCCTTGGCTTCAGTCGGCTAGAACAATTATACTGAAACCACGATATAAAATGTAAAGGGAAGATCTCAAATCAGAGAAGACTTCCTGGGGGAAAACTCACAAAAATGCCTATGTCCTGAAGCATGTTCTGTCCACAGCGTTTGGAACATGTGTATTGCATGTACACTATAACAAGCAAATACTGTATGCGCTAGTCTTGTTTTACAGTTTTAAACGTTCAAATAAAAGCATGTTTAGTTATTTACTTTATTTAACACACTGTTCCTGAATATTAATCATAAAGATGGGTTATGACTTAATGTACAGTATATTAAGTCTGCATTAAGTGAGTGACACAACTCTAAC
The DNA here is from genome assembly GCA_035084275.1 of Hydrolagus colliei. NCBI lineage: Eukaryota > Metazoa > Chordata > Chondrichthyes > Chimaeriformes > Chimaeridae > Hydrolagus > Hydrolagus colliei. The sequence continues at coordinate 82,237,131 of CM068744.1, read as the reverse complement.
CTTTTGACATTTAATCCTCTATTTGTTCAATTATTGTAAGTCATGAGATCAGTGATACAAGCATCAGTTAACCGGCAATGATGACTGCAGAGGCTTAAGCTAGAAAGGCAGCTTCAATGTGACGCAAAATGTATCTTTGTCGCAATGTTATGAATATAAGTAACCATGAAATTAACCATTTGGGTAATTTTAATTTTAGTGAAACAAGGTGTCTTAATGGTTCATGAAATTAATTCATTTTGACACCTTTCATACAAAATGTACCCTACAGTGGATGCCATTCAAACCCAATTTCCTGTGGCAAGTTTTACATAAATCGGAGGAAGTCAAGGTACAACTCTGGATTACTCCACTCCCCTCCCCACTCCACCCCCCCTCCACCCCCCCACCCCCATACACATAGATCTCAGGCTCTAGTACTACCAAAGCAATCATGCCTGCCCACTGATAAAGTGTTCAAGTCTTTCCCGCCCACTTACTTTGGCTCCCGCTCCAGCTCAGCTGCCCATACAGTTTGGTCAGGTGCTTGGAGACTTGAAACGTGCTATCAACCTGTAAATGTAAATTGACTTGTTTTGTACTGTAAAAAGATGTTTGTTTCTACAAAAGTTGAACCATGCAATGAATGAATAGAATACACATCAGGAATACACACCAAGGATACTTACAAAAAATGAAATCACTGCATTGAACACCGTAACTCACCGTAACACTGACAGCATCCATCTGTTATGCTCTTTATACCATTTGGTTGGTTATTTCATGACATTCAATGCATGATGCAAACCCTCTGTATAATGGCTCCTGAAAATAATTAACTCTTACAATGATTGAGGCTTCCTGCTGTAGCTGTAAAATCTGAGCGGAGTGTAACAGTGCTTGCAATGACATCAAGCCTCATGATCATGGGTCTGACTCACGGGCCTGTTGCTTGAATCTGCTTTTAATTATTTTTAAGTGATTTATTTGGTTTAGATAAAATGCAGGGCAGGGAAAGAAGAAGTGGCCAAGGCCCATTCATAAAACGTTTGTTCTTTGTATACACTTCTTTGTATAATCAATGTCATTCTACCAGTTCATAGTGCAAGGGAATGAAATGCAATAGGGTGAGCTCTCTCTAGCTCTTACTAACAATATGTCACAGTGTATGAAAAAGCTGCATTTGTTTCACAGTATTTTAAATAGTCGTTCAAATAGGTGTTTTTAAAATCATAAATGGTTTCAACTGTTTCTAGAAAATATGTTGTCAATACACCTTATGGCTGAGGGCCACAAATGGATCAATTTATACTCATAATTTGAAACAAATAAACAATCACTGACAGTCTTCACAAACATCCAGTTACTGGTTGTAGAGTCTGTCTAACATACACAGCTATTAGATGCTTTGAACACAGAAGGCATGAAATTAATGATTAATATACAATAAAATCCTGTTCATCTGGCACCCAATCAATCATAATTTGCGTATAACCAGCGTCTCAAAAAAAAGGTCCTCATTCGATTAACTGGAATTTATCTGAAATTTGTTTTTTTTGTGTGTTTTCAGCCGAATATCCAGCATGCGCTTTAACCGGCATTGACCAGGTCCCAAGGGTGCCAGATAAACAGGCTTTTACTGTATTTGCTGGAGGTCTAATAACTCGATTACCAGAAGTACTCGTTTGTCTTTCCAAATAGTAGGATCTGGCGGTATATCGATATATCGGTTATATCCGATATAATTTTCATATCGATATGCCGATATAGGCATTTTAAAAGTATCAATGTATCGAAAAAAATCGGAATGCACACGCACTGAACTACAAGACCCAGAATGCTCATCTCTATACACAATGTACAGACTGAGGTGCAAGCCGCCATATTGTATTCATAGTTCTTGAATACAATATACAGGTATGCAAGGGGTGATGCGGGAGAGACGGGGGTGGGGGGGAAAGATGGGGGGAGGGAGGGAGAGACGAGGGAGGTGGGGGAGAGACGGGGGGAGGGGGGGGGGAGAGACGGCGGGGGGGGGGAGAGACGGCGGGGTGGGGGGGAGAGATGGGGGGATGTGATAATATACAGAGAGAGAGAGAGAGAGAGAGAGAGAGAGATATTTACCTCCTGAGGAGATAGGCCCCGAATGCGCGCGCACCTCCGAATGCGCGCGTGCATGTGCAGTATGAAACCCCCGAAATATCGATATATCAGTATATCTCGATATGAGCCCACCGATATATCTAAATCGGAAAATTTCCATATTGACGGACCCTACCAAATAGTGTTTTAGGATTGTCACCATCCATCTGGACTGACAGGCATCTTGGTTTAACATCTCGGGTGAAGCACAGAATCTTTAACAATGCAATATTCACACAATGACATGCAAACATGGGCAATAAACTGCCCCCAAAGTCTCAATGTGGAACTTGTACCACAACCCTTTTTTTTGTTGCGTTTTCGGCCGGATATCTGGCAGGCGCTTTAATCGGCATTGGCCAGGTCCCGAGGGTGCCGGATAAACCGGTTTTACTGTACATTGCTGTGTGTAACTTGGCTGCTGTGTTCACCTACAAATACACAGTCACTAAATGTTACAGTCGAAATCTGTGGAGTGCTTTGAAATGGCTCAAAAATATAATAAGAGCTGTACCAAATGCAAATATTATTATGTTTAAGTGAGCATGTGTATTTGTTCTGTATTTTGGTTTTCACGTGTACATCCGTGTTTGCAAAATAAAGGAATAGAATTCTGTCTTTGAACAAGAAAGGTTCTCAATCCATATTGTAGTCAAATTCACCAGAAAAGCTACCAGAGGTGTAAGAACCTTGTGATTCACACATGCCCAGAATACAATAAGAATCCGCAGTATTTGAGGGCACTGCTGATGACAGCACAACAAGCCTGGCTCAGCAGTAGGTCCTGGAAAGGCAAACATCACAGTGGCAGGAAGTCATCCCATTCAGCTCCTGTTAACCCTGCAAGCCAAAGCCCGAATGGGTAGGGTGGTCCTAGCTGGACAAGCCAAGGGAAAGCTTGCCGGCAAACTTTGCAGTTATATCTGGTTAGTATCCAGCAGTACCTCAACGTACACTCAAGCCTTGGCTTTGGCTAACTTGTGCCAAATACTTTCTAGAATTAGGTAAACGGGATGCATCCCTCCAGCGAGTGCATTCCATTCCATCAATCTATTTCTGGAAATCTCAGCTTGGTTTGGAGACTCTTAAACATGGTGGTGATGTTTCTGCATTTATCAGTCACCTTGTTGACCAAAATAAAAATACAGCAAGAGTGTGCAAATTGGCCCAGTTCCACATGAGAGGCAGGATTGTAATAATGATACACAAGAAACAATTAGCTTAACTCTTGCAGTCTCACTGCACTGCTCCACGCAAAAAATGGGCCTCTAAATATGTGCTCCACTCTAGTTTACAGTTAACATCCATTCAAAATAAAATAATAAGATAATAAGTTTGTGCTCGGAGCACAATTGCCTGGAAAGAGTAGATATGAATTAAGGCTGAAACCAACCCAACATTGAACTGCTAATTAAAGGTTTGGGGGGGGAAAATATGTACGTTTGATTTTCATTATATTACCCAATCCTCTATACAGAGATATTTATCATTGATATGTTGAGCATGTAGCAACAGCTTCTATTTATATAGCACTCTTTACATAGCATAATATCTTGCAGCTGTTTGCAGTAATGGAGCAAGATGCTGAGCAGCAGAAATGGACAATGTGGAACAATAACACATCGAAGACATGGGTTTTAAGATAAAACCTGAAGAGCAGCTAAGACAGAATGGTAGATGCAGGAAGTTCCAGAGGTTAGGCATGAGGAGATCAGAGAAACAGGGAGGTTTTAGGACATATTATCTTACAAAGGGTTCCTCTGAAATCAACAAGACACTTGCCAGTGCAATAAAACTGAAAATTTTAATTAAAAATTTCAGTTTAATGCTATCATTTCTTTGTGTAAAACACAGCTAGCATTGCCAAACAGGTGCAATATTCAGAGTGCTTAACTTTTTTTGATTAGCCGAGTGTCTCACATATTTTGATTAACCGTATCCAAATTAGACTGGGAGTTCCATATATGTATGCCACCTATACTTGGAAACGTCCCTGCAGCCGGAATGGAATGCGCACTCTCTCCCTGGAGGATCGTACCCTTGCTTACTTTATCATGAAGATTATTAGGCACAGATTAGCACGGTTGCAATGCTTGGGAACTCCAGAGTGTGCATTGGGTTAATGTTGGAGTTTAATGTTGGAGATGAAACCACATAGCTTACCATAGAGAGCACTGCCTGGCAAGCTTTCCCACTGTTTTTCCAACTTGGACTACACCGTATCCACTTAGGGTTTGGTTTTGCAGGGTTAACAGGCATTGAGTGGGATGAATTCCTGCCCCAGTAACTAATCTACCTCTCCAAGCTTTGCCATGACCCAGGCTGGTTGGGCCATCAGCAACACCACCCTACCCATTGTCTTGTTCAGGTACTGGGTTACCAAGACCTTCACAAAGGATTGACATGATTCCGTCATTCCATTGCCAAATATATCTTCTTGGGGCCAGCTTAGCTACCATTCCCCCACCCCCCTTCTTCTTCCTTCCCAAAAGGATATTCAGCAATTGGTTTAATAGCAAGCTTTAAATAAAATATTCATAGTCTATAACTGAATGCATACATAAAGTAATCTCAAATGCTCGTAACTATTAAATAACCAATGAATCGAGACAAATATCACATAGCTATTTGAATCTAATGTGAATGCTTGACACGTACTCATCACCAAATCCAGTTTGCTGGCCACCATTACAATGAACCTTTCGGTAAGACCAATAGCTGTATTGACAGTAAGGTCTGATGATCAATAATGAATCCAATTGGGGTTTGCTTTATCAGCATTTATTGAACAGCTCCAGTCCAATGTTTTACATGCAAAACATTGCAGTTTCCTATTTATTACACAATAGTGCATGAAGAGTTTACTGGTAACAGTTTAAAGTGATTTGACACTTTTCTGTAATAATACATGTAACTCATGTATTGTATTTAAGAAGCTTAGCAGAGATTTCTTTACATTACTCATCATATGATGTATGTTTTTTGCACTGCCATTTAACACTATAGAGTTCAAACTGATTGTTTGTCTTTTATAAGATCCCAAAATACAAATCTATACAATATCCTCTGTTCCAAATCACCTCTTTAATTTGCTTTCCTTTTCATTCATTTTGCAGGTGCTCTAAATGTATGAAAATTGACTTTTCTAGTAATTTTGTGAATTTGTCCAATGGGATTTGTATAGATTTATATTCTTGGCTATTTGCAAATGCAATTGAGTTACTTCCGATCATATGTAGACCTCTTCACAGTCAAATTGTAGTCACGAATGAAGATATTTATTCTAAGTGATGCCTTGTCCATTCTCAAATACAGCCGCAATAAAACAAGGGTTAGCATCAATATAGGATTAGCCACAATGAACTGATTTCCAAAGCCTAGCTACTGTATAAGCTGATTTTGATTTATATACAATAAAGGTGCTAATCTTAAACTAAAAAGAAACCAATTAAAAACAAAGCAACCACTACATTGATAACAGTGTCATAGATATCACTATATCTGAGTATATTCTGTTTTCTTTGATTTGTAATCGGCAAATAAATAGATTCAACAAAGTTTTACTAAAAATGGCATTGTGGGTTGCTTATTAACCCCTGTTTTCCATCACAATTACACAATTTCCTGAAATTCAAAGTGCTGTAATTATTGAACCATTTATGGGTTAAAATGCATTTTTAACTACTACAGAATAGTTACTTTAAACTATTATGTTCAGTGAATATTTAGTTCCTTCAGCATGTGGAATCAAAACAAAATAAAGCTAAGATATAGAAATGTGTATTTTTAAAGTTAAAAGTCCTTTTGATGCCCCTTTGTTGCTTTATAATCAGTGAAAACTTAGGTTGAGGCAACATTTTACGATGAGGGAGGAAAGGAAGAGAGAGAAAACTCCAAAACACTGATGTTTAGAATGATGGTCATTAATTCCTTTACTGTTTATTTTTACAGGATAACTTTGCCTCACTTGCATGATGAATCAATTTGCTTTGTTTTAGCTTACATGGTTTAGGTATGGTTAATACAATGCTATGATTTGGCTTGTCCTCTGGTTTATCGCTTTTTGAGATGCAACGTCTTGAATTGACAGAACTGAGGGAAGCTTTGGGAGTAGAGAATTTCAAAGGGGTTAACATTAGCTAAAACTTCCCCTACACTGAAGGTAGGCTCGATGCTGATTACCAGATCACTTCCAGAATAGCGGCTTTATAATAATAAAGTAGCAATAGCTCAGTTTAGGTCATTTGCCTGCTGACGAGCAGGATTTATTTTGTACTTTGCACTGCATAAATTGGTGTCTTACATCAAACAAAAATCTGTAATTCCAAAAGATGTTAATGCTAGACGTTCATTATATGTGAAGATAAAGCTCAAATATGATGGACATTTGTTTTGTGATGAATTACAAGTTCCCAGCTTATTAAGAATACTTTCTATTCGACTGATCTGAGTCGGATGAACAACAGGGTACTCTGCTATGTCTAGACTTGCTCTACTATATACCAACATACAGTTTAGCGTACATAGCTGTGGCATTTACTCAAGAACTAATATGTATATTATGAAACCAAATGGTGAAAGAGTAGCCAAACTGACCTCCAATAGCTCCTAGAATTGTGTGAGCGAACTACCGCCTGGCTCACCTTAACTTCTCATATCACTTTGTGAGAAACAACACACATAACAGGTTGGGGCTAATAGCAGTGCAGAGGCGTTTGTTTCGACAATCAGGCTTGGCACTTTTGAGATGAGCTCATGATGTGAAGTACCTAAATCGGATCAGCTTCTGGAAAGCCTGTTTGAAATCATCGTTGGACATGGTGTATATAATGGGGTTGATCAGTGAATTCAGGTACCCCAGCCAATTGAAGAAGTCAAATATGGCAGGATGGAACCAGCAAGCTTCCTTACAGATGGGAACCACCAGCGCGATAATAAAGAATGGAAGCCAGCAGACAATAAAAGCCCCTAAGATTATCCTAAAGTTTTGTGGCTTTCCTCTCCCTGGCCGCCAGGATCTTCTTCCTTTCCAAAAGAGTGTCAGAAACTTTAACTTTGACGTGGTTCGAAGCACCGGGAGAGCCTGTCTCGCTGGAATTTTCGTTAGCCCGCGAGTTCACTGAAGAGATGAGGAGGATCCCGGTGAGCTAGTGATCAGCAGAGCCGTGGTCAGCCTCTTGCCCATCCTCTTTGGCGTCTTCTTGAGGATCCGAGAGCGAGCCTCCACGTAGATCCTCCCGTACAGGGCAATGAGCAGCAAAGTAGGGATGTAAAAGGCGCCAAACGTGGAGTAGATGGTGTAGAAGATCTGATCGGTGTTGACCGCACAGTGTGTCAGCTCGCCCGCCTTAGCTTGTCTCCAGAACATGGGTGGCATGGAAATGCAAATGGAGATTACCCAGACTGTGACTATCATTCCAGCCGCTCTTTTGGGGGTTCTTTTGGATGAATACTCGACGGCATCAGTAATAGCCCAGTACCTGTCTAAAGCAATCACACAGAGATGGAGGATGGATGCTGTGCAGCAGGTGATATCGGAGGACAACCAGATGTCACAGACTATCTGACCCAATGTCCAGGTCCCACTGACCGTGTAGACGATGCTTAAGGGCAAGACTAATATGGAGACCAGGAGATCAGTGACAGCTAGAGAGGCGATCAGGATATTGGCGGGGTCTGCAGCTTCCTGGTCCGGGAGATGGTGATGACCACGAAAGCGTTGGACAACACGATAGCCAGAGTGATGAGACTGAGGAAGACCGAGAGAGAGATGCCCAGGGCGGTGACCCTGCCCTCCCCAGCGCTGAACTCGGTGCTGCAGTTCGTGCTCCGGGAAACGTCTCGCAAGTGTTCAGGGTCGGGCTCCAGACACTGGGCTGATTGGTTCATCGTTCACCAGGACGGGAACCACATCCCACCGGCACCAGACACCGTGCGAACCCCGCCCGGCCGGGGGACACACACTATCTTACAAGTCAATGTGTATATATACACACAGACACAGACACACACACACACATGTAAAGGTAACGTTGACCACAGGATCGCAGATGAATGCAACAACACACTCACTCACTCACTCACTCACACCGAGTCCTCGCTATGGAAGTGACGGGAAACTGTCGTGCTCCTGTTTGCCGTCAGTGTGGCTGCTGTGGCGGAAGGAGAGAGACGCTGTCTGCTCTCAGGGCCGATCCCCCCCCGCCCCCCCCCCCCCCCCCCCCCCCCCCACAGCCCCCGCCGAGTCGCGGTTCGGTTTTGCCGAAGGTGTGAAAGTCGACTTCCGCGTCTCGGGTTGAACGTCCCGGATTAGCTGCCGGGCGCTGTCCGTCGTGGTTGTGAGACGGCTTCCCGCTCGGCTCCTGGCGGCCTCTCCCCTCGGACGGGGCGGATCGCTTCGCTCGGCTGCCCGGCGAGGAACGTGGAGGGAAGTGCCGGTGGCCGCCCCCCCCCCCCCCCCCCCCTCCTCTCTCTCCACACTTCACGGTCGACGCTCGTCCGAGTCCAGCAACTTCAGGCTCGTTCCTCTGGCCGGTGTCATGTTTGTCCCTCGATCTGCTCCCGTGCAGGGCGGAGTCTCCACACCGGCTGCTCTCTGTCTGTGTCTGTCTCTGTCTGTGTCTGTCTGTCTGTGTCTGTCTGTCTGTGTCTGTCTGTGTCTGTGTCTGTCTCTGTCTGTGTCTGTCTGTGTGTGTCTGTCTGTCTGTCTGTGTCTGTCTGTCTCTGTCCAGCGATGGGGCTAATGCTTCATCCAGTACCGAGTGACAGCTGTGCTGCCAAGTGTAGAGTGTGAGCACACGTGTGTGTGGTGTGTGTGTGTGTGGTGTGTGTGCTCTGGCTGACTGTCTCCTTATATACTGTCCCTCCCACCAGCACACAGTCAGGCTGGTGCAAACTCAACTTACTGCTCACTACATCGTCAAGCACTAAACGCCTCCTCTGGGTCTGGCTGCGTTGGTTCTTGTTGGACAGCTCCTCCTGTAAACCGAGTCCACAATACGCACACACACTCACTCACTCACAGACAGACGTATGTAAACATCACCTCTGCAATGCTTGTGGATTCGCATGAACCTCAGGGATGCAAAGACGCTTTGTCTTGTCACCCGTCACACGCTCTCTGCCCGTTGACACTTCTGTGTAAAAACAAAAGGAAAACTAGTTGATCTGAGCGCTTTCTCGCCCGACCGTGAGAGAGTGTGGTGGGGGGGGGGGGGGGGGGGGGGTGGAGGGTGATGAACTGTGAATTGCTATTGTAATTAAGCAAGAGATCAGCAGTCTTCGATTCACAGTGAAAGCGTGAGGTGCAGTTTCGATGGATAAGAAAATAACACATTCCTGCAACGATAGTGAAGAAGGTGGAGAAGGGGAGGGGGGGGGGGGGGGGGTGGGGGGGGGGTGGTTATAGTAATTTCAGCATTGTGTGTAACAATTTAAGTGTCTCTTACTTTGGTTCATATCTCTCTTAGATCTCCCCGTGATCGACAGAGCGCTGGAGAAATGTGAAGGCATGTTATTGCTCACCCAAAGCCATTGCGGCTAATGGCAAACCTATCTGGGTAAGTACGTGAAAGTTACCCGCTTGGTGTTTGGGACCGTTGTTCAGATGATTCGCAAGTATCTGTCTGTTAATCCGATTGTACAATGATAGACTCGTGATCACTTAGGAAACCCCATCTAAGAGGCTTAATATATATATTTTTTTAAATTGCCATAATTTGTATATTTTACCAGAGTGTGTATCCTTGTGTTCAGTTTTTTTTTTTTTTTCTGATTCTTTCTGGTTTCACTTCCCCCCTCCCCCCCCCCCCCCCCCCCCACCCCTTTTTTTTTGCTTTTCACTTCAGGTTTGCTCACTTGAGTTTCAGATGTGAAAATCGCACAAGTCCCGGTGAGCGCACAGACATCAGCACCACCAGCTCTGGACAGCGCACTCCCATTGCAGTCCAACCGCGTTGCCTTTCGGTCCTGTAAACACCATGCAAACTCTTCCACCGCCTCTTCCCTTTTGTATGAACTGGATTTGCTCGTGTGTGCTGTAGCAGAAGTCGCCACTTTCCCCTGGCAGATATGTAGATATATCGAGGCAATTAAAAAAAAAGCCCAACAAATAGTGTGCATTCATTGAAACCAAACCCCACAGACATCCGAAGTGCTGATATTCTAATAATATTCCTTGCAATTGATATAACACCTTTCACATCGGGTCAGTATCCAAAACATTTCACAGGATTTACTGGAAAGTGTAGTGACTGTTTATTTTGCAGGCAACACAGTAGCCAATTTGCGTACAGCAATGACCTACAAATAGCTATGAAATGAAAGACCAATTTGATCTGGAGGACTGTTGGCCGGGCACTCGGAGAAACTTCATTCTTTGTTTTAATTATTTTCATTTTCTATAAATATGCCTATGAAGTGTGTCCATCTGGCTTAGTTGGTAGCACTCTCACCTCTAAGTTAGAAGGTTTGGGATTCAAGCCCCAATTGGGACTTTGAACTAATAGTGGAGGTTGGTGGTGAATGTCTGTGTTGCATTGTTGGTGGTACAGCCCTCAAACCAAGGTTCTGCCTGCCTGCCTGCCTGCCTTTTGTCATGTATATTAAGATCACATGGATAACTTGAAGAAAAGAAGGGAATTTCTTCCAGTGACTTGGCCAATAATCCCCCAAATAAAATTGGTCATTCACTTCATGGCTGTTCGTGGGGCATTTCTGGGTGCAAATGGGCTGCTACATTTACAACAACAATAACAAAAATTGCACATATAAAGTGGATGGTCGGGCTGATAGAGAGTCAGTAGGTCAGAGAGATAGGCGGCGGAAAGCCGTGAATGGCCTTGAAAGTGAGGACAAGGATCTTGAATTCAATCCTCTGGGTGACGGGGAGCCAGTGGAGACGGGCGAGGGTGGGAGTGATATGGTTGCAAAGCCTGGTATGGGAGAATACACGAGCTGCAGAATTCTGAATGATCTGCAGCCTGTAAAGGGAGGAGCTGGGGAGGCCGACGAGGAGACAGTTGCCGTATTCGAGCCTGGAAGTGATAAAGGCGTGGATGAGAGTTTCGGCGGCATGGGGTGTGAGGTAGTGGCGGAGTCTGGCAATATTGCGGAAGTTTACTTATGAATACACAGTCCTGTGAAGCACTTTAATGCGTACTCCCGACATGAAAGGTGCAATATCAAATGCAAGAATTTGTATACTGTATTATTTTATGTTTTATTATTTTATGGCTGCATCAAAGCACAACAATGCATTTGATTTGCACATTATTAATTAAAACCCATTTTATGGGCTGTAATACAACATTGAGCAATTAACTTCTCCAGCAATAGAAATAAGATTTGAGCATTATACAAACAAAACACAATGTACACGTCGGATTCTGATTGTAAATTAGTTTAATCTTATTTTAAAAGCATGTCTCATTTTTTTTGTTAAAAATGCTGCAGTTTTATTTTTTCACTTCCTGTAGTGCTTAAAGTATCTGAGTGGAAACCAGGTGCTGTTTCTTTTCAGAAATTTCAATTGAGCCCCTCTGATGGGCATGAGGGAGGTTTGAAGAGTGGGGCGGGGGGCAGTCAGGCAGGGCAGTGGGATTGAATGAGCATCTTGCTCTGAGAGCTGAGTTCCATTACCTAGACCAGTGGTTTCCAACCTTGGGTCCCGACCCAAATCAGGGTCACGGGAGTCCACAAAACAGATAGAGATAACATTTTTGCTGAGCTGAGCTTCAGTTGCGATATTGGGGGACCGTTTGGAGGCTAATTTAGGTCGCAGCAAAAAAAGGTTGGGAACTGCTGAACTAGACTGATATTGTGAACAGTTCTGGCTGTTCCCAAAAGTATGAGACAAAGCTGAGTATGAAACAATGCCTCTTTGTTTAGGAATTGCCCTTTGCCAAATATTAAATACCTTACGGTATTCACATATCGGAGGTTGCAATAGATTTATTGACTCGATTTTTGTAACATTTCAGAGTGTAGAATGGTGCACATTGTTGAATGCAGGCTTGATTTTGAAGCCCATAGTCACAAAATAACTTCCAGGAAAAAAGCCTCATAATTAATAACCATACTCAAGCATTTGATAAATTTTGGTTGTTCTGAAATCTACATAAATAGAGTAAATCTAAATCCAAGTTGAATTTTTACCCTTGTAATTAAATATCACAATTTAGACTCTTTGGGGGTGAAAATGCCTGATTTTTCCATCAAATCATCATGCTTTACTGATGTATCATGAAGGTTAAACCAAGTGCAGTCAGGAAAAATTAATATACTCTGGTAACCCAAGTGCAGTACAGTGATATGCTGGTGTTACCTAACTCTTTCATGACATCTCATTAAAAGGAGATAGTTGAGCATTAATCAACCTATATGACCAAAGCAATTAATAACACACCCTGATTTATTATTTTTGTTCGTGCTGTATGTACACAGCACTAATAAAAAAAATCCTTTGACATCCTCCCGACGTGAAAGGCGTTATACAAATGTAATTTTGTTGTTTGAGTACATCACACTCTACCATCCCTCCTCTATCTCTCTCAAAATCCTCCTGGTGTACCATTTCCCCCAAACCTCCTGGCTCCTTCCTCACTGGCATCCCTTTATTCCTCTCATCCCTGTCCCTCTGAACGGAATGGCTGATTTCAACCTAAACTCCCCTAGCACCACGTCCTTGAGTTTCACTGCCCTCTTCTCCTCCCTAAGCTTCACCCTCCACATCAACTTGCCAACTCACAACTGTGGCCATTCCTTTGACTTTGTCATCACACAAGGCCTTGATATTTCCTTCCTATCTATCATGGACAAGTCTATCCTCTCCTTCCATATCTCACTCCCCTATTCCAACCCCCCGCCCCCACCATTTATTTTTGCCCCTGGATAAAGCCTTCATAAATGCTCTCTTTCTCAGACCACCTCTCCCTCTGACCCTCCATCTGCCACAATCCAAATGCAGCCACCAAGCTGCTAAATGACAGTCTCTCCACAACCTTCAATTCCCCTGGCTCTCCTGAAATCCAGAGTTATTTCCAAATTACCTTCCTTGCCAAAGTCCTGGAACACATTGCTCTCCCTCCACTCCATCCTCAAGCCCCTGCAGTCAGGTTTTTGTTCTGCCCACAGCACAGAGATGGCACTTGTCAAGGTCACAAATGATACTCTCTCTATCTGTGATTAGCGTTTCCTCTGCCATCTCATCCTTCTGGATGTCTCTACTACGTTCAATACAGTCGACCACGCCATCCTCCTCCACCACCTCTCCTCCCTCACCTACCATAGTGAGACTGTACTTGCATGGTTCGAGCCCCACTTAGCTAACTGCCTCCATTTTATCTCAGCAAATGACTTCTCCTCCTATTGCCACCTGGTGACCTGTGGGGTACATCTTTGGCCTTCTTTTTTTCCTTGTCGAAATACTCCTGCTGGATACCAATTTCATCAGTAAACTACCACATGTATGTGGATGACACATAAAGCTACTTGGCTTCCTCCAGTACCAACTCCAGGCCAGCTGTTGTTCCATCAACTTGACTGGCACACATCAGGGCCTAGATGAGTGTAAACTTTCTACAGATGAATATGGACAAGCCAGAAGCAATACTCCTTGGCTCCCATCAATATCTTCACTCCTGTGATTCCAAACTCCGCAACCTCCCCTGGGTTCTCTCTCAGACTCAGAGAACCAGTACGCAATCTATGCACCCGGTTTGACTCCCAGTTGTCCTTCCAACCCAATATCCAGTCCTTGACCAGGACCACTTTTTCCATCTCTACCACCTTGCCCACCTCTGATTGTACTTCACCCCAAATGCTGCTGAATCCTTGTGCAATTGTTTGTCACCTCCCGCTTGGATTACTCCAAAATACTCCGTGCTGGACTCCCCAGCTCGACCATTCAAAAGATCCAAATCATTCAGAACTCTGGGGCCTGCATACTGACCTGGACCAAACTCTGTACCCACATCTCACCAGTTCTTGCTAGGCTCCGCTGGCTCCCCATCACCAAACAGATCAAGTTCAAGATCCTCACACTCGTGTTCAAATCCACTCACTCCCCAGCGCCTCCCTACCTCTCTAACCTCCTCACTCCCCAATTCACCAGCCAGCACCTCCACTTGATTGGCATCGGCCTCCTGCTTGTCCCTCCCACTCTCCGCCTCACCATCGGAGGTTGCACTTTCAGCCACTATGCCCCAAAACTCTGGGACACTCCCCTCAATCCCTACATGTTGCTCTTCTCTCCTCCTTTTCTGCTGCCTGAAAACCTTCCTCTTCGACCGTAATTATGCCCACCTTCTGCTCCCATGCTCCCCCCCACCCCCACCCCTGCCACTTACTCTCACTTTGACCATGATAGTGCAATGAACTTTAGCAGTCTAACACCTCCATCATTGCAACAACAACACAACTTACACACCAAAGACAAGCTGAATTCTAGCATACAGATGGAGACGTTAGACTGCGAAAGTTCATTGCACTGTCATGATCAAAGTGAGAGCAAGTGGAATAAACTGGAGAGGTTGAACTTCTGTGGGTGGTATTTCCGAAAGATAAGAATGATGGTAGGGTCCGTCGATACGGAAATTTTCCGATTAAATATACCGATGGGCTCATATCGAGATATACCGAAATATCGATATTTTCGGGTTTTTCGTACTGCGCATGCACGTGCGGCGCGCGCGTTCCGGGTGCGCGCGCATTCGGGGCCTATCTTCTCAGGAGGTAAATATCTTTCTCTCTCTGTGTCTCTCACTCTCTCCATCTCTGTGTTTTTCTGTCTGTGTGTCTCTGTGTCTCTCTCCCTCTCTCCTCTCTCACATCCCCCCATCTCTATCTATCTGTATATTATCACATCCACCCCGTCTCTCTCCCCCCCCTCCCCCCACCGTCCCTCTCTCGCACCCCCCACCCCCGTCGTCTCTCTCTCCCACCACACCCCCAGCCGTCTCTTTCTCCCTCCCCCCCAGCTGTCTCTCTCTCCCCCCAACCAGCCATCTCTCTCCCCCCCACAGCCGTCTCTCTCCCCCCCCCAGCCGTCTCTCTCCCCCCAGCTGTCTCTCTCCCCCTCCCCCCAGCCGGCTCTCTCCCCCTCCCCCCAGCCGTTTCTCTCCCCCTCTCCCCACAGCCGTCTCTCTCCCCCTCTCCCCCCCCAGCGGTCTCTCTCCCCCTCAATGCCCCCCAGCAGTCTCGCTCCCCCTCACCCCCCCCCCCCCCAGCCGTCTCTCTCACCCCCCCACCCCTTGCATACCTGTATATTGTATTCGAGGACTGTGAATACAATATGGCGGCTTTGCACCTCGGTCTGTGCATTGTGTAAAGAGATGAGCATTCTGGGTCTTGTAGTTCAGTGTGCTCGCATCCCGATTTTTTACCTCGGTATACCTATTCTTTGATATATCGATTTTTTTGAAATGTCTATATCGGCATATCGATATGAAAATTATATCGGGTTTTAGCGATATATCGATATATCGCCGGATCCTAAATGATGGTAATGAAATTACAGATACTACAGGCTGAAAATGTGATATCTGGGATAACTGGATAATTGTCTGTCAAACATCAAGTGCTGGATGGACTTAGGGTTAGGATCCTTCAGTTATATAAACATAGACAAAACTGAGGCTTCCCTGTGTAGCTCCTGGCAATGCTTTCTTATGTCAGGCACCAACAGCATCAACCTCCACTTTTCAGAGGCAGTGTAGAACTGCTGGTTTTTGTTTAATCAACTAACTGTCCTTCAAACCCCACATCTGGGTACCTGATCCACTTTCCCTCACCTCTATAACATTGCCTGCCTTGGCCATTACCTCTCCTGTTAGGCTGCTGAGATCCCTATTCACGCTTTCATCATGCTTGACTCTGCTAAACACTCTGCTCACCAGACACTGCACTTCCCTACACAAGTTACAATCTATCCAGCCCCATATATTTTGCTGGACCAGGCTCAACAAGCCTATTATTCCCCTCTCTTCTCAGATCAACTGACTCTCCATGCCCAACAAATTGAATTTAAGATTTTTATTCTCATGTATTAATCCCCCCACTGTCTCGCTCATCCTATCACTGGAACCTCATAATCCTACATCCGATAGGATTTGGTGACAGGCAGTTATCCAGTTATCCTTCCAATAATCCTGCTGCTCCCTTCGCTCGGTAAGCACCAGTTTGCTTCGTGTCCTACTTCACAATTTTACAGTGAGCTTTCAGTCATTCTGCTCCTGCTCTCTGGAAATGTCAAATCATTTCATACTATATTCTGTAAAGTGAATTAACTGTAGATTTTGTGGGCGAAATGTAGCACCCAATTGCACATAGCAACAACAACAATATCAACAACGACAACTTGGATTTATATAGTGCCCTGCACACCGGACGGTGTCTCATAGCAGTATCCCACAAACAGTCATGGAATGATTGAGCAATTTATTATTATCATTTTTATTATTATAACATACTCCTGAAATGAAATGCACTGTATAAGTGTAAATTGTTTTTGTATCTGTAAAGTCTGTATCTGAGAATATGAGTTAAAATTAGAAGCGTGGAATGTGAAAATAGGCTTTCTGTACGTGAATGCAAGTAATAATTATTCTGAGATACGTGAGTGTTGCAAATTGGATCTGCAAGTTTCATGTAGAATAATGATAAGAATATGAAAGTTAAGGTAAAGTTCCATTGGCTGAGAGATGTAAACTTTAGTCAAGCTCTTCTATATTTTCATCAATTACAGTGGTGGTATTGCATCCTACAATTTCAGTACTGATAGTGCATCCAGCAACATCACGCTTTGGAAATAAGTTAGACTGAGCTATCAAGTTGGTTACAGCAAGAAACATTTGCTTCCTGAAATGTATGAATGTGTTAAAATACATTAACACATTTGTGAGAGAAGCAAGAGTATTCAGCAACAGTTAAGTCAAAGTCTACTGTATTCCTCCTCCACTATATAATAATAATAGTAATAACCCTTGCATTTGATATAGCGCTTTTCACATCTTCTAGACGTCTCATAATACTTCACAGAATATACTGTAAAGTTAATTGATTGCATTTATGTGGGCGAAACGCGGCAGCCAATTGCACACAGCAGTGTCCCACAAACAGTCGTGGATTGAAATTACCAATTAATTCATTTTTTTTGAGGGGTTATTATCGGTGGAGTAAGGAAACTTGTCTAAATTTCGCCCTGCCTGCAATCGAACCCAGGTTTCTCACTTGTAAGGTGAGTGTTCTAACTGCTGAGCTACAGGACTTCACCTGCAGTTGTATATAGTTACACCTTACAGAACTGAACTCCAGTCAGTTCTTAACTGATCAGGTGCACTATTATAAAAAGAAGTTATGCTATCAGGAAGTCTATATTTCAAGGACTGCAGAGATTGCAGAGCTGACTGAGATGGATAATGAAATGATGGTTGAGGACACACACAAAGCCAATGTGTCCAAAGAGAAAGACATGTTACTTTACTGCCAATCTACTCAGATCAACTTCCCCACTGGTGCCACATTTTCAGCAATGAGAGATATGATATTTTAAAACTAGTGGCTGCTAGATTTATACCGCAGGATGCCTGGGAACCGCTCAGTATGAATATAACCTTGGGATCCACCGCCTGAGCATCCTTGTGGAGAATGTCACACGCTGTTTACCTCCGTCATAACGAGAGATTTATTTACAGCCTATAGCTGAAGTGCAGTAGTCTGCAGTGCTGTACCTCAACCCTGATGAAATTCCTTTGTTATAGAACTCTACTAGGACTTCTAATTCTTTTGATGATACATATGCAAACATTCAAAATGATATGTACATTTCCCTTATCATGACTGTCATCAATGAACTCAGAAACACTGGCATTATTTCAATCTATATATCTCCACTGTCCATTAAGGTACACAATGATGGATGCAATCGATTCTCTATTTGTCTATGTGCAACATTAGGTTTTATTTGACCAGGGAACTGTTAAATTTCATGCAATGCTTTCGATTTGAAAGAACATTGTGTAGCCAGTAATAGTTAGATTAATTGACTTTTATATTGCATTAAATATAATGCTTTATGATAAAATACTGTGTATATGTTACTGTCATTTATATTACATTCATTGTGCTGGCATAGCGATATACAGATAACTGCATATTAATAAAATCCTTTCTAGTCTCAAAATGCCTCCATTATTCATAAAGAGGTTAGAGATTTGGACTTCTGAGAGTATGCAAAGGAATAGATACAATTCATGAAATATTAAATTAACTAATGGTTTCCTTATGAGTGCAAAATAAGCACAGTAACAACAACTTGCACATATATAGTGCTCTCCACACAAGGTAGTGTCTCAGAGCACTTATCACAGAATATCATTGAAGGAAATAGTGAATTTTAAGATACACGGATATAAAAATCACCTTTCTTAGTTTGTTTCTGATCTGAGATGTGTTTTTCGCTAATACAATCTTCCAACTGATCTGTCAAACAGGTTTCTTGTCCAGGACGGTGCACATGGGTGGAAGTCAGGTGAGGACAGCATCAGGCGAGATGATGTTTTTTTATGATGGCTTTTGCAATTCAATAGCTGGGAGAGATGAAGTTAGGAAGACACCATAAAAGCAAAAAGAAGAGGATGAGGGAGAGGAGAATATTGAAATGGAAAATAGATGAAACAAAAAAAATTATAACTGCTAAATTAACATGACTTAATTAAAATATAATTTGAAATATTTTGCTGTCCAATATGTCCAATATGTCTATAGCTGCAAAGGTTTGCTTTGTAAGTCTCTTTGCTAGACAACAGCAGCTTGAAATAAATACACCAATCATGATGTTTATCCCTGACTCCAGATCTCGCTTGAGTATGAGCACAACTTGGTTCTTATATCCAGAAGACGTGAAAAGTGCTATATCAAACGCAAGGATTGTTATATTATTATTCTGTTTGGATTCCAAGAACAGCAGCACAGTTATGGAAAGTGGATATTAAAAAGCAAGGACCTATTTACTTGAGGCAGTTGAGATGCTTGTTGTTCAATAGATCTGTATTAGCTGAAGGCATTTTAATTCCTTTATTATGTCGGAATGATCTTAAAGCAAGAGGTGATTAATTAGTTTGATAGCATAATAATTTCATAGTAAAATATTTAAGCACTCTAAAACGCACGGTTTGTTGCATTTTACAGTGCCCTCACACTGTGATAACATGGAGGATATAAAATACGAGCTACAACACATATAAATCCAACATCATAACTTACAAGCAGTCTGAATGAATGACTTCAGCTACCTGTAGCAGTATAAGTAAATTGTGGCCAACAGTTTATCACTGATATCAATCCAAATAGCAATAGAATGAAAAAATATATTTATATAGAAAATTTCATATTGAGAGGACCTCCAGCGCCTTGGGACGTCCTCCCGAGGTGAGAGGCACTCTATAAATGTAATTTTATTGTTGTTGCTAATTAGTTTTTAGTGTTTGTGAATATAATCACCCAAATCTTTTTGCTGTATCTAATCTATCTACTGTATATCTCTCTCTCCCTCCCTCTATCTCTCTCTCCCCCATCTCTCCTTCCCTCTGTATAGTCCCTGTAGCTTAGTGGTTAGAGCTCTTGCCTCGCAAGCTACAGTCCTATACATCAATGATTAGAGCCCTTGCTTCGCAAACGAGAGACCTGAGTTTGATTCCCAGCAGGGCAAAACCTTGAGCAAGTTTCCTTACTGCCCACACCTGATAATAATCCCTCAAGAAAAAATAATAATGATAATTTGGTCACTCAATCTACAACTGTTTGTGGGACACTGCTGTGCGCAATTGGCTGCCACATTTTGCCCACAAATATACCGTCACTACACATTACAGAATATTCTCACTTGTACTGCCTCATCCTACCTCCCAAAATACATCACTTTGCATTTATCCACATTAAACTTTATCTGCCAGGTGTCTGCCCATTTTACCAGTCAGTCAGTCAGTCAGTCAGTCAGTCAGTCAGTCAGTCAGTCAGTCAGTCAGTCAGTCAGTCAGTCAGTCAGTCAGTCAGTCAGTCAGTCAGTCAGTCAGTCAGTCAGTCTGTCTGTCTGTCTGTCTGTCTGTCTGTCTGTCTACGTCTTCTTGCAATCTGCTACTATCCTCCTCACTGTTTACTACTTTTCCCAACTCTGTGTCATTGCAAACTTGAAAATTGTCCTCCTTACACCCAAGTCCAGCTCATTTATATAGACCCAAAACAGCAATGGTCCCAATACCAACCTCCTGTGGGGCACTGCACCCTTTCGTCCAGTCAGAAAAACAACCATTCACCACCACTCTCTGCTTTGTGTCTCCCAGCCAGTTCTGAATTCATGCTGCCACTGTCTCTTTAATACTGTGGGCTTCTATTTTGCATACAATTCTCCTTTGTCTAAGACAAAAATAGTCTGGAATACTTATTTATGATGGATTTATCATTGTTTGTGATTTATAACATAAAGAATATGTGTTTTTCTCTTAACAGAATAAAAATTCTCTCTTCATTTAATTCATGCTATACCATGTCCAACTGGGGGCACTAATGTTGTAAATACCATCCATTTATGATCTGTGTTTAAGTCTCACATCGGAAGTGAACTAATAGAAAGCTTCCTTGGTAATACAAGGCTTCCTGAATCCCTGAAGTTCAGCCATAGATGACTCTTTCTCAAATATCTCAAAGGAAAAGAAAGGGAACTGAATTTTGTAATTCAAAATTACTGGCAATTTTACTGATGTAGCAAACACTAAATATTTAATCATGCTTTACAAAGATGATATTACATTCATTACTCATGACCTAAAACCAGTAATATACCATTACTGGGAAAGAGGGAGCAAACAGAGCCTGTCAAATATAGGAATGATGCTCTGGAATATTTATTGGGGAATAGAATTATTATTCTTATTGCGAACTATATAGTTCTGGAGCTTGTGGAGAACCGAGCAAGGAGAGCATTAGAGAAATCAAATCTGGAAGTGATAGTTGCAACTCCCACCCTGTTCAGATTTCCATTCAACAACAATTTGTATTTACATAGCGCTCTTCATGCCGGGTAGGGTTTCAGAGCACTTCAATCTCTCTCACATGCTTCATAACAATATGCCAAAGGCACTATATCAGTACAAGTTGTTACTGAATCAAATGTGCAGTATGTTCCAACTATAATAATCCTTATAATAATCCTTGCATTTGAAATCGATGTCTTCTAAACATCTCAAAATGCTTCACAGAATATACTGTAAAGTGAATTGACTATATTTGTAGACAAAATGCAGCAGCCAATTGAGCACAGCAGTGTCCCACAAACAGTCATGGATTGAGTAACCAAATTATTGTTGTTGGTTTTTTTGAGGGATTATTATCAGTCGTGTGGAATAAGAAAACTTTTACCCTGCCTGGAATCAAACCCAGGTCTCTCGGTGCAAGTTCTTTAACCACTAAGCTACAAAAATATCTATACTCAGCACAGAAACAAAATATAACAATAACAAAATTACATTTGTACAGTGCCTTTCATGACGTCCCAAGGAGGACGTCCCAAGGAGGACGTCCCAAGGCGCTGGACAGGTTACTGCTTCAGATCCGAGTTTAGATCAGGGGTGTGGTGGGGGGGGGGGGGGGGGGTGTTGGAAGGAGTTGCCAATGGGACTTGAGGCAAGAGTTCAAGGAGCCCAGGGAGGGTGCGAGGTGGAGGGACTTCGGGATGGAGTTCCAGAGATTGAAGTCTCGCCCGCCAATGGTTGGGCGGGTGCATTGGGGACATGGAGCAGGCTAGAGCCTGCTGGGCGGAGGGAGCAGGCAGGTTGGTAAGGGGATAGGAGGTCACAGATGTAGAGTGGGGCGAGGTTGTGGAGGGCATTATATGTGAGGACCAGGATCTTGAATTGGATCCTATATGAAATACGAAAAATATCTAGCTCAGTTTAACGAATGGAGTCACAAGTGGAACGTGATCAAATTCCCCTATTAAGATATTGTGTTTATCTTACTGATATGTAATAGTAATAATAATAATAATAATAATAATAATAATCCTTGCATTTGATATAGCGCTTTCCACATCTTATCAACGTCCCAAAGCGCTTCACAGAATATACTGTAAGGTGAATTGACTGTATATATTTGTGGGCGAATCGTGGCAGCCAATTGCGCACAGCAGTGTCCCACACACAGTCGTGGATTGAAATTACCTATTTTATTATTGTGTTTTTTGGGGGGAGGGATTATTATTAGGTGTGTGGAGTAAGGAAACTTGCCCAAGGTTTCGCCCTGACCTGCCTGGATTCGAACACAGGTCTCCCCAGCTTGGTCTCCCCAGCTTGCAAGACAAGTGCTCTAACCACTGAGCCACAGGAGCTCAGTGGTTAGAGCACGTTCAACGAAGCATGTCCAACGAAGAGCATTAATATTGTAAACCATCAACAACAAAATGATAGTTGTATAGCCCCTTTCACATTGTAAGGATAGTCAGTGTTTCGGACTGGAACAGGGGTTTAGGATCAGTGAGGGGGAAGAGAGGGAAAGACGGGTGACTTATGGCACAGTCGAAGAGGAGGATCTTGAGGCTGGACTTAAAGGAGGCTAGGGAGGGTTATACAATGTATAAATATTACAGTATATAAATATAATTATATGAATAGCCTTCCATATTTATAATATTGTAAAAATTCTGTCTAACTTACAAGCTTCTTTTTCTTATTGCATATCTAATACATGCTTTCGATGATGAAATAAATGGTTTGGGAATTCTGCAGAATGAAATTTAAAATATAGGCAATTAAGGCAAAGCACAAAGGACTTGTAAAATATTGACATTTAACATCAGCAGTGCATCTCCCACTATTCAAGACACTTGAATCAATTGAGTCAAGGATCTTGTGAGACGAGAGCTGCAGACATTATCTCCGTCAACATGACTTAACAAATGGCTTGCTGCAATTAATGCATGAATTATATTGTGTGATGAGATTGACAGGCCAACTAAACATGGGGTAGAAGCCTGTAATTGTTATCTGATAGGGTGAGGTTTACGACCAAACAGATGAAAATAATAATAATAATCATAATCCTTGCAGTTGATATTGACAGAAGCAGAAACAAAAATCTTTTGAAGGACTGAATAGATTGTGCTATTGCATTGGCCTTCTCAATCAGAGCTGCTGCTGCTGAATGACAGTAGATCTACTGTCACTGACTCTAAACTCATTTCTTTTGGCAGCACATAATTGAGATTGTGGCAAGAATTAAAATAACAAATAATAATAATAATCCTTGCATTTGATATAGCGCCTTTCACATCTTATCAACGTCCCAAAATGCTTCACAGAATATACTGTAAAGTGAAATGACTGTATATATATTTGTGGGCGAATTGCGGCAGCCAATTACGCACAGCAATGTCCCACAAACAGTCGTGGATTGAAATGACCAATTTTATAATTGTGTTTTTTTTTGAGGGATTATTATTAAGCATGTGGCATAAGGAAACTTGCCCAAGGTTTTGCCCTGACCTGTCTGGATTACGAACACAGGTCTCCCCAGCTTGGTCTCCTCAGCTTGCAAGACAAGTGCTCTAACCAGGAGCTCCACACTAACAAGTGGGAATTTACCACAATGATATGAGCAGCTATGATGAAGATTGTTTGTCTGGGCTCCCTCTGCCTCCTCGTCCTCTGCGACCTATCACTGCCTTCGATATCCTGGACCATTCAATCCTCCTCCACCACCTTTCCACCCACCACAACCTTCAACCTTCTGTCCTTGAATGGTTCCGGTCCTATCTTTCACACCATCTCCACTTTGTGTCCTCCAATGGCTTTTCCTCCAGCCCCCGCATCATCTTGTGAAGCGTTCCTCAGGGCTCTGTTCTTGATCCCCTCCTCTTCACCCTCTACATGCTCCCCCTTGGTGACATCATCCACAGACATAGGGTAAATTTCCACATGTATGCGGATGACACCAAATATACCTTTCTGTTTCCACCCTCAACTCCAGGACTACTGGCGTTCTGACTGCCTTCCTGTCTGACATCTAGTCCTGGATGAGGGAAAACTTTCCAGTTGAATGTCCGCAAGACTGAGGCCTTCCTCATTGGCTCGCATCCTCGCCTGCTCACCTCAGGCACTGCAATACCAGCATTCAAGGCTCCATTCTCCACCTCTCAAAGCCAGTCAGGAACCTGGGTGTCTTGTTTGACTCTGAACTCTCCTTCCTCCGCCACATCCTCGTCATGGCCAGTACTGCCTTCCACCACCTCCACAACATTGACAGACTCCGCCACTGCCTCACCCCTCAGGCTGCCGAAACCCTTGTCCACGCATTTGTCACATCAAGGCTTGATTATGGAAACTACTTCCTCATCGGCCTTCTCAGCTCTTCCCTTCACAAGCTGCAGATCATCCAGAATTCTGTAGCTTGTGTCCTCTCTTGCACCAAGCTCCGTGACCACATCACTCCCATACTCGCCTGGCTCCATTTGCTCTGCATTCCCCAGAGGATAGGATTCAAGATCAAGACCATTCACGGCCTTGCCCCTTCCTATCTCTCTGACCTGCTATCTCCCTATGAACCTGCCCACCCCCTCAGTTGAGCAGGCTCCGGTCTGCTCCATGTCCCCCACCCGACCCCCCTAACATCGGTCGACGGGCTTTCAGCCTCTTTGCCCCCACATTCTGGAACTTCATCCCACAGTCCATTTGCCTTGTTTCCTCATAATATTATTGACACTATAAGAATAATCCTTGCATTTGATATAGTGCTTTCCTGAAGGGTGCTCTATAAATGTAGTCTTTGTTTGTTTGTTTGTTGTCATTGTTGTCAGATGCATGCTAAATACCCCAAGGCAATATTTTAAAAGAGAAGGGAGTTTCTGGTCAACAACCCAGCAAACAAAATAACAAAGTAGATAAGAACATAAGAATAAGGAGCAGGAATAGGCCATTCAGCCCCTGGAGCCTGCCTCACCTTTCAATAAGATCATGGCTGATCTTTCAATCTAACTCCACTTACCCACCTTATCCCATATCCCCTTATCCCTTTATCCATAAAATCAGTCATTGAATTTATGGTTGTTTGTGGGATATTGCTGTGCGTAAACTGGCTCCCATATTCAATTACAATACACATGCACTTTACAATATATTCTCTAAATCACTTTGAGCCTGATGTGAAAGTCACTCCATCATGATTACTGTATTATTATTGTCATTGTGTTGAGGTACACTTGTGACTGAGGTGACCAATAATGTAACAAAAGGTGTAGAGGAAAACTCTGATTCACAGCGATAAATTGTGAATTTTTTCATACTTTGAGATCACATGAATTGTGCTTTTCTACTAAAAAATGGTCAGAACTTCAATTAAAAAATTTCATTGCTTTGTAAGGATCTTTATTATTGAAATTTTCAAGTATATTGTGCCAGATCAGGTATCAATACGTTTCTTCCTCTCTCATTGGGAAATGACAGGGAAATGGTTGTGCAGTTACACAGTATAAAAGAGAGAACAACAACAATAAACAATCCTTGCATTTGGTACAGTGCTTTTCACGTCTTCTGGATGTCTCAAAGTGCTTCACAGAATATGCTGTAAGGTGAATTGACTGTATATTTGTGGGCGAAACGCAGCAGCCAATTGCGCACAGCAGTGTCCCACAAACAGTCATCATGGATTGAAATGACCAATTTTTATTATTGTCTTTGTTTGACGGGATTATTATTGGGCGTGTGGAGTAAGGAAACTTGCCCAAACAATCTCTGCTAATTTGTCAGCCAAAACGACCTCAATGATGGTCATACTCTTGCATGTCCCATGCTATGGAGGGGTTAAAGAAGGCGCGTTTTATGGAGGGATTTCATGGGTGAGACAGCTTCCTCAGCCACTGATTAAGTTACACAATCACTTAATATAGCATTGTCAATATTATATTAATACCATGGCCTCATCAATGTATGTGACATGTATCACTCTGGATTATTGCTTAATGTGTCAGTCATGTTCCAGCAATATATCCTTCAGTGTAACAGTATTACCCATTGACTTCAATGTAATATATTGTCTGTCAATATTTGCTATGGGCTGCAAAATGAAAATGGTTCACAAAGAATCAATGAGACTCACCCCTAACCCCTCAATGTATATTATAAAAGATAGACCAAAGTGGGGAGAGGTAACAGTTTAAGACTTAATTGATGTATTATACATTGCATAAGAACCTAAAGTAGCATGGACAAGAAAAAAAGAGTATTCATCCGCAATCAAACCCAATTATTCCATAGCCAAATCCTGCTCCAACTCTATTTCTGAGGGAAAGTATTACACAGATTTCCCTACAAAGGTAAATAAACCTCCATAATATTCATCTCCATCATTAATATTATATCCATTATCAGTGCATTACCTTTCATCTGGCAGCACACAAATCAATGGTGGAGAAATTCCATCTGGTCTTGATTTACTCTATTTATGTAGCATTTCAGATGTCAGACTGACTCAGGTTAAACCGTTCTTACCTCTCAATCAAAAGATTGCGGGTTCCAATCCCACAATGGGACTTGTATTGCATGGTCCATATTGACAGTTCGATGTATTGCTGGATTATGCTGCAATATTGGAGATGTTAAACTGAGGTCCTGACTGTCTTTCAGGTGGATGTTAAAGGACCATTGGCACTGAGTTTCTCCTCCAACAATATTTGATCACTCACTTCCTGGCTGTTTGTGTACACAAATTGTCTGCTGCATTTTTCTACAAATACAGGACCGCACTAGAAAAAAAATCAAAAAAATTTCGACAGATGAAGTGCAATAGCAAAAAGAAAGATTATTATTTGATTATCGCAACAGTTGCACTAGTTCTGCTCGGTTCCGGAATAGAGTTGGAACTGGGTTTGGCTGTGGAGCAAGTAGGCTTGATTAAGGATGAATACTCTTTTCTCTTGGTCTATTATGCTATAGAATATATGCTGTATGTCTGAAACTAAATATAGTACCTGTATATAGCAGCAAACACTCTTATTCTAATTGCTGCATTGCTATGTAGCAGCTATTCCTAAAGCCACATAGGCTGCATAGTAACACCACAAGAGTCCACACTTACACAACTGAAGCCTTCTGTCCTGCTATTGAGTGCTGATAAAATGGCTTTCTTAAAAGGTGAATGAAATACGGCAATTTTGTCACGTAGTGCAGCTTTTTCTCAAGAACTCAGAAATCCATGTTCAACACATTACTTTGCCTGTGAAGATTGCACATCTTTTCCAATGACTACAGCTGTCACAGAGTCCAATTAGACTGAGTAATAGGGCATGGCTTGCCTGTATCAGAAACATTTTGGTTAAAAGCAGCTCTGATAATCTTACACAGTAGGAGAGAATTTTAGCTGTCATCATTTTCATTTTTAAACCTATTAGGCAGACTTTCTGAATTTTGAGAAATTATTTCTCATATCTCAGTGTATGATACAGAGATTTATAACTTAGAAGTATTCAAATACTGTATTTATTAATACCTAGCCTTACCTAGCTTTAGATCTCCAGAGTTGAAAGGGCTAGCACACGAAAGGAGGCACAATTATTCGAAGACAGTGGGTGTTGGAGGTTTTGGACATATGGATGTTGGAGCAGAAGAAATTCCTACTTGTAATTGATTTCACAGTACAGCAAGATCACAACAGAGGTTCAGGTGAAAAAGGGCCTCTTTAAAGTAATTCTTTCAGAATACTGTACACACCTTTTAAATGTGTCTAGAGCACTGGCCTCTATCAAAATTCCAGGCAACTCTCCTTAACCCTTTTTTGGCCCAATGGACTGTCCAGAATATTTCAATAGATTTTAATACAATTAATCATACAACTGAATTTTTAACAACATAAAAACATAACAAAATGTTGTTGTTTAATGCGGATGTACTGAGCTACCCTTATAAAATTTGTGGATTCTATTTAAGGGCCACAATGTGACATGAAAACCTAAATTAGGTTTTCGGCTCCACAGTGCTACATTGCTAATTGCACCATAAGGTGGCATTGAGGAAGGCTTGGACAAGTTACTGAGTAATACAATAATAGGCTTGAGCATCATTGGTGGAGTGTTCAAAAGGGCAACAGGTCAGAGAGAGATCCAGCAGGCTGAGGGAAGGAGGATGGAGATGTAGAATTCTGTGCACATTAAATTTAATAACTTAATGTCACAGAATTTCTTATGATTGGTGTCCAATTTTAATATTATTGACACTAAAAGAATAAGAATAATCCTTGCATTTGATATAGTGCTTTTCATGTCTTCTAGACATCTCAAAGGACTTCACAGAATCTACTGTAAAGTGAATTGCCTGTGTATTTGTGGGTAATCATGGCAGCCAATTGTGCACAGCAGTATCTCACAAAGAATCATGGATTCAATTGACCAGTTTATTACTGTTTTTTATTGAGGGATTATTATTAGGCATGTGGAGAAAGGAAACTTGCCCAAAGTTTCGCCTTGCCTGGAATCAAACCCTGATTTCTCACTTGTAAGCTACAGGATTTGCAATTTTGTTGTTGTTGTATCGCACATCGAAAACAAGTTGCATTTAATAATGTTCATGATAATAATAATTGCATTAGATATAGGACTTTTCACGTCTTTTAGATGTCTCGAACTGATTAAACTGATTTCAAAATTCTTCTGAGTAGTTAAATGATGAATCACACAATTTCTTCCATCATATCATCTTTTCAACTGATTATGTTACAATAAGAAATTGTAATTGAGTGTTAAATTAGTTACTAATGATTCGACCCACCCTTGGAACTGCCATCTTAAAACATAATCTCTTTGATCGTGTCTGTGGTCAACATCGTTAATATCTTTCTTTTCCCCGGTTGCTATTTTCTGCAATATTAATATAAAATATATTTGAAATAGATGTTGATTCTACATAAAAGGCACAATACAATGTAAGATTTGTATTGTGTCACTACCAATAACAATGATGCCCTGACTATGAATCTCAACAAAGAAATATAAGCTGTTGCACTTAGCTGCTTTATGTTCTGATTACTGAGACGGTAGCGTTTCAGGCCTTTTATTAGTTGTTTGGATTCAGTTCCTTGACGGTCAAATAATTGCAATTTCTTCATAAAATCTGTAAGAGATTTGACTACCTCTTATTGTTAGCGGGCAGAGTCATGACAGCAAATTCATAATACTCTAAACTCATTCAGATACGTCCCACACCAAACTTCGCTCCCCCATTACCCTAGTCCTTGCCAGACATTATTGGCTCTCTGTCCCAGAGAGGATTGACTTCAAGATCCTCACCCTTGTTTACAAATCCCTCCACTCCTCTGCACCCCCTACCTCTCTGATCTCCTCTCCCCCCAAACCAGCACCCGCTGCCTTCGCTCCACCGGATCTGGCCTCCTCCAGGTCCCCTGAATTCTCCGCTCCACCCTCGGTGGCCGTGCCTTCAGCCACTAGGCCCCGAGGCTCTGGAACTCCCTTCCTCACTCTCTTCGCCTCGCCCCCTCTCTTCGCAGCTTCAGGTCACAGCTAAAGACTTTTCTCTCCGACCGCGCCTTTTGTCACCTTTCTACCCCTGCCTCTGTCTCGGTCCCGGGATCCGTTACTTTGAAGCGCTCTGAGACGTCGTCGGGCGTGGAGGGCGCTATATAAATCGAAGTTGTTGTTGTTGTACTAGAAAGTATACCTTGCACAGTCCATACAGCCATCCAAAGTACAAGGTCACTATCATAAAATTCCAAGGTAGTTCAGCATGAATATTACCTCAATTTATTTGTGACGAAAGCAGTTTGCATCAATCTGTGACTATTGCAAGTGGATATGAATGTCACAAATTTGGAAAAGTCCTTTCATTATCCCTGGCTGTCATTGGGAAATTGAATCTCTCCTGGGTCCTTTAATTTATCGGTTAAACAATGCAACTTCAACTAACAACCTGCAATTGTTCCCTTGGGCAATGCTCTCATGTACATTCGTGTCTATATTTAGCAAGAACACATTTCTGGAATTGGCACAGAAAAAGAAACAAGGTATCAGCAGCAACAACAACTTGCACTTCTACTGCTCCTTTCTGA
Organism: Hydrolagus colliei; assembly: GCA_035084275.1. Classification (NCBI taxonomy): domain Eukaryota; kingdom Metazoa; phylum Chordata; class Chondrichthyes; order Chimaeriformes; family Chimaeridae; genus Hydrolagus; species Hydrolagus colliei. The sequence continues at coordinate 82,206,912 of CM068744.1, read as the reverse complement.
TAGTCAAACATATTTTGGGATGTAAGTCTGATTAGGCTGGGAAATTGGTACGGGTGGATCTAGGAGGGAGATGAACAAAAGCGCAAGCACAGAGAACTGTGTTTTTTAATGGGTTTTGAAAACCATCAGAAAGCAAAAAGATTTATAATCCTTGCATTTTGATATAGAGCTTTTCACATCTTATTGACATCGCAAAGCGCTTTACAGAATATACTGTAAAGTGAATTGACTGTATATTTCTGGGCGAAACGCGGCAGCCAATTGCGCACAGCAGTGTCCCACAAACAGTCATGGATTGAAATGGCCAATTTTATCATTGGGGATGTTTTGGAAGGATTATTATTAGACATGTGGAGTACGGAAACTTACCCTCGGTTTCGTCCTGATCTGCCTGGATTCGAATACAGGTCTCATGCTAGTAAGGCGAGTGTTCTAACCACTGAGCTACAGGAGCTACAGGAATTCTCTTAGGAAGAGAATTCTAGAGAATGGGGTGAGGTGGTGTAAGATTCACCCTCTGATGGTGTGATAGAGGAACATGGTATGTGCAGCAGGCCAGAACTGGTAGAGTGTAGAGAGTGGGCAATGAAGTCGGATCACAAGAGCTCACAGATGTAGATGGCAAAGCATGGAGGTATTTTCTAACTACAATGAAGATTTTAAAGTGAATCCACCAAGGGATGGAAACAATGGAGCAGGATGAAGATGGGGATAAGGACTGAGGATAGAGATATGTGTTTCCTTTTCCAGAGCTTTTTGTGAATCTGAAATTAAAACAAAAGGTGCAGCAGCTTGATAGGCAGCTGACAGAAAATAATAAGTTAATGTTTTGGGGCTGATACAGGAAAGATAGTAATCCACGTATGTGAGATCTTTGCTGGAGGAAGGCAAAATGCAGTCTATCTTTGTCTTTCAGACATTGATCCGCAGAGCATTTCAGGTATTCCTTATTTTTACTTCAGGATTTTGGTCTCCGGTTGTGCTTTTCCCCGATTCTGAATGTCATGTTCAGAATTGGGGAAAAGCACAGCCGGAGACCACAGATGGTCTGGAGCCCCTGTGTCTAGTGACAAATGGCTGATATTTCTATGATATTTTTCGGCACCTTGGGACCTCTTGTCTTCCCGACATGAAAGGTGCAATACAAATGCAATTTTGTTGTTGTTGTATCACACAGCCAAAACAAATTGTATTTAATAATAATCATAATTGCCTTGCGTTTGATAAAGCACTTTTCACATCTCTAGCTGTCTCAATGCGCTTCACAGAATATATAGATAAATCTCGCTTAACATTGCTTCGATCAACATTTTTGCATTTTACCTTGCTGATACATAGGGGAACATATATCCATTTAACGTTGCAATGTTCGCTATTACATCATTCACGTGGGAGGAAACAAACTACTTTGGGTTGCATAGGCGTACGTAGACGCTGAACGTCCGTTCTTGCACGGGTTCACCTAATGTTATTTTGCTTCAAGTCACACGTTTCGCGAATACAACTGCGATGTTAAGCGGGGACTAAGTACACTGTAAATTATCTGTATATTTATGGACGGAATGTGGCAGCTAATTGTGCATAACCAGAGTCCCTGGCACAACATGCCCCACTGGGAATCAAAACCAGTGCTTGTTTGTTAGGCCGAGTGCTCTAACCATTGAGCTATACTCCACTATATGTTTGGAATGTGCTGTGGGATCTAATGTGCAATATTTAGATGGGATGGGTTAATCGTGAGGTTCACCAATTGTGAATCCCAAGTCAGCAAAGTCTGAACAAAGCCGATTTCTGTCATGAATCAGAATTTGTAATTAACACAGGAAATCATTTGCAAATTACACCCTAATAGTTTGAACTTTCATATTAACCCAATTGTTCTCACTTTTTTTCTTCATCTAGATTCACTTAAGGGTTAATGCAGCAAAATGTGCAATAATTTACATTAAGAACAACTTGCATATATATTTTGCTCTTCCCACAGGACAGTATAGTGCTGCAAACAGGTAAATTACAAGTAACAATAACACAGAAATACCGGTAAAGTGAAATCCTGTAAAAGTTAACATATTCCCATGTTTTATGGAGAAGCAAATGCTCGATCTGCAGAACTACCATTGAACTGAAGGTGGCAAACAGACCGCATTTTCAGAAAAGCTTCAATGCTATTATTTTCATTTTGTTTTTCAAAACATTGTCGATTTTAATCTGTGTAAATCTAATGTGAAATGAACAGCCTTTGCCACTTCATTTGCCATTTTTACTAAGTAAATGTTTATTATGTTTTAACTTTGCTAATGACGTGAAGCATTGTGGGAGATTCTGAGAATAAGGTGAATTACTAAACAAGTGAACACAATTCATATAATCAACAATTATGACAGCAGACAAAACAGGATTTGACACTTAACATTGTTTCGCACACAAAACACACAGTCATTGCACTTTACAGTTTATTCGTGTGTCAGCCTGGCTCAGTTGATAGCTCTCTTGCTTCTGAATCAGAAGGTTGTAGGTTCAAGTCAAAATTCGGGACTTTGAATTTATATATTCTAAGGTGACACTCCAATGGAGTGGTGTGGCTGTGCTGCATATTAGAGATGCCATCCTTCAGTTGAAGCAATAAACAAGTTCCCATCTGCCTATTCAGATGGATGTTAAAGATCCCACCGCACAATATGAAATGAGAAAACTGTTTCTCACACTTTTTAGAAGGGACATTACTGGGTGCAAATTGGCTGCTGTGGTTGCCTACAAAACACACAGTCACTCCACTTTAAAATATATATCGTATCAAGAGCTTTGGGACTTCCTCTCCTCGTGAAAGGCACTATACCTAATGTAAAGATTATGATGTGAGTATCATTTCTATTTATCTTCTATTTATGAATGTTTAAACCTGATCAATGAGGCTATTGGTAAATTAGGAGATAACAAGCCTAATTTAGTTCATTACCAGTACAACTGTGCTGGCTTAGTTCACCTTAATAGCTGAATACTAGCTCTTCCAATGTACATAGTATTGTCACTGTATACTTGTTATACGTCACTGTAATTTTTGTCATCAATAACAATAAACCTCCCATTTGAAGTAGCATCACATTCTTTTGTTAAAATCACCCCAAATACTTCAGAAGATTTTACTCTGAGTTTAGTAAATGTGTATTTGTGGACAGAAATGTGGTCATCAATTTACATGCAGTAATGATCTACTAATGGCCATCAAGTGAATAATCAGTGTTTCATCTGCAGGAGAGTTGTACCAGTCACTAAACACCCCGGAGGTGGAGGCAGCTTCACAGCGGTAACGTCTATTTGCCAAGGCACCTCACAGGAGGACCTGGATTAAGCAGCTGGTGCTGAGTAAGTCTGGTAGGTGGCATTGGACTTGTACCTCAATAACATCAGGGTGGTCAGCATGTCACGAGCTGTCCTAAAAAGGTCCTCTCACCATGCCGATAGCAAATACCACCCAGATAGCTGATAAGGAAATTCTAAGGCTTGGGGCAACAGCTGTTACAAGGCACTATCTTAAATCCAAATTTGTGATAATCTGTTAGTACATCCAGCATCTGAAACCCACCTTGATTGGCCTGCAGAGAAACAAGCAGCTGCTGCTTAAACTCCACATGTCCAACTGGTGGAATTCTCTCTCAATGGGAAGGGGTGTGTGCCCAAGCTGCGGATAGGAAGATGATAGCAATGCATTGATGGTAGCAATGCGGGGTCTCCTTGGACCTGAACTCCTTCCTAGGTGACTTACTGGCAATGGAATGTCGGAATTGAGCCAGTTCTCTATTGCGGTCTTGGCAATCCAGTTCCTGAGCCAGGGGCTTGGTAGGGCACACAGTTACTGGGGCCAGGGAGTCATCCCATTGAGTTCTTGTTAACCCTGTAAGCGAAAGCTCTAACCGGTAGGATAGTCCTATCTCGACAAGCAGCAGAAACTTGCTGGATAGCAATATCAATGGCAAGCTATGCGGTTTTAGCTGGTTAGCATCCAGCAGTATGTCAATGCACACTGTAGTGTTGCCAAGCCGTGCCTAATACTTTCCTGTATTACATAAGCAGGATATGCCCCTTCAGAGAGAGAGAGCGCATTTCTTTTGAACAATCTAACTCTGGGATTTCCATGTGTAGGTGGGATGCTTAAAATGAAAATACTGTACTAAGACATTTAAATTAATAATCTCTTTGTTTCTTTGTTTCTCTTTGTTTCTTCAACAAGACGGAGGCCCTCCTGATCAGCTCGCGGCAGCGTCTCCACACTTCAGGCGCTGACAACATCAGCATTCAAGGCTGCTCTCGCCACCTCTCGAAGCCAGTCAGGAATCTGGGCATCTTGTTTGACCCCGAACTGTCCTTCCTCCCTCATATCTGGCGCCATGACCAGTACAGCCTTCCACCACCTCCGTAACATTGCCAGACTCTGCCACTACCTCACCCGCTATACTGCCGAAACACTCATACACTCCTTCATTTCATCTAGGCTGGATTACGGGAACTCTCTCCTTGTCGGCCTTTCCAGCTCCTCCTTTCACAAGCTGCAGATTATTTAGAACTCTGCAGCTTGTTTACTCTCCTGCACTAGGCTCTGCGACCACATCACTCCCACCCTCGCCCGTCTCCACTGGCTCCCCACCCCCCAGAGGATCGAATTCAAGATCCTCGTCCTCACCTTCAAGGCTACTCATGGCCTTGCCCCCACTTATCTCTCCGACCTGCTGTCTCCCTATCAGCCTACCCGTCCCCTCTGTTCAGCAGGCTCTGGCCTGCTTCACGCCCACCGCCCTCACTGCCCCATTATTGGTGGATGGTCTTTCAGCCTCTCTGCTCCCACACTGTGGAACTCCATCCCGCAATCTCTTCACCTCACTTCCTCTCTTTCCTCCTTCAAGGCCGGTCTCAAGACCTTCCTCTTTGACCGTGCTTTCTGCTCCCCTCCTAACTCTTCACCCTCTCCTACACTCCTTCCCCTCCCCCCTATCCCCACCCTTTCCCCCCGCTTGGGTCCTGACCTGATTGTTCAGCACCTTGGGACGTCCTCCCTACATCAAAGGCGCTCTACAAGTGTAATTTTGTTGTTGTTGTTGTTGTTGTTATTACTATAAGTACTTGAGTCACACCTTATGCTTTATTTGTATCAACTGCTCTTTCTTCACCCTTAACAGTTAATCTATGCACTGACCTAGGCAACAAATAGCTGTTCATAGATTAGCTCACTTCATCCCTGCATCATGGAGCTCCTGTGGCTCAGTGGTTAGAGCACTTGTCTTGCAAGCTGGGGAGACCAAGCTGGGGAGACCTGTATTCGAATCCAGGCAGGTCAGGGTCAAACCTTGGGCAAGTTTCCTTACTCCACATGCCTAATAATAATCCCTCCAAAAGAACACAATAATAAAATTGGTCATTTCAATCCACGACTGTGTGTGGGACACTGCTGTGCGCAATTGGCTGCCGCGATTCACCCACAAATATATAATCAATTCACTTTACAGTATATTCTGTGAAGTGCTTTGGGACGTTGATAAGATGTGAAAAGCGCTATATCAAATGCAAGGATTATTATTATTATTATTATTATCATGTTCATTTTCCATCAACTAAATTTATCTGAATTGTACTAAGTTCTTCCTGGAAAGAAGCAAACATCCTTCTGAATCCTTCAGCTGGACTACTTCAATGCCCTCCTCGCCGATCTCCCCTCCGCCACCATTCACAAAATCCAGTTTATACAAAATTCCACCAACCACATTCTCACCTGAACCAAACTTCGCTCCCCAATTACCCCAGTCCTTGCAGTCTTCACTGGTTCCGGTCTCAGAGTAGATCAATTTTAAGATCCTCACTCTTGTTTTCAAATCCTTCCACTCCTCTGCACCCCACTACCTCTCTAATCTCCTCTCTCCTCACAACAGTACCCATTACCTTCGCTCTACTGGGTTTGGCCTCGTCTTGTCGCCTGAATCCTCCGTTCCACCATCAGCGTCCATGCCTTCAGCCACAATGCCCCGAAGCTCTGGAACTGCCTCCCTCACTCCCTTCACCTTGCCACCCTTCTTCCTATTTTCAGGTTGCACCTGAAGACTTTTCTTTCCGACCGCACTTTTGGTCACCTCTTTCCCCTTCTCCTGGTTCGGCCCCTGGATCCGCTTTGCAAAGTGCTCTGAGATGCTGTCTGGCATGGAGGGTGCTATATAAATCCAAGTTGTTGTTGTTGTTGTGTTCTGAATAGGCAGGTTGCAGGGAGCTTGTTTAATGTCTCAAATGAAGGATGGCACAGCTAACATCTAGCACAACCACAGCGCTACATTGGAGTGTTACCTTAGACCAGTGGTTCCCAACCTTGGGTCCCGAACTAAATCAGGGTCACGGGGGTCCTCAGTAGGGTCATCAGAATTTTTTTTTGTTGCTTTTTTCAATGTTGAAAATGCTTTTTTAATGCTGAAAAATGCCCAAGGCGATATCGCTGACCAATTTGTATGAAAGACACGGTCTTTCATGCAAATTACGAGTTACGCTGAGTCTACAAAAAAGAAGATATCGTCTTGGCTGAGCTTTGCTTCAGTCACGATGTCGCCCCCTAAGGGTTGGGAGGACCTGTTGGTGGCTAATTTGGGTAGTAGAAAAAAAGATTGAGAACCACTGTCTTAGACTGTACGAGATCAAAGTCCCTTGTCTCTCCGAAAAAAGCAAAACACAATGATTTTGAAAGAGTGTAGCATCACATTGACTGAATTATCAAACAAAGACAACCTTGTCACATTGCCGTGTCTTGAAATGTTCTTGAGAAGCCTGCATAATCTGGACCATATATGATAAATTACATTCCCAATTACAGTAAAAGACTGTTTATCCGGCACCCTTGGGACCTGGACAATGCAGGTTAAAGCCCCTGCCAGATATTCGGCCGAAAACACAATAAATAAATAAAAATTAATGCATTTTTCCAGATAAATACCGGTTAATCGAATGCGGACCTTTTTTTTGCAATGCCGGTTATACTAAAGTTACCAGATAAATAGGCTTTTTACTGTATTTGGCATCAAACTTTATCCTGTAACATTTTAAATATCCCACATGATGCGGAACAAAATTTGCTAGTCTGCTTAATGTGCCTAAACCGGCTTTGTCTAGGTGTCTGGATGTGTCTGTGATTTTCTCCATATCAGTAAAACATTGGGTAATCTGTTTCCTGGCTTTGCCAGACAGGTGCCAGCAGGACAATAGTCAATTACCCAAAGCCTAACGGACCATTAACTTTAGGTGCAGTTCAAGCATAAAGTCTTAGAAGCTTGTTATGTCAAAAGAAATCCATCAGTACACTTCACCACTGTGCAAAAAGATTTTTAAAAGTAACTTTCTTAGCAGACTCTTTACAAGAGATATAAGTTAATTGCGAATCTTTGGGCAAGTTTACTTACTCCACCTGCCTGATAACAATCCTTCAAAACAAACAATAATAAATTGGTCATTTCAATCCAGGACTGTTTGTGGGGACACTGCTGTGGGTGATTGGCTGTTGCGTTTTGCCCACAAAATATACAGTCAATTCACTTAACAGTATATTGTGTGAAGTGCTTTGAAACATCTAGAAGAAATGAAAAGATCTATATCAAATGCAAGAATTATTATTATTCCTAACTGGATTTTGGGCGTATGTTAAATCACAAAATACAACTACACTTGTAGCCTCCATTAATATTTTGTTCTGAATTGGAAATGCTGTTTATTATGACAGACATGCATTCAGAGGAATCATAGAATCATAGAATTTTATGGTACAAAAGAAGATCATTTAGCCCATCTAGTCTGTGCCGGTTCTTTGCAAGAAGCCTCATAATATCGGTGAAGAACTTGTTAAACCAGCGGCCCTTACAATGGTCATGTCTGTCTGTGGAGATGAAATTGCCAAGAAGCTTGAATTGGTCCAGCTTTCTGACAACACCATCAAACGACAAATTGACTGCATGTTACAAGATATTCTCGAACAAGTTGTTCATGGACTGAAACAAGCATTAAAATTTGCGATTCAGATTGACGAATCTGTGGATATCGAGTACAAACCTCAGCTCATGGTGTTTGTACAGTACAAAACAAATGATGACATTGTTCATGAATTTCTGTTTTGTGAGCCACTTAGCACCATCACAACTGGTGAAGACATTTTCAAAATAGTCAGTTTTTGTTTCAAGCAGCAAAACCTTCACTGGATGGATTGCTGTGCTGTTTGTACTGATGGAGCTCCAGCCATGATGGGAAGTCGAGTGGGATTTTGTACGCGAATGAAAGAGGTCAACCCTGATATTGTTGTCATTCATTGCTTCTTGCATCGAGAGAACTTGGCAACACGAGATTCAACCAGGGCTTCACTGGGTCCTGAAGGATGCTATCCAAATTGTGAACTTCATCAAGGTGAGAGCACTGACGTCTCGACTGTTCTGTGCTTCGTGCGAAGAAATGGGATTGGAGCACCAGCACTTGCTCTAACACTCAGAAGTCTGCTTTCTTTTCCATCTTTCTTTTCCACTGCGCCTTCGGTCACCTTTTTCCCCCTCCACCTGGCTCAGGCCTGAGATTGTGAAGTGCTCTGAGGCGTCGTCCGGCATGGAGGGCGCTATATAAATTGAAGTATTTGTTGTTGTTGTTGTTGAGGGTCACGATATCCTGTTGGTGGCCAATTTAGGGTCACAGCAAAAAAAGATTGGGAACACTGATCTAGGTCAATACAGTTTAATTCCTGTCAAAATGAGGATTTAGAATTCAATCTTCTGCTGTCCAAAGACATGTGGCTATACTGAATTAAAAGTGCTTATCATAGAATCATAGAATCATACGGTACAAAAGGAGGTCATTCAACCCATCGAGTCTGTGCTGGCTCTTTAAAAAGAGCAATTTAATCCCACTCCCCAGATCTCTTCCCATAATCTCGCAAACCCGTCCTCCCCAAATAAATGTCTACCACTCTTTTAAAATGTAATGTACCTCTTGACATATGTACTTTTAAAAAATGTATTTAAGCTACAAAATACCATACTGTTTGATATCAAACTTCAATATGAATGTAGAGTTGAAATTATAAAAAATTCTGTTAATTAACATAGGACAATAGGCAATATGTACTCTTTAGCCAGTTATTTGGGAGATGCAAGGATTATTATTTCTTGCATTTAGCAGGAAATCCAACAACTTTGCAGAGTCTGATCGGGTAGTACTCAACTTTATTGAAGGTCCGAAGTTCAAAACTGCCCGCTGACATTCTAAATGATTTTAGAATTGTTTCTTGAATTGCGGTATAGTTTCTTGTTTGTGTCTGCATGCATTTGATTTCCTTTTCCATGCTGCTGCTCGAGTTATTTTCCAAAGCTTGCATGGTGTCAGGGTTATAGATATTGTCTCATAAGTTAATTGATCAATCATTTTCTGCATGACATCACTGTCTGTCCCACAAGTCTTCCGCACTGGCCATTTGGGTGTCTGAAATCATTGTAGCTTTCCTGAATATTCCTTAGATGAAATGGTAAATCAACATCAAAGATGGGCCTGATCAAAGCAAAGAACTAATCTAATTTTGTATCTAACTATTGTTAAATATAGAATTTAATTCCATTATTACTATTCAGTCATGCAAAACAGACAATATATAGAACTACATCAAGAAAATCACAACACTGCAAGGTTTGCTGTCTACATACTTACCCGGACCAAAATCTGTACCCACTTCTCACCAGTCTGGCTTCTCATCACTGTACTGATCGACTTTAAGATCCTCATATTTGTATTCAAATTCCTTCTCTCTCTGACCTCCTCACTCTCCATTCCACTATCTGGTGCTTCCACTCAACTGGCACCAGCCTCCTGCTCGTCCCTCGCACCCTCTGCCCCACCAACGGAGGTTGTGCTTTCAGCCACTATGCCCCAAATCTCTGGAACACTCTCCCTCAATACCTCTGGCTTCCCCCCTCTCTCCCCTTTTTCAAATCTCGCCTGGAAACCTTCCTTTTCCACCGTGCTTACGACCACCTTCCCCCAGGCTCGGAGTCAGGCTCCGCCATTGTTAAGCACTCTGAGATGCTACCAGAGCTACCAGGTGCAAGCTGTTGTTGTTCTTTAAATAAATAAGGCTTTTTGATTCATCTGATGTGATTCTTCCAGAATACCTACCCCTTTCAACTTCACTTCACAACATAAATCTGTTTTCTTTCAAATGAGCTGTATCCTTACCTTCACAGATAAATTTTACTTATCTAGTATAAAATACTTATCACAGATAAGTAATTCAGATGTGCTGCATTTTTTCACCCTACCATCAGTGGACGAGATTTCTCATTTTAACCTCTGCAATTTGGCTGCCGCGTTTCGCCCACTAATATACAGTTACTTTTCCTACTATTCTTCATCCTGCCCTGATCCTTCCCACCCTGCTCTTGTCCTACCTAACTGTACAGCGCCTTGGGACGTCCTCTCGACGTGAAAGGCGCTATATAAATGTAAGTTTTGTTTGTTGTTGTTTGCAATTCCCTCACTTTCCCTCTCCACTTATTACGTCTTCAAGTCCTCCCTTAATACCCACCTCTATGGATTGCTGAAGGCCACCTACCCTTCCCCCAACTTAGATTCTATCCTTGGCACCGTAAAGCAGTCTACGATATTATTCTATAGGCACTTGGCCTGCTCCAAGCCCCCCGCCCGAACCGCCTCACCATCGGAGGCCGGGCCTTCAGTTTTTCCGCTCCCACCCTTTGGAACTCCATCCCCCAATCCCTCCGTCTTGTTTCCTCCCTTTCCAGGCCGGTTTGAAGACTTTCCTTTTCGACCGTGCCTTCTGTTCCCCCCCTAATTCTTCGACCTCCCCTACATTTTTTACCCCTTCCCGAACACTCCCCTCCCATCTCGGGTCACACGCCTCCTGTGCAGTGCTTTGGGACATCCTCCCGACGTGAAAGGCGCTCTATAAGTGCAATTTGTTGTTGTTGTTGCTGTTGTTGTTGTAAATGTTGAACAGTTAAAAGCAGATTTTGTTCATTGCCTCTGACCTCATAACTGAAGCTCTGGTGCTATTTCATAGTCACCTAAATGGGCAGATAATTTTTCTGTGCATACTAATTCCTTCAAAATAAATAAAAATAATTTTGCCACTCAATTCACAACTGTAGGATACTTGTGTACACAATTGGCTGCCGCATTTTGCCATCCCAAAATATACAGTTAATTCACTTTACAGTATATTCTAGGAAGCACTTTGAGACGTCTCAAAGAAGTGATAAGGCACTCTATCAAATGCAAGGATTATTATTACTATTATTTACAGTGAACTCCATGAAGCGCCTCAATACATGGTTCCGAAGTTAAAAACACTATAACAAATGCAAGTACATTATTACTGTATTATTATTGATAACTTCAGTTTTTGAAAAGTATTTAGATATTCTGAGACTGCATTAAGTGAGCATTGAAGAATCAGAAAATTTGTGCTTAGACCATGAAATGTTTCCACCATCTGCTTCCTGTGATATCAGGCACCTAAGCCTGATATATGTCTATATCTTCAAACAAAAGACTGTTCAGTCTACCTTTCCTTAGTAAATGTCAAATTCTGACAGTGATGGCATATACAAAGCATTGATTTAGATGAGATGCAAACAAAATATACTTCATTTGTGAACAGAGCAATGAACTGGAAACACATCTTGTTAAACAACACTGGTATTCCTAGTCTTAACAGTGGAAATAATGATTTTATTTAATAATCAATGAAGGTGCATTCAACTGAAATTCTACTTTAATTTGATTTCCTGAGTCTAAACGTCCAGGCATTTAATGTTTTAACTCAATACACATAAGACACCTACTGCTTTTTTCACTGTTCTGACTTAACATTTCCCATAGTCAACTAGATCATAAGATGATAAATGTTGGACTGTCCTCTTTTGATCCATTACATTTTTCTCAGGGAGAGGGACACGGAATATATTGTAAAATACTGTACATTGACTGTTTTCTGTGGACAAAACATGGAAGCCAATTACTCACAGAATTTACTCAGTTGCGGATTTTTTTTTGAGGAATTATTATCACCGAATAGCGACCTGCCCACTTTCTGCTTGGTAAACAGAGGTGTGTGGAGTAAAGACATTTTCCTAAGGTTTCGTCCTGCACAGAAGCAAGATAACACAACACATCTTAAAATCCTAGCAAAAGTGCGTAATCTTTTTTGGTGGCTTAAAGAAATCAAAGTTCTATCCCTAGATGTTTATTATACTAGCTGTACGAAAGCCACTACTTAATCCACCCACCTGGCCAATAATAATAAGGAAACTTGCCGGGAATCGAACCCAGATCCTCCTGCCTGTGAGACGAGTGCTCTATTACAATAATAATCCTTGCATTTGATATAGTACTTTTCATGTTTTCTAGATGTTACAAAGCGCTTCACTGAATATACTGCAAAGTGAATTAACTGTATATTTGTGGGCGAAATGTGGCAGCCAATCGTGCACAGTAGTGTCCCACAAACAGTCGTGGATTGAGTGACCAAATCATTATAGATTTTTGGGGGGAGGGATTATTATTAGGCATGTGGAGAAAGGAAACTTGCCCAAGGTTTCACCCTGACCTGCCTGGATTCGAAATGCAGGTCTCACGCTTGTAAGGCAAGTGCTCTAACCACTGAGCTACAGACATCCCCAAAACAGATGGAGAATATCCATATTTTGAATACTGTAGAACTCCAGCAGAATGTTTCTGATGGGCTGGGAATCATATCCATGATTAGGCAATACAGCTAGACCTCGCTTAACGTTGTTTTGGTCGGCGTTGTTTCATTATTACGTTGCTGATACATAGGGAACATATATACATTTAACATAGCGACATTCGCTATTATGTTGTTCGCCAGTGGGTGGAAAGGCAGCACAAGGGCCTGGGAGTGAGCCAGGCCGGCAGCGAGAGAGCGAGTCAGGCCGGCAGCGAGTGAGACCAGCCAGGCTGGTAGCGGATGAGACTGGCAGCGAGTGAGTGAGCCGGGCTGGTAGGCAGGGAGCAAAGTATAGCGTTTTTATTCAGAAAACTTTTACGGAAAAAAAAGTCCAAAAGAACTGAACTCCAGTTCCTTTATTATTAACATTAATTATTATTATTGTTCGTTTAACGTCGTTTCGTTTAAAGTCGCACTCTTCAAGATGCAAACTGCGACGTTAAGCGAGGAATACCTGTAACTGCAATAAATGTGCAGCTGCATGCTACCCAGTGGCGCAGAGCGTCCTTCCTGCTGCGCCATGGAACAACAGTGGGTGTCACCCCAGAGGCAGGGAGGGGGAATCACCTTAGAGACGGGAGTTACCCTGGAGATGGGGAGTTGCCATGGAGACGGGGGTAAACCTGTGTGGCTGGGGGTTACCCCGGAGACCGGGGGGGGGGGGGGAGGGGGTCACCCCAGAGGCAGTGGTTGCCGTGGAGACGGGGAGTTGCCATGGAGACGGGGGGGGGGGGGGGGTTGCCCTGGGTGGGGCTCCGCTGGGGTGAGGGAGAGGCTGTGACGCTAGGGCTGGTGATGGAGGAGCCGGCGGGTCCCTCAGGCTGGGCGGTGACAGGGAGACGAGAGGCCCCTGCTCCCCGACAGAGTGAGTGTCTGTCTGTCAGTCAGTGAGAGGCCGCTCGGTGTGAGGAGCTGCCCCCACAGGGACAGGGAGACACGGGGAGGAGGGCAGGGGGAGACAAGGGGGGACAGAAGGAAGGAGATAGAGGGAGACATGGGGAGAGGGATAGAGGGAGACGGGGAGGGGGGGAGAGAGGGACAGGGATAGAGGGAGACGGGGAGGGGGGGAGAGAGGGACAGGGATAGAGGGAGACGGGGGGAGAGGGAGACTTTGGAAGGAGGAGACAGGGCGAGGGAGAGGGGGAGACACAGGGAGGGGTAAACAGGGAGAGGAGGACGGAGGGAGACGGGGAGGGGGAGACATGGAAAGGGGAATAGGGGCAGGGAGTGAGGGACAGGGGGAGGGAGACAGGGACAGTGGGAAGGGACAGGGAGAGGGGGGGGGGGGGGGGGGGGGGCACTGAACACCAATATTGTTACAGTAGTTACATCAGCCGGGTGGGCAGGGATGGCTGGGCTGGTGGCTGTGGGGGAGGGGGCTGCCCTCACACACCACAGTCAGGAGTGAGCTGGACTGGGAGGGAGAGAGTGTGGGGGGAGACTCTGCACAGTGTTGGGGGAGAGCTAAGTTTAGGCTGTCTCCCTCTGCTCTGGGGCTGAGTTAGCTGATTCCACAATCAATTGCATTTGTAAAGCGCCTTCCACGTGGGGGAGGACTCCCCCAAGGCGCTGGACAGCCAGGGATTTGGACTTGAGCTGGAGGTGATCAAACTCCTTCAGAAAGTCCACATACACTCACTACATCATCAATCTCTTATTTTTAAACGCGAGTATTATTATCGTTAGTAAGTTACTAATGGACTCTTGACAGGGATGGTAGAAAAGGTGCCAGGTGTCATTTTGGTTCAGTCAGTAGCCTCTCAATCAAGAGGTTAAGTGTTCAAGGCTCACATCTTGAGTTTGAACTCATCGTGTTCAAGACCGACGATGTAGTGATTGGGGAGTGTTGCTTTGACAGAGATACCATCTTATGGATGAGACATGAACCTGAGTGTCTGTTTGTCTGTTCAGGTGGGTATTAAGATACCATGGCACTATTCGAAAAGAGAAGGGAGTTTCCCCCAGTGTCCTGGCCAACAATCCCGCAAGGTGATCATTCATTTAATGGCTCTTTGTGGGGGACATTGCTATGTGCACTTTTGTTGCTTTGGTCACCCATACAGATACTACACTACACTATGAAGATGTTTCAGTAACATCAAATGCAATGATAAGTTGAGCTCTCAGTAGCTGGTTAAGATCTTGTTTGGTTGTAATTTTGCCTGTTTTCCTCGTGGTACATGTCTACATGGCCCAGCACGATAGCAAGAAAATGTCTTGGCGAGATTACATTAGCCTGGCTCATTTGATAACACTTATCCCTGAGTCAGAAGGTTGTAAGTTCAAGTCTGTACTTTGAACTCACAAGCCTAGGTTATGACTCTTATGCAGTGCGGGGGTAGTGTGGCATTTTTGGAGGTGCTGTTTTTTGGATGAGATGTTAAACTGAAGTCCCATTTGACTATTTAGGTGGACGTTATACATTCCGGGTATTAATCAAAGACAGAAGTGAAGTTACTCCAGGTGCCCAGGCTGACAATCTACCAAATACAATTAATCATTGCTTCATGCCTATTTATGGGACACTGCTGTATGCAAATTACTGTCATGTATGTGCCAAGTAAAATTGCCTGCAGTGTTTACTCTACATTTTGCACTTTGAGATATCCTCCCAAAGTGGAAGGTGTAATATCAAATGTAATGATTATAATTGGGATGTCCTCCCGGCATGAAAAGTGCTCTATAAATGTGATTTTGTGTTGTTGTGTTGTATAATAGATTGTTATAAATACTTGTGTGATTATTTTAAATAAATCAGTGTAAAGTGTGAAGGTTTTTAGAAGATTTGATGAGCAACTTTCATCTGCTTATGTAAATAACAACAACAAAATTACATTTGTATGGCACCTTTCACAATGGGAAGACATCTCAATGTGCTGGATTTTCGATTTAGATAAATATATATTTAAATAAAATTTATTTTGATTTCTTTAGTGACTGAAAAACAAAAAGGATTGCTAGAAAATTATTGTTTTATTTAAAATTATAATATGAAACATTTACACTAAATCTCACTAAGAATAAAAAACATGAGCATTAGATTCCCATTCGCTTTCTCTTCTAACAAAACCGCAAAATACTATAGATGCTGGAAATCTGAAACACAAACAACAACAAATTACATTTATTGAGCGCCTTTCCCGTCGGGAGGACGTCCCAAGGCGCTGCACAGGAGGCGTGTGACCCGAGCTGAGAGGGGAGTGTTTGAGAAGGGGTGAAACACGAAGGGGAGGTCGAAAAATTCGGGGTGGAACAAAAGGCACGGTCGAAGAGGAAAGTCTTCAAACCGGCCTTGAAAGAGGAAAGGGAAGAAACGAAACGGAGGGATTGAGGGATGGCATTCCATAGGATGGGAGCGGAGAAACTGAAGGCCCGGCCTCCGATGGTGGGGCGGTTCGGGCGGGGGGCTTGGAGCAGGCCAAGTCCTGTTGAACGGAGGGTCCGGGTGGGCTTGTAGGGGGAAAGTAGATTGGTTAAATAGGGCGGGGCAAGGCCGTGTAAGGCCTTGAAGGTGAGGACGAGGATCTTGAACTCGATCCTCTGGAGGATGGGGAGCCAGTGGAGACGGGCGAGGGTGGGGGTTATATGGTCGCGGAGGCGGGTGCGGGATATTACACGGGCTGCAGAGTTTTGGATGGCCTGCAGCCTGTGAATGGAGGAACTGGGGAGGCCGACGAGGAGAGAGTTTCCGTAGTCCAGCCTCGAGGTGATGTATGCGTGCACGAGTGTTTCGGCAGCACGGGGGGTAAGATAGTTGCAGAGCCTGGCAATGTTGCGCAGGTGGAAATAAGCGGTGCCGGTCAAGGCACAGATGTGGGGGAGGAAGGAAAGTTTTTGATCGAACATGATGCCGAGGTTCCTGATTGGCTTTGTGAGGTGGAGAGTACAGCCTTGGATATTGAGGCTGGCAGCGCCTGATGTGCGGAGGTGCTGGCTTGAGCCAATCAGGAGGGCCTCGGTCTTACTCACGTTCAATTGCAAGAAGTTGTCCCTCGTCCAGGACTCGATGTCGGACAGACATGCTGTCAGAACATCGATGGTCTGGGGGTTGAGGGATGAGGCAGAAAGGTACAGCTGGGTGTCGTCCGCATACATGTGGAAATTTACCCCATGTTTGCGGATGACATCGCCCAGAGGGAGCGTGTAAAGGGTGAAAAGGAGGGGGCCTAAAACAGAGCCCTGAGGGACGCCGTGAGAAACTGTGCGGGGGTTTGAAGAAAAACCGTTGGAAGAAACAAAGTGTAAACGGTGGGTAAGATAGGAATGGAACCAGTCAAGGACTGTGCGTTGAAGGTTGAGGTGGGAGGAAAGACGTTGGAGGAGGATGGTGTGATCGACTGTGTCGAACGCGGCAGACAGGTCGAGGAGGCAGAGGGAGCCCTGGTCGCAGGCGGTTAGGATGTCATTTGTAACCTTAACCAGGGCAGTTTCTGTGCTATGAATTGTGCGGAAACCTGATTGGAGGGGTTCAAAGAGTGAATGAGTTGAAAGGAAAGAGCGGAGCTGGGAGGCAACCACTCTTTCAAGGACCTTGGATAAAAACGGGAGGTTGGAGATGGGTCGATAGCTTGATGGTTGCGACGCATCAAGGGAGGGTTTCTTCAGGATAGGGGTGATGGTGGCTGTTTTAAGGGAGGTAGGGACGGTGCCTGAGGAGAGGGAAAGGTTGATGGTGTCAGAAATTGCCCGGGACACTCATCAGGTCAGGCAGCATCTATGCAGAAAGAAAAGTGAATTGCCAGTTCTGACAAAAGGTCGTGGACCCAAAACATTGACTCACTTTCCAGCTTTTATATAATCTCTCCATTATAGAATCCTCTTACAGAAGTTCATTTTTGACAACTTGACAACTGGCATAATGCCTGTCATATTACTGTTTTATCCCCAATACATAATCCTATACTTTAATGGACCTACTCAGGTTCAGAACTAGTCTGACCGTGTTGCAATTTTCTGAATGTTGTTAGTTATAAAATTAAATTAGTTTTAGTCTTAGCTTGAAGGAAATTTCTCCCGGTATCATGCCAAGCAATCCCTCAGATAATTGATTTCATGGCTATGTGTGGGACATTGCAGTGTTAAAATTGTCTACACATATACATTACAGTAATGTTCTGGGAGGTGGTCTGAGACATTTCAATGATGTGAAAAAGTCTTATTAAATGCGAGGATTTTACTTTACATTTTTCAATTTCTACACAGATTTGAACTTGGCTCATAGATATTAGAATGGATTATTTGCATGAGCAAATTGATGCACTCAGTCAACACTCAGCATTGTTAATATTCTATGAATTCTGATGCTGAGGAACATTTCGCTGATCTCTCTTGCTCGACAACCATCTCCATCTTTGTTGAGTGCTCTAAAGCATTATCCTACATGGAGCGTGCTATCTAAATACTAGTTGTATATATATCCTGTTTTCTTTGAACCTGTCGTAGAGTGTAAGCTGTATTATCAAAAATAAGATATCTGTAATACTTGGTTAAGATTCAGCTTTTAATAAGAAAATAGGATGAGCGATGAAATCAATGAAATGACAGGCTTGCATTGGAGAATGGATCGGAAGGTTTCTTTTGAAATTCTATGGGCATTTTTCTGGGAAGTATATTTGCAACGAACCTGTCAAATGGAAAGTCGTGTGATGAATGACTTCATTTGTGAGGCTGAATTGTTTCATGTTTAATTATTTATCGTCACACAGCTGTATCTCCGTTTGCACTTACTTGCGTTGGAGCACAGAAATATTTTTAACAAGATCAGTTTGCTACAAACTCTATGGCATTTGAATTATATAGGATAATTTGTTGCTTTTTTTTCTTGAAAATATACAGAAATTTGTATGTAATAAAAACATTATTACTGTATATAAATTGCTAAAATTTGGGGATTTGGAAATATATAGATATTGCTGTCCTTTGGGCTAGTAAGAAGGTTTAAAAAGCAAATACAATTTTGTACAATACCAACTCACATAACTTTGAATTATATTTTTAAAAAGCTTTCAGAATTTTTCACTAAAAGTTTTCTATTTCTCTCGTAAATTTTCTAACAGTCTGCCTTGACTGCCTTCCTCAGTCATCTCTTCCAAATGTTCATCTTGTTCAACATTCTCCGTTGCAAGTAATTAATCTGAACTATTCATCTTCCCTGATAAGATTGTTAATCCATGTTGTCTTGCTTGATTTTTTTGATCATGTTAAATATTATTAAGGTTCACCTTATCTGTGCTCTTTTAGGATTTTGATTATTAAATTTTCACTTTTTTTTCTCATTAGGTTGACATACTGAACTTCAAATGAAACTTGAATGAGATGTCCATAGTTTTTAAGTGAAATTGCTTAGAAGTGTAGTTCAAAGTGAAATAAATTTTATGAAATATCACAAAAAAGTACAAATAAAAATGGAGAAATCTGTAAATGGATCATTGATCAGAATAATCATTGAGCTAAGTATAGCAACTATAATGTCAAAACATTTCAAAATGGTTTACAAATAATTCTTATCAAGTGTAGTGACTTTGTGGGCAAACACAGCAGCTAATTTCACAACCAATTTGTTTGGAGGAATGGTAGGTAGCCAGGAAACCAGAACCAACTTCCTTCTCTTGTTGAATAGTATCATGGAATCTATTATGGCCATCTGAATAGGACTTAGCTTAGCTTTTCATCGAAGCACTTCAGACATTGCAGCACTGTACCAGAAAATCAGCCGGGACTGTGAGCTCAAAGTCCCAACATGCAGCTTCAACCCAACTTCTAACCTAAAGTTAAGACTAGCCAAAATGATACACGGTGAACCAAGCACATGGCAGGGGTTCTTCTCATTAGGCTCCTGGTAACACTGCAAAGCAAATTCTCAATGGTCTAGATTTATGTGGCAACTGTAAAATTACATCTTGAAGTTCTGCTTGTGAGCAAGATATAAAGACGTTGATGTAATTCAAGCTAGACGCATAACATCACTGATTCTCAGACATTCATAACTATTAAACTGGTTGATGTGTAATTTAAACAAGAAAATGACTAGACAAGAAAATGACTAGACAAGAAAATGACTAAACAAGACCGGCACAGACTAGATGGGCCGAATGGCCTCCTTTTGTGCCGTAAAATTCTATGAATCTATGATAGAATTTTGGTCAAATCCTTAATTGGCATATTTATCATCTGTCATGGGCCTGTCATAATTGTGCTTATACATGGGTTACAAATTAATCTGGTAAACATAGGAGGATGTTCAATATCACTTTGAAAAACGTGATATTCCTAAAAAATATGAACAACGCTGGAACAAACAAACTTTCATAGAGGCATTGCATCGTCATAAAAGTAAGTGGTGCCTATTGGCATCATTCATGAGTAGAATCAACAATAACACTAATAAACATCCTATTAATGTCATTGCTGATTTTTGGCAAACCATTATTTATACTGGTAGCTGAGTTTATAATCCATATTTAACCCGAATTTGAGTTTTATATATGGGAGAAAGGATAACATGGTAGATAACACATTTTTCTCCTGTTTACTGTGATCTTAAATATTTTTCTTCTGCAGTAATGACAGAAGGGCAGCCAAATGGGGAGGTACAAACCTGGTACCTGAAAATATCAAAATTAGCCCTGGCCCTAGCTGTAATTGGCGCAAAGCCTCCAGGAAAGAGCAGCAGAGAGTATGCAGAGCACTTGGCCAGAAACTTGTGTCACGAGGAGATGAATTGGAAACGAAAAGCAGAGGCTTGGAAAGCTGAAGTGTTACATTTACGCCAGGAGTTGCTGCTGAGCCGAATACATTCCATGCCTGGGGTACCCAGTGGTGTTGGTAAGCATGTGAAAGCGTCTATATTCTAGGGTCCGTCGATATATCGATATATCGGTTATATCTGATATAATTTTCATGTCGATACGCCGATAGGCATTTGAAAAATATTGATGTATCGAAAAATCGATATATCGAAAAAAAATCGGAATGCATACGCACTGAACTACAAGACCCAGAATGCTCATCTCTATACACAATGCACAGACCGAGGTGCAAGCCGCCATATTGCATTCATAGTCCTCGAATACAATATAGACATATGCAAGGGGTGAGGGGGGAGAGATGCGGGGGGAGAGAGACGAGGGGGGGGAAAGACGGGGGGGAGGGGAGACACGGGGGAGGGGGGGGAGAGATGGCGGTGGGGGGAGAGAGACGGGGTGGGGAGAGAGACGGGGGCGGGGGGAGAGACGGCGGGGGGTAGGGGGAGAGACGGCGGGGTGGAGAGAGACGGCGGGGGAGGGGGGAGAGACGGCAGGGTGGGGGGAGAGACGGCGGGGGTAGGGGGAGAGACGGCGGGGTGGGGAGAGATGGCGGGGGAGGGGGGAGAGACGGCAGGGTGGGGGGAGAGACAGCGGGGGGGGGGAGAGACGGGGGGGGGAAGAGAGACGGGGGGGGGGAACGGGGAGGAGGGGGGAGAGACGGGGTGGGGGGGAGGTGGGGGGGATGTGATAATATACAGACAGATAGATAGAAGAGAGAGAGAGGAGAGAGAGACAGAGAGAGAGACAGAGAGAGAGAGACAGAGAGAGAGACAGAGAGAGAGACACAGACAGACAGACATGGATGGGTGGGTGGGTGGGTGGGTGGGTGGGTGGGGAGAGGGATGTGAGAGAGGAGAGAGACACAGAGACACAGACAGAAAAACACAGATGGAGAGAGTGAGTGTGAGAGTCATAGAGAGAGAGATATTTTTACCTCCTGAGGACATAGGCCCCGAATGCGCGCGTGCACCTCCGAATGCGCGCGTACCTCGCAACGCGCGCATGTGCAGTACGAAAAACCCGAAAATATCGATATATCGGTATATCTCGATATGAGCCCATCGATATATCAAAATCGGAAAATTTCCATATCGACGGACCCTACTATATTCTAATACCGGTACTTAATTATTCATTTTCTTTCATTGGATTGATGCTTGTCAGGCTAGTCTCAATTTCAGTGTGAATTTGTACTCTAGTACTGCAATAAGAATAGATGCTGTGATTTTAGGCTATTTTAAACTTTGTGCACATTTTCTTTGCAGCTTTTCTAAAGTGCCCTTTAAATATATGCAAAATGATAGCAGTGCTTGAATCTCGAGTCGTCTCACGTATGGTGCTAACAGAGAAAGTTATATAAGCTGTAAACCATTCAGAAAAGTAGAAATGTCACATGCCACACATGAGTTATAATGTACAGTGAAAGTCAATGACTTTGTAGTTCAGTCGACCTAGTATATATTTTGATCTGTGCCATCTTTTTAACTGAAAGATTAGTATGCTGCTGTAAAGTGTCTGAAATGGAGTTCTTTCAGTTTGTGTACTCATTCTGTTACACATACATCGGTTTATAGATTGTGTGTGCTTGCATGGGTGCACGGGGTATACAGGGAAGGGCTGTCTGTATATATCTTGCCATTGTCTGCGTAATGCCTCGCCATTGCCTCTTTGAACCCCTCCAATCTGGCTTCTATGCTGCCCATAGTGCGGAAACAGCCCCATCAAACTCTCTTAACGACATACTAAACATCTGCGATCAGGGCTCTCTCTGCCTTCTCGTCCTCCTTGATCTCTCTGCTGCCTTCGACTCTGTGAACCACTCCTTCCTCCTACACCCCCTCTCCCGACAGCTCAATAATAATAATAATAATCCTTGCATTTTGATACAGCGCATTTCACATCTTCTAGACGTCTCAGAGCGTTTCACAGAATATACTGTAAAGTGCATGCTCGCCTAATGATCAATTTTCATGGACTTGCCTTGCCTGGTTTGATTTTTACCTCTCCCACCGTCTCCGCTAACAGCTTCTCCTCCAGCCCCCACACTGTCATCTGTAGCGTCCTCCACGGCTCTGGCATTGGACCTCTTCTTTTCAGCATCTACATGCTCCCCCTTGGTGACATCATCCGTAGACATGGGGTCAACATCCATACATATGCAGATGACACCCAACTCTAATCTTTCCACCCTCGATTTCAGGACCACTGCTGTCCTGACAGGCTGCATGTCAGACATCAGGTCCTGGATGAGAGCTAACTTTCTACAGTTGAATGGCAGCAAGACAAGGCTCTCCTGATTGGTTCACACCAGAGCCTCTGCACCTTAGGCACTGGCAGCATCATCCTCCATGGTTGCACATTCCACCTCACCAAGCCAGTCAGGAATCTAGGTGCCTTGTTTGATCCTCAACTGTCTTTTCTCCCCCACAACCGTGCCATGACCCGCTTTGCCTTCCCTCCTCACCTCCGCAATATTGCCCGACTCCACCACTACCTCACCTCTCAGGCAGCTGAAACTCTTATTTTTGCCTTCATCACCTCCAGGCTTGACTATGCTGATGCCCTGCTTGTTGGCTTTCTCAACACCTCCCTCCATAGGCTGCAGATCCTCCCAAACTCTAAAGCCTGTGTCCTCTTCCGCACCAAGTTCCGCAACGTTATCACCCCCATTCTCGCCCAACTCCATTGGCTCCCCATCATTCAGAGGATTCAATTCAAGATTCTGGTCCTCACCTTTAAAGCCCTCCATGGCCTTGCCCCAGTCTACCTCTGTGACCTCCTAACCCCCTACCAATTTGTCCGTCCCCTCTGCTTAATGTGCTACGGCCTGCTTCATGTCCCCTGATGCACGAGCCCCACCATCGGTGAGCGAGCCTTAAGCCACTGTGCCCCAACCTTTGGAATTCCATCCCACATCCCTCCACCTCGGCCCTCCCTAGCCTACTTTAAGTCCCGCCTCTTCTATTGTGCCATTGGTCACCCCACTTCCCCTCCTTTCCCTCCACCCGACCCCAGCTTGGGTCTGAAACACTGACTGTCTAGTGCCTTGGGACATCCAACGTGAAAGGCACTTTACAAATGTAATATTCTTGTTATTGTCTGTGTACAGATAGGTGTAAATAGAATATCCTGGTACTGTAGGAGATGGAAGGGAGGACTGTTACTGTGGAGATGACTAGTAAATGTGGGGGTGGTGGTGGGAGAGAGAACAGGCACTGTGCGGGAAATGTCATGGGCCAAATAGCCTCATCTGTATAATTCTATGAGTAACACAAGTGAGTTGCGTAGATCAAGCTTATGTGGAATACATTCTATATTAATGGGTTTCTATTAAGCATCATGTTCTATTAACTCACAAGTGTTTGTATAAAATACTGTAGTGGTAGAATACTTACATTTTATTCAATCCCAATTTAATTTCTGTTTTTGTAAGTGCAGACGGCACTTGGGTAACTTTCATATACAGTATTAACATAAAATGGGTTCACTCTTTGAAATCTAATCAGCGGATTAAAAATGTTATTTATGTCCAGTTGCATTTAATTTACAGCTTTACCAACATTTTGAATACCACATTCAGTGTCCATTAAGTGGATCTAAATACCCAATTATTGCAACAACAATCTGAATTTATATAACGGCCTTAATGCCCAGGGTGGTAGGGGATTGCAATTTGGAGACCACAATAGAACAATTTCATTGATAAGGGGCAGCTGGGTACCACCTCCAAAAAACACTTCCTGTGATTGTATGGCTAATAACACCAGTTGCACTTTGAGGGTAGTCTGCATCCATTTAAATTGAAGTGTTTGCTGTATTATGTTTCAGGAGATGAATCGGCTTCCAGTTTGGAAATTCCGTGTCAAGACAAACATTCAAGACACTCCATGAATGATTTTCTTCACCTAGAAGATTCCGGTTGTGATCTAACTAATGGACAAGGATCTGCTGATATTCAAGACCTCTTAGTTAATCATGGTCTGGGACAACTTAATGCTCATCAGTTAACGGGTAAAGAGGCTGTGGTATCACCTGATGCCACATTGATATCTGCTGGATCAAACCCTGCCAAAAAGGAAGAATTACAAGAGAGGGAGAAAATGCTCCGTCTTCACACACAGTTTCTACAGAGTTTAATAAGAATTAAAAGGCGTATAGCCGATAGAACTCTGATAGCAACATCATTGCTTCCAGACAGTGATTGTTCAGTAGTGACAGATTCTGTCTCACAGGTTGCTGAGAGTTTGCTTGCTTTTTGCCAGAAGCCTAGATATCCACTGTCAACTTCTTTGCTGATGGAAGTAACACAGACTTTGGTCTGTCTATTGGAAGATGCTACATTGCCAAAGATGGTACTTGTTCATTGTATGAAGAGGGTGGAGGAGCTCATGAAGGGGTTCATAAAAGTCCTTTTGGTCAACTCAGAGGTAAATAGGGTAAGTAAACTTTAATTAGGTAAGTTCTTCTTTATGAAGATTTGGACTTTCAAGTACATTAAACGTTGTTCCATGTTATAAATATACTTAAGGACATCTGTCCAATGGAGCTAGTTGTTATAAGGAGGATCTTAACCCGAATAGGAAAACAGTAAACATCACGTAAGTTGTATCAGTTGTGGCCACACATTTAACATTACTCATGCAAAGTATGAGTTATGTCAAAGTTGCATGCTATTGTTGGGCAGATGTACGATGTAGGTGATTATACGATTTATACAGATTGAGTTTTACTGTAATAGTGACAAAGCAGAATTAAAAATTTGTCCTATAGTATCTTGCATTTTAGTTAAAATGACATTTAAATTAAAAGCCAGAGCAACAAGTTGGTTTCAGAATCAAATAATCTAATTTTAGATGACAGATCCTTAAGGCTTATGGCGAACCAAAATACACCAGAATCCTTTCCAATCAGGGTGCTAGTACCTTTATTTAAGTTGTATAAAGTTACTTCCAATTTATTTAGTCCATTTGTGCATACAGTAAAAGCTTGGTTATCTGGCACCCTCGGGACCTGACCGATGCCGTTTAATCAAATATGCCGGATATTCGAGCGGCAAGTTGCCGAAAATCCTACACAAATAAATTACTTATTTTAAAACATACCATATTAATAATAGACTAAATAATAACAGAATATTGTATGAATACTTACCAATAATGCATTCCAGCACACTCGGTAAAATGATGGTAAAATAACAATTCCAGCGTTCGTTAAGTTTAATAAGTGCACATGTGCAAGCATGCACAAAGTGAGCATACTCGCGAGTGTCCCGGATGGCTCCTTCATGAAATCCGTTTGCTGGAATGGTGAATTGTATTGGGAGTTGGTTGAGCGTTTTGGTTGATTGCTGCATAAACAAGCTTTTACTATATTAATGTTCTGAAACCCGAAATGTCATATAGTCCTCGCCTATAAGGCCATTTTACCTTAAAATTTAAGATTGCAAAATCTGATGCAATTCTTAAATTCACTATTAATTTGGAAACTGATTGTTTCTAACAACTCTGCAAAATCATTTTTTTCAAATTATAAATTAATTTTAAAATGATTTCCACTGTTCTAAGTAATTTAAATTTCAAGACAAAATAGTCTTTCAGGCCAAGCCAGAGTGGATTTGGAGGTCTCTGGTCCAATGGAACAATTTGGGGCTAGAACTTACAATGAGGAACAGTGAGAAGCATTACATCTCTACTATTTATTCATGCTATTATACTTTAATTATAATGTTACAGTATGTTGCCTTTAAATTATAGGAAATATTTAAACACTGCAATGTGTGCTGCTACCCTTAGTTTAAGGTGACCTGGCCTGCATATATAACAACAGCAACTATGTATGGCCTCCGTCTTGTCGACATTCGGCTGCAAGAAATTTGCGCTCATCCAGCCCCTGATGTCTGAAAGGCAGGCTGACAGAACATCAGGGGACTGGGGGGTCGCAAAATGAAGTGGAGAAATAGAGGTGCGTGTCATCCTCATACATGTGGAAGTGTGCTCCATGTCTGCGGATGGCATCCCCAAGAGGGAGCGTATAAATGAGGAAAAGGAGGGGGCCAAGGATGGATCCCTGGGGTACCCCACAGGTAGCTGGGTAAGAGCGGGAGGAAAAACCGTTTGTGGAGATGTAAAGCTGGCAGTTTGTGAGGTAGGACTCGAACCAGGCGAGTGCGGTCCCACTGAGGTGGATGACGGAGGACAGGCTGTGGAGGAGGATGGTGTGGTCGACTGTGTCGAACGCAGCGGACGGGTCCATGAGGATTAGGAGGCAGAGGGAGCCCTGGTCGCAGATAAAGAGGACGTCATTTGTGACTTTCACAAGCGCAGTCTCTGTACTGTGGGCAGGGCGGAAACCGGACTGGAGGGGTTCGAAGAGGGAGTGGGAGGAGAGGTGGGTGCGGAATTGGTTGAGGGATCTACGGAGGGTTTTTTAAAGAGTGGGGTGATGACAGCAGTTTTGAGGGGGGCAGGGACTAATCTGGTGGAGAGGGACTGGTTGATGATATCAGCCAGCAGTGGGCAGAGGAGGGGGAGCTGGGTGAGCAGTAGGTTAGTGAGGATGGGATTGAGGCAGCAGGTTGTTGGCCTCATAGAGGTGAGAGTGCGTGAGAAGGAGGAAGGAGAGACGGGGGAGGAGTGTAGGAAGGGGGTTGAGGTAGGAGCTGAAGATGGGGGGTGTGAGGGGGATGGGGTGGTGTTGATAGTGGGTGACGAGAGGCTGGAGGTTGATGCTGCCTGGCGGATATTGTAGATCTTGGAAGAAAAGAAGTCCATGACCTCCTCGCACTTTGCATTTGCAGTGAAGATTGAGGAGGTCCAAGGGGTTGCGTGGAGGAGGTAGTGGGTGAGGGAAAAGAGGACTTTAGGGTTGTTGTTTGCCACCAGGATTATGTTGGAATAGTAAGCCGTTTGTGCGTGACACAAGGAACGGCGGTAGCTGTGGAGATGCTCGAGCCACAGTTCGTGGTGAACCGTGAGGCCGGTTTTCTGCCACCTGCGCTCAAGATCTTATAACCATTCCAGCAATTCATTTTTATTCACAGTCTAGAGAGACCATAGACTGGAAAGCTGCAATTTTTTTTCAATTTAACTTTAAAATCTGGCAAGGTAGGTTAGCTTAAAATTTACACACTGAAGTGAAACTAACTTATTCATTCATTATACTCCACATGCCCCAGATCAAAGTGACAGATTAATATTTACAGTTAACCCTCGTCGAACGCGACTTTATCGATTGCGAATTCAAGTATACGCGACGAAAAAAAAAGCGTCACTTTTTACAAATTTGCTTTCCTCCTTATTGAAACTGCTGAAACAAAGTGCTGGGTACACTTCCACTGTGGCTGACTGGCCTCCAATATCTTGCAATATGGCCATATTTAATTTGTGATTAAAGACACTACAGACGAGACCAATCCTGTCCTCATTTTACATTTGCGCATATCAATTTCCAGTGGGACATTAACTGTCTGCTACACTCAGGGAACCTATTGCGGGTGTGGAAAAAGCCTTGCAATTGATTGAAGATATCCAGGTAATTTACAATAAGATAACAGACGTTTCAGTGACATTTTAAGTTGCAAATGACAGGTAAATGTTAACTATAATAGAGTCCATTGTGTTTTTTTTAACACAAAGGAATTGTTCAGCTTACATATGTGTGCAATATAAGTGATGTGGGAGTGCAGTGTGAGTGCAGAATTCTGGATGACAGAAAAGTGGAGCAGAATTATTTTTCGGCACCTCATTATCAGATCATCAAGGGAGAGAAGTTCCCAATATAGAAAGGAAGCTAATAAACATGAAAGTAACCAGACTATGGGCTTTGAGTTATACAATTAAAATGAACTCCTATAAAGGGCAAATTAATGTACTACAGTACAAATTGTGCATGGGCAAAAGCATCATAGATTTGCCCCCGCTGCCGCCACACTCTGGGACTCCATCCCACAGTCTGTTCGCCTTGCTTCCTCCCTTGCCTCCTTCAAAGCTTTTCTCAAGACCCTCCTCTTTGATCGTGCCTTCTGCCCTTACAACTATCTATCTATCTATCTATCTATCTATCTACCTACCTACCTACCTACCTACCTACCTACCTACCTACCTCCCTCCCTCCCTCCCTCCCTCCCTCCCTCCCTCCCTCCCTCCCTCCCTCCCTCCCTCCCTCCCTCCCTCCCTCCCTCCCTCCCTCCCTCCCTCCCTCCCTCCCTCCCTCCCTCCCTCCCTCCCTCCCTCCCTCCCTCCCTCCCTCCCTCCCTCCCTCCCTCCCACCATGCCCCTCCCCCTTGCTCGGGCCCCGATCTGACTATTCAGTGCCTTGGGATGTTCTCCCGACATGAAAGGCGCTCTGTAATTGTACAGTAATTGTGTTATTGCTGTTGTAGATTTGTTGGCTTTCTCTGCTATATCGCCTCTCTTTGCATTCATATTACTTCAAATGCTGCTGAAATACTTGCTCGTGTTTTCACCACCTACCACCTGGAATTTTCCACTGCACTCCTCACTGGTCTCCTCAGCTCCACTAATAATAAGATTCAAATGATTCAATTCTCTGCTGCCCTTGGCCTCACCAGTACCAAGCTCTGCACTCCCATCACCTCAGTTCTTACCAGTCTCTACAGGCTTCTTGTTTCAGGTCAGGTTAATTTCAGGATCTTCACTCTCTTTCAAATTTCTTCACGCTACAACACCTCCACCCCTATCTCTAATCTGTTACTCCTCACTCTACCAGCCGCCTTCGCTTGGATGAAGTTGCCTGATTGCTGCATTTCCTTCGTTCTCCCCACTCCATTATTGCTGACTATGCTTTCTGACACTTTAGCACTGGCAGTATTAGCATCCACGGATGCACATTCCACCTCACCGAGTCAGTTAAGAACCTAGGTGTCTTGTACGATCCTCAACTGTCCTTTCTTCCCCACATCCCTGCCATGATCCTCTCTGCCGTTCCCCCACCACCACAATATTGCCCAACTCTGCCACTGCCTTACCCACCAAGTCACTGAAACCCTCATATGTGCCTTCATTGCATATAGGCTTGAGTATACCAAGTCCCTGCTTGTCGGCCTTCTCAACTCTTCCCTCAACAAGCTGTAGATCATCCACAGTTCTGCAGCTTGTGTCCCTTCCCGCACCATGACTGAAGGCATGGTCAAAGTGGAAGGTCTCGACATGGGACTTGAAGGAGGTAAAGGTGGAGGAGTTCTACTGGGTGGGGGCAGAAAGGGTGAAGACCCGACCACCAATGGTGGAGTAGGCAGAGTAGGGGACCTGGAGTGAGTGCTTGCTGAGTGGAGGGAACAGATAGTTGGTAAAGTTTTGTAGGTTACACAAGTAGCTGAAGAGAAAGATGTTGGAGCGCTTTAAAAGTGAGAATGGGAATCTTGATCCTCTGGGGGATGGGGAGCCAGTGAAGCCGGGTGAGGATGGAGGTAATTGGTTCACGGAGCTTAGTGTGGGAGAAGTCATGAGCTGCAGTATTCCCTCTCGTGGAGGGAAGACTTTTCTTCAGGTACACCCTGCTTTCCTGCTTGGTATTAAGTAGGGTCCGGCGATATATCGATATATCAGTTATATCCAATATAATTTTCATATCGATATGCTGATATCGGAATTTAAAATATATCGATATATCAAAAAATTCGATATGTTTAAAAATAAAAAATCTATATCGGTATATCGTGTCCAGCGATATATCGGTATAATGTGGACTTTTTCAACTTACCTTGTCGATATCCGAATGCGTGCGCACACCGGAATGCGTGCGCACACCGGAATGCGCGCGCATGCGCAGGACAAAAACCCCCCGCAATATCGATATATTGATATGGGCAAACCGATATATTGATATCGGAAAATTTCTATATCGACGGACCCTAGTGTTAAGGCACTCCGCTGATAAGTGGTCCATGATGCTACCCCTGTGAAGAGCACTTTATAAATGCACGTTTTGTTTAAAGTTGACAGATGCCCACAGATCATTTTTTAATGTCATTTTAAAAACTACTAATGTCTTGGGTAATTATATTATAGGACGTATTCATTTTACATATTGTAGATACATACTTCAGAATGGCATTGCTAATGTGAATTAAATACAGGCCTAATTGTGTTCTTAGCTTGGTGCCACTTAATGTTTCAGTTCATAAAATTGTAAATATTATACAGCTTGTGTCATCTCCTGCACCAGGCTCCGGAAACCTATCAACCTCCTTCTTGCCCAGCTTCATTGGCTCCCCATTCCTCAGAGAATCGATCACAGAACCCTTGTCCTTTCAAGGCCTTCCACAGGCTTGCCCCACCTCTCCGATCTCATAACCCTAAATCAGGCTGTCTGCGAATACCAGCCTGCTTCATGTCCCCAGCACTTCCTGCCCACCATTGTCGGTCAAGCATTCAGCATCTTTGCCCCCACACCTGGAACTTGACCCTGCAATCCCTCTGCCTCACTCCCTCTCTTTGCTCCTTCAAATCCCATCTGAGGATACGTAGCCTGCTTCTCTGATGGTAGAGAATTTCTCTTCTTCTGAAAGGGAACAAATTAAACTGTTGAATCCCAACCTGTGCATGAAGGATATTCTGAAAAATTATAATGAGGTTATGAATTTGTAAGAATCAGTTTACATGTCTCTCGTCACTTGACAAGACCTTTTATTTCAATCCCCATATAAGAGCATTACAGAGAGGACAGAAGAAGAAAGTCGTGTTGGACCTATCAAGTCTGCCGCTTTCCTTAGGCCATTCAAAGATTATCCTATAAAAGTCCTCACAGTGCAGCTAGACAAAAATACAATAGTTTCTAAACTGCATTTTTTTCTATTTACTTTTTAATATTGCATTTGCCATACAAAATGCAACATGCAACAAAAGACGTCAGAAATAGATTCATTGAAGAATTGGTAGGAATCTAATCTGAAAAATCTGAGATACTGTTATGAAATAAATGTCAAATGCAGAGCTGCCAACCAGCATGTTTTTGCCGTATTTAGTACGATAAATTGAAGTAAATACGGCAGTACGATTTTTCTTGTTAAAATACGTTTTTTGGAAAATCCAAATTTTGGAAATTCCATGCTCTGCCTGTCTGTCTCTCCTTCTCTCTGTCTCAGTCACCCTCTGTGTGTCTCTCACTGTGTGTGTCTCTGTCTCTCTCTCCGTGTTTCTTTCCCTCTCTGTCTGTCTCGATTGCGCTCTCTTTCTCTCTCTCTGTCTCTCTCGGTATCTCTCTCTTTCTGTGACTCTCTCTCTCTCTGGCTGTCACAATCTGTCACAATTGAGTCTCTGGCTGTCACAATCTCACTCAGTCTCTCTCTCTCTCTCTCTCTCTCTCTCTGTCTCAGTCTCTTTCTCTTTAACTCTCTCTCCCTGCCTTTAATAGCAGTGCTACCTATCTTATGCCATCGCTGATACACTGTAAATGTCAGCGCTAGGCACAAGGCGTTACTGGGAACAATTTTTTTCATATACAGAAACACAGTAGGGACTCCCTCTTAATGCTATTTTTGCCACACAGGGGGTTTTGAAGTCCCATTTTACTTGGCATCTTTTCGCGCTGTAATTTTTTCGTTAAGTACCGGTAGGTTCTGGGGAAAATACTTTTTTTTACTACAAAATACTGTTTTTAGCTTTCAGGAGTACTTTTTTTTGTTTTAATAAAAAGGTTGGCAGCTATGCAAATGTGTTGTGAAAGAATACTAATACAGTATATGATTATATCAACAACATATTGTATTTATATACTGCTTCTCACATCAGGAGGACATCCCAACGAGCTGTACAGTGAAAGCTGGGGTTGAAATTAAGAGTGGGAAGATGACTGAAGGCATATGTACATAATTCCAAATGTGTAAAACAACTAAGTGCATACATTTGCCCACAAAGTGATCAATTCACTTTAGAGTATATTCTGTAAAGTGCTTTGAGACGTCTAGAGGACGTGAAAAGCGCTATATCAAATGCAAGGATTATTATTACTGGAGCAAAGAATTACAGAGAATTTAGCATAAACAGTTGTATGTTTCATTTTAGATATGATTCCTTGTTTGATTTTGTTTCCCAGAATATTTACCGACAGACTCTATATAATACAAATAATTATAAATGATAGATTGTAAATAACTAGTTTCTAATATGAGCATAAATTGGCATTACTTAAACTCCTTTGTTAAATCTTAGTAGAGATTGCAATAAAATGTTCAAAATAGGCTAAAGCAAAAGAAAATTATATATTCAGCTCCTGTACACTTGCTGAGTACTTCTGAAAAAGCAATTTTTATTTTGTCATTATCTGATTGCATTTGAACTTGTGACACACTCAATGGTAGGTCAAAGTGAGTGACTGACAGTTTGTCAGCTGAAACTGACAGTTTATAGGGAAGCAACCAATCTATTTCAACATAGTGGTTTATTGTCTGATTTATAATTTAAACGGGCATTTATTTGGAAGATCTGCACACAGTCTTAGAATGGTAAAGCTGCTTTAAATATATATTATATGTAGAAGAACAAATCAGCAATTTCACTCTTTAGGTAAGCTATTGTTTTATATCGTAATGCAAAAACATCAAAATGTATTTTAAAGATGGGGAAAAGGGCACTTAATGATTTTTTAAAAGAATTATCAGTGAAGATATTGTTATTCATTAAGAATTATTTTAACTGCTAATAATTTTCCCAAGAGTAAAAATCCTTCATGTATATTTCAGTAAAATTAATTTTCATTGAATATGGTTTTAATCACTATTTAAAGTTCAAATGATTCATTAAATGAGGTTACCTATAGGTACAAGTGCTTATTACAGTAACAGCTTGGTTATCTGGCAACCAACCAACCAACCAGAACGCTCAACCAACCGGTATCTCCCAATACAAGTAAAATTTGAGTATACGTGGTTTTCCCCGTGTGTATGCACATTTATTAAACTTACCAAGCGCGATTTTACAGAGTGCGCTGTAATCCAAGAACATAACCCCCGTGTTCAGCAAGGGTTGACTGTACTATTTATGTATGCTTTATTGGTAAGTATCCATGCAATATTCTGTTATTAGAGAGGTGGGGTAGAAGAGGGGAGGGGGGGGGAGGTGAGTTGATTAATTTAGATGGAAAATGAGAGTAGTGGAGGGGGGCGTTGGGTTTGGAGCCATTGAGATGCCAGACTGACTGAGTGCGAGTGTACCCCTTCGAGAGAAACAAAACTCTTCCATCCGCCATTATAGAAGTTTGCTTTGTGATTGTGTGCTGTGTTTATAGACTGTAATCAATATTCTGTTATTATTTAGTCTATTATTATTATGGTATGTTTTAAAATAAGTAATTTTTTGTGTAGGATTTTCGACAATTTGCCGCTCGAATATCCGGCATATTAGATTAAACGGCACGGGTCAGGTCCCGAGGGTGCCGGATAACAAAGCTTTTACTGTACATAGAAATTATAATAATGATGCATTTTTGTGAAGGAGGGAAATCTGTATACCCCAACAAAGCTGGCAAAAGGGGATTATATGTGAAAGTAATACAGTATTGGTGCAATTGGTGATCCATAGAAGTAATTTCTTAAAATGGGGTAACCTAATTATCCACATTCAATATGAATAATGTATTATTTGGTATTTGGCGTTCTGCAGATGATATGTTAACTCATGGCTGTCTGACAGTTCCGATGGATATTAAATATCCTAAGATTTTTGCAGGTGTCCTGCCAATAATCCCTAAAATAAAAAAAAGAGTCATTTATTTCATGGCTGTTTGTGGTCCATTGCTGTGTGGCAATTCAGAATTGTAAGAAGGAAATTACAGTAAAAGCCTGTTTATCCCTGACCCGATCAACCCTAACTCCCGTATAACTGGCACCTCACAAAAAAGGAATAACTGGATCTTATCTGGCACAATAGCGGTGGCACATTTAATGAGTCGATTGTCGCACAAGAGTACAGTACGATTAGTTCTGAATGCTGCCGGTAGTGGCACTTCCTGTTTTTCTCCATTAATGGGCACTGTTTTTCCTCTCTTTTTCTTTCTGTCTTTCCCTCTCCTTCTTTCCTCTCTATCTCTCCCTCTCTCTTTCGATCGCTTCCCCTTTCTTTCTTTCCCTCTCGCTCTGATGGATGCTACGTATTGCATGTGTAGCCTGATTGTATCGTGGGTTTATACAGTTTTGGTGGGGGTGGGGTGGAAGAAGGAGAAAGAGACGGGAGAGAGGGAAGGGGGTGCAGAAAGAGAAGGAAAGAGTTGTGGGGGAGAAAGAGAGAGGAGGGGGAGAGAGAGGTGGGGTAGAAGAGAGGAGAGGGGGTGGGGGGTGAGTTGATTAATTTAGATGGAAAATTAGAGTAGTGGAGGGGGCGTTGGGTTTGGAGCCATTGAGATGCCAGACTGACTGAGTGTGAGTGTACCCCTTCGAGATAAAAAAAACTCTTCCATCCGCCATTATAGAAGTTTGCTTTGTGATTGTGTGCTGTGTTTATAGACTGTAATCAATATTTATTGCTTTATTGGTAAGTATCCATACAATATTCTGTTATTATTTAGTCTATTATTAATATGGTATGTTTTAAAAAAAATTAAAACATTTATTTTAAAAAAATTATTATTTTTGTGTTGGGTTTTCGGCAGCTAGTTGCCCAAATATCGGCACGCGGTTTAATTGGCATTGGCCAGGTTCCGAGGGTGCCGGATAAACGGGCTTTTACTGTAGTTGAAAGAATTTGATTGTCTCATCAGATATAATCTTGCCTAGTGAATGGTGACTTTTGGGAAGATCCTCACCTTTCTCGAGTACTTGAATTGCAGCTTGTACTGATTGATCTTGTTTTTGTAAACAAAGTATGTCCAGTTTGGGTGATTTTATAGCTGAAACAGGCGTGTTCTCATTCCCCCCGAGGGCGGTAAATGACCATCGAGCATCATGTTGTGCAAGTGCGTCAACTTCATAATTTTTAGTGAAACAAAAACCTGGAATGCACTTTACAAACCAAGGGAAATTGGAATAGGGCTGAGGATAAATAACAGATATATCAGAACAACGAGGCATGAATGAGAAAAGTGCCATTGGTGGAGGTGAACTCAATTGTCATCCAAAAGGGGAGATGTTCAGTTAACCTATTACAAATCTTAGAGGAGATTCAAGAGGCCTGGATGAAGAACAATAGAGAATGAGTGCAGCTGCTTATTCTGGATGCAGAGAGTAAAGTGGGGTACAGGAACAGAAAATAGAAAGGGGATCCGAGTGGGGGAGAGGGCATACAAACCAAATCAAACTCCTGTAGCTCAGTAGTTAGAGCACTCGCCTTACAAGCGTGAGACTTGCGTTCGAAACAAGGCTGGGTGAAACCTTGGCAAGTTTCCTTACTTCACATGCCTAGCAATAATCCCTCAAAAAAAAATTGGTCATTTGAATCCACGACTTTTTCTGGGACACAGCTGTGTGCAATTGGCTGCCGTATTTAGCCTACAAATATACAGTCAATTCACTTTACAGAATATTCTGTGAAGCGCTTTGAGACGTCTAGAAAACATGAAAAGTGCTATATCAAATGCAAGGATTACTATTCTTATTAAATCTTGTATATGGCTTTCTGTTGATGTAAAAGCTGGAACCGTTGATGAAAAACTGGGCAAAATCTAAGAGGTTAGGTCAAGCTATGTGTGGGGGAAGAGAGGGAGGGAAGGATGAGGACATTCATTGAGGTTTTCATGAATTAGGACTCAGCACAAAGCTCTGTCAACTGTTCTTAGAGGACATTCTAATCACTCTTTACATGCTCTGGCAAAAGTAGGTTAGAGGAGGAGTTCATAGAATGCATTAGAAATAGATTTCTAGATCAGTATGCTGAGGAACCAACCAGGGGACAGGCGATCCTAGACCTTGTTTTGTAACGAAACAGGGCTATTCAGCAATATAGATATTAAGGCTCCCCTAGGGCAGAGTAACCATAACATGATGGCATTAAGTTAGACAGTGATGTAGTTAAGTCCAAAAGAAGGGTCGTCAATTTAAATAAAGCCAACTTTGCAGGTACGAGGGAGGAATTAGCTAAAATAGACTGGGGAATTAGATTAAAGGATATGACAGTAGACCAACAGTGGCAAACGTATAAAGATATAGTACATAATTCCCAGCAGACACACATTCCCCTGAGGAATAAAAGTATCACGGGGAAAGTAACAATAATAATAATCCTTGCATTTTATATAGTGCTTTTCATGTCTTCTAGACATCTCAAAGTGCTTCACAGAATATACTGTAAATTGAACTATTTATATATATATATAAATAGTATATATATATATATATATGTGGGTGAAATGTGGCAGGCAGTTGCGCACAGCTGTGTCCCACAAACAATCATGTATTGAAAATGATCAATTTATTATTGTTTTTTTTGAGCAATTATTATCCTTACAGGCAAGTGCAGTAAGGAAACTTGCCCAAGGTCTCCTCCTGCCTAGAATTTCATCTTAAATTCCTGTGTTCTTATGGCTTCTGAAATATTCTATGAACTTGCTGTACTTACCTTGAAAATTGTCTTCTAAACTATAGGGCTGCTTTTATATTTTCTGCCTTATCCTAGTAGGATGTTTTAAACTACTCCAGTTAATTCCCTTTATGGCATGAAGCTCGTTTATAATTCTGAGAGAAAGTGATTATCTACCAGACGTGGATTTCAGGAGTTGGGGGAATAATACTACAATCACATGGCAATATGGTTTAAATTAAATTTTAGGCTGTTCAATGAATCTCCACAGCAGTGTTTTAGCTGTGAGCAGATTTGAAAAGATTGGGTTCTGACTTGCTGTATATCTGAATGGGATTTTTAAATCTTAAATAAGGCAGATGGGAAAAGCCAGCATTGGAAGTAGTTCAACCATGGCTAACCAGAGCAGTTAGGGAAAGTATAACATTAAAATAAGAGGCCCATCGCACTGCCAAAAAGAGCAGTAAATCTGAGGATTGGGAGGGCTTCAGGGACCAGCAAAGAAAAACTAAGAAACTGATTAAGAGGGAGAAAATGGATTATGAGGGTAAACTAGCTAGGAACATAAAGACAGATTGCAAGAGCTTTTACAAATACATTAAGAGAAATAGACCAGCAAAAGTAAATGTCGGTCCATTACAGGCAGAGACAGGAGGAATTATAATGGGGGATAAAGATGTGGAAGAGTCACCAAATAAATACTTTGCTTCTGTCTTCACGTGAGCAGATACTGAAATCTTACAAAAAATAGAGGTAAACCTAATGTTATTGAGTAACTTGGGGAAATTAACATCAGCAAAGAATTAGTACGAGGGAAACTGTCGGGATTGAAAAATGCCAAATCCCCTGGATCTGATGGTCTGCGTCCTAGGGTTTTAAAAGAGGTGGCTGATGAGATAGTATAGGATCTCTTTGAATTGTGCTTGGTCTTCTATCCTTTCCCTGGTATTACAAACATCCTCTGGGGTGCCAAATTGTTGACTCAAATTGTCAATATACAGTAGAAGCCCATTTATCCGTGATTCGATGAACTGGCACTTCCATATAACCGGCATGCCAAAAAAAAAGTCCCCATTCAATAAACCAGAACTTATCTGGAACAATAGCGGTGGAGCATTTGTAAATGCATAAATAATAACAGATAATAACAGAATATTGTATTGGTACTTATTGTTAAAACTCTCTTGCGCTTCTCACCTTTACTGGTAAATACTGCGTTTGAAGCCATGATGCTGCGGTTGAGGTTTGTAGTCCAGCGATTCTTTTTAAAATGGAACACGCTAAGCGGGTGAAAAAAACTGAGCGCGACTTTAAAGCCATACTTGCGGCAAGCCGATAACCCACATTGTCACGCAGGTACAGTATTTCGGTTTGCTGCTAGTAGAGTCTAGGGTTATCGGTTTGCCGCTAGTAGAGTCTAGGGTTATCGGTTTGCCGCTAGTAGAGTCTATGGTTATCGGCTTGCCGCTGGTAAGGCTTTAAAGTCGCGCTGCCGTTTTTTTCACACGCTTGGCATCCTCCATTTTAAAAAGAATCACTGGACTATAAACCTTAACCAGTAAAGGTGAGAAGCGCAAGAGAGTAGTTTCCACAATAAGCACCAATACAATATTCTGTTATCTGTTATTTAGTCTGGTGTGTACGGTGTGTGTTAAAAGAACTTAAATTTTTTTGTGGTGGGTTTACGGGCCACCCGAATATGCGGCAGGCGCTTTAACCGGCATTGGCCAGGTCCCGCGGGTGCTGTATAAGCAGGCTTCTACTGTATTGTGTTTAGTTGAAATTAACTTGTTATCTTGGAAAATTAGGAGTCTTTGCGTTATTCTGAATCCCGAGAAAATCAAGCTCACGCAGGAGAGTCGGGTCACAAATCTGGTTTGTCTTAGTCTGTATGATTACCAAATTATCAATGTCTCATCTGTCTTTTACAGTCAAAACACTGACTTGCAAGTATTCTGCACTGATCAGGAATTTATGGAACATAAATGGGATCCACTGTGCAACACTGGGCAAGGATTCTTCAGTGAGGTATGCTTAGGGATCTTTGTATTTTTTGTGTAGGGCAGAAGATGCTTCCTTTTTGCATCCAAGATCATCCAGAATTCTGCAGCCCATGACCTCTCCAGCACCAGCCTCTGCAACCCCATCACCACTCATCTTACTCCGACTCCACTGGCTTCCAACTCCACCGGCTTCCCAGAGGAGTTTATAGGTTAACATCCTGGTCCTCACTTTCAAAAGCCTCCATGGTCTTGCTCCCCAATACCTCTGCAACCTCTTAACCACCTACTTGTCCGCTCCCTCCGCTCAGCGAGGTCCGACCTGCTTCAAGTCCCTCGCATCACCTACTCACCCTTGTGGGCCGACCTTTAGCCATTCTACCTCCAGCCTCTAGAACTCCTTCGGAGTTCCTGCTTCTCGTCTCCTCCCTTATTTACTTCAAGACCGATCTCAAGACCCATCCTTGTTTACTTCAAGACCCATCTCCTCTTCGACCATGTCTTTAGTCACCCGTCTCTGCAATCCATCCTCTCCAACCCCTAGTGCAGTTTCGAAACACTGTTTCTCCAGCGACTTGGGACGTCCTCCCGATGTGAAAGGTACTATACAAATGTAATTTTGTTGTTTTTGTCAATGGCAAATAAAATTGCCATTGACAAATTGCCTAATAGCTCCCCCATTCAAACCTAATGGTCCTTTCCTTGGTGAAAACAGTTCTTATTATGTTCGTCGGTCAACAAGTAAAAGTAACCAAAATTTTGCACCTAACATCAAACTAACTAATGTTGTAGGTAAAGGAAGAAATGTTATTGGGAGAGTTGTGATTGACTGAACATATCAATTGTCAAATGTTTTGACAAGTGTCATTTCATGACAAGGTGGAATCAACTGACCATGGATAAAGTAGATGAAAAATCTGAAAAACTGCAGTAAAGACTAGTTCAGAGGCAATTAAGGTTGAGTCTTTGAACACTCAAAAGTTTGTATTGCTCTTTAAAGTATTGGGATTGTAGCCAAAAAAGTGTCGAGTTTGTTTCAGGCCATGGTGTAGAAATTGAATGGCAGCGAGATCTAGTGATGATTATCAAGCAGATTAGATTGGGCTCACAATTGAGATTATATTAGGCAAGAGAATTGAGTATGTGATCAATAGGGGAATTGAGATTAGAGCCAACTGGGGCATTTTGATTATATTTAATGAGGAATGTAGTGCATACCGGTATACAGTAATCTGTTTCCAGCATAGAAAATAAGAATTGGTATTTTATCTGGTTGTATTTTATCTTTTATCTCAGGTAAAGTTTGGTAAGTTTTTTCCCATGTTTAGTATTTCCTTAAATATTCTGTTCTCATTTTTTTTTCTGCTTGCTTTGATTTTCCTCTCTATTTATTTATGTGCTCATAATTCCAAGTGAAATATATTGGCAACAGATATGCTATCTATTCATTGTAACATTCTGAAAGCTGAATCACACTGTTTCAAGTCTTTTTCTACAATTGAAATCCATTCAGCTCTTTTTGTCACATCTAGGCTCGACTACGGGAACTCTCTCCTCGTCGGCCTTCTCAACTCCTCCCTTCACAAACTGCAGATTATTCAGAACTCTGCAGCTCGTGTACTTTCCCACACTAGGTTCTGCAACCACATCACTCCCACCTTCGCCCCCCGTCTCCAATAGTTCCCCATCTCCCAGAGAGTCAAATTCAAGATCCTCATCCTCACTTTCAAGGCCTTGCCCCTGCCTATCTCTCCGACCTACTGTCTCCCTATCAGCCTGCCCTCCCCCTCTGCTCAGCGGGCTCTGGCCTGCTCCATGTCCCCCGCCCAAACCGCCCGACCATCAGTGGCCAGGCATTCAGCCTCTATGCTGGCACACTCTGGAACTCCATCCCGTAATCCCTTTGCCTCGCCTCCTCCCTTTCCTCCTTCAAGGCCGGTCTGAAGACGTTCCTCTTCGATGTGCCTTCTGCTCCCCTCCTAACTCTCCCCCCTCTTCCACTATCCTTCCCCCTATCCTGACCCCCCCCCCCCCCCCCCACCCTCTCCTGCTCGGATTCTGACTTACTTGTTCAGCTCCTTGGGACGTCCTCCCGACGCGAAAGGCGCTCTACATGTGTCATTTTGTTGTTGTTTTGTCCCTCTTTATAATTTAAACTCCCTTTACGCTACACTTTTAGTTTTGATTGTGTGAGATGTGCTCCAAATCTAGTACAGTATAAAGTTTTGAACTGAGCAATTGTCATTGAGATAATGTGTAGTCTTCATAAAATTCAATTCAGTCTCCTCCACTGTTAAGCATTCTGAGATGTTACCTTCGTTGATGGCGCTATAGAAGTGCAAGTAGTTGTTTTGTTTGAGAGTGATGCTATGCATGAAATGTGTTAACACTCTGCAGTGTATGTAACCTCTACAATTATTTTTAGGCTTTTGTCCTTATCCTAAGGTGTCCTCATGCATTGATATGTGGGTTGGGTGCATATATTTCCGATGATCTCCCAGCACAAGAGACTTGGAATTTCACCTAGTCTAGCCTACAAATCAATTATTATTTTATGTTAAATTTGAAAAATGCACAGAAATATTGAAAAGCATTAAAATATAATTTTTATTTGGAAGTGAGCTTTTGTTTAAAATCAACATTAAAAAAATTATAAATTAAGAGTGATTTTAATGATTTTTCACAATCTGCAATTTTAAAATTTAAGATCAAATAGCCTTAAATAGGGCACTGCAGCCATTTAGCCTGAGGGACATGTTTCAGGATTTAGAGGTGATAGTTATATCGGGAATTGTTACTTTGGAATCTGTGATGATAGATTGCATACATACTTGTATAGGACAGAAAAACGGTAGAGGATATTCAGACCAGCTATCAGTACAACACCATGAGAATTCCCAGAATAAAATACTGATGAAAAGATCACTATTTTTAGTAAGAAAGATGGAATAAAAATGGGAAATGTTTTCACCGTAAGAATACTTATCCCTTCATTTTTTTAAAACAGATATTTAGAAAACAGTAATTATTGATTGGATAGCAAAGTCCTGGTAATATTTTTTAATGGCTATTTTAAAAACAAGTAGTTGTCTAATGAGCTCAGCAGATGAGCTGGTTGCCGATTCGGAAGGAGTGAGAAGGTCTGAAAGATTATTTCCAGACTACTCTGTCCTTTCCATTTCTATTTTTTAATTTAAGGTTCCTGTAGCAGATTTTTATATAAATGCAGTGGCAGAGAAACCTAGATTATGATCCACTGTGCATCGGTCCTTCAATGTAATGATGGGAGATTTTGTAATCTGTTTGTAGTCCGCTGGTACTGGAAAGTTATTTTCAGAACCTTTCAAGCATGTTCATCAAGACACGGTGTTGTATGGAAATAGCATTGTGCAGAAGACAACAATGTGATATTTGGAAAAAAAAGTTCTTCCAGGCCCTGCAGAGCACAATTTTTGAAGCCTGAATATTCAATAAGTTATAATGAACTAAAAAAATCTGTATTTCTGTCTCCTAGAGAGAGGAGTTTGGACTATTTTTGTAGTAGCTGATGACTTTGGAGAAACTTATTAGGAGAAAGTATTGTTAATTCATCTTCATGTCAGTATAGTTATACTATTCCACAGAGGAAGGCTACAGCTTCAGCTACCAGTACTTTGCTATCTAATGTTTATTTATTGCTTTATTCAATTCTCTAGATTTTCAGTTTTTTTAAACTCTCCCAAGCCACTCGTTTCAATGATAGTTTAAAATGAAATGGGTGAGGATAACCCATGTCTTTTGATAACCCATAACAAAGTCTGATGCAGTTGTTGAAGGCTTTGGTTTCCCGGTGTGGAGATGTGAATAGTTCATCTCAATGAGTAGCTCAACGCAGTTGTTGAAGGCTCTGGTTTCCCGGTGTGGAGATGTGAATAGTTCATCTCAATGAGTAGCTCTTATTGTAATTTATTGTTGTAGTTGCGTTATTCCATGAAGGACATTGAAAGTGAAGACCAGGACTTAAACTCAATCCTCTGGGGATGCGAATCCATTGAAGGAGGGCATGGATCGGGGTGATTCCCGTCTTTCCTTCCTCCCTCTCACACACCATCACCTCTATGAAGCCCACCACCTGCTGCCTTGACCCTCTTCCCACTAACTTACTGGTCACCCAGCTCCCACTCCTCTGCCCACTGCTGGGGGCACCAGTCTCTCTCCACAGGATCAGTCCCTGCCCCCCTTAAAACTGCTGCTATCACCCCCCTTCTCAAAAAACCTTTCCTGGATCCCTTAAACCCTAGCCACTACCGCTCTATTTCAAACCTGCCCTTCCTTGCCAAAGCACTCGAACGTGTTGT
Source organism: Hydrolagus colliei (assembly GCA_035084275.1). NCBI lineage: Eukaryota > Metazoa > Chordata > Chondrichthyes > Chimaeriformes > Chimaeridae > Hydrolagus > Hydrolagus colliei. Next base: position 82,163,547 of record CM068744.1, on the reverse strand, counting down.
TGCCAACCAACTCCGCGCCACCTCTCCTCCCATTCTCCTTTCGAACCCATCCAATCCTATTTCCGCCCTGCCCACAGTTCAGAGACAGCACTTATGAAAGTCACAAATGATGTCCTCTCTATCTGTGACCGGGGCTCCCTCTGCCTCCTTATCCTCCTGGACCTGTCCCCTGTGTTCGACATAGTCGACCATGCCATCCTCCTTCACTGCCTGTCCTCTGTCATCCAGTGGGTCCACACTTGCCTGATTCGAGTCCTACCTCACAAACCGCCAGCAGTACATCCCCATAAACGACTTTTCCTCCCGCTCTCACCCAGTTACCTGCGGGGTACCCCAGGGATCCATCCTTGGCCCCCTCCTCTTCCTCATCTATATGCTTCCTCTTGAGGACGTCATCCGGCGACGTGGGGTACACTTCCACATGTATGCAGATGACACCCAACTCTATTTCTCCACCTCACTTTGCGTTCCCCAGTCCCCTGATGTTCTGTCGGCCTGCCTGGCAGGTATCAGGAGCTGGATGAGCGTGAACTTCCTACAACTGAATGTTGACAAGACGGAGGCCATACTCTTTGGCTCTCATCAACGTCTCCAATCGCACGGCTCTCACCTCCTTCATCTTCCCTGCCTGCCCCTAAAACTCTCTGAACCCATGCACAACCTAGGTGTCAGGTTCAACCCCCACCTGGCTTTTCTCCCCCACATCTGATCCCTCACCAGAACCGCTTTCTTCCACCTCCGACGGATCGCCCGTCTCCAGCAATATCTCGCCCCAAAAGCCGCTGAAACCCTGGTCCACGCCTTTGTCACCTCTCGGCTGGACTATTCCAATGCCCGCCTCGCCGGTCTCCCCTCCACTAGAATCCATAAAATCCAATTCATTCAAAATCTGCCACCCGCATTCTCACCCGCACCAAACTTCGCTCCCCTATTATCCTTGTGCTTGCCAGACTTCACTGGCTCCCTGTCCCAGAGAGGATCGATTTCAATATCCTTATTTTCAAATCCCTCCACTCCTCTGCACCCCCCTACCTTTACGACCTCCTCTCTCCTCAAACTAGCACCCGTTGCCTTCGCTCCACCAGGTCTGGCCTCCTCCGTATCCCCAAAGCCTCCTCTCCTCCCTCGGCGGCCGTGCCTTCAGCCACTATTCCCCAAGGCTCTGGAACTCCCTTCCTCACTCCCTTCACCTCGTCCCCTCTCTTCCCAGATTCAGGTCCCAACTAAAGACCTTTCTCTTTGATCGCGTCTTTGGTCACCTTTCTACCCCTGGCTCGGTCCTGGGATCCGTTGTTGTGAAGCGCTCTGAGACGCTGTCCGGCGTGGAGGGCGCTATATAAATCAAAGTTGTTGTTGTTGTTGACTGGCTCATGGAACTTGGAGCGGGAGAGTACACGAGCTGCAGAGTTCATAGATTCATAGATTCATAGAATTTTACGGCACAAAAGGAGGCCATTCGGCCCATCTATTCTGTGCCGGCTCTTTGAAAAGAGCGATTCAATCCCACTGCCCTGCCCGCTCCCCATAACCTAATAGACCTGTTCTCCCTAAATAAAGATCTAATTCCCTTTTAAAAGTTGTTATCGAATCAACCTCCACCACCTTTTCAGGCAATGCATTCCAGATTCGAACAACTCGCTGAGTGAAAAAAATTCTCCTCAGCTCCCCTCTACTTCGCTTTGAAACTATTTTAAATCTGTGACCACGAGTCACAGATTCGCCCACGAGTGGAAATAGTTTTTCTCTATTTGCCCTGTCGAAACCCCTCATGATCTTATAAACCTCTATTAGGTCTCCCCTCAATCTTCTCTGTTCCAGAGAGAATAACCCTAGCCTATCTAGTTCTGAATAATCTGCTTCTTGTGAAGGGAAGAGTTGGGAAATCTGGTAAAAAGAAAATTAGTTTAGTCATTTCCAGTAATGGATCACACTGTAAGACCAATTATAAATGCTCAGAAGTTAGTTATTGTGACCCAATTTAAAATAAGCAACTTTACCATAAAATACTTTATTGCTCAGGCACAAAGGTTTGCTTGGCTATACCTGCTCTGGAATGTCATTGGATGTTTCATTGACAGGTTATGTCAATTTTTTGATCGACATTGTTTCTACTAAGATTGTGTTTCCAGTCCAGTGAACTTCATCTATTTCACAATTTATTGACAACAGTCTATGGGCAAGAAGGGATAACCTCCCGAAGGCTGCTGTAGCTCTACCTTGTATGATTTTGACATGTTTTAATATGTTTTGCAAGTGCTTGTGGTTCAGTAACCAGATCCTCAACCCCATGGATTGTGTGCTGCCTGGAAACATGGCTCAGACTGCATCCAAGTGAAAACATGCACCTAACTGCAATTCCTTCAGCTCAATCCCATCACAAATGGTGTGATAGAGTGTCCATGAGGTTGCTCGGCTGTTGGATATTGTTCATAGAAAGAGATAGATGCATTCATATTGCACATCAGTAAGAATCACATTTGCTCAGAATAAATGCTATTTAAATTATGTCCAACTGGTACTGTACAAATATTGTAAGATTATGTAAACTGAAAATATTAAGCCCCTCTCTTGCCTCTTTCAAGACCCGTCTCAATACCCTCCTCTTCAATCGTGCCTTCGGCTACCCTCCTAGCCCACCCGCCTCTCACACACAAGCTCATAATGGAATGGACCTCCCCGTCTTCAGTCACAAAAATAATCACTTCCATGAAACCCACCACTTGTTCACTGGATCCCATCCCCACCCCCCTCTCCGCACCCAACTCCACCTCCTGGCCCCACTCATCCCTGATACCATCAACCTTTCCCTCTCCTCAGGCACCGTCCCTACCTCCCTTAAAACAGCCACCATCACCCATATCCTGAAAAAACCCTCCCTTGATGCATCGCAGCTTTCAAGTTACCGACCCATTTCCAACCTCCCGTTCCTTTCTAAGGTCCTTGAAAGAGTGGTTGCCTCCCAGCTCCGCTCCTTCCTTTCAACTCACTCACTCCTTGAACCCCTCCAATCAGGTTTCCGCCCTGCTCACAGCATGGAAACTGCCCTGGTCAAGGTTACAAACGACATCCTAACCGCCTGCGACCAGGGCTCCCTCTGCCTCCTCGTCCTCCTTGACCTGTCTGCTGCGTTCGACACAGTTGATCACACCATCCTCCTCCAACGTCTTTCCTCCCACCTCAACCTTCAAGGCACAGTCCTTGACTGGTTACATTCCTACCTGACCACCGCCTACATTTTGTATCTTCTAACGGTTTCTCCTCAAACACACGCACAGTTTTTCATGGCGTCCCCCAGGGCTCTGTCCTCGGCCCCCTCCTTTTCACCATTTACACGCTCCCTCTGGGCAATGTCATCACAAACATGGGGTAAATTTCCACATGTATGCGGATGACACACAACTGTACCTCTCAGCCTCATCCCTCAACCCCCAGACCATCGATGTTCTGACAGCATGTCTGTCCGACATTGAGTCCTGGACGAGGGACAACTTCCTCCAATTGAACGTGAGCAAGACCGAGACCCTCCTTATTGGCTCAAGCCAGCGCCTCTGCACATCGGGCGCTGCCAGCCTCAACATCCAAGGCTGTACTCTCCACCTCACAAAGCCAGTCAGGAACCTCGGCATCACGTTCGACCATAAACTCTCCTTCCTCCCCCACATCCGTGCCTTGACCGGCACCGCTTATTTCCACCTGCGCGACATTACCAGGCTCCGCAACTATCTCACCCCACACGCTACCGACACACTCGTGCACGCGTACATCACCTCACGGCTGGACTACGGAAACTCTCTCCTCGTCGGCCTCCCCAGCTCCTCCATTCACAGGCTGCAGGTCATCCAAAACTCTGCAGCCCGTGTACTATCCCGCACCCGCTTCCATGACCACATAACCCCCACCCTCGCCGGTCTCCACTGGCTCCCCATCCCCCAGAGGATCGAGTTCAAGATCCTTGTTCTCGTTTTCAAAGCCTTGCACGGCCTTGCTCCGTCCTACCTATCCGATCTACTCTCCCCCTATCAGCCCACCCGGACCCTCCGTTCAGCAGGACTTGGTTTGCTCCAAGCCCCCCGCCCGAACCGCCCCACCATCGGAGGCCGGGCCTTCAGCTTCTCCGCTCCCACCCTATGGAATTCCATCCCCCAATCCCTCCGCCTTGTCTCTTCCCTTTCCTCTTTGAAGGCTGGTTTGAATACTTTCCTTTTCGACTGTGCCTTTTGTTCCCCCCTAATTTTTCGACCTCCCCCACGTTTTGTACCCCCTCCCGAACACTCCCCTCCCAGCTCGGGTCACACGCCTCCTGTGCAGCGCCTTGGGACGTCCTCCCGACGTGAAAGGCGCTCTATAAGTTTAATTTGTTGTTGGATCATAGGTTTCCCTGGCATGATTAATATACCACCCACTCATCACATTATGGAGTGACATGGGGTTTCATTTCAACTCTGGCTGCCAAACTTTATTGTGTTTAGGAAAGTATCAATGTTGCTGCCACCCTCAGCACTCAAAAGAGTACAGTACGTTGAAAGAGAATATCTTAACTTCAGGGAAACCCAAGCATGTCATGCTAACTTGCAAGATCTTGGCTCTGATGCAAGACCAGGTCACTAACATCTGCTGAGAAATGATCACTACAGGAGTGGTTCCCAACCTCAGGTCCCGACCCAAATCGGGGTTACGGGGGTCCTCAGTAGGGTCGCAAAGGGTCATCAGAAAAAAACAATTCTTTTTAAATGCTGAAAACAACAACAACAAACAACAAATTACACTTATAAAGCGTCTTTCATGTCGGGAGGACGTCCCAAGGCGCTGAAAAGTGCCTCAGGCTACACTGCTGACCAATTTGTGTGAAAGACAGTACTGGCGAGTTGCGCTGAGTCCACAAAACAGACGGAGATATCATCTTGGCTGAGCTTCGTTTCTGTCGCGCAGTCTACGGGTCGGGAGGACCTGTTGGTGGCCAATTTAGGGTCGCAGCAAAAAAAGGTTGGAAACCACTGCTCTAGAGATACCCTGCTGGTGACTTTCTTTCATGCTGATGCAGCAGCAAAGAAAACTATTTTGTTCTTTGATTTAGTCAATTTCTGATCCTCTTCAGTGATTCCCTCTTTATTCAGGTCTTTTCTACCTTAGGTTTAATGTTCTCCATGATACTGAATCAGAAACATGACTAACTTTTAATGTTTATTAACTTTTAATGTTTAGTTCCACAAAGCCTTCGAGAATGGTGATAGGTTTATCATGCACAACCTCCCTGCCATTAAGCAACGCTGAGTCTCTCTCATAGTTACAGCAATTGGCAAGTGAAAATGTGGATTCCTTAGGGTGTTTCAAGGCTATTAAATCTTTCTGCAAGTTGTGTTCACCCCCTTGGCTCAGCTGCTACTTTTTCTTTTTTGCAGCCAAGCTAGTAATGAGTCATAGTGAGTCATCAGAGGATGCCTTGAAAATGTGACCTAAGTCCTAGAGAAATTTAACAAAAAGAAATCATGCGGATGATCAGCAGTCATGGAAGGAATTTAGAATTGCTTCAGGTGTACCAAAATGTAGACATTCCAGTCTGAGAAGGACACCTTGTCTCTGGGAATAGTAATACAGTTAACCCTCCTCAATCACGGGGGTTATGTTCCTGGAAAACTGCACAATCGGTAAAATCGCATTGAATAAGGTTAACAAGTAATGGGAAAAGTGGGGGGTTAGGGGAGTCCAGCCACAGGCTGCCCACCTCAAGCCTCCAGGCACATCCACACCCGACCAATGCAAGGTACGTAACTGAGGCGGGCTACAGCTGGCTGGCTCTCTCCTCCCCCAGCAGTAAAGCAACAGTATCGCAAAGCAATCAAGAATAAAGCAATCAAACCACAGCTAGGCTAAATTATTTTACCTTTGATCCTGGAAGTGTTAGGGGACTCTCTCTCTCTCTGTCTCTTCTGTTTACAGAGAGATAGCCTGTGGATGGATACCCCTAACCCTTTTTTCCCATTACTTATTTAGCTTACCGAACACGATTTTATCAAGTGCGCTGGTTTCCAGGAACCAGCTCCGACGCTGAAGACTGTCCCAACAACAACCAACAACAACTTTGATTTATATAGCGCCTTCCATGCCGGACGGCGTCTCAGAGTCCCAAGGATGCACTGTGCCCGGGGCAGGCCAGTGAGGAATCATCGGATTCAGTCGGGAGCTGCCAGTGCGGGGGCCACCCAGCGTGTCCACACAAGTTTTATGCGCCCTGCGCAAAAAAGTGATGTTTTTTTTTCGTCGTGTATGCTTTGATTCACAATCAATAAAGTCGCCCTCGACGAGGGTTAACTGTACTGTATTGTATTTTGATGGCGAATTCAGCCAACTATCTTTCCCTATGAATTAGTTGTGTTAAATGTCTGCTTACCATATGAATCCATTTAGTAATACTATATTTGAGAGATGTTGATTATTTTTGCAATGTAGGTACAGTTGGCCCTCGCTGAACGCGGGGGTACGTTCCTGGAAACCAGCGCACTTGGTAAAATCGTGTTCGGTAAGCTAAATAAGTAATGGGGAAAAAGGGTTAGGAGGCTGCGCAGAGGAATCATAGGACTTAGGCGGGAGCTGGCGGCGTCCTCCCAAGTGTGCATTGCGAGTGGGGCTGGCGTCCTCTCAAATGCGCATGCGCGCGGGGCCAGCCAGCGTGTATACGCAAATTTTACTTGCGTTATGGAAAAAGTGCCGCATTTATTTCTTCGCATATAGGTGAATCCGCACTCGGAAGTCGCATTTGGCAAAGGTTGACTACTAGTAATAATAATTAATTCTTAGATTTGTTATAGCACATTTCATGTTGGGAGGTTGCCTAAAGCGCTTCACAGACTATACTGGAAATTACACTGACTTTGTGTTTTGTGTGAGAATGAGGTAGCAAATTTGTTCACAGCAAGGTCCACAAACAGCCAAGGAGTGAGTGACCAATTTTATTTTTGGGATTGGCCAGGGCACCAGTAGGGAGAAACTCTACTCTTCGAATAATGCCATTGGATCTTTCACATCCACGTGTACAGGCAGATGAGGCTTTGGTTTGATGTTCTCATCTGAAGGATGGCAGCTCCAACGATGCAGTACACTCCACCCCTGCATCGGATGTCATCTTAGACAAACTCAGTTTGTCTAAATCCTGACGAAGGGGTTGAATCGTTAACCTACTGATTCAGAAGAAAGATTGCTGCCAGATTGACACAGATTACATACTGAAATAAATGCATTCAAGCCATCGCTTTGAATATGTAGCAAGTTGCAACATGGCATGCAATTCCTTCCACACAATTGTGTCTGTGTCTTTCCAGTCAGGCATGAGAAAGCAATATGAGCCCCAAACCAACAAGAAGAACAACTTACTACAGTATATTTAGTGCTTTCATGCAGGTTGTGGCTTAAAACTAATTCCTGCTCTAAATTATTATAATAATAATAATAATCCTTGCATTTGATATAGCACCTTATCATGTCTTTGAGACATCTCAAAGCACTTCAGATAATCTACTATTATAAAATGAATTGACTATAATTTGTGGGTGAAATATTAGCTGTATATTAGTTACCGCATCATTTCTTCTCCTTCCCTTAGATATTGTACTAATATTTCATATGATATTCTTAAGAGAGATCATATTATTTGGGTTGAAAATAATTTTTTCCCAGTCACTCCAGGTTTAATTATTGAACCTTTCAGAATGTCAAATTAATCAATCATTAATTAGTCAAAGTAGCCAGTGACCGATAGTTCTTTCCGATAAATCTCCACAATATGTGGCAGTGTTAGGTGTTCACAGCTCAAATTTTTAGCACTTGTTACTCATAAAGAACTAGCTGTACCTGTTGCAGCTACGCTTTTAACCAAAGGATCCAATATGGAATGCAGATTGACAGATAGGCAGACACACAGACAGACAATTCATATTTATCTCCACTAATCTGTGAGGACTCCTGTGGGAGGTCTGTTTCCGGGAGGACTCGATGCTTTAAAAAGGTAATTTTGTTGTTGTTGTTGCTTCGACTTAGTTTTGTGTTCTTCATTTTGTTCCCGCTGCTTGGCTATGTGTGTGATGTAGGATGCCACAGTGCCACTTTGACTCGGTGTCCACCGGGTGTAACTGACCCGGAGTTCCTGTGGCTTCGTGGTTAGAGCACTTGTCTTGCAAGCTGGGGAAACCAAGCTGAGGAAACCTGTGTTCGAATCCAGGCAGGTCAGGGAGAAACCTTGGACAAGTTTCCTTACTCCACACGCCTAATAATCCGTCCAAAAAAACCACAATAATAAAATTGGTCATTTCAATCCACGACTGTTTGTGGGACACTGCTGTGCGCAATTGGCTGCCACGATTCGCCCACAAATATACGGTCAATTCACTTGTCTAAATCCTGACGAAGGGGTTTGAATATATTCAAACACAGAATATTCACAGTATATTCTGTGAAGCGCTTTGGGACGTTGATAAGATGTGAAAAGCGCTATATCAAATGCAAGGATTATTATTATTATTATTATTATTAACTGTTGTGAAATACGCAAAACTGAAAAATGAATGACAGGAGATATCTGAAAAGAAATATGCCCATGTAACACCCAGATGCAAGACCTTTCAGGTGAAATACAAATCGTGACTCTATGTCAATTGGTTATTGAGATCCTTCTTGATGCACAGACAGACTTGGTTGGTTTATTTTTTTAAATAAAAAAGATCAGCGAGAGCTGCATATCCTGTATTTTGTTTGCAGCAATTCCTCCTATCAGTTTCATTTAACCTTTAGAAATGCATAGGGCTGTATTACTATCACTTTGAATAGAAAGAGGATTACCAAATGTAATTATCAAGCCAGCTGGTAAAAGTCATGCTGTTTTTGGATTCATCATTTGAAAACAAATGGAAGCCTTAATACAGAATAAAAGGTAAGAATGCTGCAACAGAAAGAAGTACAAATGATCATGATTACCCTGAGTTTTTGAAAAAATATTATCTGTATCTTAATTGAGGTCAACCAACCATCAATAACGCACATCCTGCGCCACTCTTAAATTTTAAGAAAGGAATTTAAAATTAGATCATTTTAAGAACATAAGAACATAAGAAATGCTAGGCGAAAAAGACCAAGGTCCATTTAGTTCCGTCTTTCACCTTCCTGGTGGTCGAATGCATATATGTCCCAAACTAACAATGATGTACCGGAGTTTAGAATCGCTAGTAATTTGTTCAAATTGGGTATGTGCAAAATTGGAGATCCAGCTTAGAATTGTCACTTTTTAAAAAAAAGCTATAAAAGTGGGACAAGGATTTAAAATGTTGATCCCAACTGATCCCACTGTTCGCCTTCAAAAATGTATGTGTAGATACTGAATAGAAACACTGGGTGTTCATGGTCATTAGAACTTGTTTGTTTTGGTATTTGAAGCTACAGTTACTGGCAATTGGGCTGGAATTGATTACCTCTTTTATAAGTCTTGCAGCTAACGGAGTGGAGACTTTTATTTGGGCAATATTGAAACCCCAAAGTTAAAGTGGCAATACAAGAAACAGGCCATAGGTGAACCCTTGCTCATTTATTGCTATTTCAAGTTGGTAAGACAGGCATCTGGGCATGTTAACCTAATTTCCTCAAAGGGCACTTGCTCAAGAAACGTTAATGTTCTGTATAACTCTGGGATACACAAGAAACCTGGTTTGTAAAACTGATGAACAAGAGATGAATGAATGAATGCCTTTCAATGAATTTGTTAATGCAACCTTTGGATAAATAACCATTTAATCCGGTGGAGCTCAAAATGCATTGTGATCAACCTTGTAATAACTGCATTAAAACTGTTGTACACCTGGTATATGATCGCCAGTAATCATATTTATTCTGTGGCCATCCCATTTGCATGTATTAACAAGATAACAGACTACACTTTGTATTATCAAACGAGAATTAATACTATGTAATACAGTAATTTCAAAATGTCTTTACTGTCCTAGGAGCTTATCTGGTGTTTTCTGTGCAGAGCAAAGAGCAGACTGAGCTCTGGCAAAGAGCAGCAAAGAGCATAGAATGGAATATAAAACATAAAATACCTTTTTTTAAAAAAAGTCATATAGAACTTTTAAAAAAAACTTTAGTTTGTTCCACTTGATGCTTTTACTGAAGTATGCACTGGAATTTTATTTTATAAATCCTTGACACCATGCTGTGTTCTCTCAAATGAGCTCAGAACCACGATCAAGCAATCTTAATATATGATGCTGATGCATTTGAATTTTCTTTTGATGCACCTTTGATCAGACATATTCACTTTGTAGAAATTCATCGTTGAGTGGTTTGTAAATCCACTTTGTGGCATGCATCGCAGTTGTAATAGAACTGTGTAGCACCAACCTGCTGTATTTCCTGATGAAAATGAAAAAAAACTTTCAGAGATCTAACTGACATACTAAACTCTGCAGGGGAAAAAGTTATATGGTATTTCTGTGGCTTCATAAATTAGAATTGAATTACAGCCAACATATATGGATTTCTTCTGCATGATTTATTTTGGAACAAAAAGAGACACAGGGAGCAGAGCCCATAGTGGTTTGTAAATCAATTTTTGGCAATTGTTATAACCTCAGAGTATACTACTGCAGATCGACAACTGAAACTTCCACAGACACCAGTGGGATTCGCTGAATATCACTCTCCAGGTTGTAAATGCACCTGACATGATTTCTGAAGTGTGCTTATTAACATCATCTGTCTGTCCGGCAAAAGGTTCCTTTTGTTATTTCGCATTTTATAATGGTGTAAACTGGGAAATGCCTGTGAGAGAAGTAAAGTTATAAAATACAATGGTTTATGCACTAATGAGACCATAAAAATTAGAGATGTGGATTGCAATTGTTCAGAGTTGAATAATGTGGGTTGCAATGTTGAATTAAGACTTTGGAATTACATTTAATTACCCAGGATGTTGATTTCATAAAGTTTACATTCTTGTTCAATTACTTTTCTCAGGAGATTAAATAGTGGGTTATTGTTCACATTAGTGCAATAATATGATGTCTGAGGAAAGAATGGAATAGATGGACTGACAGATTATTTCATTCATCATTTGTGGAGTCCTGTCTCAAGCGAGAGACCTGGGTTTGAATTCCTGCCAGGGCAAAATATTGGACAAGTTTCCTTACGCCACACACCTCTGTTTAGCAAGCATTGAGTAGGAATCCAGTTGTTAGTCAATTGATGGATCACTTTTCTGGGGTAACAATTCCTTAAACATCTTTTTAAAAATTGGACACTCAATCAATGACTCTTTGTGGACACTGCTGTGAACAATTAGCTGCCACAGTCCACCCACAAAATATACAGTGAATTCACTTTACAGTATATTCTGTGAAGCACTTTGAGATGTCTCAAAGACGTGATAAGGCGCTATATCAAATGCAAGGATTATTATTCCATGTTTTGTGTATCCTCCCCACCCCCTCTTCTCAGCGTCTCGGGATGTCCTCCCGACGTGAAAGGCAGTATATAAATGTAATTTTGTTGTTTTTGTGATATGGGCAGTGAAGCCAGTCTGGTCTTTTCATTTGTGTTTTGAAGGCAGCAATATCAAAGTTAGTTGACTCATTAGTTTAACTCGCCTACCTTTTGTATTTTATTAATTTGTTAGGCAATGCTGTTTTGTGGCCAAAATGGATTTTCCTCTAAAAGGAATACTTCATGTCTGTTTGTAGGACATTGTTGTATATAAATTGGCTGCATACAAATTTACAGTTATTATGCTTTCCAGTAAATTCTTTAGAATGTGTGGTTAATGAGGATGAAACATTTGCAATTAAATGCACTGCAATACCCAGCAGAGAAATGGGTATTCAACATGCGCATAAAGAACATGCGCATAATTCTTTCCAACAGTGAAATCATGGATCATCAAGCAACATTTCCATTGTGCTCTTACAAATCATCACATTTAGTCAGAAACATGTATTTTCCCATGACAATCCCATGATTGTCAAACATCCCAGCAGATGTTTGACAATGTGAAAAACCATATATCAAATGAAAGGAATTTTTGTATTATTACTGGACAATAAAGAGCTCTTGGGGGGGAAGGGACACCTTTTGGTGAAGCAACCTTCAGGATCTAGTACCACTAACAGAACCAAGATAACACTTATGCAAAAGACTGAATCTGTTAAAGCAAAACCACTTGTCTAATTGTGCTGTAAAAAGAATGTTTTATCTTCCATTATACAATAATAATCCTTTCATTTGATATAACGCTTTTCACATCTTCGAGACATCTCAAAGCGCTTCACGGAATATACTGTAAAGTGAATTGACTGTATATTTGTGGGCAAAACGCGGCAGCCAATTGCACACAGCAGTGTCCCACAAACAGTCGTGGATTGAAATGACCAATTTTATTGTTGTGTTTTTTGGGGAGGGATGTACTTCTGTGCAGTAGAAGCCCATTTATTCGTGACTCGATGCTTCTGTATAACCGGCATGCCAAAAAAAAAGCCCCCATTCGATAAACTAGAACTTTTCCGGAACAATAGCAGTGGAGCATTTGTAAATGCATAAATAATAACATAACAGAATACTGCATTGGCACTCGCCATCAAAACCACTCTCCCGCTGGTAGATGCTCTGCTTGAAGCCATGATGTTGCGGTTGAGGTTTACAGTCCAGCGACTCCCCCCCAAATGGAGCACGCCAAGCGGGCAAAAAAAACGGAGCACGTGTGACTTTAAAGCCTTCTAGCGGCAAGCCGATAACGCTTGCCAATAACCCACATTGTTGCGCAGGTGCAGTATTTTGGTTTGCCGCTAGTGGAGTCTAGGGCTTCAGCTTGCAGCTAGTAAAGTCATGCGACTTTAAAATCGCACTACCGCCTTTTTCACCCGCCTGGCGACCTCGATTTAAAAAAGAATCGCTTGACTGCAAACCCCAATCAGCAAAAGTGAGAAGCGCAAGAAAGCAGCCCCACAACAAGTACCAACACAACATTCTGTCACTATCTGCCATTGCTTAGTCTGGTGTGTATGGTGTGTGTTAAGAGAACTTTAATTTTTTTGTAGTGTGTTTTCGGCCGAGGGCCGCCCGAACATCTGGTAGGCGCTTTAACCAGCATTGGCCAGGTCCCGCAGGTGCCAGATGAACGGGCTTCTACTGTATTATGTTTTCTGCTATTGCTGAGATGAACTAATAGTTCTGAATCAGTATTATCATTTTGTGTTGAGAGGATTTAGGATGGAACCCAGAAAGGGAGTAAAAACTTTCTCAGTGTAATATGCATATTTTTGCTATTTATTTTATTGTTATGAGGAATATTTAAGTCCATTTGTTTTTCAGTTTGTAAAGCACCAATATGCTGTTAAACTGGTGAGAAATAGGAGAATTTTAGACTGCAGTATGTATCTGTTTCTGACTAAATATGAGGAAATGTAACAGAGTGCAACGGGAATGTGATTTAGTGATCTAGGAAATCCTGAAATCCTGTAAATCCAAAGTCCAGGTATGTTAGTAAAAAAAATATTCGTAACTCAGCGCATTTCCATAACCACACCAATTTGTCCCAATCCCAGTGTCCGTTTGTACTTCCTGTCTTTATCTCATTGACTCTTTCTTAATTTTCTTTCATTTCTTAAAGTAATATCTTACTGATTTCACTGTGGGAAGGAATTGTGCACAGAATGCCTGTTGTTTGTGGTACACTTAGTTTGCCATCATGCAAATGGAACCCCATTTCTCAGGGCGTTGCACTGCATTTAATGGCAAATGTTTCAGCATCATTAACCATAAATTCTAAAATGATCTCATGCATAGATGATTTCGATATAACTTGGCTAAACTGGAATAGGAATATTTCCAATAACAAATGCAATTTCATACAAACTGATGATAACCATGGAAATGGTTTTATGTATTTCAGTTTAAGTTAAGAAAAAGGTCTGATATTATTCCCCTAGCACCCTCCTCCAGTCCCTTTGCAATACCACTGTGGAGACATCAAAGAAGAGTTACTAATGCTGGGAATTGAAATAATAACTGAAATGTCTGGAAATGTTAAGCATGTGGATTGATGCAAAATGAAATGTTTTGTGTACCTCTAGTGTCAGTAATCAGAAAGGATGATTCCAATATGATTAGAGGGTAGGGTGTTGGTGAGTGCAGCAATAATTCTTGTGACAGTCTACAGGCATTTGGTAATTTACTACAGCACTGTACTTAGATTACCATACAGACTTTTGTACCTTTTCATCTCTGTTCACTGCCATCTACAAAATTGCATTTCTAAAGCGTTTTTTATGTCAGGGGGACTGACAATAGCAATCTTATTGTCCCTGGCAACAATCCTCCAAATAAAAAAGGTCATTGTAATCATCCCCGGGCCAGACCTCAGTTGGATCACCCTTGTTTATACTATGTGATTCCAGTTGCGATAGTAAGCCCAGACAATCATCTCAGATATGCTAAGCCATCAGGACAAGAAATCTCAGCTTTATGGTTACAAGGGACAATTTTAGAACAGACATTAAGAAGTGTTTCTTTACAAAGAGAGTAATCGGTGACTGGAATGGGTAACATGGAAGGTTCGTTAAGATCAGAATACAGGATTCATTGAAGAAACACCTTGATTCTATGGTGGGAGTACAGTAGAGTGGGTATTAAATAATGAAAAAATCCTTGCATTTAATATAGTGCCTTTCATGGCCATGGGACCTCTTAAAGCATTTCAGGAAATTTTTATTGTAATGTACAGTTATTATTCTGTAGGTGGATGCGACAGCCAATTTACAGACAACAACAATATCCCCTAAACAGCCACGATGTAGCCTTAATCGTCCCGACCTTTCTTGTAACTTTGTGAAATGTATATTGAATGCTATTCTTTATGTGACAAAACACAGCAGAAAAGTATCCAGGTGCAATGGATAGTGCAGATAAATGCACAGAGCATTTTAGCTGATGTGCACACTCTTATCAGATTTCTTCTGTTCAGAAGAAATTTAGTCCATTAAGAAGGCTACTAATGTGTTCATGCTGATTTTAGAGGTTATTTACTGTTTTCAGACTGATCTAGATAGATATCTACCTGGAGACTCCCTCGACTCCAGTTTAACTAATGATGATCCAGATCAAGATTATCTAAAGCAGTGGTAACCCTGAGCAATCATTTGTATTAAGTGACAGCAATCCGATTTGCTCTCCAGTGAGATGACAGAAGCCCGTATTGTTTCTGAGGCAGGTGAATCATCAGTTGTAGTGATCCATTCGTTCAGCCCATCTTCTTATGTGTATTATTTGCAAACAGATCCTTGTAGTTTAAAACATAACAAGAGTACGAACAAAAATTGGAGATCAAAAGCTGGATGTTTTTCTCTTCTGGCCTTCTGTTAAATTTGTCAGCTTTCAGAAATCTAGCTGATAGGAAACTCTCAGGCTTGGGGTGATAGCTGTTGGAAAGCATTACCTGGAATCTGAGCTTGTGATACGTCCAGGTCCTGGAATCCATCCTTAATAACTTGAAGACTCCGCATCGCCAATGTTCGAACCATTGCTCAGTGGAAAGGGAAATGTGCACGAGTTGCGGACAGGAAGATGGTGGCAATGCTCACACACATTTCATGCTGTGATAGTTCCTGGTACCTACCATTAATCGCATGTGGGCTCCAACCTTTTTTGGATGTTGAACAACCAACCAGTGACAATCCTCCTTGTGGGGAGGTATATGCTATCTCCTTGGAGCTAAACTGGCTCCAAGGTGACATGCCTAGCAATGGAATGTCAAAATCGAGCCAGCCCTATGTGGCGATCTCGATAGTCCTGCTCCTGAGCCAGGCATGTCTGCAGTATTCGAGGGCACCGCTGATGACAACATAGCCAATCTGGCTCATTGGCAGGACTTGGAAGGGAGATCAGTCACTGAGTGCAGAAAGTCACCCCACTCAGCTCCTGTTAACCCCACAAGCAAGCCAAAACTCTAAACGGTTGGGTGGGCCTAGCTGGGCAAGCAAGAACAACAACAAAACTACACTTGTATAGCATTTTTCACGTCAGGAGGATGTCCCAAGGCACTAGACAGTCAATGTTTCAAACCCGAGCAGGGGCCGGGGAGGGTGGAGGGAAAGGGGGGTATTTGGGGAGACCGATAAAAGCGTCGAAGAGGAGGTTCTTGAGCCGAGACTTGAAGGAGGCTAGGGAGGGTCAACCACCAATGGACTGCAACTGCAAATTGGCTTTATAGGCACCAATGTGAAAGCACAAACTGAGGCTCTCCTGCCTACATAGGCATAGACTCTGCTACTTTCCTTAACACCAGGAATCCTGGAGGGGAGGAAACCCTTCATTTCCAAGATGATGAGCAATCTGCCTTCTGCCTGACCAGCTGCCTTCACTCCAAGCCCGGGGGCTGGAGGCTGCTAAGGTGATAACAGCGTTCAGATAGTACCAATATGGGAGGGTGGAGAAGACCTTTCTATTGTTTATTTTGTTGTTGGCACTGCTGACCCCACAAATCAGCGGCCTCCTTTTTCCGCCAGGGTCCCCCAAATATGACCTGATTTAGGGATCCAGATTGCTTCATTCAGCCCTGCTTGGGAGTATGCAACAAGTGATGTTTCAAAGCAGTTTGTTCAAAGCCATTTGAATACCTTCCTTACATATCCATTTTCGTCTCTGAGTCAGAAAGTTGTGGGTTCAAGCCCCACGTCAATACTTTGAACTCGTATTCCAGGCCAGCACTCCCATGCCTTGCAAGTACTGTCCTTTAGTTGAAACATTAAAATCAAGGTCTTGTTTCCCTGTTAAGATGGACATTAAAGTTCCATGGTATTATTTGAAAAGAGTGTCTGTCCTAGTCAATTTTCCCCATAATCTCCTAGCCAATTTCTCCCAAACAAAATTGGTCATTCATTTGACACAATGGGATGAATAGTCTTATTCTGTGTTGCAAATTTCATGGCCTTCTGTGCCATGTTAATTCAAAGCATTGCTGTGCCAATTTCACCTAGACATAGTGTCCCTGCACTTCATAGAAACTGCTGTGAAGGGCTTTGAGGTGTCTCGCTGTCGTGAAAGGCGCTATACCAAATGCAAGGATTATTATGCGTGCGTTTCCTAAAGTATATTGATTAGTTAACAGGAACAAATTTTGTGGAGAATTATTGCATGGAAATTACTGTGACTGTTATAATTTTTTTGCCCATTTGTGGGGTTTCATTTTTATGAAGTATCAGTGTGCAGCAGGTGGAGGACCACTTTAATATTCCAAACCTTCAAAACAGCACTACCCCTAATGCGCCCATTGGGCATGTTTTTGCTAGCCTCGACACGAAGGTATCAATGTTGGGATTTTTAATTGATATAGTCCATATGAATTGCTGGGACACTGATTGCTGGGATACCACTGCATTGTTGGAGGTGACGTCCTTTGGATGAGATGTTAAACCAAGTCCAGTTTGCCTGTTCAAATTGGACTCTAAAGATCCCATGGCACTACTTGAAAAGAGATAGGGATTTCTCTCCAAATTAAGATTGGTCGATGACTTAATTCATCTACAAATTCTGCAGTCACTACACTTTGTTGTTGGCACTGCTGACCCCACAATCCCCCCCTCTCCTCCCTCTCTATCCTACCCTCCTCTCTATCTCTCTTCCCCCCCCCCCTCCTCTCTATCTCTCTATTCCCCCCATCTCTCTATTCCTCCCCATCTCTCTATCCCCCCTCCTCTCTATCCCTCCCTCCTTTCTATCCCCCCTCCTCTCTATCCTCCTTCCCCTCCATCCCACTTCACCTATCTCTCTATCCACCCCTCCTCTCTATCTCTCTATCCCCCCCACACCATATCTTGACTTACTATTATTGAAGCCACGAAGCATCCTGCCGCTTAAGCTCCTCCCATATGGGAGGGACTGCACTGTACTGCTTAACTGAGGCATGCTAAAAACTGAGTGTGCGTTGCTGGCGCAACCAGAGAGAAGCTGCGCATGAGAAGCTGCGCACGAGAAGCCCGCGAGATTTAAAGTGTGTGTAAACATTCGTTGTAGCGAATGCAGCCTTTGTGAAGCAGAGAAGTGGTACAAATAGAAACCGTCGTTATAGTGAAGTTTCATTAACTCGGCGTTCGGTAAGCGGGCTCCACCGGTACTGTAATTTGTGGCTTGCTGATCTGGATTTCTACACTTATAAAGTTATTGAGACTATATACCCTATTCTTCGCACATATTAGATTTTTTTCAAAGTTGACTGGAATCTTCCTCTTTAGAAGTCAGTGTGCTGCTGAGTTTTCAAATGTCTATTACTTGCATCAGTAACCACCATCAGATAGAATATATGTTTCTAGTGCAGGTGATTAGAGCAGAGTGGACACAGAGAAAGTTTGTGGTCTGCCTATAAAACTTTGCTATCTACCTGAAATTCACCCCCAGTCTTAACCTAACAAACTTTTTGTCGTAAAAGATTGTGCAGAATTGTAGAAAATATGTAAATTGTCTTTAACTTGGAACTCAATTCTTTTTTAGAACTGTGGAAAACTGAGTTCTAAATGAAGAATGAATTTATCATATTGGCCTCTTTTTACCAATTTACCAGTGCTCTGTGGGCTCATATGACATGTTGAAAACTCATCAGGCTTGTCCAGTAGGGGAACTAGCTTGGTAAAATTTTTTTCCCTGAAAGCATCAGTTGTGCTTCACGAGCAGTTGTTAGTAAATCAATTCATCCTTGTTCATGACCTCAGTCTACTGCAGCTCAGTCAGAGTTGCTTCATTATTTGATGTCCCAATTTTTATGCAGACAGTGGACTAAATTAAATTTACTTTTCTGAGTGATACTTCAAGTTTTACATTCTGGTCATTATCTGTCTCTGCCGCTCCGTGATGTGATGTTTTTGATAGGTCTTTCTATTCCCTCCAAGGTCAGTTACAGCGACCTTCTCAGCCTACGTGACTTTAATCTTTCAGTAAAATCCTTAAACCTATGCAGAGAAAGTAACAGAAGCTGGGTGGGGACAGTAACAGAAGCTGTAAAGAAATGAACAGCAGCTTTGGAACAGAAATTTTGCAGAAGGCATTTCATAATGAAAGAATAGAAATAATAGTTACTGTGAATTAGTCTATTCACAACAGAATCATAAGGTCCAGTGATATTTTGTCACAACACAACAGGTCAGATATCCACCCCCAGTATGAGCTGCATGCAATTCCTTCCATAGTACAGCTTATCATTAGTAAGCTGCTGTTCCACATATTCATGGTTTTAATCAGTGAGGGAAATAGTATATCTCACCCGGTTGGGTACCCCAGGGATCCATCCTTGGCCCCCTCCTCTTCCTCATCTACATGTTCCCTCTTGGGGATGTCATCCGCAGACAAGGGGCACAATCCCACATGTATGCAGATGACACCCAACTCTATTTCTCCACTTCACTTTGCGACCCCCATTCCTCTGATGTTCTGTCAGCCTGCCTGTCAGATACCAGGAGCTGGATGAGCGCAAATTTCTTGCAGCTGAATGTTGACAAGACAGAGGCCATACTCCTTGGCTCTTGTCAACATCTCCATTCGCCCGGCTCTCACCTCCTCCACCTTCCCGGTCTGCCTCTAAAACTTTCCGAACCTATGCGCAACCTAGGCGTCAGGTTCGACCCCCAACTGTCTTCTCCCCCACATCCAGTCCCTCAACAACACCGCCTTCTTCCACCTCTGACGGATCGCCCGTCTCCGCCAGCATCTCACCCCAAAAGCCGCTGAAACCCTGGTCCACGCCTTTGTCACCTCTCAGCTGGATTATTCCAATGTCCTCCTCACCAGTCTCCCCTCCTGCACAATCCACAGAGTCCAGCTCATTTAGAACTCTGCCGCCCGCGTTCTCACCCGCACCAAACTTCGCTCCCCCATTACTCCAGTCCTTGCCAGACTTCACTGGCTTCGTATCCCAGAGAGTTCAAGATCCTCACCCTTGTCTTCAAATCCTTCCACTCCTCTGCACCCCCCTACCTCTCTGCCCTCCTCTCTCCTCAAATCAGCACCCGTTGTCTTCACTCCACTGGGTCTGGCCTTCTCCATGTCTCCCGAATCCTCCGCTCCTCCCTCGGCCGCCGTGCCTTTAGCCACTATGCCCCGAGGCTTTGGAATTCCCTTCCTCACTACCTTCACCTCAGCCCCTCTCTTTTCAGCTTCAAGTCCCAGCTGAAGACCTTTCTCTTCGACCGTGCCTTTGGTCATCTTCCTCCCCCTGCCCCTGGCTCGGTCCCGGGATCCGCTATTGTGAAGCGCTCTGAGACGCCGTCCTGTGTGGAGGGCGCTGTATAAATTGAAGTTGTTGTTGTATTTATATGGATTTAACCCCCAGATGATATTGACATATAGTTCTGGTTGAGGAACCCTGAGG
Source organism: Hydrolagus colliei (assembly GCA_035084275.1). Lineage (NCBI taxonomy): Eukaryota > Metazoa > Chordata > Chondrichthyes > Chimaeriformes > Chimaeridae > Hydrolagus > Hydrolagus colliei. Next base: position 82,143,164 of record CM068744.1, on the reverse strand, counting down.
TACAGATTGTTTTTATCTGAATGATATATGAATCAAAAGAATAATTCTTTCTTATTAAAAATATATAAATTGAGTGTAAATTATCATGCCAACGCCCTCCCCCCACTGCCCCCTTAATATGTCATAATTTTCTATCTATTATTGCATATTTTGGAATGCTGTAGCTCACTGGTTAGAGCACATGCCTTGCAAGCGAGAAACCTGGGTTTAATTCCAGGCAGGACTAAACCTTGGGCAAGTTTCCTTACTCCACATGCCTAATAATAATTCCTCAAAAAAACATTAATAAATTGGTCATTTCAATCCACGACTGTCTGTGCGACACTGTTGTGCGCAATTAGCTGCCGCATTTCACCCACAAATATAGTCAATTTATTTTACAGTATATTCTGTGAAGCGCTTTGAGACATCTTGAAGACATGAAAAGCACTATATCAAATGCAAGGATTATTATTATTATATATTGACTGTTTGTTCTGCTCATACTCTCTTATAAATGTGGAGGAAGAGGATGATATAAACTTTAAGTCTCATTCTTTTTACTGTTAAATGCTTTAAGCAAAATCATAGCTCAATTCCTAAGGGATTTTGGACTGCCTGATGAGGAAATCTCTGCAGTAGTTTAAATGGACTGCACAAACTATTTCTGAAGGAAAATGCAAACATTTTGGAGTACATTTGTATAGTAAGTAACCTTTCCACCTGGACAGACTGCTTGCTTGATCGTGTGGTAGTTTTTTTTATAGGCATATTAAATTGAAGTACAGGGTGTGCGTTCAGTGTGTTGGCAAATTCAGTCATCCTTTCACCGTTACAAGTGAAACTATGAGATATAAACACCAATCTTAAAGAGTCAACTTGAAACAATAAACCCATCTTTTTCACTTTATAACACTCCATGTGACAATTCTATCAAAGAGGAAGCTTAACTGATAATGGTGAAACTTCCCACTGAGACCCATATTCAGTCAGCAATGCAAACAGTGCATTTACCAGAGTGAGTTCTTTGTTTTCAAGATCTGACTGACATTCTATCCACAGGGGTACTTTCATGATGTTTATACAAACAAAGATTATCAACTCTTGTTGCAAAATATTCATAGAAGTAAATGGCAAAACAACCACTTTTAGGAATTTATGAACAAATGAGAGCTTGATCCTAAGCAATATCCTTTTCTAGAAACCATTTGTTTATTATATCTTGTGTATTCTCATAATCTGGGTCAATAGAAAAGTGCAGAAATATTTGCCAAACATTGCGTGCCGTTTGTCAAGTCTTGCGGGGGTTGCGGAGGTTACTGTTGTGTGGCGTGTTTTGTGAACAACCCAGATTAAAACTATGTATGTGCCAATAAATATTTCCTGTTTGATGTCTTAAAACCTTGGACCTCTTGTGCGCCTTGGGACGTCCTCCCGACGTGAAATGTGCTCTACAAGTGTAATTTTGTTGTTGTGCCCTCTCCTTGACATATGTGAAAATATTGTTCTGTGTTTACCCCACCAAGTATTTTGTAGATCTTTACACAGTCTCCTCTGAGCCTTATCATATTCTGTCATTCCTGATAGTTCACCGCTTTGATGCTGGGCATCAATGTTGTTCTCTAGGGTATGGGTGATGTTTTTTTGTGTGATGACCAAAGCTGCACATAGTACTCCAATTGCAGACTAACTAGAGCACTGTTCGACTTCAGCTTCACTTCCCTGAATCTGCTTTGGCAATGTAGCTCAGCAAGCTGTCAGCCGAGTATCTAAAACCCATCACCATGCTTAAGAGTATCCAAAACAAACAGAGTTCTATGCATCTCACTGACACATGCACTCACATAGAACACTCTCCTCGCAATTGAGAGGACCCAAGTTCGATTCCCAAGTGGGGCGAAACGCAAGTTTCCTTACTCCAGTTGTTTCTGTTTTCCTACGATAAGTAGGAACCTGGTTGTTTAGTCAATTGTCGGATTGCTTTTCCGGGGGTAATAATCCCATCAAAATATATAAATAATTGGTCACTCAATCCATGACTGTTGTTGGGACACTGCTGAGTTCAATTGGCTGCCGTTTTTCATCCACAATATGTAGTCAATTCACCTTACCGTATATTCTGTGAAGCACTTTGAGACATCTCAATGATACGATAAGGCACTATATCAAATGCAAGGAAAAATATATATTACATACACATAGAAATTTCTGTGTATTAGAATGGAGTGATATGAAATACAGTACTTGGTTATTTATAACTACCTCACACACTTTGAACTTGGTGTGTCCATCAAACAACTGAATGAAATATTTATTAGATTTGAAAGACTGGATACAGCTACTGATTCACACACTCAGCACTGCATCATCTCCATGACCTTTTAAGTGCTTGTTATATTTACAGTAAATTTGAGGGGAGAGGGAACCAAATAATAACAAGAACTTGCAAAAAGCTTCCTTCACATAGGATAATATCTTGAAGCACTTCATTGCTTTGACTTGCAGTTAAATACCCTAGATGTGTCCCAGTTTTTGATTAGCCTTGTTTTACGTTGAACAATGAATAATCCTATCTACCGGTAATTCCTTTCAGGGTAGTATCCCAAGTAGTGAGAAGTGCAGGCTGTGGTATAACAAATATTTGGATGCAAATTTTATGCAATTCATTGCATCATTTAAATTATGATAACAGCAAAATGATAATAAATATTTTGATTGAAGCCTGGTTTGTATATATTATATTTGTGGAAGATTATTGTAACAAGTATATTGAATGGATCAGTATGTAATCTTTGTTATTGATTATGATTTTGCACTGTGCTGAGAATTTTCTCTTGTAGAATGGATCTGTAATTAGATATAGCATCTACTCATGAAGAGGGTCATGTTAGTTCAGTAACTCAGAGCAAAGCCAGAATCAAACTTTTTGAACTTTAATTGAATTAGCACACCTTATGCTTAAATTATTAAATTAGGCTAAGCATACTAATTTCTGTTCCTCTTCTCAAAACAAAGATAGCTGAAATTCTCGACAACCTGGTATTGATCTGGGCAGGAAACTGGTTCTGACGGGACTTATGCAAATGATTTACAAAAACAATCTTGTGTGGAGTATAACATTGGAGGAATTCTGTACGTTGGAAGTATTTTGTTGAGAGTCTGAAAACATTTTCGTATTTTTCTAAAAGATGTGACATTTTAAAGTCGGAACAATAAATTATTATTGCTTAGATTGAATGAGAGACTCTAGCTGACAATACAGACCCTCACCAAACGTGGGGTTTATGTTCCTGGAAAACAGCACCCTCGGTAAAATCACGTTCGGTAAGCTTAATAAGTAATGGGAAAAAAGGGTTAGGGGAATCCATCCAAAGGCTATCCAACCTCAAGCCTCCAGGCACATCCATACCCGACCAACGCAAGGCACATACTGAGGCTACAGCCGGCTGGCCCGCTTTCCCTGCTCATCACTCTCCACGCTCTCACTGACTCACTGGAGACAATAAACAGCGCCGTACACTACCACAGCTTGGCTAAATTATTTTACCTTTGGTTCTGGAAGTGTTAAGTGACTCTCTCTCTCTTCTGTTTACCATTCAATGCCATCAGGTTGCTCCAAGGCTGAGGAATCATCGGACTTAGGCGGAGTTGAAGCTCCCAAGTGTGCATTGCGGGGCCGGTGTTCTCCCAAATACGCATGCGCGCGGGGCCAGCCATCGCGTATACTCAAATTTTATTCGCGTTTCGCAAAAAAGTGCCACATTTATTTTTTCACGTGTAGTTGAATTCGCAATCCAGAAAGTCGCGTTCTGCAAGGGTTGACTGTATATCTCTGGTGTAAATGTCAAGTGTGTTGCCTCAGTAGCCTCAGAGAAAATGTTTGTGTATGGATGTTATTCAGTGAGTTGAAATCCATATGAATAATGTGAAATTACATTTTATGTGGGCAGCAGTAATATTTGGTTGCACTATTTTGAGCAGTTACATGCTGCTTTAGCATCGAAAAACATTGTGAAGATATTCAAAGCTGAGCTATTTTGGTAGTGGTAGCCTGACTTTGAAAACTAGTAGAAAATATCCTTGTAGATATATACGCAAATAACCTTTATTAGGGGCTGTGCATAATAAATTTGTTGAGTATCTCAGCCGAATATTGAAGCCAGAAAAAGATGTATGCATGTTTATCCACAAGTTGCTCTGATTCACCTCTTCCTTAGCCTCTGACTCACTGCTTCCCTTGCCTCCTTTCCAGGAACGGCGCAAGGGTATTTGCCGCCCTTGGCAAGCCTTCAGATGTGCGCCTCCTAGTAACTTTTGATAAGCTAATGTTAAGACTAAAAAAACATATAATTATCAATGAAAGTAATGGTAATTTATTTATTTATGAAACATAGTTGCCAAAGATCCTACACAAAAAATTTACTTACTTGCATTTTAAAACATACCATATTAATAATAGACTAAATAATAACAGAATAGTATATGGATACTTACCAATAAAGCATTCAAGCACATTCGGTAAAATAATCAGTAAAAAAGCATTCCAGTGTTCGGTAAGTTTAATAAGTGCGCATGTGCCACGCATGCGCAAAGTGAACATACTGCGAATGTCCCGGATCTCTCAATACAATTGGGAGATACTGGTTGGTTGAGTATGCCGGTTGGTTGGGTACCGGATAAACAAGGTTTTACTGTATTAAGCATTCTCCAGTCAACTTACTGCTAATTCCCATGCCTCCGCCACTATACTCCAACAGACGACATCAGTAATTTTCGCCCCACGCAGCAAACTCTACGAGCTCTGTACCCAGGGCCCTCGCCCCCCAAATTTTGGAGTCCTAGGCAACTGCCTAATTTGCCTAAAGGTAGCGCCGACCCTTCTCCTTCCTCAGGGCCTTCCTCTTTCACTGCTCATTCTACCTCCCACCCCCACCCCCACCCCCCCAAGCCTTTGTGCAAACCTTGGACTTTTCAGCACCTGGAAACTTCCTCCTGACATGAAAGGTCCTATGTAAATTTGTATTGCATTGAATCAATCTTGGATGCAAACTATTTAAATTATGTTTGTGTCTGTAAGTGAGCATTGATCTTTTATTTAATTGTGTGGTTCAAAGCATTTACCTCTACATGTCCTCACTGATCTGGAAAAAAACCTGAATTGAAAGACTTGAGTTGGTTAATCAAGACTAAGGCAGAACAAAGTGTTTCATCCTCTGCCTTAGTTCTTTTGAAAGGAGCCATGCAACAATCTCAGATTGTTACAGCTTGTTGCACTCCACTATGCTTTTTATCTTTTTAATATTCCTGTAAATGAAAGCGATAACAGATTTCATTTATTTTGCTCTCTAATAATAATCTATCTTTTACAGAGTCCAAAGCTCAGTAGTTAGAGCACTCGCCTTACACGTGAGAGACCTGTGTTCAATTCCAGGCAAGGGGAAACCTTAGGCATGTTTTCTTACTCCACATGCCTAATAATAGGTTAGAGGTTAATTGAAGAGACACACTTTGACACAGGAATCACCTGATTTCCGCTCCCTTCAGTCGTTTCGTCCCAACATTCCTCCTCAACCTTCTGTAAGGAAGCTCTTGTGGCTCAGTGGTTAGAGCATTCGCCTTACAAGCATGAAATCTGTGTTCGAATCCAGGCAGATCAGGGCGAAAGCTTGGGCAAGTTTCCTTACTCCACACGCCTTATAATAATCCCCCCAAAAAACGTAATAATAAAAACTGGTCATTTTCAATCTATGACTGTTTGTGGGACACTGCTATGCGCAATTGGCTGCTGTGTTTCGCCCACAAATATGCAGTCAATTCACTTTGCAGTATATTCTGTGAAGCGCTTTGAGATGTCGATAAGATGTGATAAGCACTATATCAAATGCAAGGATTATTATATTATTAATAATCCCTAAAACAAATTGGTCATTTCAATCCACGATTGTTTGAGGTCAAGTGGGCAAGTTTCCCGATTCCACAAACCTGATAGTAATTCCTCAAGAACAAAATGAATAATAATAAATTGGTCACTTCAATCCACAAGTGGTTGTGGGACACTGCTGTGCGCAATTGGCTACCACATTTCGCCCACATATACACAGTGAATTCACTTTATAGTATATTCTGAGAAGCACTTTGAGATGTTTAGAGACGTGAAAAGCGCTATATCAAATGCAAGGATTATTATTATTATCTTAACCCCAAATGCTGAAGAGTTACCTTCCCTCCCCATCCACCTGACTGCACAATTTTAGTTTTCCTCATAAGCCAACTACTGCATGTGAGGCTGCCAGTTTAATTCAAGAAGGCACTGGATTAAGAATCATTTTATGTATCCTTCATGTATTATGTCAGTGTGTGCAGAATATGTACAACCACAAAATATAAAATCACTACATTTTCCAGTAAATCCTATAAAGTGCTTTGAGACATCTTCCTGATGTGAAAGGCGCTATATCAAATGCAAGGATTATTATTATTATGTACAATTGATAATGGCTGGGAGCAGCAAAAAAATGAAGGTAAATTTATCCTTGAATTTCCGACCAACTATCCTGTGCATACTCTTAATAGGTGTCCGAACTAGGCTGCAAAGGTGGAGCTCAGGGGTCAAGGGATGCACAGAAAGCACAACTCAGCCGAACAAAGGGGGTGGATAGAGGAGGCGGACATGAGGTACTTGGGCATGAAGTGATTTGTTGGTGAATATGAAGATCTTGAAATCAATCCATTTTGCAGCAGGAATCAATGAAGTCTGGCAAGGTCTGGGTGGTCATGATGTGGATTTGGTACAGGTGGTCTATATTTCCACTATAAATTATAAATGACATCAAGTTATGGGGCCCTGTGGAATCAGTGGAAGCAGCAAAAGTGTTATAAAATATGTATTTATGGCAATTACTGATCACCAATAATTCAATACAAATAACTGGGAGGTATTGAATGAAGTAAGTAAAAATGCGGCAAAATAAGAGTAAGAATAAAGAGGGAGAGTGGGCCAGCCGGCTGTAGCCCGCCTTGGTATGTACTTTGCATTGGTCGGGTGTGGATGTGCCTGGAGGCTTGAGGTGGGTAGACTGTGGCTGGATTCCCCAACCCCACCTTTTCCCATTACTTATTAAGCTTACCGAACGCGATTTTACTGAGTGCGCAGTTTTCCAGGAATGTAACCCCTGTGTTCAGTGAGGGTTAACTGTGTTTGTAGTTGATCGGTATCCATGAATTGATGATGGATTTATCTGGGGGATTATTGGCTCGTACCCCAAGAAGAAACTCTTTTCTCTTTTCAAGTAGTGGCATGGGATCCTTAACATCCACCTGAATAAGCAGAGGGTTCAATATGTCATCCAACGGACATTATCCAACAATAGAACACAACCCCGGCACTGCACTAGAGGTCGGCTAAGGCTGCAAAATCAAAATGCCAACGTGGTGCTTCAACCCACAAGCATTTGACTCAGTGGCAAGAGAGCTACCAATATAATATAAAATTACATTTACATAGCACCTTTGACATTGGGAGGATCCCCCAATGTGCTAAACAGTCCCGGCTCAGCATCAAAATGGGTTGTGAGCCAGGGAGGTGAAAGTTGATCAAAAGCGCAATCATGACTGAAAGTCCTGAATGGGGCTGAAATGCTTTGTTTGTTGTTGCCAATAGAGCTGTAAGCACTCCCAGGCATATTGTTGTGATGAATTAAATGAATATCCAAATTAGATGAATTGATATTAAAATCACCCAATGGGGCATTGTAAAGGAGGAGAGGTATTTGCAACAACAACAACAACTTAAACTTATAAAGTGCCTTTCACGTCGGGAGGACGTCCCAAGGCGCTGCACAGGAGGCGTGTGACCCGAGCTGGGAGGGGAGTGTTCGGGAAGGGGGTGAAACACGTAGGGGAGGTCGAAAAGGTCGGGGGAGAACAAAAGGCACGGTCGAAGAGGAAAGTCTTCAAACCGGCCTTGAAAGAGGAAAGGAAAGAAACAAGGCGGTGGGATTGGGGGATGGAATTCCACAGGGTGGGAGCGGAGAAACTGAAAGCCCGGCCCGAACTACCTCGCTCACCTGAAAACGGATCCAGTAAAACCAATACGGTCGGAATAGGTTCAGCAGAATCAGTTTATTGACAATATATCGCCGTGACCTATTAAGAGTATAGTTGTTGGGTTACACGTAAACCGTTCCAGTTTGTGTGAAATAATCTTCAGACACCAAGTAGATTCAAAAGGCTGTCTTTATTCAGTACTGCAACAAAGTTACAATCCAGGCACGTTTCTTGTGGTTCGAACAAAAAAAACAACACATGTGTGGGTCTATATACTCCTAATTAAGCAATTAACCTAATTAACCAATTCCTAGACGAATCTTTCTTAATGCTTTAAGCCAATCATTACTTGCATTCTAAGTTTGTGCTATACTTTTCCATTGTCTGCTAGTCTCACCAATGTTTTGACCCACATTCCAGACAAAAATAGCCTGAAAATGTTTTCGACTTTTTGCTTTTGCGCTCTGCTCTCTACCTTGCAGTTTCCTCTAAGGCTGTCTTTGTTCACAATCCTTGGGCAGCTATCTGGTGTATTCCAAGGCTGTCCTACTCTACACAAACCACTAACCCAAGCAGGGTATTTTACACGGTCACTATCGGTCATTTCTAACCCGAGAGACTGTTCTCCTTCAATACTTGAACAGAAGCTATGTCTTATAACACACACACAAAAAATAGTTAGCTAACAATTGTAACAGGACAATACTATTCTAATCTCTTATGTTCTGGTACAGCACGTTTCCCCGCTGCTCCGCTCTTGTCCTGGAGATATCTAAACTCAACAGAGCGAGTCTCAGCTTTATATGTGTTCTTACCCTTGTCGCTAGTGTTTGGTTTAAAGTTCGGATTGAACTGGATCGGCTAACTCACTCAGTTGATGTTTGTTTGCAAATTTATTTGTAGAACTGTGTTTATCATGTAGGCCAGCTGGATGACTCCAGGGGTCCTGCTGTTTACTACTTACTTTACCTAATGTGTTTTTTCAGTTTTCTCTTACCTGATCGATGTCATTATTTTTTTCTCTACCCTTTTTTCTCTTCGCCCTCCTCGTTTACTATCCCTGCTCGACCCTCCCACCGCTTCCCTCTGTTCCAGTATTGGAATCCTCCGTCGGGCTCACCGTGGCACTCGGCGCTGGCTGTCCAACAGCAGTCACACCAAGTGCCCTGTCCCCCACCATCACCGCCAGCCCCACCGGACACAAACCCGGGGGGTCAACCTCTCCTCCCTTATTCAGATCCCCACCCTCCCCGCCGACCATCCCAGTCCCCCCTCACACCCCTCGGCCAACTGCTTTTTCCGCATCGGCCTCCAAAATGTCCGCTCTGTCTGCAACAAGACCCTGGCCATCAACGATCTCATCCTTGGTGAGAACGTTGACATCATGGCCCTGGCGGAGACTTGGATCACCCCAGGCGACACTTTCCCCCTTGTTGAAGCCACACCACCCAACTACACATTCCACCATGCTCCTCGACCCAACCATCGTGGAGGTGGCGTGGCCCTCATCTCAAAGTCATCCCTCGCCCTATCCCCCTATTCCTCTGGCTCCTTCCCCTCTTTCGAACAGCTCACCCTCTCTCACTCCTCTCACAATTCCTTCAAAATCCTATTAGTTTATCGCCCCCCCAAACCCTCCCCCACTTTCATTTCAGATTTTTCCTCACTTTTAACTTCCCTTTGCGCCTCCTCTGATCGCCTTATTATTCTTGGCGATTTCAACCTCCATTTCACCCCCTCCTGCCCCATTTCCTCTGAATTTTCCTCTTTACTTTCGTCTTTCAACTTCTCCCTTCATATTAACACTGCCACCCACACTCACGGCCATCCTCTCGATCTAGTGATCACCCGAGGCCTCAACGTCTCTGGCGTCACCATCACAGACAAGGCCATTTCCAACCATTTTTTCATTTCCTGCAACACCTCTATCCCTCCCCCCTCCACTTCCAAACCCACCACCATCTTCTACCGGCCCTGGAAGAAGATTCCCCCTCAAACTTTCACCTCTGCCCTAGAAACCTCCGACCTCCTCCCACAATGGCATTCTTTTTGTACAGACCCATCCTCCGCCTCCACCGCCCTCCACAACACCCTCTCCACTACCCTCGACACCCTGGCCCCCCTCACTTCCAAAACCGTCTCCCATTCCCGATCATCACCGTGGTACACATCTCACCTCCGTTCCCTCAAAAGCCAAGTGAGAGCAGTTGAACGCACGTGGCTCAAATCTGGCCTCACGGTCCTCCGGCAAATCTGGCTGGACCGCATCAAATTTTACCGCTCCGCGCTAGCCACCGCCAAATCAGCCTTCTACTCCAGGATAATCCTGGAAGCGAAGGACAACCACCACCTCCTCTTCGCCACCACCAACCAGCTCCTCCGCCTCACCTCGCAGATCCTCTCCTCAAACGTTCGTTGTGAGGAGATGCTGGACTTCCTCGAGTCTAAAATCGAGAAAATCCGCTCTGCGGTTTCCTCCCACCACCACTCCTCCACCTCCGCGCCCTCATCAGCTACCTCAACCCCTACTCACCCCCCATTTCACACTTTCAACCCCACCACCCCGCTTTCAGTCACAAAAACAATCACCTCCATGAAACCCACCACGTGCTCATTGGACCCCATCCCCACCCCCCTCCTCCGCACCCAGCTCCATTTGTTAGCCCCGCTCATTTCTGACACCATTAACCTTTCCCTCTCCTCAGGAACCGTCCCTACCTCCCTTAAAACAGCCACCATCACCCCTATCCTGAAGAAACCCTCCCTTGATGCGTCGCAACCATCAAGTTATCGACCCATCTCCAATCTCCCGTTTCTATCCAAGGTCCTTGAAAGAGTGGTTGCCTCCCAGCTCCGCTCTTTCCTTTCAAATCACTCACTTCTTGAACCCCTCCAATCAGGTTTCCGCCCTATCCACAGTACAGAATGACATCCTAACCGCCTGTGACCAGGGCTCCCTCTGCCTCCTCGTCCTCCTTGACCTGTCTGCTGCATTCGACACAGTCGATCACACCATCCTCCTTCAACGTCTTTCCTCCCACCTCAACCTTCAAGGCACAGTCCTTGACTGGTTCCATTCTTATTTGACCCACCATTTACATTTTGTTTCTTCCAATGGCTTTTCTTCAAACCCCCGCACAGTTTCCCACGGCGTCCCTCAGGGCTCTGTCCTTGGTCCCCTTCTTTTCACCCTTTACACGCTCCCTCTGGGCGACGTCATCCGCAGACATGGGGTAAATTTCCACATGTATGCGGATGACACCCAGTTGTACCTTTCTGCCTCATCCCTCAACCCCCAGACGATCGATGTTCTGACAGCATGTCTGTCCGACATCGAATCGTGGACGAGGGACAACGTTTTGCAATTGAACGTGAATAAGACCGAGGCCCTCCTGATTGGCTCAAGCCAGCGCCTCCGCACATCGGGCGCTGCCAGCCTCAACATCCAAGGCTGCACTCTCCACCTGACAAAGCCAATCAGGAACCTCGGCATCATGTTCGATCAAAAACTTTCCTTCCTCCCCCACATCCGCGCCTTGACCGGCACCGCCTATTTCCATCTGCGCAACATTGCCAGGCTCCGCAACTATCTTACCCCCCGCGCTGCCGAAACACTTGTGCATGCTTACATCACCTCATGGCTGGACTACGGAAATTCTCTCCTAGTCGGCCTCCCCAGTTCCTCCATTCATAGGCTGCAGACCATCCAAAACTCTGCAGCCCGTGTACTATCCCGCACCCGCCTCCGCGACCACATAACCCCCACCCTCGCCCGTCTTCACTGGCTCCCCATCCTCCAGAAGATCGAGTTTAAGATCCTCGTCCTCACCTACAAGGCCTTCCACGGCCTTGCCCCATCCTACCTAACCGATCTACTCTCCCCCTACACGCCCATCCGGACCCTCCGTTCAACAGGACTTGGCCTGCTCCAAGCCCCCCGCCCGAACCGCCCCACCATCGGAGGCCGGGCCTTCAGTTTCTCCGCTCCCACCTTATGGAATGCCATCCCTCAATCCCTCCGTTTCGCCTCTTCCCTTTCCTCTTTCAAGGCCGGTTTGAAGACTTTCCTCTTTGATCGTGCCTTTTATTCCACCCCGAACTCTTTTACCTCCCCTTCGTGTTTCACCCCTTCCCAAACACTCCCCTCCCAGCTCAGGTCACACGCCTCTTGTCAGCGCCTTGGGACGTCCTCCCGACGTGAAAGGCGCTCTATAAATGTAAAGTGTTGTTGTTGTTGTCATTGGATGTCTCAAGACCTGCCGATCTTTTTGGGCCCTTGCATGGTTGGAATGTCTCTCACCTAATTTCATTATGCCTGTTTATCAGTTCTGCAAACTTTGCGGTTTTCCTTGCTTTGTATTCTTGTGACTACCCTAGGATTTATTTCACGCAAAACTGTAAACAATGACTGAGTTAATCTATCTCCTACAGGCTCTAATCTCTATGTTCTAACCCTTCCACCTTTACAGTAGTGGCGTCTGGTTGTTCTTCAGGTGGACATTAAAGATTCCACAGTATTAATTGAGAAGAAAATAATGTTTTTTCTGATTACGGTCAATATTCTTCTGTGTTAATTAATTACTTCTTGATTTTGTGGGAATTGCTGGCACAATTAGCTACCACGTTTACCTTCAAAAAAGTTACTCCTCTTGACAATATTTACTGGTGAAGTGTTTGGGACATTTCAATACGACTTCAAATTCTAGTTCTTTCTTTCCAAATATTATTGAGTTCAATGGATCATGAGACTCATTTCCTTGCATTTTGATGCCTGGTTGGTTTTGCGATTAGTGGATTACTTTATTTAGTTGGGTTTCAGACACGAGTCCAATTGAATCTGAAGTTCTGGCTTCCTTTGAAATAAAGATATCTCCTCTGGGGACTCCCTGAGAAGAGATAGCTGAGAAGAGATTCATCTCTCTTGGTATGCTGCACCTTACCAGGACGAATAAACACACAATAATATTGATAACAAGCAAGCTCAGTGGTTTTTTGATTGCATGTAAATGATGTAGATTTTATAATGAATATCTTATATTGCAGGTCTGGAATGCATTTTGCATGTACAATATAACTGTATGAATGATATCATACAGTTATACTGTACACACAAAATGCATTCCAGACCTGCAATATAGGATATCCATTACAAAATCTCAGTGTAGTATGAAAAGTTCCCTTTGAGGCTTCATGATCCTGAATGCACCTGACAGGATGTCAAGGTTAGCACCATATTTCAAAAAAGCCTTTGGTGTTATAACCTGAAGGAACTTTCAAACGACATAGTCAGGCAATTACTACAGTTACTGACAGTTATTTGGTTTTTATGATTTATGAATATGTGTGCTTTTTGGAAGGACAAGGTAAGGAAACTCAGAAGGATTGAGCATTAAACATAGCTCAAGTGGATTCCTGTAGTTCAGTGGTTAGAGCACTCCCCTTGGAAGCTAAGAGACCTGGATTTGATTCCCGGCAAGGCAAAACATTGCGCAAGTTTCCTGATTCCACAAACCTGATAGTAATTCCTCAAGAACAAAATGAATAATAATAAATTGGTCACTTCAATCCACAAGTGTTTGTGGGACACTGCTGTGTGCCATTGGCTGCCACATTTCACCCACAAATATACTGTCAAATCATTTAATCATATATTCTATGAAGCGCTTTGAAATGTCTAGTAGACGTGAAAAGCCCGGTATGAAATGTAATGATTATTATATTAATAGTTTAAAAATAATAAATAAATAATTTTTTAATAAATAATAAATAATGTTTTGCCCCACAAAAAGATGTAGTCAATCAATTTTATAATATATATTGTGTGAAGCGCTTTGAGACATCTTGACGATATGATGAGGTATTATATCAAATGGAACGATTATTATTAATAATAAATAATGCTGATTTGTTTGGCTTCCGTTGGCTGTGCAGGTAAGATTTATTCTTTGAAGGTTCCATATGGATCTGACAAAAATCTTGAACATTCTAAATATTGCCACAACTTGAAAAGTTAGGATTAGTTGGGGAGAAGGGTAGAGAGACCAGTTTTCATGTAGATGTTATCAAAATATGTAATGGTATGTAGGGTCCGGCGATATATCGATATATCACTAAAACCCGATATAATTTTCATATCGATACGCCGATATAGGCATTTCAAAAATATCGATATATCGAAAAATAGATATATCGAGGGAAAAAATCGGAATGCGCGCACACTGAACTACAAGACCCAGAATGCTCATCTCTATACACAATGCACAGACCAAGGTGCAAAGCCGCCATATTGTATTCATAGTCCTAGAATACAATATACAAGTATGCAAGGGGTGAGGGGAGAGAGACGGCTGGGGGTGGGGGGGGAGGGGGAGAGAGACGGCTGGGGGTGGGGGGGGGGGGGGGGAGAGGGACGGCTGGGGGGGGGGAGGGAGAGAGAAACGGCGGGGGTGGGGAGGGGGAAAGAGACGGCTGGGGGCTGGAGAGAGACGGCGGTGGGGGGGTGGGAGAGAGGGACGGTGGAGGGGGGGGAGGAGAGAGGGACAGCGCCGGGGTGGGGGTGGGGGTAGAGACAGGGTGGATGTGATAATATACAGATAGATAGAGATGGGGGGATGTGAGAGAGGAGAAAGACACAGACAGAAAAACACAGAGATGGAGAGAGTGAGTGTGAGAGACAGAGAGAGAAAGATATTTACCTCCTGAGGAGATAGGCCCCGAATGCGCAAGCACACCGCGCGCACACCGTGCGCAGTACAAAAAAACCGAAAATATCGATATTTCGGTATATCTCGATATGAGCCCATCGATATATCTAAATCGGAAAATTTCCATATCGACGGACTCTAATGGTATGGCAAAGTGGCTGTTGAGGATGAGGCTACATGCATTCAGAATCTCAGTTGACATGCCAAATTTTGCAATTATCTCCCATTGTTGCCATAGTACTGGCAAAGGCTATTTTGGTAGCTTTGGCAATGTATTTTGATATTGTAGACCAACAAATATTGACTTGCTTTCCTCTATGTGTTTCTACTCTTTCTCTGGACACCAGCTGGTGAAATACAGTACAAGCATTCACAGCCTCCGACTGAAATAAGTCACCAGAAACACTCCCACACTTCTTCTAGAGGCTTAAGATGACATTGACAGAGATGTGGGAACAGTCCCTCATTATTCAGTCCCTCCTTTACTTTACAGATTACAATGCTTCAGAATACAATGCATACCATTTTGATGATTACTTTAAAACAATTGAGTTTTAGCAATATATTACAGTAAAAGCCCGTTTATCCGATCAGCACCTGATCAACTGCAACTTCCATATAGCTGGCATCGCAAAAAAAGGTCCGCATTCGATTAACCGGAATTGATCCGGAAAAATGCATTTTTTTTGCATTTTTGGCCGAATATCAGGCACGCGCTTTAACCGGCATTGGCCAGGTCCTGAGGGTGCCGGATAAACTGGCTTTTACTGTAATTTGTAACTTCTGAGATGCTACCTGCCTAGAGAATGCAATATATATGTAAGTTGCTGTCGTTTTAGTTGTGTCCAGAGACATTATTACATATTCTAAATTAAAAGAATGCATACAATAGGTAGAGCCAGGTTATAGAGTGCTTATGTATAACATATGAGAGTTAAAGTAAGAGCAAGATTTAAAGTCTTTAGCGAATATGAATAATGTTGCAATAAAACCATGAACAGCATTTTTTTTTGTAGTTATAATTTGGATTTCCATAGTGATATTATTTAGACAGTGGTGCGGAATAAGTTATTTACTGTCTTATTCGGTAGAAAGTGGTTTATTTCAGCCATCTCAATCATATGCTTTATTAACATGAGCAGAAGAAAAAGCAAAAATCTGATTCTGCAAAGTCCAGTTTTTTAGTGGCCATTTGCCACAAAAGCTTATAGAAACTCAGGAAAGATTAGCTGTGGTGTTATTGTTACCCCCAGTGAACATCCTGTAGCATCTGATTTTTTAAAACTAGTTCTGTGTCATTCAGAAAAGGAAATTTACGTGATATTTCAATTTATCCGCAGTAATTATTTAACTTATTTAACTAGTCTCATGGCTGGTTTGAGATTTGAGCTTGTTTAACGAGTGTATTTCATCCCTGGAGCTGAGCTGCTCTAAGATGACATGCTTGCCCGAAGGTCCTCCAGGACCCTATTGATGACAGATCAGCAACTGAAAGATATTGTATTATTTGAGAATCCATAAAATATTTACAAGACATTTTAAACATTTTATAGTCTTTCGAAAATTGCATAAGTTGTTGAAAGGTATCGATTTCCCTATTATTTGCTGGTAAATAGTGTTGTAAAAATAAAAATATTACAATCAGTTGCAGCATCTTAGAATCAGAAATGAATTCCCTTGGTATATTAAAAAATATTACAGCAGCAACTTGCATTTATATTCCATCCGTCACATCGGATCGGATCTTGGAACGCTGCATTGTAGCCGCAGCAATTCATTCTGGAACACACAGGGAGAAACTATTCTCCAGGAGGAAGCAGCAACAAATTGCATTTCATATCAGGAGGACATCCCAATGCCATATGGTTACATTTTAACAGGATTTTCTGTGTATTTCCTTAATTATTGCCGCTGATCATGAAGAAAATAATGCAGTTTTGAAGTAACATCAGCACTTTTGTGCCAATTATTGGTAGGCGGGTAGCTTAGGCCATTTGCATTCTCATAGGAGCCACTTAACATTAACAGTGCTCCTGCTGCAAGTTAATTATATGACATATGGTAATATCAGCTTTAATTAAGAATGAAGCTGTGTCAGAACCTGAAGTTGCAGCTGTCAATATGTTGATGCACAAATGTCACTCCTCACATTTAAAATCCTTTTAAACTACAAATGCAATTGTTTTAGTCGTAGAATGTCTTTAAGATCTAACTCGAGAGTTAATAGCTAACCACGGTATTCAGAAATGTGAGGACGTTTCAACTTTGACATGTACAGACCGCATTGTAGTAACCAAATAATCTGTTGTAGCCTCTGTGCTTGTATATGCTCCATGTGTTGTCAGTGTCACCAATGCTGAGCAGTTTATTGCAGAGCAGACCAAGTGAAAACAGCACAGCTCTGTTATGAATTGTAATGTATGTGGTTCACATAGGATTTTCAACACCAGAATTATTGTCTCTATGTTTACTGTATAAAGCAGGAACCTGTAGTAATCACATAGTCAAAACCTGAGAAAAACCATTCCTGGTAACATGTCAACAAATTCAACAATATTGCAATCAATAGCTTCATTACTATCAGTTTCTTTATCTGATCTGCTCAGCATGCAATATTTCATTTTACTTCGTGGCTGTTTATGAGACAGTACTGTGCACAAATTTCTCATACTTTTCACCTACAAATTATACAGTAGTTATCTTTAAAATAAAAATCCCGTGAAGAGCTTTGAGAGATCCTCTTTATTATTATTATTGGACTTTACAATGCATTTCCAAATTGCTGCATTTGTATTTTCTGTAACAATTATTTCAAGTTACCTTAATATTCCAATGTAATTTTGCTGTAGTTGTTGTATTCCATAAAATGCTTGGCAACGTTGGACAATGGTGCAGGAAAATGCATCAATAAGGTACGTGCTGTGAAATGTGCACAGCCATTCTGTGTCAATACATTACTGATGCTGATGATGTTAAATTGTGCACAGTGCTGATTTATCCACAATAATGCATACTAATGGTGCACAAAGGTACATTTCGTAAGTGGAAACCCATTACTTCCTGTTACTCATCTGAACACTGTCATAGTAACGAAAATTACACATTCGTTTCAGGTGCATTCTGAAACGAATGTGTAATTTTCACCCAGAGATAAGAGTACTGTGACATTTGCAGCCTATTGTGGGGCCCGGTCATTGATCTCACAACTAGGGTTTGGGGCTTGTAAAATAAAATAAGTTAAAGAATAAGGAAAATGTGTTCATAAAAATAAGTGAGGATAGCAGTGGAGAGATGCCTCAAACATTCAATACTAACTACGAAGGGAATCAGTAATGGCAGGTTAGAGTTAGAGAATCAGTAATGGCAGGGCATAAGAACCTAACTATGATTCCTAATTCCCTAGTCTGCTGTAAGTCATTGACTTGCACATGGGAAATAGAGCCTAAGCCTAACCCTAGTACAGTAGGAAGCGGGTCAGCAATAGATAAAATGAGAAAGAAAATAAGTTAAAGAAGAAGAAAGTTAACAGTATTAGAGAGAATGATGAGGAAACAGAATATTGGGAGAATAGTTCACCAGAAACAGAATATGATGAAAAAGAATGTTGAGCTGATAGAGCATGAAAGAGAAGAATGGTTGCCTCTATATCCCCTGGGGGACTTATACTGTAGTTTAGGAAGCAAGTAATGGTGGGGCCAGTGAGAGGAGAATTTGAGCCTGCAGGGTTCACCAAACTCACCCACATAATCTTAAACAATTGCCGATAGAATCTTGCATTGGTTAGAGCATTCGCCTCACTGGCGAAAGGACCTGGGTTTGATTGCCAGGTAGGGTGAAACATCAGGTAGACTTCCTTGCTCCACATGACCCTTTTGCCTAGCAGTAAGTGGGAACCCGGTTGTTAGTCGATTGACTCATCACTTTTCTGGCGTTAATAGTCCCATCAGAGAAAATAAATAAATAAATTCTGTAGTGGTAAACTACAGTATTTATAGTTTACTGCCGCATTTCACTCACAGGGTGTGCAGTTGATTCACTTTGCAGTGTGTTCTGTGAGGCGCTTTGAGACATCTCGAAGATGCGATAGGGTGCTATATTAAACGCAAGGATAATAATAATCCTTGCATTTGTTATAGCGCTTTTCACGTCTACTAAATTTCTCAAAGAGTTTCACAGAATACTGGTATACAGTACTGTAAAGTGAATTGGCTGTACAGTATATTTGTGGGCGAAACGCAGCAGCCAATTGCGCATAATAGTGTCCCACAAATAGTCGTGGGTTGAAATGGCTAATTTATTATTTTGGATTCAAACACAGGTCTCACGTTTGTAAGGTGTGTGCTCTAATCACTGAGCTACAGGACTCCACAATTATTAATACTTATAGTTTAGGATTATTATTATGTTGAAATAGAACAGGAAGGTATAGAGGAGGAAGGGGAGAAATTAGAAGCAGAGCTGGGAGCAGTGGATAGAGTACCCAGAAAGGCATGTAAACCTTGCTTAAATCGAGATAACATCATCTAGAGAATGGCTCAAAGGAATACTGGAGAAATACAGAGGTCCTACAAATAATGAACAGTAGGATAGAATGGATAGCTAGATAAAGACCAAACCCTGGACAGAATTGGAGAATCTGACCAGTCTAACAGAAAGTGAAAAAGATACCTGGTCTGAGATTGGGTAAAGGTACCTGCTCGGTTGGTCGGTCGTTTATAAAAAAACCAGGAGAAAGAATTATGAGTTAGAAGAAGAGCTGCCAGCAATATACTGTGACAGCTCGAACTAGAAAATAGAAGTAAAGAAACCTGGGGGTTTATGAATTATGACGAGAATGTGGATCTCTTAGGAATGGAGAGAGACAAGTGTTTGTTACTCTATTTGTTTACCACTTGGAAATTGTTTTACTGTTAATTACTGCATGGGTGACACAACATTCAGATGTCCTAGTGCTCAAAATAGCGGTAGAACAATGTAAGAATTATCAGAAGGGAATAATAGTCTCCGATTTAGCATATGCGGTACAGGGGTTGTTGAGGTTTGGAGTTTTAACTAACACTTGACTCTAACATTACTAGTTATAAAACTTGGAGATGTGAATTTGGGGTAAGGTTACTCTATTTGTTTACCACCGGTGGTCCAATTGGTAAGGCTCAGTGGTTAGATATCTTAGAGCAGTGGTTCTCAACCAGGGATACATGTACCCCAGGGTGTACAAAATTACTTCCAGGGGGTACAGGTGGCGGTACATTGATTTATTTAGCTCTCTTATTTAGCGTTTTATAGCCTTCTAAATTGTATATTTAATTGTTATTCCCCTCGTTTTCTATGTGCTAGTTATTTTATTGTATAAGAAAAGCTTGGTCTTAAACTGCAAGTGGAATGAGGGTGGTGGTGTGTATGTGGTTGGGTGGGGGTACACGATAATGTTGAAAATAACAAGGGGTACATTACTGAAAAAGGTTGAGAACCACTATCTTATGGGATATTATGCCATGTTAGAGTTATAGTGATGATACAATACTGTATTATCAATGTGTTATACTGTATAAGGATTGTGTAGTGTACATGTTTGCGTCGAATGCTCCAAATGCAGGAGTATATATGTTAATGTATATACATACGGTATATTGGAATCTGTGGGTTGGAAAAAAATGAGGAATATTATTTTAATAGCCAAGTGTTTGGTGTAATTTGCAAGACAGCTCTGACCGGGCACTTATCTTCAACATAAAATGAGAAGAAGAGGATTGCTCCTTTCAGAGTGCAGCTCTAGAGCATGTAATTCTAACCCGGAGATAAGAGTAGCTTGACAACACGTTATAAATCTTTAAGGATACAATGTTGAAGTGAGGCAGAAGTTCCACAATACCGTTTTCTACTGATAGGAATGTTTAGTACTGTAGTAGGCTAAAATAAAATATTATTTATCCCCATATTACAATTGATTTTGGAGGGTGGAATGTTGGGACTTTGAACTTGCATATGCTAGGCTGACATTACAATGCTCTGTGGGTGCTGTATTGTTAGAGGTTCCACCCTTTGGATAACCTCATTAAACTAATGTACTATTAAACTAATGCCTATTAAACAACAACAGCAACACAATTACATTTGTATAGCATCTTTCACATCAGGTGGATGTCCCAAGGCGCTGGACAATCAGTGTTTCGGACCTGAGCTGGGGATCGGTAGAGTGGAGGGCAGGGAGGAAGGAGAGTGACTGAAGGCATGTTCGAAGACCATGGGCAATAGAGATTGAAGTAGGCATTGAAGATCTAATGACACTAAAAAGAGAAGGGAGTTTCTTCCAGTCACCAAGATAAAATTTGACATTCACTTCATGGCCTTTTGTGTGATATTGGGACGTCCTCGCAATGTGAAAGGTACCACAGCAAAAGCCCGTGACCTGATCAACCGTAACTTCCGTATAACCGACACCTCAAAAAAACGGTCCCCATTCGAATAACCGGATCTTATCTGGCACAATCGCGGTGGCGCATTTATGAGTCGATTGTCGCACGAGAGTACAGTACGATTAGTTCTGAATGCTGCTGGTAGTGGCACTTCCGGTTATTCTTCTTAAAGCTGCACTGTCGATTTTTCCTCTCCCTGTCACCTTTTTCTCTCTCCCTCTTTTTCTCTTTCTCTCTCCCCCTCTCCTTCCTTTCTTCCTCCCTCTCTATCTTCCTCCCTCCCTCCTTCCTTCCTTCCTTCCTTCCTTCCTTCCTTCCTTCCTTCCTTCCTTCCTTCCTTCCTTTTTGCCTTCCTTCCTTCCCCCTCCCTTCCCTCCTTCCCATATAACCTCTTATAGCATTCCAGGACACTAGCCTATAATAAAAGCATGACATATAAGGGCAAATAGTAGTTAAATTCCCTTCATTTTCAACAGATTTTGTTTCTTAATCAGTGAAAACGCAAATTTATAGAAAAGCGATACATTATATTGGAAGTGACTTGTTAGCATAATTATTTTAAATAGTAAGGTAGAAGCCCGTTTATCCGGCACCCTCGGGACCTGGCCAGTGCCGGTTAAAGCACGTGCCGGATATTCGGCAGAAAACCCAACACAAAAAAATGATTAAACGGGCTTCTACTGTACATATGACAGTGTTTCCATGAAGTAAAATTATAAAAAGAATATTGTCCAGATCACGACAACTCAATATTTTAAGGTGTTATTTCAGAATGTGCTTCACTGTTCTGTATTCACAGCTCTTATTCCAGTCACGTTCGCACTGTACTGACTCACTTGGATGCTAGTGTCACATTTTAATGCATAACTCTTTGGGGTCAAGGTTGCAGGCAAATGTGTTTTAATCACAATGCTGCTTGAATAAATATTCCAGTTAATGGCAGTTGAGTTGGAACTTATTAAAGGAACTGCACTTCTGGATCGATGATTAGCAATAATAATTGCTACAATTACAACACAACAGCATGTTTAACAAAATCAGTTTCAAATAATTTCCATTTTTGGTTTTCTCCATTAATGAAAAATTATTTGGTAACATAAAATAACAAGCATTCAGTAACTGATGCATTTTACAACAGAGCTCACTCCAAGCAAACATTCCAAAAGGAGCTCAAATAGAATTTACTGCTTTTACATTATAAATTCTTCTCCATGGACAAGTAGAATTGAAAATGACTAGTTTTCCAAACTCCAAATTAGCTAACTCTGAGTTTGGCGTGCCATTGCCTCCACTTGCAGCAGGTTCGCTTTGATGGTTAGTGATAATGGAGTTTACCCAGAGATTAGTATGTCAGAGCAAATTGTGTTTTGAATTATTTTCGTGATCTTAACTACAACAATAATTTACATTTATAAAGTACCTTTCATGTCTGGAAACTACCTGAGCTGGTGGGGGTAGGTGTTGTGGGAGAGAAAGTGACTGAAATCATAGTCGAAGAAAAATCTTGAGGTGGGCTTTGAAGTCAGTGACTAAAGAAAAAAAAGCCAAGAGCAAATTCACCTGAATCTCAAGCCTCTTCAAGCCTCCACATGCATGAAACATCATTGCCTGCAGGCGGTGTCCAGAAATCCAGTGATGATATGAACACCGTTTAACGAAGCAGTAGTGTCTGGCGATATATCAATATATCAGTATAATTTTTCATATCGATATACCGATATTGGAAATTTTTATATATTGGTACATTGAAAAATTCGGTATGAAAAAAAAATTGGTATATCTACAAAATATCGGTATATCATCAACGAATGCCGTGTTACAGCATACAGAAAATATACAACCAAATGCCCATTACGCTCCCTTAAACTAACAAAAAAACATAGATAGCATTTAACATACCTTGTTGCCAGCATCACAAACGTCCTGGGCGTAGAGCACACATATCTGAATGCACGTGCATCCCCCTTCTTCCCTTCTCCCCACCACCAAACATAATCAGACATGCGCAGACCGGTCATACCCCCTCCTCCCACTAAACACCATTTCCGCGCATGCGCACAAGATAAAAACCCGGTGATATCGATATATCGGTATATATCGATATGAGCCCACCGATATATCGATATCGGAAAAATTCCATATCGCCAGACCCAAGAAGCATGAAACACTAGTGAGCAAAATAAGATACGAAATATAGAATTTTTATAGAAATTTAAAGCAAGTGCTTGTTTGCTACAGCCTTTGGAATTTCCATGTGGGAAATTAGAGGAGGTTTCTGACATTTCCAGTACAAGAATTATGGAAATATAGGACATGATCCATGCCCAATCAGTGAGCTTTTTGTGATTGTAAGAGAGGAACAATGTACACGGTGTGACATAAAACAGCTACCAATAGCAAAGTGTCCTAAATATTTTCATTTCTATACATTTTTAATTTGTTTATTTTACCTGTTGATTTAGCGAAAATAGCTGAGGAAATGCAGATCATTATAAATGCAGTATAAGAAATGTCTGATCGTGATCTGGTGATGATGGGAAAGTAATAACACATAATAATAATAAGTTTTGTATGTGACATAATGCCTTATCACATTGTTGAGACTTCTCAAAGCACTTCATGGAATATATTGTAAAGTGGATTAACTGTATTTTGTGAGTGAAACACTGCAGCTAATTGCGCACAGCATTATCCCACAAACAGCCGTGGATTGAATGACCAAATGATTCTTTTTGGAGGGATTATTATTACCCTGGAAAGCATTCTACCAATCGACTAGGTTCCTACTTATTACTTGGTAAACAGAGGCGTGTGGTGGTGTACAGTAACTTTTCTAGGGTTTTGCCCGCCTGAGAATCGAGCTTGGTTCTTCTCGTTTGCGAAGCGAGCATGGTAGAGGCATTTATCTATTTCGCCTATTTTTGCAAAAATTCTATATAATTACTGTGCCCAACAAGTTGGCTTAGAGTGGTAAAACACATTTTAAAGTCTATTCTAGGGAGGAGAATAACTGAGGAAGTGTGATTATTGTTAAGTGCAATGTAATTTTGTGCAATAATTTGACTGTCAAGGCACAAAGTCGTGGCAGGAACTACATTTGAAATCATCATTTGTAGTAGTTCTTTTAAATTGCGTGACAGTGAGATGCAATTTTTGCATCACAAATGTCAGTATTACTCCCAAGAATTCTCATCTGAAATTCCTGTTGGGAAAGTGTCTATCACATAGGACCATAGAAATTTACAGCACAGAGGTAACCATTTGGTCCATCAGGTTTGTCTTGTCTCATTGAAAGAGCAATCCTCTTTCAATCACTTCTACTTACCTGTCTTTTTCCCATGCCTCTGCAAACTACTCTTTCTTAGGTAAATATCTGCATCCCTCTTTAAAGGTAATATATCCCAGTGCCTTGGGACATCTCTTGACATGAAAGGCACTATACAAATCTATGTATGCGTTCTATGGATCCCACCTTGACCAGTGCTCTGGGTGCATCTGGGTACAATCTGGTTGCAATCTACATCATAACCATCTTTAAAAATCATTCCCTTTTGCTAATTATATAATGATAAGGAGTTACACTAAAAGAACCAACAGAGTGATTCTATTGTACTGTAGTTCATATCTTCCCAAAAGACATGATATGGGACGAGGGATAGGATTTAGGATGAGCACTCGTGTAGAGTATAAGCACTGGATGGACTAAATGGCCTGTTTGAAGGAGACTAGTTAGTCCATTATCCCTTGCTGGCTCTTTGAAGGATCTTTCAGTTTATGTTGTTACATTGAGTGATTTAGTACAGCAACAAGCCATTTAACCCAAGTACTGTAGTGTGTGAAGGGTGTTTTGTAGATTCATAAAAAGTATAGCTCAGAAAAATTCCAGCCAGTGCTTTGCTATACACCAGTAGCCATCTTAGATCCTATCCCTACTACAATATCCTGTTTTCCCCCATATCCCTTAACGTTATTCTCTCTGTGTCCAGGCTTTTTTTTTGCACATGGTTGCTGCCCCAACATTTGACTGGCAGAGAATTCCACATTCCCACGACTCCCTGGGCAAAAATGTTCCTTCTAATTTTTGCTCTAGACTTCCCGGTTATGATTTCAAAACTATGCCCTCTAGTTCTAGACTGCCTGACCACTGGAAATTTCCCTATTTTCCCTATCTAACTCTTCCATAAGAACAGAAGGCAGGCGCTTTGCATTGAAATTGCTATTGAGATGCCCTCCTGATGTGAAAGGCGCTATACAAGTGTAATTTTGTTGTTGTTGTTGCTATCATATTCAATAGAAACTTGGTTTGCGGTCACCCCAGTAATCCATCCACCTGACAAATGCTGGCACGTTTTCAGTCTCTTTCATTGTCAATGTTAAAAGATAGGCTGTCTGCTACAATCAGGCACCTCACTATTCAGGACAACAGTCATTGATTGCGACCGTTACATCGCCCACCTCCGCTTCAAACGTGGTACAAACACCCCCTTGCACTACTAACCTGTACAGTATACAGTGCACCAGGCCTCGGGCTTCTTGCGCTGTTTCCTCGATGCTGCTTCTCTCGGCAGAGTAGGCTCAGGTCGTGCATGTGTATATGGGGAGAACAGGGGGGATGGGAGTATGGTGTTGTGATTGTTCGACTTTGTGATTGTTCGAACCTGAGCTCCTGTGACCAATTCTTGCTAAGTGCTGTAAACATGCCTCCACAGAAGGAGTTGGCCTTGTATGAGAGAGTGGAGTAAATCAGAAACAGTGAGGGCAGAAGTCACAAACGGTTAGCTGTGATCTATGGTATTGGCAGAACTCAAGTTGGATGCATTCTCAATGTAGGCTGAATACATGACAGTTTTTGTTTTAAATGTGACAATGCCTTTATTTTGCTGAGATTGCAAAGTACTGAATGTTCATTACTCTCCCCATAACCAATGTCCTTAACATTACATCAGTGATCCGAATCACCTGACCTGTTTCAGTAATCAGGTCACCTCACTAAGTGGGTCACTCTTACCCAGTCACTTGAGTGACCCGATTAGTGAGGTTCTACTGTATACTGCTATCATATTCCCTCTCAGCCTCTGAGCTCTAAAGTTTATCAAGCTTTTCACTGTAACTTTCTTTTGTCATTGCAGGCAACATCCTAGTGAATCTTCTCTGCACTGCCTCTAGTCCTTTTATACCTTTCCTTTAATGAAGTGCTCAAAACTGCAAGCAGTATTTCAATTTTGGCCTAACCATTGATTTTGCTGATTGAAAGTGAACTTACTATTGTTATACTTTATTGCCCTAATTTAAATCCCAAGGCCCCATTGGCTGTTTTTAATGGCCATCAACCTGGGTCATTGCCTTTAAGGTCCTGTGAGTCTGTACTCCTGGATCCCTCTGTTCATCTGTCTCTTTAAGATTTAGATTCTTTCTATGTTTTTCCTCCCTCAAACCTTTTTCCATCGAACTCCATCTACCACTTGTCTGCTGATTTACCCATTTTATCAATATCCACCTGTGTTAATACTCTAGAAGAGTTCCCAGCTATCCTATTCGCCTCTCAAATATATAAATGCTATTTGCTTCATCTACAGCTTCTGGCCACGAGTTCCACATTCTCACCACCTTCTGTGTGAAGAGGTTCCTCCTAACCTCTTTATTAGTTATCTTATGTTTATGCCCTTTACTTTGGGGCTCACCAACAAGTAAAAACAGTCTGTTAACATCTACCATAGTGAACCTTTTCATAATCTCTGTCAGGTCTCCTCTCTTTCGAGAGGGAAAAGCTTCAGCCTATCCAAACTTTTATGATAGCTGTATTGTCATCCACGCTCTGATGACATCATTGCAAATCTTTTTTGTACTCTCACCAATGCTACAATATGCTTCTGTTTTTTAACAATGTATTTTATGTAATTCCCTCTTAAGTTGAACAGGTTGGTATGTGGAATATCACATAATTGTACTCAGGCACTGTGCATGAATACAGAATAACAATGGAACTTGCCTTAGCCATGAACAGGGAAGGGTATCGCATAGATGAATGAATGTCTGCAAGGACAACTTGAGGTTTTTGTGATACATTATATTTCAGTTTACAAATGGCCAAAGAAAATATTTTCATTTCCAACCAAGGAGGACAGAAGAGCTGTGATTCACTGATGTGCTTTTCCATTATAATTGGATTTTGTTTCAGCTCTGGCCTTGCCTTCACTGTTGCTGCTGTTTTGTGGCATTTCTCTTGCTTACGTATTTCAAATGAAATTCATATCACCACTACACCAACAAAAACAAAACTTCAATTCCCCAAATCACTCTAAATATGTTGAACAATAATGGACTCTACTACTGTGCTGTAATTCAAAACAGGAATTGCAGTTCTGCTAATATGCTTATACTTCATGCTTATACGTCAACTCTCTGAAGGCCCAATGTTATAATGCTTGTAACTGCTGGTTGACGAGTTACATATCATTTAACAGAAGTGCATTCCACCTGAAACTGAAATTTTAATTGCCACATATTACATCCAATTTGTGCTGCTAAATTTTTATTGGCACATTACTCTCCTTGAATAGTAACATATTTTACTGATAAATCCCAAATCTTTTTTGATAATGATTGTGAAACTGCCGGAGGAGACAATGGACTTGTGTAATAAATGTTCAAATGCACCGCGCACAAAGTTGACTTGTTACTAATTTATGAAACATAGCTTTTTTTTATTCTTGTCTACATGAAGCTGGTTAGGATTATTCAACTCTTTTAGATATACAGTACAGTCATTTCACTTTACAGTATATTCTGTGAAGCGCTTTGAGAAGTCGATAAGATGTGAAAAGCGCGATATCAAATGCAAGGATTATTATTATTTATCTGTTTAGTTCCAGGAACAGGAGCTGCGAGCTGATATTCTCATCATATTTGGACAATGCCGGTTATTGAGGAATCAAGTCTTTGCTCTTCTTCTCTCGGAAATTAACGCTTTTGCAGATAATCTCTGGTGGAGCCAACAGGTACTTACTTCATCATTGTTGATTTGTTTAAAGCGCGTTCTAGAATGTAATAATATTTGAATGTCTGGGACTGGGATTCAACCGTTTTTTGGGTTTACATGTGCTAGATATTTCACTCTGAATGATGAATACCTTCTCAGGAAGTGAGGGATTTAGTCGAACCTAAAATAATCAACAGCTGGGGTGTTTGGTTGATTTAGAGTGTAAGACCTGTCATCAGCTATTCTGATGCCTTTGTGATATGGATTCAGCAACTGCATTTTGAGTTTTTGGTGTAAAATAAATGTCTATACTCAGTGTTACAATTAAATGTTTTGTTATCATCCCTACATTTCCTTACAAATAATTCTGCAATTCATATTTATGTTTGATGGCATTGAACTCCTTAAGTGATTGTACAAAATAAATTGGACAGATCTGACAGCATGGACAGCATTGATGCTCTTGTCTGTTCACGTTTTCTTCACTACTCGCTCGCAGACTTGGCACAAACAGATGCTTAAGTTGCCGTTTTGAAAACAATTTCCTCTGAATAGCTGTAAATGTAATGTTCTTGTACTGCAACACATTTCTTTGCTCATCTCACCAAATTTAATCTGCAACCCCATTTTTGCTACCTGACAAAATAAAATAACCAGAGGTTTTGCTGCCAAGGTGCCATATATTAGCTTCACCACAAATAAATCAAGAATATTTACCCTTTTCTGTTTCACACAGAAAACCACAATACAAGTGCAGTATTGCTCAGTGGTATTCTGGGTTTTATAAATAAGGGTATAGAATATAAAATCAAAGAGGTAATGCTTAACTTATGTAAATTGTTAGACCTCAATTGGAAAGAATATTGTGTTAAGTTTGGTCATCCCACTTTAGGAAAGACATATTGAGATAATTGAAGGGGTATAGAAGAGGTTTTTTCACATGGTACTGGGAATGAATGGCTTTGGCTATGAGCCAAGACTGAAATAACTGGGACCTTTTTTGTTTTAGAACAAAGAAAGTTGAGGGATAATTCAAAGGAGTTTTGATAGAGTTCATTATTTCTACTGGTCAACAACAACAACAAAATTACATTTATAGACCGCCTTTCATGTCAGGAGAATGTCCCAAGGTGCTGGTCATTGATTATTGACAAGTTAAGTGAGGTAGGGTTTCAAAAGGAAACTAGATAAGTACCCAAAAGGGAGTATGGGGAAACGGCAGGTAAATGGGTCTGAAATGATTGCTCTTAAAATAGACATAGACAAAAATGGCCTTTTTCTATACTGTAAATTTCTATGTTTCTATAGTATCAATCCTCAAAGTCTGATTCAACTGTTCTTCCTTAAGATTTTTTGTGTCAAACCCAATAAATTACAAGTTCAGATTCAGCAAGTGCATGAATATATAATAAGTCATTACAACTTGATTGAAGATGTCAGTTTTTGAATGTATGGTGAGGAGACAAACTGACGTTAGACAAGTGCATTGAGTCCATGCTGTCTCATCTGGTAATAAACAGAATAATAGTTTTATGTGTAAAGAGTTTAATTTGACTTTCTACAGTAGAGACACAAGCCATTGCCATATAATACAGCTTTGTAATAAGTATTCTGGATTGATTGTATCTTCAATAAATCATGTAGAAGAATATTTGTCAATACAATCTACAGAATCCTTTTGGCGAAACCAACTATTGTAACAAAAGTCATTATAATACAGATTTAAATTTCAGTTAAAGGAATAGTTTAAATGTACTCATTTATGAATTTCAAGCTACATAAAGAATGCAAGATATAGCTCTAAACATTTACATAAAATACAGTACACACAGGAACAATCTAGGAAGGTTATTCCTACGGTGCTTAAAAAGTATGTGATGTGTTGCACCATGTCACAAATTAGTTGCAACTTTTAAAGCAAGCTTAGCAATTTTAGTTTTGTGTTGCAAATCAATATGTAATGGGTCTAAAAATTGATTTTTGTGAAGTACTGTACTTCTTTTCTAATGCTTTGTTTGCTATTGCTGACTGAATTTTAATCTAATTCCTTCTAAATGTAATTCGCATTACAGAGTCCATATTTATTTTACACATTTAACCTTCAAAGGCACTTGGGCATCAGAGTTTATGCCCTAGACAATTGGGAGTTAGCCATTGATATAAGTTGCATGTATTTAGCCAAGAGAGATTAGTCAGGCAGGGGAACATTGTCAGATTATTAGCATTTGCCTGAGGTCACTGGGGACAGGATTCGTCTTAATCAGCTGCTGGTAACTATGCATTTTGATATCAATCTAGCCGATCCCAATTATACTGCACATTGCATGTTCATCTTTACTAACACGGCATAATAATAGTTATTCACCTTTGTACATAGATGCTTACCAAACCTCTAACATATATGCACAAATGCTAGCTCACTCTTCAAACCCATTACAGACAATGATAAGGATGGTTTCATATACAAAGAAACATTTTGTCTTGTGTAATGTATTTTAATAATAACTTTTTGTGTTGCTGTGCAAATGAATACATAACAATACATCATAAAGTTTTGTGTTTTTGGCGAATAGGTTATAATATTTTTATTGGCTCAACTAGATACCATGTATCACAGTGTATAAGTCGCCCCCGCCCGCCCCCCCCCTGCCAGGAGGGCAGAACAGCGCTAGGGCCTGCCCGTCAAGAGAGTGACGGGCAAGCTGGGAGTGAGCCAGGCTGGCAGTGAGAGAGCGAGGCAGGTTGGCAGCGAGTGAAATCGGCAGCGAATGAGTGAGCAGGCAGTCAGGGAGCAAGAGAGTGAGTGAGTGAGCCGGCCAGGCAGTCAGGGAGCGAGTGAGTGAGCCGGGCAGGCTGTCAGGGAGTGAGTGAGCTGGGCAGGCTGTCAGGGAGTGAGTGAGTGAGAAAGTGAGTGATCGAGCGAGCTGGGAAGGCAGTCAGTGAGTAAGCCCAGTAACTTTATAGTTTACATTTTACACCCAGCATATAAATCGACTCCAATTTTTGGGAAGATTTTGTAAAGCTTAAAAGGTCGACTTATACGCCACTATATAAGGTATGCCTTTTAAAATAACTTGACTAAGTCCTTCAGATGAGATGTTAAACCGAGGTCCTGTCTGCCTGTTCAGATGGATAATTATAATAATAATAATAATAATCCTTGCATTTGATATAGAGATTTTCACATCTTCTCAACGCACATCACAAAATATACTGCAAAGTTAATTGACTGTATATATGTGGGCGAATCGCAGCAGCCAATTACGCACAGCGGTGTCCCACAAATAGTCGTGGAATTACATGACCAATTTTTTTGGGGGGGGATTATTATTAGGCATGTGGAGTAAGGAAACTTATCCATAGTTTCACCCTGCCTGGCATTGAACCCAGGTCTCTTGCTTACAATGTGAGTGCTCTAACACTGAGCTACAGGACTTGAAATGTTAAAGATCTTAAGGGAACTTTGAAAATAGAAGGGAGTTTCCCCTGGTGCCGTGGCTATCAATTAATCCCTCAAATAAAATTGCTCTTCACTTCATGGCTGTTTGTGGGCTATCACTGTACAGTATATTGGTTGTGTGTAAATTGGCTACTGTGTTTGCCTGTAAAATACACTTTTTGCTACACTTTACATTAAATCCTGTGTAGTAGCACTTTGAGACTTTCTCCTCGCATTAAAGATGCTATGGCAACATGCAAGAATTATTATTATCATAAACTGAATTCCACATTTATCAACGCATCCACTCGCATAATTTGTTAAAAGTACCAGAAGTACTACTATCAGCCTGGCTCAGTTAAGAGAACTCTTGTCTCTGATTCAGAAGCCTGTCAGTTCAAGCTTCGTGTTTGGGATTTTGAGCCCAACTAAGGATTGAACTAGGGATCTTTATTAATCCAAAGAACATATCTTGAATAGCAAAAGAAAACCTATTGAAGTCTTTCATGCAACATGCTCCTTTCTCTATTTATGTTTATGATATTTATACTTCCACCTATTTATTATCCCTTGTACAGAATCAACCACTTTATTTGTTAAAATAAATATAACGCAGTTTGTAAGAGACACAGAGACAGATAGACCCCCAACCCCCTCCTCACTGGATCTGTAAACCCACGGGAAGCTTACAGCCAAAGTACAAATATATATATATGTATACACAGTCACACCTATTTGGGGGTAACTGCATTAAGGCATGGAAGACGTGAAATATTCAAGATCCGTTATCTCGACACACTAGTTAATATTGCAGGGAGTGCAGTAGCACAGGTGGCATAATAAACCCTGCGGTGAATATGGATATACTGTAATACAAATACCATTAGCTCTGCTACTTGATATGACAAAGTCACAAACTCTAATTTCAAGCTCAAAAGATGGCAGATGAACACATGAGTTAGGTTTAGTTAGTTTACATAGAGAATTGTGAATATGTGAAATAGACTAGTCAGCAAGATGGTGGATTGGGTTAGAAAATATTTAATACATGTACAACTCAGGAAGAGAATCTTGAATCTCGAGTCATTCTTAAATCAATTATCTATTTTCTTCATCTCACAATTTAGTTTTTTACATGTTTTTTTCAGATGCACATTCAATATGTAAAATAAGCAGTGAGCTGAACAGTCTTCAGTGTGTATTGAACTGTCTTATTAACTTTTGCAACATAAAACCTACTGAATTATGTATCTCTAAATCACTACTGGTAGAAAAGTGATGGAGTAAAAACCATGACCTTGATTCCTTATTTGTTAAAAAATTGTTGATGCAAGTCATGATGCAAGTATGGTTTTACCCTTTGGGAGATTTATCAAATGTGGTAATCAGCTTTTTATGGTAAGATTTCCCATTATAAGTCCAACAGCAACAACAAAATTATACTTGTATGGTGCCTTCCACATCAGGAGGACGTCCCAGGGTGCTGGACAGTCATGGTTTCAGACCCGAGCTAGTGTCGGGGACGGGGAGAGTGAAAGAAAAGGAGGCTGTTTGGGGTGACCAATTGGACCGTCAAAGAGGACAGTCTTGAGGTGGGATTTGAAGGAAGCGAGGGAGCGGATGAAGAACTGTGGGATGGAGTTCCAGAGTTGGGGACAGAGTAGTTGAAGGCTCGCCAGCCAATGGTGGGGTGGGGGATGTGGAGCAGGCCAAAGCCTGCTGAGTGGAGGGGACAGGCAGGTTGGTAGGAGGTTAGGAGGTCGCAGAGGTAGGGTGCGGTGAGGCCATGGAGGTTTTTGAAGGTGAGGACCAGGATCTTGAATTGAATCCTCTGGGTGATGGGGAGCCAATGGAGTCGAGTGAGGATAGGGGAGATTGGGTCACAAAGCTTGCAGTGGTAGAGGACAGAGGCCAAAGTCCAATAAAATCCCATTTTTACAAGTTAACACATTGAAGTTTATTTTCTCTCGTTCTGTTGGGCTCATCAAGGTAAGAGTTGTCAATGCGGGGATGCAACACTTTCATCATTTTTTCAGCTTGTATCAGCATCATACCGGAAGGTCAAGTATAGAATCATCCTGATTCAAAATAAAACTCCTTTAGCAATGTGTCTGGACCTCAGGAATGCTCTCTGACTGTTAAAATAAAATCACCACACTGAAGGGTACACATAGTTTTGGATGGTCTGCAGCTTGTGAATGGAAGAGTTGGGAATGCTGATGAGAGAGTTTCCATAATCAAGCCTAGATGTGATGAATGCATGGGTGATGGTTTCGGCAGCCTGAAGCGTGAGGCGACGCTGTGGAGGTGGTGGAAGGCCGTGCTGGTCATGGCAAGGATGTGGGAGAGAAAGGACTGTTCTGAATCAAACAAGACAGCCAGGTTCGTGACTGGCTTCATGAGGTAGAGTATGCAGCCATGGATGCTGATGCTGCCAGCACCTGAGGTGCGGAGGTGCTGATGCAAGCCAACGAGGATGGCCTCAATCATGCAGACATTGAGCTGGAGAAAAGTGTCCCTCATCCAGGACTTGATGTCGAACAGGCAGTCTGTCAGGGTGCCAGTTGTCCTGGAGTTGAGTGTGGAGGTGGAGAAGTAGAGCTGGGTGTCATCTGCGTACATGTGAAAATTTACATATCGTCTGTGGATGATGTCACTGAAGGGGAGCATGTAGAGGGTGAAGAGGAGGGGACCGAGGACAGAACCTTGAGGAGAACCTCCTAAGATGATGCGGTGGCTGGAAGAAAAGCCATTGGCAGAGAAGAAGTGGAGACAGTTTGAAAGATAAGACCTGAACCAATCAAGGGAGGAAAGTCGGTGGAGGAGGATTGAATGGTCTAACATGTCAAATATGGCAGAGAGGTCGAGGAGGACAAGGCAGAGGGAGCCCTGGTCACAGATGGGAATAGGATAGATGAGTGAATTCACTTTATATTCTGTGAAGCGCTTTGAGACATCTAGAAGACTGGAAAAGCGCTATATCAAATGCAAAAGTAATTATTATTATTATAGAGAGGGAAACAATGTGAATTATCAAAAGCACAGTTAAAAAAAATACATTTTGAAACACATGCCTTAATCGAGGGGATGGAGCAAACAAGTCAAAGAGACTCCAGGATGAAATTCCAAAGAGCAGGGGCAGAATATATAAATTTGGGTTTGTGCAACATTTTCTCTTGATGTGTCTAGAAGCTTTTCTGGCTCAGCTTGTTTTCCACACTGTGTGCACAGTTTTCTGTATTTTACACGCCCCCTCCGGTCTGCTCTGTGTCCCCGCCCAACCTGCCCTTCCATCGGCGGACGGGCTTTTAGCCTCTCTGCCCCCACACTCTAGAACTCAATCCCCTTCACCTCGCTTCCTCCCTTGCGGTCTCAAGACCCTCCTCTTCAATCATGCTTCTGCTGCTCTCTCAACTCTCCTTCCCCTCTTAACTGTCTCCTCCCCTCCCTCCACACTCTGCCCCTCCCCCTTGCTCGGGTCCCGACCTGCCTGTTTAGTGCCTTGGGACATCCTCCCTACATGAAAAACGCTCTATAAATGTAATTTTATTAATTGATGGATCTGCTTACAACAACAACAAAATTATACTTTTATATTCCCTCCACCCTCCCCGCGTATAGTTCTATACATACAGTATACATATATATATCTACACAGTAAAAGCCCGTTTATCCGGCACCCTCGGGACCTGGCCAATGCTGGTTAAACCGCGTGCCGGATATTCGGGCGGCCAGCTGCCGAAAACCCAACACAAAAACAATTAACTTTTTTTAAACATATATTCATAATAGACTAAATAATAACAGAATATTGTATGGATACTTACCAATAAAGCAATAAATATCGATTACAGTCTATAAACAGCACACAATCACAAAGCAAACTTCTGCAATGGCGGACGGAAACGTTTTTTTAAGGAGACCTCTCTTAATGGATAATGTTGATTTTTGTAGATTTTTCCTTTCTTTCTCTCGCTCCTTCCCCCTCTCTCTCTTTCACACATATACTCAGTCAGTCTGGCATCTGAATGGCTTCAAACCCAACCCCTCTCCACTCTTCCCCCCACCGCCTTTCCCTCTCTCACCCAGCCTCTCTCTCCTTCTCCTACCCCACCCCCACCAAAACAATGTATAAACCCACCATACCGTCAGGCTAAACAGGCAATAAGTAGTATCCGTCAGAGAGAGGGAAAGAAAAAAAGGGGAAGAGATAGAAAGAGAGAGGGAGAGATAGAGAGGAAGGAAGGATAGAGAGAAAGAAAAAGAGGCAGAGGCAGAGAGAGAAAAAGGAGAGGGAGAGGAAAAACAGTGCCCCTATAATGGGGAGGCTATGGGGAGCGGGCAGGGCAGTGGGATTGAATCGATCTTTTCAAAGAGCCGGCACAGACTAGATGGGCCGAATGGCCTCCTTTTGTGCCGTAAAATTCTATGATTCTATGATTCTATGATTCTATAAGATGAAAACCCGGAAGTGCCACTACCAGCAGTGTTCAGAACTGCATTCAGCATTCAGAATTATTGCAACACTCAACTCATTAAATGCGCCACCGCAATTGTGATCCGATTAATCGAATGGGGATCTTTCTTTGAGGTGCCAATTATATGGAAGTTACGGTTGATCGGGTCACAGATAAACGGACTGTTACTGTGTGTGTGTGTGTGTATATATTTATATATATATATAGTTATATAGAGCTGGGGTCAGGAATGGGGAGGGTGGAGGGAAAGTGGGGGGATTTGTGGTGACCGATGGGACCGTCGAAGAGGAGGGTCTTGAGGCATGACTGAAAGGAGGCCATGGAGGGAGAGAGGCGGAGGGACTGCGGGATGGAGTTCCAGAGATTGGAAGTAGAGTGGTTGAAGACTCGCCCGCCAATGATTTAAATGATTAGATTTCAAGGTGCATTTGTCTTGATTGTCTTAGTTCAAATTTCAGAAACATACTCTGAAGGACTGTTCTAGCTTAGACACTAAATCTTCCCTGTTACGGTGCCTCAGTAGACTTAGATAGATTTAAGTTCACAATATTTTAAATATTGTATATGAAATATACATCAATAAATATCACAAATATTTGAAGACACAATGTTCCACACTTTCAAATTATACATTTTAAATGCACTTTCTTCTAATTTATTACATATGTAGCAAAAGCTCCTTGTTAGGGGTACATTTTACTGAGGGGTTTATAGCACACTCAGCATTGAAAAAGGCCATTTGACCCAACTAGTCTGTGTTAGTATTTCTAGCTTCCACAGCTCCTAATCCACTCTCCAATACCTCTCCATCTCCTGCTTCCTGGTGTATCCCTCAAGCTTCCTCTTAACTTTTTTGATGGTTTCTGCTTCAATAAATAAAGTAATAATTTGGCCACTCAATCCATGACTCTTTGTGGGACACTGCTTGTGCAATTGACTGCCTCGTTTCGCCCACAAATATACAGTCAATTCACTTTATAGTATATTCTGTGAAGTGCTTTGAGATGCCTGGAAGATGTGAAAAGTGCTAGATTAAATTCAATGATTATTTATTATTACTATTATTATTATATTACATGACAGTAGGGTTCACATTCTCACCATGCTTTGCATAAAAATTTCCTCCTAAGATCCAGTTTAGAACTTCTAGTGGCTAACTTGCATTAATGATTTGAGTTCCTTTACTGACTACAATCGAACTTCCACCAGGACCGAGGAAACATTAACACATGTGTCAGCATGTCGCTGAAATTCCTCTTTTGCAAAAGACAGCTACTATTAACGGCCTATATAATTTAGCACATCAATTATTCATGAATGAAGCTGAAGAACGCTGAGGTGCTTGAACGGTTTTATAGTGGGATATATGCCAATCTAAGAAAAAATGTATGTTTAGAATCAATGTTTCATTAAAACACTGGATAATCTCATCGAAAACTCTGAGGTTAAAACAACCTCCATGACCAGTTGATACCATTTTCAAAAATACAATAAGACAAAGCCATTAAACTGCAGTGCTCAGATTCAGTTTTACTTGCAATTCAGCTCTTTCATCCACTTTCAATCATTAGCCTCTCAAAACCAAGCCAGCAATTTATATTGAAACAAAAGTAATTTGGATGTAAAAGAAACATGTTCTACATTAAGGATTATTATTTTAAGTGATTTATTACACCAGTTATTAAGTAGCTACTCCTATTTGGAGCTGTGGAGGAAACATTTTCAGATTTTATAGTTGCAAGAACCTGTTATACTGTAAAAGCCTGTTCATCCGGCACCCTTGGGACCTGACCAATGCCGGTTAAACGGCATGCCGGATATTTGGAAGAAAACCCAACACAAAAAAAATCACTTTTTAAAAACATACCATATTAATAATAGACTAAATACTAACAGGATATTGTATGGATACTTACTAATTAAGCAACATATATCAATTGCAGTCTATAAACACAGCACACAATCCAAAGCAAACTTCTACAATGGCAGACGCTAGTGGCTTAAAGTGGTAGTGTCTTTTTTTCCTTTTTTTTCTTTCTTTCTCTCCCTCCTTCCCTCTCTCTCCTTCACACACATACTCAGTCAGTCAGTCTGGCATCTCAATGGCTCCAAACTCAACCCCCTCCACTCCTCTCATTTTCCATCTAAATTAATCAACTCACCTCCTCTCTCCCCTTCTCTCCCCCACCTCTCTCTCCCCGTCCCACTCCACTCTTTCTTTCCCCACCCCCCCCTTCCCTCTCTTTCCTCCCTACCCTCTCTCTCCCACCACACCCCCCCACCAAAACAGTGTATAAACCCACAGTACAGTCAGACTACACAGGCAATACGTAGCATCATCAGAGAGGGAAGGAAGGAAGGAAGGAAGGAAGGAAGGAAGGAAGGAAGGAAGGAAGGAAGGAAGGAAGGAAGGAAGGAAGGAAGGAAGGAAGGAAGGAAGGAAGGAAGGAAGGAAGGAAGGAAGGAAGGAAGGAAGGAAGGAAGGAAGGAGAGAGGGAGAGATAAAAAATGAGAGGGAGAGATAGAGAGGAAGGAAGGAGAGGGAGAGAAAAGGAGGGAGAGAGAGAAAGAGAGTGCCCCTTTAAAAAGAAAGACCGGAAGTGCCACTACCGGTAGCATTCAGCCCTAATCGTACTGTACTCTCGTGTGACAATCGACTGATTAAATGCGCAACTCCGATTGTGCCGGATAAGATCTGGTTATTCGAATGGGGACCTTTTTTTTTAGGTGCCGGTTATACAGAATTAACGGTTGATCAGGTCACGGATAAACTGGCTTGTACTGTATTTTGAAAATGATATGCATTTTTAGAGCATGAAAGCAAGCACCTAAGTACCTGTAGTAAAATGGAGATGGGACATGAAGCAGGCCACTGTTTGCTGAGCAGAGGGAGAGAAGGTCGCAGGTCAGAAGAGATTTTAACCCCAGGATGAGGATCTTGAATTCGATCCACTTGGGGATGTGGAACCAGTGTAGCCGAGTGAAGATGGTGGTGATGGCCTTGTGGAGCCTGGTGTAGGACAAGATATGAACTGCAGAGTTCAAGATGATGAGCTGCTATAGGAAGGATTTGGGGAACCTGGTTAGCAGGCTGTTCATATAGTGAAGATTGGAGGTGATGAAGGTGTGAATGAGGGTCTTGGCCATCAGGAGGAGAGATAGTGGGGGAGGTATAGAGAACCTAGATATACAACAGCTTATATAATGCCCTTTACGTGGGAAGGCATTTCAGAGTTCTGAGATATAGGATTCAAACACAGTTGAAAGTCGACCAGATCACTAAGGTTTCACACTGGCTCCGTGAAATGGACTATATCTGCAGATTAAAGCGATCAGAACCTGAGTAAAAAAGGAGCCAAGCAGGAAAGCCTCAATCTTACTGCCATTTACTGATGTTTAGCTGAAGCAAGTTAGAACTCATCCAGGCAGGATTTGATGTTTTGACAGGCAATCAACCAGATCAACATGGTTCTGGAATTGAGGATACAGCCAGAGAGAGGTTTGGTAGTTATCCCTAGACGTATGGAAGTGAAATTTATTTTTGG
This sequence comes from Hydrolagus colliei, assembly GCA_035084275.1. Lineage (NCBI taxonomy): Eukaryota > Metazoa > Chordata > Chondrichthyes > Chimaeriformes > Chimaeridae > Hydrolagus > Hydrolagus colliei. The sequence goes on along the minus strand of CM068744.1, from coordinate 82,103,578 downwards.
TTTAAAAACGATGAACTGTGTACTGACAGAACCACTGTACTGTTGTGAGAACAGCATCAATCATCAGCTGTGATGCTCTTCGTGGTTGAGTTGCCTGCCAGCACTATGTTGTGGCTCACACATGAATAATAACTGTTTGGGAGAGGGGTTGAAGCTAAGAGAAGGGAAAAGGGAATCAATCCAATCGAAGGTAAAGGGATTCATTTAATAGAGTGGAAAAAATAGAGAGGCAGTACCCTTTAGTGAACCTCCAGATCTCTCCTACGATCTGTCAGAGCAAGGTTAAACATCTCTGGTAACAATACACTTAAAATGTGCAAAATACTTTCCACTACCAATAGCCTGGAAATTAAAACACTGCTTAGCGTATCACCTCAGGCTCACTACTGTCTGTCCCTTTAGTGGCTGATCATTAATAACTGGATAAAGCTGTCAGAAAACAACTGGGATGCAACTTGAACCTTTCCCCAAACAGCTACTGGTGAATTCAGCTCCAACTGAAAAACCTTCTACTAATACTGTACATTACATGTTGCATTTGTCAGTAATGAGCATGCACAATCAATTATCATTTGCAATTTATGGGAAATAAAGTGCTACTTCTTGATAATGGGAATGAGGTGTGAGTTCTACTGAACTTTAGCAATGGAATGCACCACTCCCCACCACTCTCGCAATTCCCCATCTACCTGGAAATGTACGGTTGAACCAAGCTAGTAAAAATTTATAGTTATATGGTTATAAGAGGCTTCGGAGCTACGATGCACTGCTGTTGCTTTAGAGCAGATTCAATGGAATGGTATGAAGCTTGGGCATTCAGTGGCATGGAATGATTTGCCCATGTAAATGATTGAAAGACCAAGTGGCTTAGCTGCTGAAGGGTGAATGCAAAATATTGACAAGAACTGAGCATTTTAACCAATATTGCCTTTGGATTGGCTGTGAATAATTTATGATACATAGGCAACCCTAAAGATGAGTAAAATGGTGTCATAAATTTAGCATTTGTGTTTGAAGTTTTGGAGGTTTATCATATTCGGCTGTTCTGTTTCAAAGGAGTTTGCATCAATTGCTCCGCTGATGCTAAACATACTAAACATTTTCCTGTCATAAAAAGTTTACACCTGTTCATCAAAAGAGTGAATGAATTTGATCTTAAATCTGATGGTAGATGTAATGTATAAGCATATTTTTTCAACACAGCAATACTCTCCCTAAAGCTTATACAGTCAACCTTTGACGAACGCGACTTTCTCGAGTGCGAATTTGACTATACGCGAATAAATAAATGCGGCACTTTTTTGCAGAACACGAGTAAAATTTGAGTATACACGCTTGCTGGCCTCATGCACACTTGGGAGGATGCCGCCAGCTCCCGCCTAAGTCCGATGATTCCTCGGCCTCGGACTGTTAACCCCTCTCCAAGTTCACCATCCTCATCATCATCATCATTCATTGGTAAAGTGCAGTCAGAGTTGTTTCGTTTATATTTACTGTATTCATATATCCTGACACTTCCAGGACCAAAGGTAAAATAATTTAGCCAAGCTGTGGTAGTGTAAGGTGCTGTTTTATTGTCTCCAATGAGTCAGTGAGAGCGGGGAGAGCAAGCCAAATGACTGTAGCCCACCTCAGTACGCAGCTTGCATTGGTCGGGTGTGGATGTGTCTGGATGCTTGAGGTTGGATAGCCTGTGGATGGATTCCCCTAACCCTTTTCCCCATTACTTATTAAGCTTATCGAATGCGATTTTACCAAGTGCATTGTTTTCCAGGAACGTAACCCCCGCATTCAGCGAGAGACAACTGTATACTCTTTTACACCCAGCTCATATCAGGGCTCATTGTGAGGATGAGGAAATTCTCAGCATCTCCTTTACATGTATTAGGGGGATAATGTAAGGGTGCAGATTACTCCTCAGACTACAATTTTTCAATGTATTATTCTCAATCTAAACAGGCTGGAACAAACAACAACAAACAATAACAAAATTACATTTGTGTAGCGCCTTTCATATCTAAAACATGCCTAAATGGAAGGCAATGCAACGTCTCAGAATAGCGTTAGGATGGCGTCCTCTCAAATGCTATACTGTAGTTTACTGTATGAAAACCCAGTCAGTGCAGACATCTGGAGTGAAAGTTAATAGTACTCTAGAAAGCTATTAATTATCTTAATTTAACATTCCCTGGTGGTATATCCATTAAACCATTGCTGGGAATGTAAGATTGATGTACAGTACCACAGAGCAATTTCCTGAACTCTTGATTCGCCACGAAAATTTGCACTTTAGGCCAATAATATTAACATTAACATTCGATCAAGCATGGAGCTCTGCTGGAGATCATATGTGTTGATACGACTTTATTTCGTATAAAGCTAGGAAGAGTATCACTTTAAAAAGTGTGTATTTTAATATCAGGTTTTTTGAAATGGAGTGAGGTTGTAATGAGATTGTGCTATATACAGTATTTCTGTTTTACTGGAAGCAAAACACCACAGAAATATAATGTGGTGTGTTGTTGCCTTGTGTTTCAGATTCACATAGGACACTGGTCGATTGTATGGTAGTTTAGTTAGTTACAGCTGTGTGAAATCATTTGTTTTCGATCAAGCAAAGTAAAGCCAGTTTACAGTGATTTTGTCAGAAGGGAGTTAAGTGTTTGTAATGCGCATGTTTTCAAACAGTTAAATGACTCAACTCATTGTTTTCATTTGAACATAGCTAAAGCTAAAAAAGATGATTTTTTGATTTACAATAAATTTTAAATGCTTATATTAGTTTGCTTATGTTGTTTGTTTTACAATTTGGTTAGAGACAAGTGTGGAAACTGACATTTTATGTAATGCCTACACTAGTTATACTGATGAATGAACCTTTCTGTTTTACATAATACTAGGGTCTGCCGATATGGAAATTTTCCGATATCGATATATCGGTGGGCTCATATCGATATATACCGATATATCGATATTTCTGGGTTTTTAATACTGCGCATGCGTGCACATTCGGAGGTGCGCGCGCATTCGGAGGTACGTGCGCATTCAGGGTGTGCGCGCATTCCGGCGTGTACGTGCATTCGGAGGTGCGCATGCATTCCAATATGCACACACATTCTGTGCTCTAGGCCGAGGAGGTTTGTAATGCCGGCAACAAGGTAAGTTGGAAAAGTTCGCATTATACCAATAATACCAATATATCGCCGGAAACGTTATACCGATATTTACGATATGCCGATTTGTTTATATTGAATTTTCGATATATCGATATATTTTAAATTCCGATATCAGCATATCGATATGAAAAATTATATCTATATAACTGATATATTGATATATCATTGGACACTACATAATACACATGAAAAATTTGGATAAGGACAGTACATGGTGCATATCAGCAGTTTGGTAATGACACCAAATTAGATGGATTGACAAATTATGAGAATCATTGTATAATAATTTATAAAGGAAAACATTTAACAGATTTGAGGTTTAATGTTATAAATGTGTAGATAAATATGCATTTCAGGAGAAAAAATGGGAAAATGAAAGCATTCGATGAAGTGGAGGAGGGGAGAGATTTGGGAAACAAACACATAGATGATTCTATGTGGGATGACAATTTCCATATGCAACCGATAAAGTAAATAGAGTACTGGGATGTATAAACAGGGGTATTTAGTGTAAAAATATTTATATCATATTAGAATTGTTAGAATTGTATGCAAATGATATGGATTTAAATCTTCTCATCTGCTTTGTTGCATATCGTATTGTTTTCACCATCAACATTGTTGTTTTGGATTGATTGTAAAGTTAGGCTAAAATAGAAAAGTGAGAACAATTAATCCAAAAATAAATGTTTCTCCTGTTCTCCCATTATTTTATTTAATATTACAGTAAAACTTGCATAAGTCTGATCTGTATCAATTGTATAATCACCTAAGCCATATATCTGATTGAATCTGTTTCAGGAGTTTATATTCTATACTAGTTTCACATAACTCATACTTTCCATAAATCATATTAACTATATGGTCCCAACTGATACAATGTATGTGAGGTTTACTTTAGATGATATTCAGAGCACTGTACAGTAAAAGCCCATTTACCTGGCACCCTCGGGACCTGGCCAATGCCGCTTAACGCGCATGCCGGATATTCAGCCAAAAACCCAACACAAAAAAAAGTTTCAAAAAATTATTACATTTTTTTAAACATACCATATTAATAATAGATTAAATAATAACAGAATATTGTATGGGTACTTACCAATAAAGTAATCAATTTTGATTACAGTCTATAACACAGCACACAATCAAAGGGGTACTCTCCTTTTATTATTTCTCTCTCTCTTTCACACACACACACACACACAGAGTTAGTCTGGCATCTCAATGGCTCCAAACCCAAGCCCCCTTCACTCCTCTCATTTTCCATTTAAATTAATCAACTCAACCTCCTCTCTCTCTTTCCCCTCCTCTCCCCCAACTCTATCTCCCCCTCCCACTCCTCTTTCTTTCTCCCTACCCCCCCTTTCCCTCTCTCCCCCTGCCACCCCTCTCTCTCTTCCTGCCTCTCTTTCAAACCAGGAAGTGCACTATGGCAGCATTCAGAGGTAATCGTAGTGTACTCAGTGAGGGAAAAAAACAGCAGTGCCACCTTTAGGCACAAGTAGCAGCATTCCAAAGACTGATTCTGATATATTGTGCCAGATAAGATCCGGTTAATCGAATGAGGGCTTTTTTTTTAGGTGCCGGTTATACCTAAGTTACGGTTGATCGGGTCATGCATAAACTGGTTTTTACCGTATTCTGCTTCTTTTTATATCATTTGTTCTGTTAAATATTTAATGCACCATAAATCTCAACCTATATCTCCTGCACGGTGTTAATTAATGCCTGGTTAAATTAGGCGTTTACATGGATGAGTTGCCATTTGTATGTTTTAGCAGTGAATGTAGGTGTCACAATTCATGTAGATTATGATTGAAGTGCATTGTTCTCAGACAAACAAGTTGTGTGTAGTGGGCTGGAGCTGATATACATTCCCTGTTCCCAAGCTAGAGAGTTCTGTTGTAAAAAAGATATTTACCAAGTTTTCAACTTTGAGAAATCTTAGGTTGCAGTGGCAAATAATTGCTTTTTCTTGGAACAGTAGAAGCCTCACTAACTCGCTCGACCGACCAACCCCTCGCTGCTTTTATTTATTTATCTGTCAGCCTGCCTGCCTGTCTCGCGCCCCCTCTCAATTCGTCTTATGGTCACCTTCTCCTTTGGCTTCCCTACTCAGTTTCCGATCCAGTCATTGTAAGGCGCTCTGAGATGTCACTTTATTTGAAGGCTGTCTTATAGAGTAAATAATAATAATATCAATAATAATTCTGGCATTTGATATAGTGCTTTTCATCTCCTCTAGATGTTTGAAAACTTTCACAGAATATACAGTTAAGTGAATTGACTGTACAGTAGGGAACGGCGATATATCGGTATATCGCTAAAACCCGATATGATTTTCATATCGATATGCCGATATAGACATTTTAAAAATATCGATATATCGAAAAACGATATCGGGATGCGAGCACAATCAACTACAAGACCCAGAATGCTCATCTCTATACACAATGCACAGACCGAGGTGCAAAGCCGCCATCTTGTATTCATAGTCCTCGAATACAATATACAGGTATGCAAGGGGTGGGGGGAGAGAGACGGCTGTGGGTGGGGGGGGGGTGAGGGGGAGAGAGACGGCTGGGGGGTGGGTGAGGGGGAGAGAGACGGTTGGGGGGAGGGGGAGATAGATGGCTGGGGGGGGAGAGGGGGAGAGAGACGGCTGGGGGGGGGGGGAGAGGGGGAGAGAGACGGCTGGGGGGGGGAGGAGAGGGGGAGAGACGGCTGGGGGGAGGAGGAGAGGGGGAGAGAGACGGCTGGGGGGAGGGGGAGATAGACGGCTGGGGGGGGGAGAGGGGATAGAGACGGCTGGGGGGGGGAGAGGGGGAGAGAGACGGCTGGGGGGGGAGAGGGGGAGAGAGACGGCTGGGGGGGAAGAGGGGGAGAGAGACGGCTGGGGGGGAGAGATGGCTGGGGGGGAGAGGGGGAGAGAGATGGCTGGCGGGGAGAGGGATGGCTGGCGGGGAGAGGTGGAGAGAGATGGCTGGGGGGCAGAGGGGGAGAGAGATGGCTGGGGGGGAGAGGGACGGCTGGGGGGGGGAGAGGGGGAGAGAGACGGCTGGGGGGGGTAGGAGAGGGGGAGAGAGACGGCTGGGGGGAGAGAGACAGCTGGGGGGGGAGGGAGAGAGAGACGGCGGGGGGGGGGAGGAGAGGGGGAGAGAGACGGCTGGGGGGAGGGGGAGAGAGATGGCTGGGGGGGGAGGGAGAAAGAGACGGCTGGGGGTGTGGTGGGGGAGTGAGACGACGGGGGTGGGGGGTGCGAGAGAGGGACGGCGGAGGGGGCGGGGGAGAGACGGGGTGGATGTGATAATATACAGATAGATAGAGATGGGGGGGGATGTGAGAGAGGGAGAGAGACATAGAGAGACACAGACAGAAAAACACAGAGATGGAGAGAGTGAGAGACACAGAGAGAAAGATATTTACCTCCTGAGAAGATAGGCCCCGAATGCGCGCGCACCCGGAACGCGCGCGCATCCGAAATGCGCGCACACTCCGATGCGCATGCCTGCGCAGTACGAAAAACTGAAAATGTCGATATTTCAGTATATCTCGATATGAGCCACCCGATATAGATATATCGGGAAATTCCCATATCGCCGTTCCCTACTGTACAGTATATTTATTGGCGAAACACGGAAGCCAATTTATGCTGAAGTTCTGGTCCCTGTGTGGAACTCTTCAAACCCTTTCCACATTAGAGGCTTCCAGATACATAGAAAAAACATCCTCCCCATCAGCCTAACTCACTCTGACCTACTTGTTTCAAGTCCCTATAGCAACATCCACAAACATATTTTAAAAAGATATTTTCTGATGATGATATGGATATTTTCATTAAAAGCGCTATAGCTTTCTAGGGATTTCACTCTGGAAAGAAGCAACAGCCAAAGTATTTACCTTATTACTGAATATTGTTGATAAAGATAATAAGTAATATGATTTTTTTCAGATTCCATACTACATGTAATCAGTACTTTCAGATACACAAAGGCAGCGTTAGAAAAGAGCACAAGTTCAGGGTTGGAAATTGCAATTTCTAGTCAGACAAAGAGAAGTATTTATTTACACAAATGGCAATTTGCCACTGGATTGGATTACCAGAAAGGGTGGTTGAGGCTTGGACACTGCAGTCATTTAAAAAACAGCTTGATGGTCTCAAAACCTTCCTCTTCAACCAAGTCTTCAGCTGCCCTCCTACCCTCCACCGTCCCCGATCGCCAGCTCAGGTCCAAATCCCTGACTGTCCAGAGCCTTGAGATATCCTCCCGAAGTGAAAGGTGCTTTACAAATGTAATTTTGTATAATAGAAGGACAATACTAGAATGTGTATTCTGGAAGCATTTGGTGAAACAGGCAGAAAAGCCTTCTTCATCCAAACTTCTCTTTTGATATTTTTAAACTGGGGTTAGAGACGGGGAGGGTGGGGGGAAAGGGGGGGATTTGCAGTGTCCGATGTGACCGTTGAAGAGGAGGGACTTGTGGTGGGACTTGAAGGATGCTAGGATGAGTGGGAGGGACTGCAGGATGGAGTTCCAGAGGTTGGGGACAGAGTGCCTGAAGGCTCGCCCACCAATGGTGGGGCGGGTAGGTCAGGGGATGTGGAGCTGGCCAGATCCTGCTGAGCGGAGAGGGCGGGCAGTTTGGAAGGGAGCTAGGAAGTCACAGAGGTAGGGTGGGGAGAGGCTATGGAAGGCTTTGAAGATGAGTACCAGGATCTTGAATTGAATCCTCTGGGTGATGGGCAGCCAAAGGAGTCGGGCGAGTATGGGGTAGATGGGGTCACAAAGCTTGGAGCAGTAGAGAACACAGGCTGCAGAGTTCTGGATTATCTGCAGCCTGTGGAGGGAGGAATTAGGAAGGCCAACAAGCAGGGCGTTGGCGTTGTCAAACCAGGATGTGATGAAGGCACGAATGAGGGTTTCAGCGGCCTGATGGGTGAGGTAGTGGGGGAATCAGGCAATATTGTGAGGTGAGGGAAGGCAGAGCGAGTCATTGCTTGGATGTTGGGGAGGAAAGACAGTTGAGGATCGAACATGGCACCTAGGTTCCCGAGAGGCCTGGTGAGGTTCAGTGTGCAACCATGGAAGTTGATGCACCCAGTGGCTGACGCATGAAGGCACTAGCGTGCCTCAGTCTTGTTGACGTTCAACTGTAGAAAATGAGCTCTCATCCAGGACTTGATGTCTGACAGGCAGTCTATCGGGCAGGAGTAGTCCTTGAGTCGAGGGTAAAGGCAAAAAGATACAGTTGGATGCATGCTTAAAACAGAACAACATATCATTGCTTCATCCAGAATATTATTGGAATAAAAAATAAGAAATCTGTCTATCATCATAAGATAGAAGAATAATCGGAGAACTGGAAACCAGAAATAAAAACAGGTAACACTGGAAGTGCACAGCAGTCGATCAGCATCTGAAAGACAAAGATAGGCTAATGTTTCAGGTGCGATCCTATACCAGGAATAGCAATGAGCACAAAATGCACTGGAAAGTACATATTTCAAATAGAATCTATTTATCTGCATATCTATAATTTATGAATTATTTCTGCTTTCAACTATTTTTTGGTTGTATTGTGCTTGTGAAGAGGGATGACATGGCTGACTATTGGACTATTTATTTTATGCTTTATCCACCAATGCTCCTGGCTCATGCACAATGCAAGTAGAACAAACACAGAGTTGTTAGATGTATTTGCTCGTCTCCATCATAACTCAAAACAAGATAAGGAAATCCTATATGGAATAGATTCAGCACAATTGGACTCCTGCTGTATAATTCAAACATTGGGAATATTTTGTCTAACTCTAGGAGATATTTTTATACAACTAATGAATTCCCAAACTGAAGAAATATTGTGCAGTTAAGAGATGTATTTTAACTGTATTTTAACAATATTAAATTATCGATTTTAATATTGTATTTTAAATTATACAAGAGAGGAGTAATATCATTGGTGTCTGCCCATGCCACTACACACAGGGCAGCTGAGAAGGTTGCTTTATTTTGGTATCTTGTGAGTGGACTGCTGCAGTCCAGTTGGGTATGTTTTTGGCTACTGGCCCACTATGCTTAAGATTAATTATTCATTCACATCATGCTATTTGTGGGACATGACTGCCGTTTTTTCCTACAACAATTATGCTTGATCATAATTATTGTAAAGTGCTTTGAGGTGTTTACGGTGCAATAAAAATGTAAGCCCCTAACCTCTGGAATTCCATCCTGCAGTCCCTCCGCCTCGCCCCCTCCCTAGCCTCCTTCAAGTCCCGCCTCAAGATCCCGCTCTTCGACGGGACCCATTCGGTCACCCCAAATCCCCTCCTTTCCCTCCACCTCCCCTGATCCTGACCCCAACTCGGATCTGAAACATTGACTGTCCAGCGACTTGGGACTTCCTCCTGACATGAAAGGTGCTATGCAAATGTGATTTTGCTGTTGTTTATAAATCAGAAATTGTTTTAAATAAAAGTACTATTTGTTGCTGCACCATATCGGCAGCATCAGAGGATATTTTAGATTCCTGGAGCCCTACTTACTGAACCTGATAATAATAATAATAATAATCCTTGCATTTGATTTAGCGCTTTTTATTTCTTGTAGCCATCTCAAAGCACTTCACAGAATATACTGTATAAAGTGAATCAACTACGGGCTAAATGCCGCAGCCACTTGCGCACAGCAGTGTCCCACAAACAGTCTTGAATTGAGTGACCAAATTATTACTTGTTATGATTATTATTATTATTTGTTAAAATTATTATTTTGTTCACATGTGCCAAAGCCTCCAGTAGGCATGCTCAGCACAGATATCCCACTTCTTAATGAATGTACAGGTCTGCGTGATGTAGCTGGCTGGCTTCCTCAATGTCCAAGAGCGAAAGTACCCTGTACGCTGCTCCTCCTGCAGGAATAATGGAAGTTTCATTTCCAAAAGCAACAATAGAGTAATATTTTATAGTTCCTGTGTGAGATTTAAAAACAATTACTGTAGGAGATTTCTCATTGTAGGATTTTCACTTATGAACATATGACGCTCCTCAAACCATAGCCCAGGCTGTATATTTTGAAAACGGTTTGTGTATAACTCCAAAAACTGGTTTTCCATCAAGGGCCACACAAACCGTAGCTGTTACAAAATGTCTCAGATCGTCTGTGTATTCGTGCGTTGCATCCAATGGATTGATCCACACTATAATGGTGCTTTCCACTGGCACCATCTTGGCATCAACTATGATTTTCTCGATTAAACTCGGAACTTCGGAATTCTATACGAGGTTCTTGTCTAATTTAGCATCTCTGTGTTCCTCAGAAATCAACTTTACATTGGGGAAAGCATTAGCGAACTACCATTTTCCTGTGGGACATCAAGTAACCTGTGGTCACCATCTCTTCAGCACCTACCTTGGTCTTCCCTTTGGATCTCTGGTTCATGGAGCTGCTCTCTTTGACCACTTTGCCCACTTCCTCAGCTGCTTTGATGGACAGGGACAGGAGCTACTGCAGGTCAATGTGGAAAGAGAGGGGAGAGAAGGAGATGTTGTTGTTGTAGGAGGGAATCCTGGGCTTCATGTAGAAGATATAAACCACCCCAACCACCAACAACAGTCAGATAACCACCCTACCATAGGACACCTTGATCCCCAACTCAGAGGTGGTGGAAACAAGGAGAAAATCCACAACAGGAGAAGTACTCAGTGAAGGGCTGGGCAAGTTGATCAACGTTAGTACAGTAGAAGCCGTGGTTGTCGCATTTAGCATTGTTGTATCACTCGTTGAGACATAAGACACAGAATGCGACTGTAAAGTGAATTGACTGCATATTTTGTGCGCGAAACACAGCAATTCACTTCACAGTATGCAACAGTCATTGCAGCAGCAGGATGAAATTCATCAGTCAACTGCAACAGTTCAAAACAATTGTGGATTGAGTGACCAAATTATTGTTCTTTCTTTGGGGGTTTCCTTTATTGTTTACCTCAGGAAAGCCATTTATCTTGAAACTAGACACATGGAGAAATCCACACTATGCTAGAAATGGAGGGCTTTTGATGTGTGCCACTTTGACAAGGATACAGTACTGCGTGGAATATATTGAATGATATCACCACAGATAATAAACAAGCAAATGAAGGAGAAACACTGCGAAGACAGGTGTTACCTGCCAGTATTCTCTGTTCTCAGTGGCTTTGGAGAACGGTTATGAGCAGTTTCCTTTTAGGGATTATTGAAGGAACAAATTGCAGCTTGCTATAAGAATCAGCGGTTGACAGTTGTATGTTGTCGGAGGAGAAATTGAACATACCAGAATTTAAATTCAATATAGTGTTGTCCAAAGTTTATGTTTCAGCATGACTGCTGTATGTTATTTACCCTAAACTGCTATGAATCAAACAGACTCACCACAGTATTCCAAGCTTTTATTACCAAATTTGCCATCGGCATTTATAAGCCCGTGGCTTTCATTCCAAGGTTCATGTATTGGCAATAGAAATCATATGGCAGTATTGCAAACAACTTTGCTGTGGCCAAGCTCCATTGTCTCTTATTGATCCCACTGAATTGATTTCACACTCCTTGCCCTCACCTACAAATCCCTTTGTGCCCTAGGACTATGTTTCCCATGATTCAATCCATCTTGACCTGTTGCTACATGTGTACATTCTGCCGCATCCCATGACCACAACAATGTAAGGTTTTCGCATCTTGGAAGGGGGGGTGTACGGTGTGTCAGAAACAACACCGAATATATATTTTTAAAGAGTTTTCTTGTTAATTGCAGAAAAACCTTAGTAAGGGTTACATACCAACAGTGGTGCATTTTATATCACAGTTACCTGACGCATCATCAATACTCGTCGCACTTAAATGACAACTAAAATGCTATCTTAACAAGATTCACTCAAAAATCATAATTCTTAACAACTAGAATACTATTTTAACAAGATTAATTCAAAATCATAATTCTAAACATAAAAGAAAGCTTATGTTGTAACAAGATGTACCTAAGCAATGTCTGACTGCTCTTGCATGTTGGGTGCATGTTTTAGTAAGTAGGAAAGATACTACCGAATAGTCAAGGTTGCTCAAAGGACACATAGTGTCATTCTGTGGCCAGCCCAAGAATTAAACAAAGTCTATGGCTTGTTTCTGGTTGCAAATGTCTTTGGCTTTTTTGTCTCTGCTGCAGTGTTCTTTGCCGTCCACTGCAACGAGAACTGCTCCCTTCCGTGGTCTACTCTGTCGAGAGCTAGACTAGGATCTCTACCTCCCTTCAGAGGTCCGTTCGTTCGTTTTTTCTACTGTGTTATGCTTCTCGACCTCTCAAAGCGCTCCACACAATATACAGTAAAAGCCCGTTTATCCGTGACCCGATCAACAGGATTGCTCGACAGTCTCCCGGGGTAATTCTCCATTTCAGCAATTGCGAGTATGCTCACTTTGTGGATGCGTGCAATGTGTGCGCATGCGCACTGATTAAATTTACGAACTTGGTTTTTTTTACCGATCGGTAAAAAATGCTTCTTTACTGATCTTTTTACAGAGTGTGCTGGAATCTTTATTGGTAAGTATCCATGCAATATTCTGTTAGTATTTAGTGTATTATTAATATGGTATGTTTTAAAATAAGTAATTTTTTTGTGTTGGGTTTTTGGCAACTTGCCTTCCGATTTATCCGGCACCCCCTGGATAGATGCCGGATAAACAGATTTTTACTAAATAGTGTAAAGTGTATTAATGTATATTTGCTAACCTTTTCTTGGCACTCTTCCCTATCTTCGAGTTAGTTACGATGAATTATGATAATAGGTTGACTAATTTGAGCCTATATTCTCTGGAATATAGAAGAATCAGAGGGGGTCTTATAGAAACCTGTAAGAATATTAAGGGGCACGACAAAATAGATAGTGGGAGATTGTTTCCTCTGGTTGGAGAAACTAAAACTAGGGGTCACAGTTTTAAAGTTAGGGTCAGCCCTTTCGCACTGAGTTGAGAAAAAACTTCTTCACTCAGAGGGTAGCGAATTACCCCAAAGTCATTCCTTACCCCAAACGGCTGTTGATGCTCAGTCCTTGAACAAATTCGAGACTGAGATAGATAGATTTCTCATTCATAAAGGGATTAAGGGGCATGGGGATAAGTCGGGTAGCTGGAATTAGAATGGAATATCAGCCATGATTGAATGGCGGGGCAGGTTTGAAGGGCTGAATGGCATACTCCTGCTCCTAATTCTTATATTCTTACTTTGTATGCCTTAGAAGATTTGCTCCATTCCATCTTATCTAGCCTGACCAGACCTCCTGACTTACTCGTCCTTGATGGTATGAACATTTTCAATAACTCATTGTCCTGTCTTTGGCTCTGCCTGTGTGACTTACTGGTTTGAACATTTTTCAACCCCTTCAGCGCTATTCTCCCAATCCTGTTATCTAGTGTAAGTCTATCTCAATGTTTCTATAGTGAACTGTATGTGTGTGTGTGTGTGTGTTCCAAACCACATGGCATCTTTTGTTTAATACATTCTAATTGATCCGATTATTCACTACATGATCAATAATGCTTATACTATAATTTCATCTATTTACAACAAGTATTAGAATTGCATTGAATCACAGGAAATGAAGCTCTTCTTGCATGTGTCAGTGGATCAAGCCTAAGTTTCCTGTGATTCAATTCACAGCCAGTAAATGCACATATATTGACGGGTCAGGATGTCATTTCCTGCAATTCAATGCAGCCGGTAAGTGTGGGAGTAATGGAGGATCAAAGTGCGGCTTTATGAGTAGTGAAAATAAATTTGAATAGTTTGATAGGAAACTGAATGGGATTCGGGTGAGTGTGTGATTAGGCAATTAAACGATTTATAAAAATAAGAGTTAGTGTATGGGTCTGATTTTGCGAGATAAAGAAAGCGACTTTATGTTATAAGAATATAAGAATTAGGAGCCATTTGGCCCGTCCAGCCTGCACCGCCATTCAATAAGATCATGGCTGATCTATTCTAGCTCCACCTGCCCGCCTCATCACCATATCCCTTTATCCACAAGAAATCTATCAATCTCAGTCTTGAATATATTCAAGGACTGAGCATCCACAGCCCTTTGAGGTAGAGAATTCCATAAATTCACTACCTTCTGAGTGAAGAATTTTTTTCTCAACTCAGTGTGAAAGGGCTGACCCCCTAATCTTCAGACTATGACCCCTGCTTATAGTTTCTCCAACCAGGGACGACAACAACAACAACAACAACTTTGATTTATATAGCGCCCTCTGCGCCGGACGACGACTCAGAGCGCTTTTCCTAGAGCGTGGGAGACAGTCTCCTACTATCTACTCTGTCTTGCCCCTTAATGATCTCATAGGTTTCTATAAGATCACCTCTAATTCTTCCATATTCTAGAGAATTTCCCTCATCCCAGGTACCAACCTAGCGAATCTATGTTGTACCCCCTCGAAAGTGAGCACATCCTTTCTTAAACAAGGAGACCAAAATTCCTTTATTTATGTTACTTAAATGCAACCTAGTGGCACCTTTGTTGTTTTGAGGGCAGTGATAGAATCCTAAATAGTCCTGATGTGAACACAAATGTACTGAAGAGGTACCAGGAGCATGATCCAAAAGATGCAGCTCTATCTATGACAAGATGGAGGTTGTCCTGGGGGAGTGGGTAATTTTTTATGTTGTTCCTTAAATAAAGAATGTCATGTCAAAAAATTGTTATAGACGAAGCGCTATTCACTTTGTAATAACTCTAGTGTAGAGTTTGGAATAACTCTAGTGGAATCTTAAATTATAAATAATTGACATTGTAAATGTAAGATTCTAAGGCTGTATTATAACTACAGGTATCCCCCAATTTACAACGGTTCTATTTACACTGCTATGATTTAACAAACATAATTTATTAACATATTTTGATCGATATATGACACTTGGTTTTATTTCAACGACAAAAAAAATTGACGCATCTTTTTTGCGCATGCGCAGTACATGGTGTATTTTGTGGTAAAATCGCAGTCGTATACTGTATCCAAGCGTTTGAACTGGCCTATTGGATGTCGCTATGTCAATGTTTAAAAGCCAGCTGATTTTGAGCTACACCACGCCAAGTCAGTATTACGGTAATTTAACCAGTATTAAAGTACAGTACTGTACAGTTATCCCAAGTATCCCTTCTTGCCTATGTGTGTTATTTTGTATGTTCTGTGTGTTATTTTGTGTGTTTTGTGAGTTGTTTTGTGTGTTATTTTGTGTGTTTTGTGTGTTATTTAGTGGGTTTAAGGTCCAAAATTTTTGTGGAAAGAACGCATCCCGGGTTATATAATGGGACTGCATGGGAAACCGCGTTTCGATTTACGACATTTCGATTTGCATGACATTTTCCAGGAATGCAACTCTGTTGTAAATCGGGGATACCTATATGTATAAACGAACATGGAAAATTGTACCTTAGTTACTTAATGAAACAGAATTTAATTTAGGAACAAGAAACAACTTTCAATAGGAACAAATTTCAATATATAGCCAACATTAATATCCAAAGTGCAAAATATACTGAAAAATCTCATATTTTGAAGAAATCTTCACTTTGCATCCTTCTGAGACTTGGCAAATAAGTTCCATTGCAGCTGTCAGGAGTGATATATAGTCCAATGTGAAAAACTTTTAAAAGTAGCCTAATGATGCCAGAAACTTTGCTTTGAATATTTAGTACATCTGGGATCCTCTTCTCGATTCACTCAAAACACATATAATCAGTACTGTGTGAGCAGCCAATCTGGCACTGCACATAAACCCACAAGACAAACCTATAATAATAATAATCCTGGCTTTGATATAGTGCATTATCATGTCGTCTTGACATCTCAAGGTGCTTCATAGAATATACTGTAAAGAGAATTGACTGTATATTTTCTGCATATACAATATACTAATATTAAAGCCTATATTGTACTGTGGATTGTACTTTGAGTAAGTAAAGATACTCATCTCTGAAGGTACTATAGAAAGCATTGTAGGGAATAGAACGGGCATAAGATTGATAACCTAGTATAAATGAAGAACTAGTACTTTATAGTGCCTTTTCACTTTGAAAAGTGCTTCACAGGTTATTTGCTATGACTATTTGTGGACAAAATTTGTGGTGCTGACAGCATCACCATCCATGGATGCACTCTACACCTCACTGAGCCGATATGCAAACGTGGCATCCTGTTTTACAGTCAAATGCCCTTTCTGCACTATATCTGTGCTGGGTCTCGTTCTGGCTTCCCCCACCTCTGTAATATCACCCGGCTTTGCCACTGCCTCTCCCCTTAGGCCACCGAGACCCTCATCCGCATTCATCATATCCAGGCTTGATGAAGCTAACTCCCTGCTTCCAAACACTTTCCTCAACATGCTGCAGATTATTCAGAACTCTCCAGCACCAGACTCGCCTGGCTCCACTGGCTCCCCATCCCCCAGAGGATAGAGTTCAAAATATGGAACAGGCTCCGGCCTGTTCCATATCCCCTGCCCAGCTCCACAAACCCTCCTCTTCGACTTTGCCTTTGGTTACCTACCCCGCCCTCCACCCCTCCTGATCCCAAATTCTGATTGTCCAGCACCTTGGGATATACTCCTGGCATGAAAGGTGCTACACAAATATAATTTGTTGTTGTTGATGTCATTTACTCTATAATCCCACAAACAGCTAAATTGAATGATCAATTTACTTAGAAGGTATAATTTAACCAGCGGAAACAAAAACCTTCCCATTTCAAATAATACTATGGGACATTTAGCATCCACCAAAGCAGACAGACTAGACTTTTAAAGTGACATCGGAGAAAAGGATCTACTGACAATGCAATGTTTCTCTCACTTGATTTGAACATAACAGTCTTCTGACCCAGCGGTGAGACTGCTACCAACAGAGCCAGGCTGCCTCATGCTGAATGCAATTCCAGAACTGCATAGAATAGGATCAGAAGCAAGCTGCCAAACCAAATTATCTGTTCAAGGAGTATTTGCATTGTTTGATCGCTGTGATAGTTTTCCCAGCAGAAGGTTATGAGTCAGAATTGCCTCAGTGGCTGGCACTATTTACATTTATAGAGCGCCTTTCACGTCGGGAGGACGTCCCAAGGCGCTGAACAAGAGGCGTGTGACCCGAGCTGGGAGGGGAGTGTTTGGGAAGGGGTGAAACACGAAGGGGAGGTAAAAGAGTTCGGGGTGGAACAAAAGGCACGATCGAAGAGGAAAGTCTTCACTTAGAATCAATCCCTTGACTCTATTGGACAGGGTTTGTCACCTAATATAAAACATTTCCAGCATCATAAGCATTATTTACAATTGACCTGTAACCATACAGATATATTTGTTCCTAGCAGGCATTCTCTGTTGCGATCCCCTGCCTGACTCATGATAGGGAGTCCTGAAAGTATTCATCTTAAAAAGCAGCCACAAAAAAACAAAAACTGGGACAAATAATAAAGGGGCAAATCATTGAACATCCTATCATTGGAAACTTTATTTGGTCACGCAAGGGGTCTGACACATTTGAAAGTGTGATAACCCTGCTTAAGAATGTTCTATTCAGACAGTATCCACAAATGCCACCCTACATATAGAAATGTCCCTGTGACTGGAACATAGTACAGTATGTGTAATCTCTCCCTGCAGTGAAAGACAGACCTGGTTAACTCAATTCCAAAGAGTATCAAGTGCATGAGACAAGTCATGTTGGTTAGCAGTGCTGGCCGATCTCTCATCGGCTTTGTGCTACAGGACTGTGGATTAATGGGGTTCAGGAACCGGGCAACTGAGACTGTCACAGAGGAATGAGTCAATTCCTATTATCTGTCGTCAAGGATGTCTTTTTGGAGCCCACTTAGCTGTAAGGAGGGCTTGCTTATGCTTATCTCTGCCCCAACTAAGATGGACAGACTTCTTCACCTTTTTAGCATATGTAAAAATTAGTAGCTGCTGGCAGCCAATGGATAATTTTAATGAATAATTTAATGAAGGAAATCTTGTTAATCTTTGGCTTGTTGAAATGCAGACACTCTATGCAATTAAACCAACACATATTACAATATGAACTTTTCGAATTGTTGGCCAAGAAAGGAATATCCATCACAACAAACTTACTTTAACTCGATTGAGATTTCAGTACTAAATACGCTCTAGGATGGAATGTGAAAATAAAGAGTAACTAGAGTTTCACTGATGGCTCAGCACAATCCTATTTTGCAATAAAGAAGCTGCTCAGTCAAACCGTACAGCTTCAGGGCATACAAAGCAATGGTTTCTTAAACTGATTCAGTAGATTTCAATTTAAAAAATGGTTCTGGCTTTCAACCAAATGGGAAATATGAGTGAGTATAATATTCATATGAATATAACCGTTAGCTTTAATACATCTTAGGCCACAGCAAAGGGAGTTCTATTTCACAATTGACCTGTTGCATCTGAAATAATAGTGTTTGATACCCACAGCGGACAATAAAAAAATGCAAAAAGATTCATTCCCCAAACCAACCCCAAAAATGTCTTAATATATTTACTACCTAAGTACCTTTATTAAACTTCTCTATTGATTTGACTTCTACACCCTTTTGGGGTAGAACAATCCACATCTTCACAAGCTTCTGTAAATAACTGATTCCTGAATTTAATTCGAATTACCTTGTTTAAGGCTATGTCTCTATGGATCCCTCCACCAGAGAGAAGCATCATCTACTACCTAACCTGTCAGTGTATTTCATTATTTTGATGACTTCAATGAAATCACTTCTTAACCTCCTTGGTTCTAATATAATCCCAGTCTGCCAAGACCCATTGGACCTAATGTAGTCTGGCTCATCTGGCTTTATCTATGGTCCCAAAGTCTCTTAGCATAAAAATGTATTCCCCAAAATTGAAGTCTAGTGTATGTAAAAGAGCAGTCAAAATTCCCATTGTCCTGTAACTATGAATATTCACTTTTATGGATTCTAAAGAAATATCCCACACAATTCTTCATATTGCTATATAAAGTGCAAATATTATTTTATAACAAGATTTTGACACATATATTTCCAAGTGGAAACTCCTCTCCCCCATTGGCTCAAGCCCCACAGAAATTGAAACACTCTCAATCTCTAGGCTGTCACAGTCCTAGTATAGAGCTGTATTGTTAGAGGTGGCATACTTCAAATGATACATTAGTCCAAGGTCCCATTTCTTTGTTCATCAGATGGGCATTAAAGATCTCATGACACTATTCAAAATGAGGGGAATTTCAACCATCGTGCTGGTAAATAGTTCTCCAGGCTGTATGTGGGGCTTACCTGTCTGCAAATTGATATTGTGGTTGCCATCAAAACAGTCACTACACTTGACAGTGATTAATTGTGAAGCTCTTCTTGAAATTTCAATGTTAGTGGCACTCTAAAGGTACTAGAGTTCTGTACCTTAGTGGTTAGAGCAGTTGCCTTGCAAGCGGGAAACTAAGGTTCACTTTCTGAGCAAGGATTATTATTTTTATTAATCATCAAAATGCACAAATTATTACCACTTTATAAAGGTGTAAGTTTTTCCTTTCTTCTTTCTAATCTGCTCAAAAGCAGGCCTGCACATGAAGGTTACAGGCAGTGTTACAAGTGTGCAGTTACAAGCCTAAAACATTGCAAGGTTCACTTGAATACTAAATAACAGCAGTTAATAGAGCAGCAATATTTGTATTTGTTACTGTAATGAAGACTGTTCCAATATGTGCAATTGACTGCTTTACCTTGAGCTCCAGATGTCGTTATGATAATATGTAATAATTCTTGCATTTGTAGGTAGCCCTTTATCACATAAGAAAAGATTGTAACAAAAGATAGTATGTGTGTGTGTGTGTGTAACTTTGGGGATCGATCTTGTGATGACTGAGTAACTAATTTATCAACTGGAATAATTGATTAATTGGCTACTCAATCCTCGACTGTTTGTGCTCAATTGGTTGCCGCTTCTCCCCCACAAAATACAATCAATTCACTTTACACTATATCCTGTGAAGCGCTTTGAAGCTCCTCAATTATGTGATACGGTGCTATATCAAATGCAAATATTATTATCATAAAAATTCTTTATGTGCTTTTCAGAATTTTAATGTAAAATGTGACGACTGTATTTGCCAGCAAATATGACAGCCAGTTTGTATGCAATAATATCGCACAAAGAGCCTGAAGTGAAGACCAATTTTATTTTTGAGAATTATCGGCCATATGCTGGGAGAATCTCTTTTCTCTTTTCAAATAGTGTCATGGGATCAACTGGCTGAACCTGAACAGGCAGATGAGTTCTCAGTTTAATGTCTCATTCAAACAATGGCACCTCTGATAGTGCAGCACTCACTCAGCACCATACTAGAGTGCCTGTCTCGAATATAGGTCAAGGGCTCAATATGTGGTGAAAGACCATTTGATTTATTTCCTACCTTTTTTTGCTTCCAGAGAGTTTTGATCAGTGAAAGGTTTTCATTCAGAACCACAGGAATTTACAATACATTATTAAATAAACACTATTCAACCCATGTTGCCTGTGCTGGCTCTTTGAAAGCACAAACCATACGCCTGAAGACCTTTCTCTTCGACCGCACTTACGATCACCTTCCCTCTCCCCCAGCTTGGCCTCGGGCTCCACCATTGTGAAGTGCTTTGAGACACTACCCAGCGTGGAGGGCTCCACATAAGTGAAAGTTGTTGTTGTTGTACATACCCCATACATATTTCCTCTTGAAAGATTAATGTAGATTCTAACTAATAACTGCTCCAGGTAGAACAAGCCACATCCTAACTATCTGAGTAAGACAAAATCTTCCCAATCACGTCCTTTGTTGATTATCTTAAATGAACGCCCTTGTGAGTCACTCACTGATCAGGAAATAATTAATAATTTCTCCCCATCTAATTTAACAGAACTGGTCACATAATTTTTGAAAACTCTTATTTGTTCTTCCCCAATACCATCTCTATTCCAATGAAAATAGGCAATTTCCTTTGTATCATCCAAGTAAATCCTCTCTGGCCCTGGCTTGGTTTGTGAAGTGGTGTGATCGAAACCAGTTACAATACTCTCTAACTAACTGTTTACACAAGTTAAACATTATCTCATTGTGATGATACTTAACCTATGCAGACTGTCACATAAATTCAGTATAAATGAAAATTAAGTCAAAGCAATTTCATTAAGCTCTTGTGCTACTATTTAGAAGTTCGGGAACCCTAAGCATAGCATAACACTGGTGAAGAAACATTGATTTTAACGAAATACATTTGTAATGAATAAAATATGATGCATGTATATTTTATTATGATTGTAAGTTTAAATACTACAATATCGAAATATTTTGTATGGCAAAGCTAATATTGTATTATTTACAACATAAATAGGAATATTATATTAGATATTTGGGTTAAGCTGATTCAAATTTTACAATAGATAAATTGAAATGATGCTGTTTTGGAAACAGATTAAATTAGATCCAAATTTACTCAGAAATAATAGTTAGAATCAAAAATGAAGTTATTTTTGTGATGCGTAATATTAGAAATTACTACCATTATTGAATTACTACCCATTATTGTTATTACTGAATCTTAACAATTCAGTCAATACAGGATCTGTTTTAAATTGCCGCGCTCAATAGAGCTTTCTTACAGGGAGTCAAAACAAGATAATTATTGTACAAACTTTCCACCACCTATGTTGTAGAAACTAGCTATTGATTACCATCTTTGTTCACTGATAATAGAAATCATTACAATAATTTTTAAAATGCTCACAATGATGTCCCATAAACAGCCATGAAGTGAATAACCAATTTTAAGTGGGGGATTGTTGCCCAGAACACCTGGGGTTAACACCCCTTTTTTTTTCACAAGTCATGTCACGGGATCTTTAATGCCCACCTCAGCAAGCAGACAAGACCTCAATTTAACATCTCATCTGAAGGATGGCACCTCAGCATTGCAGTACACTTACAGCGCTGCATTGGAGTGTCATCTTATGAGTTAAAAGTGTACTGTGTTGTAAACATGAAATAAGAGAAACACTTGAAAATAAGATTTAGAAAATCACTGAAATAATAAACAAATGCAGATTTTACCCTTAAATTCACAGTATTTAGAATTAGTCGTGCAATGAAATGTTTTCAGACAAGACAATTGTAGAACTAAAATATACCTTTTGAAGAGGTATTAGATAATGGAGGGACTAAATTGTTGTATTTCTGAACGAGATTTCTTAGCATAGAAACAGTCATTGAGAACATCTTCCATTAACCAGAGGTATATTACACTCTGTGCAGGAATCATTCTGACCCAATCAACTTAACAATGATACTCCTTGCATTTGATATAGTGCTTTACACATCTTCTAGATGTCTCAAAACGCTTCACAGAATATACTGTAAAGTGAATTGACTGCATATCTGTGGGTGAAACACAGCAGGCAATTGCACACAACAGTGTCCCACAAACAATCATTGATTGAAGTGACCAATTTTATTATTAGAGAATGTAATATTCCTGAAGGCTCCTTTGAGTACAATAAAGCCTTGTGTAGTAAGGTGCAGGGTTATGTATTTGTTTTAAAATAACTTCCTATTCAGAGAACATTAATGGAAGAATTATATAGGCCAATCCTGTCAGGGGGCACTGGGCTGTGTCTGATAGCACTAGACTCAGTGAAGAGGCGCATCTGAATTGCTATTCGTGTTACTTTTTTCTGTTCTTTATTGTTTCTGCAATGCACTATTAACCAAAGTCACTGTATTCATTCCTGTTGATTTAATTTCCTGTGAGTATTTTTGTGGAACTAAACTAGATCAGAATGGTGGAATCTTATTGCTCCTCATAATGAAAACCTGTCACTGAGTCTATGACTGTTTCATATCAGAGCTATTGGGAAAACAGGCGTATATAATGAAATTTCAACATTTTAGATGGTATTGTTATTGCCTCAAATTGGCTTCACAGGATAAGTCCAACAAAGTTTTTGCTGCTTGACAACTTTATGACCTTATTTATCTGCTATAGCCAGGTACGATTCTGAGCTGCCATGTGAAATTCAATGATAAGCAGTCTAGCAATGAGTCATTGTAATCAAATAAAAACTTACTAAGAAGATAATAGAGTGGCACAGGATATGACAGACTTACTGTTCAAAGCTTTCACTGAAAAAAAAACATTATCAGAAGAGGCAGCATCAAACTCAGAACACCATAGAAAATGTTATCATTCCTCATCCTCCCCCAGGACAAAAAGTACATGAAGCGGTTATGAATTCACAGATAAAAGTAATGTTACAGTGCTGAGGACTCTACAAACTGTTTTTTTTTAACCTGAATACAAAGATATTGGAATCTCTTTTATTTTCATTTTAATGTCAATTCAGTGGCTCAGTAGCGGAGCTGACATTTCAGTATTGTTTGACGAGTGGTCAAGTGTTGAATGGGTTAATATCATTGTAGGTCAATGTTATATTTAGAACCCAAAACCAAAGAGCCCTAAGAACCTAGAATTGCAAATAAATCCCATTCACTTTCTTGGCCAATGTCTAACTTCTGCAAAAGATCGCCCACAAAATATACAGCAATCCGCACAGTACAGTATAAGACGCTATAACACTATATCAAATGCAAGGATTATTATTATTCTAAAATCCTGCTGCATTTGCAAATTTGTATTTGCAGCATTGTCTGGGGAACTCAAGTACCTTTGATACAGATCAAGCTGGGATTGAATTTGGCAGCAGGAGATTGGATAAAGCAGCTCAGCAAAAGTTGACTTTTTCATTTATATTTAATGCTAAGTTCTGAATTAGAGAAGCATTCCTTCCACATGGTATTGATGTGAATTTAATTAATGAGTCTAGGAGAATTCATTCCATTACCTCCGTGGTATAGAACTTCCCACTGTCTGTTTTGTTCATGCCTGCACATATTTATAAAATTGATATACAGTAAAAGCCCGTTTATCCGTGACCCGATCAACCGTAACTGCTGTATAACCGCCACCTCAAAAAAAAAGCTCCCCATTCGAATAACCGGATCTTATCTGGCACAATCGCGGTGGCGCATTTAATGAGTCGATTGTCACGGGAAAGTCGCAAGTGCACTACTGGCAGCTATGAATGCTGCCGGTAGTGCACTTTTAGCTTTTGGTTTTAAAGGGGCAATGTTTTTTTTCTCCCTCTCTCCTATTTCTCTCTCTCTCTTTTTCTTTCTCTCTCTCCCTCTCCTTCCTTCCCTTCTCTCTATCTCTCCCTCTTTCTTTCTATCTCTTCCCCTTTCTTTCTTTCCCTCTCTCTCTGACGGATACTACGTATTGCCTGTGCAGCCTGACGGTATCGTGGGTTTATACTCTGTTTTGGTGGGGTGGGAGAAGGAGAGAGGCAGGGAGAGAGAGAGGGTGGTGGGGGAGGAAGAGGAAGGAGGCAGAAAGAGAGGAGTTGAGGGGGAGAGAGAGGGGGTGAGTTGATTAATTTAGATGGAAAATGAGAGAAGTGGAGGGGGGTTGGGTTTGGAGTCATTGAGACTGACTGAGTGTTTGTGTGTTTGTGTGTATGTGTGTGTGAAAGAGAGAGATGGAAGGAGGGAGAGAAAGAAGAGAAAAATTGACATTACCCCTTTAAGAGAGGTCCCCTTCAAAAAAAAACTCTTCCATCCGCCATTGCAGAAGTTTGCTTTGTGATTATGTGCTGTGTTTATAGACTGTAATTGATATTTATTGCTTTATTGATAAGTATCCATACAATATTCTGTTATTATTTAGTCTATTACTAATATGGTATGTTTTTAAAAAAAGTTAATTGTTTTTGTGTTGGGTTTTCAGCAGTTGGCCGCCCGAATATCCGGCACGCAGTTTAACCGGCATTGGCCAGGTCCTGAGAGTGCCGGATAAACAGGCTTTTACTGTATTTGTCTTCTCAGTTGCAGAACAGCTAGAGTTAATAACTACAAACCAAAACTAAAGTTTTATTTATACGTTAACCTTTCAAAATCATCTTGGACACTGTAACTGTAATTTGTGAAGTACTGTATTGTTTGGTTATGGACCTATCAATCTGGTTTTAAAATCTAATTTCATATTATTGGCCTCTGATGCAATTCTTCTCCAGCTGTTGCAGTCTCCAGTTTCTTGTTGTTTCTTTCATTCCAACTATCTTCCTTCAATAAATCTTAACTCTTCCTGAAGACAATATTTTCCAAGAATTGAATACCATTCTTCAAATGAAAGGAGTCTCTTTCAGCTCTTCTCTCACACAATATAAAGGTGATCATTTCCTACCTCTACCCTCTAACCTTTCTCCTTCCATCACACCTTTCTCAATTTTATCTGTAGTAATTATGCCTTTGAACTTTCCTTTCTTATTTCTCTGCTCCAAACACTCCATTCCATTATTCTCCCTGAAACCAACTCCTTGGCAGTTTGGTAATCAAGATTCTGTGCATGTCTACTTCTTTAATTTGCACTCGTAAAATATTTAGGGAATGTAGCACTTGAAAAAGGAAAGAAGCTCACGTTAGAGCTATGTCCTAATCCTTCATCTGTGTCTGTAAATAGAAACATTCCTTATTATAATCTGATCGATTTTAGCCCGGAATTCTGCAAATGGATCCCAGCAAAAAAAGGTTCCCACTCCAAACCCTATTCTGTGAGTATGTGCCTAAGATTGGTTGCACAGATCAATGTATAATCCTCTTATTGTAATAATCAATATATTATATTTCCTCACAGAACCAGACTGAGTTTGATGTATCAGCCTACGAGAATATATACTATGTATTTTGGGTGTTGGAACAGCTTTTGCAGCACAAGAAGCCAGAAGAAAGTGGAGATAACATTATAGATTGTGTAGAACAGAAGAACTTTCAGCAGAAATTAGAAAAGACAATACTTCACCTTGCAGATGATTTCCCTTTGTTTGCAGTGTACATGTGGCGACTGGGAGCTCTGTTAAACACTCCTTCACAGTCACAAGCCAGCTGAAACATCGTTCTGTAATTTAATGTATTGTTTTTAACTGTTTCAAACCATTAATGTGCTTCTTAAATTTATCTGCGTTGAACATTTTTTGATCATTGTTTTCATGGCTTATAAAATTATTAACATATGTATTGTTCATTGATGTACAGAAAATCAGGACGATTGTTGATGTCTTCAAAGAACAATAAAGAACTTTATGTAACCTTGTCTGTAGTTGACAGAAATGCACTTGGTTTTGCTACGTCTGTAGATTAAATTGTTCTCAACACAAGCTATTTGATAACATAGGAGTGATATCCTGTTCCTTATAATACTAGTAAGCTCACTTAAATTTTATCACAATAAAGACAAAATTACATTTGTATAGCACCTTTCACGTCTGGAGGATGTCCCAAGGTGCTGGACAGTCAGTGTTTTGGAACTGAGCTGTGATCAGGTGTGGGAAAGTGGGGATGGGTGGTGGCCAATGGCACGGTCGAAGAGGAGAGTCTTGAGTCAGGACTTCAAGGAAGCTAGGGAGGGGGAGAAATTGTGGGATGGAAATCCAAAGGTTGGGGGCAGAGTGGCTAAAGGCTCGCCTGCCGATGGTGGGGCGGCTGGGTTGGTGGACATGGAGCAGGCTCAAGCCCGCTGAGCGGAGGGAGCAGAAGGGTTGATAGGGGATTAGGACGTCACGGAGGTGGGGGGTGAGGAATGGTCAAGGCGATGGAGGGCTTTGAATTGTGAAGACCAGGATCTTGAATTGAACCCTTGAGTAACCCTTTGCCAGTGGAGTCAGGCGAGAATGGGGGTTATAGGCTCGTGGAGCCTGGGGTGGGAGAGGACATGGGTTGCAGAGGTCTGGATGATCTGCAGCCGATGTAGGGAGGAATTGGGGAGGCTGACAGCAGGGCATTGGCATAGTCGATCCTGGAATAATGAAGGCTTAAATGAGAGTTTTAGTGGCCTGAGGAGTGAGGTAATGGCAGAGGCGGGTAACGTTGCGGAGGTGAGGGAAGGCAGAGCGGATCATGGCTTGGATGTGGGGTAGAAAAGACAGTTAAGGATCAAACAAGACACCTAGGTTCCTGACTGGCTTGGTGAGGTGAATCCCAACTAATCCCTTGGTGAATTTCAACTAACCAAATAGAATTAATAATCTTTGCATTTGGTATACGCCCTTTCATGGTTCGGAGGACATCTCAAAGAGCTTCATGAGATTTACTGTGAAGTAGTAGCTTGTATATTTTTAGGGAAATACAGCAGCCAATTTACGCACAGCAACGTCCCAAAAAGATGAAGTGAGTGATCAATTCTATTCCCCTCCCTTTTCAAGTGGTAACTTAATATCGATAACATGTATCTAAACTGGCAAATGGAACCTTAGTTCATCTGAAAGACAGCATCTCTGATACACCTCCTGCACTCGATTTCAGTGTCAGCTTAGACTATGTGTGTTCAAAATCCCGATGTGGGGTTTAAACCCATAGTCTTCTTATTCAGGTGCAAGCGCACCATGAACTGAGCCAGGCTGGTATGCTAAACGTGCACAACACATATACACGAAACAATATTTTTCCTCATATGAGATGTAAAGACATGAACATCCTACCTTTCCCACATACCCAAACCATAATAAAATCTGACGGATAATTTTGCTGGAGAACTGTGGAGTGCTTTACACATTGAAACCACAGTTTGAGACAGCCACAAAGACCACACAAAGATTTCAATCTACACTAATAAAGACAAAGTATTTGTCTCGCTGTGTGTCAGTGTATCCAATAATCACACAATAACCGGTCGACGTAGACTTACTCCTCATTGGAAAGGTCTTACATCTCGCAGTGTGATGACCATTTTTTTTGTGGGGGTGGAATCTATCATTGATGATCTATATTAAAAGTGCTTTAATTAAGCCCCAAAATATGAGGTATGCATCATATGCTGTAACTATGTTGCAACAGAGGAAAGCACACACCATTCAGAGAGATACATCTATATTCTACAACAAATGTATGGCACTGTATTCTGGTCATGGGACCTTGAGTCTTCCAATGTGGGACAGACAGAGAGAGACTGAGATAGTGAGAGGGAGATTGAGATAGTGAGAGAGACTGAGAGAGAATATATCATAAAGTGAGGTGACTGAATTTGTTGGGGAGACTGAAGGAGACAGAGAGAGAGAAAGCGAGAGAGACTGGGAGAGACACTAGAGAGAGATTAAGAGAAAATATATTAAAAGAGACCTCCCACTGAGTCCTGCCAGAGGAGTCTACTGAGTGTAATGTCTAAACCAAATTTCTGTCTGTGTGTCAAATCTACATTCCATATTGGATCTAAAACAAAAGTCGCTGGGAACACTCAGCAGGTCAGACTGCATCTGTGGAGAAAGGAAAGTGAGTCAACGTTTCGGGTCCACAACCTTTTGTCACTTTCCTTTCTCCATAGATGCTGCCCGACCTGCTGAGTATTCCCAGCGACTTGTTTCAGATTTCCAGCATCTAGTATTTAGTGTTTTGTCCACATTGGATTCTTTGATTGCAAGTAAAATTGCAAATGGTACAGCTAGTATTGGATAAAATGTAACTATCTGTATATATCGCTAGTTGCCACGACCCTTGGGGAGAGGGAAGGGAGGGAACTGTTGTGACCACATACAATAACAAAATTACATTTGTATAGCGCCTTTTACATCAGAAGGACATTCCAAGGAGCTGGACAGATACTGTTTCAGATCCGAGCTGAGGACGGGAGGGGAGTGGGGGGGGGGGGGGGGGGGGGGGGCGAGGTTCGGAGTTGCCGATGGGTCCATCGAAGAGGGGTAACATTAATACAGTATTAACTGTTAGTGTAACTGCTAATTATATTTTCATGGCATATTTTACCTAATTTCATGTGTGCTCTACCAAATATTCAGGGCTAAAGGCCCCATGTGGCATTAGGTATCCTGAGGACTTCCACTGGCTGTGGGCTTCCTGCAAGGCAGGGAGGCCTCCCTCCCAACCCCCACAAAAGCATGCCCTGAAATACCTTGACCAATTAAATACCTATCATTGGTGTGTCTTTTTCATCTCTTCATCTTCTGTCAACCAACTAGACTTCAATAGCTTTTGCACTTCTGATGTGTCTCCTGGCTCCACAACCATTTAAATCCATTGTGGCCACTGGGGTCCGGTTTGGGAAGCATAAAAATAATCATAATAATCCTTGTCTTTGACATAGAAGTCTAGATGTCTCAAAGCACTACACAGAATATACAGTAAAGTGAATTGCCTGCATATTTTGCGGGTGAATCGCGATAATCAATTGGACACAACAGTGTCCTACAAACAGTCATGAATTGAATGACCAAATTAAAAAAATAATAATTTGGTACTTTGCTCTGAATCAAGAAAGGTCTAATCCAACCATAGGAGAAGAGTTTGTATTAGTTTCAGGTAGTGTGGTTTGCCCACATCTAATGATGTACACATGTCAATGTTACTTTTTACTCTGTGTATCTTGTTGTTTCCGACTCATGTTTAGTTTAATTAACGATTCTGAGAGATATTTCAGTCAGTCGCCTGAGGGATGTTGTTTCAGATCTGACAATATAATTACAAACCAGCTGTTTGTTAACAAGAAGACGTTTATTCCCCAAAGCACTGTTATCATATCTGCTCAGTATAATAGCCAGTGCTTGTGGCACAAAATCATTTTCCTAATTATAAGATTTCCATATTCACTGAACATTATTTTAAATTTGTTAAATTAGCCTGCGCTGGATTCATTTGTAAAGTAATTCAAATTTGGTTCAAATGATTAGATTGGCTTAAAATGCAATCTGTTCCAGAGGTTAATCATTGTATTTTGTATAAAAAAAGATAGGTGAAAAGCTAAGTATAAAAACATTTCTGCTTTAGTGTGATGTTTATCTATATTTACTTACTTACATTTTTCTCTTACTCAGCCATAGCTGAGGCTCAGTGTGGTGAAATCTTATGTTGATCACATGAGCAACCACTGCAAATTTCACATCAATGTATCACAGGAAGAAACCAAACTTTGGGATGGTGTAGGCAAGCTCTAAATTTTCCATCAATTCAACGTTTTGGAGCAGAGGGATCTTGGTTTTAGGTGAAAATGCAGATAGATAAGGCTGCAAAAAAGAAAAGGGAATCTTTGTTTTTATTTATCTCAAGGTATAGAAAAACTCCACAAGCTGCAGATCATCCAAAACTCTTCAGGTCACGTCCTGTCCCGCACCAGGCTCTGTGGCCCCACCCTCGTTCGGCTCCACTGGTTCCCCATTCCTCAGAGGATGGAATTCAAAATCCTCGTCTTCAATTTCGAGGCTATCCACGGTCTTGCCCCCTCCTACCCAGGCAGCAAGCCCATGTGGGGCCCATATGGGCAAGGATCAACCCAATTTGTCCCATATGGGGCTCATATGGGCTTGCTACCTGGGTACCTCTCTGACCCCCTATCAAACTGTCCGCTCCTTCTGTTTAGCAGGATCTGGCCTGCTCCATGTTTCCCACCCGACCCACCTAACTATCGACGGCCGGGCTTTCAGCTTCTCTGCCTCCACTGTTTGGAACTTTATCTCACAATCCCTTCGCCTCGCTCCCTCCCTTGCCTCCTTCAAGGCCCAACTCAAGACCTTCCTTTTCAACTGAGCCTTCAACCGCCCTCTACCCTCCCTACCCCCACGCTCAGGTCCTTACCACTGACTGTTCAGCGCCTTAGAGTGGCCTCCCAATGCAATGTGAAAGGCTTCAAGATTATGACGTGTTATTGTAGAATCACAAATAGAATATGTGCACTGGGGGATACAAATTTTTAGATAATCACATGTTCAAACAGCAGCTTTACCTGGTTTTTTCAGCAATTGAGACGTCTAGAAGTCGTGAATAGCACTATATCAGTGTCTTGGGAAGTCCTACTGATGAGAAAGGAGTTATATTAATGCTGCTGTTGCTGCTGTTGTTGTATCAAATGCAAGTACTGTATTAGTATTCATGTGCTAGTATGCTTATAGTTTTTGCGGTTGACTGCAGCTTTCTGCACTAGGTAATAATCCTATCGGTTGGAGATAGAACAATACTGTATGTGCATGAAAATGTGTTTGGAACACAATAACATTGCCTTCAGTGACAAAACATTCCAAACAATTCATTTTCCATTTGCTTCTGTATTATCCTCATCCGGTTGGTATTCCTCCTGAAGAAGGTTAGCAGGACAATACAGTGGGTGATCTGTGGGAAACATTTGCAGTACTGCATTGATGTAGAAGCAGCCTGACAATCCTGACCTGAAAAGCAACTAGCCTTTCAATTACTTGCAAAATTTCACTTGGGGCTAGTTGCCCTTTACATTAAGCCCAATTTAATACCCAATGAAGAAATTATTACCTCATTAGAAGTATTCGGGTGTTGCTTTGAAAATTAGATGTAACAAGTGGTGATACATTTAATGCCTTTGAAATATCAATCTTGTCACTTACATACAATTTCAGAGGTGAAAAAACAAAGGCTAATCACAGATTCATTTGGAGAGCCAGAGGATGTGAAATGATTCTGTATTATCTTAATAGCCAAAAGGAGGTGTGCATTTATGTACAATTTACTGGGGATTAATGATGATAGATTGACAGTCACTTTGGAAAATTAGGCACACTTATGTGAAATAAATTTGCTGACAGCAGTTGTGTTTGTCTCGGACCAAGCAAGAGTACAGACTGTTTAGGCAAATAACCTCCTCTCTCCTCACTGCAGTACCCGCAGTTCATTCCTTCCCTGTTACCTAAGGAGGCTGTATTGAATGCTTAATTTGTATCTGTTTCTATATCTTAAAGCAATGACCAACCACTTGGAACCGCTATTATTTAACTGAGCTTTTGAAAATATTGATCTGATACAACAACAACAACTTTTGTTTATATGCCAGACAGCGTCTCAGAATGCTTCACAACAATGGAGCCTGGGGCCGAGCCGGGGGAGAGGGAAGGTGACCGTAGGCCCGGTCGAACAGAAAGGTCTTCATGTGCGACCTGAAATTGGAAAAAGAGGGGATGAGGCGAAGGGATTGAGGAAGGGAATTCCAGAGCTTTAGTGGCTGAAGGCACGGCTGCCGATGGTGGAGCAGAGGATTCAAGGGACAAGGAGGAGGCCAGATCTAGTAGAATGGAGGCAGCAGGTACTGCAGTGAAGAGAGAGGAGGTTAGACAGGTAGGGGGTTGCAGAGGAGTGGAGGGATTTAAACACAAGAGTGAGGAACCTGAAGTCGATCCGCTCTGTGATAGGGAGCCTGTGAAGTCCGGCGAGGACTGGGGTAATCGGGGAGTGAAGTTTGGTTTGGGAGTTCTGTATGAACTGGATTTTGTGAATGGTGGCGGAGGAAAGACTGGCGAGGAGGGCATTGGAGTAGTCCAGCAAGAGGTGACAAGGGCAAAGATACACAGTACTTTCTATATTTAACTTCAAATTATCATATCAATTTTTATGTAACACACATTTCAATTTGAAAATTTTATAAGTGAAACCATTCTGAAACATTTGTCAGAAAAATTATTTTCAAATATAATATGCAACTCAGATAAATTGTAGTTGATTGGGAAATGTAGGAGGAGATGTCTCAATCAGGGACAACACAAGGCAACTTGGCTAATGGTATATATTTTGAATGCTGCTCTAGAATGATTCAATAAATAAGATTAATAATAATTATTATCCTTGCATTTGATATACAGTAATGCTTTTTATGTCTTCTAGGTTTCTCAAAGCACATCACAGAATATACTGTAAAGTGAATTGACTGTATATTTTGTGTGTGGAATATGGCTGCCAATTGCCAGTGTCCCACAACAGTTGTGGATTGAAGTGACCAATTTTTTTTTCTTGATGGACATATTATATTTGCAAATCAGTTTGATGACAAATTTTCCATCGGGTTTGTGGAATAAGGAAACTTGACAGATTCACAAAACAGGATAGAAGATATGACTAGGTTAATCCCAGATCTAAAGTTTGCATCAGAACTTCTTACTAGAAACAACAGGATTCAAAATGTGGCAATTTGCAAACTCGTAATGCACTAGATTACATTTGGTGTAATCTGGTTCGTGACTGAAATTGTTTGATTTATTAGCAAATTCCAATGGAAATTCAACAAGAAACCTCAGCAAAGGCAGTGTAGCCTTCTGCTTTTCAATCTTCTGTTGGACTTAATAGAATTGTTTTCAGTCAAAATGCTCAACAGGCTGTGAAGCGATGGCCACTTTGCCATCACAGTATTTTCAATCCCTGACATTACTGTATCTATGTATCTAATGTGTTTTAATGCATAAGTTATTCAATAGAAAGAAGTGCAGCACTGCACTTCAATATGTGACCTGCTGCAACATTCATGCGGTACGTAGTGATAGCATGAAATTCTTCTTCAATTAAACTATTTACATTTGACTGCATTACACATAATTGCATGTTGCGTGGAGCTTCAGGATTCATCCTCAATTGATTTATCCTCAATAGCTGACACACAAGAGATCGAACATCAACAGATGCCCTAAGGAGTAGTATGATCCTAGCAAGAAAGCTTGCCAGGCAGTGCTCTCAATGGCATGCTATGCAGTTTTAGCTGGTTAGATTCCAGGAGTACAGTTGGCCCTCGGCGAACGTTCCTGGAAATCAGTGCACTCTGTAAAATCACATTCAGCAAGCTTAACAAGTAATGGGAAAAAAGGGTTAGGGAGGCTATCCAACCTCCAGGCACATCTACACCCGACCAATGCAAGGTATGTACTGAGGCGGGCTACAGCCGGCTGGCCCGCTCTCCCTGCTCTCACTGACTCACTGGAGACAATAAAACAGCACCTTACACTACCACAGCTTGGCTAAATTATTTTACCTTTGGTCCTGGAAGTGTTAGGCTATATGAATACAGTAAATATGAACGAAACAACCTTGATTGTACTTTACCATGCAATGCCATCAGGTTGCTCCGAGGCCAAGGAAACATCGGACTCAGGGAGCTGGCAGCGTCCTCCCAAGTGTGCATTGCGCGTGGGGCTGGAGTCCTCCCAAATGCGCATGCACGCGGGGCCAGCCAGCGCATTTATGCAAATTTTACTTGCGTTAGGCAAAAAAGTGCCACATTTATTTCTGCGCGTATAGGCGAATCCGCACTCGAGAAAGTCGCATTCGGCAAGGGTTAACTGTACTTCATTGCACACTGTGAGTTCACCAAGTTTTGTGTTTTTGCCAATCTGCATCTAATTCATTGCTACTGATCCATAACAAAAGTTATTTTACTTATTCCATGTCGGTGATTTACTGCTGACTGTCACCAGAGATATAGTTCAGTCAATCAGCCGCAGTGTTGCTTATTTACTGCCTTAACATCTGAAGCAAAGAGCCTCAATTCTGAAAATGACTGTGCTCGGTTTCTATTCATGACAAATTTTCTACAATGCTGGTTGGAGCCCACCAGAAATCTATAGTTCAAGCAGAAATGTCTGAGTGTGTTGGGGTGATGATTTAGCAACATGAGATGAAACCAGTTTAGAGAGAAGGTCTCAACAACAACAACAACAAAATTATATTTATAGAGCGTATTTCATGTCAGGAAGATGTCCCAAAGTGCTGAACAGTCAGGTCAGGACCCGAGCATGGGGGGAAGGTTTGAGGTAGGGGGAAGAGGAAGGAGAGTAGGAGAGGTTGAGGAGTTAGGAGGGGAGCAGAAGGCACGGTCTAAGAGGAAGATCTTGAGACCGGCTTTGAAGGAGGAAAGAGGAAGTGAGGCGAAGGGACTGCAGGATGGAGTTCCACAGTGTGGGAGCAGAGAGGCTGAAAGCCCGGCCACCGATGGTGGGGCAGTTAGGTTAGTGGACGCGGAGCAGGCCAGAGCCTGCTGAGTGGAGGAGACGGGCGGGCTGATAGGGAGACAGCAGGTTGGAGAGATAGATGGGGGCAAGGCCGTGAATGGCCTTGAAGGTGAGGACGCATGGATGAGAGTTTCGGTGGTATAGGGGGTGAGGTAGTGGCGGAGTCTGGCAATATTGCGGAGGTGGTGAATAGCTGTACCGGTCATGGAGTGGATATAAGGGAGGAAGGACAGTTTGTGGTCAAACAAGTCTCAACATCATCAGGGCATCAGACAGTTAAAGCTGTAGACACTGGAAAGATTAACAGTAGGAAAAACAATGCTCATGGAGTAAAAGCTTGGTTGTAAAGATAAAACTTAAGCCAATGGTAAAACTCTTCCTTTCATTGGACATTTACAACAACAACAAAATTACACTTGTATGGCGCCTTCCACGTCAGGAAGATGTCCCAAGGTGCTGAACGGTCTTTGTTTACAGTACAATGTAAGCAAATCCTCTCTTCTGAGCTCAAACCCGTGCACTATTGTTGAATTTATTAATAATCCTTGCAAGTAATATAGGGCTTTATCACAACAAAACATCTCAAAGTGTGTCACGATTAAGGGTACTGACTATATATTTGTAGGCTAATGCAGCAGTCAATTTGTGCATAGCAATGTTGGACAAAAATGTGAAATGAATGACCAATTTGATGTGAGGGATTGTTGGCCAGGACACTTAACTTCTCTTCGAATAGTGTCATTAGATTTTTATCTGTCTGACCTGCACAAACCGATAGGATCTCAATTCATCATCTGATCCGAAGGTGAGGCCTGACCAGAATACATTAGCTTTCATATGACCCCTGGGATCTGAATTCAACTGATTTAGCAACATAGCTCAGCATTCTGTTCGTCTTGTTTTTTGCTGACTCACACTGTCCCCCCCACTCATTAGATTTATTTCAGTTTCTCCCCTGGCGAGTTCTGTCCTATCCATGGAGCACAGGCCTGCTTCACATCCCCTGCTCGACCATTGGCAATTGAACATTCAGCATATCTGATCACACACAGGACCTCCATCCCGGAGTCTCTTTGACTGATCCTTTGCTGTCCCTGAAAGTCTGCCTCAAGATCTTCATTTTGACCACGTTTTGGGCTACCTGTAGCTCAGTGGTTGCTCCCCATATCTGTGTTCGTAACCTCTTTCTCCCCAGTTTATTTTCATGGATAGTCAAGTGCTCTGTAGTCAATATCATACAAATCTGATAGATAGCAACTGAGTCAAGCATTGTCGATAGCTCCCTGTGAGCCACATTGTTCTCTGTACAATAGAGATAGGGACGTCAAAAACCCAATGTCAAAAAAATTACCTGATGATCAGCCAGGGCTTCACCGTCTCAGACATCACCATCATCGATAAAGCCATTTCGGACCACCACTTAATCTCACTTAACTCTCCATATCCCTTTCCCCTACTCAAGCCTCTACCATCACCTACTACTCCTAGAAAAAAATCTCCTCCCTTTCCCTCTCCGCTGCCCTGGAGTCATCTGAACTTCTGCCCCTCTGGCCCTCACAGAGCAATCTTCTCTCTTCAATCTCTTTTCCCCATAACCGTCCTTGACAGCTTATTCCCCCATATCTCCTGAACCACTTCATACTTCCGTAAATCCCCCTGGTACACCATCCACCTCTAAGTGCGATCCACAGGAAGTTTGCGCTCATTATCAGACAGGCTGACAGAAGATCAGGGGACTGGGAGTTGCAATTTGAAGTGGAAAAGTAGAGTTGGGTGTCATCCGCATACATGTGGAAGTTTACCTCATGTCTGTGGATGACATCATCAAGAGGGAGTATGTAGAGAAGGAAGAGAAGGGGGCCAAGGATGGATTATTGGCATACCCCGCAGGTGACCGGGCAAAACCGAGAGGAAAAGCCATTTGCAGAGATGTACTGATGGAAGTTTGTGAGGTAGAACTTAAACCAGGTGAATGAGGTCCCACTGAGATGATGACAGAGGACAGGCGATGGAGGAGGATGGCGTGAT
Source organism: Hydrolagus colliei (assembly GCA_035084275.1). Classification (NCBI taxonomy): domain Eukaryota; kingdom Metazoa; phylum Chordata; class Chondrichthyes; order Chimaeriformes; family Chimaeridae; genus Hydrolagus; species Hydrolagus colliei. The sequence goes on along the minus strand of CM068744.1, from coordinate 82,066,520 downwards.
CGATTGTGTTGTAGGTGGCAGAGAGGTTCAAGAGGACAAGGAAGCAGAGGGAACCCTGGTCACAGATAGAGAGGACATTGTTTGTGACTATCACAAGCGCAGTCTCTGTACTGTGGGCAGGGTGAAAACTGGATTGAATGGGTTCAAATAGGATGTGTGGGAGAGGTGTGCATGGAGTTGATTGGCAACAGCGTGTTCTAAAACTTTTGCAATGAAGGGCAGGTTTGAGATAGGGCGGTAGTGGCTGGGGTTGGAATGATCGAGGGTAGGTTTTTTAAGTAGGGGAGGGTGATGATAGCAGTTTTGAGGAGTGACTGATCCTGAGGAGAGGGACTGATTAATGATTTCTGTCAGCAGTGGGCAGAGGAGGGGAGCTGGATAATTAGCAAGTTGGTGAGAAGGGGATTGAGACAGCAGATGGTGGGTTTCATTGCGGTGATGGTGGATGAGAGCTAGGAAGGAAAGATGGGGAAGGAATGTAGGATGGAGGACATGGTAGGAGCTGAGGATGGGGTGGTTGAGGGAAATGGATGGGCATAATGGTGGGTGACAAGGGGCAGGAGGATGAGACTGCCTGGCAGATGTTACTGATTTTAGTGGTAAGGAAGTCCATGACCTCTTTGCACTTGGTGTTGGTTGTTAAAATTGAAGATGCTTGAGGGGGCGCACGGACAAGGTGTGAGGTATGGGCAGTGGAGAAAAGGACCTTGGAGTTGTTTTTGGCCTCCAGAATGATGTGATTCATTCTATCAATATATTGAAGAGAAACTCGATGCATAGATAAGGAAGAGAATAGAGCAGTATAGGTGAAGAGAAATACAAGGGGTGGGAGTACAAGTGGAGGACAAACACTGGCACAGACTAGTTAGGCCTAATGGCCTGTCTTAGTGCTGCATTACTCTAGGTAACTGTGTAAAACCTGTCCTGAACATCTGGTTTGTGATGGAAGAATCCGCCCTATCTTTTAGAGAATGGATTCAGTATCAGCCCATTGCATCCGATGCAAATTTCACCCCCAGTATTTTGTTTTAAATCACATACTTTTGAAACAAAGAATCATTTAAAGTAGTTGAGGGCAAATATCTGGAGATCCCAGTTAGCATTTTAAACATTGTTGCTTGTTGACTATTCCCACCTTAAAAGGAATGCGGTGTGCAAAATTTGAAAGCTTATTAATCAATTTTGGATGCAAAGGAAATTGCCCATTAATTTTGTCTTGCAAGCTATATGATATGGGTTGACAAAGCTGCCATCATTGGACTGCGCATTTTGTAAACAAATCAAGAGTATGTCAAATAAGTATTTTTTGAAGACCTTTAAGAACTGTTCCTTTTTTGTGTTATCAAAAATACAATGGTTGAAGGCTTTCCAATCCAGAGATTAATTTCAGTCAATCCACAAAACAATTGTGAAAGAGACTTGCAAGCTAGAGAGAATAAATATATTGTCTTGATCTGCTTCTAAGCATCTGTTGAACTAATTTAGCAGAATCAATGTTACAGCTATTTCACATGGCATATTTTTTGTGTAAAATAATGTTTTCTTCTTTAAGGCATAAACCAAGAACAAACAATGAGATGGAGCCATGGTTTTGTTTTTCTGATGTTGTCTTTGGAATAGTTTGTGGTGTGGTGCCTATGATTATTTCTGTTTAATAAAAAATCACATTTATCATCTTCTCAAATCTTTCAAGACTTATCAGATTGCTGTGAGAAAGCATCATCAATAACACCATAATGTTATTGAATCCAAAACACAATGCAGATTCACTCAGTCCTTTAATTCAAACTTTACAAATCAACCTCTTTCAAATCTGGTCAGTCACTTTCCTATAATCCTTTTATCCTTGCATGATCCATATTCAATTGCCACTTAGATCCTTAAAGCAATATACAACAAACATTATCAAGTATCAAACAGAGCTGAGGGTTGGGTCTGGTGCATTCTTTCGTCTATTCAGTGAAATAAGATTTATTTTGCAGTAAAAGTGAGCCTTGTTTTTCCAAAGCATAAACCTGTCAGACGAAGGAAATGTGACCAGCTTCAGGGCTGCTTTGTGACCGAAATGACAAGATGGCAGCGGACAGATGGCTGGTCCCACCTCAAACTATTGTTTTATTAATGCCTGGGACCAACCTGGGTCTACCCCAAGTGACTGGACTAGAGTTGGGGCGTTATGAGCCCTTGGCTTCGAGGCCTCCCGTCGTCACAAGAGCCGGGAATCAGGAAAACAGACCTACTTATGAGTGGTGGTCTGAAGGACTTGAAGCGCAGTCGGGACTCGCCCCCTGGTGTGAGCACGGGCCTGAAATGCCTGATGCAAGGTTGGGATTCGGCGCCTCCAGCGGGTCCCGTGTCTCTTGATCACAGCCGAGTGGGAGCCGTATCGCCATCGACGTTCCCAACCCTCCACTATTCCCAATCAACTCTCTTCTCCCTCCGACCGGCCCGACTCCTATCATTGCTGGACCGTCCCACAGCCTCCCTCTGCTCCTCTCTTCACATTCTCTGTCGCGCATACCATGGCAGACGCTGCCGGCTGTCTGACAGCATTGACCCTGACTGCTCCATCCCCCACTCTCGCCACAAGATCCATTGGTCCCCTTCCCTGTGTATGTTAACATTAGGCCTAGCTCTCCTCCCTCAATTCATATCCCCACCTTCATTGTCAACCCACCCCTTCATCTCGCACAATCCTCCACCACCAATGGTCCCCTCCACAATAATCTGTAAAATGTCCGCTTACTCTCTAACAAGACAATCACCATCCACGACCTCACCATTGACGAAAACATCGACCGAAACCTGGGTTACCCCAGGAGACACCTTCACCCTGATCGAGGCCTCACCTCCCGGCTACACCTTTCATCAAACCCCATGGCCTAACTGCCATTGTGGGTGTGGTTCTCATCTCTCGGTCCACCCTTAGCCTTAATCCTCTGAAACCTTACCTTCGTTTGAACACCTTACTCTCTACCACCCCTCTAGTCTTTCCCTCAAAATCCTCCTTGACTATCGTCCCCCTCCAAGTCCTCCCCCACTTTCCTCTCAAACATCCCCACCCTCCAGTCTTCTCTCTCCCTTTACTCTGAACGTCTCCTCATCTTAGGCGATTTCAACCACTTCACCCCTTCCTGCTCTACCCCCAGTGACTTCTCATCCCTCCTCACCTGCCTTAATCTCCCCCTACACATCCACTCTGCCACCCACATCCATGGCCACCCATTCAACCTGGTGATTACCTGAGGCCTCACTGCTTCGGACATCACCATCACTGACAAAGCCATCTCGGATCACCACTTCATCTCCCTTAAAACCTTCCCCCCATTCAATCCTCTACTATCACCTGTGGAAAAAAATCTTCCCCCCTCTCCCCCTTTGATGCCCTTGAATCATCTGAACTCCTACTCCTCTGGCCCTCACTCAAGTCCTCCTATGACTCCAAATTAATCTTGGAGGGCAAGGACAACCCCAGGATCTTTTTCTCCACCACAAACCGTCTCCTCCGTCCACCCTCCCACGCCTCACCCATCCTATCCTCCAACTCCAACTGCGAGGAATTGCTGGACTTCCTCGAATCAAAAATTGAGGGGATTTGTTCAGCCACTTCTACCCTGTCCACCACTACCTCCTGATTACCTCTCCCGCAGGATACACCATTAACTTCCGGATGTATGCGATGACACCCTACTCTATCTTTTTGCCCCTATCCTCGACTCCAGAACTATTACTACCCAGGAACTGGCGGCATCAATCTCCATGGTTCCAAACTCAACCTCACCAAGCCAGTCAGAAAGCTAGGTATCACCCACCCCGTCTCCGACCGCAGCTCGGGTCTGAAACAATGATTGCTCAGCACCTTGGGACGTCCTCCTGACGTGAAGGGCGCTATACAAGTTTAATTTTGTTATTGTTGTTGTTATTATCAACCGGGAACAGCACAGTTCATTTTTCTCCAGCGTATTGCTCTGTTAGGGTCTTGTCTTCGAGAATCAGTTCAGGAAAACTTTGCAAAATTCAAAGAATGCATAGATTTCTCCACAATAGCCAAAAAGGCACTTGTCAGAATCAGTTAAGCTAATACTCCCTTTGATGCTGGTATCTCTCACAGTTAAGATAAGTGGCATTTTCTACCAACCTGGTTGCTTTGAATGTATCAGTTTCCTTGCTGCAAGGTTCGACAAGAAATGCTTAACATGCTCAGCTTCTTGCAGTCTCGTAGATATATCATTTTTTCAGGCAGCTTCTTGCACAGTCTCATTGATACTCACTTTTTTTCAGACACGAGAAGCTAAAGCTGCTTTTCAGTCATAAGAAACATTTTCGCTGCACTGGGAGCAATTTGTGTATGTTAATATTAGGAATCACAAAGATCACAGCGGATGGCAAATCAATTAGAACTTAATTAACAAAGCAAGTCCATCATAATATTCCTAAGCAACCAATTTCTGAAACCTCAGGTATTGGAATTGCATTGATGCTGAATTATCATCTATCAGTGGGACAGGAAGATTCCTTATGAAAAGTAATTATTTAACTTTATACAGTAATGTCATTTATAATGCAAAATGTGCTATCAGTGAGATCTTTAAGATTGAATTCAAAGCATCAGGGTTATTGCCTTACTGCACAAAGCCAAATCTAGTCAATGAAAGTCACATGGCCAAATGCTGAACCAGGGGAGACTATAAAACAATAGATCAAAACATATTAATTTCCCCTTCATTTGATGTAGAAGTGCTTCATGGGATATGCTGGGATCTGAATTCAACTGATTTAGCAACATAGCTCAACATTTTGTTTGTCTTGTTTTTTTGCTAACTCACACTGTCCTCCTGCCGACCTATTAGATTTCTTTCAGCTTCTCCCTTGGCGAGTTCTGTCCTATCCATGGAGCACAGGCCTTCACAGGCCTGTTCGACCATTGGCAATTCAACATTCAGCATATCTGATCCCACACTGGACATCCAACCCGGAGTCTCTTTGACTGATCCCTTGCCGTCCCTAAAAGTCTGCCTCAAGATCTTCATTTTGATCGGGTTTTGGGCTACCTGTAGCTCAGTGGTTAGAGTGCTCCCCTTACAAGGGTGAGACCTGTGGTCAATTCCAGGCAGGGCGAAACCTTGGGCAAGTTTCTTTACTCTCCAAGCCTAATAATAATCCCTCCATAAAAACCACAATAATAAAATTGGTCATTTCAATCCACAACTGCTTGTGGGGCTGATGTGCACAACTGGCTGCTGCGTTTTGCTCACAAATATAAATTCAATTCACTTTACAGTATTTTCTGTGAAGCACCTTGATATGTCAATAAGATGTGAAAAGATCTATATCAAATAAGAACATAAGTACATAATTAGGAGCAGGAGTAGGCCATTCGGCCCCTTGAGCCTGCCCACCATTCAATAAGATCATGGCTAATCTATTCTAACTCCACCTACCCACCTTGTCACCATATCCCTTAATCTCTTTATCCACTAGAAATCTATCAATCTCAGTCTTGAATATGTTCAAGGACTGAGCAACTACAGCCCTTTGGGGTAGAGAATTTCATAAATTCACTGTCCTCTGAGTGGCGAAGTTTTTTCTCAACTCAGTGCGAAAGGGTTGACCCCTAATTTTAAGACTGTGACCCCTAGTTATAGTTTCTCCAACCTGGGGAAAAGTCTTCCACTATCTATTCTGTCGTGCCCCTTAATAATCTTATATGTTTCTATAAGATCACCTCTGATTTAATTATTATTATTATAATAAAAACTGCTAGATGAAAAAAAGACCAAGGTCCATCTAGTTCACCTTCCACCTTCCTGACTGTCGCATGTGCATATGTCCCAAACTACCTATGTGCAATATCCTATAATTGAATCTGTATTTGAAAGAATCAACACTTCCTGATTCAACCATCTCCCTCGGGAGCCTGTTCCACAGGTTCACTATTCGCTCACTGAAATAGTGTTTCCATAATTCGCTCTGAATTTACTCCACTTGAATCGCATGCCGTGTACTCTGGTTTTACTATTCTGCACTAGTTGAAACAGCCTATCATGATCTATATTATCTAACCACTTTAGAACCTTAGAGATAACAATTATATCTCCTCTCAATCTTCTCTTTTCCAGCGAGAACAAGCCCAAATGTAAGTGAACAGTACCTATACCCATCAGTACAGTATCTGTAGGTACCTGTATGCATCCCACAAGCTATTATGTACAGTCTAGTTGCAGTACAGGACTTGTATTTTGTCCATATTTAAGAACTACTTCAATTAGGTCTTATTAGGACCTTGTTATCTCTGGTTATTGGACTGGAAACTGCTAACAGATGTTCAGTTGAATTCATACAACCATTGGGGCACACATTCAGCACCAGTGGGTATTCAAATTCAGCGCAACTTTGGGGTAGAATTAATGGAGTTTTAGAGCTTGCTCAATGTTGTATTACAACAGACATATTAAACACGGCTAATTCCACACCATTGTTATTCCGATTAGACAGAGACTGAATTTGCACTGCAGCTGAGAGTACAGAGTGTTGCAATGATATTGGGCATCACACATAGATTAGACTCTGCACTTGTTCCACTTGGTAAAGAGAAGTCGATTCCATAACAATAAGCCCATTAAGCAAAATCCAGAAATAATGCGGAAACAAAATACTCCAGTTGCAGTTACAGAGAGGTTGTTTGGAAACTGAAGGTCACTCTATAACTGAGGTATTAGTAGGAAATAATCATCTTTGATTTTCTGCTTAATATATGCTGTGTTCAACTAGGCTGCTGGATTCACTTACAAATTATACAGTCACTTACAGTAAATCCTGAAGTGAAGTGCTTTGGGATAGCTGTATGATGGGCAAGCCTCTATATCAAATGCTACAGTGCTATTATTGATATTGAAAGCTCACAACTTCTGAACGATTTCTACACATAACAGTAATGCCCCTTTCTGAGACTATTGGGTACTGTGCTTGGCACTATATAAATGCAACTTGTTGTTATTGTTGTTGGCCAACTGTCCATTCTGTTTCAAGCACACAACAACAACAACTTGGATATATATAGGGTCACATGAGGATCCTGCAGAGAGAGGTCTCTTCACTACCCTGAGGCTGTTTTATAGGTGCTGGAATACATTCTGTTTTTGAATCCTTTAGGTGTTTGCTTTCATAAACTCATTCATATTGAAAGGCAGAAAGAGCCTTGTGCTACATAACACATATGTAGTAATTTCTCTGCAGAAAAGCTGCATTTCGAAACTTTACGTTGCAGTCCATTCAAAGCATTTCATAAACAAAACACAAAATACTACAGATGCTGGAAATTCTGACGAAGGGTCATGGACCCGAAACATTGATTCGCTTTCCTTTCTCCATGGATGCTGCCTGACTGCTGAGTTTCTCCAGCTACTTCTGTTTTTGTTTCAAAGCATTTCATATGTCTGTTAGATATGATTCCATAAAAGCTTAGAAACAGCAAACAGTAGTTTGCTTTATGATGAATAATAAAATGTTAAAGATTTTGAATTGGAAAATGTGATGTTTTCATTCAGTTAGAATACAAATTTAAGATCACCTGTTCCATGAAACTTTGTTGGATTGTAACATATGACCCTTGAGACAGGGGCATTTGAAGTAACAGAAAATGGTCGAACTAAAATAAAAATAGTCAACCCCAAATAATTTGTGTTTTAGTGTTAACACAGATAAGGAGCAAATTTCTTTTGGAGTATTGTATCATCAAAGTGTAAATTTATGTTTGAAAGATTTGCAGTTCAATGGAAAATTAACTATGTCTGCACAGGAACCAGGTGAATGTTGTCATGAAATATGTTGGGGGACCTTCAACAGAAAAGGTCCAAAAGGAGTTGCGCAAATCTAAACAAACCACATTTCCAAAAGCTGAGCGAAGACAAATCACTCAGTAGGACTATATATCTTCACCTGTGAGGATAGAGTGGAGAAATTCAGCTACATAAAACAGGTGTGAATAAGTCCAAATAGTTACCCGCAGTTGTTTCTGATTAGGTGCTGAAACATTGCTGAGACCCGAAGCCTGTAATGCTATTGTTAGACTACAAATCTCAGACTATAAATACTGATACATTGTGAACCCCTGGATTAAGGATCCTTCCAAGTCTTCTTTCAAGAAAGGAGAGCCCAATTTTGTCTGGATCAAACAAGTACAATTTAGTCTGAAAGGAGAATTTAAAAGCATCAGATATTGGAATAATGACAAGTACAGCATTATGGTGCCTTACAGTTATTAAATGTACCAACACATTTACAGGCCTAAACATAAATAAATAAACAAACCTCTAGAATTAGCAAAAACGCAAAATACTGCAGATGCTGTAAATCTGAAACAAAAACAAGAAGTATTGGCAGCGATTTCTGTTTTTGTCTCTAGAATTATCAGTTTGACAGAGGAGAAGTTATTAACTGCTGGTTTAAATTGACGTGAGAGGGCTGTTTGAATCTTGCTGTTTTTCTAATTAAATCTGCCTCTAGTAATTTGTTTTGCACTGACACTAGTCAGTGAAAATACTGTTTAGTAGACAAGTGACAAGTGATGTGCTTCACTTGCAATATTTAAAGAGCATTTCAGACTCCAGTTTCCTTCTGATATTTTAGTGTGTTAAGAGGCCATACAACGGTACAAAAATACATTTTTGTTATATAGCCCTGTGAGGTTGGTTTGGTTGGTTTCGTCTTTTTTTCAGGTCATTATTCCAGGTCAAGGGGAGGGCCATGGACATTGGTGGCAAAGTGGATGCGGAGGGAGAGGTTGAGGGAGGAGAGGAGCGAGGAGAGGTGGAGCAGGAGGAGGTGAAGTGGAGGTTGAAATCGCCCAAAATGAAAAGGCATTCAGAGCAGAGGGAGAGGGAAGATTGGAGGATGTAGATGTCCGAGAGGAAGATGGAGGTGGGGGGTGTGTGGGTGGGGGGGTGCTTGGATGGACGATAGATAAGGAGGGTTTTGAGGGAAATACTGGAGGGGTGGTAGAGGGTAAGGTGCTCATAGGAGGGGAAGACACCAGAGGAGTAAGAGGATAGGCTAAAGAAGTACCAGGAGATGAGAGCCACACCATCACAGCTGTTAGGCCGTGGGGTTTGGAGAAAGGTGTAGCAGGGATTTGTGGCCTTGATTAGGGGGAAGATGTCACCTGGGGTAACCCAGGTTTTCGGGAGGGCGAGGATATCAATGGTTTCCTCGATGGTGAGGTTGTGGATGGTGAGTGATTTGTTGGAGAGCGAGTGGACATTTTGTAGATCGATGCAGAGTGGGCAGTTGGTGGTGAAGGAATGTGGGGCAGTGGGAGAGTGGCAATGTGGATGGGGCCTTGCGGCGAGAGTGGATGGATATGTCTCCTGATATGTGTATAGTCTGTAGCACAGTGATGCTCCATGTTTGCTCACTCCTATCTCTGGTTGCTCTGATATTTGGTTGCCTATTACTGCTTCAGAAAAATCAACAAACAGCTGTTCTGTTTCTTTGAACCTGTACAAGAAAATATTTATTTATAAAAATAAAGAAACGCCTAATCTGGGAAGCATTTTAAGGCAGCCTAAACAATAAGTTTTTTTAAATTGTTCTTTCGAATGATCAGGAATCATTGCTTCTGACAAATTAACTTCAATCCAGAGGGCAAGCAATCAGATACAAGTCAAACACAGTCACCACACCTTACACTACACTACACCACACCCGTGAAGCACATTGAGACGTCTCAGTGACAATATCAAATATAGGTATCATTATTATTATCTGTAATATTTTTCTTCCATCTATCAGCATTGAATATCATCAGGTGCTCACATTTAGTGTTGAACTCATATAGCCTAAAGTTGACATCCGAATACAGTACTGGAATGCTGCATTGCAGAAGGTGCCGTCCTTCCAATGAGACATTAAACCAATTCAAGGTTGATCCTGAAACATTGGCTGCCACATTCACTGACACAATACACAGCATCTACACTTTACAGTAAATACGAGACATCCTACTGATGTGAAAGGCTCTTATTTTCAAAGCAAGGAGTATTCTTATTGTTATTATTATTGTCAGAGTGCACAAGAGCTTTGAAATCTACTCAAAGTGTCAACATTCATATTTCGTTCTGCCCACGAGCTCAATATCCACCCTCCCCAGCACTCTGCTCTTCTATATCCAGTGCCTTTTCACATGATGTCTCTAGGCAATCTTTTACTGCCATAACCATCTTGGTAACCCCTCAGCATTGAAAAGTGGCAGAATGGGAAAGGTGAGAACAGTGGCACAACTGGATGGCTGTCTCAGGTGGGGTGGGGCTGGCGGTGGGGAGGGGGGTAGGTAACAGAAGATGTCATGGGTTAAGTATCGACAGGTTAGCATTTCTTATTATTTTTAATGTGTTTTCTTAGGATAATGGGACGGTTTCACTCGTGGGGGCTTGGGAGCTGGTAACGGCTACTGACAGGAATAAGATAACAACAACAACTTTGATTTACATAGTGTCCTCCATGCCGGACGGTGTCTCAGAGCGCTTCGAAGATAATCTGACCCAAACAGTTTACTTTCAGATGGAACCTGTTAAGTTTGGAAAATAACCTCAGATCAGCCTGACATTTCTGCAGCTCTGTGGTTAGAGCACTTGCTTTACAAGTGAGAGACTTGGCCAATTCCTGGCAGGGTGAAACCTTGGGCAAGTTTCCTTACTCCACACGCCTAGATACAACTCCATAAGCCCTAGAAAAAACCCAATAATAAATTGATCATTTCAATCCGCAACTGTTTGTGGGACATTGCCTTGTGCAATTGGCTGCCACGTTTCACCCATAAATATACAGTCAATTCACTTTATAGTGTATTCTGTGAAGCGCTTTGAGACATTTAGAAGATGTGAAAAGTGCTACATCAAATTAAGCATTATTATTATTTCCTATGCTGCTGTTTTTTTGTATAAAAGGGCAGGTGGCAAATGTTTCTATGGAGCTCCCTCTGCTGTCTACCTGATGTTCTGTGAGCTATTGCTTGGTGCGTGATGGTACTTCTAATGTATTGATTTAAATGCCTCACAAGTCAGCAAGAATTTAGATAATAGATGTTGCTCAAGTCAACCATGCCAACATTTAATAATAATCCTGTATTAGATACGGCACCTATAATGTCAATCATCGCAAAACATTTCACAGGGAATTTCCATCATGTGTAGTTTTTGTGGATTTGTTGGCAGTCAATTTGCACACAGCAACGTTCCACAAACAACAATTATCAATTTATATTTCATTTATATCCTGATGAAAACATTGCTCCAGCACCACCATCGCCTCTCCCCTCTGAGACCCTCATCCATGTATTAATTACATCTAAGTTCAACTACATTAACTCCTTGCTTGTCAGCCTTCCCAACTTCAGGCTGCAAATCATCCAGAATTCTGCAGCTCATGTCCTATTCCACACCAGGCTCCGTGACCCCATCACCCACACCCTTGTCCATCTCCACTGACTGCCCATCCCCAAGAGGAGAGTTTAAGATCATCTTCCTTACCTTCAAAGCCCTCTACGACCTTGCTCCTCCCTACGTCTGTGACCTGCTAACTACACATCAATCTATCCGCTCCCTCCCCTCAGCAGTCAGCAGGCTCCTGCCTGCTACAAGGTCCCTGCCCTGCCAACCCCACTATCGGTGATCAGGCATTCAGTCTCTCTGTCCCCACCCTTTGGGACTCCATCCCATGGTACCTTCACTTTGCTCCCTCCCTTGCCTTGTTCAAGGCACGTCTCAACCACCACCACCACAACAACAACAACAACAAATTACACTTATAAAGCGCCTTTCACGTCGGGAGGACGTCCACCCATCTTTGGTTAACCTCTTACCACTACGCTCCCTGCCCTTCACCCCTCCTGCTCCCAAACCCCTGCTTGGGTCCATATACCTGATTAACTGGATGTCCTCCTGATGTGAAAGGTGCTATACAAATGTAATTTGTTGTTGTTGATGATGATATTGTGAGCAAGTGAAGATCTTCTTACCTGTGAAACAAAAGATTGGTCCTTGAAAACATCTGAAACCACAGGAGAGAGGAAGGAAAGCAAGCAAGAAGAACAACACCTTTGACTAATGAAGACCTTGACGTCAATGTGAGGTCACTTGGAAGGGGGTAAGATGTAAGTGGAAGACATTAAGTTGAGACCTTAGCATTGATGACTGCAGGATGTGCTGCCTGCTTGGTTGTTGATCTTTGACTTCTCTAAGTCATGTTCTTGATCTGCAGCCTGTGCACCACAGGGACTTAAATACTATGTTAAATACTATGTATTTAACAAAAACTTGGCTCTCATCGAAAGGGCAGACTCTGGAATATAGTTTTGAAATGTCTTTGGCAGCTGAGAAGTAATATAAATGATGAAACATCTAAGCTCTGGACAAAAATGATTGTTCCCCCCAGTTTCTGATTGTGTTTTGTCCCTGGTTAGTTAACAAACATATCCTGTCACATTGCCAAGAAGTTGAATTGTAAAGGGATGGTGGGTTATAGCCATTGATCAATTTCTGACAGAATTACACAAAATACAATGTTGAGCATGAAGACATTGGGGAACTACGTTAAATATGCAAACTTGCCCTAGTGAATCAAACAGGAGCCTTTAGAATTGACATTATAAAAAGTCCAGCGTGTGACTCGAGAAAAGCCACTGAAAGAGATGAATAGAAATGTCAGAGCTGTGAGTGTGTGAACAAACCTGCAGGATATTTTTTGTCTTTCTGGATGAATTGGGGGGAAAAATTACCTGAAAGTCTTATTACTGTGGACATTTAGTTAAGACAAAGTTGAAATCAATACTGGATTTTTGTTAACCATGTGTTATCTCCAGGTTATTCTTTATTTCCTAATCGTTAAATTGAATAATTAACAATTACATTGCTTGTAATTTTGTTTTTGCAGTTTTATAATAATAAATTGAAAATGCAGTGCTCCCCCAGTCTACACTATGTGAATTCCAAGTCCTATTGAGGGACTTGAACCTCAACTTTCTGATTAAACCAAAAGTGCTATTAATTGAGCCAAGGTTGATATTTAAAGTGGAACAACCTGCAAATTTTTCTTTGAAATTCTATTTTGAAAAACAGAAAAACAGATAAGCTAAAAAAAAAGTCAATACAAATTAACAGTATTTTAGATATGGTATGCAAAACATAGGAGTGCTGGAGATCATTCTTATCGAATGGACTCAGCAAAAGGAATGTGGAAGGTTCCAAAGAAAGAGAAAACCTTTGAAATTACAAATATAGTTCCAAACGTGATTGATGTGATCAATTGGAATGCTTACATAAGAAACATTTCAAAGTGAAAAAACATTCAAAGAACTTCACGCAACAAACGTAATTAATAAAAGTGAAGTAGCTAGTTTGCGACAATGGGATGAATGACCAATTATCTGACTGAATTTGGATTTGACTTTGGCCAGGGCATCAGGAGAATTCCCTGTTCTTGATATAGTGGCACAAGATCTTTTGCAGAATAGGCAGCCAGCACCTTTGAACAATGTCCCACTCAAATAACACGTAACAACAACAACAACAACTTAAACTTATAAAGTGCCTTTCACGTCAGGAGGTGACAGGTAACAGGATACACTAACAATGTAATAAAATTAAGATGCAAGAATAGGAAACATAAGTACCCCATAGATAGAATTGAATTTACCAAGGGGAGAAGCTGAGAGAGACGAAGGGGTGTTAGTTGCCTTGTCGTGCACAATGTCAAAACAGTGTGAGGCAAGAATAAACAAGGCACATCTATAAGGAAACCCGTCTTATAAGGGGCACCTTGTAACAGGATTCTATTGTATATCATTATTATCACTATTATTAGAAACCCTTCAGCCTGAATATGGATTTTAGAGCATGTTAAATCTTATCTGTTCCTCCAATTTATTCTGCTATTCTGCTTTGTTGCTGCCATTTCCTCTATGGTTTTACCCTTCCCCCCAGTAACCAGTGTCCTAACAATTTGCTATTGGTCACCAACAATCTGCTTTTCCTAAGATGTCCCTATGTATAGTATTTTATTGGTAGTTTTGCTTTGTCTTGCTGCTGTTTATCCTTTAGCATCTCATTCAGCCTATTGTTCCATCTACTGACGGGCTCTGCTGAACAGTCAACCTCTCTGCTGACCTGCCGTGGATCTCTGGTATCTCTGTGTTTCCTGTTGACTTTAATGAGCTGATTGTGGAATAGCTGAATCATGATGAGAGAGAGCTCCTAGAGAGTGAGCATCAGGGGCTTTGTCACATTTTATGCCTGCTGGCATCTGGCTGCGACATGGCATCAACAAAGCCCGAGAGCGGTCGCAGTCTACCCGCAGGTATTGTGGGGCACAGCAGGGATATCAGAGCAAGAAACAAATAATATATATAAAAGATCTTGCGACATTAAGATAATACCGAAGTGGCATTCAGAGATGTTTCCATGGTAACAGCTCCAGTAGGTAGTCGAAGAAAAATCAAGCAGTAGTTCTGCATTCAAAATCTATTTTATCAACTTCACAGCATCAACTTTTATGGAAGGTTTTAACCTGGAGAGAAAGGCAACTTGAGCGTTGGGCAGAGCAGTGGGGTAGCACATAGTCATTTCTCCTCTGGGAACGTGGGTTCAACTCTGACCACAATAATAGGAAGAAAGCCTCTTCTCTCTTTGTTGAATGTAAAGATGTTACACAATACAAAATAAATGAATTCAGGTGAGACTCTCGGTCATGCCTTTTAAAGAGCCTTCACAGACTCGATGGGCCGAATGGCCTCCTTTTGTCCCGTATGATTCTATGATTCTATGGTTGGTCTGGGTATAGTATAGATGCTCTTTGGAAGGATGGAGTTTTGCCCACTGGGACATTCCACTATCCCCCACCCCTTCCTCCACACCACCACCATTTGCATAGAATAAGATTGATTCAAATTTGGTTAAAATAGAAATTGTACATTTTTTCATGTGGAGGTACTGTTAAACAGTAAATTCTGATCTTCTGACCAGGGCAATCGACTTATAATATAACCATTGCCTTTGTAAAGTTGCAAAGCACTTTTAATTGCTAATTGTTGTCAATTTTGATGACCATCTTTTCAATTAAAAAAATGTACTTTGTATAGCGTCTTTCATGTTGGGAGGATGTCCCAAGGTGCTGGACAATCAGTGTTTCCAAACCGAGCTGGGGGGCCGGCACTGGGGAAGATGGAGGGTAGTGGGGGAGGGTGACAAAATGCATGGTCGAAGAGGTGGGTCTTTAGGCGGGTCTTGAAGGAGGCAAGGGAGGGGCCGAGGCAGAGAGACTTCAGATTGGAGTAACAGAAGGTGAGGGCAGAGTAGCTGAAGGCCCACCAGTTAATGGTGGGGAGGGCAGGCCAGGGATGTGAAATTTGGAGCTCGCTGGGTGGAGGTCACAGAGGCAGGTGGCAGCAAGGCCATTGAGGGCTTTCAAAGTGAGGACCAGGACTTTAAAAACTCCCTTCTTCCTTTAGATAGGTTACCTAGAATTACATAGAATAAGGAGGCCATTTGTTCTAACTGATCAATGCCAGCGTTTATGCTCCACATGAGTCTCCTCCTGCCCTTCCTCAACAAAGCTTATCATCATAACCTTCTATTCGTTGCTCCCTCAAGTACTGTACTTATCTAGATTCCCCTTAAATGCATTGTTTCTGGTATCTTTAGCATCTACTTGACAGGCTGGTGGGACCTCAGCTTCACATCACATCCAGAGGATCGAATGGCATTTGTCTTTGAAGCATGAAAATGCAAGCGTGGTTATTATTATTATTGTTCAATAACAACAAGAACAAAATTACATTTGTACAGAGCCTTTCACGTCGGGAGGACGTCCCAAAGTGCTGCAACCTTCTGACCCACAGCCAATTGAGTATCTCCAAATGAGCAAGACATGCACATAATACTGAGCCACATGGTGTAAGCAATCTAAATTTCAGCAAAAGCGTATGAATAAACCCAGGGTGTTTCAGTGCTCCCCACTGTTTTTCACTTTCCTTCCTACATTGGCTCACATGCAGGGTCAGAGAGAGAAACTTGCTCTTGAAATACAAACATCTTTGAAAACTGTTGAGCAGACTGTAAAAGTATACACTGCTCAGAGCAAACTAAACATTACTCACAGCAAAGTTAACTATCCTGATGGCAAATTGAACATTGCACACAGTAATGGTTGCAATGGTAACATCAAATCGGAGAGTGACGGAAACAGAAGTGGGGGAATCACAACAGTAGCCATTCATTTTGTAAAACCACACTCACTAGAGATGCCCACTACTACACTTAGATACAGTTACAGCAACATACATTGAGTCCAAAATACAAAACACTGCAGTTGCTGGAAGTCTGAAACAAAAACAGAAATTGTTGGGAACACTCATACATACATTGAGTCCACATGTACTGTACATTAAGTTCAACCTTTCTGAATGATGAACTGCATCACTAATAAAGTCCAAGGCACTAAATGGGATGGAAAGGGATGAAATAAATCAGTTTTATTATACAGTATCATCAAAAAAATAAAGCAGAAAAACAGATTTTGCTTATTTATCCAATAGTTTAATTCCCTCTGATTAAAATTGAACTCTGGCACTCCCTTCCTCACTCCCTACGCCTCTCCCATCTCTCTCTTCCTAGTTTCAGGTCTCACCTGAAGACTTCTTTTCGACCGTGCCTTCAGTCACCTTTTTCCCCCCTCCACCTAGCTCGGGCCCGGTATCCATTATTGTGAAGCGCTCTGAGACGCCGTCCGGCGTGGAGGGCACTATATAAATCCAAGTTGTTGTTGTTGAATGACTGAACTGTACTCTCGAGAGATGGACAATAAACCCAGAATGCTATCTGATTTTGATCTATTGATTTTGTAGGGCCATTTTAAGCCAGTCTTAAAATTTATTTTTAAAGTTGTACTTCAGACCCAAAAATCTGGCAGCAATTGGCATTTTTCAGTGTGCTCTGCTCCAGACATGAGAAACAGCACCTCAAGCTGAAGGCTAACTGGGAGGAAAAGCAGGAGAGATTGAAGTCTCCCTGAAGTCACAGTGCATCTCTCATTCCAAAACACTTTTGTTTTGTTTTTCTTTAAAAAAAATTAAAGTTCTTTTTTTCTATTGTTAGGCTTACCAGTGCAAAATATTTGACAGTACCCACTGGAATAAATCATAAAAAAAAACACCTTGAACATATGGACTAACAAGCCTCAAGGTGTCAGCTCTGAAAACACTCTAGTGCAATGGTGAAGAGCTTGTCATTTTGTCATTGTGGTGATTAATCAAGGCCGTACGCAGGGGGGGTGCGACGGGTGCGTACGCACCCCCCCAAATTATAAAAGGTCCACATTTTCCGGGGTAGAGAATTGTATGTTTTATCAAATTTAAATACCAAGTAAATTTATTGAACATTTGTGTAACAATCAGTTCTTCAAAACTATATATAAATTATAAACTCACATCTTTGAATGATTTAGTATTAATATAAAATTATCGAGTCGCACACCAGAATCGGCGTCTGCCCAAAACATACGATAGACGAGTCAATGACGCGGCGAGTCTGTGACTCGTGATTGGATAAACATAGGCGCCAAGACTCAAATCCTCGTTTGGAAATCATCCCGGAAACAGCCACAAAGGTAGCACCACTACTGGAGTTAAAATCATCTTTTCATCTGATCACCGTAAGTAAAAATGACTCAAGTGTTGAGAGGTGTGACTGTAATGCTAGCAAACAATGACAACATATTTACAAGCTTCTGAGAAATTAAAGCTTTTGAGAACCCAACAAAAAAGTTATATGTGTCTGGACGGGAATGCCTATCTTTTAAAAAAATACTCATGGACGTAGACCTATGCTTTAGCGCCTATTCCACGTGGTGTGTCAATCGGAAATCATCCCGTATTTTTATGTAGTCACTACATAAAAAGGTAGCACCACTTTGTGGAAGCTGAAATCGTATTTTAATCTGATAAATGTAAGTAAAAATGACTTAAGTTTTGATAGGCGTGTTTCTGAAATATAATGTTTCTTGTTTTGTCTTGATTATCACATTTGATTTATATTATTAAAAATGTATTCCTGTAATTAAAAATTGCCTTTAGAGACGTCCACTGGCATGCAAAAAACATATGACCGCAAAGATAAACACCTACAGCTACTTTATTTCACATTCAGTTTTGTACCCAGAGTGAAAAAACATCAATGTCGCACGAATTTGGCATAAAAATAGTTTCACCGTCATCTGATCGAGTGAACTCGGGCATTGACAACCACACTTCTCCACTGATCCCTTCTCTCCACGCAGCCTGACAACTCCCGCCTGCCAATACCCCAATCGCGCTCCAGAGTATCGATGTAGGTTAGGGCCGGTCTACCTCGTGTTCTGTGACCGTGCAATGGTTCCCATAGGATAGTAGGACTATGGACAGTTTCCTCCCGGCTTCTCCAGCTATGTCCGCTAAACCTAAGACGCCTCTGCAGTAATGTCTGTGATACCAGTGTGGTAGTGAACCATATAGCTCACTATTTGTCAGATGCTGTCGCCAGTAAACGTTCAGGGCGTCTCTTAGAAGCCTCGTATAAACCTCATGAGTCACCTAATCTCCTGATCTTCTGAATCGATTAAATAAGACCTCCAACTGTGTAAAAGGGCGGAGCCTCGAGGGGGCTTCGGGGGCAGCCCCCAAGCCCCCGGACATTGTTGGTCCCATCACTAGCAATTCGCACCCCCCCAAAAAAAATCCTGCGTACGGCCCTGTTAATGTTACTAAATTTATATGTCCCCCTATTGCCTTAATTTCATTGAGCATTAGAAGGAGGGACATTCCAGCACAGACTCTGCCTTTGCTTTCCTCTCTCCCTCCTTCCACACTTTTGACCCTGTTTCATCTTTATTTCTCTTTCCCTCATCTACCATGTGAAAACCCAACACCTTTGCCTCCATTTTCACCTCAACCTCAGCCTTTCCTCTCCCTTCCCATCACTCAACTGTAATTTCAGACACCTTTCCTCCCAGCTCTCTCACAGTCTGTTGTGTGAGACTTCCACATCTTTCAGATGTGGAAGTCTCACTTCTAGTAAACTTTTGGTAATTCTAGTAAACGCCAGGTGATTCTATAAAATCTCAGGTTACTTTGGTTACCTTATTAAAATCCAGGTTATCCTAGTACACTCCCATTTATTCTCAGGAACTCTTGGTTAACGCTGGTAATCTGATACTTTCCTGTAAATCACAATAGGACTTTGTTTCTTAACAGTTGGATCAGATGAATATTTGAACAGTTGATTGGAATGCATCCAGTGCCGGTATCCATACCTTCTCCTGGTGTTAATGGGTTTTGAAAGCAGAGAGAGAAGGCGCAAGGTGCAGGAATTTTGAAAGAACATTCCAGAAGGCAACAACAAAGAAACTCACCAGTCAGAAAGTATTTAAACCCACTGCAGCACTCATCACTGCTGTTTTGTAGCAGGCCCAAATAGGATCACTGGATCTGTGATATATCACACCTTTTACTGCTAATGTGTGTCATTAATTATTGTTGCCCTCAAGGGCATTAATGGAGTTGGGAAAAGTTTAGGTTATTAACTGTAGAGAGTATACTTTGAGTTTTGCGGTATAGGTTCAGATTAATTCTGAATAGAAGTAATCAAAGTCTTTCACTGTCAAGTTCTGGATAGGTCTGGATAGTCGTTGATCCAGGTTCCAGCCGCTCCAAACAAAACAGCACAGGATCTTCTCATGTTGGGAATCGAGCTTAGAGAAGACGCAATGACTGCTGTGAGAAGCGGAAATAATAGCTTCCCCCTTCCCACCATTCGCTCACAATCACTCATACACACACAAAATCACTCAGACACACACAATCATTCACGCAATCCCTGATGCACACAACCATTTGCTCACATACATAAAATCACTTACACACACACTAACTCACACAATCACTCACATCATACAAGCAATCACTCACTGATACAATCACATATAGTGGAAAAGAAGTAATGTCTGGATTACTTGAACCCACTCCTCATCGGTTTCCCCAGCTCCACTATTCAAAAGATGCAGCTCACTCAGACCTATTCCGCCCATATCCTTACCTAAACCAAACTCCGAACCCCCATCTCACCAGTTCTGACCAGGTTCCACTGGCTTCCCATCACTCAAACAGATCAACCTCAAAAACCTGTGTTCAAATCACTCCCTGGCAGCTCCCTACCTCTCCGACCACCTCACTTCCCAATCCACTACCTGATGCCTCCGTTCCATGGCGCCAACCTTCTGCTTGTCCCTCACCCCCTTCACTCCCACCATTGGAGGTTGCTCCGACACATTACTCTGCGTGGAGGGGGCTATATAAGTGCCAGTTGCTGTTGTTATTGTAGTTGGTAGCACTCTCACCTTTTGATTATGCGTTGAAGTTCCGTGTTGGTGACTTTTTTTTACCTCTGCAATCGCCTAACTCCCTGCCAATCTGCCTAATCCCTCTGCTCAGCGGGCTCCTTCCTGCACTATGTCCCCTGACCCACCTTCCTCCCCATCGGCTGGTGAGCTTTCAGTCCTCCAACCTCCGGAATTTCATCCCTCAGACTTGCCCCCTTCCTCGCCTCCTTCAAGTCCCGCTTCAAGACCCTCCACTTCAACGGTCCCATCAGTCACCCCACATCCCCTCCTTGTTCTCCACCCTTCCCAATCCTGACCCCAACTCGGGTCTGAAACACTGACTGTCCAGAACCTTTGCTCATGGTCTAGTCTGATGCTTCAATGCAATGTTGTAGTCTAACTGCATTGTTGGATTTGCTGTTTTTTGTGCAAGACATTGCACCTGTCTTTTCAGGTGAATCCTAAAGATCCCGTAGCATATTTTGAAAGGAAAAGTGAGTTTCTCCCAGTTTCTGGTCAACAATGCTCCAATTAGTTGTTTAATTCTATGGTGACTTCTGTGATGATTCCTGTGGTGATTTTTGCAGTGATTCTGTGGCGATTTCAATTCACCTTCCTACTGTTTTGTGGGACATTGCAGTGCGCAAATAGGATGTTGCATTACCTATTCTTCACTTTGCAGAAAATTCATGAAAAAGTAAACTTTCAGATGTTTTGACTTGATGAAGTGCAATGTCAAATGTAAGGACTAAAAAAAGAATTACTGTAAATAAATCCGAAAGGCTAACATAATGAGAACAGGGATAACACATAGAATTTTCACTTAACTAAAATGCTCTGAAGTTGATCCATTGGTCATATAATCTGTCCTTTGATCTTATCTAGCAGTGTTCATTGTCCCTCAGGACTTTAATGAAATATGTCCTATCTTCTTTTAACATCCAGTCTGCTAAGTATGCCTGGCCCAGTAACAGTTGGCAAGGGGACAAATTTGCATATAAGCCAACTTGCTTCCCATCTGACAGCTCAGACTGCCCTCGAGTTTGAAATAGCACTGAACTTGTATCACTGCGGTAATTTATTATTGTTTCTGCTGCGAGTCCCTTAAATAAGCGTGTCAGCAAATACTCTCCCCTGTTTCAAAGGAAATAAATCACTTTTTAAAATATAAATAATAATAATAATAATAATCCTTGCATTTGATATAGCGCTTTTCACGTCTTCTAGATGTCTCAAAGCGCTTCACAGAATATACTGTGAAGACAATTCACTGTACATCTGCGAGCAAAATGCAGCAACCAATTGCGCACAACAGTGTCCCACTGTTAAAGGGAATTCAATTACAAAAGCATATATTGGTACATTGTTACTATAATGATATAATGAAATATTGTTTGACCCAGTTGGCTCTTTTATCATACCCTTTGTCTCTAGGTCTCAACTAGCCATTAATTGTAATCATTGAGAAGGTCTCTCAATTTGATTGAAAAATGTTGTCCATGTAGCAAGTGCTCTCTAACCCATCTTTGTATTTGTGCTGTTGGCTACTACTTATCACATCCTCCTGTTATCTGAGTTGTTCTGCTTACACTACAGTACACTGTTGATTAGACAGTCAGAGAGAGAAACTGGGGTGATTGTTTTGTGATATAATACCTGTACCTAAAATATGGGGAAGGGATCGCATATTTGTGCTAACTTGAAAATAAAACTGAGGGGAATTTCATCCAGAGTTTTAAACAGATGAAAACCATAAATGGTGCTCAGTTTAAATGTGTGCAACTCAGTTTTCTTAATTTATTTCATAAATCAAATCTGTGCACATTTATTTTTCATCAGTATTTCCAGGTGTAATAATGGCTTATGAAATTAGAGTTATTCAGTGGATTCCTTTGTGTGTAAAATAACGGTTTATTCAAATCTCATTCAATGAAAATGCATTTTTAAAATGTCTCAATGTCAGTTAATTTTGTCACAACTTTTGTACTTCATTATTCCGTATATCTGGCATCTATGATAAGCGATGCTCATAAAAGGGGAGCATTTACAGCAAATAAGACAGCTTGGTGCAATGCGACCACTACTTTAATGTTAATCTTCACAAGAGATCCTCTGATGAAGAAATCCAATTGCTTTTTGAATGCTTTGCTTATTTGACAGTAGATTTACATAGATTGTACAGCATGGAAACGAGATATTTGTCCCAATGGATCTGTCCCCGCCCACTCCTTATCTTACAATTCTATTCCTCTTCTCCCTCATGTGTATATGGATTTGGTCATGTGATACAGTTTGAACGAATTCTGCTGTGTTTGTATTGCTGGAAGCGAATTCATCACTTCGGTGTGTTGTTAATATTGTTATCCTGCCCATTGTAGATGCTATTGGCATCATTAACAAACAACATCTACATTTAGTGAGTGGGCCGGGAAATGGTGAAGGAGTAAGAAACATAATGTGTACATTTGGTATTAATGTTAAGCAATGCTCATAAAAGGGGAGTATAATTGCCCATAAAATACAGTTACTTTACCATATTCTGTATATTGTGAAGCTTTTGGCGATGTCTGTATAGCATGAAATCCTTGTGGAGTCCTGCAGTTCAGTGGTTAGAGCACTCTCCTTACAACCACTATGTTCAAGTCCAGGCAGGGCGATACCTTGGGAAGTTTCCTTACTCCACATGCCTAATAATAATCTCTCAAAAAAAGCAATAATAAATTGGTCATTTCATTCCAGGACTGTTTGTGGGACACTGCTGTGCGCAATTGGCTGTCAAGTTTCACCCACAAAATATACAGTCAATTCACTTACAGTATATTCGGTGAAGCACTTTGAGATGTTTAGAAGATGTAAAAAGCGCAATATCAAATGCATGGATTATTATTATTAACATGATGAGGTACTGTATCAAATGCATGGATTAATACTATTATTATCAAAATTGATTACTTCCCACTGAGTACATCAAGGTCATCAAAAATTACTGGACAGTAAACAGCTTTTTTTTCTTTGGGAATTAGGCTTTGAAGAGGGTATCAGTGGAGTTATTTAAAATTATGGAAAATTTGGTAAGGTAGGCATTCATAGTTTAGTTCCATTTATTAATTTTGGCCTAATTAGCACCAATGTTCCGTAAACTTCCTGTCAAATTCTTACTAATCCTTGTGCAGTACTTGATAAAGCTCTTTATCATGTCATTAAGACATTTCAAAGCTCTTACAAAGGGATGACAACAATTCAAATTCATATCTGATTAGCCCCATTGAAAACCAGGTTCTATTATTCATTTATTTTCCCCTTTTGCTCCCTGCCTCCCAAGTCCCCATTGCTAACGTGCTTCATCATGAAAGCAGTGCTCCCTCACAATATTTACATCATGTAACATTCTCAAGCAAATCCCAGAGCTCACACACGGTGCCTTCGGGCTTAGTTTGTTCCTGCAGCGCAGCTCTGACTCCAGACGCAATAGGTTGAAAGTGGACCTCCCAAAAATGAGAAATGTAACCACCATCAAAGAGCCTGACAAGGTTAATAGAAATATAGGTTGAGCTATGGAAAAACTTTTAACGCAAGTGCAGTGCAGCAGTCAGGCTTCTCTGACTTTTGCAAAAATTTGAATCTGACAATCCCGTAACTTTGGCACAAGAGATAGATTTCATCTCTTCCTCCAGGAGTCACACATCAGGCAATATTTGTGATCAGATTGGTTGTGAAGAATTGAGCTTCAACTCAGTTTCTGAACCAGGGTACTCACCATTAGTTACATTAACAGTCTCCATCAAATATCCCATTACAAAGACTTGGTTAAAATATTGCTACCTTTAAAAGTTCTTGTAAGGTTCTTTTGCCTGGGTTGGGGGGGGGGGGGAGGGGAATGTCATTACTTCCAGCATAAATCGTTCAAACTATAGCACATACACCCAAACCATCAATACAAAGTGAGATACAATGAGAACACGCACAAGATATAATATGGAGTCCTGTAGCTCAGTGGTCACTCGCCACTGAGGTGAGTCCTGTAGAACCCTCGCCTCGCAAGATTTGATTCCCAGGAGGGGGAAACATTGGGCAAATTTCCTTACGCCTCTGTTTACCCAGCAGTAAGTAGGAACCTGGTTGTTATTTTATTGGCAGATCGCTTTTCCAGGAGTAATAATCCCACAAAAATAATAATAATAATGTGATCACTCAATCCATGACTGCCTATGGTACTCTGCTGTGCGCAATTAACTGCCCCAATTTGCCCACAAAATATACAGTCAATTCACTTTACAGTAGCACCGTAAGTGTTATAAAGTGCTTTGAGATGTCTCAAAGATGTGCTGAAGCACTATATCAAATGCAAGGATTCTTATAATGCAAAAATATTTTGATTGCTGTTAGAAAATCGCTTCCATTATTTCTATTTGCTGTTCCCCTCTCTCTCCTGTAGGCAGGGTGGACTGGTTATTCAGGAAATTTCCGAAGACCCCTGTGAAAATGGCTCCTGATTTTTTAATGATACCCAGATGGTGTGCAGTTAAGGCTAAAATGAGTTATAGGAGACCAAAAACTGTTGTCAGAACCAGCCACAC
Source organism: Hydrolagus colliei (assembly GCA_035084275.1). Classification (NCBI taxonomy): domain Eukaryota; kingdom Metazoa; phylum Chordata; class Chondrichthyes; order Chimaeriformes; family Chimaeridae; genus Hydrolagus; species Hydrolagus colliei. The sequence continues at coordinate 82,041,543 of CM068744.1, read as the reverse complement.
ATCACTGTGACCCAGGAATGGATAGAAGATAGAGTTCATGGACCAGTGTTTTTTGCAGGCTACTCCTCAATAGCAGTAACAATAAACAGTAATACAGTAGTAATGTTTATATTTAGTAGAATAGCAATAACGTTGAAATGTCTCAAAGTACTTTAGAGAGAATTTGCAATCAAGTAAATTTGTAGGGAATTGAGTAAGAGCATTCTCAACCTCTCCGTATTACACAATACAGTACTATTAAATCTCCATATGCTTGTTTACTGCACAGGCCACAACCCAAATCTGGGTATCTTGTCAACATGACACCTGTGAGTCTGACCTCCTCAATCTCTCAGGCTGTTCCTCAGAAGCGAATCCTTAAGCAACTTAGGTGTCAGGTTCATTCGCAGCTTTCCTTTCTACCTCACATTCATTCGCTGACCAGGATCCCTTTTTTCCACCTCCGTCACATTGCCCGTCTCCATCTGTACCTCACAACCAAAGCAGTGAGGTACAGATGACGTGCCTTTGTCATTACCCGGCTGAACTATTTCAATATCCTCCTTGCTGGACCCCTTAGCTCCATCACACGAAAAATTCAACTGATTCAAAACTCCACCAACCAGATACTCACCCACTCTAAACTCTGTACCTTGATCACACCAGACCTTGCCAGGCTCCACTGGCTCCCAATTATCGAACGGATCCACTTCAAGATCGTCTCACTTGGTTTCAATTCCTTTCATGCCTTTGCACCTCCCTACCTATCTGATTTGCTGACAACAACAACAAAATTACATTTCTATAGCGCCGTTCACATTGTGAGGATGTCCCATCTCGCTGATAGTGTTACCTTCCACCACCCATTGCCTCTGCTTGGCTGGCTCTGGCTTCTTGTTTGTCCTCTCCATTCCAACATAGGTAGCTGTGCCTTCAGCCACTACTCCCCGAACTCCCTCCATCAATCCCTCCGCCTTGCCCTTCCCTCTTCTCTTTTCAAATGTCACCTAAAGACCTTCCTTTTTGATTGTGCTAACGGTTATCTCCTCCCTGCCTCTTCTCTCTCTCTGTTACCCTGGGTCAGACTCTGCCACTCAAGCACTCCAGGTTGCTACCCCATGTGAAGGGTACCATATAAATGCAAATTATTGTTGGTTTACTACTTCCTCATAGGCGTGGGATTAGCTGGGATTGTTTATAATGACCTAGTCTCAGATATTTTCCCTCTGACTCGGGATTGGAATCACTTTTATCAATCACAGCAGCAAGCATATTTTCATTCTAGTATTTCATTCTTTATCTCTAGTAAAAAAAAACACCCAAACTAATATATGCCACAAGTGAGAGATCTCAAATAAAGCTCATCCAATGAAGAATGAGAATCGACTTTCATTGCAGCATCTCAACCTACAATACATTTCCAATTGCAAGTAAATGCTGTGTTAAATTTACCCACAGCAGAAAAATATGTATTCACTACTGTATCTAACACATTTACCGACAAAGGAGAATTATCCCTAAAATGCAGTTTTTAAAAAATGTATTTATAACAAGATTAAATAACTTGATGAAAGACTTTCCGTTATTATTTCCTTGATGGATTGCTGGGTCCAAACCTTCAATAGGAGTAAATAGTATAACATTTTAGCCCAATTTTACTCCTGCATTATTCAGTGAAAACAAAGGGCAGAGTAGATTATTATTACATTTATATCTGAAGCAGTAAAAAGGTCACAATGAAATGAATTGTTGGATGGCTGATTCCAGTCTTTAGTGGCCATGATTCAACAATTTAATAACTTGCACTGTGATAAGCTAAAGATTGGCAGGTGCGGAACAAATGAGCTGGACTGGCTCAACTCTCGTCTGTAGCAAACATTGAATTTAATTCTGAAGGACAATCAGCTTCTGGTGCTGGAGCTGGGCATTCTGTAGGGAAGTACTTTAGCGCATATTACTCTCTTGAATCACAAGCAGCCATAGCGGACAAGTATCACAAGCGACAAGCGAGCCATTCATCACAACAGTGATGGTTTTCACTGAAAATGAGCATCTCACTGGAACTGCCAGTGTGTTGTGTAGCTGGCATAAGAGAAAGAGAGAGAACATTTGACGTACTCTGATTACAAATACATTCACTGCACTTCACAATTTCCTGAGCATTGAGATGTTTTGACATAGGCACTATTATCAAATGCAAGAATGATTTCTGCAACAAATACTGTGCTGCTTTTACTTTGCTTTTAATGAGGTTTCCCATTATAAAGATGTAGCAAAAGAAAATGTTGCTTTTAATGATTAGCATATGTTGGACTCCATGGGGTGAGTCAGAGAACAGGGCATTGCTTCCAGAGCAACTATGTAAAAACATAGACTGGGATTGTGTGGGGAAATGATATACCAGAAAATGTATGGCTGAGAAATTAGAGGAAAGATTTTGAGTCAGTTAGAAAAATGAGAATCCATTGATCTGTTTACGTCGAGTTCTGGAATAGACTCCAGGGTGTTTAATAATGTTCCACATATCCGACAGAAAAATAGGGGCATATAAGGCACCGATATCAAAACCTTTCATTTTAAAGAAAAAATAGACATTAACTTTGAATTTGGGTTTGTTAAAATATTTGAGCTTTTAATCCTTATTTCTCATTCTGCCGAATAATTCTGCTCAAATACTACTATGTAAATTATACGTGTTCACGCTGGAAAAGAGAAGATTGGGAGGCGACATGATTGCTATCTTTAAGATTCCAAAGGGGCTCAACAGTATAGATCATGACAGGATGTTTCAACTTGTTCAGAATAGTAAAACCAGAGGCCTACGATTGAAGGAGGTTCAATTCAGAACAAACACTATTTCAGTGAGTGAATAGTGAGTATTTGGAACAGGCTCCCTACAGAGACGGTTGAAGCAGGAAGTGCTGATTCTTTCAAACACAGATTAGATAGTTTTCTTTTAGGAAATAACCTAATGGGATATAATAATAATGCAGTAAAACCTTTGTTATCCGGCACCCTCGGGACCTGCCCGGTGCCGATTAATCAAATATGCCGGATATTCGAGTGGGAAATTGCAGAAAATCCAATTATTAAATATTTATATATTTTAAAACATACCATATTAATAATAGACTAAATAATAACAGAATATTATATGGATACTTACCAATAAAGCATTCCAGACACTCGGTAAAATGATCGGTAAAAAAGCATTCCAGCGTTCGGTAAGTTTAATAAATGCACAAAGTGAGCATACCCCAAGTGTCCCAGATGGCTACGATATGAGATCCAGTTGCTGAAATGGTGAATTGTATTGGGTGATACTGGTTGGTTGAGTATGCCGGTTGGTTGGGTACCGGATAAACATGATTTTACTGTAATAATCCTTGCATTTGATATAGCGCTTTTCATGTTTTCTAGATGTCTCAAAGCGCTTCATAGAATATACTGTAACAACAACAACAACAAAATTACATTTATAGAGTGCCTTTCACATCGGGAGGACATCCCAAGGCGCTAAACAATTAGGTCGGGATCTGAGCATGGGGGGAGGGGTCGGGGGAAGGGGAAGGGGAAGGAGAGTAGGAGAGGGGGAAGAGTTAAGAGGGGAGCAGAAGGCACGGTTCAAGAAGAAGGTCTTGAGATTGGCCTTGAAGGACAAAAAAGAGGAAGTGAGGTGAAGGGATTGCGAGATGGAGTTCCACAGTGTGGGAGCAGAGAGGCTGAAAGCCCGGCCACTAATGGTGGGGCGATTAGGGCAGTGGACGTAGAACAGGCCGGCAGCTTGTGAAGAGAGGAGCTGGGAAGGCCGACGAGTTCCCGTAATCCAGCCTAGATGTAATGAAGTTTCGGCAGCATGGGGGTTGAGGTAGTGGCCGAGTCTGGCAATGTTACGGAGGTGGTGGAAAGTTGTACTGTTCATGGTGCGGATATGAGGGAGGAAGGACAGTTTGGGGTCAAACAAGATGCCCAGATTCCTGACTGGCTTCGAGGGGTGGAGAGAGTAGCCTTCGATCAGGAGGGCCTCCGACATGTTGACTTTAAGTTGGAGTAAATTGTCCCTCGTCCAAGACTCAATGTTGGACAGACACGCAGTCAGAATGCCAGTAGTCCTGGAGTCGAGGGTGGAAGCGGAAAAGTAGAGTTGGGTGTCATCTACATACATGTGGAAATTTACCCCATGTCTGCGGATGATGTCACCCAGGGGGAGCATGTAGAGGATGAAGAACAGGGGACCAAGGACAGAGCCCAGAGGAATGCTGCATGTGACTGTGCGAGGGCTGGAGGAAAAGCTGTTGGAGGAGACGAAGTGAACGTGGTGGGAGAGATATGACTGGAACCAATCAAGGACAGAGCCTTGAAGGTTGAGGAGGAAGGAGAGGTGATGGAGGAGGATTGTGTGGTATACAGTATCAAAGGCGGTGGATAGATCGAGGAAGACAAGGAGGCACAGGGAGCCCTGGTCACAGATGGTCAACTGGTTGTTTGTGACCTTGACCAGAGCAGTTTCTGTGCTGTGGGAAGTGCGGAAACCCAATTGGAGGGGTTTAAGAGTGAGTAGTTTGAAAGGAAAGAACGGAGCTGGGAGGCAACCACTCTTTTGAGAAAGGAAGGGGACATGGGCTGGTAGCTGGAAAGCTGCGACACATCGAGGGAAGGCTTTTTTAGGATGTGGGTGATAAGTGGCAGTTTTGAAGGGAGTGGGAATGGTGCCGGATGAAAGGGACAGGTTGATGGTGTCGGCGATTAGAGGGGCTAGAAGGTGGAGCTGGGTGGTGAGGAGCGTGTTAGGGATAGGATCTAGGGAGCAGTTGGTGAGCTTCATCACCGAGATGTTTTTTTTGACAGAGGATGGGGAGATGGGATCGAAGGTGTGGAAGCAGTGATGAGTAGGAGACGGGGAATGGGGGGGAGATGGGGAGGGGATAGAAGTTGGAGGAACAGTGACCACAGAGCAGATTCCCTAAATTTTGGACTTGAGGAAATCCAGCATTTCCTCGCAGCGGGAGTTTGAGGAGAGGATCGGCGAGACGAGGCAGGGCAGACGGAGGAGCTGGTTGGTGGTGGGGAAGAGAAGCCAGGGGTTGTCCTTCGCCTCCAGGATTATCTTAATCCTGAGATTAAGAGTAGAAGGACGATTTGACGGAGAATAAGGCGGAACATAGGAGGATGTGAGGTCCAGCCAGATGTGCCGGTGGACTGTTAGGCCGGACTTGAGCCAGGTGCGTTCAGCGGCCCGTACCTGGCCTTTGAGGGAACGGAGGTGGGTGGCGAACCAGGGTGAGGTTCAGGAGTAGGAGGCAGTTTGGGAAGTGAGGGGGGCAAGAGTGCCAAATGTGGTATAGATGGTGTTGTGGAGTAGAGTGAGTGCAGATGAGGGGTCAGTGCGGGAGGTGGACCAGAGGGAGAGGAGTTTGGAGGACTCCAAGGCAGTGGAGAGAATTTGTGGGGGGATCTTCTTCCATGGTCAGTAGAAGATGGTGGTACGTTTGAAAATGGAGATGAGAGAGTTAGAGGAGTTGAAAGAAATGAAATGGTGATCGGAGATGGCCTTATCGGAGAAGATACAGCACTTTATCATGTCTTCTAAATGTCTCAAAGCACTTCATAGAATATACTGTACAGTGAATTGACAATATGTTTCGTGGGCGAAAGGGAACTTAAATGACCAAATTATTCTTATATTTTTGAAAGAATTATTTATCACCCACGGAAAAGCGATCTGCCAAACAACTAACAACTGGGTTTGTAATGTTTTTTAAACCACAATACGCAATGTTGATTCAATCCAATCTTTATTGCAACTATACAATCCAGCTCCTTTCCAATACCCTCTTTCACTCTCTCTATCCAACTCTCTCTCAAGTTATTATTCCCCAGAAACCTTATGTACCTATCCTCTATTTAATTACCATTTATGTTGTTAACTCTAATATGCAACACACCATACTTAATTAAAGTTAATATGCAACAGGGTTCATATTTACTGCTGCATAAACTGAGGCTTGTGGAGTAAAGAAACTTGCCCTGCCAGGAATCAAACCCAAATCTAGCGAGGCGAGTTCTCCAACCACTGAGCTTTCAAACTGCAAGCTTTATGAGCCGTTTGGATCCTTTTGTAAAAGGCATCCAAAGACTCATTGATTCTCCTAGTTCAAAGTAATTAATCTGCTGTATATGTTTTTGCAGTACTTTGTGTAATCAATCTTTTTATTTATCAAACAATGTATTAGTTTAATTATCCAAGAGCTGTAATGCTCTAAACCCATTTTTAAAAATTTACATTCTCACAGAGATTGGGATTTACCTAGACACTACTTGATAATATATTGATTATAAAGGGTCATGCTATCGAATCTGTTATATACAAAATTACGTTTGTAAAACATCCTTCACATCAGAAGGATACCCCAAGGTGGGGGGGTTTATGATCAGGGAGGGTGGAGGGTAGAGAGAGAAGGATGGTGGCTGAAACGCCCTGCTTGTGAGCCTTCCAAACTCTCCCCTCCACAAGCTGCAGACTTTCCATAACTCTGCAGCTCATGTCCTCTCCATGCACCAAGCTCCATGATCCCATCAAACCCACCCTTACCCAGCTCCACTCAATCCCTTAGAGAATCCAGTTAAAAATTCTCATTCTCACCTTCATGGTCCTCCATGGCCTTCCCCCTTCCTATCTCTCTGACCTGCTAACCCCTTGTCAACCTGTCGGCTGCCTCTGCTCAGCAGACTCCAGCCTGCTCCATGTCCCCCGCCTCACTCATTCCCTTGCCTTCTCTTTGTTCCCTCCATGACTCCCTGGTTCATTCCCCCATCAAAACCAATTGTCACACCACTTCCCCCGGCAACTTCCCATGTAGCACAGGGGGTGCAATACCTGCCCTTTCACCTCTTCCCAGACCACTGTCCAAGGCCCAAGCACAGTTTTTCTGTGAGACAACGTTTTACATGTACTACCACCAATGTAGTACAGTGTATTGCATCCGCTGCTCACGATGCTGTCTCCTCTACTTTGGGGAGACCGAATGAAGATTGGGTGATCGATTTGCCGAACACTTACGTTCTGTCAGGAAATATAACCCTGACTTACTGCTTTCATGCCATTTCATCTCTCCTTCCCACTCGCAGTCTGACCTCTCCATCCACGGTCTCCTACTCTGTTCCAACGAATCACAGCGCAAGCTCAAGGAACAGCACCTTATCCATCTGCTAGGGACCTTACAGCCCTTTGGCCTTAACATTGGTTTCAACAATTTCAGGCCATTATAGCTCACCTCCCTTCTCTTCTGTGACCATCTGATTTGCCTGTTATTCGACAATTTCTGCCACTCTTTGTTTGTTTTAACGTTATTAATACCTCTTCTCTGCAGTTTTGTTGCAAACCCTCTCTTTTGTTTCACAACATTTTTAATCCATCATCTCCTGCCCTCTACTCCATTTTCCCCTTTGTCTTCCTTGCCTTGCCTCTCTCCCTGTAAATCTTTAAAAGCCTCTCCATCCCAACGTACCCCAGTTCTGACGAAGGGTCATGGACTGGAAACGTGGATTCACTTTCCCTTTCTCCATAGATGCTGTCTAACCTGCTGAGTTTTCCCAGCAACTTCTGTTTTTGTTGTCATAGTCAAGCCTGATTGTAATGAAGGCATCTATGAGGGGTGAGGCAGCCTGAGGGGTGACCCAGTGGCAGAGTCGGGCAATGATGACGGCAGAGTGGGTCATGGTACACATATGGGGGAAAAACCACAGTTAAGGATCGAACAGTTATACACATATAACTGAAGAAGGGCACTGATGTAACTACAGTAGTTATGTATAGAGTCCTGTAGGGTCCGGCGATATATCGATATATCGGTTATACCCGATATAATTTTCATATCGATACGCTGATATAGACATTTGAAAAATATCGATATATCGAAAAATCTATATATTTCAGACCACTTTTTCATTTCTCTCAACACCTCTATCCCTCCCCCCTCCACCTCCAAACCCACCACCATCTTCTACCAGCCCTGGAAGAAGATTCCCCCACAAAACTTCATCTCTGCCCTCGAAACCTCCGACCTCCTCCCCCTGTGGCACTCTTCCTGTACCGACCCATCCTCCGCCTCCACCACCCTCCATAACACCCTCTCCACTACCCTCGACACCCTGACCCCCTCACCTCCAGAACTGTCTCCCACTCCCGATCATCACCGTGGTACACAACTTACTTCTGCTCCCTCAAGAGCCAAGTGCGAGCAGTTGAACGCACCTGGCTCAAATCTGGCCTCACGGTCCACCAGGAAATCTGGCTGGACCGCATCAAATTTTACCGCTCCGCCCTAGCCACCGCCAAATCAGCCTTCTACTCCAGGATAATCCTGGAAGCGAAGGACAACCCCCCACCCCCCCCACCCTCGCTTCGCAGATCCTCTCCTCAAACGCATGCTGCGAGGAGATGTTGGACTTCCTCGAGTCCAAAATCGAGACAATCCGCTCTGCGGTTTCCTCCCCCCATCTCTCCTCCACCTCCGCCCTTCCATCCGCTATTCCAACTCCCACCCACCCCCCCTTTCATACTTTGATCCCCACCTCCCCGTCTTCAGTCACAAAAATAATCACTTCCATGAAACCCACCATGTGTTCACTGGACCCCATCCCCGCCATCCTCCTCCGCACCCAACTCCATCTCCTAGCCCCACTCATCTCTGACACCATCAACCTTTCCCTTTCCTCAGGCACCGTCCCTACCTCCCTTAAAACAGCCACCATCACCCCTATCCTGAAAAAACCCTCCCTTGATGCGTCGCAGCCATCAAGTTACCGACCCATCTCCAATCTCCCGTTCCTTTCTAAGGTCCTTGAAAGAGTGGTTGCCTCCCAGCTCCGCTCCTTCCTTTCAACTCACTCACTCCTTGAACCCCTCCAATCAGGTTTCCGTCCTGCTCATAGCACGGAAACTGCCCTGGTCAAGGTTACAAACGACATCCTAACCGCCTGCGACCAGGGCTCCCTCTGCCTCCTCGTCCTCCTTGACCTGTCTGCTGCGTTCGACACAGTCGATCACACCATCCTCCTCCAACGTCTTTCCTCCCACCTCAACCTTCAAGGCACAGTCCTTGACTGGTTCCACTCCTAACTGACCCACCGCCCACATTTTGTATCTTCTAACGGTTTCTCCTCAAACCCCCGCACAGTTTCTCATGGCGTCCCCCAGGGATCTGTCCTTGGCCCCCTCCTTTTCACCATTTACACGCTCCCTCTGGGCAATGTCATCCGAAAACATGGGGTAAATTTCCACATGTATGCGGACGACACCCAACTGTACTTCTCCGCCTCATCCCACAACCCCCGGACCATCGATGTTCTGACAGCATGTCTGTCCGACATCGAATCCTGGATGATGGACAACTTCCTCCAATTGAACATGAGCAAGACCGAGGCCCTCCTGATTGGCTCAAGCCAGCGCCTCCGCACATCGGGCACTGCCAGCCTCAACATCCAAGGCTGTACTCTCCACCTCACAAAGCCAGTCAGGAACCTCGGCATCACGTTCGACCATAAACTCTCCTTCCTCCCCCACATCCGTGCCTTGACCGGCACCGCTTATTTCCACCTGCGCAACATTGCCAGGCTCCGCAACTACCTCACCCCCCCACGCTGCCGAAACACTCGTGCACGCGTACATCACCTCACGGCTGGACTACGGAAACTCTCTCCTCGTCGGCCTCCCCAGCTCCTCCATTCACAGGCTGCAGGCCATCCAAAACTCTGCAGCCCGTGTACTATCCCGCACCTGCCTCCATGACCACATAACCCCCACCCTTGCCCGTCTCCACTAGCTCCCCATCCTCCAGAGGATCGAGTTCAAGATGCTTGTCCTTGTTTTCAAGGCCTTACACGGCCTTTCCCCGCCTTATCTATCCGATTTACTCTCCCCCTATAAGCCCACCTGCACCCTCCGTTCAGCAGGACTTGGCTTGCTCCAAGCCCCCCGCCCGAACTGCCCTACCATCGGAGGCCAGGCCTTCAGTTTTTCCACCCTATGGAATTCCACCCCCCAATCCCTCCGCCTTGTTTCCTCCCTTTCCTCTTTCAAGGCCGTTTTGAAGACTTTTCTTTTCGATCGTGCCTTTTGTTTCCCCCCTAATTTTTCGACCTCCCCCACATTGTTTACCCCCTCCCGAACACTCCCCTCCCAGCTCAGGTCACACGCCTCCTGTTCATCGCCTTGGGACGTCCTCCCGACATGAAAGGCGCTCTATAAGTCTAATTTGTTGTTGTTGGTGGTGGTGGTGATTGCAATCCATGACTGTTTGTAGGACACTGCTGTATGCAATTCGCTGCCATGTTTTGCCGCACAAATATACAGTCACTTCACTTTACAACACATTCTAGAAGATGTGAAAAGCGCTATATCAAAATGCAAGGATTATTACTATCATTATTCTGTGAAGCGCTTTGAGACATCTAGAAGATGCAAAGATTATTATTATGCACATATGGGAGGTAGGGAGACATAATTGGGGATCATAATGTATGATAATATATTATTTATTAAGGCTAAAGCACTTTTCGATGAAGTGCTGGTTTCTACATAACAGACCTGAAAACAACACCAGCATGTTTTACTAAGTTGTCACGGAGCAGGATGGATTTTAGCTTCCTGATGTTCTGCTATCTTGACCATTAGGGGTTCTTCTTAGTTTTATCAACAGCAACAGGTGGAATTATCAGTCAAGCACCAGTGGATGTATCAGTCTCCCTTCTTAAATTATGCTGCTGATCAATCTTTATTTTCAGTGCTAATGAGTCAGAATTTTTTCACATTAAATATTTTTGGAGCACCAACCGAGACCGTTTTGAGTAGAGATAGAGATTATCCCTAGTCCTTTCTGTTCCTAATAAATCATGCGAATCAAGCACGATCAAGTAACACAATGTTACGATCTACGATTGAGGATTCAAACTATAAGAATCCAACCAAGTTGTGAATGACTTTGTCCAGGCACATTCTAGTTCTGTGTCATGATTAATCCTCTAGCCCAATTCAAAGGTTTCCAATAATTGTTTAAGGGCAAAACCCAGAACGATCCAACCTTAGAGTCTTCTTAGCTAGTTGTGCTCCAGTGCTTTTTGAATTTCCCATTCCAGTACTACTTAGACCTCAAATTAATAATAATGTTAAGGCTTACGTCGGAGCTAATGATCATATTCACGGATGTTAAGGTTGTGACAAATGCGACAAGCTGAGAATGTTTTTCCAGCAAGTTGGATCATTAATTCTAATTCAGCTCTCTCAGACAGCAAGAGTCAGCAAACTCATTGTCGCGTGTGAACTTTTTTTTTCACATCTTTTAAATTGTTTCCTCATCCATTCAATGGATATTGATTATTATCTTAAAACGGATATTAAAAGCTGAATATAACCTCCCCTGAAAGTTTTTATGGCCTTTCCAAATGTCATCATGTTAAACTTTTCTTTTCAAAATATAGTTTATTCCAGGGTTGTTCTTCTCACTACAACATTTGAATGACCAGCTGCTGAGGACTTCTGTGTTTTCGTGGTAAGAGTCTGCACGAACAAGCAAGCTAAGAAACATCTTTTAAAAGCATTTTGAAAACAGCTTTGACAAGCATTTCAAATGAATCAAGAGATAATTGTTGGTCAAATCTGTTCAGCTTGAATCCTTGCAAATTTGTATTGATTCACGAACAAAGAGGTGATACTAAATTTATACAAGGTATTAGTTAAATTACAGCTGGAGAACTGTGAAGTATTACGTTCAGCTTTGGCACCACTGTAGAAAAGACAGTGCTGGTTTCAAGAAGGAATAGTGGAGATTTACGCAGATAAGACCAGGATTGTATGAAGAGACTGGAAGTGCTGTGGGATGTTATTCTACACAAAGAGCACAATGGTACCTTGGAAAGGTCTGATGATTGATTAAATTTTTTTTAAATATTATTGAAGTCAGGTGCATGGATCTATGCTTTCCAGGTTTAGTCCTCTTTCTTGAACATGGCAACAATATTCAGTCCTGATAGACATCACGAGGAGTCAATCAATGTTGTATGAATATGCTGCCTTGTCTCTCTAAGTACCGCTGGCTATCGTCTAACCAACCCATGCTGTTTGTTAGTTTTAAGACCCTCGAGTCTATCTCCAATCTCACTTTCACGGTATTCTGAATCCTCAAATGTAGACATTAAAATTACATCATTTGATAAGTGAAGAACTCAACTTAAGCTCAAATAAGAGCTCAAGTAATATTTACTGGCTATTGGGGGCTATATTTTGTGTCCTCCATGGTGAAAATCTCCAGCAAGTAGTCACTTTATATTTTTACCGTCTTTTTTTATATATACTTCCCAGGTAGCAAGTCCATGTGAGGCCCAAATGGGCATGGATCAACCCAATTTGTCCCATATGGGCTTGCTACCTGAGCTTGGGACATCCTCCTGATGTGAAAGTTGCTGTACATGTGTAGTTTTCCTGTTGTTGTCTTTTTTTATATACAGGTAGACACTGCTTGACGTCGCCTCCGTTAAAGTTTTTTCGTTATTACGTTGCTGATACGTTGGGAACATATGTTCATTTAATGTTGCGACGTTCGCTATTACATCATTCGCCAGCGGGTGGAAAGGGGGCACGACGGCATTAGGACCCGGGAGTGAGCCAGGCTGGTAGCAAGAGCGTGAACCAGCCAGCAGCAAGTGAGACCGGCAGCGAGTGACACCAGCCAGGCTGGCAGTGAGACTGGCAGCAAGTGAGTGAGCCGGGTAGGCAGTCAGGGAGCGAGTGAGTGAGCCGGGCAGGCATATATAATGTTTTTTTTAGAAAGTTTTGATGAAAAATGTCCCAAAGAACCTAACTCCAGTTTTTACATTCATTCTTATGGAAAAAATGTATTCGCTTAACGTCATTTCGCTTAAAGTCGTACTCTTCAAGAACCAATCTACAATGTTAAGTGGGGTCTACCTTTACTGTACTTGATTTTGGCATCTTCACTTGAACACAGCGACAATAGAAACACAATAACATGACATTTGTATAGCACCTTTCATGGTGTGAGGATACCTCAGGGTGCTGGACAGTCAGTGTTTCAGAGCCGAGCTGGGGTCAGGATCGAGAAGGTTAGAGGGAAGGGAGGGGAAGGTGGGTTTGGCCCAAGAGGAGGTCTTGAAGTAGGCTAGGGAAGACTTGGAGGCACTGCGAGATGGAATTTCAGAGGTTGGGGGCAGAATAGCTGAAGGCTCACAGAGGGTGGAGCGGGTGGGTTGAGGGTGATGGAGCAGGCCGGAGCCCACTGAGCAGAGGGAGCAGACAGATTGCTAGGGGGTTAGGAGGTCACAGAGGTAGGGTGGGGCAAGGCCATGGAGGGCTTTAAAGGTGAGGACCAGGATCTTGAATTGAATCCACTGAATGATGGGAAGCCAATGGAGTCGGGCAAGAATGGGGGAGATGGGGTCGCGGAGCTGGGTGCGGGAGAGGACATGGGCTGCAGAGTTATGGATAATCTGTAGCCTATGGAGGGAGGAGTTGGGAAGGCTGACAAGCAGGACATTGGCATAGTCGAGCCACTCATATATTTATATACACACTGATGCCACTTATCAGATTGTAAAAGGTGCAAAGTTTAATTTATAGATGACAAGTAATCAGACACTGCAGTTAGATCTATATTAAAGACAACTTATTTCAGAAATTCAGCCTAAGGTCGACAGTGAGTTTAAGACCAATTGCATTCTTTAATGTGTACAACAAGTTAACCATCATTTGCATGTGGTGGTTTCATTCGTATATTGGACCTATCTTCAGTCGTCTTTCAGCACCAAACAAGAGCAATATTAATCCGAAAGGCAGCACATCTGACAATGCAACACAGGACTGGAGTTTAAATTGTGACATAAAAATCCTGAAATGTGGCTTGAAACAAATTTTTTTGACTCAGAGGCAAGAGTTCTACTAGGTGAGCCTGGTGTTTTTTTGTGTTATAAGTCATGAATGATATATCAGGGCTTAGCACAGCATGCCCTCTCGCTCCCGAGTCAGAAGATTGAGATTATATATACCCACAGCCTATGAGTTTAACTACCTCATAAACACACAGCTCCTGAAACAATCTACTACAGTATTTAAAATTGTGTTGCCATTTTTTATTATGGCAACAACAACATCAACAAAATTACATGGCGACACTTCAAAGTACTTTAAATGAGCATTAAAGTACTTTATCAAATAAACTTCATCAAATACATTGTTAGCAGCTGCAATACGGTTTCTGGTCTAACTTTCACTATTGGGTGATTATCACTATTTCTATTATCACACAATTGCATCTCAGCTTACTGTCGGCTGATGGATCAAGGGAGAGGGAAGAACATATCACCCTGTGTGATTTTATACATTTCAGAACAAAGATATTGTAGGGGGAGCAGAAACTGAAATAAATTCTAAATATACCAATCAATCTGCCTAAATATCAGGACCTGATGTAATGTAATACCCCGTTGTTAACCCAAGACAAAAACACCTTGAATACAATTATAATGGAAAGCACTGCCGTTTGCCCTATTGTGCCCTTCCTCTATTCTCTTTCCCATTTGTCTCTCATATTTGTATTATGCATTTCCATTTTATCCAATAACCAAACTTTTTGATGTCTTACACTTAACGCACTTCTTCCATGATTAATTACAAAGACCATTTTTTAATCTTATGGATATCTTTTAGGTTTGAAGATGGACATGTTTGAGGCATTTTCAATCTGCAATATATTTTTCTCTGTCAACTTAGAAACAGGAGAACAAAAAAACTTGCCTGTGACACATGAAAACACTAAGGGTTAAATGCTTTACAATTGCAACAACAATGGTGTCCTTCACGCGTCTCCAAGGGTTGAAACTATTGATTACACAAGTACAGATCGAGTGTTAAAGTGGGATTCACAGAAATCAGACCAACTACTAACTTATCAATTGACCAATATGTGCAGTTGTTTTTCCCATCGATTACTATTATAATCCCTTAATTTGATATATGGCCTTATCATCAAACTGTCTCAAAGCTTTACACTGAATTTACTGTAAAACATAGCGACTCTATTTGCTGGAAGAAGCAGCAGCATATTTGAGTCCAACAATATCTCACAAGCAGCCTTGAAGCGAATGCCCAATACATATTTGGATTGGCCAATGACAACTGGGAAAAAAAACTCCCTTCTCTTTACTAATACTATCATGCTAAGGAATCTTTACCATCCCACTGAACAGATGGATAGGTCCTCAGAGTCTCAACTGAACAATACCTTGAACAATACCTCCCCAGCACTGTGTTGGAGTGTTAGTGTAGACCAGAGTTGTCCAATATGTTCGGCACTAGCCACAAGTGGTGAATTAGGAATCCAGATGTGAAAAATTGCACTTTTAATTAGTAAATAACAAATGAGTAATAGGCACCATCGTTGGCCAGATGATCTCAATACTCATATTCACATGACATATATCCGTGTATTTTTAATTGTTTGTGCATTTGTTGGTATAATGGTACGACGAGGAGCAAATGTTTGAGTGGTGTATCTGCTTTAATTCCTTGGTTACTGCTTATTGGTTATTTGCTAAAACAATGTGCAACACTGGTGAAAGTGCCTGATTTCAGCACCATGGAAACACCAGGAATATCGTATAGAGAGGGGAGCTGTCAATCGTAGTGGGTTCAACTGGTCGAAATAAGAGTTCAAGGCCACCTGAAGAAAACAAGCCCAGCTAGCCACGAACAGCTCCAACAAGGCACAGCAGTCAAGCACATTCTGGCTGGGGAGCAGGAGGGGGTGTAGTGCATCTCGAGAAAAATAAATAGAGAGAACACTGCACAGTTTCACACTAAATAGTAGTAGCTGGTTGTTGAATAGATGTCTGTTAAGTACATATGCATGTAAAGTACATTTATTGCATGAATGTATGAAAGGTGTTCTCAACTAAAATTAGTACATTTAGCTAAAATTCTGTAGATATTCTGAAATAGGCAACAAATTCAAAGTCTGGATATTGTGGCTGAACCCATAATCTTCAGATTCAGAAGCGAGAGTGCAACCAACTGAGTCAGGATGACACCTTATTGTAAGCAGATGAAGAAAGGTTCCTTCAAAGGACACGTTGTTATGGAAATGTTCTACTTCCTGCTTCAAGAAAGAGAAATAACAAATGATTCATTAGACACCAAATCTGATATATCCAGACCTAGAGCTATTCCCAAGTGGGTTGAATCAGCAATTTTATATAATAATTCCACAATTGTA
Source organism: Hydrolagus colliei (assembly GCA_035084275.1). Taxonomy (NCBI): domain Eukaryota; kingdom Metazoa; phylum Chordata; class Chondrichthyes; order Chimaeriformes; family Chimaeridae; genus Hydrolagus; species Hydrolagus colliei. Next base: position 82,025,281 of record CM068744.1, on the reverse strand, counting down.
CAGTTAGTGTACAGATTTAACATCAGAAAGTTCACACAATACTGGCAGGTTGGAAGACTGCTAAGTATATTTAACATCAAAAAAGTTCACACAACACTGGAAGGTTGGAAGACTGCTAAGTATATTCTAAGTATAATCAGTATATTCCCCTCACTTGCGATCATAAAAAACAGTCTGCTGACTTTGCTAAGATAATCATTTGAAGATCCCAAATCATAAGAACATAAGAAATGTTAAACAAAAAAAGACAGAGGTCCATTTAGTTTGCCTTCCACCTTCCTGGCAGTTGCATATACATGTGTCCCAAACCACCTACGTACAGTACTATATTTGTCGGGTTCTCCAGCGTCACTCCTCCTCTCTGTTCCACAAATCCAAGTCCTCTCTGGCCCACCTTTGGCAGCCAAGCCTTCATTGTGCCTCTCACTCTCTGGAACCCACTCCTCAAATCCTCCCCCTCTTGCTCCCTTTCTTTCAGTTTTCAAGAACTGCCTTTATGTCTAATGCCTAATAAACCTAATAGAGTATTTTTATGAAGTAACAGAGAGGGTGGATGAAAGTAGTGTAGTTTATATGGATATTCAAAAGGTGTTTGATAAAGTGCCATATAAGAGACTTGTAAGCAAAATAGAAACCCACAGGATTAAAGGACAGTAACAACATAGATACAGAACTGGCTGGGAGACAGAAAGCAGAGAGTGATGGTGAACAATCATTTTGCTGACTGGAGGGGAGTGTGCAGTGGTGTCCCCCAGAGGTCAGTATTGGATCCACTGCTCTTTTTGATCTATATAATGACCTGGACTTAGGTATAGGGAGTACAGTTTCCAAGTTTGCAGATGATACTAAGCTAGGAAAAGTAGTAAACAGTGAGAGTGATAGTAAGAAGTGCAAGAAGATGCAGATCTACCGGTGAAACAGGCAAACATGTGGCAGTTGAAATTGAATATGAAGTAATGCAAAGCGATGCATTTTGGAATGAGAAGAGGGAGTATAAGCTAGATGGCACAATCCTAAAGGGATGCAGGAACAGAAGCAAATCTTTGAACTTGGCAGGACAAGTAGATAAATCTGTCGTTTTTTTTCCCGGTTTACATTTTATTCCCCATTTTTCTTGGAGTCCTGTCCAGTATTCTTGGAGTACTGTAGCTCAGTGGTTAAAATATTTGCCTTGGAAGAGAGAGACCTGAGTTCAAATCTAGGCAGGGCGAAACCTTGGGCAAGTTTCCTTACTCCACACGCCTAATAATAATCCCTCGGAAAAAAACAATAATAAACTCGTCATTTCAATCCACGGACACTGCTGTGTGCAATTGGCTGCCGTGGTTCTCCCACAAATATAGTCAGTTCAGTTCACAGTCACATGCGGCATTCCCCAGGGCTCTGTCCTTGGTCCCCTCCTCTTCACCCTCTACATGCTCCCCCTGGTGATATCATCCGCAGACATAGGCTAAATTTCCATATGTATGCAGATGACACCCAACTCTACCTATCTGCTTCCACCCTCGATTCCAGGACTACTGGCGTTCTGTCTGCGTGTCTGTCCGACATTGAGTCCTGGACGAGGGCCAACTTAACAAGACCTTCCTCTTCAACTGTGCTTTCTGCTCCCCTCCTAACTCTTCCCCCTCTCCTACAATCCTTGCCCTTCCCGCTCCCCCGACCCTTCCCACCCTGCTCGGATCACGACCTGATTGTTCAGCGCCTTGGGACGTCCACCTGATGTGAAAGGTGCTCTATAAATGTGATTTTGTTGCTGTTGTTGTTGTTGTTGTATCAAATGCTAGGTTCATTATTATCTATACTAATAAAGACAAAATGTCTGTCTGTCCACCAAGAAGGCAATAACTGATTGACATAGATACATGATTTATACCTCATCAGAAAGGTTTTTCATGGGGGAATGTAATGGGTATATTTTTTGGAGAGGATCTCCTATTGTGACCTAAACAATCTTATCACACATGTGTGGACCCCAACAAGGAGTCCTCCAAACAGGATATGTTGCAAATAAGTGAACAAGGAATGCTAATGAGTTCAATAGCACATTGTCTTAATCATAGATGCCTAAGCAGTGATGATCCAGCCTTCCAAGAACAAATCAAAATATCAGCTGAAAGAGAGAAGGCCAATTAAATGAAACTGCTTGCAAGCAAAGCTGCAATGGGTACAGTGAGTTTTATATAAAAAGTAAAGTTCTTGTTCTAAGTCGAAAAGTGTGCGGTTTGCGATTGTAATACAATGATGGACTCTTCAGAACTTGGGAGTTCTTGGAACTTGGGATGGACTCTTTAAAATTGAAGCGCTTTGAGACACCATCCGGCATGGAGGGCACTATATAAATCAAAGTTGTGAAGCATCTTAGATATTTAGGTGATGGGAGGTATAAAAACACAAGTTTTCTTTCAAAAAAACAAGTGATGATCAGTCCTTTAACTGATTTCCGGTTAATTTTAAACCTGCAATCATGAATCTTACATTAGAATCAAAGATATCTCAATATATAATTTTCTGAAATCACAAGTGAAAACTCACCTAAACCTTAGGAAATTTAATTTAGCATTACCCTAGGATGTATGATTTCATTATGATTATACTTGATTCATGAAAAATTATCTATCTTAATCTACCGAAGAACTCCTTCATGGGGGGATTCCTAAGCAGAAGTCAAATTGTATATTTGGCAATTAAAAGCGAATCAATTATCATACTGAAAAATGATTTCCTAAAGCCCGTCCATTCCATGCTAAACATTTTTTCAAAATTAATTATAATTACATGTTTCCACCACATTACATGTATTTAGCAATCACCAGTTCATGTTTTTGAATTTTAATGCAGTATTTTAAGTCCACGTGCATTTAGATTTCTTTCCCATTACTGTATGTTCCTATGAAATATGTTGTTCAAATTAAACTGATGCAGGAGGACAAATCGTTCTATTTGTTCTATTTTGCAATTTGATATTTAGTGAAGTCACCTGTAGTTTGGCAAGCTTTCATTTACTCCATGTCCTAAACTAAAGCATGCCTGTTCAAATGGAAGACAATGTTCCCAGTATTCAAAGCAATGGGAATTTCTCCCAGTATAAAATTCTATAAAGCACTTTGAAAAGTCTTGGTGACCTGATAAGTCACAATATCACATGCAACAATAGTTATTGTAACTAAACAAATGCGACAACATTGAATTAGGCAATTTCTCATTGTTTCAAACAGTTCAATTACCTGGAGGCACTAGTAGCTACATATTAAGGAAGGAAAGTCAGGCAAAAATTTATTGTACCAAGAGTAATAGGCTTTTGTAGAACAAGTTGCAAGGCAACCATAATGGGATTAATTGTAAATATAGATTCAAAATAGCAACTCATTCCTGGAGAGAGAAGGGATTGATGGATAAAGTGATAAGGGAGATGTGTAGAGCTGAGAATCAAGGATGTAGACTTGCCAGGGCCGGTTGCTAAAAATTCTGTTTCTTTACACATAACTTTTTTATATACAACTTCACAACTATATAATATATATATAAAGTGTGCTACAACCCGAAACAGGTCATCTTCCCCAACTAGTCCATATGCTGGTGTTTATACACCACCTGAGCCCCAATCCCTCATATTCTGCACTCCTAGCCATTCTCTCTCGTATATGTTTCAGGTTCCCTCTTAAATACAATGATGCTTTCTACTTCAAAACCTTTATTTCTATTTTTCTTTCATACTTTTGTATTATGGAAATCTGGAACAATGAAAACATGCCAAGAGAAATACAGTTTTGAAGAATTCATGGCACTTTTGCAAAATAAAAATGGAATACAATGAATCTAACTGCTGATTCTGCCATACCTAATTAATCCCCGTCGCACTTCCACAATGGGGCTTGTAGGTTGGTGATGTATCCTTTTTTATGTTCTTTTTTACACAATCTGTAATTTCTGAGTTTTAAGCCTATTACAATAGGACACTCTCCCAGGTCACTCACTCGCATTATCAGGCAATCTGTTGCTCTTTCGGAACAGAATAATTAAAGGATATTGTTCTGAAAGATATGGGGACACTGCCAAAGTATTCATCTCACTGCACTTCTTCCTCCGTAAAATCATCTGCGATTGAATGCCAACAGAGAACTGGGTGTATTTCACTTTTAATTGGGATTTTTCACTTTTAAAACTGTATATCCATCTAATCCTAAAGAGAAGCCAGACTCCTTTACCCATTCTGATTTGAATTAGTACTGGGCCTTTTATATTTGTTTCTAGTCGCTAACAATTTCTAATGTGACTGCTTAATAAGCAAAACATAATTGAGAATCCATTCCCACAGGATCTCATTTCCAAATAGAATTCCCAGGGTTGTTGTGGTGTGGACTCGGTTTCTTTATTAAGGAATCCCATTAGAAATCACTGTTGGAGCCAACATCAGAGCAAACCACCCATCTCTATAATGTTGTTTTGTGCACTATCCGTAAACAATATACGTGTTTGTGTTTTCATGAAGGATGTGTTTTACAAAGAGCGGAGTCTGTTAATGAGGATGGGGAGCATCCTATGAGAAGTAATGATGATTCAGGGAATGTTATTGGGACACACTGTCCGGTTTGATGGCTGTGAACATTGCTCCAGAAATGTGGACTGGAAGTTGTGAAAATATTAAAAATAAATAACAGAAAATATTGCTTCCTTAGAATCTCTGGGTGAGAATATAACAATTCATGGTTCAAATGGTGATTATTAATTTAGATTTGTTTTGACCTATTGGTCATATGGAATTCATTCCAGAATTTAACATAGTTTATTATTGAGAGATTTTTCTATTTTTTTTACTGATCTAACCTGGGGATCTTCTTATTGATCTTAGATTAAGAGTTTGCTGCTTTTCCATTGGTTTAGTTCATTTGCATGTCCATTGAAATATGTGGTATTTTGGCACTTCTATCACTTTCAGGTTAACTCGTTCAGATTAAATATCATTTGCAGATGTTGAAATTTATATTATGCAACATTTTCATTGGATTTGGACCCTAAATGTGACTCTCATTTTGATGGAATAGATTTTATTGAGATAGATTGTCGAGCTACTCTCCCATTTGATTAAAGTCAAATTATAAAAAGATTATTATACATAAAAAGATGATAAAATATTGTTGCTGTGAAATCTGGAATTGATGTCTAAGACCTCAATCATCTGTTTGGAAATTCTACACACATTTCATTTAAATTTTCCGCTTTTTCATTTGACACACAAATCATTTTAAATTTTATCACATTCACAAATTCTCGCTGTAGGGAATAAGATTCAAGCATTGAGGATTCTTTGAAATTATTTGCAAAACTTTCTTTGCATCATTAGTAATGTACAATCAAGTAGAGGAGTCTGAGAATACCTTCTCTGTGAGTTGATGAAGGGATGAATAATGAATAATGTGCAGTACAATTGTCTCTCCATTCCTACCCTGGGGAGGCAGTTCTCTATTATTGCATTGTATTCTATTTCAATTGTGCAGTTGCTGATGAAACCAAGGAAAAGCCAGTTGGGTCTATGTGTTGGCTCACGCTGTGAATAAATTTTGATCATCTGGGCTGACATTAGACTAAGATTTTATTCAATTACCTTTGGGAGAAGGGATTACATTTAAAGTTTCCAATAGCTGACAACTGTCTCTGTTTGTGGTCTGCTGAAAATAATAGGTTCATGCTCCTTGTGTTTTTGTTCTTGTATCCTAAACCTATTGACAAGCAAACCATTGCCAAACGGGCTGTGGAAAGTACACAGTTACATGATGAACTGCAACGTCCACAACTGTGAGATGATGTGATGGCTTATTTTATTTGATTGATAAACACCAGGGAGGTTAAACTTTCTTCTGCAGTTGGTTAACTCAAAGTGAACTCACACTCAAATAAAAAGCAAAGTACAGCAAATGCTGGAAATCTGAAATCACATCAGATTTGTCCCAGACACACCTTTTCACTCTCTGGCCTGCCTATTTCATTGCATTCCCCCCTCTTTATTTTTCATTATTAACATCTCTTTTCCCCTGTTTTGTTGCAATTCCCCCACACCCATCCCCACTCGCCTTTGTTTTGCATCATGTCAGGAGAACATCTCAAAGCTCTTCATAGAATTTTGCCATTGTGACTGTATTTACATACAAACTGTATTTCATCTAACTCAATAATATATACATACATTTCTACAGCACCTTCATATCGGGTCTTAAAATACTTCACATAGCTGACTGGGTACATGGGCAGGGGTGGGGGGACAGTGGGAGAGGGTAATGAAGAGAGTGAAAATAAGACTTTCTCCTTGTGCTACAAACTTCTTCGAACTGTCAAAGTTCATGAGGCAGCTAAAGGAGGAGGGCTTTTTGGCAGATAATGGTAAATCAGTTCACAACACAGAATGACAAACTAGGAACCAGGTGACTTTAAAGTTTACCTCTCGTTAAAATTCACATGGAGCATCTCCGTCTCTTCCCTTCTTCAACTTCACCATTTGCATCTCGGGCCATGGATTATCAACAGATATATTTTACAAGCCCATCAACTCCAATAGCTATTTGGACTACATCTCCTCCAACCCCGCCTCCTGTAAAGGCGCCATTCCCATTTCCTAGTTCCTCTGCTGCCTCTGACCTGATGATGCCACTTTTCACGCCAGAGCATCTCAAATGTTTGCTTTATTCCTCGACCGAGGGTTCCGTTCTGTCCGCAAATACAACCTTGACCTGCTGGTTTCATGCCATTTCAACTCTCACTCACAGACTGACCTCTCCATCCACGGTCTCCTACTCTGTTCGAACAAACCACAGCGCAAGCTCGAGGAACAGCACCTTATCCATCTGCTAGGGATCTTACAGCCCCCTGGCCTTAATATTGATTACAATAATTTCAGGCCATAACAGCTCACCTCCCCTCTCTTCTGCGACCATCTGATCTGCCCATTCTTTCGCAATTTCACCCCCCACCACCCACTTTGTTTTTACGTTATTAACACCTTCTCTCCAGTTTTGTTGCAATTCCCCCTTTTGTTTCAAAACATTAACACCTCTTTAACCCATTATCTCCTGCCCTCTACCCCATTTTCTCTTTCTCTTCCTTGCCCTGTCTCTCCCTCTCTTTTAATCCTTAAAAGCCTCTCCCTCATGCCAAAATGCCCCATTTTTGACAAAGGGTTGTGAACCCAAAACATTGACTAATTTTTCCGTTCTCCATAAATGCTGGCTGACCTGCTGAGTGTTCCCAGAGACTTCTGATTTTGTTTCTATCTCTGCCCAATTGATATTGTACAACTCATTTATTGTGTCAGCCAGGCTCAGTGGTAGCACTCTTATACGTAAAATTCCAACAAGAAACTAACCAAACATCGCTCCTAGTTTTAACTGCCTACCTTCATTCCAAATATCTAAATTGTAGGAGAAACATTTGTAGTATTTAAATTGCCCCTATCAGTATTCAAGGAATATTTGATGACCACCAGCAGGTGGCGACCCTCTGTAGGTAAATGGTTTGTTGCTTTACTGGTGGCATCAGTGTTTCATTTTCAGACTCAGTTGTTTCAGTTAATAATACTAAAAATAATAATAATAGTCCTTGCATTTGATATAGCTCTTTTCATGTCTTCTAGTCATCTCAAAGCACTTCACAGAATATACTGTAAAGTGAATTGACTGTCTATTTGCGAATCGTGGCAGCTAATTGCGCACAGCAGTGCATTGCAATGACCGATTTGCTATTGCTTTTTTTTTCGAGGAAACCAGGCGTCTGGAATAAGGAAACTTGCCCGGGAAACAAACCCAGGTCTCCAGCTTGTAAGGCAAGTGATCTAACCACTAAGCTACAGGAATCCTTAATAGTACTAACTAGGGTCCGGCGATATATCGATATATTGCTAAAACCCGATATAATTTTCATATCGATATGCCGATATAGGCATTGCAAAAATATCGATATATCGAGGTAAAAAATCGGAATGCGCGCACACTGCACTACAAGACCCAGAATGCTCATCTCTATACACAATGCACAGACCGAGGTGCAAAGCCGCCATATTGTATTCATAGTCCTCGAATACAAAATACCGGTATGCAAGCGGTGAGGGGGGGAGAGATGGCTGGGGGGAGGTGAGGGGGAGAGAGACGGCTGGGGTGGGGGGGAGGGGGAGAGAGATGGATGGGGGGGAGGGGGAGAGAGATGGATGGGGGGGGAGGGGGAGAGAGACAGCTGGGGGGGGGAGAGAGACGGCTGGTGGGGGGAGGGGGAGAGAGATGGCTGGTGGAGCAGAGTGAGAGAGACGGCGGCGGGGGGGTGAGGGGGAAAGAGACGGCTGGGGGTGTGGGGGGGGAAGAGAGATGACGGGAGGTGGGGGTGGGAGAGAGGCACAGCGGCGACGGTGGTGGTAGGGGGGAGGAGAGAGGGACGGCGGCTGGGGGGTGGGGGTGGGGGTGGGAGAGACGGGGTGGATGTGATAATATACAGATAGATAGAGATGGGAGGGATGTGAGAGAGGAGAGAGACACATAGACACAGACAGAAAAACACAGAGATGGAGAGAGTGAGAGACACAGAGAGAGAAAGATATTTATCTCCTGAGGAGATAGGCCCCAAATGCACGCGCACCCAGATTGCTCGCGCAACTGGATTGCGCGCGCACCCGGAATGCGTGTGCACCCCAAACGCGCGCGTGCGCATGCGCAGTACAAGAAACCCGAAAATATCGATATTTCAGTATATCTGGATATGAGCCCATCAATATATCTAAATTGGAAAATTTCCATATCGACGGACCCTAGTACTAACCCAATGTTGATCTGCCAAGGAGGATTGAAAGTCACACCTTGCTTGGCCAAATAAAGGGATGATGACTGAAAGCTAACTTTTCCAACTAAATTACATTTTTGGTCCACCTTCATAGTATAATAAAATTCAACAGCATATTACAGTGGAGAAAGAACTATTCAACAATGAAAGTAATTTTAAAAAATGATAGTTCCCTGGCAATGGTACCTAAAGTGGTCATCTGGAAGAACACCTCTCATAGAAGGGGAGTTTGTACATCAGCATATTGGCTCCATGGATATCATATAGGTGGCTGTGAGTTTATGAAACCAGAGGATGCCAGAGGACACAAGAACAACAACAACTTCAATTTATATAGCGCCCTCCACGCTGGACGGCGTCTCAGAGTGCTTCTATTGGAGAGGATGCTATTGAAATCAATAATTAAAGCTGAATTAAATTTTTTCTGCGAATCAAATTGAAATATTCAAAAGCTAGTAAATGAATATTATTACATACAAGATCCAAATGTTAGGCCTTCCACTGTATGAGCAGCAGCAGACCTTGAAAAACCATTTGCGATTCTAACTGAATGCTTTCAGTTAATTGTGTTTCTGTTCAGCAACCATCAACGGACATTTGACAGACAAACAGTGCCCTCGGGGAAACTGGACAGTCTGAGGGATTTCTAGTTTAATCTCTGGTTGTCTCCCGGGTAATCATTCCCTTCAAAAATAATAATAATAATAATCTTGTCACTCTCTCCATGACTGTTTGTGGGACACTGCTGCAATGTTGTACCCACATTCAATTCACTTTTCAGTCATTCTTTGAAGCACTTTGAGACTTTTCGAAGATGCTATATCAAATGCCAGGATTATTGTTATTATCTCGTGGTAGACGAGGTGATGTCTTACCCAGCTGTATGAGGATACTTATTTAGTCGCCCATTTTATTAAGAACATTTGTTTGGTTTGAGAAGCAGCTAGAGAGAAGTTGCTAAAAAGCTAAAACTTCAAAAAGAACTCCTTGTGTCTTTGACTTGCATTTGATGGGTGACGATGTCTTCAAAAACATTACCATACTTGTGTGAATCTCCGAAAGCCACTTCTAAATGGTTCCACAAGCACGGTTGGGTTGAAGGGGTAAATATGTTTCTTGGTTAAATGGAAAAAAATTCTGGTGTGCACCAGCGTATCGTATATTTTCTTCTTATTCGCTTATTATCTCTTTTGCTTTTCCGATTCACTGCTCATCCCCTGGTGACTTGAAGACACTTACTCAACAGTTTACGTTTCAATGGTCAACAAGGGGAGTCCCCCAGAGTGGCCATGGATTTTCCCTGTTTAACTGGATGATAAATAGAAAATGCCACTGGTCGAAAAGAGAAAAGGTTTTTTCGCGGTGTCCTGGCCAACCAACCAATTGATATAATTTGTACAATTTGTAAAACAACTCACACATGTACAACATCTTTCATGTGGGATAGTATTTGGGAGACCTTATACTCCAGAATGTTGGCTGACACTTTATTATCCTGATGTCAGAGATTGGGCAAAATAGTCACCTCTTCATACAAAAGTCTATATGGTTGCTCAGATAAGATCTATACCTTCTAAATCCATGTTATCTGTTATTTCTTAGGTTATTTGCCTGGCTTCACTGGCTCCCTTCCCTCACAGAGTCAAGTATAAAACCCTCATTATCATCTTCAAAGTCCTTCAAGTCTCCCTGGCTTCTCCGATCTCCTAACCCCATATCAGCCTGTCTGCTCCCTCTGCTCGGTGGACATTGGCTTGCTACAGGTCCACCATCCTGCCCCAGCAAAAGTGTTTGGGCATTCGGCATCTCTGTCCTCACAAAAGCAGAGGGACTGCAGGATGGAGTCCCAGAGAGTGGGGACAGAGTGGCTGAAGGCCCGCCTGTGTGGGAGAGGACACGGTCTGCAGAGTTCTGGATGATCTGCAGCCTATTGAGTGCTGGATGAAAGCCAACTTTCTCCAGCTGAACGTCAACAAGCTAGAGGCCCTCCTGCTTGAGGGAGGGAAATGGCAAGGGGAGGGGGAAGGAGAGCAGGAAAGCCAATTGTATATTTGTGGGCGAAACGCAACAGCCAAATTGCACACAGCAGTGTCCCACAAACAGTTGCGGAAATGGGGCCAGGGGAGAAAGGGAGAAAGGGAGAAAAGAGGGTAAGGGGGGAGAGGGAGGGAAAGGTGGGGTGGATAGTCCTGCACTGACTCAATGGTTAGAGCACTCGCCTCATAAGCGTGTGACCTGTGTTCAAATCCAGGCAGGTCAGGGTGAAACCTTGGGCAAGTTTCCTTACTCCACATGCCTAATAATAATCCCTCAAAAAAAAAGAATAGTAAAATTGGTCATTTCAAACCACGACTGTTTGTGGGACACTGCTGTGCACAATTGGCTGCTGTGTTTCACCCAGAAATGTACAGTCAATTCACTTTACAGTATATTCTGTGAAGCGCTTTGAGACTTCTAGAAGAGGTGAAAAGCGCTATATCAAATGCAAGGATTATTATTATTATTTTTCCCTTCCCAGTTCAATTATAAGGTGCCAGCAGCTCACCCCACTGAAACTTGGAACTAAACTTTGACTGTACATTAAAGGTAAAGATTATTATAATTTTCTGATTGACCATAATATAATAAAGCCTAGTCACTCCAAAGATCATTCAAAACCTACCTTTTTTTGATCTTCACCCTACGCATCCCTTCAACACCCACCCTATAACCCTTAATACTGTTCCATAGCAGCTACTTAGCTGGTTTATTTTGTGAAGGAATTAACCAGCACAGCACTACCACCTTGTTGTCTCGCATATCTATCGCTCTGATTCACTCGTTTGTGAATCACATCTTTGGTTAAATATGTATTATGTCCAAACAGTATTCTTCCTGAGGGAGATGAGTGACTCTGTGCATTACAATGAACTGCAGGTGGGCTTTCCTGCAATAAAGTTTTATTTTAACAATTACATGCAATTGATTGACTAAGTCTGAGTCAGAAGGCCATCAGAGCTGCAAGGACATTTTAACATTCACAACAGTGCATACATCAATCCTTTTTTTACCCACTTGATCTGATTTGCTTCAATTCTCTAACTTAATTGCACTGTTATTTCCCCTGTTGGTTTATTATCCAAAATATACAATAAATGCACGTTCTCACCCAACCAAACTTCACTCCCTGATTACCCCGGTCCTTCCAAGACAATTATTTTGCCTTGTTGTGGAGATCAGAGGTTTTAAGAAGAGAAAACTACAAGGAACATATAGAAAATAAGAGATCAGAATGTATACTACAGACAGTGCTAATACTGTAATACATAGAGCTCACTCATGAGCATAAATCTCTGAAAGGTTTGGTTAGCAAGGCCAGTCCCGTTTTGGGGTCTTTGGCTTCGTACTGAGGATCTGGTAACATCTCCATGATACAACAACAAAATTATATAGCGCCTTTCACTTATATAGCGCCTTTCACGTCGGGGGGACCCGATAAGCCAGATAAGTCTGTTAGAGTATTGAAAACCACTAGTCTCCCTCAGGGAGAATATTGTTTGGACATGGTATACATTTTATCAATCACAAAAAGGATGAAAAGCTTAGTTGACCCGTCTGAATAAGAAATGTTATGCAACTGCTACTGCTAATAATATTTATTTGCACTTGGTGTATCTTCTTTCACATCGGGAGGACATCCGAAAGCGCTTCTCAGGATATACTGCAAAGTAAATTTAACTACAGTATATATTTGTAGAAGCAAGTGGCAGCCTAATAGTGCACATACATTTCCCACTGACAGCCAAAAAATGAATGACCAATTTTATGTTGGCCAGTACACTGGCAGAAACTCCCTTTTCTGATTGAATAGTGCCATAGGATCTTTGACATCCACCTAAATAATAGACTGGACGTTGGTATAATATTTTATCAGAATGATAGAATCCCCCCAGTATTCCACTGGAGTGTCAATTATACTATCTAAGTTTAAGTTCTGACTTGGTAGTACTCTCACCTCTATGTCAGAAGTTGTGGGTTCAATGAGGCTTGAACCCACAACCTTCTGACATAGAGGTGAAAGTGCCACCACGTGAGCTAGATTGACACACTACTTTTTATTGTTTTTGTTTGTACATTAAATCTTACCTATATAAATCTTAGAATTATCTAAGTTGTACATTTACTCGAGTTCCATTCAGTCTCGTGTCAAACCCATAGATTGTAATTGAGCAATAACAATTAATAATAATAATCCTTGCATTTGATATAACGTTTTCCACTTCTTCTAGACGTTTCAAAGCGCTTCACAGAATGTACTGTAAAGTGAATTGTGGGTGAAACGTGGCAGCCAATTTGTGCACAGCAATGTCCCACAAACAGTCATGGATTGGAGTGACCAAATTATTATTGTTCTTTTTCTTGAGAGATTTAAAAGAGAATTAGATCTTTATTTAGGGAGAACGGGTCTGTAAGGTTATGGGGAGAGAGCAGGGCAGTGGGATTGAGTTGTTTTTTTCAAAGAGCTGGCACAGTTTAGATGGGCCAAATGGCCTCCTTTTGTGCCGTAAAATTCCTTGATTCTATGATTCTATTATCAGGCGTGTGGAGTAAGGAAACTTGCCCAAGGTTTTACCTTGCCAGGAATCAAACCCAGGTCTCTTGCTTGCAAGGTGAGTGCTCTAACTGAGCCAAGGGACTCCACTATAATGACTGAAAGGTGAAGACTCTGATATTGTGACATTACATGTTTCAAATAGTGTTTTGATATAAATAACATTTTCAAAGTCCAGTTTGCGATCTTACCAGAGCTTCAGATGGGAATTGGAGAGAGGTGAAACTTAGATCTCTCTGTTTCCTACAGTACTATCTAAGCAAATTGAGATTGCGCTGTTCATATCATAGGCTCTGTAGCTGTGCTATGTATTTGTTATTTATAATAATAATAATAATCCTTGCATTTGATATAGCGCTTTTCACATCGTATCGACGTCTCAAAGTGCTTCACAGAATATATTGTCAAGTCAATTGACTGTATATTTGTGGCCAAAATTTTTATTATTGTTTTTTTGGGACGGATTATTATTAGGCATGTGGAGTAAGGAAACTTGCCCGAGGTTTCACCCTGATCTGCCTGGATTCGAACACAGGTCTCACGTTTGTAAGGCGAGTGCTCGAACCATTGAGCTACAAGAGCTCCATATTCAATGTAAAACTCAGTAGGATTATAGTGTAACAATACCTAATCAATATGGCAAAACAAATCTGTCTCATATTATCTATTAGTGCGTGTCTTATCCAATACTTGATTAATTCAACAACAACAACTTGCATTCATATAGGGCCCTTTGCATGGGGTAGTATCCCAGATCACTTCTAGTTTACAAGAAAATGGGAAGAGTCAGCAATGAAGGATCAAAAAGCCACATCAATATGAATAAGTAAATATTCAGTAAGTGCCATAATTGATGAAAAATATACAATAAATGCACATTCTCACCCGAACCAAACTTCGCTCCCCGATTACCCCAGTCCTTGTCAGACTTCACTGGCTCCCGGTCTCAGAGTGGATTGATTTCAAGATCCTCACTCTTGTTTTCAAATCCCTCCACTCTGCACCCCCTACCTCTCTGACCTCCTCTTTCCTCACAACTGTAACCATTGCCTTCGCTTTACTGGGTCTGGCCTCCCTCCCACCTGAATCCTCAGTTCCATCGTTGGCGGCCGTGCCTTCAGCCACTATGTCCCGAGGCTCTGGAACTCCCTCCCTCACTCCCTTCGCCTCTCCCACTTCTTTCCTATTTTCAGGTCTTGGCTAAAGACCTTTCTCTTTGACTGCTTTTGGTCAACTTTTTTCTCTCCCCCTGGCTCAGCACCGGGATCTGCTTTGTGAAGTGCACTGAAGCGCTGTCTGGCATGGAGAGCGCTATATAAATCCATGTTGTTGTGGTTTATTCATGGAAACATATATACTGTAATTCAATGGAAAATGTGGCTTAGCAATAGAGCCTGGCTTCTCTAATACTGTATCACTCTTTCTAGAATTGATTGCTCAAAATGGTAGTATCACCGATAGTTAAAATCTAACATACCGGTAATCCATTATGTTTCTGGTTCATTCCAGTTAGCAAATTAATCTACTGTATTTCACTGGAATACTTTAAAGAACAGCTTGATACTGTAGTTGAGGACAATGGCATTCATATTCTGGAAAGAGATCAAATTAAAAATGCTTCTTTTCTGCAATGCAATTATTTTTGCTGAAATCAATTCAAATATTTTGTTGTGCATCTTTTATTCCAAGCAGATTTGCACACGATACAGATGCACTTGAAACACACAGGAAACTGAAATTAACATCAGGCTAATCTATTCGTGGGCTGTTTATAGTTTGCTCTGTATTTTTAACGGTGAATATTCTAGCTCTATGATGCTAATTGACCTTGACTGTGCATGTAATTATGCTAGTCTTAACGTCAATTTCCTGGAAACTGAATTCCAGTTTCAAGGGCTCTTGGGACATGAAAGTTTCCCAAGTTGTAGGCTGCGAGGCTGCAAATTCATTTGCAAATACAGTATCACAAATTAGACATTACGCTATTCAGGTTCACACATTAGTGTGTTGGCTGTGGAGCTCTGTTTCAGCAAGCGACAAAAGTAGAAATAAAACATCGGAAGTAACATTGTCTTAATTATCTCTTTCAAGTTTAAGCACCTATGGTTAAAGTTTATTTGCATTGACAATGTTAAAAAAAACTGAAGTTAATTGTTGATCACTCTTCAACTACTTTCAGTAATTAATCTAATGTGGTTGTATTGCGCGCTGTACTGTTTAGCTCTAAGCTCAATTCCTATACTGTTTTGCCCACAAAATATTAATTTTACAGTATACAGTATTCTATGAATCGCTATAAGACATCTTAAAGAATTGATAAGGTGCTACATCAAATACAAGGATTTTTATTATATTTTTGCATCAAATCTCAAGTTGCTCAGCACTTGAAGACTTCAGCCTTGATTACAAAATATTCCATTGTGATTGAAGCAAACGTATCAAAAAATCTTCAAATATTTTATTTTGGAATAATAGGCCTGGGGCATTTTACAGTAAGATTGAATTGAAATAAAATATGCAAATAAATACACAATGTAACCCAAATTGGTCCACAGCAAAGAGAAGCAAATTGATCCTATTGAAGCAAACCTCTGTAAATCAGTATTACTGTATTTGGTATAATCCACAGTTCATTAATCTCCAGCCAGTCACATTTTTATTTGCATAGCTTCTTGAGATGTTAATTTTCATGTGCTGCAATCATTTGTAGCCCTCTTTAACAACTTCTCATATTCCCCTTGACACCAATGCTATGTTGAAACTGCCATTTCCCTAGTCACCTAAAATCTGCGGTAGCTAACAAATGATGTCAGCAGGGCTGTGATCAGTTTGCAGATACTAGACTTCAACCTTTTATTGTTCCAATAAAATAACAGAGCCGAGGATGTAAATTGTCACACCAGACTATTTAATATGCATGATTTTAACAGTAACGCCGTTACCATTAGAAATTTCTAAATAACTGTTCCCATCTTCTTGTTTATTATGACAAATGAAGGCTATGTTACTGTGGTCTTTTGCTTTCCCCCCAGAGATAGGAAAGCTACAATCAGGGAGCATCTCGTGTTAACTTCGACAGCCAATGTAATTATTATACTGTGTTTAGTAATGATCATCTTTAATATTCAAGAGAGCGTTGGAGCACGAACAATGAGCGCTCAAATTGATAAGAACATTAAAAAAATCTCTGAGTTTCATGATTATTTTACCGTGGCCTTTTCTTCAGCCCACAGGTAGTTTCAAGCTGTGACCTTGTGTGAACATCGACAGTTGATGTAATTATTGTATTTAGCGATGATATTCTTGTACGTTGAAAAGAGAATCAGACCAGGTATAATGAGCGCTCGAATTGATAAGCAGATTAAAAAGTCGGCAAGATTCATGTTCAAGAACACCTAAGCATTTCAAGGATTGATAGCCTGTCACATTGATAAAGCCCATGATAATGTGTTGCATTTAACTCAACAGATTGCGAAATTTACGATAAAGTGTAGTTTAAATCCCTCCGTTCCTCGGCACCCCCTACCGCTCTAACCTCCTCTCTGTTCATAGCAGTACCCGCTGCCTCTGCTGTACTGCATCCAGCTTCCTACTCGTCCCCGAATCCTCCGCTCCACCATCAGTGACTGTGCTTTCAGGCACTATGCCCGGAAGCTGTGGAACTCCCTCCCTCAAAGCCTTCACCTCACCCCCTCCATCCCCATCTTCAGGTTCCGCCTGGAGACCTTTTACGCTGTCTAGTGTAGAAGACACTATATAAATACAAGTTGTTGCTTTTTTAAAGACAAATAAAGCAGCTAGTTTGTGACTCAGAAATAGCCAAGAAGTGAATGATCAATTTTATCTGGAAGATTACTTGCCAGGACATTGGGAGAAATTGCTGTCTCTTTTTCAAATCGTGCCATTGGATCTTTAACTACCACCTGAACAGACAGAATCTTGGATTAACATTTTAAGGTTTGAAAGATCAGGTGGGTTGTTAAACTGAAAACATCTAAAATAGAATTTAAATAGATTAGAAGTGTTACAGAGGTTCCTTCCAGGATGAAATGTATTTTTAATAAGGTTTACAATGTGGAGATATAAAACCCTAGTTCTAATTATCCCACTATTCTATTCCAGAAAGCTAATTTCAGAGAGAAACAAAGAAAATTATCTTCTTAAGTGAGGTTTAAAATGGTTTCTGAAATTTAGAATGTTGATGAGATTAACTTTCTGACCTTTTGAAGTGCAAAGCCATTTTAGCAATCCTCTCATTATTCCTGAGCTTGAATATTGGCTAGGATTCAAAGTTAAGGATTTATCTTTTATACCTGTTTATTTTTTCCAGGTGGCCTTGGCAAGGCAAATTTAAACCTTTTTTGTTGCATCAAGAATGCGAATCTCCAGGTATCTTCAACCTATCACCATGCCTTTGGCTAAAATCTTTAAATATCTTATTATTCTGCTCAGTATTGAACACCACAGTTGGCAAGTGCTCTGAGATCTTCTTTATGTGAAAAGGACACATACATGCAAGATGTTGACATTATAAATGTTCATTGCGTAAATTGAAAAACTTCATCCAATGCTCAAAGAATCTTACTACTGAATTTATCAAATGAGTGTCTCACTCACACCTGAGCCTCCCACATTACTCATAGTGATTATATACTTGACTATGTAAATAATGGACACATTGCATTTGTACATTGTGGTTAAAAAGTCCTTATTGTGAATTATTATTATTTATATTAAAGTATTTATTTATTGTGAAGTCCTTATTGTGGTTGTGCAGTGTTTAGAGCACTTGTTTCGCAAGCGAGAGGATCTGGGTTCGATTCCCGGGCAGGGTGAAGCTCTCGATATGTTTCCTTACTCCACATGCCTCTGTTCACCTAGCAGTAAGTAGGAACCCAGTAGCATAATCAATTGGCAGATCATTTTCCAGGCAGGTAATAATCCCTTCAATTAAAAATAAAATAATCATAATTTGGTCACTCAATCCACAAATGTTTGTGAGATACTGCTGTGAGCAATTAGCTAGCACTTTCCAACCACTAAATATCCAGTCACTTCATTTGTAGTATATTCTGTGAAGTGCTTTGAGCCACCTCGAAGACATGAAAGTGCTATATCAAATGCAAGGATTATTATTATTATTACAATATTTATTTTCATTGGAAGGTTGTGCCTCTGAGGATACACTTTAATCATAATAATAATCATTGAAGTACATCTTGCAAATTTATTGGCCAGAACACCAGGAGAAACTCCCTTCTCTTCAAGAATAGTGCCAAGGGATCTTTAATGACCACAAGAATAGGCAGATAGGCCTTCAGTTTAACATCTCACAATAATAATAATAATCCTTGCATTTGATATAGCGCTTTTCACATCTTCCAGACGTTTCAAAGTGCTTCACAGAATATACTGTAAAGTGAATTGTGGATTATATTTGTGGATGAAATTTGTGGGCAACCAATTGTACACAGCAGTGTCCCAACGTGAGCAACAGGCAAATTAATTTGTTATTTTACAAGAGAGGTTTGGATGGAGAAGGCCCTTAGGCCCAATTGATCCCATGTTTGCGGAATACCTACCTTACCATCCTCCCATCACGCCTTCAAATGTGTATTTTTTAAAATCCAGTATCTTAGGCGTACCTATCATTCACTAATAAGAAAGGGCAACAACGACAAGAACATCAACAAAATTACATTTATATAATGCCTTTCACGTTGGGAGGATGTCCCAAGGTACTGGACGGTCAGTGTTTCAGATCTGAGCTGGAATCGGGATCAGGGAGGGTGGAGTGAAGGGAGTGGAAGGCGGGGTAACCGATGGCACTGTTGAAGAAGAGGGTCTTGAGGTGGGATGTGAAGGAGGCTAAGGAGGGGGTGGAGGCATTGTAGGATGGAATTCCAGGGATTGGGGGCAGAGTGGCTGAAGGCTCACCCGCCAATGGTGGATCGGGTGTTGCGGGGGACATGGAGCAGGCTAAAGCTGGTGGGTGGAGGGAGCAGACAGGTTGATAGGTGGTTAGAAGGTCACAGAGGTAGGCCGAGGCCATGAAGGGCTTTAAAGGTGAGGACCAGGATCTTGAAATGAATCCTTTGACTTATGGGGAGTCCAATGGAGTCAGGCGAGAACAGGGGGATGTGTGTTCGTGGAGCTTGGTGTGGAAGAGGACATGGGCTGCAGAGTTCTGGATGATCTGCATCCGATAGAGGAAGGAGTTGGGAAAGCTGACAAATAGGGCATTAGCATAATCAAGCCTGGATGTGATGAAGGCATGAATGAGAGTTTCAGCGGCCTTAGGGGTGAGGAGTGGCGGAATTGGGCAATGTTGCGGAGGTGAGTGAAGGCAGAGGCATGGCTTGGATGTGGGGGAGGAAAAACAATGAGGATCAAACAAGACACCTAAGTTTCTGACTGGCTTGGTAAGGTGGAGTGTGGAATCGTGGAGGTTGATGCTGCCAGTGCCTGAGGCATGAAGGCGCTGGCGCAAGCCAATCAGGAGGGCCTCGATCTTGTTGACCTTCAACTGTAGAAAGTTAGCTCTCAACCAGGACTTGATATCTGACAGACAGTCTGTTAGGACAGCAGTGGTACAAGTAACATGTTCGTTTTCAGAGTAATGCAAGTATATTATAATAAAGCAAGGCAGAAACTTGTTTTCTTGTACAATATAAGGTATTGGGGAGTCTGGCACCAGACATTCACATGTATACATCATCAATGGTACTCATGAACCCAAACAATTTCTTGTTTATTATTTTCTCTCTGGGACATCAGGATGATTAAAAATTTAAAAAAACTGCTGATGAGGCATCATTTCGGTTTGGCATCATCCTTTCAAAATCATGAAATGGTTGACATGGCTTCACTACAATAACATCAACTTCCATTGATATAGCATGCTTCATGTAGAATAACATCTCAGAATGGTTCACAGTGACAAAGTTACTTGTCAAGCTGCAAGTGGAGGGAAAAGGGGAGAGGTGAGCCTGAACATGGTCAATGAGGTAGATTCAAAGTTGGGATTTAAATATAGATGGAGAGTGGGTGAGGCAGAGGGATAGAGGCAGGTAATCCCAGGTGACAAGAGGACTCATTAGTGGCATAATATCAATAATTTAGAAGTATCAAGACCCTTTACAATGTTTCAAAACAATTTATTTTCAATTATGGACTTGGACCTAGGCAGCCATTTAATAGGATCAGATATCACAACACAGCAGAATGCAATCCCACTCCCCCATCCTGCAATGTTCAGGAAACGTGAGGTTTTGTGCATTTGATTTAATTATGAACTGCAATCAGAGACAAAACAATTGCATATGTCAGCAGCAAAGGTAATAATAACAGCTTGAAATAGATTTGTCTGAAAGCCATAGTCAAATGCCAGGATTATCTAAAGCCACCAGAAAAAGAGAAACCTATGCTGTCAGCAATACACTGATAGAAATTCAGCAAAAGAAGATAATGTTGAAAAATCCTGTGAGAATGTGCTTTCTGATAGTAATCTTGAGCAGCCCATACCAAGTAACATTACTTAAGGTACGCATGAAAGATGAAAACACAAAAGCACCTAGATTCCCCATGATAATATCTAGATGATAGTCTATGCTGACATTCCAGTGTCAGCTGGGGTTCACTAATGACTATTTGTGGGACATTCTTGAGAGCGAATTGGCTACTCCATCTCTCACTACAGAAAATTATGTGAAGCGCTTTAGGTGTTTTCCATGTGATAGGGCTAAATGAAATACAAAGATTAGTAAACAAGTGAGAAATACGCTGTATGTTGCAAATAACACTAAGTGGAAAGATTTGTCCCTTGTACTCTCATTTTCAATCTATCAATCAATCAATCAGGATCAGAATGTTGTCAAACATCAGCAGGGATTGTGGCACAGAATGGCCTAATTCTACACTGAAAATGTATTTGTTTCTGTGTCAACAGGCTTTCTATACCATCTCATGGCCGTTGCAAGGTGAATGGTATCGAAAAGAAATGTTTTCACCATGTTGATAAAAACATGAAATAAAATACTGCCACAAATGAGATAGTGGAGCACTGTTCAGAACCTAGAGTATTCCTGTGAAGATTTTGGTTTCAGTCTCTAATGCATCTATTTCTTCCGGAGTCTGAGATGTAAATCTCTTTTCAGTTTCCATTGATATTTAATGCATGCTTTCAAAACCTGCTATTGGAATCTCTTTACATATGAAAACACCTTCTGAGAAGTTAATCTTTCAAAAATGTGATCTCAGCCTTCTAAATGAGGCTATTGCTTGCCTTTCATGATCACCTATTTACACCCACATATTTAGACGCTTGCTATGATGAATACAAATCAGTGAATACAAGTGAACACAAATCAGTCAGCTAAGCTCTATGTCTGTCTGTGAGATAAAGGAAAAAGCCCCCCTAATACTGGGAAATTTAAAGAACTTGATTAAAGAATGTAAATCCTTCTATTTGATATAGCGCTTTTCACATCTTCTAGACATCTCAAAGCGCTTAGAAGAAACCTAAAGTTTCAGAACTATAGAGGATTCATCTTTTAAAAATATAAATATAATTGTGTGCCAGATATTACAAATATCAGATTGCACTTTCCAAAACTTTGATGAAATTCATTCTTACTTTTCTAATGGTATTTGACCAATGCATTGAATAGTGGGAATAATAATAATGATTCTTGCATTTGATATAGTACCTTATCATGTTGTCAAGATATCTCAAAGAGTTTCACAGGATTTATTATAAAGTGGATCTTGAATACTGTGTATGTTGTGGGTGAAATGCACCAGACAGTTATGCACAATGATGTCTCACAAACAGCCATGGAGTATGTGACCCATTTTATTTGGAGGATTATTAATAATAATCCTTGCATTTGATATAAGTCTTTTCACATCTTCTAGTCATCTCGAACGCTTCACTGTTAAATGACTATATATTTGTGGGCGAATCACAGCAGCCAATTGCGCACAGCAGTGTTCCACAAACGGTCATGGATTGAGTGATCGCATTTGTTTTGGATTTGTTGGCCAGAAAACCACGAGAAGTTCCATTCTCTTTTCAACCTGTGTCATGGTGTCTGTAGCATCCATCTGAACAGGCAGGTGTAACCTTTGGTTAATATCTCATCTGAAGGATAACTCCTCTGACAATGCAGTACACTGCCTGCACTGTATTGGAGTGTCACCTTAGACTATATGATTCCACTCAGAGGACACTGTGCCAAGCTGAAAATGAGCTCCCTGCTCTGTAGCTCTTGGCTGCTGTTTACTTTCTTCTAGCAACGGAATAAAAAGAAATGCGATGGTTTCTGATATTTTTTAAATTGAATACATTTTTCCACATATTCTTCAAATTCTCTCTCAGGAATTGAGTAGGAGCGTGTCATCAAGTCTCTGCGAAAACCACTGCTTCAACTGAATGCAAGGTGATGCGTGTGAAACACTCAAGATTTTTTCTTGTTCCCTGTGGTGAGGAGAATAGTCTCTGCTCTTGCCTCACTCTGTCAGTGCAGATGTAATCAAAAACTCATCATGTGGTGAATTCTACAACCTACACTCTCCTGTCAGTGGACTGAATCCACTTTGAGCAGTTTGTGAGACGACGTGTGGTCGTTTTTTGATTGCAATTTTAACTTGCACACAAAAGATCCCGTACCACTATTCGGAAACAGTAGGCAGTCTCTCCCAGTGCCCTGGCCAACAATAACCCCAAATAAAATAGATTATTCACTTTCTGGCTGTTTGTTTGTAACATGTTGTTTTGAGCTTCTGGCAGCCAAAGAGGGAGAAGGGGCTTGACACCAGCTGTAACCCTTGGGTGTGCTCTCTAATAGTTCAGTTCCGGTCAGTCCCTCATGGCCAATCGCTTTGGTAGAAAAAGATTGTGAGTAAAACCAGCTCTCTACAGAGTAGAGATAATAGGGCCTTTGTAGGGGTTAATCACCTACCTGTTGTTTTGTCAGCTGTGTAATCTGGTACAATCTTTGCCTTAATCCAAACTGTAAATGTATCCATTTCTTTTGTTGTGTATCTACCTGAAATGTTGACTCACTTTCCTTTTTCCATAGATGCTGCCTGTTTTTGTTCCGGCATCTGCAGTATTTTGCATTTATATAGTGCCTTTCATGTCAGGAGAAGTTCCCAGGGCACATTAATTTGAATGAATTAGAAAAGTGTAGAGAAGCTTAATACATTTCTTAATTCAGTCCTGTAGCCCAGTGGTTAGAGCACTCACCTTGTAGGCGAGTGGGTTCTATTCTCAGCGGGGCAAAATGTTGGGCAACAACAACAACTTGGATTTATATAGAGCGCTCCCCGTGCCGGATTGTGTCTCAGAGCGCTTCCCAATAACGGATCCCGGGGCTGAGCCAGGGGGAGGGGGAAGAAGGTGACAGAAATCGCGGTCGAAAACTTGCGGGCAAATTTTCTTACTCCACGCGCCTGAGTTTACCTAGCAGTAAGTAGGAACTCCAGTGCTTGGGATGCCCTCCTGATGTGAAATGTTGTTGTTGTTGAACTTGGTTGTTGGTCAACTAACAGATCACTTTTCTGGGTATAAAAATCCTTTCAAACTAATAATAATAATAATAAGTTGGTCACTCACTAGTCCACGACTGTTTGTGGGACATTGCTGTGTGCAATTTGCTGGAGCATTGTGCCCACAAATATACAATCAATTCACTTTACAGTATATTCTGTGAAGAGCTTTGAGACGTCTAGAAGGCGTGAAAAGCATTATATCAAGTGCAAGGATTATTATTTGTAATTCAATCACAAAATCTGCAAATGTATATTGGAAATGTGATGGGATTTATTATATGAATGTGCTATTTGTGTAGGATGATATATTTTGTGGGTGTTTTGCCCACCAAATATACAGTTAATTAATTTTACGGCATATTCTGTGAACTGCTTTCAAACATCTTGAAGACATGATATCAAATGTAAGGATCATCATATACTAAAATTAAACGTCTTAAAACTTGTGTTTACACATAGTTTGCAATCAATCAACCAACCAACCAACCAACCAACCAACCAACCAATCAACACATTTATATAGCGCCTTTCACATTGGGAGGACGTCCCAAGGTGCTGAACAGTTAGGTAGGGAGCAGGACGGGAGGGGTCGGGGTACGGGGAAGGAGAGTAGGAAAATTTACTGTATATTTGTGGGCGAAATGTGGCAGCCAAATTGCGCACAACAGTGTCCCACAAACAGTCGCGGAAGTGGGGCCAGGGGAGAAAGGGGAAAAAGAGGGTAAGGGGGGAGAGGGAGGGAAAGGTGGAGTAAAGGGAGGAGAAAGGAGGGTAGAGGGAAAGGTGTGGAGGGTTAAAATCAGTGTTGGTAATCCATGTGACATTAGGTCTGCACTTATAATAATAATATTGTTTACAATACTGTACAAAGAACATTTCTGGAGCATTCTTTGCTTTCTTTCACTTGTGCTTTTTAAGTTTTGTTTACTGAAATCTATTATTCAAGATTATCTGTTACACTATCCTCTGCTTCTGTTTTATTCTCCTACAAGACATCTGTGTCAATCACCAGCTGGTTGCATCCATCAGAAACAATTCAGTGGACAGGTTAATTACACAAGATAAAACTCAATTGTTTATTGGTAAACAAGGCTTGATTCTCTACCAATTTGTTATCTAAATGCCCTCAGTGGCTACTTGGAAATGCAATCCAAAGCAGCACCTACTCTCAAGTTTGCAAGGGGTTATTTTTTCTATATCATTCCTCCACCCAGCTTCTCTCTGATAACGTTGAAAGGTACAGACAGCATAGTGCATGTTGGAATCCAAAGGTGCTGTTACCCGCACTGCTAAATTACATGTCTGAAAGTATCTGCGTTTGTCTCATGTATAACTGAATTTGTATCTTCATTGCAGCCTTTGTGTACAATATAAAACAAATTTACATTTATATAGGAAAGTCTTAAAGCGGAAACTTCAGTTATGTGGAAAGGCTAGAGAGGCTAGATTTATTCTCATTGGAACAGAGAAGGTTACGAGGAGACCTAATAGAGGTTTTTAAGATCATGAGGGGATTCGACAGAGTAAACAGGGAAAAACGGTTTCCACTGGTGGGCGAATCAGTGACCCGAGGTCACAGATTTAAAATAGTTTCAAAAAGAAGCAGAGGGGAGGCGAGGAGAAATTTTTTAATTCAGTAAGTTGTTCGAATCTGGAATGCATTGCCTGAAAAGGTGGCGGAGGCCGATTTGATAACAACTTTTAAAAGAAAGGTAGACATTTATTTGGGGTGGACGGGTTTGCGAGGTTATGGGGAGAGAGCTGGCATTAGGGATTAATGGAGTGGGATTAAATTGCTCTTTTTCAAAGAGCCGTCACAGACTCGAAGGGCCAAATGGCCTCCTTTTGTGCTGTAAAATTCTATGATTCTCTTGAGGTGGGTGAAGGGTTGAATTGAGGACACTCTAGAATGGAGTTCCAGAGAGTAGGAGTGATATGCTGATAGGATGACAACTGATCATGGGGTGGACAGGGCGTGCAGTGTCCTCTGAGGGGAGGGACAGGATCAGTAGGATTTGAGGTCACAGAAATAAATTGGGGCAAGTCTGTGGAGGCATTTAAAGGTTAGGATGAGGAGCTGGACAAGAATGGGGGTGATAAGCTCACAAGCGGAAAACACATGAGCTGCGGAAAAAGACACGAACTGCTGAAAAGATAAGGATAGTCTGCAGTTTGTGAAGGGAAGAGTATAACTCCTGTCAGTTTTGCACTGACTGTAGAAGTATTCAGTTTCATCACATAGCAAGTGTGATTGGATTAAATATAACCCAACTGGAACATTTGTGCCATGCATAATGATACTGCTGGTGTAAAACATACTGGTGTTAATTAGGGTCTGTCGATATGGAAATTTTCCGATTAAATATATCGATGGGCTCATATCGAGAAATACCGAAATATCTATATTTTCGGGTTTTTCGTACTGCGCATGCGTGCTCGCATTCGGAGTGCGCGCGCATTCCGGGTGCGCGCGCATTCGGGGCCTATCTTCTCAGGAGGTAAATATCTTTCTCTCTCTGTGTCTCTCACTCTCTCCATCTCTGTGTTTTACTGTCTGTGTGTCTCTGTGTCTCTCTCCCTCTCTCTCTCTCACATCCCCCCCATCTCTATCTATCTGTATATTATCACATCCACCCCATCTCTCCCCGCCCCCCCCCCCCCGCCGTCCCTCTCTCGCACCCCCCACCCCCGTCGTCTCTCTCCCCCACCACCCCCCCAGCCGTCTCTCTCTCCCTCCCCCCCCAGCCGTATCTCTCCCCCTCCCCCCCAGCCATCTCTCTCCCCCTCTATCCCCAGCCGTCTCTCTCCCTCTCCCCCTCCCCCAGCAGTCTCTCTGCCCCTCCCCCCCCCCCCCCCCCCCCCCCCCCCCCCCCCCAGCCGTCTCTCTCACCCCCCCAGCCCTTGCATACCTGTATATTGTATTCAAGGACTGTGAATACAATATGGCGGCTTTGCCATATTGTCTGTGCATTGTGTATAGAGATGAGCATTCTGGGTCTTGTAGTTCAGTGTGCTCGCATCCCGATTTTTTACCTCGATATATCGTTTTTTTGATATATCGATATTTTTTAAATGTCTATATCGGCGTATCGATATGAAAATTATATTGGGTTTTAGCGATATATCGATATATCGCCGAACCCTAGTGTTAATTATCACTGCACTTTGCAATGTTTGTTCAAAATAATAATCCTTGCATTCAATGTTGCACCTTTCATGTTGGGATGCTATCTCAAAGTGCTTCACAGGATTTTACTGCGAAATGCAGTGATTGTGTATTTGGAAGATTAACAAAATACACAACCACAATCAGGTATGAGCTGAAAAACTAAAATAGTATTCAAATACTTCACTCCTGTAATTGATCAAGGCCTTCACTGTGATAGCGGTTTGGGTCAGCTCACCTAGGTCTGCCATAGTCAAATTGGACACGACAGTACAGATCCCTAGATATAATACAATACAACATTACATTTGTAGAGCGTCTTTCACCTCAAGAGGACATCGCAAACTGTTGGGATGTCCTAAATCCTATCAAATTTTACAATGAAAGATTACATTCACTGTCTGTCCATGACACACATTCAAGAATATATTTGTTTACAGTGTCTTTGGGATCTAAAAAAACCAAAAAAGAAACAAAGATAAATAATATTTTCACTGGAGCTCCATCCAATGGGCACAAAAGCAAAATAAATTTAGGAAACTCCTTAAAGTATGGATTAGAGCTCCGTGATCATCAATGTGAAATGTTCATATAGAAAGAGATCAATGAATACTTCAAAATGAAGGAAAGCTCGGTGGACTACCCCAGGGTATTGTGAGACAGTCAAGCATGCCTATTATTGATTTTGCTTCAATGTTAGAAAAAATCCTGAGGAATGCTACAAATTCCACAAGCAGAACAGAAGACAAAAAGAAATCTCAGCCCAAATTAAGCCATATCAAAGAGAAAAAAAAATCAGAATTAATTATGACTGGTTCTGTTCTGGATATTTTAGTGATTGGAGGTGATCACATTTCACAGGATGGCCCACGTCGAGCAGTTTGAACTTTAGCCCATTGCTGAGTTTGTTTTTTAATGTAAAAATCACAGGGAGCTTGTGGTAATTATGTTTAACATCCTAACGGAGGCTAAGTCGATAATAAGCCTAATCTTGAGTGTGGACATTTGGAGGGTAAGGTACAGGACAAACACAGGAGATAGTCAACATTTAACAAAGCAATGGCACCTTTCAAGAGGACATCCCAAGGGGCTGGACAGTCAATGTTTCAGACTCAAGCTGGGGACAGGGAGGATGGAGGGAAAGTGGGGGATTTGGGTGACCGATGGGACCATCGGAGGCGGGACTTGAAAGAAGCTAGGGAGGGGTGAGGAGGAGGGACTGCGGGATGGAGTTCCAGAGGTTGGGGGCAGAGCAGCTAAAGGCTCACCCGCCGATGGTGGCGTGGGCGACATCAAGCAGGTCAGATACTGCGGGCAGGTCGGTAGGAGGTTAGAAGGTCATGGATGTAGGTTGGGAGCTGTGAGGGCTTTGAATTACAGTTTATTTTGAGCTATGCTTTGAGACGTCTCAACGACGTGATAAGATGTTATATCAAATGCAAGCATTAGTATTATTAAAACAAGATGAAAAGCTGGCTGGGTTTGTTACTGCTTATAAGAGCTCTTCCCTCTAAACTGTACAAGAACTGAGCGCTCCCCAGAAATTTGGCCAATGCAATTTGAAGCAACAAAAATTAAAAAAAGCTTTCATCACTAAAGCAATTAGGAACAGGAAGCAATAACAAATCATTTCTCACATCAGAAACTGGGCCCAACAGATAGTCGCAAGGCTTGGCTACTGTCACCAGTTTACAGCTCCCTAAAGAGAAATTGACAATATAATGTTATTTTGTTTCCTTTTGCGATCATTGTGATGATTACATTAGAAATTATGTTATCCTTTATATATAATATTTAAATATCGTTAAGTGGATGTTAGTACTGTACAATGCAAATCCACTTAAAGACTTATCGAAATCAGTACTCTTTGTGTAGCTCAGTGGTTAGATCACTCGCCTCACAAGCAAGAGGTTTGGGTTTAATTCATGACGGGGCGAAAACTTTCCGTATTCTACAGGTCTGATAATAAACCTTGAAGAAAAAACCCACTAATAATTTGGTCACTCAATCGACAACTGCTTGTGGGACACTGCAGTGTGCTGCCACATTTCGCCCACAAATAGGCAATCAATTCGCTTTACTGTGAAACGTCTCAAAGACGTGAAAAGTACTGCATCAAATGCAAGAATTGTTATGATTTATTATGAAATCACACTAAATATTGTGTGGTATTGGAGA
The DNA here is from genome assembly GCA_035084275.1 of Hydrolagus colliei. NCBI lineage: Eukaryota > Metazoa > Chordata > Chondrichthyes > Chimaeriformes > Chimaeridae > Hydrolagus > Hydrolagus colliei. The sequence goes on along the minus strand of CM068744.1, from coordinate 81,995,975 downwards.
TTTAGGTAATACTTCACACTGGTTAATTAACTTCAACTTCAATTTTAATTAACTTAAAATTATTAGCTAATTTATTCCTCTCTGGGTTGGATTGAACCTTGCAGATGAAAGGTCCCTTTTCCTCTCTGTTGCTTTTTTTCTTCTACGCTGATAATTTCCACGTTTTAAGTTTCCAAATTAAATTTCAACAAATGGTAAAGTTTTCACTTTTGTAAACTTTTACAAACAAATATAAAGTGAGCCTTAATAGGCTGTTTTCACTCATTTTTTAAAATATAAAAAGGCATCAAATAAATACGAGGGAACCACAAGAGGAACTAAAAGTTTGTTTAGGAGGAACTCATTTATACAGAAGCTGGTGAGAATGTGGAACTCAGTGATGGCTGAAGCATATATGGAGAAGGTGTATAGAGGAGTATAGGAAACAGGGTTAAAAGTTTTTTTAAAATGTTTTTCTGCTTAAAGTCGGAGGCTTGGGCTACTGTCTGGTATGTGGCCATTTTATATTATACTTTTTTGTGAAATATAAGTATGAGAGAGTTTTACAAGGAGTAGTTTGGGTTTAACTATTATTTTCTGAGGCAAATCTGCCAGCTGGATTCTTGGCCTTGGGTTGCCACCTAATGGGCATTTAGTTTATTACAGTTAAGTGGGAATGTTGGCACTCTCCAGCACAGTAATAACACTGGAGATTGTGGCAATAATTAATGCTGATAATTAAGCTCATTAAACTTATCAACTTAGAGAGAGTATAACTAGCACACAAACTAGTTGTGTTGAATGGCTTGATTGTCTGATGTAATGATTTAATGTAGTTCCTCAAATTTTATAACCTATGGCCAAAACCTGCAGTATTTAATAACAACAATAACAAAATTACATTTATAGAGCGCCTTTCACGTCGGAAGGACGTCCCAAGGCGCTAATAATTAGTAGACCCAATGTTTATTGTGAAACAGCCATTGCAAAATTCACAATAAGCATCTACGTATGGTGAAATATGTGAAATAATGTAATAGTAAATCACCAGCTGGCAACATCCCATTTGTTGGTTCCCAAAGTTGAGATCGCTACAGGGTGTTACAAAGAGTAGTTTGGATTCAATCATTATTTTCTGGGTCAGATCTGCCAAAGAGAGGTGAAGGTCACACTGCAGCTGACAGTGTTTTCATGCTCAAGAGGCCATTGTGGTCCAACCATAGAGTCCTGAGCCACTTGTGGCTCACTGAAGGGTCTCAGAGTGGCTCACCAACAACAACAACAACAAAAACAACTTGGATTTATATAATGCCCTCCACCCTGGACCCCATCTCAGCTGCAGCAGAAAGCATGTGTCACCAATAATTCTCACTGGCAATTTGCTTCCAGAGATGTGTGCATGGCTATTTAAATACACAGTATATGATTTTTTTAAAAAAAACATTCTCTAGCTAGACTTAGACTCTGTAGTGTAAATTACTGAGGATAACAGTGGGATGTTCGCTGGAATAGCCATACATTTCTAAAAACATGTACTCTTTCAGTGTGTCAAATACTGTAAATAGTTTCCAGGACTATGGTCAAATAATAACTGATTGACAATGTGAGAACCATGCATGTTTTGCTCCAAAGGCAACTATGTACAGACAACAGGCATTACGCTACTAAACTCAGAAAAATGGAATGGAATTTGTATAATTAATTGATGCATGATTTTGAAGTGAATATAATATGGCAGATTTGTATTGCATATTAAATGCAAAATTCCCACAACTGTTTTCCATGTATTTACATGAATATAACTTGTAACTTATGTATGTCTTTGTACGTAAATGCAGATGTGAGTTAAATACTAGCAACATGGACTAGCAACAAGGCAATGGTTTGTTTACCAAATGCATTTGAAAGTTAGCGAATTATGGCATATTCAAAAACACCCAGTGTTTTCAGAGCATATATACAGATATCTCCTGATTTGACAGGGTTGCGTTCCTGAAAAATGTCACACAAATCAAAAGTTTGTAAATTGGTACATGTTTTCCTATGCGCTCAAAATCATGTAAATAGAGACATTGTAAGTTGGGGGATACCTGTACATGCATATGCAATGCATGTACAGGTTGTAGTGATTGCACTAGGATTCTCTTGTTGCTGTGTATGACTTGCATATGATTCATGTTGTACATAAGTGGATACTCACACATACATCTCTAGTGTAACATTTTTCAACTGGTATGACACACTGTTCATGAGCTAAATATCTGGGTTCAATAATTCTGATTTTAGCCTTGGGCTGCCACCGTCTGGCTGTTTAGTTTATTACAGTTAATCTTGGGAATGTTGGGAATCTTGCCAATCTACGGTAATTTCACCCTAAAATAAATCATTATCCTTGCATTTGATATAGCATCTTACCACTTCTTTGAAACACCGCAAAACACTTCACAGAATATACTGTAAAATTTATTGACCGTATACTTTGTGGGTGAAATGTGGCAGCCAATTGGACGCTGCTGTGTCCCACAAACAGTTGTGGATTAAGTGACCAAATTATTATTATTTTTGAAGGGATTCACCCCTGGAAAAACGATTCACCTGGCTTGCTGCATGTAAAGTAAGGAAACTTGCCCAATGTTTTGCCCTTCCCAGGAATTGAACCCTCACTTGTGAAGTAAGTGCTGTAACCACTGAGCTGCAGGACAACACATTGCGATAATGTCTCAAATACAACTGCACCAAACTGACCAGTACAGTTGTGTCAGAAGAGGCCAGAGGCAATCATTCCAGAGGGTCTCGTTACGTTAGCGAGAAACAGCATTGTTCAGAACCATTATCATTTGGGAGACTTCTTAATGGATTGCTAGGACATTGTTTATACGAGAATTGTCTGAAAATACTGTTACTCAGAGTGACTAATGGAATCGGTTGCCAAGCTTGTCATTTTTGTTTTATTGAGAAACTTAAGTGAAGGTCCAAGACATGACATCACCAAGTTTGAAAAGATAATTCAAGAAGTGATGCTTTGAAAGTGCCAGAATGTAATGATATTTAGATTTTATGTCAGTCATTCTTAACTCGTCAAGCCTAACTAGTCCTCGCTAGCATTTATACTCCACAGAATCATTCACCCCTCCTTATCCCTTCTCCTTATCCCCCTCTATCCCCTTCTCCCTTGTGTACGTGGTTTGACAACAACAACAAATTATACTTACGTATCACCCTTCATGTCAGAAATATGCCCTAGAGTGCTGGACATTGAGGCTATTTAATAATAATCTTTGAATTTGATCTAGCACTTTTCACGTCTTCTAAACATCTCAAAGCACTTCACAGAGTATACTGTAAAGTGAATTGACTGTATATTTGTGGGCGAAACATGGCAGCCAATTGCGCACAGCAGTGTCCCACAAACAGTCGTGGATTGAAAATGACCAATTCTATTATTGTGGTATTTTTAGAGGGATTATTATTATGCATGTGGAGTAAGGATATTTGTCCTTATATATATATATATTTGGTCATTACATATTTAACTTGCGGATAGGTTACGCTTGCACTTTAAGCAAGGTCTTCAATTGAAAGGCCATTTTGCTATGATCAGAAGGCTCCAAGGAAACATGAACCCAATGGCTTGGAGGCTTCGGGAGTACACTTGGTGATGGTGGCTCACTAAACTTGGCTCCAGCATAGTTGGCTCCTGCGAAGCAAACAGTGTGTTCAAGCTGCTCAGAGACACCTCCCAATTCTGATTGCATTTAATATAGAGCATTTCACATCTTCTAGACGTCTCAAAGCACTTTGAGATGCTGAATGTCCGACTGGCAATAGTGGGATGCAAAGTGCGGGGGGCCTGAAGCAGACCGATGTAGGACAAGTGCAGGGAGCGGACAGGATGAAATGGTGTTAGGCTGTCGGAGATGTAGGGGGGAGCATCACCTTGGAGGGTTTTAAAGGTGAGAATAAGGATTTTGTACTCTATTCTCTGAAGGATGGAGAGCCAGTGAAGCTGGGCAAGAATGTGGGGTGATAGGTTCTTGGAGCCTGGTGTGGGAGAGGACGCGAGCTGCAGAGTTCTGAATAATCTGCAATTCGTGGAGGGAAGAGTTGGGAAGTCCAGTGAGCAGGGAGTTGGATTTTATCATTTGCACTTCATCAGTTGGAATATTCAGATGGACTTTATCATTTGGGGTTAATATTTCAACATTGTAAACCCTAATTACAAAACATAACTTGTTAATGTGGGTCTCTGTGGCGCATCAGAGCACTAGAAAAAGTCAAACTGTCCAGTAGGCTCTCAAATTCATTTCCTAGTCTGAACTCAATCTGATCCAGTGTGGCAACACTGCAATGCTTCGTATCAGGTTCCTCTGGAGATTTCTACTGCACACAATCCATGAAACCAAGTCATTTTATGTACACAAGAAAGGGGATCTCAGCAAGGACCTTTGAGACACTCTCTGGACCAGGTGCTGTCCAGAAATTAACTACTGAACCCTTCAAAAATAACTTTTCACAATCTGGAGCGCGCTATGAAGTCTAAAAAATGTCTGCTTCACCAATCCACCAATCCACAGCATGACAGCAATGAAAGGTGAAGGCAGCAGTGGTAAAGAGGTGACGTTGCTACCTAGTGGACATTAGGTGTATTACATTTGTCCACATAATTCTAAACAGCACGAATTGCAGCAATAATTAAGGCAGGTGTTAATAAAGGAATACTGCAATTTATACTTCCACATAACCTCGATTCCAGTCAGTCAGATTATCAGTGTTCAAAGACTCCCGCAATGTGTTCTAATATATAAAACTATTTATACATTGCTACACATTTCCAATTAAACTGGTGAAACTACAGTCTTGTAATATCTTCCCCATTTTTAAGATAATAATCACTTTTCAAGATCTTTTCCATAATATGTTTCAGTGTGGGACACTCGACGTATGAATTGTAAATCAAATCAGGCAATCATTCTGCTGAGTCATATAAGGATATTTGCAAGCTGAAACTGCTAATGCATCAGCTTGCGATCCATTATTGAGTTAGCAGTTATACTGGTATAAATAATTGTAACTGGGCAGAATCATTTTAAAAAAGGAGATTAGATTTCAAAATGACGTCTGAGGAAATGACTAATTTTCTATTGGTTTCAGATGAAGACGAGCAACATCAGCAATCCAACTGCACAGAAATCATAGACCCAGCAGCAACGAGTCATGTCATGTCATTCTGGTGGTTTGGCAATCTCTATGAGAAGTAATTCACAATAACAGTAATTGATAGCTTCATGTAGGTTAAATACTTAAATTTGAAACATGTAAATGATCACTTGCAGGTTGCACCAGTTGACTGACTCGACGATGTGTTTGCTGTCTATCACTTTGTCTTATTCTCTTGTGTATTCACGCATTTTTGCATTCTTTCAAATGAGCTTAGTGGTTAGATCCCTCACAAGCGAGAGACCTGGGTTCAATTCCTGACAGGGTGAAACACTGGGAAAGTTTTCTTATTCCACATGCCCCTATTTACCTAGCAGTAAGCAGGAACCCAGTTGTTAGTCGATTGATGGATCGCTTTTCCTGGGGTAATAATTCTTTAAAAATAGATATTAATAAATTGGTTACTCAATCCATGACTGTTTGTTGGACACTGCTGTGCACAATGGCTGCTGCATTTTGCCCACAAAATGTACAGTTAATTCACTTTATGGTATATTCTGTGCAGCGCTTTGAAAATGCCTCAAAGGTGTGTTCAGGAGCAATATAAAATGCAAGGATTATTTTTACTACAATATTTACTTTCGTTGGAAGATTGCGCCTCTGTGGATACATTTTAATCATCAGAACAATAATAATCCTTGCATTTGAAATGATAAGGCACCACTGTATATCAAAATGAAGTGCAGTACTACAGATATATTATTATTATGAAGATGTATTATTATGTATGTGAAGCCATTTTATATATAATCTCTACAAATCTTATTGCCACCATTAGACCCAAATACAAAGTCTAGGTGTGTTTATTATATGAAGACGGGCGAGTCATAGCCAGGACCATGGGCCCTACCTCCCTCTCCATTGATCATCTAATCAAGGTGACATTTTGGTCAGCTCATTGAACCATTTTAATCAGTGAAAATTCCCCAGTATTCCATAAGTACATTTTTAGATGCACAAGTGGGTAGCTGTCCCTATTCCAACCATAAACAGCTTGATTGCACAGGACAGGAGAAGTGACAGAATCAGAGAATATTGTTGATTGCTGTATTATGCGCATTCGCTTTATCATTGATGGAGCTGGGCAATAAAAAGAACATAAGAACATAAGAATTAGAAGCAGGAGTAGGCCATTCGGCCCCTCGAGCCTGCCCCGCCATTCAATAAGATCATGGCTAATCTATTCTAACTTCACCTACCTGCCTTATCCCCATATCCCTTAACCACTTTATCCACAAGAAATCTATCAATCTCAATCTTGAATCTGTTGAAGGACTGAGCATCTGCAGCCCTTTGGGGTAGAAAATTCCATAAATTCACTACCCTCTGAGTGAAGAAGTTTGTTTCTCAACTCAGTGCGAAAGTGCTGACCCCTAATTTTAAGAGTGTGACCCCTGGTTATAGTTTCTCCAACTAGGGGAAACAGTCTCCCACTATCTACTCTGTCGTGCCCCTTAATAATCTTATAGGTTTCTGTAAGATCACCTCTGATTCTTCTATATTCTAGAGAATATAGGCCTACATTGCTCAACCTATCCTCATAACTCATCCCCCTCATCCCAGGTACCAACCTAGTGAATCTACGTTGTACCCCCTCCAAGGTGAGTTTCTTAAATAAGGAGACCAAAACTGCACACAATATTCTAGGTGCGGTCTCACCAGGGCCCTATACAGTTGCATCAATGACTGATGATTAATCACATCAGCAAATTATACCATTAAAGTAATTCCACATTTGTTGAATTTGTCAAGTAACAAGAAAGCAGCCAGTCTGTTGCTTAGCGTAGATTTTACAAACATAATTTGTACTCAGTCAGGACTGGTCAATTTTATTGATTATATTTCTCGCCTCGTGTGTGTTTCAGTATAAAAGCATGCAGTGTAGATCTTGTAACTTCGAGCCAAGTTTCAGAATTTATTAAACTGCGTATTTCAGTTGTCATTGCCCTGCAGCATTATTGTCCTTGTGGAGGGCAATATGCCAACTGTTTTCATTATGTAATCCATCTCCATGTTATACTGCAGGGAAGTCAGCACTGACAGCTGCACTTTCATAATCATCAGCATGCACCGAACAAGGCTTCAGGCCAGGAGGAATCTGGGTTTGATGCTCCTTCAAGAATTGATGCAATTCCACGCACAAACGACCGAACAATTGCAAGAAAACAAATGCAACTTCAAAAGCCTACAGATCTATTTTCTTTTCTTACGGCTGTTTGTGACACTTTGCTGTGCACGATTGGCTGCCGCGTTTTGGCCACAAAATATACAGTCAATTAATGGCATTCTGTAAAGCACTTTGAGATGTCTGGAAGATGTGATAAGGTGCTATATCAAATGCAAGGATTATTATTATTACCATGAGGTTTTTCCCTTAATACACTAAGCTGAATTAAACTGATGCACGTTCTACAAACAGGAATTTGGGTGAATCCCCCAAGCAACCATGAACTTCACCCAAATTTGAGTCTCTATGTATTAAACGATGACATGAACCCAATTATTTCCATCATAACCGCCTGTGCAATTGCCGGATAGCCTCTTCAGAAGGTCTCTCCCACCCAGATAAAACCAGTCTGAGGTTGGACAGGGCTCAAGGTAGATCCAGATTCTAGTTTCTTCACTCCTCTTGGTGAAGGTGGATCCAACTTCTCAGATCAGAATCCTCTTGTGTCCCATCCCAGCCAACTGAGGGCTAAAGCTTTCCTGGCAGAGGCTCCATCACCCATGAATAAATCACAGTGAGATACTAGCATCCCTACTTACACTGAAAAATACACTCAGATCTCAGAGTTCTGCTGCCCTTTATAGGGCACAATTACATGTGGGTCTTGGCCCCTCTATGACTCTCTGGGGGGGACATGGACAATTCATACAACTCATGCAACATGCACAGATTTGCAGGATGTTCTTTAGTTACAGAGTGAGTCACAGAGTCTCTGTGTGCACTAAGTACACGTGTGCATGCAAGCGAGTACTAAGGTGATGCGGTGATGGAGTTTGGTGGAGGATATAAACTGCAGAGTTCTGAATGATATGCAGTTGATGGAGGGAGGCGCTGTGGATTCTGGTGAGCAGGACATTCAATAGTCAGGACATATTGAAGGTATGAATGATGGTCTCAGCGCAGGGGAGAGTAGTGGCAGAGGATGTCACGGATTTGAGGAAAAGCTAATCGTGTGAAGCAATTTATATATATAGTGACCAATGATGAGGCAAGGGATGTGTCGTAGATATGAATTAAAAGAGCAGGAGTGGGTGAGGAATGCACTCACACATTTTTAGGGTTAGGGATTGTAGATCAGCTTTATATTGTCTCTCAGATACAATTAAACCAATCTCAAATCTATAATGCAAAGATCTATAACTGGTATTGCGAACAAATTGATCACAGCACCAAAACTTGCGAAGCGGTGGCTTTGACAAGATACTTATTTCTTATTATCACAGGGAATGTCGCCCAGAGTGCATGCATTGGAAATTGAGATTTGGGGTTAAGAGTTTGAGAAACGACAAAGCATGGAAGGGGCATATTAATTTTTTTAAAAACGGATCAGCTATGAAACATTTATCAGTGATTTATTATCAGTAAGTCTAACATCAGTGATAGAGAAACATATCAAAGCATTTTAAGGGATTGTATTGTATCAATACAGGTTGATACAACGTTGCATTGGTCAATGTTGTTTCGTTATTACGTTGCTGATACGTGGGGACGTATATTCATGTAATGTCGCGACGTTCGCTATTATGTCATTCGCACGGATGGAAATAAACTACTTTGGGTAGTGTAGGAATACATAAACGCTGAACGGCAGCTATTCTTTGCACGGTTCACTTAACGTTGCTTAGTTTTAAAGTTGCACTTTTTGCGAACACAACTGCGACATTAAGCGATGACTAAGTGTACTTATCTAAAAGCTCAAGGATTTGAGACTTGATTGGAATTTTGAAAGCAATAACTAGCAACTTCTGAATCTACTATTATTTGAGAATGCAATTTAAATGAATGGATGAGATACCCTTTGGATGATACATGATTTTTCAGAAATAATTTGAAAAAATTGAAGGCTCAAAGCTGAAAGAATTACTGATTAACTGTTTTTTGATCAATGGTTGAAAATTGTTTTTGAAAGTAGAAGATGACAAAGAACGACAGCTGGCAGTATTAAGAGTTTCACCAAAATTCGTTTTGAATTTTCCTGCAGTTCAGTCTATAAAAAAGACTTCTAGCAATTTTGCTTTTGCTGATATGAATTGAAAATTATTCTGAAATGTAATAAATCATGAGTCTTTTCTACCACCATTCATCCTATTTATGTGTACAGTCCACTCTGGAACACCAACATACTGAACAGTGAATACCACCATTTAAAAAAAGAATTAATTACTATTTTTTGTCAAATAAAAGGAATCTCAGCTAATAATTTTAGAAGGCTTTTTAAAAAAAAAATACACAGTAGGTGTATTTTTAAATCAAGGAGAAATTTACCTTTTTGAAAAATATTAAAATTGGAAGCCACCATTTGATAAAAAGTACCTCTCCTTTCCCCACTATTTGTGAAAATAAAATCAGCTCCCACTTTATTTAAAAACAAGCTGCAGTTTTGCTTGCAGCCAAAGGATCCAATATAGAATGTAGATTGATAGATAGACACACATACAGATAGACACACAAACACACATACTGATGCATGCAGACAGACAGACAGACAGACACACATAGACAGACACACTGAGATACAGACGGACACACACAGACAGAACTGCAGACAGGCAGTTGCATTATTAGTATAGATTATTATATTAAAAAAAGTAAAATGCACTTTGTGTTGTTGTATACTTTACATAATACTGTATTATTATACTTTAAATTACAGGATTATGCTTTGTATTATATGCTTTATTATACTTTAGATTTTTTAAAATTATTATTCTTTGTATTAGATTATTAGACTGTATATTAGATTATTATACTTCATTATACTTTATATTAGATTGTTAGACTTTATATTTAAAAAAATGCTCATGGTTTTCTGTTGCTGCTTTGTTGCAGACTATATTAGTACAGATGTATCTCTCTAGAAGATGTGTGATTTCCTCTGTCGCTACTTTGTTGCTTGCCTCATATTTTGGATCTTATTTAAAGCAATTTTTAGATAATAGTTCATCAATGAAAGAAGAGCCCTGAAAAAAATATGCACAATACTGATGCATGAAAGACCTTTCCAATTAGAAAAAATCATAATTTTGTCACTCAAATTATTATTTTATTTATAAAAGACCTTTCTGATTAGCAAAATAAATAAAATAAAATTATAATTTGGTCACTCAACCGACGACTGTTTGTAGGACATTGCTTTGCGCGCTTGGCTGCCATATTCCATCCACAAATATACTGTCAATTTACTTTACAGTACAATATATTCTGTGAAGCACTTTGAGACGTCTAGATGAGAAAAGTGCTATATCAAATGCAGGATTATTATTATTAGGGGTAAATCATGCATCTATGTGAATTGGTTATTGAGATCTTGAAATGGATGGCTATTTGGGGAGGACAAGATTGAAGGGCTATGGAGAGAAAGCAGCCAGTGGGATTGAGTTGGATTGCTCTTTTCGGAGCCATCGCAGAGACAAAGGGCTGAATGGCCTCCTTCTATGCTGTATGATTCTATGATCATGGCCGATACACATACACACACACACACACACGTTGTTTTTATAAGAGTACTGTATAGAAGGGACGGAGTTTCTTTAATATTTCCCAGCTTTGTTTTAATAAAATGGGAAGCTCTCACTATTTCAAATTAAAGGCAGCTTAACAAGGCACCACTTTTGTTTATAAAAAGATGACCTCCTACCTTTTCTTTCTTAAAAAGGACAACCATCAACATTCCTTTTTTTAAAAAAAAGACAGCCACCACCTTCTTTATAAAAAGATGAATTAGCATTGTTTCTTTAAAATAAGAGGTGACTTTGCTACATTTTTAAAAACAAAACAAATGACACCTACCATTTTTGTTAAACAACAAAGCCAACCCCACAAATTTTTAATAAAAACTGGTAAATAGGTAAGCATTTCCTCCTTCCCCTCGGGAGAAATAATGTGTATTCTATTCCAAATAGGGGAATTTCCAAGTGTAGCTCTTGCATACTCCTCATAGTGAAGCGGTTATGGATGTACCAGACAGACTGCTAACCCAACAGATTCCCAGCTCTATTGGCAATTAGAGTTACGTTAGAGTTAAATATAGTTAGTTATGTTGTGTATATAGGACAATTGTTTTCTTTTGATGTCAGAAGGGAAGTTGTGTTGGTTATGTCATCAGGTACTGTTGTGGATTCCTTTGTGTGTGTGTCTGTCCACATGGACAATATTGTAAACATTCTATTGTCTTTTACTCTAGTAAGTACTGGATCCATCTACAGTAAAAAAAAATTGTTTATCCGGCACCCTCGGGACCTGACTGGTGCCGGTTAATTAAATATGCCAGATATTCAAGCGGCAAGTTGCCGAAAAATCGACACAAAAATTAACTTATTTTAAAACATACCATATTAATAATAGACTAAATAATAACAGAATATTGTATGGATACTTACCAATAAAGCATTCCAGCACACTCAGTAAAATGATTAGTGAAATAAAAATTCCAGCGTTTGTTAAGTTTAATAAGTGCGAATGCGCATGCATTGCACGCATGCGCACGCATTGCATGCATGCGCAAAATGAGTATACTCTCGAGTGTCCCAGGTTGGCTCCGGTATGAGATCCGTTTGCCGGAATGGTGAATTGTATTGGGAGATACCAGTTGGAGTTGAGCGTTCCGGTTGGTTGGTTGCTGGATAAACGAGCTTTTACTGTACTTTGTTTTCCAGACAGATGTCAGCTGGCACTGCAGAATAGGATCAGAGGAGTAGCAGTTTTGTGTTGCTTCTATTGTACTAGTACAATTGTATTTTCAGTTTGATTGTTTGTACAGTACACATTACTCTCTTGATTTGGGACATCCTCCCGCCTTGGGATGTCCTCCTCCCGACATGAAATACGCTCTATAAATGTAATTTTGTTGTTGTTGTTGGTTGTATATAAATGTAAGGATTGATTGACTGACTGACTGACTGACTGACATGAGTGGGTCAGGGGAGGAACAGTTGCGGTTTGTTCCTGTGTACAGATAAAATTTTGTTTCCATTTTGTTTGTGCAGAGATGAATACTCTTGATTAGCTTCTGGAACTGTCAAATGATGCACCAGGTCCAATAGTTTGGCACTGCAAGAAATGGGATTTTACATGGAGCATTGTGTATTTTTAATTAGCTCTTGAGTTTTTGTAGATTTGCTTATGTCAATCGGGAGTTTGTTTGCAGTTGTTTTCCTTTAATGTCTCCAGGGATAAGTGTTGGCGTAAATTGGTGTCTTCAGGGACACTTGTGTTGGTTTGCCTCGATCTATGTAAAGACAGTTTTGCTTTCCTTGGTTGTGCGCAGGGGCAGTTATTTTGATGGTTAGTTCATGGAAAGGTGCGTTGATTGGCTTGGATGGGGATATGTGTCGGGAGGGAAAGTTGCAGGTGTGTTTGCGTCAGACTGCACAAGGGCAGTTATTTAATGGTAATGTTACAGACTGTAACAGTCAGGTGGCACATCAGGAGCAGGTCAACGGACAGTTCTGTTCTATTTGTGATTACAAATCATTTTCATTTTGTTTTTAGTCAAGAGCATTGGAGTAGTTTACAATACAGTACTCGGTGTAGATCAGGAGAGGGACAATTGTGTCCACACATACTGTTGTAATCATGGTGTGAGTTCCACATGGACAGCTCTCTGTTATGCTAGTATTCACTAGATCTTTCGTACTTTGTTTTCGAGCCTGAGGCCCTCAGATGAAGTGGGGGGACAGTTTCATTTTGATTGTCTACAGTTAGCATTTAGCCCACAAATATACAGTCAATTCACTTTACAGTGTCTTCTGTGAAGCGCTTTGAGACGTCGATAAAATGTGAAAAGCTATATATACGGGCTTTCAGTTTCTCCGCTCCCACCTTATGGAATGCCATCCCTCAATCCCTCCGTTTCGTCTCTTCCCTTTCCTCTTTCAAGGCCGGTTTGAAGACTTTCCTCTTCGATCGAGCCTTTTGTTCCACCCCGAACTCTTTTACCTCCCCTTCGTGTTTCACCCCTTCCCAAACACTCCCCTCCCAGCTCAGGTCGCACGCCTCCTGTGCAGCGCCTTGGGACGTCCTCCTGACGTGAAAGGCGCTCTATAAATGTAATTTGTTGTTGTTGTTGTTATATCAAATGCAAGGATTATTATAGCTACAATTTTGTTTTTTTTCTTGTCTTACAGGGATGACTGTCCTCTTCATACTGATACAGTTGCAAGTGTTTTTGTGTCAGTCTGCACAGGAACAGTTATCTTTTCCAGGCTGAAACGGTCAGGAGCAGGTCAATGGATAGTTCTGTTCTATTTGTACAGCATAGAAAGTTCAGAGGGTAATGCAGAAGCAGATTAGGACAAGGACATGTGTGACATCAGGTAGAATTGTTTTTATTCTATTTGTGTCTAAGCTTGAGCAACAGTTCAAGCGTTTTGGACGCCAACCTGCACGACAATATAAATGCAAGTTGGTGTTGTCTGGAGAGGATTTCCATCGTATTGATAAATATCGTAACCCTTTTAACCTTTCTTTCCAACAAGGAGAGGTTGGAGGGTCCGGTGGGAGCAGATAAGGACGGGTTTGTTTACTCTATGAGATAATTGTCTTCTTTATCAAGGCAAATATTGAAGTTGTTATGGTTTGTGTTTCAGCTAGAGCAGAAAAAAAATCCCTGTCCCCACTGACTGGTGTGCCCGGCTAAATCCTTCCAATAAGCCAAGCTGGCTGATGTCATTACAAAGTAATGAAGTACCGAGGACTCGCCTGATATCGAAACGGGAATACTCTGACTGCCACAGGTGATTTTCCATTGTTTCCTCTGCTCCATCAATGGCGGTCATGCTTTCAGCCACTAGGCCCCAAACCTCTGGAACTCCCTCCCTCAATCCCTCCGCCTTGTCCCCACTTTCAAATCCCACCTAAGGAACTTCCTTTTTGATCATACTTATCTGACCCCGTGGTTTGGGGTCACACTCCACCACGGTCCAGCACTCCAGGATGCTATACAGCGTGAAGGGCAGAATATAAATGCAAGTTGTTCTTGATAAGATTCTGACACTCTTTTACCAAACAGCTCACCTGGAACCAGCCAAGGAGACGCTACTCCCCTTCGTTTTTCTCCACCCTATACCCACTCTCCCAGATATTGACAAGTTAGTCATTTAACATTGGACAAGCTCAACACTCGCTTGGTCAATACCTGTTACTAGAAGCTCCCTCTGAGCCTTCCGAGTGAGCAGCACAGCACAGAATAAAATGTGTGAGAGCAATGCCACATTCTCCCCATAGCTCAAACTTCCCAAGCTACGGTTCCACCAGTTGCCAGAACCAATGCATCAGTTTCTTGCCTCTGCGCATCAAGATGCTTGTCAATCAAGTTACTGTACACGCCCAGCCCTAGGTATAACTACTCACAAATATGATAAATCATGAACAGTTGATTGGGTAAACAGAGAAAAAATATTTCCACTGGTGGGTGGATCGGTAACCCGAGCTCACTGATTTAAAACAGTTGTTAAAAGAAACAGATGGGAGGTGAGGAGAAATGCTTTCACACAGCAAGTTGTTCGGATCTGAGATGTATTGTCTGAAAGGGTGGTGGAAGCTGATTCGATAATAACTCTTAAGAGAAGATAGATAATAATTTGGAGGAGGAACGAGTCTGCAAAGCTGTGAGGAGAGTGGGGGATTGGGATTGATTTCGATAGCTCTTTGCAAAGAACCGGCATAGACACAATGGGTCTCTTTCTGTATAATTCTGTGATTCTATGAAGGCAGGTACATAACTTATTTGTCCTCAGCTTCTCTTTTCCTTCTGTCTCCCCAGGTTCCCATGACTCCATTTTCAACTTTCTTGAACCTGAAACCATAGGCGGCAGGTAAGGATAGATATTCTTGGGATGTAGGAGGGGATTTCAACTTGAAATCATGATGCAACATGTTATTTGCAGACAAGTTACTTCCATTAGCAGACACATAACTGACTTAACAACAACAACAAAATTACACTTATATAGTGCCTTTCACGACAGGAGGACATCCCAAGGCGCTGGACAGTCACTGTATCAGACCTGAACTGGGGTGGGGAGGGAAGGAGGGGATTAGGAGTTGCTAATGGGACATTGTAGACTATATGGATAAGAGTTGCTTGCCTCTAATTTAACATTCAATATTTTCCCAAATTCATGTGGGTGCCTTCACCTCTTTAGTCAATGGACCTGTCAGGCAAAATGGTTCATCTTTAAGACAGGTGAGCTATTGGCCGGATCGACAGGTCCATTGACAAATCAAAGGTGAGGACATCTTCACGAGCAGCCTGGGAGAAATTAGCTATAAATTTGTGGAGGCTGGAACCCTCTACATTCCTAACCAAATGTTCCCTATGCCTGAAACTAATCTAATGAAGAATTACTTATACAAGTATCCACTCCCCAACCGCAGGGGATACGTTCCTGAAAACCTCTGTGGTTAGCAAAACCGTGGTTGGAAAATACAGGGTCCTATGGGAAACATGGGGATAGGGGGAGTAAGTTCGTGTTTCGTAGAACTAAACACAAAAAAAGACAGTTATAACATACATGGGGATAGGGGGTGTAAGTTTGGGCGCATTGCCTGCCAGGATCTACAGCAATCCGCGAGGCTGTCTGACTGACTGATCTACACAGAGAGAGAGAGAAATCAACGGAGAAGGTGATGTGGTGGGTGACACGGAGGTGAGAGAAATCAACGGAAAAGGTGGTGTGGGGGGTGACACATTTGGAAGCATTGGCTGCCAGGATCTGCAGACGCAGAGAGACACAGACACAGAGAGAGAAATCAACAGAGATTTACCTTAATCCTAAAAGAGAAGCGACATCTCACTGATTGATTGTGACATCGCAACTGGGTCCTAGCGCCAAATGCAAGCACAAAGCTGGTTGATGCAACTGGGTCCTAGCGCCAAACGCTAGTGTTAGTGTTAAAACCCATGGGTAAGCAAGGGTTAAGCAATAACCATTGCGTGGTTAGCAAGGGTTGTCGCATTTAGCAAACCATGGATGCGTGAGTTTCACGGTTGTCGAGGGCGCGGTTGGGGCGTGGTACCTGTACTGTTTTTTTTTTAAAAAGTCACTTGATACTAGGGAACGGCGATATATCGGTATATCGCTAAAACCCGATATGATGTACATATCGATATGCCGATATAGACATTTTGGAAATACCGATATATCGAAAAACGATATATCGAGGTAAAAAATCGGGATGCGAGCACAATCAACTACAAGACCCAGAATGCTCATCTCTATACACAATGCACAGACCGAGGTGCAAAGCCGCCATCTTGTATTCATAGTCCTCGAATACAATATACAGGTATGCAAGGGGTGGGGGGAGAGAGATGGCTGTGGGTGGGGGGGGTGAGGGAGAGAGAGACTGCTGAGGGGGGGGTGAGGGGGAGAGAGACGGCTGGGGGGGAGGTGAGGGGGAGAGAGACGGCTGGGGGGAGGGGGAGATATACGGCTGGGGGGGGGAGAGGGGGAGAGAGACGGCTGGGGGGGGGGAGAGGGGGATAGAGCCGGCGGGGGGGGGAGGAGAGGGGGTGAGAGACGGCTGGGGGAAGGGTGAGAGAGACGGCGGGTGGGGGGAGGGAGAGAGAGACGGCGGGGGGGTGGAGGGAGAAAGAGACGGCTGGGGGTGGGGGGTGCGAGAGAGGGATGGCGGGGGCGGGGGTGGGGGGGGGGGGGGGAGCGACGGGGTGGATGTGATAATATACAGATAGATAGAGATGGGGGGGGATGTGAGAGAGGAGAGAGGGAGAGAGACATAGAGAGACACAGACAGAAAAACACAGAGATGGAGAGAGTGAGAGATGCAGAGAAAGATATTTACCTCCTGAGAAGATAGGCCCCGAATGCGCACGCACCCGGAATGCGCGCGCACCCCGAATGCGGGCGCACTCCGATGCGCGCGCGCATGCGCAGTACGAAAAACTGAAAATATCGATATTCCGGTATATCTCGATATGAGCCAACCGATATATCCATATCCGGAAAATTCCCATATCGCCGTTCCCTACTTGATACAATGTGGATTTATTGAAGGGTACATAGGCAATAAAAGATTTTCAACTTGAAATTTCTTGGAAATTTCTTGCTCCAATAGCAGACACGTGGTTAGCTGGTTGTGTGGATAAGAGTGGCTTGCCTGTATTTTCAACACTATGTTCCCAATACAGTACAATGATCATGGAGGACAATACCAATATTGAGCATTTCCACACTTACGTAGAGTAAAAGTTAAATATAACTAAACAATTAAAAATAGTGGTCTAATTACTTATTTAACCTTTTTGATAATTGCGTCAGTAGAACTGGATATTTTAAGGATGCTTAACTAACAGTATCAGTACCAATCTGGCTACACCTTCCCCTATACTGTATTGTAAAGTACCTCTCCATTTTAACTCACTGTGTATCCTTTTAGACACAAATAAGCAAAAATATTCCTCTATTCTTTCTCATACAAACCAGTCAACCAACAATCAGCCTCAACTCCAGCCACAAAAGTCTAGTACATTCAGACAGGTATGAAATTAAACAAATAGGAATTAGAAAGCATTATAGTTCAAATTATGTTCAGCGCACACACACAACACATGCTTAATCTGTCGCTAAACCAGTCTACTAGCTCATTCATCTAATTATAGTGTGGAGCTGTTTCATGTGGCATTGTTCCCAGAGTTGAATTACAAAATGGGTCAGAGAGAATCTCCTTCGGAAATCTGACTTACTATGGAACAAAGTGACTGTCTATTTGTCTGTGAACACGGCAGCTAAAATGTGCACAGTAATATCCCACAGTTTTATTTACGGGATTATTGACCCAAACACTCTCCAGCAGTGCCTTAACTATGACCTCCACCTCTTCCTTATGTATTCTAATATCCTGCAAAGACCAATAAAAAAGCCCCAGTTCGTGGTTCACTGAGGTAGGAAGGGGCGAGGCCATGGAGAGTTTTGAAGGTATGGAAGAACTCTATCCACTAAGTGTAATTTTATTGTTGTTGAGGGATGGGGAGCCAGTGGAGCCAGGCAAGGGTGAGGTAATGGGGTCACGGAGCTCAATGCAGAAGAGGACACGAGCTGCAGAGTTCTAGATGATCTGCAACTTGTGAAGGGAAGAGTTGGGAACACTGATAGCAAAAAATAATAACAATTTGGTCGCCAAATCCACAATTGTTCTGGAATGCTTCTGTGCCTAATTGGCTGGCAGGTTTCACCCACAACATATTCAGTCAATGCACATTACAATATATTTTATAAGGCGCTCTGAGATGTCTAGAAGACGTGATAAGGCGCTATTGTCAAATGCAAAGATGATTATATTGCAGTCTGGCAAGCTTTCCTGTTGCTTGTCCAACAAGGAACACCCTACCGGTTAGGGCTTTGCCTTGCAAACTTCCATGTGAAGATAGCATACATGTGTAACTGTCTGGTTTGGATACTTTCAAGAGTGGCAACGGATTCCTGCACATGTTTAGGGTTGCTAGAATTTAAAATATATTTGTAGCTCAAAGACAGCCTAATAGTCCTGTAGCTCAGTGGTTAGAACGCAATAATAAATGGGTCATTTCAATCCATGACTGTTTGTGGGACACTGCTGTGCCCAATAAGCTGCTGCGTTTTGCCCACAAAATAGTCACTTTACCGTACATTCTGTGAAGAGCTTTGAGACGTCTAGAATACATGAAAAGTGCTACATCAAATGCAAGGATTATTATTATTACTGTATTATAATACCAACTCAAAAGATGGTATTTTCAGGTTCTTACTCTGGTGCACATGTGAGGCTGGCTGTGGACATTCATAACTAAACTCTCACACACTTCCTGAGCTTTTTTTTGCAAAACATATTTCCTGAGTGTGAGCAGAAGTGGTCAAAGGAATAAAAATAGTGTACTGAGATTCAACGGGAGAGGTTTCAAAACTTCGACTAAATGTCCATAAACACATCCTACGCTCCCATTGAACCACCCGTGTGCTTTCAACCCAAGAGGAGCTCCCATTGAACCATCAGCCGGCCATCAACCCAACAGGAACTCTCATCGAACCATCAAATGTCTATCAGCAACACCCTGAACATGCCCAAATGTGACTAACCAGCCCCGCAACCAGTAAACCCCCCCCACCCCGAAAAACACATGTTCTATTCATTCGGGCAGAATAATATATTTTTTTAATTTAATTAACCCAAAGGGGCAAGGGGTGGTGGGGGGGGGGGGGGGGGGGGGTTAGGGGCGGGAGGCCAGTAAATGACAACATGATTATAGCCCAAAATGTAGCCCATACCAGCCCCATAAACAGCCCAATAAACCGCCTTGCCAACCGCCGAGTAACAGAGCGGTCGATTCAGGTCAATGCTTTTCAGGCTGTGTCAGAAAACGCCTTCAAAGGAATGATTTCAAAGGAAAGGGCAGAGGGGCAGAAATCCTTCTGTTATACATTTAAATGATATGGCCGTCTATTGTGGCCATATTATATTGGGTGTGAGAGGCGGGGGGAGGGGATATAGGAGGGGGAGGCCGAGAGGGGGGGACATGGATGAGGGGGAGGGGGAGTAGAGGGTGAGGAGGATGGGGAGAGTGAGGCAAAAAAAATGAAGAATGGGGGAGAGAGGAGGGACAGAAAAATGGGAGGGGCGAAGAGAGCGGAAATGATGCAGTATGATCCGTGCCTGGAGCCTCGCCCGCTGATAATTGTCTCTGTGTGAGAGTGTGCGTTTCTCTCTCTCTCTCCTGCTGCCATCGTGTCCAGCCAGCGGCGGCCATCTTCCTAGCTCCCGACTGCACGCGGCGCTCGCCCACAACACGCACAGAAACACCAACGCAGCCAAACAACCCAACCATGTCAGAGGAACGAAAGCTTTTCGTCGGCGGCCTGAGCTTCAGCACAGGAGAGCAGTCGCTGGAAGAGGTTTTCAGTGAGTACGGCCAGGTCAGCGAGGTGCGGATCATCCGAGACCGCGACACGGGCAGTTCGCGCGGCTTCGGCTTCGTCACCTTCGAGACTCCGGAAGACGCTCAGGACGCGTTGAAAGCCATGAACGGCCGGTCGCTGGACGGGCGGCAGATCCGAGTGGACCGCGCCGAGAAGAAATCCGGTGACCGGGCGGGCGGCGGCGGCTATAACAGCGGCGGCGGCGGCTTCCAGCAGCAGTACAGCAACAGAGGCGGCTACTCGCAGCAGTACAGGGGCGGCGGCGGCTATGGTGGCCGTCGGGGCAGCGGCGGATACTAGCATCGTGTACCGCCTCCCCCGCCACCCACCTTCCCCGGGCTCGACCACCGGTAAAACTACTTTTCCAGGCTCAGATCATCGTCCTCTTGACTGTGTTGCCGAAAAACGAAAAAGAAAAGGGTGTTTTTGTTTAGTTTTTATTATTTTGGTTTGTTTCTCCTGAAACGATCGCCCGCCTTCTCTCTCTCTCTCTCTCTTATCTTTTTTCTCTCTCTTCTGAATCGAAACTTTTTTGAAACTCAACGACAACAACAAAAAAAACACATTTTATTCTCGGGTTTTATTCAGTGTAAAATTCTCGATGACAACAACAGCTGTGATTTTTTTTGATTTCGTGTTTATTATATAAAGAAAAAAAAAGCATCATTTTTTTTTCCGTGATATTTTGCTAAACTGTAGTAATACTCCGGGAAGACTTTTTATTAAAAATCAATACTAGAGGAAAAAAAATCTCGCTTCCACATAGATTTACTTCCACTCACAGATTTCACACATGGTTTAGGTCCTTTAGGATTTTAGGATTGGGTGGCGGGGGGGGGGAAGCTTATCAAAGGGATGCTTTAACTTTAATAGAAATGATTTATGTTGTTATGTGATATCCTCCATTTTGTGCGTATAAGGTGGTGTTTAACTCTTCCCGCCCTTTTTTTTTGCCTACTCGGATTAACTTGTATGTGCTATTAGTTCGTTTTTTTTAAAAAAAAACGGCCATCTGTAAGGAAATCCCTACTTAATTGTTTCACGATTATTTGTAGTCCAGAATTTTTTTTTGTCTCCTCGAATGTGGTTTTAAGCTGGCTGTAGGTAGGTGCATGCCGGAAAGAAAGGAGGGCCGAGCGGCTGGGAATCAGCGTGACACAGCGAGAAAGTCAAACGGGGCCATATTGTTTCTGTGAGCCCTGTCGTCAGGCGGCGATGAGGTTTTTTTTTGCAAGCTTGTGCCTCAAGAGTAGGTCAAAGCTGAGTTCAGCCGCATTTGCTTTTAACAGCAAACCAAACTTCATTCCAAGGAATTGGATTCATGCTTCGGTTCAATCTTTTAACCATTTTATTCATGAATGTTGATTCCTGGCCGATTAGTGCCCCTTTTTTAAAAGCAAAAAATAGACGTGCCAAATCAAAAGAATTATGTACAGTAAACTGATAATACCCCGACTTAACTTGTCATTACCACTTTAGTAGCTATATTCTGATAGCTTCCCAAAATAGTAATAAGGGACTCCCATTTTATTTATCGCTGCCTAATACATAACTAGTCACATTGTAGTAATAATTTCTTCTTGTATGGTGGCAGCCTACACTCTCAAGACCTCCTTCCCCACCCTGAGGGGCTCAGGCTCTGATGCATTGCAGAGGCCTCGGGTCTATTGGGGGATAGAGTGGCCGGGCACAGCCTTTACTGGAGGTGCAATGGGTTTGTGCTACACTTTCATTTGATCCATTTTAAAGGACGTCTGATTCAGGCAGGCCCTGGGCAAGCCCTATCAAGCCTGAGCATGTATGCTCTTGTCGAATGGCCATACCAGACAGAGCATTTACAGATCACTTTCTCTTGGTGATCAACCCAGATAATTTACTCCCAACTGCCACAGATGCACATTTCAACCAGCAGGCGGATTTTTTTTTGCAAAATGCCTCATTGGCAGCATGAGTTTTGCTGCAAGTGCAATATATGGTTTGAAACACAGGGGAGAAATCTTTGTTACTGTGTAACTCAACTGCCAAGTGGAGGGCCTATTTGGTTAGTTTACATTGCATTTTATGATTGCTCCAAAACAGGACTCAACCGTCCTAATGAGATCTATTACAATTAGTGTTTGTCGGGTACTCGACACTATCTGCTGAAAAGTTTGAATTTCAAGAAAAAATATCAAGTGTTGGCCATAACCGAATAGGTATTTAGGTTTCCATGGGTTCATAAGCTTGTGCCTCTGTAGGCCAAAGCTAAATTTAAGCAAGTGCTAGATCAGCCAAAAGCATTGTAGCAACTGTTGCTGCATGTCAGACTTTAGCACACGAAGGAACTTCAGGTTACGTGCCGTGCCTCATCTGTCGACTTACGACGGCGTGGAATGGGGCTTCTGGTTATGTGACTGTTGGTGTTATCAGGTCTTTTGACTTGAAACTAATGGGTTCTTCTGACTGCTGCTGGAGTTGCCAGTGCGACCAATGTGCAGTGTGCAGTCTTCCGATAATAGAAGATTTGCGTAATACTAATCGTTCCTCCAGTGTCTGTTCAAAATGCGGATGATTCTTTGAATATAACAGGTATTCAAGGCACAGATGCTTGTTAATTTTTCAGGTACTGAAATTGTTAAACCTCTGGTTTGACCCTTCACGGAAGATTTCGAATGCGATGTTGAGTATCGACCACGCATCGCTCCAGTATCGACCACGTATCGCTTATCGTTACAGGATTCAGGTAACAATGATGAGTCCGATACTATGGCAGCAAAAGTAATTTAAGGAGATTGCAACCATTCAACTAAATTATTGGCCAACACTAAACATGGAAACAATCGTTAATTTATATCCCATGGTTGAGCAGGTGCTTGGGAGTCTTATTTTTATCAGCTGGGGTGTACAAGCACAAAATCGTCACCATGCTTAAAAGGATCCAGACAGAGTTTCACATATACCACCTACAAATAGAAATTTCCCTGTGTCTGGAATAGTATCCACAAACTGCCTGAATGAGTCATGGGGAGGGAGTGGCGGCAACCTTTACTTTTATAACAGCCCAAACTATTCTGCGAGATCTTCATAAGCAACCCTGAATTGTGCCACAGATTGGTAGTACATAATGCTCTCCCTATGTATGCCTTCAGCAGAGGTATTCAGCCAATTCAGATACTGAATTATCTGATTACAGATTCCATAGTCATTCAAGGTCCTGTCTCAATGGGGTAAAAATATGACCTCTTTTCCCCCTCGGTTACAAACCTAACCTCCCCTATAAGTGACTTAGTTTGTTGGGTTTATATTTGTTTCAACCGAGCTCAGCACAATGACCTCGTAGTCCACCACCAAATGCATTGGTAGGTTTTCCCATTAGGGAGTTTTAGCTTTCCCCTGTGATCCATGTATAATTTCCTTTGAACCCATTCACTGTCCAAAATGTTAAATTTGTACACATGTACGTTATACATGTGAAACTCCTGGTTTGATTCCTTGTAAACTTGGTGATGTATTTTCGTTTGCTGCATCATTTCAACAACTGCAGCCAATGTATTAGAATCCAATGCTACACTGCCATTTTGAGGTCTGTCAGCCTCAGAATGGGGGACAGCCATTTTGAACTCAGTCATCAGAATAAGTGCAACTTCAAACTCCCCTGCAGTCCTTTTGAGGAACTGCCAGTAACTACATATTTTGGAGTGCAGAGTCCCTTTGGCAACTCTGCCGAACAAGGGTGTTTTCCTGTATGCAGAGTGAGTCTGATGCTCCCAAAACATCAACAAGGCAACAGACCGCTTGATTTGCTTTTGAATATCAAAAGTTGTGGAACCGGGCATCCCTTTCACTTCTTGCGGAACCCATGTATTTTCTAACGGGCTTAAGTTGGCCCTCACCTCCCAGCCTCATTTGCAGTAGGTTTTAGCACACGTGGTCTACAATTTAGGGATCGTAATGAATTTTCAAAATCTCACAAAGAGCCAACACCAACCCTGGATGCACAGGATAGGAGCATACTTTTCCTTATATAATCTTCAACATGTCTGGGTTTAATGGGGGTAGTAAGATTTCTAGTTATATATGTGATGATTTCAATTGCAGCTCAGGCAATCTTCATACAAGGGCTTGCATGGCCCAGTCAGGATCCACTAATGTTTACAATAGTGGGTCAGAGACTACAATGTTATCCAGCAATTTCCATTGTGGCCTCTTAACTCTGCTCAAGCTAATCGTGGATACCTCACTGATGAGGGTTGGGCGAGCTGCATGTTTTCTGGGCACAATAGACAGTCATCAGTAATGTAAACACACTGGAGCTCACTGGTTCAATTAACATGAGAACATTTCTACAAGGTGATAATAATCCTGGCATTTGATTATAGCACCATAGCATGTTGTTGAGATGTCTCAAAGCGCTTCACAGAATATACTGTCAAGTGAATGAACTGTATTTTGTGTGTGGAACATTAAAAATGGTTGTTGCAAATGTGTGGACATACAATGTTTCAATTAGGGCAGGACTCATTCTTAAACCCTTTGTCTATAGACAATTCACATGTCGTATTGGTCCATTCGATATGGGCAGGTCTCACGGAACAATACCAGGCTGGAATAGCGAACATGGTGCCGGACTCAACAGAGTCAGAATTCACCCTCACAGATCGAAGATTCATCTACAGGTGGTCTAAGACTTTAGGACTTGGGAGTTTCATAATGGCTTTCTTTGTAATGTTGAATGCTAAATCCTTTCTACTCAACAATCAGGGATCCATCGGCTTGGAAGTTGTGCATCCACTCCTCATGGAAACTTGGTTATGTAAGTGTTTTCTCCTTTTCCCCTAATATCGGTTGTGCTGTAGAAATTGAGGTGGCGATGATCATTTTGGCCTAACAAACTGGTTGTCCCTGATCTTGACTATTATCCATGGGTATTACAGTTCCAAAGTATCTACCACACTTCAACCTTCATGGCTGTTTATAGGATGTTGCTGCGTGCAAGTTGGCTGCTGTGGTTGCTTGACTACGCATATGGAGGAGAGAGAGGCACCTTTTATAAACGCTTCACCAGATGTTTGCTTGAGTACAAAATAAAGTACTGTTGAGTTCTTTGTGAAATGTTCTAATGTGAAAGGCACTAAAACAAATACAAGGATTATTTATTGCCAGGGCTTCAGTTTTAATCAATAAACTGATTAATCAGCTCTGATCCAAAAATATGGGTGT
The DNA here is from genome assembly GCA_035084275.1 of Hydrolagus colliei. Classification (NCBI taxonomy): domain Eukaryota; kingdom Metazoa; phylum Chordata; class Chondrichthyes; order Chimaeriformes; family Chimaeridae; genus Hydrolagus; species Hydrolagus colliei. Next base: position 81,970,442 of record CM068744.1, on the reverse strand, counting down.
TTCTCCAATAGATATCGAGGTAAGGTTTTCTCTCTTGGCAACCTCCTGGTGTGCTACCTACGTATTCATCACTCCGCATTTCCCATTCCTTGTACGCAGGCACATCCGATGAAGCATTTACGAAAGGTACCTCTCCCGTCCGTATGTGTACACCACAAAAACTCTGGAAATATATATAAATGAAATTAATAAGACAAGATTGAAGATACAGAAGCTGATCTGAAAATGGGGAGAGAGGGGGCAAGATGAAGGGATTGAGGGAGAACGTTCCACAGCTTTGGGGCTTAGTGGCTGACACACGGCCACCGATGGTGGGGTGGAGGTTCTGGGGACGAGGACAGCCAGTGTAAGGAGAGAGCACGTTGGAGAGATCAGGGGTACCAGGCTGTGAAGGGAATTAAATACAAGATTGAGGATCTTGAAATTGATTCACTCTGACTGGGAGCCAATGGTAGTTTGACAAGGACTGGGGTAATGGAGGTATGGAGTTTAGTGTGGTTGAAGATGCGGGCGACAGAGTTTTTAATAGAATTTTGTGAATAGTGGATCAGGAAAGACTCGGGAGGAGGATAGTTGAGGTGGGAGGTGACAAAAGCATGAAAAAAAGGTTTCAACAGCTTTTGGAGTGAGGTACAGAAGGCGGGTGTTGAGATGGAGGAAAGCAATCCTGGACAGGACTAACTAGTGAGAGGAATGTCTGATTTCAGTGTCTTAAAAGTATAATATGCTTTGGAGGCTTGTGGTTTGACTAGGAAGAAGCAGGCTGGCTTCTGTTCTCAGAAGATATGTGTGGGACAGGCTGTAGCTTTGTATCATTTAGCAAGGCAAATAGATAATACAAGGGAAAACCCACCTAAGTTGCACTCATCAACTTTTGCAAGACTTTCAATTTAGCACTTCGTGAAGCCCTCGTGATGAAACTGGAGTCTTGGGGTATACAGTGCCAGGTCATTAATTTTATTTGGAATGTGTATCGCAGCTCCAAGATCCATGAACGTGTCAGCAGTGGACTGGCTTAGCCCACCCCCTTGAAAGACTGGTAAGGCATGGTGACCAATTGTCACCCTCTTCGATGAATTCAGCAGTAATATGTTGGATAGAGCAAGGGGTCCTATAAACACCAGCATTAGTTAAGCAGGATGCGTCCCTCCAAGGAGAGGATCTGCATTCTATTCCAATAAACATATCTGGAGTTTACATGTGAATTGAAATGTGGCATGGAAATCTGGTAAATTCTTAAGCATAATGATGGGTTTCCGTCCGCATGTATGAGACACCTTGCGGACCACCAAAATTGCGAATGAATGTTTAAATGTTATTCGGTTAAAAATGTTAAGCAATGTTCAATTTTAGTTCATCGGTAACATGGGATTAAAAAGTACAATTACATTAGAATGTATAAAGCTGTAGTATCAGTTCTTCCTGAACTCTTTACACCTACATTTTTAGGATCTAATTTTATGCATAGAATTAATACCATCCTATAATTATGGCATGAATAACATAACTGAACATAAGAATAAGCAGCAGGAGTAGACCGTTCGGCCACTCAAGCCTGCCCCACCATTCAATAAGATCATGGCTGATCTTCTGTTCTAACTCCACCTGCCCACTTTATCCTCATATCCCTTTATCCATAAGAAATCTGTAAATTTCAGTCTTGAATATGTTCAAGGACTGAGCATCTACAGCCTTTTGGGGTAGTGAATTCCATACCCTCGTGAGTTTTTCCTCGACTCAGTGCGAAAAGGCTGACCCCTAATCTGAAGACTATAACCCCTAGTTATAGTTTCTCCAACCAGGGGAAACAGTCTCCCACTATCTATTCTGTCATGCCCCTTAATAATCTTAAAGGTTTCTACAAGATTACCTCTAATTCTTTTATATTTTAGAGAATATAGGCCTAGATTACTCAACCTATTCTCTTAGCTCAACCCCCTCATCCCAGCAACCAACCTAGTAAATCTACTCTGCACCCCCTCTTAAGGCGAGTATGTCCTTTCATAAATGAGACTAAAACTGCACACACTATTCTAGGTGCATCCTCACCAAGTCCCTATGCATTTACAGCAAGACTTCCCCACTCTTACATTCTAACCCTTTTGTAATGAACACCAACATACCATTAGCCTTCCTAGTTGCTTGCTGTACTTGCAAACTAACTTTTTGTGACTGGTGTACGAGGACAGCAATTCACCCATCCTATGAGACTTTGTCTTAATGGGACCTTCAGTAGCTGTAACGGAGAACAACAAATTGCATTTAGCGCCTTTTGAGTCGAAAGGACATCCCAAAGCTCTGGATAATTATAGGTTTGCATCCGAGCTGGGAGTTGGGGTCAAGTGGAGGGAGGTGGGAGGATGACTGAAGGCACGATTACAAAGGTGTCATGCGGGGCCTTGAAGGAGACCAGGATAGGGAAAAGGTGAGACACTGGGTTGGGCGCAGAAAGGGTTACCCAAACACTGGTGGTGAAGGGTGGAGGGGAGGTCAGGCAGCAGGCCCCTGCCTACTGACTGTAAGGATAGGGGCAGGTTAGTCGCAGAGGTAGGTTGGAGGTATTTTAAAAGTAAGTTTTTTTTAAAAAAAACTTTTTGTTTAATTTCACAGAACAAATGAGCTTCAGGCAAAGTCCCTCAATACTCCTCAGTTAACTTGATTTCCCAACAGTACTGTGCAGTGCACCCAAAACACAAATTGTGACAGTAAATTTCTGTCACAATTCTATCATCCTGATTTGAAGTTGGGGAAAAATGTATCGAGTGAATTTACTGCTTTAAAACATTACATTTAAGAATTATAACTCATAATAATAAAAATAACAAAAGGAGTTAACTTTGCATGTTTATACCATGGAATGAAGGCTAAGTGGCTAAGCTTCCCTTTATGACATTTATTAAAGCTTGATGGTGTCCTGGTTACACATTTCATACGTGTTTACCCACATCATTTGTCCCTAATTCTTTTAAATGTATTTTCAATAATTCTTGCAATTGATAAAGTGCATAAAACATTTCAAATTGCTAGCTTCATGGATTGAATTTCATGTTTTAATTTTTTTACATGATTCTGTTGAAATGTAGCTCTTAGGGAAGAGTTTTTATTTTACAAAATCAGGAGGGGGGCTGGGGGGAAATAAAACCGCTCTTAACATTCATTGAAGTTTATTTGGCAGAGTCCTCTAGCTTAAGCGAGAAACCTGGGTTCAATTTCAGGCAGGGTTAAACCTTAGGCAAATTTCTTTACTCCACATGATAATAATCCTTCAAGAATAAAAACAAGAATAAATTGGTCACTTCAATCCACAACTGTTCATGGGACATTACTGTGCACTATTGCCTGACACATTTTGCCCACAAATATAGTCAATTCACTTTACAGTTTATTCTGTGAAGCGCTTTGAGATATTTAGAAGACATGAAAAGCACTATCAAATGCAAAGATTATTATTACGTCTCTGGCGTCACCATCACCGACAAAGCCATTTCTCATTTCTCTCAACACCTCTATCCCTCCCCCCTCCACCTCCAAACCCACCACCATCTTCTACCGGCCCTGGAAGAAGATTCCCCCACAAACTTTCACCGCTGCCCTCGAAACCTCCGACCTCTTCCCCATGTGGCACTCTTCCTGTATCAACCCATCCTCTGCCTCCACCACCCTCCATAACACCCTCTCCACTACCCTCGACACCCTGGCCCCATTCACCTCTCAAATTGTCTCCCACTCCCGATCATCACCATGGTACACAACTCACCTCTGCTCCCCCAAGAGCCAAGTGCGAGCAGTTGAACGCACCTGGCTCAAATCTTTCCTCACGGTCCACCGGGAAATCTGGCTGGACCACATCAAATTTTACCGCTCCGCCCTAGCCACCGCCAAATCAGCCTTCTACTCCAGGATAATCCTGGAAGCGAAGGACAACCACCGCCTCCTCTTTGCCACCACCAACCAGCTCCTCCGCCCTCCCCCGCCTCACTTTGCAGGTCCTCTCTAACGCACCTTGTGAGTTGATGCTGGACTTCTTCGAGTCCAAAATCGAGAGAATCCGTTCTGCGGTTTCCTCCCCCCATCTTTCCTCCACCTCCGCCCTTCCATCCGTTACTCCACCCCCCACCCACCCTCCTTTTCACACTATCACCCCCACCTCCCCGTCCTCAGTCACAAGAACCATCACTTCCATGAAACCCACCATGTGTTCACTGGACCCCACCCCCCTCCTCCGCACCCAACTCCACCTCCTGGCTCCGCTCATCTGACACCATCAACCTCTCCCTTTCCTCTATCCTGAAAAAACCCTCCTTTGATGCGTCGCAGCTTTCAAGCTACCGACCCATCTCCAATCTCCCGTTCCTTTCTAAGGTCCTTGAAAGAGTGGTTGCTTCCCAGCTCCGCTCTTTCCTCTCAACTCACTCACTCCTTGAACCCCTCCAATCAGGTTTCCGCCCTGCTCACAGCACGGAAACTGCCCTGGTCAAGGTTACTAACTACATCCTAACCGCCTGCGACCAGGGCTCCCTCTGCCTCCTCGTCCTTGACCTGTCTGCTGCGTTCGACACAGTCGATCACACCATCCTCCTCCAACGTCTTTCCTCCCACCTCAACCTTCAAGGCACAGTCCTTGAATGGTTCCACTCCTACGTGACTCACCGCCTACATTTCGTATCCTCCAATAGTTTTTCCTCAAACCCCCGTACAGTCTCTCATGGTGTCCCCAAGGCTCTGTCCTTGGCCCCCTCCTTTTCACCATATTCATGCTCCCTCTGGGCGATGTCATCCGCAAACATGGGGTAAACTTCCACATGAAGGCGGACGACTCCCAGCTGTACCTCTCCGCCTCATCCCTCAACCCCCAGACCATCGATTTTCTGACAGCATAGCATGTTTGTCCGACATCGAGTCCTGGACGAGGGACAATTTCCTCCAATTGAACGTGAGCAAGACTGAGTCCCTCCTGATTGGCTCAAGCCAGTGCCTCTGCACATCGGGCACTGCCAGCATCAACATCCAAGGCTGTACTCTCCACCTCACAAAGCCAGTCAGGAACCTCGGCATCACGTTCGACCCCAAACTCCTTCCTCCCCCACATCCGTGCCTTAACCGGCACCGCCTATTTCCACCTGCGCAACATTGCCAGGCTCCGCAACTATCTCACTAACCATGCTGCCGAAACACTTGTGCACGCGTACGTCATCTCACGGCTGGACTATGGGAACTCTCTCCTTGTCGGCCTCCCCAGCTCCTCCATTCACAGGCTGCAGATCATCCAAAACTCTGCAGCCCGTGTACTATCCCGCACCCGCGACCACATAACCCCCACCCTCGCCCGTCTCCAGTGGCTCCCCATTCCCCAGAGTTCAAGATCCTGATCCTCACCTTCAAGGTCTTACACGACCTTGCCCTGCCCTATCTTTCCGACCTACTCTCCCCCTACAAACCCACCCGGACCCTCCATTCAGCAGGACTTGGCTTGCTCCAAGCCCCCCGCCCGAACCATCGGAGGCCGGGCCTTCAGTTTTTCCGCTCCCACCCTTTGGAACTCCATCCCCCAATCCCTCCGCCTTGTTTCCTCCCTTTCCTCTTTCAAGGCCGGTTTGAAGACTTTCCTTTTCGACCGTGCCTTCTGTTCCCCCCCTAATTCTTCGACCTCCTCTACGTTTCTTACCCCCTCCCGAACACTCACCTCCCAGCTCGGGTCACACGCCTCCTGTGCAGCGCCTTGGGACGTCCTCCCGACGTGAAAGGCGCTCTATAAGTGCAAGTTGTTGTTGTTGCATTTTAACTGCTCAGGAACCTTGGGGTTTCTTTTATATTTTGTAAAAAAAATCCTTTTGGATCAGTTGTGATTCTTGCTTTGAAGGAGTCACTGTTTTGCATTGATTGCTCATCATCTGCATTTTGTGTTATCTTTTAGTGTCAACTCCATTCAGCAGCAGCCTTTTACATACATCTAATCCATGGAGCTGCGTAATCCACCATGTGTTAAGGCTTTTGAGGTTTGGAAAGCAAGAGGCCTCTTCTCCAAATCACCCAGATCGAGCTGACTAGCTCCTTATGTGGAGAGTAGCAATTATGACTACTCAAGCAATCTTAGTGTGAGGAGCAGTAAATGCTTTGATCACCCAGCTGTCTGTCTGCTTCTGTCTGTCCCATTCACATATGAATTTTTAGCATTCCTAATCTTCTTTGGCTTTGTCCTTTCTATGTGATTAATTGAATATAATAGATGGTAATTGATTATTGGACAATCTCAAGTATTAATTATAATACTTCTTGGGTCTGATGTAGGATTATCACATTGTCAAGACATCCCAAAATGCAGCTGCCAATTGTACAATGCCCTCAAAACAGCCATAAAATCATTTCGGGGTGGGGGTAATTATTGGGCAGGACACCTTGAGTAACTCCTTTCTCTTTTCGAATATTGCCATGGGATCTTTAACGTCCACCTAAATATACAGATGGGACCTCAGTTTAAAGTCTCATCCACAGGATGGGTAAACTTAACTCCGTTTAATTAACTCAGTAGTTATCTTATGTTGCCTTTTATAGACTTTCAAGTTGTTTGGTGTATAACCCTGCAAATTACAATTTAGAAGGCTTAAATTGTGTTAATATGGATTTACAATTAAGATAATAATAATAATGTGTTTCTCAACCCCAGGAATTTTTTTTAAAAAAAGGATTGCTACGCTATCTAGCTGTTGGCAAAAAAAATTGGGTCGTAAAGCCTCTGTTGGCAAAAAAAAGGGGAAGGATCAAAATATTAATAGTGCATCATATCCATCAAAGTCAACACAAATCACATTCTAAATAATTTTAAATACCTATCAGTATATTAGCAGTTAAAGTTAACTAGCTAGCTATGTTGTGTTGCTTACTGTTTGCCAAACTGATCTCTCGCGATCTCTTGTGCACAGGTGCATAATTGTCCGCCCCACTTTCAACATTTTCAGTGTTGAAATGTGCTTATGCTGGGGAAAAGCTTGGGAAAGGCTTATCATTGTCTTCGATACAGAATATACTGTATATTTTGTGGGCAAAACTCAGCAGCCAATTGCGCACAGGAGTGTCCCACAAATAGCCATGAATTTAAGTGAACAATTTTGTTATTTTAGCTTCAAAGGAATTATTACTCCCAGAAAAGTGATCTGCCAATTGATTAACAACTGGGTTCCTATTTGCCACTGAGCATGTGGTGTAAGGAAAACGTTCCCAAATTTTGCCCTGCTGGGAATTGAACCCAGATCTTTTGCTTGTGACGCAAGTGTTCTAATCACTGAGCTGCAGGAATCCAAAATCTGCCTTTTGCAGGGATTTGCTGGGGGATTTGAAATGGAGAAGTAAATTGGGGGAATGGCCCAACTTATTAGAATTTAGAAAACTGGATATTGTATGCTTCACAATGATGTGAAGCTGTTTAGGCAAATGTTAGTGTGTTTTTTTGTGTTATCTTCCCATACCAAATAGTAGAATTGTGAAAATTTGGGAGCAAGTTTGTTTGCAATTCCATTGCTGTTATTTGGTCCAATGTCTGCTGGTTGAGGTTGACAAGATCATACTTGCACAATGACATCCACGCTGAAGAGGAATATCATACAGAACTCATACATTTAGGTCACTTAAAGTTTTGGCTTTTGGGAATCCAGAAAATGCTGCACCCTGCAAAATGCGCACAACTGGTTTATAACACAGTTGGTGTCATGTTTCAGGAAGAAAAAACAATTCGGTATATTATTGCAAGGGATTTATTGCTAATGAAAAATCTAGGTGCTGGATGGCTGTACACAAATAGGCTCCTCCACACACCTTGACTGTATCATGATTGGCCAACATGTCAGAGACTACTTAAATAATGGTAATAAACCACAACAAAATCAAAACTTTTTTGGCATTCGAGTACATCTCCCAAACTTTTCTGACATTAATCAGGCTATAGAAACTGCAAAAAAGTTTTACAATTTTATTGTACTTGTGCCTGACAAAAAATACATAATTTAATGCTTTATTTCAATGTCTGCTATTGCGAAACTGTAGTAACTTACAAGCACTCTTCAGATATACTTAGGCTTTTGCAGAAAGTGCTGTGCAGTCGCAGCATTTTAGTGAAACTTGTCAAGCACCTTGAGAGGTGTTCTCCCATTTTTCTCCTGAAAGGTACAGCATCAAATCCAAGGATTATTGTCAATGGGCTGGTGTACCTCTGCAAACGTAGAAACCGGAGGCTATTCATACCCTTGAGCCTGTACCAACATTTTATAAGATTGTGACCGATCTGTACCTCAAGTTAGCCCTTGCCCCATATTCATTAATATCCTGACCTAAGTATCCCATCAACGTTAATCTTGAAAGTGTGAGAGACACCATCACCCAGGACCCCCTTCCCTGAATGTGATGGCTCTCGCATGCTCTGCAAATCAATAGGACCTCAGATCACCACTCCAAAGAGGTTTAGCTTAAAATTATGATGGGGTTGGTGATTTAAAACTAAACAACAACAACTACAATTTACATTTATAGAGCGCCTTTCACGTCGGGAGGACGTCCCAAGGTGCTGAACAAGAGGCGTGTGACCCGAGCTGGGAGGGGAGTGTTTGGGAAGGGGTGAAACACGAAGGGGAGGTAAAAGAGTTCGGGGTGGAACAAAGGGCACGATCGAAGAGGAAAGTCTTCAAACCGGTCTTGAAAGAGGAAAGGGAAGAGGCGAAACGGAGGGATTGAGGGATGGCATTCCATAAGGTGGGAGCGGAGAAACTGAAGGCCCGGCCTCCGATGGTGGGGCGGTTCGGGCGGGGGGCTTGGAGCAGGCCAAGTCCTGTTGAACGGAGGGTCCGGGTGGGCGTGTAGGGGGAGAGTAGATCGGTTAGGTAGGATGGGGCAAGGCCGTGTAAGGCCTTGTAGGTGAGGACGAGGATCTTAAACTCGATCCTCTGGAGGATGGGGAGCCAGTGGAGACGGGCGAGGGTGGGGGTTATGTGGTCACGGAGGCGGGTGCGGGATAGTACACGGGCTGCAGAGTTTTGGATGGCCTGCAGCCTATGAATGGAGGAACTGGGGAGGCCGACTAGGAGAGAATTTCCGTAATCCAGCCGTGAGGTGATATAAGCATGCACGAGTGTTTCTGCAGCGCGGGGGTTAAGATAGTTGCGGAGCCTGGCAATGTTGCGCAGATGGAAATAGGCGGTGCCGGTCAAGGCGCGAATGTGGGGGAGGAAGGAAAGTTTTTGATCGAACATGAACAAATCGGCAAGAACATACTTTGTGTTTTGATTTGAATTAATATTTACACATCTTTCAATTTGGGAGGACATCTTGAGGTGATTAACAACTGTGACTTGTACAGTTAACTGGTAACTGACGGGGAGAATCCTTACCCCCCTCCCCCCCCGGTCCGCCCCTCTTAAGTCCTATCGATGAGCTCTCATCATCTGCAGTGCATTGGAGTATTGTGGAATCACCTGACTCAGGAACCAGACAAGAGATTTACAGATAAATGACTCAATTCTGATATTCTGCCTTCAAGCCTGTTCCACCATTTAATTAGATGTGTACCACAACTAATCCTTTAAATTCCAATTTTCCGCTTTCTTCCCATATACCTTAATACCCTGATTTATCAACCTCACTCTTAAAGGTGTGGATGGATTTAGAATCCACAATCTTTTGGGGGAGAGAATTACAGATTTTTTTCCATCCTTTTGAGTGTGTATGTGTACATTTTTTAAAAATAAATAAAAAATGCTTCCTGATTTCACACTTAAATGACTTGGTTTTAATTTTAAGACTACCCGCTTTTGTAGACCATGCCTTCCATCACCCTCCTTCATTCTAACCCTGCCCATCCGCCCCCCTTCCAGTGTTCAGGTCCTGACTCCCTGACTGTTTATAGCGCTTGGGACATCCCCCTGATGTGAAAGGCCCTCTACAAATTGTAATTTTGTTTTGGATTCCTCCACTGGAGGAAATAGCTTCTCTGTATCTACCCTATCAAATCCTTTATCATCTTAAATACCTCAATCAAATCACCCCTCAACCTTCTAAACTAAAGGGAATATGCCGGAACAAGTCTATTTCTACTCCAAGACAATGTTGGTGGCCAACAACCCCAGGCTCTTCTCCATCACCAACTGGCTATGCACACCCTCTCAGCCTCCCCCATTCTCTCCTCCAACACCAACAGCGAGGAAATGCTGGACTTCCTTGATACCAAAGTTAATGGGATCTGCTCAGCTGCCTCTGCCCTTCTAACTACTATCTCCTCTCCAATGTCATTTGTCACAGTAATGTTATCTTTTTGTCAGCTCTATTCAGCAGCAGCCTTTTACCCCTCATATCCCAGCCCCTACCCATCCCTCCCTCCACATGTTCAAAACGGTCTCCTCTCTCTCTACCTGAAGCCGACCACCTGCTCCCTCAACCCCATCCCTCTTCTTACCTCCCAGTTCCACCTCACCCAACTGACATAAGTTTCTCCCTGTCCTCTGGCCCCTTTCCCACTCTTTTAAAAGGGTCATCATCACTCCAATCCTAAGAACGATGTTCCTGGATCCATCCCTGCTCTCAGATTGCTGCTCCATCTCCAACCTCCCTTTCCTAGATTCTGGAATGAGTTGTTGCTTCCCTACTTCCTCTTCAGCCACTCCCCTCACGAACCCCTCCAATCAGTTTTCCATGCCACAGAACAGAAACAGCTTTGGTCATACTCTCAAATGAAAAATGACAGTGTCCATCTGCGACCAGGGCTCCCTCTGCCTCCTTGTCCTCTCTGCTGCCTTCGACTCCACCAACTACTCCATCCTCACCCACCACCTCTCCTCTGACCTCAACCTTCACGGTTCTGTCCTTGAATGGTTCAGATCCTACTTCTCACATCATCCCCACTTCACCTCCACAAACAGCTTTCCTCTAGCCGCCGCATCATTGTGTGCAGTGATCCTCAAGGCCGTCCTTGTTCCCTTTCTCTTCAATATATGCTCCCTCATCCGCAGACATGGGGCTAACGTCCACATACTTGTGGATAACACCCAACTGTGTGTCTGCTTCCACCCTTGACTCCAGAACCATTGCTGTCCTGACAGAAAATCCTGGATGAGAGCCAACTTTCTACTGCTGAACATCAAGACTGAGGCCCTCCTTATTGTCTCCTGTCACAGCCTCCACACTTCAGGCACTGGCAGGATTACCATCCAAACTGGCACACACCCACCTTACTAAACCAGTCCAGAACCTTGGTATCTTGATTGACTCTCAACTCTTTTTTCTATCCTATATCCATCCTATGCCCACTCTGCCTTTCTCCACCTTCACAACAACAACAACAACATTGCACTTATATAGCGCCTTTCAGGACGTCCCAAAGCGTAGGGAACGGCGATATGGGATTTTTCCGGATATGGATATATCGGTTTGCTCATACCTGCTTAAACCGATCTATTGAGTTTTTATACTGCGCATGCGCGTGCATTCGAAGTGCGCGTGCACTGATGGCACGCGCGCGTTTATGGTGCGTGCTCAGTCACGGTGCGTCCGCACTGACGATGCGCGCGCACATTTCGAAATGCGTGCTCTAGGTCCAGAAAGTTTGTAATGTTGGTGTCAAGGTCTGTGGAATTATACAATGTTGTTTGCTCCCTACCTCCCCCTCTCCTTCTCTCCCTCCTCTCCTCTCTCCTTCTCTCCCTCCTTTCCCCTCTCCTTCTCTCCCTCCCCCTCCACTCTCCCTCTCTCCTCCCTGTCTCCTCTCCCTCCTTTCCCCCTCTCCTTCTTTCCCTCCCTCCCCTCTCTCCTTCTTTCCCTCCCTCCCCTGTCTCCCTCCCTCGCTCGCCTCTCTCCTTCTCTCCCTCCCTCCCTCCTTTCCCCTCGCTCCTTCTCTCCCTCCTTTCCCCCTCTGCTTCTCTCCCTCCCTCTCCTCTCTTCCTCTCTCCTTCTCTCCTTCTCTCCCAACTTTCCCCCTCTCCCTCCCTCCCCTCTCTCCCTCCTTTCCCCTCGCTCCTTCTCTCCCTACTTTCCCCCCTACTTTCCCCCTCTCCTTCTCTCCCTCCCTCCCTCTCCTCCTCTCTCCTTCTCTCCCTCTTCTCTCTTCCTCTCTCCTCTCCCAACTTTCCCCCTCTCCTTCTCTCCCTCCCTTCCCTCTCTCCTTCTCTCCCTCCTTTCCCCTCGCTCCTTCTCTCCCTCCTTTCCCCCTCTCATTCTCTCCCTCCCTCTCCTCTCTTCCTCTCTCCTTCTCTCCCAACTTTCCCCCTCTCCTTCTCTCCCTCCATCTCTAAACACAAAATAGAACACACACACACCAAAAACAAAATCTAGAGATTTATTCTCCTCCATTTCTTGCTTGAAACTAGCATGTAATGTCCACGTGTAAATGAGATCTATTACAATAGAAAAGAGAGAGACAGACAGTCTGACTGTTAGAGTTAGAAGCCAGATTATCACTGCTTCTATGTGTGTGTCTAGTCAGACGCACACATAGAAGCAGTGATAATCTGGCTTCTAACTCTCTCACACACAAAAATAACACTTACAGCCACAAAATGCCACTTATTTTTATGTAGTCTGAAGTCTGAATTAATGTCCTTTGCCATTGGCAAGCTCTCCTTTGCTATGCAAAAAGTGACAGCGTTCGTGATACTTTGCCACTTTTTGTCCCCTCTCTGGTACAATGTTCTTCTCTTAACTAAAGCAGGAATTGTTTGAGCTGCACTGGCCCCACTACCTGTCGCTTTCTCCGAAGCGCTGGTTCGACTTCCTGCTGTTGTCGACAATGATTTCGCTCTGAGGGCAGCGTGCTGGGCGGGGTGGTGCTGCTTAATGTGTTGTCGCAGGTTGCTCGTGCTCGAATCAGATGTCTTAACCAAGACCTTGCAAACTGTACATCTATACACACCATTACTGACTGCATTGTTTTCAAAGTAGTCCCATACGGGGCTTCTTTTCCCCATGATGAGAAAGGTAAATTTTCAAACTACAATTTTCAGCGATGCGACTTTGTTAAGACGCCACGACTCACGTCGAGTATACACAGTAAAGTGTGCGCGCGCATCGGATGTGCGCGCCCGTTAATTGTGCGCGCGCACCGAATGTACGCTCTAGGTCTAGGAGGTTGCAATGCCGGCGACAAGGTAAGCTGGAAAAGATCGCATTACACTGATAATACCAACAATATTTATATATTGCCAGGAACGATATAAAAAATATAACAATGTATATTTTTAAAATTGAATCTCTCGATATAACGTTTTTTTTAGAATCACCATATCGGCATACCGATCTGAAAATCATATCGGGTTTAATCGAAAAACCGATACATCGCCGTTCCCTACCAAAGCGCTGAACAGTCAGGTCGGGACCCGAGGTGGAGGTGGGCAGGGTAGGGGGAAGGGGAAGGAGGGTGGGAGAGGGGTAAGAGTTGGTGGCGCGGTCGAAGATTACCCGATTCCACCACTGTTTAACATTACAGGCCATCGAAACACTCTTCTAAGCATGGGTAACATCTATGCTTGACTACATAAACTCCTTGCCTGTCAACCTCCCCAACTCATCCCTCCCTAGGTTGCAGATCATCCAGAACTTCTGCTCCGAGACCCTATCAACAACAACAACAAATTACACTTATAAAGCGCCTTTCACGTCGGGAGGACGTCCCAAGGCGCTGCACAGGAGGCGTGTGACCCGAGCTGGGAGGGGAGTGTACGGGAAGGGGTGAAACACGAAGGGGAGGTCGAGTCTTCAAACCGGCCTTGAAAGAGGAAAGGGAAGAAACGAGACGGAAGGATTGAAGGATGGCAGCAGAGAAACTGAAGGCCCGGCCTCCGATGGTGGGGCGGTTCGGGCGGGGGGCTTGGAGCAGGCCAAGTCCTGCTGAACGGAGGGTCCGGGTGGGCTTGTAGGGGGAAAGTAATTTGGTTAAATATCACACCCATCTTCACTCGACTCACACAGAGGAAACAGTTTGAGATCCCCGGTGACTGTCTTCGCCCCTCTCCGGGCCTCCTTCAGTGCCTCCCCCGGTCACTATCTCCCCCTCCCCCTCCTCCCCACCCCCCCCAGTCACAGTCTCCCCGCCCCCGTCACTATTTCCCTTTCAAACGTCCCGCCAGCCAACTGAAACCTCGGTGACGTCACGCTTACCGGAAGTGACATTTGGTTTCTTGTGACACGTTGGCCTGGCAACCAGGAGACACAGGAAACCCGCCCCAGGTACAGCTTCAGGTCAGTGTTTGTATGTGTGTATGTTTCTATAGTCTCTGTGTGTGTGTTTGTGTCTAGTCCATGTGTGTGTGTGTGTTTCTATAGTCTCTGTGTGTGTGTTTGTGTCTAGTCCATGTGTGTGTGTGTTTGTGTCTAGTCCATGTGTGTGTGTGTTTGTGTCTAGTCCATGTGTGTGTGTGTTTCTATAGTCTCTGTGTGTGTGTTTGTGTCTAGTCCATGTGTGTGTGTGTGTTTCTATAGTCTCTGTGTGTGTGTTTGTATCTAGTCCATGTGTGTGTGTGTTTGTGTCTAGTCCATGTGTGTGTGTGTTTGTGTCTAGTCCATGTGTGTGTGTGTTTCTATAGTCTCTGTGTGTGTGGTCCAGTCAGTCTGTGTGTGTGTGTTTGTGTGGATGTTTACAGTCAGTATAAAGACCATGTATATAATACACAGACTCCACCAGTCTCTTGGTAGTGAGTGAGGGCTGCTCCAAGTCCTATCTGGTTCAAGCCCCTTGAATAGAAATCCAACCATCCGCTGCTGTTCAGCTCTCAGTTTACTCTGTTTGCTCAAACATTAGTATCATGGACTTTGCTCGTGGAGTCGTGTAGCTTACTGGCTAGAGCACTCGCCTCGCAAGCAAGAGACCTGGGTTTGATTCCCGGCAGGGGAAAAACCGTGGGCAAGTTTCCTTACTCCACACATCTATTAATAATCCCTCCCAAAAAAAAATGGGTCACTCAATCCACCACCGTTGTGGCACATGCCGTCCACAACTGGCTGCCAGGTTTCGCCCGCAAATGTACAGTCAATTCACTTTACGGTATATTGTGTTAGGTGCTTTGAGACATCCAGAAGACATGAAAAGTGCTACATCGAAGGCAAAGATTATTATTGTCTTTCCATGACTGTTCAGAAAATATTCCGCTCCACTCTCCCCAAAAAATCCCAGAGTTTTTTTTAAGTAGCTGAATAAAACAATTTTTTTTTGAAAGAGATTGCTATTCACTGTCAAATAATAAATTTACTGTTAGGAAGGCCAAAGAGGTGGTACGCTCTGAGATAAATAAACAAGTACCTTTAGAAAAATTGTTATTTTCTGACTGGCAGTTTCTGCTACAGAATAAGCTTGTACTGTATTTTGTTTCTACATTTTTCCAGGCTTTGCTTCATTGAAAATATGAAATCGTTAAAGGATGGATATAAAGACTACTTAGACCCAAAGAAAAAAACACTCCGAGAGGTTCTGAATAGTTTTGAGAAGGCTCAAATGCTTGATATTTTGACCCTCACATCTGGGTATTTGAACCACAATAATCTCTGCAAAGCACCAGTGTACCATGAAAATCAATCAAAGGAATGTGCAAAAAAGCCTATTCCCCATGTAAAAAGAAGAACCTCCTTAACTTCCCAACCCCAAGTAAATGAAATAAAAGTAAAGAAAATGACAGATGCCTTAGTAGACTTCACGCTGGGGACCAGTACAGTGTCAATGTTTCCTACAATTACATCTCCTCATCTCAATCACTTAGACCTTAAAAGTGGTGTTGCTTCTCCTTCAACAGTCTATGGCTCACAAACCGCCGACACTCAGACACAACGTCCACAAAGCTCTTTCCTCAGAGAAGAACTGAAGTTAGCTGAATTAATGCTGTTAAAATCTCGATCATTACGATGTGGCACAGATCACTCAGAGCACGATAGAGATCAGTACCAATTTGTTACGTCCCACGTGGCTGGGGTAACGAAAAAAGACAAATTCAATAAATTAGTGGCATTTGAGAAAACAATTCTAGGGAAACAGGACATCCTCGACAGGAATGTAATGTCTGGACACAAAGCAGTTCAGCAACATGAATGGAAGCTATCACAGGTAAGAGATGTACATAATTTTGTGGGTGTGTTTAGGTGACTAGAATGATTGAAAATAATGTTTTTGAATATTTTTAAATCCTGTTAAATGGAAAAACAAATGGGTTGATGGCTGTGGTCAATAGATTTGTGCTTAAACTAACTTGAAAAATTTCTATAAGTGACTGTTTAGATTTAGAGAATGACCCTACAGCTCAATAGCATCTCATTGGTTTCTGAATGACCAGTCAAGAGAATGCTTCCACTAAAAAATACAGAATTGTTTCACCCATAAATATACAGTCAATTCACTTCACAGTATATTCTGTGAAGTGCTTTGAGATGTCGATAAGATGTGAAAAGTGCTATATCAAATGCAAGGATTATTATTATTAATCACCTCACTGTTTCCATGTTTTGAAAGGTGAAGTTTTCCTCTTTGTATCCACAAGATTTCAAAAGTTTTGTTAATTAATAGAACTGGGAGTGAGAATGGTGAATATTCCTATTGCGTAGGGCATACATGCTGCAAAGTATCTTCCTTGCTGACAGCTTCTAAGTGCCTCTGCACTACCAGATTCCTCAATTGCAAGTTTACGGGATTCTAGCCAGGTAACAGAAGATTAAAAAATTAAGCAAGAAAAGTTTAGTTTATGGACGCTGGAAGGAACTGTGTAAGGATTATGGATGTGTGTTAAATCCTTATATCTATGTACAGTAGGGAACGGCGATATGGGAATTTTCCGGATATGGATATATTGGTTGGCTCATACCGAGATATACCGAAATATCGATATTTTCAGTCGTCTCTCTCCCCCACCACCCCCCCAGCCGTCTCTTTCTCCCTCCCCCCCACCCCCACCCCCGCCGTCTCTCTCTCCCTCCCCCCCAGCCGTCTCTCTCCCCCTCCCCCCAGCCGTCTCTCTCTCCCTCCCCCCCCAGCCGTCTCTCTCCCCCTCCCCCCAGCCGTCTCTCTCTCC
Source organism: Hydrolagus colliei (assembly GCA_035084275.1). Taxonomy (NCBI): domain Eukaryota; kingdom Metazoa; phylum Chordata; class Chondrichthyes; order Chimaeriformes; family Chimaeridae; genus Hydrolagus; species Hydrolagus colliei. The sequence continues at coordinate 81,953,424 of CM068744.1, read as the reverse complement.
CTCCCCCCCCAGCCGTCTCTCTCCCCCTCCCCCCAGCCGTCTCTCTCTCCCTCCCCCCCCAGCCGTCTCTCTCCCCCTCCCCCCAGCCGTCTCTCTCCCCCTCCCCCCAGCCGTCTCTCTCCCCCTCTCCACCCCCCCCCCCGCCGTCTCTCTCTCCCCCTCCCCCCCCCCAGCCGTCTCTCTCCCCCTGCCCCCAGCCGTCTCTCTCCCCCTCTCCTCGCCCCCCCAGCTGTCTCTCTCCCCCTCTCCCCCCCCCAGCCGTCTCTCTTCCCCACAGTCGTCTCTCTCCCCCTCTCCCCCCCCCCAGCCGTCTCTCTCCCCCTCTCCCCCCCCCAGCCGTCTCTCTCCCCTCTCCCCCCAGCCGTCTCTCTCCCCTCTCCCCCCAGCCCTCTCTCTCCCCCTCTCCTCCTCCCCCCAGCCGTCTCTCTCCCCCTCTCCTCCCCCCCTCAGCCGTCTCTCTCCCCCTCTCCTCCCCACCCCAGCCGTCTCTCCCCCTCTCCTCCCCCCCCCCCCAGCCGTCTCTCCCCCCCCCCAAACCGTCTCTCTCCCCCTCTCCGCAGCCGTCTCTCTCCCCCTCAACCCCCCCCCCCCCAGCCGTGTCTCTCCCCCTCACCCCCCACCCCAGCAGTCCCTCTCCCCCCCCCAGCCGTCTCTCTCCCCCTCTCCGCAGCCGTCTCTCTCCCCCTCAACCCCCCCCCCCCAGCCGTGTCTCTCCCCCTCACCCCCCACCCCAGCAGTCTCTCTCCCCCTCACCCCCCCACCACCCACAGCCGTCTCTCTCCCCCCACCCCTTGCATACCTGTATATTGTATTCGAGGACTATGAATACAAGATGGCGGCTTTGCACCTCGGTCTGTGCATTGTGTATAGAGATGAGCATTCTGGGTCTTGTAGTTGATTGTGCTCGCATCCCGATTTTTTACCTCGATATATCGTTTTTCGATATACCGATATTTTTAAAATGTCTATATCGGCATATCGATATGAAAATCATATCAGGTTTTAGCGATATACCGATATATCGCCATTCCCTAATGTACAGTAGAAGCCCGTTTATCTGGCACCCTCGGGATCTGCCAGTGCCGGTTAAAGTGCCTGCCAGATATGCAGCAGAAAACCCAACACAAAAAAAAATTGCTAATTTTTAATTTAAAAAAACATAGCATATTAATAATAGACTAAATAATCATTTATATAATAATATATAAATAATAATTAAAATAATTTTACACATAACGACCAGTAGGGTCCGTCGATATGGAAATTTTCTGATATCCATATATCGGATGGCTCATATCAATATATATCGGTATAAAGCAAACTTTTTCAACTTATCTTGTATATATCGATATACTGATATATCGATATGAGCCCATCGATATCGGAAAATTTGCATATCGACGGACCCTACTGGTCACTGATATATACTGATATATATACTGATATATCGATATCGCCGTTTTTGTTATACTGCGCATGCGCGCACATTCGGAGGTGCGCGCGCATTCTGTGCTTTAGGCCTAGGAGGTTTGCAATGCCGGCAACAAGATAAGTTGAAAAAGTTTGCTTTATACCGATATAATCGATATATCGCCAGACACGATATACCGATATTTGCGATATATCGATTTGTTTTCCATATCGAATTTTTAGATATACCGATATATTTGAATTTCCAATATTGGCCTATCAATATGAAAAATTATACCGATATATCGATATATCGCTGGACACTAGTGACCAGGCAGTTCAGAGAGATCTTTAAACTAGTGCAAAAGTTACACGTCTGAATGACACTGTTCTCATTGGGGGCAAAAGAGAGGAAACCTCATTTTATTGAGAAAGCAGAGAGTGAGCAGCGGCCGCTCAGTTCAGTTAACTTTCTTTCCAAAAAGCCTTGCGATGCCTGTGTGTGTGTGTGTGTGTGTGTGCGCGCACTAAGTTGAAACACTGCACTCTTGCACTCTGTAAAATGAGCATTGCAGTGATGAGTCTTTTTTATTAAAATAAAAGCCAATGAATTCATCAGCAAGCTTTGCTCAGGGTGGGTGTGTGTTTTGCTGTTTTGTGGCTAAATTAAATCTAAATTAATCAACTCACCCTCTGCCTCTCTCAAAGAGTACACTCCAGAGAGTGCATTGCTTTACAGTACTGGCAGCATTCTGAGCTAGCACCACCATCAGGCACCTAATAGCAGCATTCCAAAATACTGACACAACACAAAACACCAAAAAAATGCATTTTTCTGGATAAATTCCGGTTTATCGAATGCAGACCTTTTCTGCAGTGCCGTTTATATGGAAATTACAGTTGATCGGCTCACGGATAAACGGCCTTCTACTGTATATAGTCATCTATATGTGTCTTCTCAGTGAATGTTGTTACTTATATATGCTTACCACCTTAGCCAAATTCTATTCTGGTATAATTTGTATCATTAATAATAATTGAATCTTTTATGAGTCATTATACTCATTGAAAATTTAGGAGCTCAGGAAAATAGGTGATATCAAAGGACCAAACTTCATTCGCCTACGAATCTTCAGTGATGTGTTTGAAGACATCTGCAGAGACTCACCATCATTTTGCATAATGTTGAGGGAAATCAAGGTAATTTCCAGTGCTTACCCACTCAATGCTTTATAAGTTCTACTAACTCATCTCCATCCTCATCAGGTTTGTTTCCTGTTCCCCGGTGTTACAACCAGCATGCTTGATTTGACTTTCAGTTGTCCCCACACTCTTGCCACAGCCTATCTTTGGTTCCTCCGGCTCCATTCTTTGGGGATATCAGAAAAGTTGCGGATAAGCCACTATGTATATACAAATTTAATGTCTTGCTTTTCTGTTGGCTTTGAAATGGTCCTGGTGAATGAATGAATTACTAAAAGATATGGCTTTAAAATTAGTGCAATACTAGTTGAGCCTGAGGCAAAGATGGCGTCCCTCCGCCTCGACCCCTCCCTAGTCTCCTTCAAGTCCCGCCTCAAAACCCTCCTCTTCAATGGTCCCTCGGTCACCCCAAATCCCCTCCTTTCCATCCTCCCTGATCCCGACCCCAGCTCAGGTATGAAATACTGACTTTCCAGCGCCTTGGGATGACCTCCCGATGTGAAAGGCGCTACACAAATGTCAGTTTTTTGTTTTATACAGCTTATACAAGTACTTTTCTGCATTATTCCAGAGAAATTTTATTTTAAAAATCAATTTACACCCAAGAAAATCTGTGTTCAAACCTGATATGTTGACATGTGTCTTCGATGTAGTTAATATCTCAAGGCTGGGACTTTTTATCAAAAAAATTATCTATTTTATCAGTATATTGGCAGCTACTATATCTGTGACGAAATGTTTACACACACAAAAGTCCCTGTGCCAAAAATTAAACTGCCCTCACAAAAGTGTGAAGGCAGCAGGTTAATGGCTATGTGCAGTCAATCTATGTTTATCATAGCTACATTATAACTAATCTTGAGAACTCCCTGCCTCATTCACTCTGTTACGTCCCCTCTTTATCTACCTTTAAATCCCATTTTAAGACTTGCTTCTTTGACTGCGCCTCTGATCATCTCTTCCTTCCCGGGTAGTGCTTCAAGATGCTATCCTGCATGAAAGGTGCTATAAAAATGCTGGTTGTAGTTGTCATTTTTTATTAGAGCATGTTGTCTTTTCCCACTTTACCTCTCTTATTCAGGTTGAATATGATGGGTACCTCACGTCAATCTTGGAGACACAGCCATCGGATCAATACAAGGTATTTTAGTTTAAATTGCATTCTGTCAAACGAGACCAGATGCATCAAATACTTCAAGTAAACTATGAATGGATGTACTTCACAACAAGGTTGTGATCTCTGGATGAGAAGTATATTCTTTTCCAGAGAATTTAATGTAAAATATAAAATAGATGCAACAAAAGACCACCCAAAGTTAACTATGAACCATAGCTGCATAGGCTATAGCAAAGCCACCAAAAGGCATAACAACTGCAAAAAAATCAACAGAACAATACAATCAAAAACATATTTTAAAATTTAAAGAACTCTGCCCATTTGTATTTTCTTCTGAGGCTTTTAGATTCATCTATCCCCTCTCTCTTACTCTGACATGTATTTGACTTATTTTATTTTCTCTTGCTTTGCTTTTAATAATGTAGAATATATTGTTGTTACATTGCAATATTGTGTGTATTCTGTATTGTGCCCACAGTACAGAGACTGCGCTTGTAAAAGTCACAAACAACATCCTCTCTATCTGTGACCAGGGCTCCCTCTGCCTCCTGGACCTGTTCGCTGTGTTCGACACAGTCGACCACGCCATGCTCCTCCACCACCTGTCCACCGTCATCCACCTCAGTGGGACCGCACTCGCCTGGTTCGAGTCCTACCTCACAAACTGCCAGCAGTACATCTCCACAAACGGTTTTTCCTCCCACTGTTACCCAGTTACCTGTGGGGTACCCCAGAGATCCATCCTCGGTCCCCTCCTTTTCCTCATCTATACGCTCCCTCTTTGTCACCTCTCGGCTGGACTATTGCAACGCCCTCCTCTCCGGTCTCCCCTCCACCACAATCCACAAAGTCCAGCTAATCCAAAACTCTGCTGCCTGCATACTCACCCGCTCCAAGCTTCGCTCCCCCATTACCCCAGTCCTTGCCAGACTTCACTGGCTCCCTATCCCAGAGAGGATCGACTTCAAGATCCTCACCCTTGATTTCAATTCCCTGCACTCCTCTGCACCCCCCCTTATCTCTCTGATCTCCTCTCTCCCCAAACCAGCACCCACTGCCTTCACTCCTCTGGGTCTGGCCTCCTCCATGTCCCCGAATCCTCTGTTCCACCCTTGGTGGCTGTGCCTCAGCCATTACGCCCCGAGGCTCTGGAACTCCCTTCCTCACTCCCTTCGCCTCGCCCCCTCTCTTCCCAGTTTCAGGTCACAACTGAAGACCTTTCTCTTCGACCGGGCTTTTGGCCACCTTTCTGCCCCTGCCCCAGGCTCGGTCCCGGATTTTATAAAGCGCTCTGAGATGCTGTCTGGTGTGGAGGGCGCTATATAAATCGAAGTTGTTGTTATTGTTGTGTGCTGCTATCAATCTGAGCAAATAATTTAAGATTGACAAAAAGGGGTTAAAGATCAGGTTTGTGAATATATACAGTTAACCCTTGTCGAATGCGACTTTATCAATTGCGAATTCAACTATACGCGATGAAAAAAACGCACCACTTTTATGCGTATCGCCCGTAGAACTTGCGTATATGCGCTGGCTGACCCCACGCGCAAGCGCACTTGTGAGGACGCTGGCAAACTGCTGACTAAATCCAATGATTCCTCGGCTGGCTGGACCTGTGCACAATGCATCCTTCGGAAAGTCCGATGACTCTTCGGCCTTGGAGCATCCTAATGGCATTGCATGGTAAACAGAAGAGAGAGAGAGAACACTTAGAGAATGTTAGAGAACTCCTCACACTTCCAGGACCAAAGGTAAAATAATTTAGCCTAGCTGTGGTTTTATTGCTTTATTTTTTATTGCTTTATTGCTGTTTTATTGTCTCCACTCCAGTGAGAGTGGGTGGGGAGATTAGCGAGGAGCGGGCCAGCCGGCTGAAGCCCGCCTCGGTACGCACCCAAAGGGTGGGGGAGGGAGTGATGAGCGGGCCAGCCGGCTGTAGCCCGCCTCAGTATGTACCCAGGTGGGGGAGGGTGAGGAGCGAGGAGCGGGCCAGCCAGTTGAGTGCGCAGTTTTCCAGGAATGTAACCCCCGCGATCGACGAGGGTTAACTGTACTTTAATGATTGAATTAAGAATATTGTTTAATTCAAAGAGTTAAACAAAGAGTTTTGTTTAATTCATGAACAAAATGAATGGCTCCTTTATGTTGCTCTGAAGTGTTAACCTGCTATATAAATCAGGTTGTTGTTGCTTTTATTTTTAATGTTGTGACTTGAGATGTAATATTGCTTTGCAGTATTAATCACCACACAATCATTATAAGTAAATGATATATTTGGAAATTACTTATAAAAAGTGAATTTAATATCTTTAATCACCAGAGTGATCACTGTGTTCGAACCAGCAAGCTCCTTGACCATTAAGATGCAGCCTTGTTCTGTCCACTGTACATTTGAAGCTGCTCCACCCTATATTTCTCATTGACGGTGTGATATGACTTTTACATTGTACCACTGTGGACTGACGCAGGCAATTATTTTAAATACAGGTGCTCACTAGCCTCAGCCCTTTCTCACCAATTACCTTTCGGGTTGTATAGAAACACCACTTCACTGGGTTATTCTCATAGTAATAAAGTAGTTATGTAAAGGTGGCCTATTTTTATTTTCTTCCAACTTCCAATCCAAACAGGACATTCTAGCTCAGCTTCAAGGTATGGACAGGAGAACAGTGAGAACTCATCATGTAGAGGAGGCTCAAAAAGAAGTTTCAAGGCTTCAGCAGAAAGCAAAAGTTGCTCTGGGATGCAATGATCAGTGAGTGTCCTCATTTCTTGAAACATACCTAACTTTAAATATATTGCTCAATCCAGTTCATTTTGCACTAATCAACCTCACAACATTGCTGTACCCTGTTGTTAAAATAATTAAGCATGATACAGATAATAAAAAGAATATAATGCTCGCATTTGATATAGTGACTTTCTGTCTGACCATAACAATATATAGTACATTAAGATGAGGAATGATATACAGTTAACCCTCGCCGAATGCGACTTTCTCGATTGCGAATTCAACTATACATGAAGAAAAAAATGCGTCACTTTTTTTGCATAATGGCGTAAAACTTGCGTCTACATGTTGGCTGGCCTCGCACACATGCGCACTTGCGAGGACACCGGCCCCGCGCAATGCACACTTGGGAAGTCAAGTCAAAATGACAGAAAATCACTTCCTTCTTTCAACCCGCCAGTTTGTCTCAGCAGTCATCCACTGAAAACTTACCCAGTGCTGCATCTTCTCGGCCATCCACTTCTGCCTCTCCCCAACTTTGATGGAGTTGGAGGCCAATGATTCCTCGGTCTCGGACTGTTATGAGAGCGGGGAAAGTAGGCCGGCTGGCTGTAACCTGCCTCAGTACATTCCTTGCATTGGTCGGGTGTGGATGTGGCTGGAGGCTTGAGGTTGGTAGCCTGTGGCTGGATTCCCCTAACCCCCCCTTTTCCCAGTACTTGTTAAGTTTACCGAACGTGATTTTACTGAGTGAGCAGTTTTCCAGGACCGTAATCCCCACGTTCGGCGAAGGTTAACTGTAGACGAAAATGGACGTAATCCTAAAAGGTACGAAGTTTAATATAATTTGGGGAAATTAGCCTCAACTGGATCAGAATTAGCAACCAGTCGGTGTTTTCACACATTTTACATAAAAAGGGACAGCTCTAATGATTGCTATTTTTTTTAAAAAAAACTAGACTGAGAACTGACCTGGAGTATCAACTTGAAGCCAAAACCTTGGATGTCCACAAAGGTAAGTCAAGCTTCGCTTCACAGTTAAAGCTTTAAGTGGTAGACATATGTTTTGATGGCTAACTAGAACTACCAGAATGTTATCATTTAATAATAATAATAATCCTTGCATTTGAGATAGTGCCTTATGTGGTCCAGATGTCTCAAAGTACTTCACAGGATGCACAATAACGTGGGTTCACTGCATAATTTGGGGATGAAATTTGATATATTCTTCATTTGTAAGCGGCCAGTAACTTAGGGTTACCTGCCTTCGGGAAGGCAGGTAACCCTAAAATCCCTCGATCCCTCCCTCCCTCGATCCCTCCCTCCCTCGATCCCTCCCTCCCTCGATCCCTCCCTCCCTCGATCCCTCCCTCCCTCCCTCGATCCCTCCTTCCCTCGATCCCTCCCTCCCTCGATCCCTCCCTCGATCCCTCCCTCCCTCGATCCCTCCCTCCCTCCCTCCTTTCAAAACATGCCCAAAAACCTAGAAATCTGATGCCCAGTCAGTCACTCTGTGTTGCTCTGGCTGGCTGGGAAGCCACGAGCTCCACATTCGGGGCAAGTGCTCCCCAGGCTGTGTCGATCGCTGCAGCCGTGGGTCGAGAGAAGCTGAACCTCTACCTCGCTTTCCCCCCCGCCTTGGTGCAGTGATGATTGAGCAGAGCATAGAAGGCATTGATGGCACTTGGGCAGCCCCATTCTATCTGTACTCAAAGTTACTTTGTAACTCCTACCCTCAAGCTCTCGTTTCTGTCCCTACAACAATAACACCCACCCCTGTCCATCTAATTAGCCTGAGGGCAATTTGTGTGCCCAGCGATGTGAGCAGTGAGCTAAGGGTGAAGCTAAGGGTCTGCGTGGGCTGTGCGAGGCCTACAGCAGGTTGGCCAAGGTGCTGATTAACCCCTGCTGGCGTCATTCACCCTTAGCTCGCTTTGACAGCCGAGTAACTCAGTGGTTAGAACATTCGAACATTTCTGTGTCAAAATAAAGCTGTGCATGGTGGAATTCAGAAGTAGCAGTAGGACATTTTTGGAATTCCACATCAAGTCAATCCGAAAGAGAAAATAGATCAATGTTTTTCCAATCACAAAGTATTGGAGAAACCACTAATTTTTCAAATGAGGCAAATAACCAATATAATGCTGTTTTTCTCCCCAGAAATCTTAATTAAGCCAGTTACAGAGCCTAAAGTAGTAAAAGAGCTGACACTTGTCGAACAGGTGCTGTCACTGAGGATTAAAATTATCAAAACATTGAAGAAGATTGATTCACTGGATGAAGAGCTTAGCTCCATGATCCCAATTCAATTATTTAAAGCCATGAAGATCTCCTTGAAAACAACTAAGGTATTTGTAACAACAAATTACATATACGAAGATCTCTTTGAAACCATATTTCGCTCACGATTACCCCAGTCCGTGCCAGACTTCACTGGCTCCCTGTCTCACAGCGGATCGAATTCAAATCCTCACTCTTGTTTTCAAATCCCTCCACTCATTTGCACCCCACTACCTCTCTGACCTCTCTCCTCATAATAGTACTCATTGCCTTCTCTCTACCGGGTCTGACCTCCTCTTTGTCCCCCGAATCCTCTGCTCCATCGTCGGCAGCCGTGCGTTCAGCAATTATGCTCCAAGGCTCTGGAATTCCCTTACTCACCCTCTTTGCCTTACCCCATTTTTTCCTATATTCAGGTCACGACTACAGATCTTTCTTTTCGACTGCACTTTTGGTCACCTTTTTCCTCCTCCCTCTGGCTTGACCCTGGAATGTTAAGCATTGTGAAGCACTCTGAGATGCCGTCTAGCATGGAGGGTGCTATATAAATCCAAGCTGTTATTTTCTGTTGAAAACAACTACGGTATTGCAACAACAAATTACATTTATATAGCACCTACCTTTCATGTCAGGAGGAAGTCCCCAAAACAACAACAACAAAATTACATTTATAGAGCGCCTCTCACGTTGGGAGGACATCCCAAGGCGCTGAACAGTTAGGTCAGGACCCGAGCAGGTGGGGAAGCATCGGGATGGGGTAAGGGGATGGAGAGTAGGAAAGGGAAAGAGTTAGAAGGGCAGCAGAAGGCACGGTCGAAGAGGAAGGTCTTGAGACCGGCCTTGAAGGAAGAAAGGGAGGAAGTGAGGCGAAGGGATTGCGAGATGGAGTTCCAGAGTGTGGGGGCAAAGAGGCTGAAAGCCTGGCCACCGATGGTAGTGCAGTTCGGTTGGCGGACATGGAGCAGGCCAGAGCCCGCTGAACGGAGGGGACAGCAGGTCGGAGAGATAGGCGGGGGCAGGGCAGTGAATGATCTTGAAAGTGAGGACAAGGATCTTGAATACTCACTTTTCCTTTCTCCATAGATGCTGCCTGACCTGCTGAGTATTCCCAACAATTTCTGTTTTTGTTTCAGGAACTGTACACCACCCACAAAATATACAACCACTCCACTTTACAACCACTCCACTTTACAAGATATTCTATGAAGCACTTTGAAGATGTGATAAAGAGCAACATCAAATACAATAATTATAATTACTGAGACTGCCACATAGGGTTGGCTCAATTCTTACATACCCTTGTTAAACAGGCCACCTTGGAACCAGTTCAGCTCCAAGGAGACCATGCTTACCCTCCTCCCATGGTGCATAGACACTAGTTAGTCATTCAACATCCAACAACAAAATTACACTTATATAGCGCCTTTCATGTCAGGAGGACATCCCAAGTTGCTGGACAGTCACTGTGCAAGACTCGAGCTAGGGACGGGGTGGGGAGGGAAGGGGGAGATTAGGAATTTCCAACGGGACCATCGAAGAGGAGAGTTTTGAGACGGACTTAAAGGAGGCCAGGGAGAGTGCGAGGCGGCAGGACTGTGGGATGGAATTCCAGAGGTTAGGGGCAGAGTGGCTAAAGGCTCGCCCGCCAATGGTGTTTTGAGACGTCTAGAAGATGTGAAAAGCGCTATATCAAATGCAAGGATTATTATTATGGTGGGGCAGATGGGTCGGACGTGGAGCAGGGCAGAGCCTGCTGAACAGCGGGGGCAGGAAGGTTGGTAAGGAGTTAGAAGGCTACTGAAAGCGCTTTGGGACGTCCTCCCGACGTGAAAGGTGTTCTATAAATGTAATTTTATTGTTGTCGTTATGGATGTAAAGTGGGGTGAGGTTGTGGAGGGCTTTGAATGTGAGGGCCAGGATCTTGAATTGGATCCTCTGGGTGATGGGGAGCCAATGAAGTTGGACGAGGATGGAGGAGCTGAGGTCACGGAGTTTGCAGCGGTAGAGGACACGGGCCACGGGGTTCTGGATCATCTGCAACCTGTGGAGGGAGGAACTGGGAGGGCCAACAAGCAGAGCATTTGCATAGTCGAGCTGGGATGTAATGAAGGCATGGATTAATAACCACAGTACATCATTCAAGCATAATACATCACTGAAGTAAAATTGAGACTTGAAGTTTAAAAATGCAGAATTATTTCATTCAGAAACGCTTGACGTGAAAGACGCTATTCAAATGTAATTTTTTTTGGTGTTGTTGTTGTAACTAACCTATTTGTAACTGTAGGACAAAGATCCATTGTTTTTTTCCCAAACGTAAAATGTGTAATACTACTCTGAATTTTCCTACAGATTGAAAATGTTAAACTGGATAAATCAAACAGGTTTACTCAAGGAGCAACAAAGGTAAGTATTTATTCATATTCATTTTAGGTCAACCCCCCTCCCCACCCCTCCTGAATTTTCTAATATTACTTCCTGGCACCCAGTATGTCCTGTGAGCTCAAAGTAACCTTGGATCACAGTTAGTGTCGTGAAATGGGAAGGACAGGATGATGCATGAAGGTGACACTCTATTTTTGGTTTTCATTTTTAATGCAGCACCAAATACATATGTAAAATGATCACCAGAGTTGATTTGTTAATTAATTTCATTGATCAGTTTTGATTGATTGCTAAATGCTGATATGGTATCTGCTCCACTGCTCTGCTTCATATACATTACGTGCTGTGATTGCTTCTGTATAATTTTTTCAGAAACCAACTTGGGAGAGAGGAGGTGGATTGATGGCTATTGTAAACTACTATTTGTAGGCCTTGTTGTTACCAATTTCTCTCCTGATTGCTAAATTCCATTATATTCTGTTATAATAATACTATCCCCACTCACCCACTTCCCCCCTTGCAGAAAACGTTGCACTCTCTTGGTCTCTGGGCTCCACCTTGCCAGCCACCAGCTTAAACTGGTCCTGTGACTCAGTGGTTCGAGCACTCACTTTACAAGCGTGAGACCTGTGTTCGAATCCAGGCAGGTCAGGGTGAAAACTTGGGCAAGTTTCCTTACTCCACATGCCTAATACTAATCCGTTAAAAACAAGCCTCTTGGTAATTTCAATCCACGACTGTTTGTGGGACGATGCTGTGCGCAATTATTTCACCCACAAATATAGTCAATTAACTTTACAGTACATTCTATGAAGCACCTTTGAGACATCTAGAAGACATGATAAGGCGCTACATCAAATGCAAGGATTATTATTATTTATTCTAACTCTCCAGTGTCCCTCCAAGGATGAACATTCCATTATTAGAAACCTTACCCATTAGGAACTCTTAGCATTTGGGTTGAAACCTTACAAACATGATACATGGATTTCTATGTGTTTCAGATTTTTGTAGTCTTTTTCCAGTTCGTTTGTAGTCTTTTTGCACTCTGCTATGTCTCTGTGAAGATATTTTGCTTTTGCCCTCCTTGGTAAGACATGGTTTCCTTTTAACATTCCTCCTTCCTTTGTAGGATTTGTTTTCCTTCCAAGACTCAAATCGCTAGGGAACTGGCTACTTTATTCTAGTCCCACGTTCTGCCACTGGGCACCACAATCAATACCATGTTCTGCATTGGATGCCCATCTGAAAACACCAAAATATATAAAATTTCACTACTGGCAATGTACTGATTGCATGAAAAGCATTTCTCCTTTTCTTTGTTAATTTTATATCCTGCTTCTTTGATCTATTAAAGGATGTTTATCCAGCTACAGTACTGTACTTGTATGGTTTGTAGTTTTCATATAACATAGTCAAGCTTATGTTAATCATTTAGTTTCAAGATGTGCAAAGAAAACGTGTCTCAAATTTCTCTGCCTTCTTTTTGCAGAAGTTTGAAAATATAATCCAGAGTGTTCTTGGTCAAAACGGGGTGGAAAGAAAGGAGCAAGAGTGAGTGTAAAACTACAGTAAAATCTTGATAAACCGGCAAGATTTCAATATTAGATTTTTTTTCCAATGCAAATCTCTCAAAGTTCGGACAGCTGCTTGTAGTTCCTGGTGTGGCCAGCTGCTTGTCGTTCCTCTGTGATCTGGTGCTGTTGGGTGGAGCTCGGGCATTTTTTGGCTTCAGTTCTGTGTTTACTGCACAAGTAGTATGGGGCGGGGCTTCCCCAGCCATTTCTAGGTAGGTTTCCAAATATTGGTAAACTCTGAAATCTGGTTTGGATGAAGAAGGCCCTTTGGCCATCTAATCTCATCCTTCCCGAATACCTACCATGCTAAAGTATAGTTCTGGTTTTACTTTTTATAAGTAACTGTGTGCAATACATCTGAGCAGAGCACCACACTACTTGCATATACCTCTGCTGATCTGAACTCAACTGGTTTAGCAGTAACAATGAACAATTAGCTATGGTGGCTCCTATTATTTGCATATTTAGATCGTCAGATTTCTTGACAATTCTGAAATAGCATCCCTCATCCTCGCCTGACTAAATTGGCTCCCCAATTCAAGATCCTGGTCCTCAATTTATAGCCCTCCACAGCCTCGTGCCACCCTACATCCCCTACCAACCTGCCCGCTGCCTCCGCTCAGCAGGCTCTGGCTTGCTTTACGTCCTCAAACCCACCCACCCCACCATTGGCAGGCAAGTGTTTAGCCACTCTGTCCCCAACCTCTGGAACTCCATCCCGCAGTCCCTCCTTGTCACCCCCTCCCTGGCCTCCTTCAAGTCCTGCCTCAAGACTCATCTTCGATGGTCCCATCGGCAACTCCTAATACCCCCTTCCCTCCCCTCACCTGGTCCCAGCTCAGGTCTGGAACAATGACCGTCCAACGCCTTGGGATGTCTTCCTGACATGAAAGATACTATATAAGTGTAATTTTGTTGTTGTTGATTTATAAAACTAATCGCACTAACTAGTTCATCTGTTGAATCATCAGTCATTCTCGTAGACAAGAAATTAAAACATTTTTCATATTCTTTCGTAATATAAATTATTCGATATTGAATATTCAAAACTACTATAAAATGAGTAGAAGTATGTTTGAAGGGGTTAAACCATCAAAATATGAAAAGCAATCTTGAAGGTGAAGTTGAACATTGCTTCTAATGGCCATATTTATCTTAATAAGAGGAGTAATAACTTATTAAGAGGAGTATCCTGTAATACCTTTTTTGAGAAACCTAGATATAGAGACAAGGCCCATTGTGAGGGATGCAACAAAGGAAAATATGAGAATGAAACTTTTATGACAGAAAATTGTATTTTGTAGTGCCTTTCACACTGGGACGATGTCCTCAGGCACTGGACATTGGCTTTAGCAGGAAGGGATGATTCAAGGATGCAAGGAGTTCTGGAAGCAGCCTTTCAACCCAAGTAGACTCACAAAGTCAAATTTGGGGGTTGGCTGTGAATGCAAATAGACATTCATAGTACTTGGGGAATAACGCCAAACATGAATTTACATACTTGGGTTTATAGTGAGAGTCCACATTTCTGTCTGTGACTACTTTGTGCTGTAAATAAAATTACATTAAAAAACAAGTTGTAGACAGAAATGAAACAAGTACAGTATAATGTTCCTTTCTACCTACACTGTTTGAGATACACCCCTCTACAAATGATGAGGAAAATATCACATTTGTAAGCTACTACAATTGGATCAGAAATGAAGTCTAAATTAAGAGGTTCCTTAAGAATCAAATTTAGGATACTTGGACTTGCAATTGGCAAACTGAAATTGTGCGTAATTAGCTGCCGCGGTTGTCCCACAAAACACACGGTGAATTCAATTCACTTACAGTATACAATCATAATTATACATAATGTCAGATATAACAATATATATCTATTATACCTCCTTATCACATCTTCAAGATATCTTAAAGCACATCACAGAATATACAGGTATCCCTCCCCAACCGTGGCCTCGCCAAACACGAAACTCATGTATCCGCGGTTTGCTAAATGCGACAACCCTCGCAAACCGCGTTTTGCGCACCCGCAATTTAAATCCACGGGTTTAAATTTTCGAACAGCTAGGGTACAGCACTAGGACCCAGTTGCGATGTTGCAATCAACCAGTGACAATGCTTCTCTCTTAGGATAAAGGTAAATACAGTTAATGTGCATTTATTGTCACTTCTCCGCAGCCTAGCCAGTAAGTTTGGGAGCATTGCCTTCCTCCCTTCCCCCTCCCCCCTTCTCTCTCTCACCTCTCTATTTCACCTTCTCTTCCCCCCACACCCCCCCTCTCCCACCCCTCCTTTCTCATCTTCTCCAGGCCCCCCAGCCCTCCGTGTCACCCCCACCCCGTGTGTCTCTATCTCTGTGTAAGTCCGTCAGACAACCCCACCAGCTCCCCGTGCAACCCCTCCCCCTCCCCCCCCATCCTCCGTCTTTCTCTCTCTCTCTCTCTCTGTATATCAGACAGCCTGACTGTCTGATTGCTGTAGATCCTGGCAGCCAACGCGCCTAAACTTACTCCCCCTTTCCCCATGGATGTTATAACTATGAGTTTTTTTAATGTTTAGTTCTACGAAACGCGAACTTACTCCCCATATCCCCATGTTTCCAATAGGGCCTTGCATTTTCCAACCGCGAAAAAGTAAACTTACTCCCCCTCTCCCCATGTTTGCCATAGGGCCCTGTATTTTCCAAACACGATTTTATCAACCACAGGAACATATCCCTCATGGTTGGGGAGGGATACCTGTACTGCAAAGTGAATTGACTATGTTTTGTAGGTGAATAAGATATATTAGGAGTTTGTTTGTTTTTAAGAGAGAAAACTAATACATGTATCACTCTATACTGTAGGAAATTGTGGAGCATCATCACAACATTTGTGAATCCGAATGAAAGCCAATCTGCCATTAATCTCACATCACCCAATCTATGTCTGGATTACGAAGATTTAAGGCCTTGAGTTTTGCTAACGTTGCTACTGGTCTGAATGTAGATACTGTACTGTACATAAACCATGATTTAAAAAAGTGAGAGAAAAGAGTGTGGAGGAAGTATAATTTTCTATGTACTGTATATAGTTCATGTTCCTGTTTTTTATATATTGTGCAAGATTTAAAATTCTGATACACAAGTTGATTTTAACTTTCTTATTTCTGGCCTTTAATAATAATTTAGTGATGTGATACTTGTACTAGTATACTTTATATTTGAAAATACACTGGAGGAAATGTTTGTGTACAGTACTTTTTTTTAGCACAATAGTGGGTGGAGACTCTTCAGCCATTTGAATCTGGTTTATCAGTCTGTTGGATCACGGCAGATCTTTTTATCCAAATTGCCTGCTTCTTCTTTTAATATTCTTACTTCCCATGTATCTGTTTTCCTTTTGAATATGCCCCAATTGATTCTGCTTCTCTTCTGGGGCAGAAGAAGTTCCACTTCTACTTTTAGAATTTTTCAAGAACATAGAAGTTGTAAGAGAAATTGATTATACAAATTAGATTTGTTTTCCAGGCATGATATCTATCTAAAATAGGCTCAAAGAATTGTACAAATGTGCAGTATATCGAGATAATGGAAAATGTGGATTCAATTTCCTATGAAACAATATGTACATCTTTCTTGTAATTTGAGGTGTGATCTTTAATGTAGAAATATACATTGTGAAGATATCTACATATAATTGTTCCTGAGTTTATGTTTCTTTGAGCTACTAAGTGGTATAAGTGCTTCAAAATATACAGTAATTGGATTTTTAGTAATACAAATATTTATATAACGGGTCATTCAAACTGCTGTGAATTAATGGTAAATAATGTTTTTAAATAAATTGGTCATAACTGAAAAAAACTGCTGCATAAATGACATGTTTGAATGTACATTGACCTAGAAACTATACTTTTTTAGTTGAAGAAACAGAAATATGGAGTCCTGTATCTCAGTGATTAGGGCACTAGCTCTACAAGCAAGAATCCTGGGTTTGTACAGCGAGGAAACAAGCTCACTCCTCGTACTCACAACTCGGGACTGTTAGATATTGGTGGCTACCTGTATAGATCTGCTACTGTTATGTGGGAGTTTTAGCCCCCACTAGGGAACGGCGATATATCGGTACATCGCTAAAACCCGATATGATTTTCATATCGGTATGCCGATATAGACATTTTAAAAATACCGATATATCGAAAAACGGTATATCGAGGTAAAAAATCGGGATGCGAGCACAATCAACTACAAGACCCAGAATGCTCATCTCTATACACAATGCACAGACCGAGGTGCAAAGCCGCCATCTTGTATTCATAGTCCTCGAATACAATATACAGGTATACAAGGGGTGGGGGGAGAGAGACGGCTGTGGGTGGGGGGGTTGAAGGGGAGAGAGACGGCTGTGGGTGGGGGGGTTGAGGGGGAGAGAGATGGCTGGGGGTGGAGAGGGGGAGAGAGACGGCTGGGGTGGGGAGGAGAGGGGGAGAGAGACAGCTGGGGGGAGGGGGAGATAGACGGCTGGGGGGGGAGAGGGGAGAGAGACGGCTGGGGGTAGGAGGAGAGGGGGAGAGAGACGGCTGCGGGGAGGGGGAGATATACGGCTGGGGGGGATGAGTGGGGAGAGAGACAGCTGGGGGTGGGGGGGAGAGGGGGAGAGAGACGGCTGGGGTGGGGGAGAGGGGGAGAGGGGGAGAGAGATGGCTGAGGGGGGAGAGGGGGAGAGAGATGGCTGGGGGGGAGAGGGGGAGAGAGACGGCTGGGGGGGGAGAGGGGGAGAGAGACGGCTGGGGGGGGAGAGGGGGAGAGAGACGGCTGGGGGGGGAGAGGGGGAGAGAGACGGCTGGGGGGGAGGGAGGAGAGGGGGAGACAGACGGTTGGGGGGAGGGGGAGAGAGACGGCTGGGGGGGGAGGGAGAGAGAGACGGCAGGGGGGGGGAGGGGTGGGGGGGGGAGAGGGGGAGAGAGACGGCTGGGGGGAGGGGGAGAGAGACGGCGGGGGTGGGGAGCGGGAGAAAGAGATGGCTGGGGGGGTGGTGGGGGAGAGAGACGACGGGGGTGGGGGGTGCGAGAGAGGGACGGCCGGGGGGGGGGGGGGTAAGCGGAGAGACAGGGTGGATGTGATAATATACAGATAGATGGGGGGGGGATGTGAGAGAGGAGAGAGGGAGAGAGACATAGAGAGACACAGACAGAAAAACACAGAGATGGTGAGAGTGAGAGACACAGAGAGAGAAAGATATTTACCTCCTGAGAAGATAGGCCCCGAATGCGCGCACACCCGCATGCGCGGTACGAAAAACGGAAAATATCGATATTTCGGTATATATCTATATGAGCCAATCGATATATCCATATCCGGAAAATTCCCATATCGCCGTTCCCTAGCCCCCACTGATGTTCTACACCAAGTACAGAAATGCAATCACCACTGACCAATTTAGGTGCAAACTGATCCCTTCATCATGGTGGGTATAAAAAATATGTTTTACACTAAGCCTTTTTGTGGAGTCATGGAGCATAGGAAGAGGCCATTTGGAGGCCATCGTGGAGCTCAGTGGTTAGAGCACTCACCTTACAAGTGTGAGACCTGAGTTCGAATCCAGGCAGGTTAGGGTGAAACCATGGGCAAGTTTCTTTACTCCACACACTTAATAATCCCCCCAAAAAGAATAATAAAATTGGTCATTTCAATCTATGGCAATTGGCTGGCTACTGAGTTTTGCCCACAAATATAAAGTCAATTCACTTTACAATCCTGTACATTCTGTGAAGCACTTTGAGATGTCTAGAAGATGTGAAAAGCGCAATATCAAATGCAAGGATTATTATTATTAATATGCTGACATAATCTATAAATGTTCCTAAAATGTTTATGCAGTTTTATTTTAGCTGCTCTGATTTGTACTCTTTTTGAACAAAACCGTGAGATAACATGAAAGGTGCTTTATGAAATAAAATGCGTACTTCTGACACTCATATTCTTATTATAGCTATTGATCAAAGCTCTTCTTTGTTACTCGTATTCTTGCAAAGTGTAGGATTTTCAGTCCTTTGTGTTTTTCTTAGTAAACTATAGGACACACAAATTGATTTTTTTTTCCTTGCATATGTAACAAAGTTTAGTAAACCCCGTTCTGTAGCATTTCTGAAAGATGTAGGAAACTCATTAATGAGTTAAGCGGTCACTTTACATCTCCAGGGTAACAGTGGTGATGGGGGTATAGGTGGTGTAAGGTAAAGCTTGAATGTGCATGCTCAGCTGGATGGGAATGTCGTGGGCCAAACTCATGGAAGAGTACCGACTGTGAGTTGTGTAACTTGTATGTTACTTGCATTCCTTTTGAGAAACTCTTGCCTTTCCTGCGATCTACCCTTCAGTGAATTGCACACCCACATACTGGGGTGGAAAATCTCTGTTCTATTCACTTTACTGGTACATTAAAAGCTCTCCATTTGTTAAGTCCACTCATAGTATTCACTTTTTAATGCATTTTCTCAGCTTCCAAGTGTTGCAAAAAGTTCTTTTTAATGGCGCTTAACAAATCCTGGACTAGCTAAATTGTTTTTCTTTTTCCCTTTTGCTTAAGGTTTTAATTGTAGCTTCTGGTGATAGGGTGCCGAGTAGTGCTAAACCATGCTGATTCAACCATTGGTGCGATCTCCTCACACTTTACCTGGTTACGTTGTTGCTAAAGTAAGTGAAGAAGAACCGTTGAGCCTCTACTAATTCGTCAAAACGTTTTTTGTTTAAGAATCAAACACAAATGTATGACACAGGAGGCCATTCCATGCATTTCCCTGTGCTGGTGTTTACTCCTCTAAGAAGCAATCCAATGTTTTTACCCAAAGGCTAATTGACGACTGAAATAGGTTGTCAGGAAGGTGATTGAGATCAAGACAGCTGACTAATTTAAAAAAGCAGTTTGATACTATGATGCGAGGACAGTAGGGTGAGGGTTCTGGAGGGATGAGAGGATGACTCTTCAAGATGACCTGAAGAGTTTTCTTTGTGCAAGCTGATCTTTTGATTTTCGTGATTTTTTTACTACCTTATCCTAATTTCCAGCAAATAACTCTATGCATGTTAAATGCTCTATGTGGCTATGGTTTATTTGTCACTGTTGATGTTGCCAGTACAGTATAATCATAATCCTTGCATTTGATTTAGCGCTTTCCACATCTTCTAGAGGTCTCAAAGTGCTTCACATAATACATATACTGTAAAGTGAATTTGACTGTATAGTTTGTGGGCGAAATGTGGCCGCCAATTGCACACAGAAATGTCCCACAAAGTCATAAATTAAAATGACCAATTATTGTACTTTTTGATTATTATCAGGTGTGTGGAGTAAGGAAACTTGCCCAAGGTTTTGCCCTGCCTGGAATCGAACCCAGGTCTCTCACTTGCAAGGCAAGTGCTCTAACCACAGAGCTACAGGATTCCACTTTGTATATAAGAAAGAGAATAGCAATGTTTAGCAATAGGAGAGTTAAGCTTTTACTGTAATTGTTTTTCCTTCAATCCAGTGATGCAATGTTTCCAAAAAATGAAACAAATTTAATGAAATGGGATATTTTAAAAGTATCATGCAACAGGGCCATCTAGTGGCTTGAATATTTACTACAGTTTGCTTCTTGTTTTCCAAACTGAGTCCAACTAATCTTATAAAAAGTAATTTAATTCTTCACACGGTTTGTGAATGGAGAGAAAAACTTTCCTGCATCAGCATTACAGTCAGGATCCAATGTCAATCTCCAATGACTTTCCGGTCATTGATGCTGCATTCGGGTTTAGGTACTGAACGGTCGTAGAACTCACAAATCTGTTCAGATGATCAATCTTGTTACTTTCATCATCAATGATGGGCAGATTTCTGAGACACAAATGTTATGGTTTCTGAGATCGATTCAGCAATTTCTCCAGGATTTATTCCTTTCATTTCTTATTTATTTTATTCATTCATATTTCAGACGTTTTCTTTGCCATTTTCTTTACTTTTCAAGTGTTATATATTACTGAAACATTGTTTATAATGTAGAACTAAATTTTCATTGTTTTCATTTTATTACATAAATCCAATGCCAGTGAAATTCCTGCATTTAAAATAGTATATAGAATTGAAATGTGGTTTACTTTGTCAAAAATTAATCTGTCCTTGAAGATTCAATAAAAATAGACAGGATGCTCGTTGGTTCGTATTCCTGAGTTTGTTGGACTTGTCTGGGAGGCTAAAGTGGCCTAATTTTAGGAAGAGAAAAACAGTTTTCTGGGCTCTTTACAACACTGGTTTTGGGTGTGTGAATGGGGAAAGGTCAGGCTTGGCTGTAGAAGGTAATGCTCTGGGCTGGTGATGGCCAACCCATGATGTCCTGCTGAACATTCTGCATCCCTGCACTTTCATCAAAGTTGTGGTTCTGGCATCTAACATTGCACCTATTAAAGCTGCACAATGAAGGTCCCTTTGTTTAATGTGCAGCTCCAATAGATACAATTTGCACCTATTGAAGCTGAACATTAAAGGTCCCTTTGTTTGATGTGCAGATTGAATATATAGAGTTGTACCTATTAAGTTACACATGAAAGGTCACTAGCTATTAGGTTTCTCTCCACCCCCAGAACATTTCCACCCGCCTGCCGGGGTGCTTAATTTTGTAAAGTAGTGCTCAAAGAAAAAGAAACTCCTGAGAAGAGAGATGTTGTGGAGCTCCTGTAGCTCAGTGGTTAGAGCACTCTACTTACAAGCGTGAGACCTGTGTTCGAATCCAGGCAGGTCAGGGCGAAACCTTGGGCAAGTTTCCTTACTCCACACGCCTAATAATAATCCATCCACAAAAAATCCACAATACTAAATATTGTTCATTTTCAATCCACGACTGTTCGTGGGACACTGCTGTGCACTGCTGTGCGCAATTGACTGCCGCGTTTGAAGTCGAGTGAGCAGGGAATCAAGCCTGGACTAATGAAAGCATGGAGGAGGCTGTTGGTGGCCTGGAGGGAGAGGTAATGGTGGGAGTGGACAATATTGTGAATGTGGGAAGGCAGAACTGGTCAGGACATGGATGTGGGATTCAAAAATCAGTTGAGGGTTAAAGCAAAGCTCTATTGGCTTGGTGAGGTGGAGAGTGCATTGATGAATCCATGGACCAAAGACAGAGTCCTGAGGAATACTCCACATCACAGTGCAATGGCTAGAGGAGTTGCCGTAACAATGGAACCATATTAATGGAGCTGAGAGGAGAGATGGTGGAGAATTCCACTGTCTAGATTTATTCTAGAGGTGGGTGGGGGTCTCCTTGGAACTAAACTGGCTCCAAGGTGACATGTCTCCAAGGTGACATGGATGGTCATGGATGATCGCCAGCCCTCTGTGGCGATCGCAGTAATCCGGTTCCTGAGCCAGGTGGATCCATAGTGTTTCAGGGCAATGTTGATGACAGCACAGCAAGTCTAGCCAATCAGCAGGACCTGGAAGGCCACATCAGTCATTGGGAGCAGGGAGAATTCCCAATCAGCTCCTGTTAACACTGCAAGTCAAAGCCCTACGGGTAGGGTGGTCCTTGCTGGACAAGCAGTAGAAATGTTTGCCAAACAGCAATATCAATACAGTAAAAGCTGTTCATCCCCGGTTCAACTAATTAACTGTGCCGGATAATCCAACGGCAAGTTATCGAAAACCCAACACAAAAAATTAACTTATTTTAAAACATATGATATTAATATTACACTAAATAGTAACAGAATATTGTATGGATACTAGGGTCCGGCGATATATCAATATATAGCACTAAAACCCGATATAATTTTCATATCGATACGCCGATATAGGCATTCCAAAAATATCGGTATATCGAAAAATCAATATATCGAGGGAAAAAATCGGAATGCGCGCACACTGAACTACAAGACCCAGAATGCTCATCTCTATACACAATGCACAGACCGAGGTGCAAAGCCGCCATATTGTATTCATAGTCCTAGAATACAATATACAGGAATGCAAGGGGTGAGGAGAGAGAGATGGCTGGGGGTGGGGTGAAGGGGAGAGAGACGGCTGGGGGGGAGGGGGAGAGAGACGGCTGGGGTGGGGAGGGGGAGAGAGATGGCTGTGGGGGGGGGGGAGGGAGGGTGAGAGAGACGGCGGGTGGGGGGAGGGGGAAAGGGGGGGTGGGGGGGGGAGAGAGACGGCGGGGGTGGTGGGAGAGAGGGACGGCAGCGGGGGGGGGTAAGGAGGGAGGGACAGCGGTGGGGGGTGGGGTGGCGGGAGAGATGGGGTGGATGTGATAATATACAGATAGATAGAGATGGGGGGGATGTGAGAGAGGAGAGAGACACAGAGACACAGACAGAAAAACACAGAGATGGAGAGAGTGAGTGTGAGAGACACAGAGAGAGAAAGATATTTACCTCCTGAGGAGATAGGCCCCAAATGCGCGCACACCCCGAATGGGCGCGCTGTGCGTGCATGCGCAGTGCAAAAAAATGCAAACTATCGATATTTCGGTATATCTTGATATGAGCCCATCGATATATCTAAATCGGAAAATTTTGCATATTGGTAAGTATCCTAATGGATACTTACCAATATGCAAAATTACCAATTATCTTACCAATAAAGATTCCAGCACACTCTGTAAAAAGATCGTTAAAAAAGCATTTTTTACCGATTGGTAAAAAAAAACAAGTTCGTAAGTTTAATAAGTGCGCATGCATTGCACTCACGCGCAAAGTGAGCACATTCGCGATTGCTAGAATGGGGAATTACCCCGGGAGGGGGTTGAGCAATCCGGTTGATTGGGTCACGGATACACAGGCTTTTACTGTATTATGTTATGTGGGCTTTAGCTGGTTATTTGCCTATGGTATGGAGCAAAGAAACTAGCCTCCTTCAAGTCCCGCGTTAAGACCCTCTGCTTCGATTGTGCCACTGGTCACCCCCATTCCCTTCACTTCCAGCAGTACCCAAACACATATACTGGGGCCCCCAAGCCAACCTGTGACTAATACTTTCCGTAATTAGGTAAGCAGGACTTATTCCTCCAAGGAGAAACTGCATTTCTTTCCAACAATATATTTCTGAGATTTCCATGTATAGGTAAGTGCATGGAAATCTCAGTTAGGTTTGGATACTCTCAAACATGCTGATGGCTTTCCGCATATGTCAGATGCTCACGTGACAAAAAAAAATCAGTGTGTGCAGAATTTATCAAATTGTTGAAATTAGTATTCGAAGCTGTTTTTCATCAGTTCTTAAAAGAACTTCCAGAAAGCCATAGTGCGCAAGCGAGATGGCGTACGTTCGATTCCGGAGCAGGCCGAAATAACAACAAAAATTACATTTGTATAGCACCTTTCATATCTGGAGGACGTCCCAAGGCGCTGGACAGTCAGTGTTTCGGACCTGAGGTGGGGTTGGGATCAAGGAGGATGGAGTGAAGGGAGGGGAAGAGGGGGACCGATGGCACAGTCGAAGAGGAACGTCTTGAGGCGGGACTTGAAGGAGGCAAGTTTCTTTACTCCGCACGTTTCAGTTTATCTAGCAGTAGCAACAACAAAATTACATTTGTATATCGCCATTCGCATTGGGAGGACATCCAAAGGAAGGTAAGTAGGAACCCGATTTTTAGTCGATTTGCAGATCAGTTTTGGGCATAACAATCCCTCAAAAACAAGAAGATTCATGACTGACTCTGGGCCAAACCCACAAATGAAGAATATTTTGAGTAATTAAACTTAGCAACCACTAAATAGCATAAATGTAGACATACACACAAGCCTATAGGATACAAACTAACAGGATGCATGCATAGGCTTTTTATACTATAGTTTGCTATTTTTAAATAAAATATAGTTTGTTGTTTTGGTTTGCATTTTTAATGTTTCACTTGTCAATTCTCCCAGTAACAGTGTGATTCACAGCATGAAATACAGTCATTTCTATCTGCTGTTCCAAAATTGCTTTCAAGATTACAAAGCATCGCCTTATATAGCTAGAATCAATACAATACAGAGTCTGTGGTTAACAACACAGACCACTCGACCACATAGCCTTTCTCATGCCATGCTTTCAGATGTTCTTTGGCTTAAAGAGGGAAATGTGATTTTTTTGAAGAATGCACACTTGAAGAAAAGCAACTTAAACATCAATCCAAGATAAATACATATCCATTTAAAACATTGTTGTGCATATCTGATAATCTCTAGTTTTTTTTATATATAATAATAATCCTTGCATTTGATATAGCTCTTTTCACATCTTATCAACGTCCCAAAGCGCTTCACAGAATATACTGTAAAGTGAATTGACTTTTTATATTTGTGGGCGAATCGTGGCAGCCAATTGTGCACAACAGTGTCCCACAAACAGTCGTGGATTGAAATGACCAATTTTATTATTGTGTTTTGTTTTTTGAGAGATTATTATTAGGCGTGTGGAGTAAGGAAACTTGCCCAAGGTTTCGCCCTGACCTGCCTGGATTCGAACACAGGTCTCCCCAGCTTGGTCTCCCCAACTTGCAAGACAAGTGCTCTAACCACTGAGCCACAGGAGCTCCTTATATATAACAAAAATATACACAGGTACCCTGCCCCAACCAAGGCCTCGTCAACTGCAAAACTCACCCATCCACGGTTTGCTAAATGCGACAACCCTTGCAAACCATGGTTTACAACCCTAGCTTATCAGCGGGTTTTAACACTAACACTAGTGTTTGGTGCTAGGACCCAGTTGCATCAACCAGCTTCATGCTAGCGTCTGGCGCTCGGACCCAGTTGCAATGTCACAATCAACCAGCGAGATATCGCTTCTCTTTTAGGATTAAGGCAAATCTCCGTTGATTTCTCCCCCTCTCTCTCTGTCTGTGTCTCTCTGTGTTTGCAGATCCTGGCAGCCAATGCTCCCAAACGTATTCCCCCTATCAGCATGTAACCCACCACACCCCCACCACCCTCCGTGTCACCCAACCTCCATGTCACCCCCCCACCTTCTGTGCCACCCACCCCCCCACCCTCCGTGTCACCCCCCACCCACTCTCCATATCACCCACCTCATCCTCCGTGTCGCCCACCTCTGCCCCCACCCTCAGTGCCACCCACCACGATTTCTCTCTCTCTCTCTGTGTAGATCAATCAGTCAGTCAGACAGCCTTGCGGATTGCTGCAGATGCGTCCAAACTTACTCCCCCTATCCCCATATATGTTATAACTCTATGTGTTTTTTTTGTGTTAAGTTGTACGAAACACGAACTTACTCCCCATGTTTCCCATAGGGCCCTGCATTTTCCAAACCCGATTTTACCAACCACGGAGGTTTAGAGGAACGTATATCCCCCGTGGTTGGGGAGGGATACCTGGTATTACAAAAAAAACTGAAATCTGACAGAATTAAGATGCACAAAATTAATGGAAAAATCTGCTGTGGGCCAAGTTAATGTCTCTTTTTTTTATTTCTCACCACTATATAGTAATATATAGATTAGCAGCAATAACTTCCATTTGTCCTTGGCAATAAACACTTCACACTTTGATTAAACAGCTGAACCTGCTGCTTCAGCATTCACTCAGTATAAGAGCCATTTATTGTCAAGGACATTTGGGACAAATGGCTTAAGTATACCTCTCAAGTAAGTACTCTTCTGTTAAAACAGAAGTGAACCCAACAGTAATAATAATTAGTGCAGAGCAATCAATTCCTATAAAATTAAAAGTATTGATTTTAGCTTTGAATCTGACGTGCACTCTCCAAACACCATAAAATCAACATATTTGTCTTAAACAATACAATGTATGACATTGTTAATCTTACACTTTGTGACACATGACAGCACAGAGTTATTGTTGAATTTGTGTAATTTTACATTTGGATTTGAGTGAGAATCTATGTTGCTGGTTGGTGACTGACTCGGAGACATTTCATACAGTTTTATGTTAAAACACCTGGAATAAACAAAATGCATTTGCCTATAAGTCACTACACTTTACGACAGTTGAATGTTGAGAAGATTAAAGTGGCCTAGAGGAATTTACAAACAGAATCGAAGACAGGAATATCTTCAACTCCAATTGATCATCTATGAAATAATAATAATAATCATTCATAAAAATTGGTAATTTCAATCCACGACTGTTCGTGGGACTCTGCTGTGTGTAATTGGCTGCCGCATTTTGCCCACAAAATATATAGTCGATTAACTTTACAGTGTATTCTGTGAAACGCTTTGTGATGTCGATAAGACGTGAAAAGCGCTATCTCAAATGCAAGTATTAATATTATTATTACACTTCATGATATAACCTATGAAGCACTTTGAGACATCCACCCAATATGAAAGGTACTATATCAAGTGTAGGGAATATTTAAAAAAATTATATTAGATACAGTCTCATTTCAGAAGGTGGACACTAATTATTATGCATATGTCTCATTCAACCATACTCCTATGACAGTGTGGGCTTATCTCTTTTCTGGTCATGTTCATAGCCTTGTTCCTGCAGTTGCACAAGCACAACCTCTGTTGTCTACTTTTATGGCAGTGGTCCATTGACACCACATCAACTTTAAAAATGCAGCATCTGGATAACAACTGATGTGATGCTTCACTTTCAGATTTCCATCCTACATGAAAAGTGTTATCAAAATATGAGTGGTTGACTGCTGGTGATCTGAAGTTATGAGTTGTGACAAGCTGTTTATACTGCGATAGATTTGCCACACAAGACATGAGTGACAAACTGCATCTAACCACTTCAGAAAATTCCATTCCATTACGCTTCGATCCTGTGGATTAATTTGACAATAGTATGCACGTCCTCACCCATCAGAATAATTATTTATGACTACCAAGCCTATAAGAGCAGGTGGATCGTTCACATATTCACCTGAGGACAAAGAGTAGACTCTGGTTTCAGAGAGATGCACATCTGACTTTGTGTCAACTTGAGGCAAGCCTGTGAATTTCATCCTTAGCAAAGTTCTCTAATTTAGCGGAAGGAGTGTATGGAATGTGTACCTTCTCCACCTAAAATGATGCTGGGTTTCACCTCTCTGAAAAGTTGCAATAGAAAGGATAGCTTGAGGTTCATTGATGTCTAAGGTTCAATACAGATGGGATGGGGTACACTTTAAGTGCAGCAAAGAATGGCCACAATGCTCTTGACAAGACTTTTTACTGTGGCCTTTGACTAACTGTACTGATTAACATTTAATTGTTTAAGGAACTGGCAGATTAATTTGATCTCACCCGTGCTTGGAAACATTTACTTGACATTTGTGTCAAGTGGCTCCAACATTTTCACGTGTTTTTCAACACACAAGAGATATAATTAAAGAAAGAAAAGATATGTTTAGTTAAATGTTATCGAATTAATTGCCAGCCACTTTATTTAGGAAGAAGGGCTTTTTATTTTTCACAGTTTTGATAGAAAGTCTGTGCAGACCCAATGAAATGAATGGTCCATATTTACACGATGTGACTTGTTGTCTGCAGAGAACAGCAGGCTCTTTATCCCTCGTGTCACATTCCATGCAAGAAATAAAACATCGAATTCCATTTGAGTGAACTGGAACTCCCCATGGCTCACACATTTGGAGGGTGAGCAATGTAACTATCCACTTCAATTGCTACAAATACCTTTGATATTATTCATTTTTCTAACTGTTCCTGAGCTTGAGTGCAAAAGTTTCAGGATGAATGAGATGGATGTGTTTATTTATGCAAAATAGTGATACGGATTGATGTTGTCAATAATAAATAATAATAATACAGTAAAAGGAATATATTATAAGAGCCATAGCAAGTGACTCCTAAAGCTCCTAAATATACCTAAAGCAAGTGAACTTAGCAAACACTTATCAGCGGAGGGATTTGATTTTTCAAAGTAGTGTGCGATTAGTTCCTTTAGTTCTCTTTGACCCTTAGCACCTTTATCTTTGGTCAATTCTCTTTCCCGTCCTCCCTACTTGATGCTCCCTGTCATCTCTGAGAGGTTTATCTTACATGAAAGACATTGTAACAATTCAAGTTGTAAAACGCTTAGTTACAGTATACGACTGTGATTTTACCGCGAAATGCACTATTGTGTATACACAATACACTGCGCATGCACAAAAAAATGCGCAAAATTTTGTGTAGTTAAAACAAAACAAAATATTACATTCGTTAAATCAAAAATGTGTAAATAGAGATGTCGTAAATCAGGGGATACCTGTATTTGTGGCAATAGATCAAGAAATATTCAATCAAGAAAATGTATTTTGTTGGTTGACCATAAAGGTTGGCCACTACTGGTCTAGCCTGACTCTCCAGTGCAATGCTCGCGACATGAAAGGCACTATACAAGTGTAATTTTGTTGTTGTTGTTGTTGCTGAGGGAGTGCTCCTTTGCTGTCAATGTTAAAAGAAGATCCCGTCTGCCTGTCGAGATACACGTTAAAGATCCTGTGACACTATTTGACCATACAAGACAGTTTCTCCTTGCCAAAAGTCCTCCAGGTAAATTGATCATTCACATCATGGCTGTTTTGGAACGTTGCGGTGTCAAATTGGCTGCTACGTTTGCCTACAATAATCATAATAATTATTGCATTTGATATAACGCTTTATCACGTCTTTGAGACGTCTCAAATCATTTCACAGATTATACGGCAAAGTAAATTGACCATGTATTTTGTAGGTGAATCGGAGCAGCCAATTGTGCAATTAATTTAATGGATTCATTATATGAATCAATTGTGTTACTTCACAAAATGCACCATCACCTGTAGTAATTCTCTGTGAAGCACTTTGAGATGGTTCAATATTGGAGGCGCTGTGGCCTCCACTGGCATATATAAAATATCAGACTTTTGTACTCAGACTCTGTAACATTTAGAAATGTAAAGGTGTTCTTTTGACGAAACAAATGGCCTTTTCAATGCTTCCTTCACCCCCACACTCTGGAACTCCATCCCGCAATCCCTTCGCCTCGCTTCCTTCCTTTCTTCCTTCAAGGCCAGTCTCAACACCTTCCTCTTCGACCGTGCCTTCTGCTCCCCTCCTAACTCTCCCCCCTCTCCTACTCTCCTTCCCCCTACACTGACCCCCCCCCCCCCACCACCCCCCCACCCCCCGCTCGGGTCCCAACCTAATTGTTCAGCGCCTTGGGACGTCTTCCCAACGTGAAAGGCGCTCTATAAATTTAATTTTGTTGTTGTTGTTGTTCATTGTTCATATTCAGTAGCATGTTTGGATGGTACAGTATATGCCCATCAAAATGTACAGACTATTGGAGAATAAACGTACTGCTGCTTTTTGTCTTTGTTCTGTCAACTGTGGATTTGATTTAGGTTTCCTTTTCTGGCTCCTGGTATATCTTCCTCCCCACTTTCCAGCTTTTCTCTTGCTAATTTCTGATCAAACATGTGAGCTGTGCTTAAAACTCTATATTGCATAAATTCATAATGCAATTTCCTGCTGTATTACCTTTTCTTTTTGGCGAATGCGTCTGCGGAAATGGTACTTCTCCCACAAAGTACGTGGAATTCAATTAAATACGAAAATATTGATCTGAAGGAAGTGAGCTGAGAGGGATGATTATTGGAGACAGGCATCAAGCTTTGTTTGAAAAGGGAACAGATTTGTGAAATAAAAGCAAGATTTGTCAGCTTTCATGTCGAGCTGGGTTTATATAGAGCTCCCAGCTGCACAAGGAGCGATGCACAGGTGGTGGCATTGACACGTCTCCAGCCTGAGACTGGCATTTAACACTCCTGCAGTTTGAGTTTCAGGAGATACTGCATCCAAACCTTGTTTGCAGTTCTGCCATTTAAAGAGAAACCCACGTAGAGAGCCAGCAAAATCTAGATTGAGCAACTGTATATGTGTGTGTGTGTGTGTGTAAACCATGTTTAAACAAATACAAGTATCCTTAACTATACAACTAACCACCAGAGGAAGGGACTACACATGGTGACAGGCTCTATCAACATTTAGACCCGTGTCTGATTTATATGTATCATTCACAGCGTTTGTGATGTGTGGATTGAAAGCCAACAGAGGTATCACCAACATATTGGCCTCAACTTTTGGGCCTATATTTTCATTCACAAAATATAGGGTCAATTCATTTTATAGTATATTATGTGGAGAGCTTTGAAATGTCACAAAGACACGACGAGGCTCTATATCAAATGCAAGGATTATTATAAAAACAAAAGTTGCTGGGGAAACTCAGTAGGTCAAACAGCATCCATGGAGAAAGGAAAAGGAGTCAACGTTTCAGGTTGATGTTGACTCTTTTTCCTTTTGCCACGGATGCTGTTTCACCTGCTGAGTTTCCCCAGCAACTTTTGTTTTTGTTTCAGATTCCCAGCATCTGTAGTATTTTGTGTTTTGCAAGGATTATTATCATCGATTTGTTTCCACAGAAATGCCTTCATCAGCGTTGAATAGTGTGAGTTCAACAATAAACAGTCAGAGTGGATGCACTGAATAATAATAATAATAACAATCTTTACATGTGATATAGCACCTATAACATTGAAATGTCTCAAACCGCTTCATAGAGTTTCTATATCTTAGGCTGTGCATTTTGTAAGCACATTCAGCAGCTAATGTACACACAGCGATATCCCACAAACAGCCATCAAACAGTGAATCATCAAATTTTATTTGGAAGATTGTTGGCCAAAACACTGGGTGAAACGCCTTTGTCTTTTTGAACAGTGCCACAGGATCTTTAACATCTACTTGAACAAGCAGACAGGACTCTTGGTTTACATCCTATCTGAAGGCTGGCACTTCCAGCAATGCAGCTATCTTCGTGCCCTGCACTACAGCATCAACAGTTAAAACAAAACGGTCACTTTTTTTTGTTAAGTATGGTGCAGTATTCTGTTTTAATTAAATATATTGCTTTAGTATTTCTCACCGTTCTGGGGCGAGCAAGGATGAATCAATTGGCAACAAAGTGAAGACTCTGATATATGTAAAGGAACTTAGGTAAATGGTGGATTAGAAAAAATTGTATCAGCTAGATCATCACCAGGCTACTCTTGCGTGTAGTAGCCATTAATTTAGAGGAGACTTTTTATCCCATTTATGTGGGTTGGATTCAAAACCAGATGTGAAAGAGACAGAGCTTTAAATCCACTCTGCACTCATTTCATTACAGTATCGGGGTCACCAACCCCTTTTTCACATATTGATTCATCACTCACCACCCTTTTAATTTCCACTAAGTGATCATTTATTTAAGTGAGCTGTATGTCCCTGGAGTGAGTTTTATACCTTCAGCTGATTTATCTTACGAGGAGATTCTTCAAGGCACCAGTAGGGGGCACAACCTGTCCATCTCTTGTTCACTAAACGAGAGAAAAAAACGAAGGTGGAGAGAGATGTGATTACCAGAGAAACCTCAATACCCAGTTCCCATGTTGGGGCTTTTGTTTGAACCAAGCAGTTGTTTTTTTTAATATATAAAGAAGCTACAGTATTAAGAAAGATTGGATAGCCTTTCTTTCTGGAGATGCAATGACAATAACTTGCATTTATATAAAATAATAATAATAACCCTTGCCTTATCCTGTCATTGAGATGTCTCAAATTGCTTCACAGAATATGCTGTAAAGTGGATTGACTGTATTTTGTTGGTGAAATGTGACAGCTAATTGCGCACACCAGTGTCCCATAACACAAGAGTGGATTGAGAGACCAAATTTGTATTTTTGTTTAGGGATTATTACTCACACATACCAATCCGCCAATCGACTACAAACCAGATTCTTACTTACTGCTCTCATAGTGCC
The DNA here is from genome assembly GCA_035084275.1 of Hydrolagus colliei. NCBI lineage: Eukaryota > Metazoa > Chordata > Chondrichthyes > Chimaeriformes > Chimaeridae > Hydrolagus > Hydrolagus colliei. Next base: position 81,920,952 of record CM068744.1, on the reverse strand, counting down.
CTTCACATGGGGTAGTAGAGCAGCTCAGAGGTGTTAAGGTTATGAAAGGAATTAATAAGATGTATCTTAATAAGTTGCTTCCACTTGTTAGTAAGTCCAAAATGATGGGCCACATATATGCAATAGCCAGGAGCAGATCTAAAAGGGATTTTAGGTGGAACCTCTTTATACAGAGGATGGTGAGCATGTGGAACTCACTGCTGAATCTATGGTAGAAGCAGAAATCATCAATGTGATTAAGAGGAAACCTGAGAGAATAGAATGATTTGGGAGAGGGGATCAGGATGGATGGAGGCTTATGTGAATATAAACACCACTTTAGGAAGGATGTTAAGGTACTGGAAAGGGTGCAGAGGAGATTTTCTATGATGGTACCAGGAATCAGGGACTTAGCTATGAGGAAAGGCTAGAGAGGTTAGGTTTATTCTCATTGGAACAGAGAAGGTTGCGAGGAGACCAAATAGAGGTTTTTAAGATCACGAGGGGATTCGACAGAGTAGACAGGGAAAAATTGTTTCCACTGCTAGGCGTATCAGTGACTCGTGGTCAGATTTAAAATAGTTTCAAATAGAAGCAGAGTTGTTCGAATCTGGAATGCATTGCCTGAAAAGGTGGTGGAGGCTGAATCGATAACAACTTTTAAAAGAGAGGTAGATGTTCATTTGGGGAGAATGGGTTTGCGAGGTTATCGGGAGAGAGCTGGGGAGTGGGATTAAATTGCTCTTTTTAAAGAGCCGGCACAGACTCAATGGGCCGAATGGCCTCCTTTTGTGCCGTAAGATTCTATGATTCAACTTGTGCTCAAGTTGACTGCCTATTTCACCTATAAATCCTCAAAAATGATTCCATTCCAGAATTAAACCCACAAAACGCTTTGAGACGTGTCACCAATGTGATAAGGTGCAATATAAGAATCAATGATTATTTTGTATTATCAGAGCCTAGTTTATAGCCTCCAAAAGCGTTCCATTATTATGGGAACAATTCACATTTATGTTGCATCCTTCAAGTAGGATAATGTCTTGGACTCTTCACAAGGACAGGGTTAGACACAAAGTAAGAGAGAAGGAGAAGTGGGGAAGGGAAAATGATTGTAAGCGTGGTCAAAAACATATCAATGTACATCATACAAACTGAACTGCCATATGAAATGCAGGAAGAAATTAAAGAAACCGAAGAAGACAATAACTCACTAAACTCCAAGAAACTACAAGTGGATCATCAATTTCCTTTGCTTATGCAAAATTTTATTTGATACTTTTTTCATGTACGTAATGACCAAAATAGTCATCTAAGAACTTTGTTTCACACTTAGGAATTCATCCAAAGCAAAAACAATTCACATCAGTGGAAATTCTGATGTCAGAATGCAAACTAAATCTGGATTAATGCAATGCAATATGTGCCTGCTGTTTAAACTTGTAGCACACGAGACAGATTCCATAATTAAAAAGTGGTAGTCTTCAAGAATTCCAGCACTTACACAATACATCAGCGACAGATATTCAAAGCATTTGTTTCTCCATGGGGCTATCTGCACAAATACTCCCTGCAGATGTGTTTGCTATGATAAAGAGGAAATAAAAAATGCAGTTGTTTTTTCAAGCTCTTCATTTTGTTCATCTACAATGATAAAGTACAGTAAATTATGCTGTTTTATAAACTGTTCAGATTTTTTAATGAAGAAAGAGTAAGTCAACATCTGTGCTATTTTCAAAGCAACTGGGAACCTTTTGGAACATCTGTATGCATGTGGGAGTTTTCTACAAATGCATTTAAATGATTCACCAGGTTGAAGGGATGAAGGGATTTAGTTATGATAAGAGATTGGTTATATTCCTCAGATCTGAGGAGGGTTAGGGGTGATCTGATTGAGGTTAGGATAATAAGAGCAAGGCAGATAAGGAATGTCTTCCCTTTAGTGGAAAAGAGAGACAGACAGAATTAAAGATGTAATGGGATTGTGGATGAAAGGTTGGAGACATGGGATTAAAAAGACCAAGAGCTGACATAAAGTAATGAAATAATGGAGTAGATCTAATCGGCCAAATGGCCTACTTCTGTTCCTAGAGTTTATTTTTGGTCAGCTGGGTGCCTGGCACATGCAAAGCCCCAGCAACACGCTTCTGAATAATAATAATATTAATCATCCTTGCATTTGCTACAGTGCCCTATCACGTCATTGAGTTGTCTCAAAGCACTTCACTGGATACACTGTAAAGTATTCCAAACCAGGGTGAGAGTTCAAATGCACTCCACCTACACATGGTAATGCCCATGTCCGGGATGGCTCTCACTGGAATGATGCACTCGGATTTACCTAACTGAAGAATATTAGGCGCAAATTGCCAAGAGCTAAAGTTTGGGAATTCTAAGAACGTGCTTTGGTTTCTATTGGAGTTTAACCAACTAAAATTAATTAGCTCACTTGAGAAAGACCTCCCACCCTCCCCACTGCATACAGAGGCTAGCCACTAGTTGGTCATTTGACATCTGACAAATGCAGGTTTTAGCTCTCACTAGAGCACGTCACAAGCACTTCCCACGAATGTTTGTGGGACACTGCTGTGCACAATTGGCTGCTGCGTCTCTCCCACAAACATACAGACAATTCACTTGACAGTATATTCTGTGAAGCGCTTTGAGACATCTGTAAGATGTGAAAAGCGCTATATCAAATGCAAGGATTATTATTATTATTAAGAACGCCCTGCAAGCTGTTTGTTGGGCAGCACACCTCAGCGTGAAATGTGTGGGAGCATTTCCTAGGAATGTTTAATGCCAGTCTCCAATGCATTGTGTCATGGGGTGAACATCTAGGCCCCACACAGTGAATTCCTGGTTTGTGCTGCACTGACAGAAGGAGGAAGTAAAAGTTCACATGGAGCAAGTAGAGCCTAAGCATTCAAGTCCTTTCTCTTCACAATCAGCTTTGTATTAATGAGCAGCCGGTTAACAGAGTCAGGGTGAATAAAATAATAATTAAAACACAACACAATTCGACATCTTCCAAATCAAACAAGGCTACTTTCAGGAGCTCATTGTGATATTCTTGGGTGCACTTGAGTAAGTAAGATGCGGATTTGGAGACAATGACCAGTAATTTGAATGTTACAAATTTGTGACATAAAATATTGGATCGTTCACACTATTGATCGTACCCAATCAATTTTGTATGATAATAGATCACTGGAGGATCCATGACAGGACACTGGGGATTTGCTGCGCAGCTTCCTCAAAGTTCAAGCCAGTAAGAAAGTCTTGATAACTGTAGCAATAGAAGAGGCTAGCAATGTGTGCACTAGTCTAAACACAGAGGAGTGGGAGAAGTTTGGTTTTACTCAAGGGGATGCTGACAAGGTCACCTCACCCCCCCCCACACCCGGCTCGGACCCAGGCTCTACCACTGTAGCACTGAGATGCTACCCTGCGTGGAGGGTATATACGCGCAAGTTATAGTTGTTGGAGTGGAACTTGCTTGTGGTGCTCCTATGACACTGCTGTTGTTTTCGAGGATGGTGGAGAGAGAGACAAATTTATTTGAATATATATTCCTGTAGTCCTGGGTGTTCGATCCAAAGTTTTGGGTTGTTTTGTCCTCGGAAATAAACTACTGTATCCCATAGACAGTTGTCCAGCAGAGGGTAGTGTTGCCCGCAACTGAAATGAATTGCCATCTCAATGCCTTTTTTTCAGTTTCTTCTTCAGTTGTCGCTCTCTATCCAAAGTGCTTCCATGTAAGATTGACCCTGAAATGACATCACTCTAATCTGTAATCACATATTGCCAACATTTCTCCATTTTATTGCTTATCCCCTGCTTTAATTCATCCGCAATTGGCCTGTCACAGCTCCAGGCCAATCTCTTGAGAGCAGAGTTATTCATAAAATTTAGACATGCAGAAAATGCAGAATAAAAAATCTCAAAGTGCAATAAAGCAAAAGCCAAGGAAATAATCTGATTATATCCTATTACATACAGCAGGGGCACAAGACCTATCACTCAGTGAGGATGCCCGGAGTTCTCCCAAGGGCAACAGAAAACTGCAGAAGTTTTTCTTGCAAAATCTACAAAGCATATAAGAAAGCTTGGCATGGAACATGTATATTTGAGGCATCAGACCAGCTTCTTCTACAGATCATGTATAATCTACCCTGCCATGGACTCAACCCATCCCAAACATTTGATGTCCTAGATTATTTACCCAACTCCACTATTCACGTTGACCGTACTGCTCTATAGACAATATCCCCATCACTCCAAACTATTGTGTCTCCATCTCAAAACTTTATTATACATGAGGTGTTTAGTCCTGCTCAGAGTAGGAGTCAGAAGTTTCTTGACAGTGCCATTGGAAGATTCCCTAACAGGTCGTTAGACATTATCTGAAGGTTACCTGACAATTTATCTTTTGACTATGAGTTTTGCTTTGATTCCTGTTGCTATCACCTTATTGAAAGAGGAGATGAAAAAATGGAAGAAATGTCAGGTACATACATACAGCTATATGACTCTTCTAGTCTTAGAAGAGAATTAATTCTGCTGCGGTTCCTGCTTCTGATCACTGTCAGTGATAATTAAAAAAACATAATACTGTATTTAAAAATCAATAATTTTAAACTTAAGACCATAGTCTTAAAATGCAAGGGCATACCCAGTTTTGGAACCTTTATAAATTCAGTGAAGCACTTTGAGATGTCTGAAAGACATGAAGAGTGCTATATCAAATGCAAGGAATATTATTATCCAAAAATACCTGTTAGAATACTATCAATTTGTATCCTTGTATTTGTTCTAGCAGTTTATCACATTGGAAGTGTGTCTCAAAGCGCTTCATAGAATATACTGTAAAGTGAATTGATTGTGTTTTTGTGGGCGATACTCAGCAGCCAATTATGCGTAGTAGTGTCCCATAAACAGTCATGGATTGAGTGACCAAATTATTTTTATTTTGTTGTATTTTTAAAGGGGTTGTTACCTCTAGACTTACAACCGGATTCCTACTTATCATAAGAACATAAGAAGTAAGAGCAGGAGTAGGCCATTCGGCCCATTGAGCCTGCCCCGCCATTCAATCATGGCTGATATTCTACTCTAACTCCAGCTACCTGCCTTATCCCCATTATAAATTAATCCTTTTATAAATGAGAAATCTATCTAACTCAGTCTTGAATATGTTCAAGGACTGAGCATCAACAGCCCTTTGGGGTAAAGAATTCCATACATTCACCACCCTCTGACTGAAGAAGTTTTTTCTCAACTCAGTGTGGAAGGGCTGTCCCCTAATGACCCCTGGTTTTAGATTCTCCAACCAGGGGAAACAATCTCCCACTATCTACTTTGTCATGTCCCTTAATAATCTTATAGGTTTCTATAATTAATCAACCTATCGTCATATCCCCTTCATTCCAGGTACTAACCTAGTAAACCCACGCTACACTCCCTCCAAGGCAAGTACATCCTTTCTTAAATAAGGAGACCAAAACTACACACAGTATTCCAGGTGCGGTCTCACCAGGGCCCTATACAGCTGCAGCAAGACTTCCCTACTCTTATACTCTAACCCTTTCATAATGAAAGCTAACATACTGTTAGCCTTCCTAATTGCCTGCTGCACCTGCATACTAACTTTCTGTGTTTGGTGTACAAGGACACCCAAGTCTCTCTGGACGCTAACACTTTCCAGTCTCTCCCCCTCTAAAAAAAAACCACTCTGCCGTTTTTGCCACCTAGGTGGATGACTTCACACTTCTCTACATTATACTTCATCTGCCACCTACCTGCCCACTCACCTAACCTATCTATATCGCGCTGCATTTTTAAAATGTCATCCTTGGTATTAACCTAGTTTTGTATCATCAACAAATTTAGATATATTAAGCTTGATGTCCTTATCTAGATCGTTGATGTAGATGGTAAATAGCTGAGGCTCAAGGACTGATCCTTGTGGCACTCCACTAGTCACATCCCGCCAATCTGAGAAGGACCCATTTATCCCTACTCTTTGTTTCCTACCCGTTAACCATTCCCTAATCCATGTTAATATGTTCCCCCCAATTCCGTAGGCACCTATCTTTTGGATCAACCTTTTATGCGGCACCTTATTGAATGGCTTCTGGAAGTCCAAATAGACTACATCCACTGATTCACCCCTATCTAGTTTACTCGAAATATTCTCAAAAAGTTCTATGAGATTTGTCAAACATGACTTCCCTTTTGTAAAGCCATGTTGACTTGGCCTAATTATATTGTGCTCCCCTAAATACGCCACTAAAACAGCCTTAATCAAGGATTCTAAAATTTTTCCTATCACAGATGTCAGACTAACTGGTCTATAGTTTCCCATCTTTTCCTTTCCACCCTTTTTAAATAGCGGTGTGACATTTGCGATCTTCCAATCCATGGGGACTGTTCCAGAATCACTAACACTAGGTAAACAGAGGAGTAAGGAAACTCTCCAAACCTTTTGCTCTGCATGGGAATCAAACTGAGATCTTCTTTCTTGCGTGGCGTGTGCTCTAAACCCAAGCTACAGGACTCTTCCCTTTAAACTACTCTTCTCATGGCTTTTGAATGAAACAATATAATTCTAACTGTTTCTAATAGTGCAAGAGTTTAGTAGCACTGTAGTCCATTGGCTTATACAGACAATGAGTAATACATCATCCATATCACTGTCATGGGAGACTCTTATTCATATTACTGAATCCATTAGAAAGATCTATAAATTCCTTACATGGGACAGACAGACAGGTCAAAGCGAAGAAGAGGAGGCATGGTTTTCAGCAGTATTGCTGTCTTCTCCAGTTCTGGCTTTGCAAGTTGGAAGAGGCAAGGGAGCTTTGTTCCTGTTCCAGTTGTTTAGCAGCTGTGCTAAGTGTGAATATTTATTAATTTACCTGGTTCTGTTCAAAACGGTAAGTCCTCTAAAAATGTTTTCTTTCACTTGAATTCATTTTTTTAAGTAAAACCTACCAGATCAGCAAACGCAGTAATGTTTATCATACAGTGATGTTTTGTTATCCAAGAAGGCTAATTTGCTCATTATTTTGGTTACTTGATGTAGACAGTTCTAGTCCTGAACAACGTTTCTGGCTACTTTAAAGAAAATGTTGCAGAAAGTGCAAAGGGCAAGTTTAGGACAGATGCCAGGAAGTATTTATTTATTTGGAATCCTGTAGAGTATTAGTTAGAGCACTTGCCTTGCAAGCCAGAGGACCAGAGTTGGATTCTTAGCCAGGTTGAAATGTTAGGCAGGTTTCCTTACTCCACATGCCTTAGCAGTAAGTAGGAACCTGGTTGTTAGTTGATTGGCCGATTGTGTGGTTAATAATCATTTAAAAAAAATTACCCAGTAGCTATATTACCAGGATTACCAGGGGTATGTTGACGCCAGGATGCAGAATTAATTTGAGAAACAGTTTGATGCTATAATGGGAGCACAGTAGAGTAGTTACTCTGGAAGGATGGGATCACATGGACTAAATGGCGTTCTTCATTGGAACCCTTTCTTTTGAACAGTACCTCAGGAAGAGTTGGCACCTTCAGCAGAGGAAAGGAAAAATTGGCTGAATAAAAATATCCTAAAAAATCTGGAGTCATGTAAACAATTCCTATTAGCTTTAGATTCTTGAGGGGTGTGATTGTACCCCTGCAGTTTTATGTACTCCAGTTGTATCTTTACCACATATAATAACTAATGCTTATTCTTCTGTAAAACAGTAAAATATCCCTCTCAACAGATGGTCATGTGTGCATGATATCGTATACACTTGCTCAGGGTCCATTGCTTAGAATATTGTGTGAACTGTGTTTTGTTGCAGGACAATTACCGCACTGAGGCGTCTGTTCAATCAACGATGATGGGAAGGCAATGCAAGACATTGTATCAAGCTGCCACTGACATCTGTGCAAATACAACTGGTACTGGATTATTGAGGTGATAAACTCCAATAGACTATAACGATGAATGGTCATTTAAGTGCCCTTTGATGTATTAAAAATAAAATGGAAGCTGTAATGAAATGATTATGCACTTATCCAGACTGGCTTTCATAGAGAATGAATGAGGCTGGTGGTCGATTGTTTTTCTTTTATTGAACTCTAGAAGCAAAACATATTCCAAAGAGCAGATTAAAACAAGCATTATTATTATTGAGAAGTTTGGGGCTCATAACCATAACCTTTCCAGGCAAAAGATCATTGGAAATGATTGATTCCTAGTCTGAGCAATCATTGTTTAAAGGGGTTTGCAGTCCAAATGCAGATGCTCTTGATTTGGATGGCAACTTAAAATGGATTGGAGTTCTGTCCTCCAAGACTGAGTATTATTAAAATCTCTTAGATGTATTTGAACTAACTGTGCTGTGTGAGCATGAGTAACATACACAAACCTCATTGTGATAGATATAGATGAATAGATAGGTTATATGCTTGTTAATAGATATGTTAGTTATGCTCAATTAACCCAGATGCCTGGGAGTACATGGTGACTGATAGTGTATAGTTACATGAATCAATTGATCTGGGAGGGAAACACTTCAAACAGTGATGTTTTGTGAGCTGAGGCAGAATGAGAGGAAAATAATAGTCCCAACATTTGATATAATACCTTTCATGTTTGGAGGATGTCTCAAAGCGCTTTGCAGAAAATACTGTGTGTCTTGTGGGCAAACCAACAGCAATGGTCATATTGGGCTCTAACTTGTGTTAATTTTGTGTAAAATGTTTAAAGGAAGAATTACAAATCAGTATATTAGTAACTAACAATTCTGTGGTCTGTTTCATTGCTTGTTATTGATATTATTCACAATCTAATGCAGTGCTAGGGATGTGCTACATTGTTAAAGGTGCCATTCTTTGGTTGAGACATTGAACAGATGTAGACACCTGTTCAGGTGGACATTAAAGATCCCATGACACTGTTTGAAAAGAGAAAGGAACTACTCATGATGTCCTGGTCAATAATCCCCCAAATGAAACAATTATTTGGTCATTCTTGATGTGAGCAGAATGTTGAAAAAATTAACTGCCTCTTTTGCCTGAAAAGCTGCAGTCACTTTAATAATAATAATCCTTGTATTTGATATAGCTCTTTTCACATCTTACCGACATCTCAAAGCATTTCACAGAATATACTGTAAAGTGAATTGACTGTATATTTGTGGGAGAAATACGGCAGCCAATTGCACACAGCAGTGTCACACAAACAATCGTGGATTGAAATGACCAATTTTTAATATTGTGTTTTTTTTAGATTATTATTAGGTGTGTGGTGTAAGGAAATTTCCCCATGTTTTGCCCTGATCTGCCTGGATTCGAATTCAGGTCTCATACTTGTAAGGCGAGTGCTCCAACCACTGAGCTACAGAAACTCCACTTTGAAATAGCTTGATGATGTGATAAGCTGCTATATCAAAAGCAGTGATGATTATTATTATTATTATTATTACTATGTTAATCAATAGGGATCCAGATGAAGAAATTATAATTTGTTTGTTTTAGTTCCTTTTACCATAACAGAATTCCCAATAGACGTCTCCTTATCTTAGGCATTTTGCCAACAAAATTTGTAATTTTATTAAAGTGCACCCTTGACTGGCAGCTTGCTTCTCATTTAAATTCCAACAGCTATTAGATCTGTTAATAAAACTCAGTGTTTAAAAGTTCAGCTAGATAAAAATGTACAAATGTCAGGATTGCATCAGTGCTGATCCCCAGGGCTTCAGATTTTAATTCTCTTTTTTTTAAGTTTATTTTTCATTTCCCCAATACAATATCAAAATCATCACCTAAAATGGGAAGATCAGAATTTGATTAAGCCACTAGGTAATAGCCACTAATTATACACAAAATATGTTATTGTACAGTTTCATATCAATAGCTGCTTGAATGAAAAACAGGGATCTTCAGCAACATCAGCAAGAGCAATTTATATTTATGTATTGTTTTTCACGTCTCAAAGCTCAGCAAATAGAAGATCATTTAAAGAAGGGATGGGGCTACAGTCAAAGGCAAAAGCAGAATTTCCATATTACCTAGTGGCTCTGTCAAATTCTCAGTCAGGGTAAAACGTGAGCAAGTTTCCTTACTCCACATGCCTCTGTTTACCTAGCAGTACATAAGAAACCAGTTGTTAGTCGATTGACAGATCGATTTTCTGAAATAATCTCTTTAAAAAAAAAATGTTTGTCACTCAAGTCTGTTTGTGGGATACTGTTGTGCACAATCGGTTGCTGCGTTTCGCCCACAAAATACAATCAATTCACTATGAAGCACTTTGAGAGGTCTCGAAGATGTGATAAGGCAAATGCAAGGATTAATATTAATATATTATTATTGACAAATTTTGCTTTGGGGCTAAGTAGAGGAGGAACTCGATATAGCTAGAGTGAGTTGGCAGATTGACCATGAGGACGTGTGAGGAGATGAATCCTAATGGTCTAGGTCAGTGATAGACACCTCAAGAGTCAAGATAAAAACAGAGGTTTGGATGAAGAAGGTCAGTTAGCCTATTTGACCTTAACCTTTCCAGAATATTCCCCAACCATCTACCGATCAAGCTGTTTCCTTAAATGAATCCAGCATCCTGGTTTCGAAAAACTTCCTGGCAACCTGTTCCAGTCATTAATTACTCTCTGAGTATATACATGTTTCCGGATGTCTGTCCTGAAATTACCCTTTGCAACTATAAACCTTTGTCCCCTTGTTCTTTGGTGCAAATATCAGTACCGTATATCTCCGCGTATAAGGCGCACCCGCGTATAAGGCGCACCCCCCGTTTTTGACCTTTTCTTGGTGAAAAAAAACGGAAGCATTTTCAATGATATTGCCAGCAGAAGGGAGGAGAGACAGGAGAGACAGGTGGGTAGGGAGAGAGAGAGGCAGGCAGGCAGGCAGCCAGGGAGGGAGAGAGGGAGGCAGGGAGAGAGAGAGGGAGAGAGGCAGGCCGGCAGCCAGGGAGGGAGGGAGAGAGAGAGGGAGAGAGGCAGGCAGGCAGCCCGGGAGAGAGAGAGGGAGAGAGGCAGGCCGGCACGCAGGCAGGGAAGGAGGGAGGGAGAGCGGCAGGCCGGCAGCCCGGGAGAGAGAGAGAGGGAGGGAGGGAGGGAGGGAGGGAGGGAGGGAGGGAGGGAGGGAGGGAGGGAGGGAGGGAGGGAGGGAGGGAGGGAGGGAGGGAGGGAGGGAGGGAGGGAGGGAGGGAGGGAGGGAGGGAGGGAGGGAGGGAGGGAGGGAGGGAGGGAGGGAGGGAGGGAGGGAGGGAGGGAGAGGCAGGCAGGCAGGGAGAGAGAGCGGCAGGGAGTGAGGGAGGCAGACTGGATTCGGCAGAAGGTAAGCACAGCACTGAAGTCCGCTGCTGCTGCCGCTGCCCGGGCGGCCGAGGCCGAAGCCCCGTCACCCGCTCCTCCCAACCCCCGCCGGACACTGACCAAACCCCGGCTGACAGCGCGCCGGCCGCCCCTCCTGTTTACTGTATTTCCGAGGCTCAAAATTGCTTGTTCCTGCGTAGAGGGCGCACCCCCCACTTTCGAGATCTTTCGACCTGAAAAAAAGTGCGCCTTATACGCGGAGATATATGATAAGTTGAAACCACACAGTTACTTGGAGCTCTTTTACTAGACAATCCTAGTCCAGGTACATTGTGCACCAGGGAGTTGTCTTCAGTTATTTCTTCTGAATAATAAAGGAGAATTCACTGAGTGGGTCTTGGAATAAATATTCCAGTGCCATCCTCATGTGAACCATTGCTGATTCAGACAGAGCAGTTTCGGAAATAAATGTACAAATGAGAGGATATCATTGTATGTTTTGACATTCGAACTGAAGTATGTTACTATGTGTGACAGGCCTGGTCACATTAGTGGTCATTCTCTAAAGATTGGTGGTGAATGTAGGCACATTGGACGGCTGAAAATATCTTCTCCACTGGTCCAAAAATGTATTGGTGTTTGGAGAATTGGAATTATTATTTTCCCTCCAGTATTTCTCAGGATTCTAACCTACACTATACACTATGTTACATTTCAGACCTTTCAACATTATGAGACATAATAATAATAAATGTTAATATCTGCCCCGATTATTTGGGACTCAATCTTGGAATCTCTTTGTTTCGTTTTCCCTTGCCTCCTTCAAGGATCATCCCCAAGTCTTCCTCCTTGACTGCGCCTTCAGCTATCTTTCCCCTCCCTCTACCCCCAGCCCCCTGACTCTCAGCTCAAGTGGAAACGTCTCAGTGCCTTGAGATGTCCTCCCGACAAGAAAGGCACTATATAAATACTCATTTGCATTGTTTTGTATTGTATTTGATACTGTACCTTATCATGTTGCTCAAGTGCTTCAAAGGATTTACTGCAGTGTGTAGTGACTGTTTTTGCAGCCAGTTGTGAACAGCAGTGTCCTACAAACAACCATGAAATGAATTGACCAATTTTGTTTTTATCTGGAGGATTATCAACCAGGACACCAGTCTGTGTATCACCTGCCAGAAATTAAAACGTTTGCTGTTTATACTGTAGATCTGGGATTTTGTCCAAGTAGGATTAAGTTTAAAAAAAAGTGTAAAAGATGGAATCAGAACAGTAAATTGCTAAGGGAATTAAAGAAAATGAAGTAGACAGACATCCTTTGAGGATAAAATTAACACCTTGCATATGCTGCCAAACAACAGCCAAATCATTGAAGATATTGGGTGATCCATCTGCTGATTACCTCTATTCCAAACACCAATGTAGTATATTTTGAATAATTACAAGGTTCACTGGGTTTGTTTGTTCAGTACTCTATCGCATTTCCTGTCCAAGTAGATTCTTCACAGTTTCCAACATAACTTCCTTTCCCAATACTTCTGGAAGATGTTTAGTCTGGCTTACTCCCCACCCCCACCCACACTACACTCACCCGAGTCAAATACGGAGCTGAGAATAGTGGTTAATAATAACTGTGCCAGCATGTAAAATCAGGTGACCTTAGCCTGGAAGATCAACAACAACAATAACAACAGCTTACATCTATATAACGACCTCCACAATGGCTGGTGTCTCAGAGAACTTCACAATGGCGGAGTCCAAGGCCGAGCCAGGAAGAGGGAGAAGGTGAATTTAAGCGCGGTCAAAGAGAAAGTTCTTCAGGCGCAACCTGAAAATGGGAAAGAACAAGAAGAGACAAAGGTGTTGAGGGGAGGGAGATCCAAAATATCGGGGAGTAAAGGCTGAAAGATCATTTTGCCTTAACATTTAACAGGGTGCAGAATTGTGGAAAAATTAATCAATGATGCTTTAATTTGAAAATCTTTTTTTCCCCCAAGAACTGCGGAAAATCAGCTTCTATAAAAGAATAATCTTTTCATTTGATATAGGGGATTCCACTTCAAGAAGACAAGAAGTGCTTCACAGGATTTACTGTAAAGTGAATTGACCTTGCACTTGTAATCAAACACAGCAGACAGTTTACGCTCAGCATGGTTCAGCATGTTCTACAAACAAGCATGAAGTGCTTAACCAATTGTAACTGGGGGTTCATTGGCCAGAACACTCTGTTTGAATAGTGCCAGGGGACCTTTAACATCCATCTCAACCGGCTGATGGGCGTTTGGTTTATCAATTAATTCTAAGACAGCACCTCTGACAATGCAGAGCACCCACAACACCTTATTGGAGTAACAGCCTGAATTAGGTGAGTTTAAAGTCCCGACGTAGGGCTTGAACCAACAACTTTCTGACTCAGAGGTGAGAGTGCCATCACTGAGCCAAGTTGACATCTGTCTCAGAATGGTACGAAAATAATTGGATTATGGTTTTAAACTGTATGATAATAAGGGGTTTCAAGTATTCATGTTCACTGGTACTGACAGAGATGGAATAGTTATAGAATACAAATATTTTGCTATTAACAATGTCTTTGTGATAAAGATTAAATTGTAAATTCCAACAGAAAATGCAATGCAGCGATTAGTGTCGGAATTCATTGTCTCCATTGTTCAGAGAAGTAATGGCTAATAATTCAGAATACGTTTTCAAACATTCAAATATTTGACTTCATTTATATTCCCAGTTTCTGAATATAAGAACCTTAATGAAGCTCCATCAATTTTACAGGCAGTGGCCTAAGAAATAAAATTCTGCCTGAAATGGCCTGAAGCTCTAAACAGCAGCTAAAATTGTATGATTTAATCAGTACTTAATTTTAATGATAATTTCCAAAACATATATTATGTGTTGGCAATCATTTTTGCACGGTAATAGAGCTGTGAATTGATTATACAACTGAACATAATTCAAATTGTATCCATCGCAAGAATATAAATTACCCCACACAAAATTGGCTCTTTCTCCAATGTAAATTAATTCAGGATTGACATTTTCATTTGCGAGGAGGTGACGCCTGCAAGTTGCAAGCTAACAGCGCTGCTGCCCAATTGGCTGACCACACATCTCGGCTGCCTTAACTTCCTCTTGTCTATTCCTCATTTGATTTATCTCTTTGACTGCGCCTTTGGCCATCTCCTCCTCCCTGTTCTCCCTCGTTCACTATCCAACTCCATGATTGTGCCGATACCATTCTGTGAAGGACGCTATTTCGGTTTGCGTTGCTGTTGTTCATCACAAAAAAATTCTAGAAACAAGAACAATTCCCACTTTAAGAAGAAATTATTTATATCCGCCGTTTTGCATACCAAATGTAGAGTTACACTTCACAGTAAACATCTTGTGAAGTTCTTTAAGTGGCCCACCCAATGTGAAAGGAGCTTTACCAAAGGCCAAAGATTATTATTTGTATAATTCTTATTATAAACAAACTTATTAACTTCAGGGAGCTTAAATTGCTGACAGAAACCAATCATCTTGCTTTGCTCAGGTGGAGACAGCTTGGCTCTGTCTGACTGCACAAGACATTGACCCTATCTGTATAAGGACCATAAAAGTTAATTTGTTCTTTTAAGGCACACACATGTCTGATGTTGAGCTATGAGCACACTGTTTTTATTTGCTGTCTACTGCTCTGCCACATGAACTTTATTGAGCATTGACATGTCCCATCATTTTGTTAATGAGTGCCCTGGTTCAGACCATCACAATACAGCAAATCAGAAAGCCCAGATGCCATGAGAGCTATCAATGTAAATTGCAAGTACACGTACATAATTAAACCGTGAGCGAGTACTAGCTGCAATGATGCTTGACTTTGCACATTATGTGAGTTGGATTGTATTTTTATCTATTCTCTCTAGTTTTCTTCCCTCCCAGTTCTGATAAACGCTCACACACAAAACATTAACCTGTTTCTCTTTCAGATGCTGATAAGCCAAGCTTTATTTGTGATTATTTCAGATTTCCAATATTTGAACCTGTTTTCTTAATTTTCCCTCCCCTCTTCAGATTGAGTTTGTGGCAAGTTTGTGAGCTCCTTATGGTACCTTACCTCTATGTCCATTCTTCATGGGTGAGCCCAGAATCTAAGTGTGAACAGCTTATTTTATTTTGAAGGCATGTCACAGCCAAATTCAATCTTGTCATGCCCCAAATGCAAACATGCAGACTTTCCGCAGGTCTCATTAAACCTTGTAATAATCCTTCTAACCCTTGCATTTCTTTTATCCGCTTCTCGGATAGTTAGATGCCTCAATGTATTTCATAGATCAGTGTAATGTCTGTGTATATTGTAGACAAATGTGGCAGCTACTTTGCACATAACAATATCCTGTGGAAGTCCTATAGCTCATTGGTTAGAAAACTTGCCTTGCAAGCGTGAATTCAAATCCAGGCAGGGTGAAACCATGGGCAAGTTTCCTTACTCCAACAACAACAACAAAATTACATTTGTATAGCGTATTTTACGTCCCAAGGTGCTGGACATTTACTGCTTCAGACTCCAATACCAACCCATCAAAAACAAACCTATAATAAATTGGTCATTTCAATCCAAGACTGTTTGTGGGACACTGCTGTGCTCAATTTGCTGCTGCATTTCGCCCACAAATATACAGTGAATTCACTGTACAGTATATTCTTTGAAGTGCTTTGAGACGTCTAGAAGATGTGAGAAGCACTGCATCAAATGCAAGGATTATTATTGTTATTATCCCACAAATAGCCATGAAGTGAATGACTAATCTTATCAGAGGGAGTGTTGGTCACAGAGACAATCTCCCTTTTCTTTTCAAATATTGCCAGGGGATCTTCAACATCCTCCTGAACAAGCAGACAGAACCTCAGTTCAACATCTCATTGAAAGGGCGACCTCCAACAACCCAAACAGCACTGTACTGCATTGTCAGCATGGACTGTGAGTTCCAAGTCCCAACGTGGGGTTTGAACCTTTGACTCAGAGCAAGGAGAGCAACTAACTGAACCAGGCTAACCCCAATTAACTGAAGAGGTGTAATGTGGTACACTGTATATGAAATTCTGAAAATGCAACCCACCACCTATTCCCTCAACCCCATCCCCACCTTTCTCCTCATCTCCCAGCTCCACCTCCTAATCGACATCATCAACCTCTCCTTATCCACTGACACTGTTTCCACCCCTCTAAAAGCAGCTGTCATCACTTCCATCCTGAAAACACCTTCCTGGTGTTTCCATACTCCAGTTACCACCCCATCTCCATCCTCCTATTCCTCTCCAAGGCCCTGGAATGAGTTGTTGATTCCCAGCTTCATTCCTTTGTTTCTCACTATTCCCTCTTTGAACTCCTACAATCCAGCTTCAGTGCTGCCCATAGCATGGACTGGAGACAGCCCTGGTCAAAGTCTCTAATGACATTCTAAACATCTGTAATCAGGGCTCTCTCTGCCTCTTTGTCCTCCTTGACCTCTCTGCCGTCTTCAATACTGTTGACCACTCCATTCTCCTACAGCTCCTCTCCTCCCAGCTCAATCTTCATGGACCTTCCCTCCCCTGGTTCTACTCCTATCTTTCTCATTGTCTCCGCTTTGTCATCACTAAAGTCTTCTCCTCCAGCTTCCGCACTGTCACCTTTGGATTATCCCAGGGCTCTGTCCATGGCCCTCTACTTTTTAATATCTACATGCTCCCCCATCATCCGCAGACATGGGGGTCAACTTCCATATGTATATGGATGACACCCAACTCATATTTCTGCCTCTACCCTTGATTCCAGCATCACTGCTGTCCTAACACTCTGTCTGTCAGACATAAAGTCCTGGATGAGAACTAATTTTCTACAGTTGAATGTCAACAAGTCTAAGGCTAACTTGATTGGCTCGCGCCAGCGCCTTCATACCTCAGGCATTGGCATGCATCAGCTTCCATGGTTGCACACTCAACCTCACAAGCTAGTCAGGAATCTAGGTGTCTTGTTCGATCCTCAGTGGTTTTCCTCTCCCACATCCATGCCATGACCCATTCTGCCCTCTCTCACCTCTGCAACAATGCCTGACTCCACCACTACCTCAACCCTCAGGTCACTGGCACTCTCAGTCATGCTTCATCACATCCAGGCTCAACTATGCCCTGCTTGTCGGCCTTCCCAACTCTTTTGTCCATAGGCTGCAGATCACCCAGAACTCTGCAGCCTTTGTCCTCTCCCGCACCAAGCTCTGCGACCCCATCTCTCTCATTCTTACCTGACTCCATTTGCTCATCATTCAGAGTATTCAATTGAAGATCCCGGTCCTCACCTTTAAAGCTCTCCATGATCTTGCCCCACCCTACCTCTGCGATCTCCTAACCCTTTACCAGCCTGTTTGCACCCTCCGCTCAGCGAGCTCCGACCCACCCACCCCACCATCGACGGGCGAGTCTTCAGCCACTCTGCCCTCAAGAATTCCATCCCACAATCCCTCCACCTAGCCCATCTCCCTAGCCTCCTTCAACTCCTGCTTCAAGACCCTCCTCTTCGATGGTGCCATTGGCCCACACTCTTCCTCTCCCTTCCCTCCACCCTCCCCCATCCTGGGTCTGAAACACTGACTGTCCAGCACCTTGGGAAGTCCTCCCAACATAAAAAATGCTGTACAAATTAAATTTGTTGTTTTTCTTGTTGTATTTTTCTGCTCCTTGTCTTGATAATCTGAAGATTAGAGTAGAAGTGTAACGCTGTTCTCCTAATCTCTGAGATATGTCTTTCACCAACAAAGCAGCAGTTCTACAAGGTGATCTGTGTTTGAGAAGGTGGCTGCCACATTTAGCCTCCCTTTAGCCAAGCTGTGAAACAGCAAGATGTCGGCCAGCCCACTCTCAGCGAATGGGAGAATCCCCATTGAACATACACCCTCTGCAAACTGAACCTCCTCACACTCCAATAATGGACAACATTTTCAAAATGGAGGGCCTCAGGTAGAAACAAAAAAGACACAATTTTGAGCTTGCAGGAGGTCGAGAGGATATTTGCTGGTTGCCAAGCAACATGAAATGCAATTAATGGTATTGAGGCAGCATGTACAGTCTGCGAGTACCACATCCATGCATCTCTCAATGGGTTGAGGCTGTCATTTCTCTTCAATTAGATTTTGAGACTCTTTTGACTTGTATCTGCCTTCCTGTACAATTCAAAGAGATTAATGACTAATGAGCATTGAGTCTTTATGTCTGGCTTCAATACAGAGCACCAGAGGGTATCTGGATGACTGGATGCAAGTGGGAGCATAAATAGGGAATAGACTGATTCTTCTTTGAGCTGCCATGTGTTTTTGTTTTAATCTGTTGAATTACGTAAATCTTGTTGCCAAATGACACGATAAAGCATTGTCAGATGATAAATTGTGGATCATAAAAATCATTTTAACAATTGTAAAAAGTTATTTTTCTGAAGGCTTTTTAATAGGACATATTGCACCATTGATAGAACATGTTGAATCCTTCAATCTCTTGTTTATGTTCCTGGATAGCTTTCTCTCGTATTGTATCTCTAGGTAGAGTACACTTTTCCCATTTGAGAGGATGCTGCCAGCTCTGCAGCTGATCTATAGCAAAGTGTGAGTACATGTGAAGCCAGAACTGATGGACCCTCTGAGTTATGTTCCATCACAACAGAAAGTTACCTTTTTGTTACTGAGATAAGCAAAGAATCATAATAGTGTAGGACACCACCAACATTGGAAAAGAGCAGCAGGAAAAAAGCCAGATATGTTAAAGTGTAGTGATTTATAGGGTATACGGAGAAGGTATGATTTGGGGCCTTGATACATTCCACAGTGTTGAGGAACTACAGAAGCATGAGTAGGATACATTGTGATGAGTCTTGATGACAGGTTATGTTCAACGATGTTTTTGGAAAGACAAGATAGTTTATCACAAAGAGAGACAGAGAGAGATAGATTGGAGGTTAAATTGAGAGAAAGATCATCTATCATAGGGGTTCCCATTTATATTCAACCATTTCCCTCAGTCAATGAATGGGTTGGGCAATCTAGAATGATGAGATTCTTTCTTTATCTGTACCTCTCTTGTGATCTTGGTGATCATACTGAAGTCTGACTTTGGTTCCACTGGTGACTGTTATGGTGACTGTTATGACTGTACTGGCTTCACAAGTTCAGATGCAGACTAGACTCCATGCATCATTTAGAATGCCTGATGTAATCTATCAATCTTTCAGCTTAACATCATGATTAATTTTCTTTCTGTTTACCAACTAAATTGATTTACGAGAGTCTCTTCTCCCTTTTGGGTTGCCTTTAACCAATTAATTTAACCTGGTATCCATATCCAGTTTATTTGCTCTATTCTGTTATCCATTCAATCTTGCTCCCTTCAAACCCCTCATATCACGTCTTCCCTCTCCTGTTTATTGATTACATTTTTGTTTGTTTCTGTTCCTCTAATTTCCTCTTCTTGATCTTCTTTCTGACCTCTTATCAATAGTCAATTTTTATGTAATAATTTCACCTAATTACATTTTTGAGACATCTCAAAGTGCTTCACAGAATATACTGTCAAGTGTTGTATTTTGTAGGAAGGATCTGACCAAAATGGAAGTGCTTTGCAGTGCTGAAGTACCACATTGGCTGGCTCAGTTCAAGACAACAACAAGAACAACACAATTACACTTGTATAGCATCTTTCAGATCAGGAGGACGTCCAAAGGCACTGGACAGTCAATGTTTTAGACCCGAGCTGGATCGGGGACAGGGAGGGTGGAGGGGATTTGGGGTGACCAATGGGACCATTGAAGAGGAGGGTCTTGAGGTAGGATTTGAAGGAGGCAAGTGAGGGGGCAAGGTGGAGGGACTGTGGGATGGAACTCCAGAGGTTAGGGGCAGAGTGTCTCAAGGTTCACCCGCCAATGGTGGGGCTAGAGGGTCAGGGGACATGGAGCCTGCTGAGCGGAGGGGATGGACAGGGGATTAGGAGGTCACAGAGATAGGGTGGGGCGAGGACATGGAGGACTTTGAATGTGAAGATCTGAACATTTCTGTACTTTTCCTTACTGCCTTGGCCCCTGCTTTTATTTTTTCTTCCTAAATTAGCCCAAAATGAGATGTATGTTGTATACTTTTGCATGTAGATAGTTGTATCCTCTGCCTGGTCTAGTGCATACACCAAATAGATTTGTGGTTCGTGATTTGCAAACCTATGATTTATCATGCCATTTGTTCTATTTTGTCCAGAGGTGAGTGTCAGAGGGAGAAATGACGAGAGGGATAGAGTGCTGAAAGGTTGACCTTGCTTGCCACTGTAGCACATTGCATGATGGTAATATATTGTGATAAATCTTTTCTTGGTCCTCAGAACATTCTGAGTCTAGTGGAGTCAGCTGGATGCGATGCGGCGCACTTTTGATCGAGCTAAATTATAGCAAAAGAGGCATATAACTGCTGGAAGGAGTAAAATATGTCAGCTTCCTGCATGTCTTCCAAGGCGTTTCAGATACTCTTGTCTCTAAACTTTCATTTCTGAAAGGATAATAATAATAATAACCCTTGCATTTGATATAACTCTTTCCACATCTTCTGGATGTTTCAAAGTGCTTCACAGAATATACTGTAAAGTGAATTGACTCTATATATGTGGGCAAAATGCAGCAGCAGTGTCCTGCAAACAGTCATGGATTGAAATGACCAATTTATAAAATAATTCCCCGAGTGATTATTATCAGGCGTGTTGAAGGAAACTAAAGGCTGTTACTCAAGATTAAGGCCCACGGGATTAATGGGAATATATTAACATGGATAGAAGAGTGGCTATTGGGTAGAAAGCAGAGAGTAGCGACAAGCGGATCATTCTCGAATTGACAGGATGTAACTAGTGGAGTGCCACAAGGATCAGTGCTTGGGCCTCAGCTATTTACATCAATGATTTGGATGAGGACATTGAATGTAACGTGTCTAAATTCAAGGATGACACTAAACTAGGTAGCAGAGTGAGTTCTGAGGATGATGCAAAAAGATTGCAACAAGATATAGATAGGCTAGGGGAGTGAGCAAGTAGGTGGCAGATAGAATTCAATGTTAGCAAGTGTAAAATGATTCACCTAGGTAGCAAGAATAAAAGAATAGTGTTAGTGTTCACCAGTCCCAAAAAATTAGTTTGCAGGTGCAGCAAACAATTGAACATTTTCAAGGCTGAGACTGATAGATTTTTGAAAAATAGAGGGATTAGGGAATATGGGGATAGGGCAGGTAATTAGAGTTAGGTGAGAAGATCAGCCATGATCTTATTGAATGGCGGAGCAGGCTCGAAGAGCCAAATGGCCTACTCCTGCTCCTAATTCTTATGTTCTTATGAAACTTGTCCAAGGTTTCACCTTGCCTGGAAGTGAACCTGGGTCTCTCGCTTGCAGGGTGAGCGCTCTAACCACTGAGCACTGCTCTATCCATCCTGGATGAAATTGCATTGTACCAAGAAGGACTCCCCAAGATCTCCTGAAGCACTTTGAGATGTCCGCCCACATGTGACTTTGAAATGTCCGCCCACATCCTCATCCTCACTTTCAAGGCCATTCACGGCCTTGCCCCTTCCTATCTCTCCAACCTGTGGACCATGAACCTGCCCGGGAAGTCCCCTCCATTCAGCAGGCTCCAATCTGCACCATGTCCCCTGCCTGACCCGCCCTACCATTGGTGGTGGGGCTTTCAGCCTCTCTGTCTCCATACTCTGGAACTTCATCCCACTGTTTCTTGACCTTAGGATGTCCTCCCGATGTGAAAGGTGCTCTATAAATGTAATTTTGTTGTAAACATTGCTCTCAAATAATCATGAATTTGACTACAACTACATAGTCATTCTACTTGATAGTAAAATCCTGTGAAGCGCTTTGTGCGTCCTCCTGTCATGAAATCCGCTATACCAAACACAACGATTATTATTATTATAAATTGACAAAAAATGTGCACCATTAACAACAACAACAAATTACATTTATAGAGCGCCTTTCACGTCGGGAGGACGTCCCAAGGCGCTGCACAGGAGGCGTGTGACCCGAGCTGAGAGGGGAGTGTTTGGGAAGGGGTAAAACACGAAGGGGAGGTAGAAAAATTCGGGGTGGAATAAAAGGCACGATCGAAGAGGAAAGTCTTCAAACCTGTAACTTTAAAACAAAGTTACAGGTACCTTTAAACGAGAGTGAAGGTGACAGGCAGTATCAGGTCTTGTGCTGCTTTCCCTTGCTCCCTTACCATCAATGAATATTGGCAACAGTGTCAACCAGGAGAAGGAATTGTTTTACTGCAGGTGTAAATCCCCACTGACCTGATTCTAAACAGTTAGAGCATGTGGTGAAACGTCTGCAAGAAAATGCCAGGACAAATTAATGAAAAGAAACAAAGTGGCCGATTATCAAGGGACATGCTGCAGAGGTTCTATTTGAAAGAATCCAAAGAACACAAATGAGGCCACAAATCAAATTACCACAATAATAATAATAATAATAATAATCCTTGCATTTTATATAGCGCTTTTCACATCTTATAAAAACATCATAAATTATAATAAAAACATAGACTTGATCTGGGTTCCTCTCTTATGTCTGAGATGTTACAAGACAATCCTTTGCTTTTTCTCCCAATTCATTAAAATCTAAAGAATGGTGTTATAACTCCAGGATATTTTATATCAAACATTAATGACATTACTACTTGGCAAGCCAGAGTTTCACTTCTATTTCTGTGAGCACTCGAATTGTCCATGTTGGTGGCAGAATCATTGTGCTACAGTGCTCGATTTCTCAGCTTTTTCAGCCACAATTTAACATGACGTGTGTCTGGCAAACCGTCAGCTCTGCTACCATTGAATCATTTCAATTTAAAAATGAAATGAAAAGGTCTGATACAACACAGAAACCAATTGTTGCAGCTCCACTCTTGCCCAGTCTGTGATTGGAAGCGGAAGGTGGGGTGGGGGGTTGATAAAGTGCTCGATTTGCAGAACCACAGTGTAAATACTGTAGCTGGAATGCCGTAAGCCATGATCTCATGCAGAAAACTCATAGAAAAGATACAAATGTATGACACAGTTGGAAGTTATTCAAAAGAAGTCTGTTTTCTCCTAGCAGTATTCGTTCTTCTGAGGCGTCACCCATCCTGATCTCAATCCCTGTTTCTTCCTTGTGACTCTATAATTCCTTTCCTTGACATGTATTTATCTAAAACAAAAATGGAAATCGCTGGGAACACTCAGCAGATCATGCAGCATGTATGAAGAAAGGAAAGTGAGTCAACGTTTCGGGTCCGCGACCCTTCATTTGTTCTGACAAAGGGTTGGGGATCCGAAACGTCAACTTACTTTTCCTTTCTCCATAGATGCTGCCAGACCTGCTGAGTGTTCCCAGCGATTTCTGTTTTTGTTTCAGATTTCCAGCATCTTCAGTATTTTGCGTTTAATGTATTTATCTAATTCTTATTTTGATGCCTCTATTCAAGTCTGCTCTCATAGCCACCCTGAGAAAATCATTCCATATTCTGACATATGCCCGAGAAGAAGAGGTTCTTCCAAATCTCTCTGTTTCACTTCCTTAGTTACTAATTTGAATTATTTCTCTTTTGTCCTCAAATCCCCTAGCAGCGAAAAGATTTTTGCTAATGATTAATTCCCTCAACCCTTGACAATAAATGTGCTGGCTTCTTAGGCGGAATCACAAGGAATCTAGCTTGACTGGGGTCTATGCAATTGATTCTATCTATAATCCAAAAGCTGCCACCAGTTTTATTAACTCCAACCGAAGAAAACAGCAACATCCCTGGGTACAGCTATTTTTGAATATAACAACACAGAGATTCACATTCTGAATGTGACCTAACTATTGGATGGAATGATGTTGTGGATTGGGAAACGTACAATATATTTTTGCTGTTTAAATTTTGAAGAGATTAAATAGCAAAAGACATCTGTGCCAGTGAGGATTTTGACAAACAAGTATCTCTTTAATAAAAAAAGATGTATCTTTGTAGGTTATTTTCTCTTATACTAACAACGGATTACAGAGCTAAAATTGAGGTGACACCACCTATGAACAGCTTGGCTTTTACATCACTTGTTTTATCTCCATGGTTTTACTTAAAGGGCAACAGTACTGTGGAGGCACTGAGAACTTTCAATCCAAATTATCCAGTAGTGCTGGAAAATAAGAACGTTTTCATCACCTCCTATATAAGACCAATAGAACTGTAGAAATTTGCAGTAAAGAAGGCAATTTAATCTATCATGTCCGGACTGGCTCTTTTGAAATCTCATTTAACTGACTTTTACCCAAACTCCCATTAATTACTTATTTTAAAATATCTGTCTCAGTGAACGTATAATCTACCTCGACCATTTCTCCTGCAAGGACACTCTACATCTAATATATCTGTGTAATACGTTACAATACAAAACTACCTTTGTAAAGCAGCTTTGGACCTGCTAACCCCTTATAGTCCTGTAGCTCAGTGGTTAGAGCACTCGACTCGCAAACAAGAGACCTGGGTTCAATTACAGGCGGGGTGAAACCTAGGGCAAGTTTCGTTACTCCACACGCCTAATAATAATCCCTCCAAAAAAAAATAATGGGTCATTTCAATCCACGACTGTTTGTGGGACAGTGCTGTATGCAATTGGCTGCTGCGTTTTGCCCACATATATACAATCAATTCACTTTGCAGTACAATAGAAGCCCGTTTACCCGTGACTCGAGGAACTGGCACTTCCGTATAACCGGCTCGCCCCCAAAAAAGTCCCCATTCGATAAACCAGAACTTATCCGGAAGAATAGCGGTGGAGCATTTGTGAGTCATTGTCGTGCAGGTGCAGTATTTTGGTTTGCTGCTAATAGAGTCTAAGGTTATCGGCTTACCACTAGTAGAGTCTAGGGTTATCGGCTTGCTTGCCGATAGTAGAGTCTAGGGTTATTGGCTTGCCGCTAGTAAGGCTTTAAAGTCGCGCTGCCGTTTTTTTCACCCGCACGGCATCCTCCATTTTAAAAAGAATCGCTGGACTATAAACCTCAATCAGTAAAGGTGAGAAGCATAAGAGAGTAGTTTTAACAATAAGTATCAATACAATATTCTGTTATTATTTGTTATTATTTATTCTGGTATCTTGGTGTGTATGGTGTGTGTTAAAAAAACTGACTTTTTTTGTGATGGATTTTCGACAGCGTGCCGCCTGAATATCTGGCAGGCGCTTTAACTGGCAATGGCCAGGTTCCGCGAGTGCCGGATAAACGGGTTTTTGCTATATATTCTGTGAAGCACTTTGAGATGTCTAGAAGATGTGAAAAGCACTACATAGAATGCAAGGATTATTATTATAATCAACCTGAACAGACAGGCATTGGGAGGGTGGAAGGCAGAGAGGACAAAGAGGACAGTTTTGAGGTGTTCTTTGAAGGATACAATGAATGGAGCAAGGAGAAGGGATGTGGGATGGAGTTCCAAAGGGTGGGGGCAGAGAAGCTGAAAGCACTACTGATATATATGGGGCAGGCTGGGCGAGAGACATTGAGCAGGCCAGAGCCTCCTGAGTGGAGAGAATGGACAGATTGATAAGGGGTTAACAGGTCAGAGAGGGCAAGCCATGGAGTGCCTCGAAGGTGAGGACGATAATTTTGAACTTGATTTTCTGAGGTATGGGAAGCCAGTGGAGCTGAGCAAGGATGTGATTGGGTCAGTGAGCCAGGTGTGGGAGAGGACACGACCTGCAGAGTTCTGGATGATCTGAAACTTGTGGAGGGAAGAGTTGGGAAGGCTGAAAAGCAGGTCATTGGCATAGTCAAGCCTGATTGTACTGAATGTATGTATGAGCGTTTTGGCAGCCTGTGGGGTGAGGTAGTATCAGGGTCGGGCAATGTTGCGGAGGTGGGGGAAGGCAGAGCAGGTCATGGCATGGATGTGGGGAAGAATGGACAGTTGCTTGTCAAACAAGATGTCTAGGTTTCTTTCTGGCTCGGTGAGGTGGAGAGTGCATCCATGGATGCTGATGCTGCCAGTACCTCAACTCTGGTTACTTTGGCTGCAGCTAGATAGCCAACGTGAGTACCACAGTGGCTCAATGGAGTATTCCAAGGCTGGAGCAGAGGGAGACTATGACACTGTTAAGTAGGAATTGGAGGTGAGGAAGATGGAGAAAGAGGAGGATAGAGTGGGAAAGTTGCAGGATAGAGAACATTTTTGGGGAAAAACAGCTCGGGACAATAGGTGCTGCTCTGCGTGAAGGGCACTATATAAATACAAGTTGTTGCATTTCTTCTAATCTCCCCCTTTGCTATTTTAATTTGATATCCTCTACTGGATAGCAGAGAATGTTGATTCTTTCAAGAACCAATTGGATAGATTTCTATTAGGAAATAATATGTCGAGATGCAATATATAATTTACATGTGCATGCAACTGCCAGAATAGCGGAAGGCGAACTGGATGGACCCTGATCTTCACCTGGCCGCCCCCTCCACTTGGCAGACTCTGGCCTGCTCCATGTCCCCCGAACCACCCGCCCAACCATTGGCGGGTGAGGTTTCAGACACTCTGCCCCCAACCTCTGGAACTCCTTCCCGAAGTGTCTCCACCTTGCACCCTCCCTGGCCTCCTTCATGTCTTGCCTCAAGACTCTCCTTTTTAATGGTCCCATTGGCGACTCCTCCTTCCCCTTCCCCCCCACCCCACCCCCTGTCCTTAGCTCGGATCTAAAGCAGTTACCTGTCCAGCGCCTTGGGATGTCCTCCTGAAGTGAAAGGCGCTATACAAATGTAATTTTGTTGTTGTTGTTATATTACTTTCTTTGTCACTGATTTATTGACCATTGGAAATAGTTTCTACTCTGTCAAAACTCTACTTAATTTAAAAGACCTCTATCAGTCTTCCCCTCAATCTTTCCTGTTTCAGTGAAACTTAATTCTTTTAATCTCTGCTCAAAGGCCAAACCACTAATCCTTGCATCATTCCTCTGAATCTACTCTTCACCGTCTCAATGGTCCTGATACCTTTCCTAAAGTAGAGTGATCACAACTGGACCCAACAATCTAATTGAAGTCTAGGTAACAATTTATACACATTAAGCATCATCTCTTCGGTTTTGTGTTCTGAGGCTTTATGTTTAAACCTTGAATCCTAATAGCTAAGTTCACAGATTGTCCACCTGCCTTCCCATCTAAAAGACCGTTTATCCATGACCCGATCAATCATAACTTCCGTATAAGCGACACCTCGAAAAAGAGGTCCCCATTCGAATAACTGGATCTTATCCGGCACAATAGGGGTGGCGCATTTAATGAGTCGATTGTCACACAAGAGTACAGTATGATTAATTCTGAATGCTGCCGGTAGTGGCACTTCCGGTTTTTCCTCCTAAAGCAACACTGTCGTTTTTTTCTTTCCCTCTCTCCTTTTTTCTCTCTCCCTCTTTCTCTCCCTCTTTCTCTCCCTCTTTCTCTCCCTCTTTCTCTCCCTCTTTCTCTCCCTCTTTCTCTCTTCCTTCCTTCCTTCTTTCTTTCTTTCTTTCTTTCTTTCTTTCTTTCTTTCTTTCTTTCTTTCTTTCTTTCTTTCTTTCTTTCTTTCTTTCTTTCTTTCTTTCTTTCTTTCTTTCTTTCTTTCTTTCTTTCTTTCTTTCTTTCTTTCTTTCTTTCTTTCTTTCTTTCTTTCTTTCTTTCTTTCTTTCTTTCTTTCTTTCTTTCTTTCTTTCTTTCTTTCCTTCTTTCTTTCCTTCTTTCCTTCTCTCTCTCTCTCTCTCTCTCCCCCTTTCTTTCTCTCCCTCCCTCTCTATCTCTCCCTCTTCCTCTCTATGCCTGCCTGCCTGAGCTCTCTGACGGATACTACATTGCCTGTGTAGCCTGACTGTATCATGGGTTTATACACTGTTTTGGTGGGGGGTAGGGTGTGAGAAGGAGAGAGAGGCAGGGAGAGAGAGGGTGGGGTTGGGGGGAAACGGGGGGGGGGGGGGGGGGGGGGGGGGGGGAAGAGAGAGGAGTGGGAGGGGGAGAGAGAAGTGGGGGGAGGAGGGGAGAGAGTGGATGAGTTGACTAATTTAGATGAAAAATGAGAGGAGTGGAGGGGGTTTGGGTTTGGAGCCATTGAGATGCCAGACTGACTGAGTGTGTGTGTGAAAAAGAGAGAGAGAGAGAAGGAGGGAGAGAGAGAAAGAAAAAAGAATAATCAATATTTATTGCTTTATTGGTAAGTATCCATTAGGGTCCGTCGATATGGAAATTTTCCGATTTAGATATATCGATGGGCTCATATCGAGATATACCGAGATATCGATATTTTCTGAGTTTTGGTACTGCACATGCGCGCGCGTCACAAGGTGTGCATGCATTCGGGGCCTATTTCCCCTGGTGGTAAATATCTCTCTCTCTCACTATGTCTCTCACACTCACTCTCTCCATCTCTGTGTTTTTCTGTCTGTGACTCTCTCTCACATCCCCCCACTCTCTCTCTCTCTCTCTCCGTCCGTCCATCCGTCTGTCCGTCCGTCCGTCCATCTGTATATTATCACATCCACCCCGTCTCCCCCCAACCGTTTGTCCACCCCGCCGCCGTCCCTCGCGTCCCCCGCCACCGTCCCTCTCGACCCCGCCGCCATCCCTCTCGACCCCACGCGCCCCCCGCTGTCATCCCTCTCGCCCCCCGCGCCCCCCGCCATCGTCCCTCTCGCCCCCCGCCCCCACCCCCACCACTGTCTATTGACTTTTGCGATATATCGATATTTTGAAAATGTCTATATCGGCATATCGATATGAAATTTATATCGGATATAACCGATATATCGATATATCGCCGGACCCTAGTATCCATACAATATTCTGTTATTATTTAATCTATTATTAATATGGTATGTTTAAAAATTAACTTTTTTTAGTGTTGGGTTTTCAGCAGCTTGCCACCCAAATATCCAGCATGCCGTTTAACTGGCATTGGCCGGGTCCTGAGAGTGCCAGATAAACGGGCTTTTGCTGTATAAAGATTTATATATGTTAACCCTCAGGTATTCTGCTCTTCTATTCCTTTTAAAATGTTACCATTTAGCATACACTGTTCTCTCAGTCTTTCATCCAAAATATGCAACTTCACACTAAATTTCATTCGCAAGTCTCACTGCCCAAACTATCAAAGGAGAACAGGATTGTACAGGCACAAGAGAGAATGCCTTAATGCAGATCATTGCCAAATTAAAATGTACTGCATTAAGTATAGTTCATATAAAATAATTAAATGTGAATTGTCTATTCACAATTCCTCTTCTGACTTTGAGCCCTTGTAGAGTATGTGACTATATTCAACTTATCATCAGGATTCAGTTGATCTAGTCCCTTTACAATCTTAAATACTTCAATAAGCTATCCACTGAGCCTTTCCCTTTCCATTATGAACATTCCTAGCTTATGTAGGAACCCCTCATCGTTCAGACGCTTACATCTAGCTATTAATTTTGTTACCCTTCGCTGTAGTCTCTGCAGTACCAAGGTGTCGCTGCTCGCTATCCCTTTTCCTGGTGAGAAAATAGCTTAACCGACAATGCTATGTCAGGCCTCTCAGTCAGAATAGCACTCCTAAGGTCAAAGATGCAGTGGCTCTGTTTATGGGTAACTTCTCATACGTTGATCATCTCAACAGTAGCAACATCAAATTACCGTTGTATAGGGCCTTTTACGTCAAGAGGACGTTCCAAGTGGCTGGACAGTCAGGAATTTGGACCTGAACAGGGTTTTGGGATCAGGTGGGGTGGAGGACAGGGAGGTTAGGAGGGTGTCTGAAGGTGCGGTCGAAGAGGAGGGTATTGAAAAGTGCCATGAAGGAGGAAAGGGAGCGAGGTGAAGGGACTGAGGGAAGTTCCAAAGGGCGAGGGCGGAAAGGCTGAAGTGTTGGGGCAGGCCGAGTGGGGAACGTGGATCATTCTGGAGCCTGCTGAACGGAGGGACTGGGCAGGTTGATATGGGGTCAAAATGTCACAGAGGTAGGAAGGAGCAAGGCAATGGAGGTCCTTGAAGGTGAGGACGAGGATTTTGTAACTATCCTCTGGGTAATGCGGAGCCAGGATTCTGGGCGAGGGTGGGAGTGATAGGGTCATGGAATCTGGTGCAGGAGAGGCCACAAACTGCAGAATTCTGGATTAGCTCCACTTTGTGGAGGGAAGAGTTAGGAAAGCCAACAAGCAGGGAGTTGTCATAGTCAAGCCTAGATGTATTAAAAGCGTGGATAAGGGTTTTGATTGCTGGAAGGCAGAGGCAGTGACGGAGCCGGGCAATGTTGCAGAGGTGGGGGATGCAGAGCAGAGAAGTTGACCCCATGTCAGCAGATAATGTCACAAAGAGGAAACATGTACATGTTGAAGACTACAGGATCAAGGAGAGAGCCCTGAGGTACATCGCACAAGACAGTGTGGGGGCTGAGGGATAAGCCATTTGTGGAGGCAAAACAGAGATGGTGTGAAAAGTATGTCAAATTTCATTTGTCACTTTGACCAATGTTGTTTGTGAGCTGTGGGCTGCACAGAAACCTGATCGGAGGGGTTCATGGAGGACGTGGTGGGAGTGGGTGAGTGGAGGAGCTGATTGGTAGTGGAGAAGAGGAGCCTATGGTTATCCTTGACCTCCAAGATTATCTTGGGAGTAAAAAGACGATTTAGCGGAGGTGAGGATGCCGCGGTAAATTTTAATGTGCTCAAGCCAGATCTGCTAATGTATGAAACGCAAGTACTAATACTTGAACCCTGCTGCTGAATGTACTAACCTCTGGGCAACAATGGAAGTTGAGTATTCAGGAATGAAGAGCATGACATCCTTATTCAACATAACAAGAGTCAATTGAAAAGAGACACAGAGCAAAAGTGACCTGAGCATTTACTGATTTAAAGGCAGGAGAAAAGAGTCAATCTCCGTAAGACTACAATCACTACAATTTTTATTAAGAGGACGGGATCTCCTCTCTTGAGATATTCCAATTCATTCTGTGAAAAAGAAGGGAGTTTCTCCCAGTATCCTGGCCACCAAATCCACCAAATAAAAAAATTGATTGTTCGCTCTATGTCTTTTTATGTGACATTGCTGTCTGCATTGCATACCTACCACATTTTGTCCACAAATAACACAGTTAAGTCAATCCACTTTACAGTAAATCCTATGAAGCACTTCAAGATGTCTCAACAATGTGATAATGGGCTATTTCAAATGCAATGATTATTTTTTTTCCACAAGTGTTTATCAGGAAAGTATCTGTAATTGAAAGCATTTCCTGCCAGGGCATCATTCTCCTTTAAATATAACATAAACCGACTGAAGACGAAACAGGTCGGTCACTTACAAGCATTACATTGAAATGCACATGCATTATAATATATCCTCCTGTGAGTGAGTGAAGCAGGATCTGCTTGTGCCTGACAATGGAATAATGGAATAAAATCTATCCTCTGTGGTTGTCTCAGTTATCCAGTTCCTGAGCCAGGCAGATTCACTGAACTCTAAGGCACTATTGATGACAAAGGCAGGTCAGTCACTTGGGGGCAGGGGTTATTCCCACTCATCCCTTGTGACAATATGGTCCTAGCTGGGCAAGCAACAGGAAGCTTGTCATACAGTGTTCACAATGGCAAGTTCTAGCTGGCTAGCAGTTTCATAATATTTATTATTATTCCTGTTCAGGTATGGAAAGAAGTAAATACACTCCCCAAATAAAATATGAACTCAGATGAAATATCATGAAGTAGAAATCCCTAAAGTTGAACTTGAAAACAAACAAATGGAAAACACTACTAATTCATGCATAGGTGGCATTGAGCTACTGTGTGTCCTACTACAATAATACGCACCAAAGTCCCTTGAGTATGTTCAACATGCAAAGTTGCTTCACTGGGCAAACGGTCAGCTTTATGCTCAGGGTGTCCTTCATTGATGAATTCATTGCACTGAGTCATTGGACAGTTACAGTGGCTTTTCACTGCAAATTATACTAGATTCTTTCTGTGGTTTGAATTGACAAGTGCCATATTTCAATTTATTATTTCATTTTGGTATAATGTCACCATTACACATTCCTCTTCTGCAGAGAAAACTGGGAAGACTGCAGTCACTGTAGCATGACAATACAGTAGTAAGAGATTGGTATGAAAACGCCAATGACTAGCACTTGTTCTTGCACATCAAAATGTGCTACGTTCCTTTCACATACAAAGACACCGTCGATGATTCCTGCTTAGACATAACAGCAGAAACAGAAGACAGGCCCTTTGGTTCAGCCTCCATTGATTCTGCAAACCGTTTGCGCAAATGCTGCTAAACTAATGATGTAGATGGATTGTAATTGCATAGTTTTACACTTCCAACATGTGGATGGTTTTCTATAAGATTCCTAAACTAACATTGTTATTTGGGAAGAATTAATTTTTCATTTCCACAGTGCTTTATAACATAGAAAATGCTTGGAAACTAATTGCTGTCAAATCTACCGACAAGCTGTCACAGTTGGTAGTACTCTTGTCCCTGAGTGAGAAGGTTGTGGGTTCAAACCTACTTTGAAGTGAGTTAAGGCTGACAATCCATTGAAATGTTGGGGAACGCTGGTTTCCTACAAATACATAGTCACTACACTTTCCAATAATGGGATTGAGATGCTGTATCAAATGCAAGGATTTCTATTTATTTGTTTGTGAACACAGCAGTGATGTTATGCACAACAAGCTGCTACCAAGAGTGAATGACAAACTATTGAGGCTTATTGATCAAGATGGGGGTGGGAGGGGGAACAACTCCTTTCACTTTTCAAATAGTGCATGAGATCGTTTCATCCACCTGTAAAATAGACAGGTGGGACTTTGGCTAAACAAAGGACAGCATCTCCGACAATACAGTCAATTGCAGCATTATTCTAGCCTGTGAGGTCAAATTCTGATACAGGGCTTGAATCCATAAACTTCTGACTCAGAGATAAGATTGCTACCCACCAGAAAGGGTTATATTGGTTGGCCTGGTAGAAGAGAGAGTACAAAGGACTTGACAGTCACTCAAATGGTTGGTAGGTATGAGTCCTGTGGATGTCGATCTCTCAACTGTGAGACCTGTGATGCTCAGGTATACCTGTGCTGCATACATCACTTGAGTTGTCAAACAAAAAACTGAATTGCATGGTCACAATGGTAAGCACAATTGTGAGGTAAAAGGGAAGGAATAACATAGACAGGCTTCCTTAGTGACATGACCCATTGAAATATATTTTTCTACCGGTTTTCAACAACAACAACTTGCATTTATTTAGCACCTCTCATGGAGGGTAGCGTTCCAGACCTTATAAACCTTATTCTATTCCAACAATATAGGATTCCACATATCAAGTCAATTCACTTTACAGTATATTCTGTGAAGCACTTTGAGACGTCTAGAAGACATGAAAAGCGTATATCAAATGCAAGGATTATTATTAATCCCCTGTTTCTGTGCAAATGTTAGCCTTGACTGTGAGATCAAATACGGTCATGGATTTTAATCCAAAACATTCTAACCCTGTGGTTAGAGAGCAAACCAAACTGACAGCTCACTGCATCCAAATCTCAGCGAGTTCTCTTCGAGCAAGTGACACTATAGTTGCAATTTGCATGGATATGCACAGATCAACCACTGAAGGTGAAAAAATATCTAGTTTTATGATAGTTTTCACAACATAATTATATTCAAGGCCTTCAGCGAGAAATGGCTTTAAGAGGTAAGAGAAACATTAAAAAATAGTCAATCAACAATATCTGCTTAAGGATTCTTTCCCAACCGTGACATATTTGTGTTGAAATTGTTTCCCTCATGTCTGCTGGGATATATGCAAGTAATCTTTTGCAGATGATAACACTGCATTAAACATAGATTACTATTTCAAAAGTATTCTGAGTTAAACCACTTCACCTGGGCCTGAAGTGGAGGATAGCATTTGTTAAAAGGTTAGGTAAAAAAAATTCCGCACTTTTTACATAAGGAATATCTACCGGCTTCTGATTTTGAGTTTTAGAATATTTCAGAAATTAATTGTTGTTAATGTATTTTGTTAAACCAAAATTTATTAGCGAATTATGAATTGATTGTGGAAAAATAATTAACAATACCTCACCCCAAAAGCCGCTGAAACCTTAGTCTAGGACTTTGTCACCTCTCAGCTGGACTATTGCAATGCCCTCCTCGCCGGTCTCCCCGCCACCACAATCCACAAAATCCAGCTAATTCAAAACTCTGCCACCCGCATACTCACGCACACCAAGCTTCGCTCCCCCATTACCCCAGTCCTTGCCAGATTTCACTGGCTCCCTGTCTCTGAGAGGATCGACTTCAAAATCCTCACCCTTGTTTTCAAGTCCTTCCACTCCTCTGCACCCCCCTATCTCTCTGATCTCCTCTCCCCCCAAACCAGCACCCGCTGCCTTCGCTCCACCGGGTCTGGCCTCCTCCAGGTCCCCCGAATCCTCCGCTCCACCCTCGGCGGCCGTGCCTTCAGCCACTATGCCCCGAGGCTCTGGAACTCCCTTCCTCACTCTCTTCGCCTCGCCCCCTCTCTTCGCAGATTCAGGTCACAGTTAAAGACCTGTCTCTTCGACCGCGCCTTTGGTCAGCTTTCTACCGCAGCCCCTGGCTCGGTCCTGGGATCCGTTACTGTGAAGCGCTCTGAGACGCCGTCCGGCATGGAGGGCGCTATATAAATCAAAGTTGTTGTTGTTGTTGTAACAAAATATTTTTTTTATTGATGTCATCTTTTTGATCAAGGCGATGATGCCTTTACATAGCATCCCTTTTTTTTTGCCTTTACCAATTTCAAGCATCCAGCTTTCCCAAAGAATCACATACAATTACATAAAATGTTACTGCACGGAAACAGGCCATTTGGCCAAACAAGTCCATGATTATACTCCCCAACCCTCCTAATCTCTTCCACTCTTGCCCTTCATTCCCTTGTCCCTCATGGGTGCACCATGTTTCCGCTTAAATATATTGTTACTTTTTGCTTCAACAACAACAACTTCGAATTATATAGTGCCCTCTATGCCGGACGGTGTCTCAGAGCCACATTCTCACCATCCTCTATAATAAAGATATTCTTCCTAAACACTCCTTTAGATCTACATCATCTGTGAAGTGCTTTGAGACATCCAGAACAGTGGTTCTCAACCAGGGGTATATGTGCTCCAGTGGGTACAAAATTACTTCCAGGGGGTACAGGTGGTGATTTATTTAGCTCTCTTATTTAGCATATTATAGCCTTCCAAATTGTATATTTAATTGTTATTCCCCTCGTTTTGTATGTGCTAGTTAATTTGTTATAGAAGAAAAGCTTGGTCATAAAATGCAAGTGGAATGAGGGTGGTGGTGTGTGTATGTGGTTGGTTGGAGGTACACGATAATGTTGAAAATTAACAAGAGGTACATTACTGAAAAAGATTGAGAACCACTGGTCTGGAAGATGTGAAAAGCACTCTATCAAATGCAAGGATTATTATTATTATTACTAAAGGATTCTGACAAGGCATCTATCATATATTTACCCCTTTTTAAATATCTCAAACAATTACCTACTTTGTTTGTGAACTCTTTATCATTCCCCAACCAACCATGTGCAAGATAGCTTATTACACATTCATATCACCCTTTTGCTTAATAGCAAAAAACCCTCACATATCTCCTTAGAAGCATTTGTTGGTTTAATTTTGAAATATATTTCTTTCTTTTTGAATATTAAATGTGGAATAAAAAATTCCCCATACCCTTTATAGTTTTAAGTACCTCTATTAAGTCCTACCACCACTTCTTATCTGCACTGATTTGTACCACAGTATTAATCTTTTACAAGCCTATGTGCTGAGGTATTCAATCCAACATTTGTATTAATGGTCACTATAGACCTTTATTCGTGTGACAGGCCCTTGATTCATCAGTCTCTTAAGTCTATGCACTGTAATGAATATTCATTTTGTTTAAAGCTTCAGATTGTTCATTTTTTATAGAAAGTCTTTATAGAATCCAGTTAACCTTTACTGCATTTTAAAAATCTACCCTCATCCATTTTCTTATTGAATGGGCTTCAACACAGGTTACATCAATGCTCAAAAAGAACATTCAGCCTTTTACTTCCTTTGTTTTATTTATGGTCAGTCACTTGATATGTCTGTGGATGGTAATGGGACAGGACTTACTGCCCTTGTGAGAGAGACACATCGATGAGCAAGCTATTACATGAACTATTACCCAGTAGGGAACTCAGAAAATTCAAGGCCCAAAATGGAGGTATTAACCCACCCCTACCTCTCATTTACTAGCATTTGAAATATTTTGTAATGGAATACATAATTATTATGAATCATTATAAATAAATGATGAACCACTGCCTAGCGTGGAGGGCACTATATAAATCGAAGTTGTTGTTGTTGTTGAACCATTAAATAATTGCATTCACAAAGATGATTCATGCTTGCATTTTAAAAGTATCGCCTCATCCACCCCATCTGCTGTCATTGGATTCTTCGAGAAGGCTGTTGCCATCAGAAGTTTGATTGAATCCTAGGATGTTTGAGAGTGTAGATTTACAATGCATCTTAGCAATTTAGGAATGTCTGGCCCTGACAAGAGTTGGTTCTTATTGGTCAGGAGTAATGTTCTGCCTTTTAGCAAACACAATTTTGCTCGGTGATGCATCTGTCAAACACTGCTGTCTCTGCTCATTTATTGAATCCTTTTGATAAATGTCACTGAACATATCTAGCATACAGAATGTATGTCAGGGACTAACCTCGTGCGTACATACAGAACAAATGCACTTCCAATCTCTTCTTTGACAAACATAACAAATATTACTGAATGTTTTGCCTTTGACATAAAGAAGAAATCTCCCATTTGAAGAAACGTGAAACTGTATTCACAAACAGGAGGTTGCATAAATAAATGCATAAATGTTGCATAAATACAACAATACAACAAATCTGATTCAGGAATCACAATAAGGCTTTCTTTAATAGTGATTTCAAATGAGTTTTCAGTATTATAATAATAATAATAATCCTTGCATTTTGATATAATGCTTTTCAGATCTTATCGATGTCTCAAAGCGCTTCACAGAATATGCTACAAAGTGAATTGACTCTATGTTTGTGGGCGAAACAATGACAACTGCAACTTATATTTATATAGAGCCTTACATATAGGATAATGTCTTGGAACAATGTTGTAATGTGCAACATTGTTAAGAGCGCAAGGGAGGTCCTTACAGACTTATAGAATTAAGCTGTTTCTTAACAAAGTCCAGTGTCTAGGTCATACACACCCTTCCTGGTAATCCATTCTTGGTATTGATTTTCCTCTGTGCAAAGAAATAGTTCCTGGTGTTTGCCCTAAACCTGATCGCTCTGAAAACAGTAACTTCACATGGATCAGAATGATGTACTTTCTGTTTTCTTATAAAATAATTTCATTAAAATTCATTGGGTATGATACACAATATTTATCCCTCTCCATATGTATGATAAAATTATTCATAAGCATTTTTCTGGTTTAATCCTTGTAAAATAGAAAGCCAATTTCAATGTTGCACATTTTCTTGACCGTCAGCTGACATTCCAACAGATAAAAAAATAATTTTATGCTTAAATTAGATAAACACATGGCAGTGTACCAGCAATGCAGCTTACTCAAAATTCCTTATTTATTATGAAAAACACATAACTCATAGGCCCTGCATGAATGAAAGGATGTCAGTAATATATAGTCAATAGAACTGTATCTCTGCTCGTCAGATATAATTCATAGTTTTTACTTTTGGAAGGCTTTCTAGAATTGAAGCAGTAAGTAATAATTCATGGCACTCAATTTGTGCTTCTAGTTTTATTGGCAATGAATTATTTCATTGGGCAGTGAAATTGTAATTCATACTTGAGGAGTACATTTTTATCATTATTTGGTAACTTTCTGCTCTCCACCTCAACCTGGAATGATATGCTTCATTCAAAGCTGCTTCATTTATTTCCCATGTAGCAGTGTGTACTCTAGATTCCACATTCTGTAGTAGCCACATTTATCGCGCTGCTCTCCCTGGAGTTATTAACCTTGGTGCTGTCCTACACTAAAGCCCTTGGCCCTTAACTTTGGTTTCAAAAAAAGAGTAAAAATAAGTATGCAAGCTGCCATGTGTTGAAGCTTGCTCAATAAGAGTGTGGATGAAGGAGGATTTTTAATCTATACAGGGACAGTAGGAAAAACTCTCTGCATAGTAATGAAGTGCATCCAAAGAGCTCCGTTAAGTGTTGATCGTTTTTTTTAATGTTATTTAAGAATTAATTATGCATATAGCTCTTCAGTAGCATTAGAACTGGTTTTTGAAAATTTAAGGGACCATTTGTGAGTGAAGCTGAAATTGCTTCACACTGTTTGCCTATGTTTCAAAGGAGGTTCTCATTTTTTGCTTGTGATCTTATAAGGTAAAAAATAAGTCATGCGAAAAGAGTACTTTCATTTCATATAATATCTTATCCAGTCTCAAAATGTCTTTAAAAAACACTTCACAGGATTTATTGCAGAGTGTAACTAATATACATTTTAAGCCATGTATGGCAGCCAATTGGCGTTCTATGATGTCCCTCAAACAACTATGAAGTGAATTTTATCAGGAGATTGTTGATCACAATACCCGGAGAAACAACCTTTTCTTATCAAATAGAGCCAACGAGGTATTTATTGTCCCCCTGAACAGACAGACAGGAACTTCATCTAACTTCTCAATTACGACTCCTCCAACAATTC
Organism: Hydrolagus colliei; assembly: GCA_035084275.1. Taxonomy (NCBI): domain Eukaryota; kingdom Metazoa; phylum Chordata; class Chondrichthyes; order Chimaeriformes; family Chimaeridae; genus Hydrolagus; species Hydrolagus colliei. The sequence goes on along the minus strand of CM068744.1, from coordinate 81,881,835 downwards.
AACAGCACTGTATCGGAAAGTTAGCCTACACTAGTTTAAAGCCACAGCCTCCTGCTTCAGTGACCAGAATGCTACCAAATTGAGCCAGCTGACACACATACAATGTGATCACATCACTGAACATTGCAAAACAAAGCATTTGTCAATTAATGACTGGCAGGTTATTTCCTAGTCCCTTTTCCAAATCATAAAGTTCAAAGCTGATCTAAAAAAAAAGCATCCAATGAGGTCACACAAATTGTCAGGACAATTTGTGTGACAATTTGTGTGATAAATGGTTCATGGAGTGAAAAATATTGGTTCAATATTTGCTCTACTGTACTGACTGTTTCTTCTGGGATACGGTGGGATGTCTCTCTAATGGAAGATAGAGAAGGGACCAATAAATAGAAAAGGGAACCCTAAGGTATTTTACAAATCTATTAAGAGTAAAATATTGGTCGAGGGTGGGGTGGGGCCAATTAGGGGCCAAGGAGGAAATCTTATTGTGGAGGCAGAGGGCATAACTGATGTACTGAATGAGTACTTTGCCTCTGTCTTCACAAGAGAAGAGGATGCAGCCAATGCTACAATATTGCAAGAGAGGGTAGAAGAAATGGATAGGATTAGTATAAACAGAGAGGAAGTACTAAAAAGTTGACGGCGCTCAAGGTAGATAAGTCACCTGGTCCAGATGGGATGCATCCTAGGTTACTAAGGGAAGTACGGGAGCAAATAACAGAGACTCTGGCCACAATCTTTCAATCTTCCTTGGACACAGGGGTGGTGCCAGAAGACTGGAAGGTTGCGAATGTTACTCCCCTGTATAAAAAGGGGCAGAAGGACAAACCTGGGAACTACAGGCCAGTCAGTCTAACGTCACTAGTGGGCAGACTTCTAGAGTCTATAATCAGGGACAAGATAGATCTTCATTTGGAAAGATATAGGCTAATAAAGGATAGCATGCATGGATTTGTTAAAGGCAAATGTTGCCTTAAAAAATTTGATAGAATTTTTTGATGAGACAACGGAATGGGTGGACGAGGGTAGCGCAGTTGATGTAGTTTACATGGACTTTCAAAAGGCATTTGACAAAGTGCCACATAAGAGGCTTATTAGGAAAGTAAAGGCCCATGGCTTTAAAGGGACAGTGGCAGCGTGGATCCACAACTGGCTGCGAGACAGAAAGCAGAGAGTTGTGGTAAGCGGCTGTTTTTCAGACTGCAGGGAAGTTGTTCAGTGGCATCCCCCAGGGATAGGTATTGGGACCACTGCTCTTTTTATATATATTAACGATCTGGACTTGGGTGTAGGGAGCACAGTTTCCAAGTTTGCAGATGATACTAAGTTAGGGAGAATAGTAAATAGTGAGGAGGATAGTAGCCATCTGCAAGAAGATATAGATAAAATGGGAAAGTGGGCAGACACATGGCAGGTGAAGTTTAATGCAGAGAAATGTGAGGTGAAACATTTTGGAAGAAGGAATGATGGGAGGCAATATAGGCTAGATAGTACAATTTTCAGGAGTGTGAGGGAACAGAGAGACTTAAAGATTTGTATTTGCGACTCTTTGAAGGTGGCAGAACAGGTAGACAAAGCTGTTAAGAAGGCATATAGGATACTAGGCTTTATAAATAGGGGTATAGAGTACAAAAGTCAGGAAGTGCTGACTAACCTCTATAAAACTTTGGTTAGGCCTCAGCTGGAGTACTATGTCCAATTCTGGTCACCACACTATAGAAAGGATGTTAAGGCATTGGAAAGGGTGCAAAGAAGGTTTACTAGAATGGTACCAGGATTGAGGGACTTCAGTTATGGGGAACGGCTAGATAGGTTAGATAGGCTAGGTTTATTCTCTTTGGAACAGAGAAGGTTGAGAGGAGACCTAATAGAGGTTTATAAAATCATGAGGTGATTCAACAGGGTGAATAGGGAAAGACTGTTTCCACTGGTGGGCGAATCTGTGACTCATGGTCACAGTTTAAAATAGTTTCGAAACGAAGCAGAGGGGAGCTGAGGAGAAATTTGTTCACTCAGCGGGTTGTTCGAATCCGGAATGCATTGCCTGAAAAGGTAGTGGAGGCCGATTCGATAACAGCTTTTAAAAGAGAATTAGATCTTTATTTAGGAAGAACAGGTCTGTTAGGTAATTGGGAGAGAGCTGGGCAGTGGGATTGTGTTGCTCTTTTCAAAGAGCCGGCACAGACAAGATGGGCCGAATGCTCTCCTTTTGTGCCGTAAAATTCCATGATTCTTTTGACAAAAAAAAAGAGCTTGTAGGTTTATGGATCCTATTGCATCAAACCACCTTGAAGCAAGCTTTTTTCTGTATTCCTCTCAACTCCCCCTGGGGACACAATGGTTTGCTCTGAATCTTTCACTGTTACTGCTGAAGCCATCAATGGCTACCATTGGTTTTTGCAGCACACATAACTGTAGATAATTATTATATCTCTTGTTTTATTGTTCAATGCGATATTTTCAGTACGCAGATAGATACATAATTCATGAAAAACCTGACAAAATATTCATGGTTAATTCCCCCCTGCATATCCCTTAGTATTTCTCCCTAACAGCTGACAAACATAATAGGTTGCACCTATAAGTCATGTGGTTTTAATATCATTATGAGCCCTGTATTCTGTTAGGTTTGTCAATCAGGAATGTTTGTTGTGCTAAACAACAAACAACAAACAAACAAAACTTACATTTATATAGCGCCTTTCACGTCGAGAGGACATCCCAAGGCGCTGTAAAATAGTGCCAATCGAGATGTCAGGATGGGATAAACATTGTAAAATGCCTATTTATTCCATGACTTATGTGTCAACATGAGAGCTCGAAATGTATTACTCTAAAAACAGCAGATTTATTCTTTATTGTTACAAAAGAATTGACACAAGAGCAATCACTACAAATGCCAGTATAGCAGTGCCAGTATAGTTCTTCAAAGAAACTAATACCCTTTTTATATTTCCAGCAAAAATCGTTTCCAGCAGCATAGTGATTTGGAATGGGAATTTAGATTTATATTTCCCATTCTCAATCACTCTCATTTGAGCTTCACAAGTTGGCACTTATTCCCGGTTCATTTATAAAATAGTGCTTGCATTTTATATAGCGCCTTATCGCAGTAGGGTGTCTTAAAACTCTTGGTAGGAGTTTCTTTGGAATGTGGTGACTGTATTGGCAAGGTGGCTATGGTAGTCATTTTGTGCATGTTATTAGCGAATTAGGAGTGTGATTAACTCTTTGAGGACATGCTTTAGTGCATGATTGTCAAAGGTTTGGCTGAGAATTTAGTCTCTTCATCCTTGTTCTCACTTTCAAGGACATTCACGGTCTTGCCCCCGTCTATCTCTCTGACCTACTGTCTCCCTATCAGCCTGCCCGTCCCCTCCGTTCAGCAGACTCAGGCCTGCTCCACATCCACCGCCCTAACTGCCCAACCATCAGTGGCCAGGCTTTCAGCCACTCTACTCCCACACTGTGGAACTCCATCCCATTCTTCCCATTCTCCTTCCCCTTCCCCCTCCCCAAACCTCCCCCCCCACCTCCCCCCGCTCGGGTCCCGACCTGACTGTTCAGCGCTTTGGGACGTCCTCTCGACGTGAAAGGCGCTATACAAGTGCAATTTTGTTGTTGTTGTTGTCCATTCCAACCATTAAGTACCACTGAGTACAGAAATACTTCTTGTCAGTCTAATCAGTCTAATCTGAAATTGCCTTTCATAACCGTGAAGTTGTATCTTTTTGCTTTTGCGTATCTGAGAGTATCGCACTGAGTTTACTTTCTCAATCCAACTTAATACCCGTATCTTGAAAGCTCTGAGCTTGAACGGATTGGAACATCTTGGCCAATTTACTATAAGAAATCCATAACAGTCATCTTGTCGATCATCCTCAGGGAGACTATTACTGTAATGTCTTATGTGAAAGATTGCACCTCAAACAATGCAGCATTCCCTTGTTGCTAATCTGATCTTTGTGAATAGTGCCACGGAACCTTAAAATCCACTGGAACAGTAGAATTTAACATCTCAGTGAACAGCGAGGTTCTCAAATCATTCAAACTTCAGAACTGACCAGTTTGAAGTATTAATGTTCATCCAATGCACAGCCCCCTCTGACAATCAGTACATCTCAACACTTCATTAGAGAGCAAATTAGACAAATATACTCCTGTGCTATTCATTTCAGTCTATGCAATATATATATAGATATCTATACTGTATGTATATATATATCTTTGCAGGATATATTATCCAAAAAAAACCACAACAATAAAATTGGTCATTTGAATCCAAGACTGTTTGTGGGACACTGCTGTCCCAATTGGTTGCGGCATTTCGCTCACAAATATACAATCAATTCACTTTACAGTATATTCTGTGAAGCGTTTTGAGACGTTGATAAGATGTGTACAGCGCTATATCAAATGCAAGGATTATTATTATTATTATTATTAGGCAATAAGAACCTGGTGCAGGCAGGAAGATGTTTTCTCCCTGTCATTTACATGAGGTGCTACAGAGTGAGGTTAACTCAAAGTTCGCAGTCCATTGTTAGTAGATTGTGACCCCTGGCAGCGCCTTGGGACGTCCTCCCGACGTGAAAGGCGCTCTATAAATGTAAATTGTTGTTGTTGTTGTTGTTGTTCGGGCAGCTGCACACATATGTGTCCTTCCTCTAAAGATCCCTCAGCAACATTTGCTAAGCAGTTATGTTATGAACACATGTCACCATATTAAGTGTTGGCAGATGTTTTTGGAGTGTATCCAATGTTACAGCGAGTCCGACCTAGACATCTAAATTGCTTAGGTGCAATCAATGACATGCATTTTCTATTACACTTCATTGCATGTGAAGTCAGCAGGCATTTGTAGATGTAGGAGAGTCATCATCAAGAACTTGAGTTCTATCACAGCCACATATCAGTAATTCCCTCAGACTTGGGTCTGCTTCAAAGCTCCTGTGAAGGAAAGATTGTGCCTGAATGAATGAGTTATTACAAATACACAGAGCAAGAGACAAACACATGTGTGATTATATGGTTGGCACTACAGACCAGCTGCTTGTTCATTGAGTGGAATCGTTTCCTGTTGAGAAAAGGATTTAATGTTCTGAAGTCACTTGCATCTCCACATGCGAGCTGCACATCAATTGCTCCTGGATATTCAGAGAATCTGACAACTTGTAAACCATGGGGGTGAAATTCTACCTGGGTTTACATTTACAGCACTCTATCTAAGCAACATTTTAGGGCATCCAGAATTTGTTGGTTTCTTAAATTCTGTCTTAATTTTGAAGCCATGTTTTAAGAACAGAGCAGGAGTCCCACATTGTAGGGGTGGGGAGAATAAGAAAGTTTGGGGAGGGAGGCAAAAGTGCAGAGCAGAGATAGCTTTTGGATGGATTTTGAAAGGCTTCAAAGGATGAAGATCTTAGTCCATCCACAGTGGGACAAAGGATCAGTCAGAACAGCAGTAGCCATGGAATTGAGGGCTATTCAGCTTGTTCCATCTGTGCAACCAAATACTTTGTTAAGTTGTCCTGTTTGTTGATACCAACTCTTTCCCCAATAATATGACACTGTATTTTGCCCACAAATATGCAGTCAATTCACTTTACAGTATATTCTGTGAAGTGCTTTGAGACGTCTAGAAGGTGTGAAAAGCACTATATAGATTCATAGATTCATAGAATTTTACGGCACAAAAGGAGGCCATTCGGCCCATCTAGTCTGTGCATTATATAAAATGCAAGGATCATTATTATTATCATCATTTCTTTCACAGGCATTGCATTTAAGGCCATTCTTATTCTACCAACAGTTTCACTCTCTATAGACACTTTGCAGAGTTGCCTGTGAGGCGGATCAATCTCATTGCTTTCATTGTATTACTTGTCTACTTCTTGTACTGGTGGTGTTATTAATGCATGCAGACAACCAGGACCTCTGGCAAAGTTTAGTTCAATAACCCCAATAAACAGGCAATACAGAGGCCCAGTACCGCCTATTTATTCAGTCTGTAGTTTTTAATGACCTGAACATCTGACTGACCATGCAAGATAATCCTGGGATGGCCCAAATCCAGCTTCCAGTGGTAAAGAGTGGTTGGCAGACACTTGCATACAGCATTGAAATAAATGCTCCAGCCTCCCTTCTAATTAATGTATCCCCAGACTATGGAAGCTCTATCATCCGTTTCCTCTATAAGACACTTATTTTAAAAATTCAAACCTATTGTCTTCTATCCACATTTTCTTCACTTATCTTTTTTTAACCCTTGTTGCTATTATCTTTAGCTATGAGCATCGAACATTCACCAAGCTTTTTCAGTTTAAAAAGAGAAAAACCTGCATTCTTGTAGCATGCTGTCACACCAAGCAACCTCAAAACATTCCCCAATAATTACTGACAACTGTAGTGACTGTTTCTGTAGGCAAATGAGACAACCATTTTGCACACAGCAAGATCCCACAGCAGGTCAATATTAACTTGGAGTTTTATCTGGGAGGGAGAAACTGCCCTCTGTTTTCAGGGGATATCACAGTGTTGTGACATCTTTAACAGCTACCCGATCGTCAGATGGGTCCTTGGTTTAACATTTCACACAATGGACCATGCTACTGGCAATGTGGTGCTCTATCTGCATTGCACTGGAGTCCCACCTGAGATTATGAACTCACAACCTTCAGACTCAGAGTTCCAAGTCGGCACCTGCCCTGTGTTCCTTCTGCACAGATTATTGGTGACATTTTACAGATTACCACCACAAAAGTTTTAATACTTTAAATCTATATATAACATTGAAATATGTTCTTTACCCCCCCTTCCCCCGTCCTAGCCCCCATGAATTATTATAATGTGCCTTGGACTAAATATTACACAGCTTCGAGCAGGCTCTAAAGGAAAATGCCAGGTGAAGACTGATCTTCTATCAAGACAAATGTGACAAATGTAATCAGCACAAACATGTTTTAGAGGTAGCTTTCTCCGCCATTCTACCCCACAAAAATGTTTAGCATAGAAACATCTATTTGAGGCAATGGAGAGGCTCTTTGTTTATAAACCGTAATATAACAATAAATTACATTTGTAGTGCACCTTTCACATCGGGAGGATGCCCCAAGGAGCTGAACGGTCAGGTCACAAGGATACGGGAGGGAGGGAGCAGGATTGGGATGAGGGAGGGCAAAGAGGTGGGAGGGTGACTGAAGGCACGGCCAAAGAGGAAGGTCTTGAGACCGGTCTTGAAGGAGGCAAGGGAGGGAGCAAGGTGAAGGGATTGTGGAATGGAGTTCCAAAGATTGGGGGCAGAAAGACTGAAAGCCTGGCCACCAATGATAGGGCGGGTCAGGCGGGAGACATGGAGCAAGCCGGAGCCTGCTGAACAGAGGGAGCGGACAGGGGGTCAGCAGGTTAGAGAGGTAGGAGGGGGTTTGGCCATGAAGAGCCTTGAAAGTAAGGGCGAGAATTTTGAATTCTATCATCAGAGGGATGGGGAGCCATTGGAGTCGGATGAGGGTGGGGGTGATGGGATCACGGAGCCTGGTGCAGGAGGGGACATGAGCTGCAGTGTTTTGGATGATCTGTAGCTGGTGAAGGGAAGAGTTTGGATGGTCAACAAGAACAGAGTTTCTGTAGTGAAGCCTTGAGGTTACAAATGCATGTAGGAGGGTTTCGGTGGCCTGAGGGGTGAGGCAGTGGCGGAGTTGGGCAATATTGCGGAGGTGGTGAAAAGCAGAACTGGTCATGGCACAGATATAATAATAATAATAATCCTTACATTTGATATAGCACTTTTCTTTCCTTATCTAGACGTTGCAAAGTACTTCACAGAATATACTGTAAAATGAATTGACTGTATATTTGTGGGCGAAACACGGCAGCCAATTGCGTACAGCAGAGTCCCACAAACAATAATGGATTGAAGTGACCAATTTATTACTGATTTTTTTCCTTGAGGGATTATCATCAGATGTATGGAGTAAGGAAACTTTCCCAAGGTTTTGCTCTGGCGGGAATCTAATCCAGGCCTCTCAGTTGCAAGGCGAATGCTCTAACCATTGAACTACAGGATGCCATATGGGGGAGAAAGGACAGTTGAGGGTCAAACAAGGCACCTAGGTTTCTGATTGGCTGATGAGATGGAGTGTGCATCCATGGATGCTGATGCTGCCAATGCCTGAGGTGCAAAGGCACTGGTGTGAGCAAATCAGGAAGGCCTTTGTCTTGCTGACATTCAGCTGTTGAATGTTATCTCACATCCAGAAATGTCTGACAGGTAATCTATCAGAATGCCAGTTGTCCTGGAATCGAGAGTGGAGGCAAAGAGATAGAGTTAGGTGTAATTCGCGTAAATGTGGAAATTTACCCCATATCTGTGCATGATGTCATCAAGAGGGAACATGTAAAGGTTGAAACTGAGGCCTGAGGAACACCACACGAGATGGTACAGGGGCTGAAAGAGAAACCATTAGCGGAGACTAAATGGAAACGGTGTGAGAGATAAGACCTGAACCCAGTCCCCTGAAGTTCTGTCAGCTTGTCTATCAGACATTAAGCGCTGGATGAGTGAAAATTTCCTTCAGCTCAATGTTAACAAGACAGAAGCCATACTCTTTGACTCTTGTCGACGTCTTCTATCCCACGGCTTTCACCTCCTCCACCTACCCGACCTGCCCCTAAAAACTCTCTGAACCCGTACACAACTTAGTCATCAGGTTCGACCCCCAATTATCCTTCCTCCCCCACGTCCGGTCCCTCACTAGCACAGCCTTCTTCTATCTCTGCCACATTGCCTGTCTCCACCAATATCTCACCACAAAAGACACCAAAACCCTGGTGCATGCCTTTGTCGCCTCTCGGCTGGACTACTCCAATGCCCTCCTCGCCGGTCTCCTCTCTGCCACCATTCACCATTCTGATGTGGAGGGCGCTATATAAATGCAAGTTGTTGTTGTTGAACCAGTCAAGCATAGAGCTTTGAAGATTGAGGAGAGAGGAGAGGTGCTGGGGGACGATTGAGTGGTCCATGATGACAAAGACAGCAGAGAGATCGAGGAGGCCAAGGAGACAAAGAATCACAGACGGACAGGATGTTGTTTGTGACCTTGACCAAAGCAGTTTCGCAATAGATTAATATGATGTGCAAAAGCAGGAATACTTTTTTTGTCCAGAACCTTGGCCATTTATAGCTGCATTCACTTCATGACTGTTTGTGAGACTTTGTTGTCTGTAACTTGGTGGTCTGTTTGCCTACATACACTTCGAGATGTTTCAACAACGTGATAAGGTGCTATATGAAATGCAAAAACATTTTTTTTTATTGAACTCCCACCTTCAGCTAATAGCAATTTGCAGACTTGTTTCCAGACTCTATCCCGGAACATCAACAAATCACCAGCCAAGTGCTCATTATTTCAGCAATGATGATACATAGCTATTCCATTTAATCAACAATAATAATCATCTTTTAATAATGAACTTTAAGCACTTTTGCATTCTGGAAATGTTTCAAAAGTACCGGTACTTTATTTTTAATGGAGAAAGTTAATTTCAATGTCATGGTTGACCTTTCAGGGATCATGACAGCTTTTACATCAACAGAACAATTAAGTCTTCAGGGGATATGGCAAAAACTAAACAAATCATGTGGTTTAATGTAGCATTTGTGCTGTCTCTATCATTATTCTGTGTCATTTTCAGCATTTTTATTTTACAAAAAATAATGTGGTGAAAATTGTCTCATTTATTGTGATTATTCTTGTTGCTCATCCTGGCTCAGTTGGTAGCGCCTTCATCTCTGAGATGGAAGGTTATAAGTTCAAACCTAACATCAGAATTTTGAACTAAATGAAAGGTTGAAACTCCTCTACGGTGCTGCATTGTCAGAGGAGCTGTCTTTGGATGATATGTTAAACCAAGGCACTGCAGTCTGCCTTTCCAGGTGGTTGTTAAAGATCCCATGACACTATTTGAAAAGAGAAGGGATTTTCTTCCAGTGTCCTGTTCAACAAGCGTGTTAGACAACGCTATTTTCAAATCAGCTGCCATTGTTCAGATGCCAAATACCTAGCTACCACACTTCCAGAAGTGAAGTACTTTCAGATGTCGTCCCGACATGAAATGCACTATATCAAATGTAGGAATTATTATTACCTTTGAAAACTGCAGCCCCTAAATGCCTAATTATCGAACAAGCTTCACACAGGAAATGTGTGTCATGGGTTAATGAAATACAGCAAAGTTTTTTTGATCAGACTTAGCTGAATGTTGTCTGTCCATTCAGTCGTTTGAGTATATTTTTTATCCTGACTCTTCCCTCTGAACAATCCCTTGAGACAGCTGCAGTTAAAGCCATTTGTGCTGGGTGTATGATTACCAAAATGAATGCACTGGCTCTGTCTGCAGACACCAAAGAAAACAAGCTCAGTCTGATTGTCTGCCATGGTATCTGCTGGAACACAGGGATTCTGGTGAAACCCTGTTTACATGTCAGCTGTTAATTTGGGATTGAACTTCCAGCTGTTCCAAATTAGGGCCTCATTCATAAAGGATGCTGCAGTTATCTGCTATATTTCAACAGTTGCAGTTTGTACTGCAAAAAATCACAGGATGCATTCACTATTTATCAAGTATCCACAGAAAGTAAGGAGATTTTACAATTGGATATGACAGTCATTACTTGCTATTGGGATGTTGGCAAGGGCGGTAGATAGATATTTGGGATGCAAGGATGTTAAGGGATGTACAGAAAGGCAGGAAACTGATCTCAAAATTCTGCCATGATCTAACAAATTGGTAGAACAGACACTATGGATTGAATGACCTCCTCTTGTTCCAGTGTTCTTAATTGAAAGTTTGGTGGGTGGTTAGAGCTGTTCAGAGTCAACTCCTCTCCTCTGTCTGCTGCTGGCTAACACAGTTAATCTCTGCCCCTTAAAACCACACCACTCCCTTCCTCAAAAATCCCACCCAAGACCCTCCAATCTTACAAATTACCATCCCATTTTCAGCCTGCCCTTCCTTGCCAAAGCTCTGGAATGCATTGTTACTAACCAGCTTTGCTCTCAACTCTCCCTCCACTCCCTGCTTGAGCCATTACATCTGGTTTCCACCCTGTCCACAGCACAGAGATAACATTTGTCAAGGTTTCAAATAATTTCCTCTCGCTCTTTGACCAGGGCTCACTCCGACTAATCGTCCACTTGGACCTTTTCGTTGCATTTGACACAGTCAACCACGCCATCCTCATTCATCTCCTCTCCTCCCTCATCTACCTCAGTGGGGCCACACTATCCTGGTTCGAGTCATACGCAACAAAGCATATCCAACCAATCACCAGTGGGATACTCCAGGGCTTCATCCTCGGCCCCTCCTCTTCCTCATCCATACAATGATTCTTTATAATGAGCTACATTGTTTCCTGAAGCATACAGAGGGATTCTGTAGTTTCTGGAGTCCTGTTGCTCAGTGGTTAGAATACTTGCCCTGTAAGCAAGAGACCTAGGTTCGGTTCCCAAGCCAGGTGAAACGTGAGACAGATTTCCTTACTCCGCACAGCTCTGTTTACTTAGCAGTGAGTAAGAACCTGGTTGTTAGTCAATTGCCGGATCGCTTTTCTGGAGGTAATAATGCCTTGAAAAACATTTGGTCATTTAATCCACAATTATTTGTAGGACACTGCTGTTTGCACAATTGCCTGCAGCATTTTGCCCACCAAATCAACTTACTGTATATTCTATGAAGTGGTTTGAGACATCTCGAAGACATGATCAGGCTCTATATTAAATGCAAAGTTCATTTAGTATTATTATTATATGCTCCCTCTTCGTGATTTGCCTTATTAGACATGCGGTAAACTTCTACATGTATGTGGATGACATACAAATCTACTTTTCCTCCTCTTACTTTTCCTCCTCTTCTGATAATAAGGATGTGAATGAAACTTTAATAATGAGAAGCAAAACACCTTACAGAATCATAAAGATTGATAGAAGGGCCCATTATGTTTATATTAATACAGGCTCCTCCACTTGAGCTATCTATTTCAATCAACTCAATTTCACTTGTCTTAGCTCCTCCCTTCATCGGTGCTTTATGAGCTTTCAAGCATTTTGCACTGACTCTCTAGAACTCCATTCAAATGTCTCTGCTCCTCACTTTCAAAACTCACCTCAAATCTGACTTATTATCTCTTTGACCATGTTTTCGGTTATCTTCCCCACCCCACCCCCATACACACTCTTCAGCTTCCCTCCTTTCTCTTGACGAATAGAAACCCACTTAAGCAAAATAAGAAAACATAAACAATATTAAGCAATATAAGCAAAATGTTTCACAGAAAATCATGTTTTCTAACAACATGAACAAATTGAGCTCTTAGTTTTGAGTGTGTAAAAATTAGTTTCCTTATTTGACTTTATGGTGCTGTAAAATATACCACCTGCAGTGTAAGCAAACTAAATTTTACTTAGCAGCAAAGTAGTAAAAACAGCTGCAGTATACAGCCTAGTATCACTTTATCAAATTAACCACTCCATAATGCCCTAATAAGTATGGTAATTTATTGTTTTCTATTCATATCATAACATATTTGCGCATCACACCTTTATCCTCTCTCCCTTCTCCTGAATAATAATAATAATCCTTGCAACTGAAATTGTCTTTGCAATGTCTCAAAGTGCTTCATAGAATATACTGTAACAACAACAACAAAATTACATTTATACAAAAGTGAATTGACTGTATATCTTGTGGGTGAAATGCGGCAGCAATGTCTCACAAACAGTTGTGAACTGAGTGATTAAATTATTATTATTTGAAGGAATTATTATCCTGGAAAAGCAATCTCCCAGTCGACCAACATGGGGAAAATATTTGATGATTGCAGTGACTAAATTATGCACAGTTGCGAAATGTAGTATTGAAAATACATGGCACAGAATTTTTTTAAATTGTTATTTTCCTCATCTAAATTCCAATTTCTGCAATCTTCATTCTTTAAACACAGTCCTCAATGGATATGTTCAACTGGAAAAGGTCATTATTACTGATGATAGTTTGCTATGGGAGGTATGTGATATTGTGATGTTCATGTAGCCATCCAATTTCAAATGCTTTAAGGAGGAATAGTATGCTCTCTTAATAAATAATAATAATCCTTGCATTCAAAAAAGTGTTTTTCACATCTTCTAGGCAACTCAAAGCGCTTCACAGAATATACTATAAAGTGTACATCTGTGAGCGAAATGCCGCAGCCAATTGCGCACAGCAGTGCCGACAAACAATGGTGGATTGAAGTGACCAATTTAATATTTTTTTCTTCTTCAGGGTATATTATCAGGTGTGTAGGGTAAGGAAACTTGCCCTCGGTTTTGCTCTACCGGCTTCAAACCCAGATCTCATTTGTGAGGCGAGTGCTCTAACCAGAGGTACAGGACTCCTTCTGATCTTGATACATTCCACTTTGATTGCTAACAATCTGGTAGTTAGGAAATATAAAACATCATGATCGATACACATGCGTTCAATTATAATGGGATCTAATGAACATCAGCACACTGTTTTATTGAAGCAGCTTTCTCTATGTTACAGAGAATTCTTAAACCAACTTCAAATGATAAATGTTTTTCCCCAACTATGCTTCCAAGCCTAGGAGAAACCATTCCATATTGTTATAGGCCCATATCACCTAAAACAAGGAGGATGGGTAAAAAACAACGCTTGCATTTATATAGCAATTAATTCCTCAAACCGAAGATTGAGGGGATCCATTCAGTCACCTCTATCCTGTCCACCACTTCCCAGCCCACCACCTCCCCCGCCCCACCCCCCATTACCTCTCCCTCAAGATCCACTCTCCACCCACCTTTGACTCTATCTCTCCCTCCGCCCTCGATGCTCTCATCCGAAAATGAAACCCACCACCTGTTCCCTCAACTTCATCCCCAGCTCTCTCCTTACCTCCCAGCTCCACCTTCTAGCTCCCCTCCTAACTGATATCAACTTCTTCCTATCCACCAGCACTATTCCCACCCCTCTAAAAACAGCTATCATCAACCGCATCCTGAAAAAGCTTCACTGGACCCATCCCTACTCTATAGCTACTACCCCATCTCCAACCTCCGATTCCTCTCTAATGCTCTTGTTGTTTCCCAGCTTTGCTCCTTTCTCTCTTGCCATTCCCTCTTTGAACCCGTACAATCCAGTTTCTGTGATGCCTACAGCATGGAGAGAGTCCTGGTCAAAGTCTCTAACAACATTTTAAACATCTACAATCAGGGCTCCCTCTGCATCCTTGTCATCCTCGATATCTCTACTGCCTTCGATACTGTCAACCACTCCATCCTCCTATAATGCCTCCAGTCCCAGGTCAATCTTGATGGACCTGCCCTTGCCTGGTTTGACTCGTACCTATCTCACTGTCTCCACTTTGTTGCCATCAATGGCTTCTCCTACAGCCCCCGAACTATCATCTGTGGCATACCCCAGGGCTTTGTCCTTCTTCCTCTACTTTTCAATATTTACATGCTCCCCCATGGCGACATCATCCACAGACATGGGGTCAATGTCCACATGTATGCAGATGACACCCAACTCTATCTTTCTGCCTCCACCATCGATTCCTGGATCACTGCTGTCCTGACAGACAGACTGTCAGCCATCAAGTCCTGGATGAGAGCTAACTTTCTGCGGTTGAATGTCAACATGAACGAGGCTCTCCTGATTGGCTCACGCCAGCACTTTCACACATCAGGCACCAGTAGCATCAATCTCAATAGTTGCACACTCCACTTCACCAAGCCGGTCATGAACCTAGATGTCTTGTTCGATCGTCAACTGTCTTTCCTTCCCCGTGTCCAAGTGATGACCTGCTCTGCCTTCCCTCACCTCCGCAATGTTGCCTGACTCCACCACTACCTCACCGCTCAGGCCGCTGAAAACCGCATTCATGCCTTCATCACATCCAGGTTCGACTACGCCAATGCGCTGCTTGTTGGCCTTCCCAATTCCTCCCTCCAAAGGCTGTGGATAATCCAAAACTCTGCTGCCTATGTCCTCTACCACTCCAAATTCCGTGACCCCATCTCTCCCATTCTTGCCCAATTCCATTGGCTCCCCATCACCCAGCGAATTCAATTCAAGATTGTGTTCCTCAAATTCAAACCCCTCCATAGTGTCACCCCACCCTACCTCTGCGATCTCCTCACCCCCTACCAACTTGCCTGCCCCCTCCACTCAGCAGACTCCATGTTCCCAGACGCAGCCACCCCACCATCGGCAGGTAAGTATTCAGCCACTCTGCCCCTAACCTCTGGAATTCCATCCCGCAATCCCTCTGCCTCGCCCCCTCCCTGGCCTCCTTCAAGTCCCACTTCAAAACCCTCCTTTTTGATGGTTCCATCGGTCACCCCAAATCCCCGCCTACCCCTCCATCCTCCCAATTCCCTACCCCATCTCGGGTCTGACATTGACTGTCCAACACCTTGGGACATCCTCCAGATGTAAAAGGCGCTCTACAAGTGTAATATTGTTTTTGTTGTAGCACCCCTTCACAGAATAATAATAACAATAATCTTTGCATTTGATACAGCACTTTATCACATCGCTGAGATGTCTCAAAGAAATTAACAACAAAATTGCATGTGTATCGCGCCTTTCATATCAGGGTTAGGTGCTATACAAATGTATAGAGCCTAACCCTTATGCTGGACAAGGTTGTACAAATGTATCGCGCATAATCCAAGGAGCTGGATAGTCAGTGTTTTGGGCACAAGCTGGGTCAGGATCGGGGAGGGTAAAGGGAAGGGTGGGTGACTAATGGCACGATCGAAGAGTAGGGTCTTGAGCGGGACTTGAAGGAGGCTACAGAGCGGCAAGGTGGAGGGATTGTAGGATGGAATCCTAAAGTTTGGGGGTAGAGTGGCTGAAGACTTGGCCACTGATGGTGGAGCGGGCAGGTCAGGGGACATGGAGCAGGCCGGAGTCCGCCGAGCAGAGGGAACAGACAGGTTGGTTGTGGGTTAGGAGATTGCAGAGGTGTTTGGGGGCCATGGAGGGCTTTGAAGGTGAGGAACAGGATCTTGAATTGGATCCTCTGTGTGATGGGAAGGAAGCCAGTGGAGTCAGGTGAGGTTGGGGGTGATAGGTTTGTGGATCTGCAGCCTGTGGAGGGAGGAATTGGGGAGGCCAACAAGTAGGGTGTTGACATAGTCGAGCCTGGATGTAATGAAGACATGAATGAAAGTTTCAGTAGCCTGAGGGGCAAGATAGTGGTGGAGTTGGAAATGTTGCAGAAGTGAGGGAAGGCAGAGCAGGGCATGGCATGGATGTGTGAGAGAAAAGATGGTGGAGGATCAAATAAGACACCTAGATTCCGGACTGGCTTGGTGAGGTGGAGTGTGCATCCCTGGAGGTTGATGTTGTTAGTACCAGAGGTATGGAGGCGCTGGGGAATGCCACATTTGATGGAGAAGAAACTGTTAGTAGTGATAAAGTAGGAGAGATAAGATTCGAACCAGGCAACCAGCATATACCATAAAGTGTGGTGAATGTGTATTTTGGGGGCAAAATGCAGGAGACAATTGTGCACGTAACCGGGAGCATACAATCGGTAAGGGGGAAGATGATCTGAAAGATGTAGAGTTTCAGAAAGCATTTAAAGACAGATAAGAACTATAAGAATTAGGAGCAGGACCATTCGGCCCTTTGAGCCTGCCCTGATGTCGTTAGTTAGATAGTTAGTTAGTTAGTTAGACAGACAGACAGACAGACAGACAGACAGACGGATAGACGGATAGATGGATAGTAGGCAGGCAGGCAGGCAGGCGAGACAGACGAGACAGAGGTAGCATGAAGGAGTTCCAGAAGTTAGAGGTACACTTGATGAACACAGGGAGGAAAATGGGTCTAAAAGGATTACTCAGATAGCCAGCACAGGCCAGATGGGCCTCCTTCTAAGCTATAAATTTATATGATTATGTTATTGTTTAGGGCTCTCTTAAAATTTAGGAATTACATTTTAACTAGGTGTTAGCATGGCTTACTTGGTAGCACATGCTCCTCTGAGTCTCGTAGTTGTAAGTTCAAGCCCTACTTTAAATTCATATAGTCTAGGCTGAAATTCCAATCCAGAATTGGAGAAAGCTACATTGTTGGAGATGCAGTCCTTTTGATGAAAGATTAAACCAAGGTTCTGTCTGTTCAGATACATATTAAAAGATTGATAACACGACTAGAAAGAGAAGAGTTTCTCCCAGTGTCCTTCCCAACAATTCCCAAGATAAAGCAGATCATTCACTTCCTGGCTATTTGTGGACATCGTTGTGTTCAAAATGTTTGATGTGTTTGTCTACAAATACAGTAGTAACTATATGTTACAATAAAATCCTACGATGCATTTTCGGACATCTCAATCACTCGATGAAACCCTATATCAACTGTAAAGATTTTTGTTATTTGGAATTTTAACCCCTTAGATGTATTCCTTTCAACTCTTTTTATCCAAAATATAAATACTCATCTTGGATCATTTACCTTTTCCAGTCAAGTAAGTAAAGAATGGCAAATATTTGTAGCTCAGTGTCACACTATTTTCTTACATTTATTCCATTATGAAGCATTGTCTGGGTAGAGTACACACATTATGCTGAAGATTTATCTTCTGTGACTAATGACATAAACCTTGGTTAACCCGAAACAATAGCCAAACAGGCCTCATTTTGACTTTTTTTAGATTTTGATCTATATGATATGGTTTGTGCAGGAACATAAAAGTAGCTTAGGACATTTGATTTGGGGAAAAGCTGCTGTTGAAAAGACTCACTGGAAAGTATTCACAACATTATGTGTCTGACTGTGTTAGAGAGGAAAGAACAGAATGAACTCTAGACATTTTTAATTGGAAAACATCAGTCTCCCCTCTCCCAAAACTATTGGAAAATGTCTGAGCCCAAAGAACAGACTGACACTATATGCATGCCTCTTTACAGATGGTTAACCTACCTGTTGGAAATAGTAACCAATTACTTTTTCAATAAGAATTACATATTCTTGTGATGTAGTAGGATCTAGGTAGCTCACACTGTGCTCACACTGTTTGAAAGAATTGATGCATGTGTTACAGAAATAAAGTAGAATGGTGACTCACATGTAGGAGATAATGATATTGTGTCAATGATGCAACTGGAGTTATTCCCAATGTGTTTCCATTGACAGTTTGATGAACAATATTCACTTTCAACTCACAACATGTTGTAAAGTGGGATGCAACATGCTGTTAACAGGATCCTAGAAACACCATATGTTAGTGCAACACTCCATCAGGGTGGATCTCTATCAGTACAGTGTAAAGGGGAGAACAATACACTCTGCTCCATGGTGTCACTTTGTTACCTGCTTCTAACCTTGGATGAGCCATTTACTTCCCCTACCCTACAGTTAGCCAGGAAACCAGGAGAAACTCCTATCTCTTTTTGAATGGCGCCAAGGGATCCTTAGCATGCATTTAAATAGGGAGTCTGTTTTCCAATTAACCCCGAGGTTCTCAAATAATTCAAACTTCAAAACTGACCGGTTTAAAATATCGTTGTGTAGTGTATTGTGATAATTTTTTCTCCCCTCCTATCTCCTATCATTGTGCAGGAGGTAAAGTGTTCCCGAGATTTAACAGATAGTAGCAGATGGACCTTAGTGAGAAGAGGGAGAATCCGGAAACAATGGCATATTTTGAACTCTCACCGATCATATCTGCGTCCTCCATTAGCTGCTCCTCAGAGAAATATTCATGGCCATTTATTTACATCCAAGACTCGTTAGATAATAAGTCTGTCATTGAAAGAAGCTGTCAATTGCGACACTCTCATTTTTCTCCCCCATCTCACTCTCACCAAGCAGTTTTGATGCTGTGTTTATCTGCCAGAGACAGCTGTCACTCTTGACCAGGAGGCATCTTCTTAGAGCTTTGAGCTCTAAGCAAAAAAATTGCTGGCAGTTGAAAATTCTTATTACTTTGCTAGTGGCACATCCAGTTCGGAAATAAGACACGTTATTGCTTCAGATACCAATATTAAATCCTTCCATTGAATATCTTCCAAGGTTAAGGATTCAGTTGTTGCTCGCTTGCTGACCGTGCATGTGATGGAATCTCTATCAATGGGATGAGAGCTACAAAAGTAGAAGCACATCATCAGAATGTTTCTGACAGCAGCTTATCAAGAAACCCTGTGACACCTTAATTAAGCAACGTTTTGAGTTTGCAAGGATTAAATTATTTTACATTGCAGAATTTCAGGAAGTCCCCCATCATTTAACAGGCTTCCAACATGTGCCTTTTAGCCTCTGTCTCAGGCAATGGGTTAAGTTTCTTGCAGCTTAATTTGAAACCCTGAAAATAAAGTATGCTTGAAAAATATATGGAATAGTTACTTGCTCTATTCAGAATGAATCTGCCAATTTGGGATGCTGCATAGTTTTGTGTCTGCAGCTGTCAAGCATATGGCAGAAGCCTGAGCTCTGACCCAAATTCTTCACAGGTCCACCGAGTCCTATCAAAATGGGAGGATGCTTAGCACTTAGTCAGATGTGCAAGGGAACACTTCTTGGCTGTAAATTATAAACACCATTGAATCCAATCAGCTATGTCTTGGAACCTCTCAGTCCATCTGCTCCCATTGAAATCACCAAGGATTTATGGTGCTGGCCCTTTCGACTCTCTACCCAGAAGAAGTTATGATAAAACATCATAAAGCATATTCATTTAAATATGTTTTATAGGAAGGCGCACTTCAATAAAATTGAAAATTGCCTGAGAAAGCTGATAATATTGCTCAGTTATATTAAATTTGGGGATATGAGGTCACAGTGGATTTCACTAGACTCAGGTGAGACGATGCTGGATAATAAAACTGTTTATCGAATGCATGATAACATTACATCTTATATGATTTCATTAAGCTCATCTTTTGAAACAAGGGGAAATATATACCGGTAAATGAAATAGCAGCCTTCGCTTTATCAATCTGCTTGTCAAATTTAGACAAATGCCATCAATTCAGCATCAACCAGTGTTCTGTGTTTATCTGCGCTGACTCAAAGATGGTGCTCTCAGGAGGTAACTGCAATTAAATCTGAATAACACTAACAAGCAAATGTATCAGATAACAGAATAGAGAAATTCAAAAGGGAATTTATCTTTCAAAGTGGCACTGACTACTGATTATTATGGGTAGAGGAGAGGCTGGGGACTCTATTGATTTGAGCAGCTGTAGAATCTGAATGGAGGACATTTCTTCTCTTTTCAGTGAACAAATCAAAGCACTGAACATGATAGAGTGTGATCCTGAGCAGAGTGTAAGTTGGGGGTGGGGTGGGGGGGCGTGGGTTGGATAGAGGGGGCAATAAGAGATATGTCTAAAGGTGCAGTCAAAAAGGTATGTGTTTCGTAGGGTGAGATGGAAGGGTGATCAGAGTTTAAAGAGAGCCAGCTACAACCCTGCGTAACATACTTGGCCTAGTGTTTTTGAACACGTTTATTCATATATTTCTAAACTTTTTAAAAAAGTAGTTGTTGTTTGCAAAAAAAAGCGTGAACTTTAATCACTGGGTTGTTTTACTTTGTTTTTTTTTAAGCTGTATTGGTTTTTGTTTTCCTTTTAGAAGTTCATTGTTACAGTTGCGGAAACATACCTAAGGCTTTTATATATATATATGTATATATATATATAGAAGATAGATTTGACACAGCGCCATCTGTGTCAGGAGGACACAATTGCGGAAATATACCGAAGGATTTTATATACGGTATATAGATTCCTGCAAACTGGAATACGGTGGTTGAAGGCTCACCCGCCAGTATAGGCAGTGGTGGGAGCGGTGGGATATGGAATTGGCCAGAGTAGAAATGAGCAGAGGGAGTGGGTGGGGGAGCAGCGTAGAAGGAGAAGTCAGGGAGGACATGCATGTCAATCATCTTTCAGGTTACAGCTGCAGATTTTCCAGCCAATGTAACCATCCTGGTGGGAAATGTGCCCCAGAGACCATAGAACTTTATGGCGCAGAGGAATACCATTCTGCTCATGGCGAGAAGCTGGTTCATAACGTTGAACACCTGACCTGTGTGGATTTAGAATGAGAATATCAAGCAGAGAACAATCAGAAATGCTCATCTGCCAGAGTCGGTTTATTTTTTGACGATCAGAATAAATCGCTCCTGATTGCCAAGAGGATTGTAATGCTCTGCATTGAATAAACCAGTACAAAATGTCAGGATTGATTCACTCCATTTTCTGTCCGAACAAAGTACTTAATAAATAGGAAGACCCTTGTCACGTTAGAACATCCCTAAATGCTTTAGAGTAATTATGGTCAAGTGAAAAGGCTGTTTCTATTTAAAATTGCCGAAGCCATTTTGTACACAACAAGATCACGCAAACAACCATGAGGCGAATGACCAATTTATGATCAATTTTTAACTTCCAGCTGAACAGATAGGCAGGAACTCAGATTAATTCTCATCTCAAGGCAGCTCCCTTGAGGCAGTATGCTCACAGCAATGCTATGGAGTGTCAGCCTGGACTATGAATTTCTGCCTTGAGGGGATTGAACTCACACTTTTCTAAAATGAGACTGTATCTATCCTTGGCTGAGTTCACTGTTTGTAGGACTGCAGCCAGATGACAGGGAAGATTACGCTTTCTCCCACTTGTCAAAACCTTTCGTTAGATTTGACACTTTACCCCCTTAGTGAGCTGCTCTCCTTCTCAGCGCTTTCAGTTGCTGCCACAAGCATTGGCCAGGAAGAAAAAAGAAAATCACCATGGCGATGCTCTTCTCTTCTTCACAGTGGTTGCAGGTCCTTCACTCTCCAGCCTAAGGTAATGTCTAGTTACATTCATCATTGACCCTCCTAATAATGTCAGAAATGCTCAAAATGGGGCACAATCTGTTATATCCGACCACCACATGGTCTGCACCCAAGTATCTTTGTCCTGAGAGGAATATCAGGGGCATGATTTGGTTGTGTGAGCACAGACAACTGGAATCATTTCAAGCATGAAATTGTTATTTTTGATTGACATCGCATTTACCAGTCAAACAATCTGGATTTCATCTGGGCTCAGACCCATATGCAGTTTTACAGAGTGTTACATTCATCAACGCAGCTAAACATTGGTACTGGCTAACACGCCTTATGCAATAAAAATACGCTGCAGCACTGAATAAAAAGTGAAATTGTTTTGTAGCTGCAAAGGATTGCAAGAGGAATTTGGATAAAGTAGTTATCAATTCAATTAAATTCTACCCTCCAGAAAACATTTTCCCATTTCATTATCGAGCTATTTCTAAAATGAATTCAGTGTTCTTCTCTCAACTACCTTTCTTGGTAACTTTATTGATTAATTTCTGTATAAAGAAACATTTCTGGTCCCTGTCCCAAATTTGCCTTTTACCAGCTGCCCTTTTGCTCTGCTGTCTTGGTGTCTGTGAAAGTATTGTTCTAGTCTCAAGTCTGCAGTATCATTTAGCATCTAAATATTCCTCAAAAATATATTTTTTCATCTGATTGTTCCTCATAGTAGCTCATCCCTTTGACATAGGATCTGCCTCAATGATTTCCTCTAAATTGTCTCCAGGGCTTAGGTCAAGAGAATCAGAACAGTATGCAGTACTGTAGGGGTTTCATTATTGAAGCACTGGATGGCGTGACTGTGATGCTTGTGAATTTAAACTTCATTGATTTATCAATATATGGCAACATTCTATTTGCCTTGTTTAGTGCTGCTTCACATAGTTGGGACATAGAGACCAATGATTCAATTTGCTGCCCTAGATCCCTTTCAATTTCACCCTTGGTAAATTCTACCCTATCCGTGGAGTAGGTGTCAGCCTGGCACAGACGATCTCACTCGCCTGCGAGTCAGAAGTTGGTGATTTCCAGCCCCGCAATGGGACTTTGAGATTAGGTGTTGTCTTGGATGAGATGTTAAATTGAGGTTCTGTTAACCTTTCAGGTGGACATTAAAGATCCAATGGCACTCTCCAAAAAGAGAAGGGAGTTTGTGTTGGTATCCTGGCCAACAATTACCAAATAAAATTGATCATTCACATGCTGTTTGTGTGACATTATTGAGTGCATATTGGCTGCAAATATACGGATACTTCACTTTACAGAAAGTTGTGTGAAGTGCTTTGAGATGTTTCAATATATGCATGATCCCATATCAAATTTAAAGATGATTAGTATTATTATTATTATTTAAGTGCCCCTATTTCTACTTCTTCCATGTATCCATGTTAAACTTTATATGCCTATGATCAGGCTGAGGGAATTCTCTGGAGCTCAATTCTGCCTCCTCTGTTTCCACAGACCTCCATAAAACTCATTGCCCTGGTATGTCTGCACCTCTCCAAACCACTTTACACTCCATTCCTCTAACCAACCTCTTCAATCAGCTGCCTCCGGCCTCCTGCATGTCCCTCATCCCCTTCATTCCACTGTCCACGGCTGTGCTATCAAATCAGCCATCATGCCCTGAAACTCTGGAATTCTCTGCCTCAATCTCACAGGCTCGGCATCAATTTGTTAAGGGCTCCGAGACACTGAGCCTGTTATCCCACATTAAGATGTATACAGGAGGGGTTCTAGCATAGAGTACTGAAATGCCCCACACAATCTTTCCCCATTTCAATTTAACTCTACTTACATAGATTAACTTCTGCTTCCTTCCCTTTAGCTAGTTACAAATCTAAGTTTATGTTTTATTCTATTATTCAATGGCATCATTGTAAAAGGGGTCTCTCATGTGGTACTTTGTCAAAGGTACTTTTGGAAATTCATGTACACTACAGCATTTGCCTTCGCTGCTAATTAATCATCTCCTTGAAAAATCTAAGAAATTGGCTAGGCAAAATTAACCTGCTTTTTAAATTGCCAATTAGCATATAATCCAATAGAGTACAGTATATGTATTAATAGACAACGTAGGACTTTAAAAGGTTAATGCTGGAGAAAGGAGCAAGTTTTCTTTTAGAAAAGATCACGACAAAAAATAACTTTTGAGGTCTTGCTAGATTACCTACGCAGTCTCTGGCGGAAGCTTATAATAGCAATAAAATCCTCACACGGTGCTTTTCATGTTGGGAGGATATCTCAAAGTATTTTGCAGGATAATCTGTAAAATGCAATGACTGTATTTTGTAGCCAAACAGGGCAGCCAATGTACACAAAGCAATATCCACAAACAGACATGAACAGACCAATTTTGTTTGTTCTCCAGTTACAGCACTGCATCATGAAAATCTGCATTACTTTAGGAAATGGAGCTCACTGGACTAAAGAGTACCTGTTACAGAAAGGCTGAGAATTCTGCAATGTTTAAAATGAACATTTAAGAAAAAATGTGAAAAATAATTTTTAGATCGAATGTGGAACTGGCTAATAGAAACTGTGCACCAGACTTTGTTGCAATACAAAAGAATGTTAAAAAAAAAGCAATTTCATTTCCCCAACATTAGACCATTTAAAATCATATGTTGTCAACTAATGCAAAATATCAGTTTGTATATTCATCGTTTAAAACTTTTAGAAGCATTAGAAATCCAATGAACTACAGGTGTATGGAAATACTTTGTAACATGAATCTGCATGTGTTTGCTGTGTAGTCAAATTGGATGATAAATTGGATGATTATAATACAGTACAATGCATATTTTCTTGGAAGAACAAATTTAAGGGCAAGAGAGGACAATTGCCTCTTGGCTATTCCATATCCTGTCTGTTGATTTGCATTTCCATGAAAGAATCCCCAAGCATTGGTGAGCAGTAATTTATTTTCCAGTGTATGGTCACACTGTGATAGAGGGGTCTAACTTGCGAGTTAAATTTAGAAATTCCTGAAATATCAAATAAGTATGATTCAATGTACTGGATACAACAGTCTCTCATCTCATCATCCAGTCCTCAACACCAACATCTGTCAAGTTGCGTTGTGCACGTATCAACTCTCTGGTGGGTTTACTCAGCAAGAGTATTCACCTCAGAATCAGAAGAATGTGGGTTTAAGTGTCAGGTTGGGACTTTGAACTCAGAGGTCTAGGCTGACACTCCAATGCAACGTGGGCATGTGCTGCATAGATGGAAATGTCCTTCAGATGAGATGTTCTTTCTGCCTGTTCAGGTGAATGTTAAAGATCCTGTGACACTATTTGAAAAGAGAAGGATTGGCCATGCCTCCCAGTTCCTCAACACTCTTCCAAAAAATAATTGATCATTCACTTCATAGTTGTTTGTGGGACATCGCTATGTCAAATCAACTGCTGAGTTTATCTTCAACATGCACAGTCACTGTGCTTAAAATACATTGTTAAGAGCTTTGAATCGTCCTCCTAAAGTGAAGGCCGCTATATCAAATGTAATGGTTTTTCTCAGTTATAATTATTATATTGATCATTTTCTGGAGTCTTGCACAGTAATTTACCAGTATCCAATTTGCATAGTAATTGGATGTTAAACCATCGATGGATTGTTCAATAGAAACTTAAAAGGATAATGGCTTAAGCAACCACTGAAAACTGACCTGAACTTTGTTTGGTGAGTATGACTACCATTGTTATTTGTTTGAGAAGGTTCTATAAGGAGCAGTCAACATGGATTTAGAAACAACAGCTCAGGCTTCAGAATCTATTTGAATTCTTGAGAATGTAACTCAGCTAGTGGATACAGCCACTCCAGTGGATATAATTTACTTGCAATTTCAGAAAACATTTGACAAAGTTCCAAATGCAAGGCTTTTAAAGAAGATTGACGCTCATAGTGTTAGTGAGGTATTCGCTAGTTGGATAGAAAAGAACACCCTAGATAAAATTGGTTATATTCCCTTTATGGCCGCTGTGCTCAAATTGGCTGCCGCATTCACCTGCAAATTACAGCTACTGTATTTTACAATAAATCGTGTGAAGTGGTTGGAGACGGCCTCCTGACAACAAAGGCACTATATCAAATTCAAGGAATATTATTAAAACTATATTAAGGAGTTATGAACCAGGTCTTTAAAATTGTGCATTTCATAAATAATTTAGGGGCAAACATGTTATTGGTCTTGGCTAGTGAAAGCAGAACTATATGACGTGGATTTAAAATAAACAATTTAAAGCAATGACAGTGATTATAAGATTTGTTTCCTCACAGAACAGCACATGTGGAATAGAATTCCAACAAAAGCAATGATGCTGTATTGACTGACTCCCTTTAAAAATGAACCAGACAGCTGCCTGCTCAACACAATAGTGTTGAATGCCACAGAGATAGACGCAGACTGTGCTGAGCGAACACTCCACAGGATGCAATGAGTTGCGTGCTGTTGTGAGGAGGGGAATTAACCACAGAAGGAAGGTCACAGGTGAGAAAGTGGAAATGTGGGATTGGATGAATATTCTGCATTTTTTATTTGATTGCTTTTAGGAGTTACAAAATATTGCAGCACAGCAGCAGGGGATTGTTTAGCCATTCAAGTCTACATTGGTGTTTTTCTCCAGCCGATATACTGCCACTTTACTGCTTGTGGAGCTCCTGTAGCTCGGTAGTTAGAGCACTCGCTTTACAAGCATGAGTCCTGTGTTCAAATCCAGGCAGATCAGAGCGAAACCTTGGGAAAGTTTCCTTATTCCACACACCTGATAATAATCCATTAAAAAAAAAATTAATAAAATTGGTCATTTCAATCCATGACTGTTTGTGGGACACTGCTGTGTGCAATTGGCTGCTGCATTTCGCCCACAAATATACAGTCAATTCACTTTACAGTATATTGTGCGAAGTGCTTTGAGACGTTGATAAGATGTGAAAAGCGGTATATCAAATGCAAGGATTATTATTATTATTCTTCCATTCTCCTTCAGTCTCCTATTTCTCTTCCTCCCACTTGCTACTCATTTTACGAAAACTAAAAATAATCACTACGTTTGGTATAGCGCCTTTTTACATCGCCAAAATGTCTCAAAGCATTTCATAGGATTTTCTTTTGTAAAGTGTTGTGGCTGTGTATTTGTAGGCAAAAGTGGCCAACAATTAAACTCCAAGTTCAAGTGCACCTGTAATATACAGGATTCGCACACTCAGCAGGTGAGTCCAATTTTAATCGGGAGTTAACTGATGCGTTGTGATAGTTTGGTAATTCATTACAGATGGGTTCAATCCCAAACAGGAAAAGGCAGATTTAAGAAAGTTACACTGAAAGGATGACTGCCAAGACAGCTCTCCCACAGGAAGCAGCCCTCAACAGTAACATTACTACATATGATCTAGTTCTGGCCCACACCTTCAGAGGCTCACAATGGCAGTACAGGATCATGTAGCTACTCCAATTGATTTACTTGGAACAAAAACTACTCATTAAAATTGTGGTTTCCTTTTTTAAAAAAAGGCAGCTTTCACAACAGCTTGGAGGGTAATAACAGTTCAAGAGCATCCCAGGGTTTGGTCTCCCTGTCCGACTGGTAAGTTAGTTACATCCAGCGCACCAGTAGCTCAATAACAGGATGCCGAGCTTCTGGTTTAGAGGGAAACACAAGCTGCATTTCCACTCTTGATAGGTAGTCAGGGCTCTTGCTGGAAAGTGTAAGTGCACGTGTGAGGTCAGAAGAGGATAGGACATTTTTCACAGTACGTAGATTAGAAGGACATGGGTTCAGGATTGTAGAGCGCAATTTTCAGAATCATCAACTTTTATTCTGGAGAGACTCTCCTTTGGTGCAGTTAACTGAGAGTGAAACCTGTGTTGTTATTCCCAGTGCCAGTGTACCTGCCAAGCCTGTATTTTCCTTTAATTTGCGATCTTATCTCCAGCCGACAAGATACACCAAAGTTGTGGGAAAATACCACTGAACTACTATTTCTTCGGTGTGACTTGATTCTTAAGATCCTGGGTCTACATGATGCACATCACCTTGATTATTAACCAAGTAATTTCAAGAATCAACTCATGGAAGGCTGGATCCCATTAAATTCATTTCTTGTTTCCCACGATATGTTATCCTGGGATAAGGTTCCCACTAAAACCAAATTTAACAAGTTACTGGCGTGCAAGTATGATTGATATGTGCAGGTCTGACATTAACAGGGTTCTCAAGAATGAAAACATGGACAACTGGAATCATTTGGCACTTGGATCCGGATGTTTACTTTTAATAACTCCCCAGGGTGCAGGAATGTCTGGTGGATGTGGAGTGGGAGCAGCAGGTGCTGTTTTTTGGGGAATGTGTGCAGGGCTTCTCCCAAACGCTGCTTGTCGGCAACGTGCCTTAAGGAGATGAAGCCAATAGCGAGGTACAGCATTGCCAAAGAATTCCGGAAAAGAAATGCTCATCTCAAAACAAATACACAGACTCGGAAAAGAAAATCCTTCTACAACAACAACAATAAAATTACATTTGTATTGCGCCTTTCACGTCAGGAGGACGTCCCAAGGCGCTCGGCAGTTATTGGTTCAGACCCGAGCTGAGGAAAGGGTGGGGTGGGGGGAGGACTGAAGGTATGGCCTAGACTAAAATGAGCAAGCACTAAAAATTCAGAAACTCTGAGATAAAAAATCTTAGGGTGGAATCACCGCATAATATAATCTCATGATTTCAGCGACTTTGTAACTTAGTGGTCTTCCAATTTCAGATGTAAAACAACTTTATTCCATCTTAGACCTGAATGTGTACAGTGTTTGCAAATGTATTGTAAGCTATTTCTCCAGGCTGATATTGTTTCTCCAGACTGATGTTGCTATTAAAGCAGGGTATGAGAACAGAGGTTGTTCAGAGTCACCAACTTGGCCACCCTTTCACAAACAACAACTTGCATTTATATAATACCCTAGACGTGGGTTAGCATCTTCAATATGTAAGTGCACCACTGATTTGATCGCTGACCATCTGTTAACTAGGCCTCCTTCAAGGCCGGTCTTAAGACTCTCCTCTTGAACTGTGTCTTCAGTCACCCTCCAACCTCTCTGCCCTTCCTCATCCCAAACATGTCCTCTAAGCCCCCGCTCGGGTCCCGACCCCTGACTTTTCAGCACCTTAGGACATCCTCCGGACGTGAAAGGCCCTCTACAAATGTAATCTTGTTGTTATTGTTGTTAACTAGTGTCATGACTTGCTCTAGCTTTATTGTTTTGATGTGAGGATGCAGACACATATGTAGTTCAATTATTGGTCTTCGACACCTGCTCAGAGTTTTGTACAAATTCCTATTGTTAAATCGCTTGAGCTTCCTAATATGTGGACTCACTAGGAAAACAGGAAGCATATGATTGTCTTGACTTAGCCAACAATAACAACAATAACAAAATTGCATTTGTAAAGCTCATTTCACATTGGGGGGACATCCCAAGGCACTGAACAGTCAGGAGCCAGGTCCCATGCATGGGAGCCGGAGGTAGGGGAGGGAAGGGTTGGGATCAGGGAGGGTATAGAGATAGGAGGGCGACTGAAGGCATAGTCAAAAAGGAGGGTCTTGAGTTGGGCCTTGAAGGAGGCAAGTGGGGGAGCAAGGTAAAGGGATTATGGGATGGAGTTCCAAAGGGTGGGGGCCGAGAGGCTGAAAGCCCAGCTGCCGATTGTAGGAGGGAGACATGGAGCAGGCCGATGACACCCAACTCTACTTTTCCACCTCAAATTGTGACCGCCAGTCCCCTGATGTTCTGTCAGCCTGACTGTCAGACATCAAGAGGTGGATGAGCACAAACTTCCTGCAGCTAAACATTGACAACACGGAAGTCATACTCATTGGCTCTCGTCGATATCTTCAGTCCCATAGCTTTCACCTCCTCCACCTATCCTAACTGCCCCTAAAACTCTCCGAACCTGTACGCAACCTAGGCATCAGGTTCAACCCCCATTTATCCTTCCTCCCCCACAACTGGTCCACCAGCATCGCCTTCTTCCATCTCCTTCATATTGCCCATCTCCGCCAATATCTCACCACTAAAGCTGCCGAAACTCTGATCCATGCTTTTGTCACTTCACGGCTGAACTACTCCAATGCCCTCCTCACTGATCTCCCCTCCATCACCGTTCACAAAATTCAGTTCATTCAAAACTCCACTGCCTATATTCTTACCTGAACCAAAATCGCTCCACGATTACCCCAGTCCTTGCCAGACTTCATTGGCTCCCAGTCAGTGTACCCTCTGCACCTCGCCCACCCCCCGCCCCACCCACCTCTCTAGCCTCCTTTCTCCTCACATCAGTATCCATTGTTTCTGCTCTACTGGGTCTGGCCTCCTTGTTCCCCAAATCCTCCGCTCCACCATTGGCAGCCATGCCCTCAGCCACTAATCTCTGGAACTCCCACTCTCAATCCCTTCGTCCCTCTCCTTCCTTTCGATTTTCTGGTCGTGCTAGAAGACCTTTCTGTTTGACCACACCTACTGTCACTTTCCCCCTCCCACTGACTCTACCCCGGGCTCTCTTTTTGTGCAGTGCTCTGAGACGCCATCTGGCGTGGAGGACTGTATATAAATCCAAGTTGTTGTGGGTGTTGTTGCTGACTTCCTGCATGTAGCACATTGTGCAGGAAATGAAATTAGTGACTCACAATACTCCCACACCACCACCATTGAGAAATGCAGTGTATAAAGGTTGGGTACAGCCATTTATATAGAGTGCAGCCATTTATACAGAGTGCCCCTTTATAACGTGCAGTTTAATTTTGTGGACACAAACTGTTTTACTATAACTGCACCCAACCTTTCTCTGAGGGAGAAACAACAACAACAACAACAAAAATACATTTATTGAGCGCCTTTCATGTCGGGAGGACGTCCCAAGACGCTGAATAGTCAGGTTGGGACCTGAGCAAGGGAAAGGGACAGGGTAGGGGGAAGGGGTGGGAGAGAGATAGGAGTGGAGGGAAAGAGTTCGGAGAGCAGTAGAAGGAACGGTCGAAGAGGTGGGTCCTGAGTCCTGCCTTCAAGGAGGCGAGGGAGTGAACAAGGCGAAGGGACTATGGGATAGAGTTCCAGAGTGAGGGGGCAGAGAGGCTGAAAGTCCATCCGCTGATGGTAGGGCGAGTCGGACAGGGGATATATGGAGCAGGCCAGAGCCCACTGAATGGAGGGGGCGCGGAATTCATAGGGGGACAGCAGGTTGGAGAGATAGGTGGGGGCAAGGCCGTGAATGAGGAAGAGAATGCCTCCCATTAAATTCAAAAATAGTCAGGTGTTGACAACTACGAGTTGTCCAAATGTTTGAATGGAGGAGGGTCAGAGCATGGGAAGAATGCAGATGACCTCAAACAGAATCATTTCTGCCTCAACATTACTTTAAAAAATATATTATATAAGCTGTTAAATGTGTATTTACTCAATGTCATTTTATTTCAAAGTAAGTGTTAATTTATCAAATAGAATGTGTCATAGTCTTCTCAGCTACAGTTTGCTCATGCAGAAAGCAGCCAATATTAATTTAGTCACTATAATATTTTAAATAAATTTTTAGAAAAATTTTAATTTTTCTTTTGTGGAGTCCTGTAGCTCAGTGGTTAGATCACTACTTTACAAGCAAGAGACCTGAGTTCAACTCCCAGCAGGGTAAAATCTTGGACAAGTTTCCTTACTCCACATGTTTGATAATAATCCTGCAAAAAAAAATTGAACACTTCAATCCACGGGAGTTTGGGGGACACTGTATTGCACACTTGGCTACCGCATTTTGCCCACAAATATACAGTGAATTCACTTTACAGTACATTCTGTGAAGCACTTTGAGATGTCCTGGAGATGTGGAAAGCGCTGTATCAAATGTTGAAAAAACTATTAAGTAGTATTTACTTAAAGTTCAGTTTAAAGTCTAGGCTCTCCCCCCCCGCCAACCCCCCCCCGCCAACCCCCCCCCCCCCCGCACGCGCCCCCCCCAACCCACCCATGCTCGTGTCCTGACCTCTGACTGTTCAGTGCCTTGGGATGTCCTCTCGACATGAAAGGCGCTCTATCAATGTAATATTGTTGTTGTAGGCTGATACTCCATTAAAGAAAGCTATCCTATGTGAAGGCTGCTATATAAATACAAGTTGTTGTTGAAAAGACCAATGCTGAAAGGAATGCTAAAGGGAATCTTATTTAATTTTTTCCAATGTTCAAGATTTCCAAAGAAAAAGATTGACTGTACAGTAAGAAAAAGAGGAAATGATGAGAACAGTCTGAAAGTGGTAGCTGGTCACAAAACAAATGAGAAATGTCTTGGAAGTCTAACATTCCTCCCTCCAGTCTTCATACTGCAATGGGTTCCTGTTCAGCGAGTCCTTTGCAGCTTGCATTAATATAATCCCTGTCACGTAGTATAGCATCTTGGGGCGCTAAACAGTGGCAGAGTTTGACATGAATCAGAGAGAGAGGACCGGTGACCTTAGGGGTCGACAAACAGGAAGGTGTGATCTGGATAGGCAAGGCAGAGGGATTGAGGCAGAGATAAAACTTTATTAATTTCTCAGGAATTCAGAGCAAACTGTTAATTTATTAATCTTTGTTAATAAAACTTCTGTTGTACAATTTCATTTATTGCCGGCTGTCGAATATATTTTTTGTTATTCAGTGAGCTCCAATCTCCATAATTTATTCAGGATTGTAGACTGGAACTAATTTCCTCTTCGACTCAGTCCCCTGCATAATGGTACAATAAATAATATCTCTCACTACCAGTCTCAAATTTCCATTGTGGTGACATATTGCTGTTTTACTTATAATATGAAGAAACAGAAGGGAGGGTGTTACGAAATTGAGACTGACTACTAAGAGAGCTTACAAGAACTCCTAAATTGCACAAACAAAACTGTAATATTTAAACTGAACAAATGTTAGGGAGATAGAAATTCAATGGAGAATTAGATTTAAAAAGAAACAATATAAAAGGGTACAAAGAAAGGCTGGAGAAAAGGGTGATAGCTATAGATAAGGAACTGCACCAGCAAAGACTCAATGGGTTGAATGGCTTCTATATGTTCTGTAATTACTATGATTCTGTAGTTGAATCTAACTCCGCAATAACTTATAGTAATACAAACAAAGTTAATAGTAAGTTGTTGTCTATGGTACTTGATCGATTTAGTCAGCTCCTGGCTCTACCCACTTCCAACCTTCCCTTAGTGTCTAGCAACAACAACAACAAAATCACATTTATAGAGCGCCTTTCATGTCGGGAGACATCCCAAGGCGCTGAACAGCCAGGTCGGGACTTGAGCTGGGTGGGGAGAAGGGTCAGGGTTGGGGCTGGGGAAAGGAGAGAAGGAAAGGGGTGAGAGTTAGGAGGGCAGCAGAAGGCATGGTCGAAGAGGAAAGTCTTGAGACCGGCCTTGAAGGAGTAAAGGGAGGACGCGAGGCGTAGGGATTGCTGTATTGATCAGTGAATTTGGTGAAAACATGACCCTGTGTGATTGACATTTCTGAGAGAAAAACACGTTCAAAGAGCAACAATTTGCAACAACAATAATAAATCTAATGGGAAACCCCGCAGTGAAAACAACAACAACTTCAATTTATATAGCGCCCTCCACGCCGGATGGTGTCTCAGAGCGCTTCACAACAACGGATCCCGGGACCGAGCCAGGAGCAGGGGTAGAAAGGTGACCAAAGGCGCAGTCGGAAGAGAAAGGTCTTTAGCTGGGACCTGAAATGGGGAAGAGAGGGGATGAGGCGAAGGGAGTGAGGAAGGGAGTTCCAGAGCCTCGCGGCGTAGTGCCTGAAGGCACGGCCGCCGAGGATGGAGTGGAGGATTCAAGGGACATGGAGGAGGCTAGACCTGGAGGAGCGAAGGTGAAGGGTGCTGGTTTGAGGAGAGAGGAGGTCGGAGAAGTAGTGGGGTGTAGAGGAGTGAAGGGATTTGAAGACAAGGGTGAGGATCTTGAAATCGATCCTCTCTGGGATAGGGAGCCAATGAAGTCTGGCAAGGACTGGGG
Organism: Hydrolagus colliei; assembly: GCA_035084275.1. Classification (NCBI taxonomy): domain Eukaryota; kingdom Metazoa; phylum Chordata; class Chondrichthyes; order Chimaeriformes; family Chimaeridae; genus Hydrolagus; species Hydrolagus colliei. The sequence goes on along the minus strand of CM068744.1, from coordinate 81,847,910 downwards.
TAATGGGGGAGCAAACTTTGGTGCGGGTGAGAATGCGGGCGACAGAGTTTTGAATGAGTTGGATTTTATGGATTGTGGTGGAGGGGAGACTGGCGAGGAGGGCATTGAAATAGTCCAGCCGAGAGGTGACAAAGGCATGGACCCGAGTGTCAGCGTTTCACCCACAAATATACAGTCAATTCACTTTACACTATATTCTGTGAAGCGCTTTGAGACATCGATAAGATGTGAAAAGCGCTATATCAAATGCAAGGATTATTATTATTGTTATCAGTTAAGATGACACTTAGTGCCATCCTAAGGGGGGTGCCACCCTTCCGAGGTGTTAAACTGAGGTCATATCTGCTTGTCAAGTGGATGTTAAAGAACTCCTGATACTAGTGAATCTTTCCTGGTGTCCAGGTCAACAATTCCTCCCACCCACCAGATCAATTTGTCCTTCACCCCATGAGACTTGTCTGTGAGACTTGGGAGTGTGTAAATTGGCTGCCATATTTGCTTTCAAAAACAGCGACTATACTTGATAGTAGCTACCTGTGAAATATATTAAGCTGATTAAACGTGATAAAAGCACTGTAAAAAATTCAAAAGGTCTCACTTACACATCTCTATACAACGTAACTTGTGAGATTCATAACCAAATTTTATATAGAGTATCTTGTAGGTGCTTGGTTGTGTCTCAGGCTGACTTCACTCTCTGAAACTCAGGAAAGGCAATGACCATGACTTTGAAGTCAGGTTATAGCCAGTGGAAGCTATAAATACCTGGCAGGAGATGGGGGTCTGAGCTGAGTCCTAGAGGCTTGGACTGAGGCTGACACACCAAGCTTGGTGTGCATGATCTGCCGATTGCAAATCCAGTCGTCATTATCACAAATTAAATGCTTCTAGGGCACTTTCAGAGGCCTGAGAATGGATTGTCTCCACAGCTACGGTGTGCCTGTGCCTTTGAGAAAACCACTCCTTAAAAGGAAGTGGGGAGAAAAAAATTGGAAACCGGGAAAATAAACAAAACCTGGTGAAAACTTGTTGCTTATTCTTAAAGCTGACCTCCAATGATCCCCTGCTTATTACACGTAGCAGCTGATCCAGAGCATGAGAGATGACCCGAGTTGCTTGGCAACTGTATTGGCAATTCTTTGCTTGGAATCCCGTTTGATCCAGCTCAAATATGTTGTTACATCTATATTGTCTTATGCCTCTCAAAATCTCATGTAGTCATCGTATAAATCGTAATTGTGATTTTGGAAAGCATTCCTTCAGAGCATCAGCCTAGAGTATAAGAGTTCAATGTGGGGCTTGAACCCACAACCTTCTGACCCACAGGTGAGAGTGTTACAAACCGAAGCAGACTGACGCACAAACATTGGAAATTGCAGTGACAGGAAGCTCATGAATGATTTGCTTGAGCTGTGGTCCCATGATAATGTACAGGTATTAATAATCTCTAAACAAATACTACTGTTGCCTGACCAAGTTCAGAAATATATGTCACCAGTTAAAAGCTGCAAAGTATTTGTGGCATTGGACAGGGCAGGAATGACCTTGACACCCATAGTCAGATCCTGCCTCCTGGCAAGGTGACTCACCACATTACACTCCTCACCTTTAAGAAGTCAAATGCTCAGAAGTCAAATGCAAAATGATAACAGGTTGAGAAACGTACCCTCTGGGGTGATAGATCTGTGCCTCAGTGTCCACAGTCTATTCTTTCCTCTCTTTCCCCTCCAGCAATGACATAGTCAAAGTGTACATACATACATCCGTGGATTGACCGGCACTGTTTATTTCCACCTACGCAACATTGCCAGGCTCCGCAACTACCTCACCCCCCATGCTGCCGAAACACTCGTGCACACATACATCACCTCACGGCTGGACTACGGAAACTCTCTCTTCGTCGGCCTCCCCAGTTGCTCCATTCACAGGCTGCAGGTCATCCAAAACTCTGCAGCCCATGTGCTATCCCGCACCCGCCTCCGCGACAACATTACCCCCACCCTCGCCCGTCTCCACTGGCTCCCCATCCTCCAGAGGATCGAGTTCAACATCCTCGTCCTCACCTTCAAGACCTTACACGGCCTTGCCCCGCCCTATTTAACCAATCTACTCTCCCCCTATAAGCCCACCCGGACCCTCCGTTCAGCAGGACTTGGCCTGCTCCAAGCCCCCCGCCCGAACCGCCCCACCATCGGAGGCCGGGCCTTTAGTTTCTCCACTCCCACCCTGTGGAATTCCATCCCCCTAATCCCTCCGCTTTGTTTCTTCCCTTTCCTCTTTCAAGACTGGTCTGAAGACTTTCCTTTTCGACTTTCCGACCGTGCCTTTTGTTACCCCCCAAATTTTTCGACCTCCCCTACGTGTTTCACCCCTTCCCGAACACTCCCCTCCCAGCTCGGGTCACACACCTCCTGTGCAGCGCCTTGGGACGTCCTCCCGACGTGAAAGGCGCTTTATAAGTTTAAGTTGTTGTTGTTGTTGTTGTTGTTATGGAGACTGTTTGTATTGAGAATTGCTTTTGTTTGCTCGAGGCATGGTTAGCTTAAGATTTTTAAAAAATAAAATGTGTATTGTCACATAAATGCAGCCCTGTTATATCTCTTATGACCTTAATGTGAAACTATGTGTTATCACAGCTGCTCCTAATAATTTCTGGGGTTTCCAACACTGTGAACCCACCTATCTCTCTGATCTTCTCTCCCACTGCACCCCCCTATCTCTCTGATCTTCTCTCCCCACAACCTAGCACCCGCTGCCTTCGTTTCTCTGGGTCTGGCCTCCTCCATGTCCCCCAAGTCCTCCGCTCCACTCTTGGCGGCCGTGCCTTTAGCCACTACGCCCCGAGGCTCTGGAACTCCCTTCCTCACTCGTTTCGCCTCGCCCCCTCTCTTCCCAGTTTCAGGTCACAGTTGAAGACCTTTCTCTTCGATCGAGCTTTTGGTCACCTTCCTGCCCCTGCTCCTGGCTCGGTCCCGGGACCCGCTAATGTGAAGTGCTCTGAGACACCTTCTGGCATGGAGTTCGCTATATAAATCGAAGTTGTTGTTGTTGTTGAATCCCCACTTCACTTGGGTACTGTGAGCAGGAAGCCAACAAGATTCACTGCTGATCCACTATGTTACTACAATAAAACCTCGATAATCTGGCACCTCACAGATTTCGGAGTTTGCCGGTATTTAGAACCTATCCAGAAATGGCTGGGGAAGCCCTGCCCCCGGAAACACAGCACTGAAGCCCAAAAATGCCCAAGTTCTACCCATAGTGTCAGATAACAGAATGGCAATGCCAGGAACTACAAGCAGCTGTTCCAAACTTCAGAGATTCACTGGGCATCGGAAAAAAATCGAACACTATTGTATTTTGAAATCTTGCCTGTTTTAGGGAGTTGCCGGCTTTCGGAATGACAGATTATCGAGGTTTTACTGGACAACTATTACTACCAGTAGTCTTTACATTTCATATACTGTAGCACCTTTCATGGTAGGAGAAAAACAAACACATCAGTAGTTGATATGGTTAATATTGCATTTCGCTAAGAAGTAGGGAAGCACATGGACCCCAAACCTCCCACCCCTGAAATGGCAGAGCACCCGAAACAACAACTACAACAAAATTATATTTCTAGAGCACCTTTCACATCGGGAGGATGTCCCAATGTGCTGACCTCCCAAATCTCCCATCATCCCAAACATCCTGACATTATATTTTCACTAGCAGCAAAACCTGACATTGTTCTCAGAGAAAATTAGAAAATTCTGAATTTGCCACTCAGCCATTTTCTCTCTGCTATCCCCAGCCGCATTACTACTTTAGAAGTTTTATTGGGCTCAAGTGTCTCCTTACCGGCTTCAGAAGCATCAGCAGCTCATTAATCCAGGGCCTTGTGATTGGCTGCTCCATTTCTGTGTTGATGCGATCATTATCACATCTCACATCAAGAGCATTGAGGAATGAAAGCTAGCCATTGATCACAGAATGCTGGAATGTTGAGCCTCAGTGAGCAATAAATCCAAGGCAACCACTGAATTTATAAAAAATACATTTTTGCCTAATATTTATCAGAATCCTTGTAACAGTGGAAGAAGGTAATGTGGCCAATATATTATTTCCAGAAAGTGTTTGATAATGTCCCAGACAATAGTAAAAGCTGTGGGATCAAGGAGTTCGAATTGGATGCCTAATGGGAAACAGGATTTTTGAATGTGAATGGTTTTATCCTAAACGCTTAGCAGCCAAGACCCCAGATCAGACCTGGAATCAAATTTTGGCTGATGCTCTGCCCTACCAGATGTTGTGGTCATGGAAATAAAATGGTGCCATGGAAATAAAATGGTGCCATGGTATTTGTGGTGGTGGATTGCAAGTCTGCCAACAAATAAACTGCATTGTTCACAAAACTTCTAGAAAAACAATATTACAAATTTACATTTATATAGCAATTTCACATTGGGAAAATATCCCAAATTGCTTGACAGTCCTGACTTGGCACTCAAGCACTTGTGGGAGTGAGGTGAGGAGGGAAAAGATAACTGAAGGAGCAATCAAAGAAGAAGATGTTCACTTGCACCTTGAAAGAAGTGAAGGAGGGGATGATTCAGATGGACCCTTCACAGTGGAGCTCCTGTAGCTCAGTGGTTAGAGCACTCGCCTTGCAAGCGTGAGACCTGTGTTCGAATCCAGGCAGATCAGGGTGAAACCTTGGGCAAGTTTCCTTACTCCACATGCCTAATATAATAATCCCTCAAAAAAAATTGGTAATTTCAATCCACGACTGTTTGTCGGACACTGCTGTGCGCATTTGGCTGCCGCATTTCGTCCACAAATATACAGTCAATTCACTTTACAGTATATTCTGTGAAGCACTTTGAGACGTCCATAAGATGTGAAAAGCGCTATGTCAAATGCAAAGATTATTATTATTTATGGAGAAAGGTTAATTGTAAGCTTCTGGATAGAACCAGAAGTGCTTGTAAACTATAAGCACTTATTTTGTCGTGGAAGGTGCTATATTAAATGTAAATTGTGTTGTATTACAATGCCTGACTGGACACCACACAAGCTTTGACAACATATACAGAAACGTAAATTATGCATAACACTATCTAAGTTCTCAAATATTTAAAAATGAATTTCGTACATGACATGTTTGAATATTGTCTTTCATATAATCAGAGAAATTACCATGTTTAGGTTAAATACATACATGGAACTCTCAGTATGGTTTGGATACTCTTAACATGAAAGTGGGTTTCCGCATCTGTCAGACACTTAATTGACCAAAATAAAATCAGAGAGGGAAACACATATATATACATACACAAATATGCATGACAAACGATTTTCTTGTCATTTTGTAATTACTAATTACCATTCAAATTACTAACCACCAATCACTGTTTCGCACTTCTTTGCCTCCGTCGTTGATAAATGGTATTTTTGTTGGAGAGATTAATCAATTGTTCATTTTTAACATAAAAAAGTTGAATGGAAACATCAGGGTGAAAAATGTGACATGAGAAGCGATAACTGTTTTTTCCAATGCTTCTTCCGGGAGTAATGAGCCCAGGAGGACAACTCAATGTCACGTTAAAGTCTATTTATATTTTATGTTTATGCATTCACTGTAAACGTGACATTAAGAAGAAATATATCTACAATATAAACAACTAACATTTCAGGAAACTTGGCTGGTTCCTGTAATGTTTGATGTGACTAACTAAAAAAAAAAAGAAAACTAAGATTTTGTGATACACTTTCTGCACACTGTGACTCCCACTTCCTTCCATTTAATTTCTTTGTATTGCTCTAGAACAGATAAGAACATAAGAAAGCTAAGCTCTCAATTTCTGAGAGGGTAAAGGCACCAGTGTCCCAAAGCGCTAACCGATGATGGAGCCTGATTGCTGAGCCAGCGAGGTGGGAAAGTGACCATGGGAATGGTCTTCAGGCGCAACCTGGAAATGGGGAAAGAGGGGGCAAGGTGAAGGGTTTGAGGGAGGGAGTTCCATAGTGGTTGAAGGCATAGCCACCAATGGTGAAGTGGAGGATTCGAGGGACAAAGAAGGAGGCTGGAGCAAGTGGAGCAGATGCAGCGGAACATGTTGTGAGAAGGTTAGAGAGATAGGGGCCAAGGCATGGAGGGATTTAAACACTAGAATGAGTATCTTGAAGTAAATCTGCTCTATGACAGGGAGTTTGGCAAGTCCTGGGATAATCGGGGTGCGAAATTCAGTGTGGGTTTGAAAATATGAGCAGCGGAGGTTTGATTGAAATTGATGAATAGTGCAAGAGTGGAGATCGATGAGGAGGACATTTGAGTAGTCCAGCCGAGATGTGACGAAGGCATGGATAAAGTTTTTGGCAGTGGGAAATTAGGTATTATTGAAGACAGGCAATGTGAGGGAGGTGGAGGAAAGCGATCCTGGTCAGGGAGGAAGGATAACTCGGGATCGAATCTGAAGCTTAAGCTGCGCAAAGGTTCAGAGAGTTTTAAGGACAGATAAGGTAGGTTGAGGAGGTCTGAACCGCAGGACAGAAGATATCAACGGGAGCCAAAGAGCATGGTTTCCGTCTTGTTGATATTTAACTGCAAGAAGTTTGCGCTCATCCAGGCCTTAATGTCTGTTAGACAAGCTGACAGTACATCTCTCGGTATAGTGTAAGACTGTAAAAGGTGTGAACATTTGTCTATACTGTCAGCTAGAGTGACCATGTTTTGTAAACCAAATCTGGGGACAAATATAAAATAAAACTCAACTGACTACAATTCCTGATGCTGGCAGGAATGCTGGAGAGGCTTGTTGGAATAATGGTTGTATTTCTCTGAGTATTTTAGAATATCATTTTTCTTGCTCAGTTTGTTGCTGAATTGAAGACAGAATATATTTGACCAGGAACACAATACCTCATTCAGGGACTGCTCCCGCAAATTGGGGACCTTCAGTTACCCTACCATAAGCTGATCTCTGGCATTTGTTGGCATGCTACAAATGGCATTCAACTCCATCTGGTTAACAATAGGAAATCAGCCAGGATTGAATAATTGTTTAGAGTACATAGGCTGCAGATGCAAATTTAATGATATGTTTTAAATGGAGTTGGATGGATTGGAATGATGATAATGATCTAATAAATGGAGGAACCGGCTTGCCAGGTCAAAGGCTTAATCCTGTGTTGCTAATCACTAACCACAGACACCCTGCTAGTAGATAAACACTGAGTGGACATGATCAGACTCGACTGCAAAGCACCTCAGGATCATGTCGCTCATAAATGACTCATAAATGAACAATGAATACTTGGGCAATGTACCAAAGGGATCTAACATCAAGTGCCTGTAAACCCATAACAGGGAAAAGAGTCAAACAGGTAGGCATGGAAAACCTACTCTACGTTTCAATCTTAAAAAGGTACATCACAGGAGGAAATCTTATGGAGCCTAAATAGGATGAAGAAAGTAAACAATAAAATAATACTTTCAAGTAGGTCTATGTAGCAGAATAGGAGGGCACAGATTCAGGATTGCACAGGACATTTCAAGGCAGAGTCCAGGAAGTATTCCTTCACCCAAAACACAATTAAAAGTTGTAATATTTTTAATACCAGGAACAATGAATAAAGCTGGTGTGCTAGACTCATCTAAAAATGCTACATTAGATGGACAATCAGGTATGTATTTGGGTTAGACGAGATCAAGTAGGCTGAAGAAGCTTCTTCACCTAAACTTCTCCAGTGACCTTAGGGATTCCATTCCACTCACTTTAGTCACCTGGATGAAACAACAACAAAATTACATTTGAAACGTGCTTTTCATATCAGGATGCCATCCCAAGGCGTTGAACAGTCAATGTTTCAGAACCAAGCTGGGGTCGGAATCAGGGAGGGTGGAGGGAAAGGGGGAAAGTAGGGTGACTGATAGCACAGTCAAAGTGGAAGGTCTTGAGGCAGGACTAAGGAGGGGAGCAAGAAGGAGTGATTGCGGGATGGAATTCCAAAGTTTGGGGGCAGGATAGCTGAAGGCTCATCAGCGCCAGTGCTTTCTTGCAAGAGGCGCTGGCTGCATCAACCTCCATGGTTGCATACTCAACCTCACCAAGCCAATCAAGAACTTAGGTGTCTTGTTCAACACTCAACTGTCTTTCCTCCCGCACATCCAAGCAATGACTCACTCTGCCTTTCCCCACTTCTGCAACATTTCACAACTCCGCCATTATCTCACCCCCAAAGCCGCTGAAACCCTCATGCATGCCTTCATTACATTCCAGCTCGATTATGTAAATACTTTGCTGGTCAGCCTTCCCAATTCCTCCTTCCTTAGGCTGCAGATAATCCAGAATTCTGCGGCCTATGTCCTCTACCGTTCCAAACTCTGTGATCCCATCTTCCCCATCTTTGCCCGACTCCATTGGCTCCCTATCATCCAGAGAATCCATTTCAAGATCCTGGTCCTCACATTTAAAGCCCTTGACAGCCTCGCCTACAACAGCCTACATCCTATATCAGTGACCTCCTAACCCCTTACCAATCTGCCCGCCCCCTCCGTTCAACAGGTTCTGGTCTGCTCCACATCCCCCAACCCACCCGCCCAACCATTTGCGGGTGAGACTTCAGCCACTCTGCCGCCAACCTCTGGAACTCCATCCCGAAGTCCCTCTGTGTTGCCCCCTCCCTAGCCTCCTTCAAGTCTCGCCTCAAGACTCTCCTCTTTGATGGACCCATTGGTAACTCCTTCTCCTCCACTCCGTCCTCAGTTCGGGTCTGAATTAATAAATGTCCAGCGCCTTGGGATTTCCTACTGACGTGAAAGGTGCTCTATAAATGTAATTTTGTTGTTGTTGATCCCATGTCTGCGGATGATGTCACCAAGGGGGAGCATGTAGATGTTGAAAAGGAGAGGGCCGAGGACAGAGGCCTGGGGGAATGCCCACTTGACAGTGTCCGGAATCCGGAGGAGAAGTTATTAGTGGTGACAAAGTGGAGACGATGGGAGAGGTAAGATTCAAACCAGGTAAAAGCAGGTCCACATAGATTAAGCTGAGAGGTGAGATGGTGCAGGAGGATGGTGTGGTCAATAGTGTCAAAGGCAGCAGAGAGGTTGAGGAGGACAAGGAGGCAGAGAGAGCCCTGGTCGCAGATGTCCGGAATGTCATTAGAGACTTTGACCAGGGCTATTTCTGTGCTGCAGGAAGCAATGACTGGTTCCAAGGCCTTGGTGAGGAATCGGAGGTTGGAGATTCAAAAGTTCATTGTTTGAAAAGAGAAATCCAGGTGTTCAGGCCAACCAACACCCAAAATAGAATTCACTCCCTGGATGCTTGTGGAACATTACAGCATGCAAACTGGCTTCCACATTTTACCCTCAAAATGCAGTCAATCCACTTTACAGTATACAGGTAGACCCCGCTTACCGAATGCCCGGGTAACGAAAGTTCACTATAATGAGGGTTTCTATTTGCACCACTTATCCGCTTAACAAAGGCTGCTTTAGCTATAACAAATGTTTACAGATACTTTAAATCTCACGAGCTTCTCATGCTCAGCTTCTCATGGATAATGTCTCTCCCGGTTGCCTCAGCAACACACGCTCAGTCTTTAGCGAGCCTCAGTTAAGCAGTGCAATGGGAGGAGCTTAAGCGGCAAAATGCTTCATGGTTTTAATAATAGTAAGTCAAGGACTGTCTATATTTTATTGTTTATTGTTGTATTTACTAATATTTTAATATTTTATTGTTGTATTTAAAGTTGTATAGCCTCAATAGCAGTTACATCTACCTTAGGCCTTCGCTAGTACATGTTGAGTGTTCTGAATTCGGGCCTGTAGCCGAGCCCAGGTTCGGGTATTTCTGAACAAATCATTACACCAGAAGCATGTCACGAGTCTGGAAATGCCTGGGCCCAGGTTGCGATATTTCAGTGCGGGGACTGTGCAGACCTGGCCTGGAGCAAGTAGGATTGGCATTTTTATTCTTGCAATTTTTGTCACATTCCGGACTCCGGAACTCCAGATTTTGGCCGCTCAACCTGTACACAGAAAATGTTAGCGCTAGGAACCGCTAGGAACTAAACTGATTTTAGTGGGGAGGCTCGGGTCGGGGCGGTGTTTTGGCTACGACTAAATACAGTAATATAGTTAAACTCTTGTTTAACGATATTTTCGCTTAACGAAGGGTTCTAAAGTCCTTAACCCCTTCGTTAAGTGGGGTCTACCTGTATTCTGTGAAGCAATTTGCGACGTCACAACAATGTGACAAGGCACTATTTCAAATGCAAGGATTATGTGTAGAGGGATTCTCCAATGCTAAGCCGCAATTGAGCAAAAACTACAGAAAACTCATCCAGCACTATTCCCTTAAACACCAAATGCAATCTTGGCTTTCCCTCCCTATTTCTGCTCCCTTTAGCACTGAACTCAATCTGCCCCATGGAGTATTTGTTAATCTTAATGAACACTCTCTGAATTATTCTGGAAAATAACAGAGAGAGAGAGAAATATTTAAATATTAATTGCTGAAAGGTGCCAGTCAAAATGTGAGCTGAAAATTCAAGGCACAATGGAATTTTTTGGGAATAATCAATCTGATGGTAAGCCATATTGTGATTCTGAAAAACGTCGTATTATAAAATCTTTTTAAATACATGATGTAGCTATTTCTAATTGATGGAACTGTACAAATACATAGACTTCTATTAGTGGACCAAAAGAACATCTGAGTGTAAAATAATTCCTGTCGTACACCATCATAGTATAATTTCACTGCAAGATATTTCACCACTGGAAGCTGTAAATAAATAAATTACTGTAAATTGCTTCTGAACCACTTCAGTGTCTGATGTAAAGCTTCTGTTCAACCTCATTAATTTCTCTGGTTTGAGAAGGTGTGAAACACAAGTCACAGTCAATCGTGTTATCCACATCTTTGCCCAAAGCTAGACATGTATGCCATATCTAATCAGACTAAAATCTCCCTATTGGCTTCTGTTGAGAAGCAAGCAAGCTAATGTGTCCCTTTTATACTTCCCACATATTCTCTTTCAGATAAGAAAGAAATAACTTTCACTTTTGTGGCATCCCTCTCACGTCAATAGGCCTCAAAGTCCTTCAACCGCAATTGCTGTAACGTGCAGTGACTTTTTATAAGCAAGTATTTTGTGCCAGCAACATCCCACGAAACAGCTACAAGGGGAATGATGAATTTTAACTTAACGATTGTTGGCCTGGACACCATGAGTTTTCGAATCTTTGCGTCCATCTGAACAGGCAGACAAGACCTCGATTTCAATGTCTCATTTAAAGGACGTACAAAACCTCCAATAAATCAGCAACAACAATGCCAAACAACAAAATTACATTTATAGAGCGCCTTTCACATCGGGAGGGCATCCCAAGGCTCTCCAATGCAGCAGCAGCAACAACAGCAAAAAATTGCATTTGTATGGCACTAAGGTCTCAGCCTAGACAATGAGCTCAAAAGACAATATAGGTCTCAACCTGCAACCTTCTGAACTGGAAGTGAAAATATTACCAAGTCAGCAAAGATGCCACTTAGATTATAAATTATGGATGATAATGAGACAAAAAAATATGTAAGGCACCATACCAAATATCCATACAGCAAAGAGATGCTTAAAAGAAAAGTCAACGCATAAAAGTGTAACATCAAAAAATGTTGTTTGGGCGTATCAAACCTTGATTTAAGATTCCAGTGCCTTGGAATATCCTCCCAATGTGAAAGGTGCTACACAAATGTAATTTTGTTGTTTGTTGTTGTTGTTTACTGTATACTAGGGTCCGGCGATATATCGATATATCGCTAAAAAACGATATAATTTTCATATCGATACGCCGATATAGGAATTTAAAAATATCGATATATTGAAAAATCGATATATCGAGGTACAAAATCGGAATGCGCGCACACTGAACTACAAGACCCAGAATGCTCATCTCTATACACAATGCACAGACCGAGGTGCAAAGCCGCCATATTGTATTCATAGTCCTCAAATACAATATACAGGTGTACAAGGGGTTGGGGGTGAGAGAGACGGCTGGGGGGTGGGGTGGGGGGGGAGAGAGACGGGTGGGGTGGGGGGGGAGAGAGACGGCTGGTGGCGGGGGTGGTGGGGAGAGAGATGGCTGGTGGGGGGGTGGGGGGGAGAGAGACGGCTGGTAGGGGGTGGGAGGGAGAGAGATGGCTGGGGGGAGGTGGGGAGGGAGAGAGACGGCTGGTGAGGGGGTGGGGGGGGAGAGAGACGGCTGGGGGTGGGGGTTGGGAGCGAGAGAGATGGCTGTGGGGGTGTGTGGGGGCGGAGAGAGATGGCTGGGGGGGTTGTGGAGGGGGAGAAAGATGGCTGGGGGAGGTTGGGGGGGGAGAGAGATGGCTGGGGTGAGGTGAGGGGTAGAGACAGACGGCGGGGTGGGGAGAGGGAGAGACGGGGTGGAGGTGATAATATACAGATAGATAGAGATGTGGGGGATGTGAGAGAGACACAGAGACACAGACAGAAAAACACAGAGATGGAGAGAGTGAGAGACACAGAGAGAGAAAGATATTTACCTCCTGAGGAGATAGGCCCGGAATGCGTGCGCACCCGGAATGCGCGCGCACCCGGAATGTGCGCGCATGCGCAGTACGAAAACCCCGAAAATAACGATATTTCGGTATATCTCGATATGAGCCGATCGATATATCTAAATCGGAAAATTTCCATATCATCAGACCCTACTGTATATAAATACAGGTATCCCCCGATTTACGACATCTCTATTTACATGATTTCAATTTAACAAACGTAATTTTTTAACACCTTTTTATCGATGTACAATATTTTGTTTCATTTTAACAACATTTTTAAATTATACTTGATTTTTTTGAGGGTAGAAAAAAATCAAAATATGCAGTATATCTAGTATATTTTGTATACCAAACTGAAATGGGTGTAGATGTTGAGAAAAACACGCCAAACAGTGGCCCAGGCGGAAGTGTATATCTAGTATATTCCCGAGGCCTTGGGGATCACTTGATCACCTCATTCAATTGGCAGCCGCTTGACGTCATGTAAACATGTTGAGCTGACCAACAGCTTGTCACTACGTCATTGTTTACATGACAGTTTCCGATTGGATGAGGTGATCAGGTGATCCCCAAGGCCTCAGAGCTCACGTTGGGTCCTAGAGGTTGGATCTGTTCTGGGATCCGCTCGACTGCGATCGAGAGCCGCTGGACCCGCTCGATGTGGTATTAAGTTAATTATTCATTAATTAAATTCATTAAGTCTCATTATCATTAAAAGCTTTGTTGCAAAGTGTTATTTTAGTGGGTTTCGGGTCTGAAAATGTTGTCAAAAGATCACATCTCTGATTATATAATAGGACCGTATGGGAAAACCCATTCCGATTTACGACATTTTGATTTACATGACATTTTTCAGGAACGCAACCCTGTCATAAATTGGGGGACACCTGTCAGGAGAAAGCTGTGACCAGGCTGTTATTTAGACAAAAAAATTAAGGTTACCATGAATTTGTGAATACGGAAAATTATGTTCTCAGATAAATTCACTAGCGAGTTAATATTTAAATAATAAGAGATTCAAATTTTGCTTTATATGCGCCACATTTGTGAGATGTGATAGAAACTGTCTTACAATTTTTGCCCAGAATTGGAAAGCATTGGTACTGGGATAAGAGGAGGCAGAAGAAAGCAGTTGTGCGATATATACAGTCCAAAATTAAAGGCAAACACTACATGAGAAATAAGAACATAAGAATACTTTAAGATAGGAAAAGACTGTGCAACTTAAACAATCTTAACCTTTTGATAGTTCTGAATCTCAAATATAGTAACTGCCTTCACATGACATTCCTTAATCCTTTCTCTTTCCAGAAAACATTGCCTTTTGAATACATTTGTATTGTCTGTTTCAATGGTTCTCTCTGGTGACTTATAATAATAATCCTTGCATTTGATATACCACCTTACACCTCCAACAGTCGTGGATTGAGAACCAATCATTCAAATTCTTTAAGTCTATCGTTGTTCAATTTTATGTTTGTCTGAAACAAATTGTACTGTATAAGAATGTTTGAATTATTCTTAACTTACTAGACAATTATACCAAGTGCTGGGAAAATATATTAAAGAGGGTAACCATATGGGAATAGACGGCTTGAAAAGAAATGGAATTTGATTTATGAAATGTATATAATATTTTTGACCAAAAACAAATTGGTGCAATCTGAAAACTCTTTCCATGAATGTAAACCAACATTAAATCTATGTTGAAATTCAGTCTTTCTTGGATGCACACAACTTCACACTTGTGGTAATGCCATGCCATGGGGTATCACATCCCTCAGTTCTATATTGTAATTTGAACCAACAATCATCTAATTTAGATCAAAGCCAGTTGTACAACAGTGCCTCAGAGTATCTGAACACTAAGGCACTATTTACAATTGACTATGAAGTGAGAGGAAGTAACTTCTCTCGAGACAGGATTCACATTTTGCCTGGGGAAAAGACATAAATCTTTCTTTCCAGGATAGTTGTTAAAGTCACAAGCAATTTGTGGATTGCCATTTTGAAACGAGTCATCTGCCCAGAGCTTGTAAGCAACTGTACATTAGTCTAAATAGTGTGTTCTAAAAGAACTAAAAATGCAAGTTTAGATGATGATACAACATTCCAGGACTAGAGTAGGTACTTCTCAAGGCTTGGGTTTATCATGTGCGATCACAACAATATGAACATCAGTGAGTATCAAACTGACACAGGGGCACTTTGCATTCTCACTGAATGTGAAATAAGAAGCTTCAAATTATTCTTACAGCAGTATAGTATAATGAAGAAAAGGAGCAGTGAAGATCTTACTGAAGTATTCACGATTCTAACAGGCATAAGGAAATCGAACTGCAATAATGTGATTATTTTACATGGACAAAAACTCTAGAACAAGGAGTCATGATGCTGGACCTTCATCCAATATTAGCCTGTAGTATTCTGCAATTCCAAGTAATCTTAAACTGAAAGACAAAATGCTCTAAATGGGTCGACTAAGTTTAAAAGTATATTGAGGGATCTAAATTTCATGCATGGAATCAGAAGAGGCAGCAAAGATCTTTGCAATTGCAAAAAGACTTTGATAGATAATGCACATGATCTTATGATTGGCATATGAAGATCAATACAGATAAATGCAAAGTACTGAAGAAGGAAGCGGAAACACAGATACATCATGGATGGTATAGAAATTGCCTAAGAGGAAGCTGAAAAGCTGGGAGTTACTTGATCCATCATTAATGTCAACAATAACAACAAAATTATATTTGTATTGCACCTTTCATGTTAGGAGTACATCCCACGTCACTGGACAATCAACCTGAGCTGGGGGTCACAATCAGGGAAGGTGGGGAGCCCGGGGAACGAGTGTGACCAAAGGTACGGTTGAAGAGGAGGGTCTTAATGGAGACAAGGGAGGGGGCGGAAGGACTGCAGGACTGTCAAAACAGTATGTGGCAGCAATAAACAATGTAAACAGAATGCTGGGCTAAATTGCCAAATCATTTGAGTTCAGATGTCCGGAATTCATACTCATAGTTTATATTGCTCTAATCAGGTCACACCTGGCATACTGCATATAATTCTGGGCACCGCAACATAAAGGAATTGCCCAGGTCTTCAAGACAGCGCAGAGAAGAGCATGAAGATGATCCTTAATGTTAGGTAAATAAGCTGGCCTCCAGTCCCTTGAAATGAGAATGGAATTAGATGGGTCCTCATAGAGGTGTACAAGATCTTAAATGGAATTGAAAAGTTAACCTAGAACTATAATTTCAGATGCACTGAGGTGGTACAACAAGAGGACACAGGTTTAGAGTTATAAAATAATAATAATAATTTTTGCATTTGATACAGCACTTCCACATTGGGAGGATGTTGCAAATGCTTCACATGTTATACTGTAACTTGTAACAACTGTGTATTTTGTAGGTGAATATGGCAGACAATTTGTGTAGAGTAATATTCCATAAATAGTTATAAAGTTAATGAATGACCAATTTTATGGGGGATATTGTTGACCAACAACAACAATTTACATTTATAGAGCGCCTTTCATGTTGGGAGGACGTCCCAAGGCGCTGAACAGGAGGCGTGTGACCCGAGCTGGGAGGGGAGTGTTTGGGAAGGGGTGAAACACGAAGGGGAGGTAAAAGAGTTCGGGGTGGAACAAAAGGCACAATCGAAGAAGTCTTCAAACCGGCCTTGAAAGAGGAAAGGGAAGAGACGAAACGGAGGGATTGAGGGATGGCATTCCATAAGGTGGGAGCGGAGAAACTGAAGGCCCGGCCTCCGATGGTGGGGCGGTTCGGGCGGGGGGCTTGGAGCAGGCCAAGTCCTGTTGAACGGAGGGTCCGGGTGGGCGTGTAGGGGGAGAGTAGATCGGTTAAGTAGGATGGGGCAAGGCCGTGTAAGGCCTTGTAGGTGAGGACGTGGATCTTAAACTCGATCCTCTGGAGGATGGGGAGCCAGTGGAGACGGGCGAGGGTGGAGGTTATGTGGTCGCGGAGGCGGGTGCGGGATAGTACACAGGCTGCAGAGTTTTGGATGGCCTGCAGCCTGTGAATGGAGGAACTGGGGAGGCCGACTTGGAGAGAATTTCCGTAGTCCAGCCGTGAGGTGATGTAAGCATGCACAAGTGTTTCGGCAGCGCGGGGGGTAAGATAATTATGGAGCCTGGCAATGTTGCGCAGATGGAAATAGGCGGTGCCGGTCAAGGCGCGGATGTGGGGGAGGAAGGAAAGTTTTTGATCGAACATGATGCCGAGGTTCCTGATTGGCTTTGTGAGGTGGAGAGTGCAACCTTGGATATTGAGGCTGGCAGCGCCCGATGTGCGGAGGCGCTGGCTTGAGCCAATCAGGAGGGCCTCGGTCTTAATCACGTTCAATTGCAAAAAGTTGTCCCTCGTCCACGACTCGATGTCAGACAGACATGCTGTCAGAACATCGATCGTCTGGGGGTTGAGGGATGAGGCAGAAAGGTACAACTGGGTGTCATCCGCATACATGTGGAAATTTACCCCATGTCTGTGGATGACGTCGCCCAGAGGGAGCGTGTAAAGGGTGAAAAGGAGGGGACCAAGGACAGAGCCCTGAGGGACGCCGTGGGAAACTGTGCGGGGGTTTGAAGAAAAACCATTGGAAGAAACAAAATGTAAACGGTGGGTCAAATAAGAATGGAACCAGTCAAGGACTGTGCCTTGAAGGTTGAGATGGGAGGAAAGACGTTGAAGAAGGATGGTGTGATCGATTGTGTCGAACGCAGCAGACAGGTCAAGGAGGATGAGGAGGCAGAGGGAGCCCTGGTCACAGGCGGTTAGGATGTCATTTGTGACCTTAACCAGGGCAGTTTCTGTGCTGTGGATAGGGCGGAAACCTGATTGAAAAAACCTGACCAGGAAAAACTGTGTTCTCTTCTGGAATAATATCAAAGGATCCTTAACGTTTGCATCTCACCAGCTGAGGGACAAAACAGAGTAGCAAATGTGCATATAAGCCTTAAAAAAGAGATACAGTAAAAGCCTGTTTATCCAGCAACCTCGGGACCTGGCCAATGCCGGTTAAACGGCATGCTGGATATTCGGGTGGCAAGTTGCTGAAAACTCAAGACAAAAAAATTTAACTTATTTTTAAACATACCATATTAATAATTGACTAAATAATAACAGAATTTTGTATGGATACTTACCAATTACAGTCTATAAACACAGCACACAATCACAAAGCAAACTTCTACAATGGCAGACGGAAGAGTTTTTTTTCCTTTTAAAGCGGTACTGTTGTTTTTTCCTTTCTTTCTTTCTCTCCCTCCTTCCCTCTCTCTCTCTTTCACACACACACTCAGTCAGTCTGGCATCTCAGTGGCTCCAAACCCAATCCCCCCCCCTCCACTCCTCTCATTTTCCATCTAAGTTAATCAACTCACCTCTCTCTCTCCCCTCCCCCACCCCTCTCTCCTCCTCCCACTCCTCTCTCTTTCTCCCCCTCCTCTTTCCCTCTCTTTCCCCCCCACCCTCTCTCTCCCTGCCTCTCTCCTTCTCTCCCCCACCCCCCCACCAAAGCAGTGTATAAACCCACGATACAGTCAGGCTACACAGGCAATGTAGTATCCATCAGAGAGAGAGGGAAAGAAAGAGAGGAAAGAAGGAGAGGTAGAGAGAGAAAGAAAAAGAGGGAAAGAGAAAAAGGAGAGGGAGAGGAAAACCAGTGCCCCTTTAAGAGGAAAAACCGAAAGTGCCACTACCAGCAGCATTCAGAACTAATCATACTGTACTCTCGTGCGACAATCAACTCATTAAATGTGCCACCGTGATTGTGCTGGATAAGATCTGGTTATTCGAATGGGGACCTTTTTTTTTGCAGTGCCAGTTATATGGAAATTACAGTTGATTGGGGCACGGATAAACAGGCTTTAACTGTAATAGAGTTTGATTTGTGATATTCCCGCTGCTTTAATGTGATCTAATTTCAGAGCAGAGTTCCCACTATTTGACAGGAATTCTCTTTGGCCACAAATGATTAAAATGTGTTTAATTTGCTTTTTCTTATTAAGATCCCATTAAGAAATACCACAAATTAGACTCATTCAAATAATTGTCATTCATGAAGCTCTTTTCTTTTTCACTCGCCGGAAGACTATTCAGGCTAGGTTTTAGTTATTGTTGCTGCCTATGTAAATCCACTTTACTTAAATCCACAATTTTGACCAGCCTTACAGCAATTGTGAGTTGGAATTATTTTGCTCTAATCAGTTTCACCTTAAATAGTACTTAAAATGGAGGCTTCAATAAAGGGGAGGGAGATTTCATCCATTCATGTGTTTCTTTATTTTGCCTGTTCTGCTACTCACTGCATAAGTCAGAATAAATAATTAGAATCATTTCCAAATAGTCATGAAATCTGTTTTTATTTGTCATGAGTGACCGGGTCCTTTTCACAAGTAAAACAAAGGGGAGATTATAGTGACAGTACAGTGTCTTTTTATTATGTTTGGTGTAAGATTACAAATAAGCATTGGCACAGTGGGTAGCCAACTGCTGCAGGGACATAAAGGTAGCTATGCCAATGATCACAACACAAGATCAGTGCGGATATATATGGAGTTTGGCCCATTTGATTTCATCCTTCCAAAATACTCACTTTACACCCCAACCACCTGGCAGGCTAAGACACATAATATTAAACATGCATTTAAAGTAGTATCTATAACAGTGGTAGTCCACCGTGAGCCTTGGGCTGGGAATGGCCCCCGGGACCAGCAAGAAGCAAGGCCCCCACCACCCACCTCACTACCCTGAACATTTGTACTAGTCTAGACAAGTCCATGTTTGATCGCTAATGTGTTTCCAGGTTTTTCTTGATTAATTATTTATTGATTGATGGCATCAATCACAATCACTTATTTTCCATCTGAACAACTATTATATACCATACTGCACATAGAGTAATGTGTAAACAGGCTGGGAAGATGGGGAAGTGGGGTGACATTCATTCACATTTGTTTGCTCCCTTTGCCCTACTCGCTCGCTCAATGAATCTCTTACCTCACATACTGTGTCTGATTCACTCTCACTCTTTCCTTCACCTATGAAGCACACAATCACTGCACTTGACAGCATATTCTGCAAAGCACTTTGAGGCATCTTTTCCATATGAAAGACACTATACCAAACCAAGAATTATTATTATTAAGAATTATACAATACTGTATATTGTTATTTCATTCATTCAGTCTCTCAGGGTTTACTCATTCCAATTCAAGTATAAATTAAACTTGTCTGTAAATGTTGTTTTTGGTTTACAAAATCCTTTTAATGCTTACACAAATACCCGAAAAGTAAGGACATTAAGAGATAGAGAATTGGGATTAAAGGATCTTCTCTAATCTAATAAAATAGTGGAACAACTTGGATCACCTGAATAAATATATAACAACAACTTGCACTTAAATAATGCCCTTCAGAAAGACTCAGAGTGCTTATCAGTGATGCATCCTGACTCCAAGCTGGGGGTTGTGGGCAGTGGGAAAAAGTGGGGGAGGAGGTGGCCATTAGCACGGTTGAACAGGAAGATTTTCAGACAGTACTTGTAAAAGGAGAGAGAGGAGTCAAGGCGAAGGGATCAAGGGAGAATGTTCCAGTGTTTTGGGGTGTAGAGGCTGAAAGCGCAATCTCCAATAGAGGGTGTGAGGGACGAGCAGGAGGCAGGTGCCAGTCGAGTGAAGGTACCGGGTGGTGGATTGCGGAGTCAGGAGGTCGGAGAGGTAGGGAGGTGCCAAAGAGTAAAGGGATTTGAACATGAGTGTGAGGATCTCTAAACCTTATATTTGATACAACACCTTTCACAATAGGAGGATGTGTCAAAGTGCTTTACAGAATTTCTGTAAAGTGTATTGACTGTGTCCTTCAGAGGGAAATTCAAAAACCAATTTGCACACAGCAATGTCCATTGTTACTCTAGTTGATCTCCTTGTTTCCTCACATTTAAATACTTGGAGGTCCCAACCTTTGGAAAAGATATTAGGGTCCACCTGCATGTTCAGGTGGACATTAAAGATCCCATGGCATGCTTCAATTAAATTAAGGGAGTTTCTTTTCTATGTTCTACCCTCCAGTTCTGAGCCTCCCATTTATTGGTATGTTTCATTTGTGTCAGGCACAAGGCTGATGGGAAAAACTTAATTCAGGACTGTAAAATGCTTTGATAAATAATGCATTGTTTCAGTGGCAGCCCTTAACTGTCCAGTCATGTTGAGTCAGGAGGGCAATATCAAGGGTGAACATGGATGGAAAAACAATTTATCATTTCCAAAGTTTTAATTAAAGAGCTTTGTAATGATTAATGTGCTATAACGCATCTGTCGATAAACATATTCCAATGAAACTGATAATCGCCTTAATATCTCACCTCTGTGTACACAACCTGATTTGCAGTTGTATGTTTTGCTTTGGAGTTTTGCAAACAAAAATGTTGGAGTAGATGTTTTCTTATGTAGCAATTCATCCCTGCTCCTGTGCTCTATTCCATCTGAAATCTGCCCCGATTATGACATTAGTGAACTGGAAGCAAAAACAGCCCTGTGTCCTTTCCCTCTTGCTATCTGGTGGAACTTGAAGCAAGAGATTATTAGGGATGAAAGGCCTGATAGTAAGACCTGATAGTAAGACCTTACTCAATAGATGGATAAATAATTGTTTTTGATAGGATATGGGCACAGCTGCAAAATATGTAAAAGAGACAGACATTCTGAGTGCTCAGTGGAGCTTTGTTGAAAGATCTCTGGGTGTTGTTTTTGGACCAGTGAATCTGCAGTATATAGTGTAATTACTGCATTGCCTATCGACTTGGATACCACTTCTCTCCCTCAGACTCTTTCTCCTTGGATGCTTCCCTCTTTATTCAATGTGAACAGATGTTTTGTCTTTGATATGTAACTAATGCGTTATTTATGAACTCCCAGTAACTTTATGCTTAAACAATTTAATCATTAAATAGTAACTATTTAATAGTAACAGCTTACCATAGTGCCTGCCCAGCTACAGGTGTGAAAGGTGTGCTTTGGCTTGCAGCGTTACAAACATGTTGACACCTTAAAGTCACATTGGCCAACCCATATATGGTGATCAACCAAACCTTGGATTTACTGCACAGATGATTCACTTTGCCACTGTAGTTTCCTTGGAAACAATTCAATCCCAGGTAAATACTATCAATGTGTTCCCCCTACCCATCCAAAACATATTTTTATACTTGCTGCTGAACTTTGAAAGAGTCGGTGAGTTCACTGGGATTTCAAGCAAGAATTTTCTGACTGCAGGTTTGGTGTTCTTCAGTTACTTAGGATTTTAGCTTAAAATGATAAAGAAATCAGATCAAAAATATTTGCATAAACTGGATAAATGTTGAACTACAAAAAACAGTCAATATCATCCGCACCTTAACTTATTTAACAATAACTTAAGGACTGAAGGTTTTGAATCCTCACACAGTCATTCATCTTTTTTACCCCACATCTGTGCCATGACCCGCTTTGCCTTCCCCCACCTCTGCAACATCGCCAAGCTCAGCTACTGTTTCACACCACGGTCTGTAACCCTTGTTCACATATTCATAATATCCATGACTATGCAAACTCCCTACTTGTTGGTCTCCCCAACTCCTCCCTCCATAGGCTGCAGATCATCCAGAACTCTGCAGACCATAACCTCTCCCACACCAGGCTCCATGGCCCTATCACATCCTCACCCAACCCTACTGGATTCCCATTACTCCAAGCAGTTCAATATCCTGGTCCTCACCTTCAAAGCCCTACATGGCCTTGCTTCCCCCTACCTCCGAGACATCCTAACTCCCTTCCTGCTCCCTCCACTCAGCAGACACCGCTCTGCTTCACGTCCCTTGCCTGCCCCACCATTGGCGAGTGGGCCTTCAGCCACTGCCCTCATCCTCTAGAACTCCATCTCTTGTCCCTCCACCTTGCCCTCTCTTGTCTCTTTGAAGACCTATCTCAAGAACCTTCTCTTCGACCATGCCTTTGGTCACCTTCACTCCCCCTCTTCACACCCTCCCCAATCCCAACCCCTAGGAGAGATCCAAAAGATTGATTGTCATGTGCCCTGGGACATCCTGTTGTTATGAAAGGTCCTATACAGATGTAATTTTGTTGTTGTCTCGAGGCACATCTAAAATATCCTCATTGAGGTCAGGTAAAGAAGAGCTCTGTAGTTTTTTGAAGCACAGTTGATACTGACTTGCCTTGCTGCTCATCACGAAGAATGTTGAAGTGCAATCATGTCCTTCAGTCAAAGGCTGAATGTTTAAGTAGACCTGGGTGGGGGGCATAAAATCATTCCATTATTATGAGAAGGGAAAAAAAAGCAATTTAAGGATATTCTGATCTAAACGACAATGAAAAGCACCTTTGATTACTGTACTAATGCTTAAATTAACAATTTGTCTATTCTTTCTCTTATTTTTGCCATTCTCAGCCAAGCCATGCCAGTTCTAATGAAGAGCCACATCTATTACCCAGTCTTCCTCTCACAGCTCTAACCAAGTCTGCCTTTCCCAGTTTTTTCCCCTTTATTACAATGTTGAAGTCCTTTGCTGTTAACAATACTCAAGGATCAAGTTGCTATATAAATTTATGCATGTTTAATAACTTCTCAGAGAACATTTTGAGATGAATAAAGAGTTTTTAGGTACTTCAAAATAAATATGTTACAGAGCCTTAGGAAACCAGCTTCCTATTTAATAAATACTCAAATTCTAAAACAACAAATGAACTTGAGGTGCAAGGAAGTGCATGTATGTTTTCCTGACATGCTAACGCAGTGCAAATACACAATTCCTCCAACACTGGATTGGAATAAATAACCTCTGAACATGTATGTATTACCATTAGGTGACATCTTTACTAGGTGTATGATATAAAGTCTTTTCATTAACTTTTGTCCTTCTCCCATGAGAACATTTAAAAATGTGGCATTCAGATGCTAGAAAGACTTAAAGGACTGAAAAAACATCAAATGCCCTGGGTCAGAGGAATTGTACTCAATGATACTTAGTGAGACAAGAGAGGAGATTTCTGTGCCAAAAATATGCTGAAGGAATCAGTCACCATTGTAGATTCCTACAAATGTAGTTACCTATTCAAGAAAGGTGAATCATACTTGGCAACTGCAGATTCAGTTAGCCTGTTCTCAGTAATGGAAATGGAAAACTAAGGAAATCAATTATTTATATGAAAACACCTAATAAATGACAGACAGGAGGATTTAGAAATGAATAGATCTTGTCTGACTATTCCATAGACTTTACATGTGAGACTAACATCCCATTTTTGAATTTAGGTAGTCATGATAACATGATGTACCCAGAAATCCAAACCACAGCCTTTGACATCATATGAAATTGAACTCAACTTCCTTCAAGTCTATGAAACAGGCCATGTCTTTGCTCAGCATCGTCCACTTCATATCCCCTGGCCTCTCCACCTCATCCATTGGCAGGCTTTCAGCCATTGTGCCCCGGCTCTCTGGAACTCTAATCCAGAATTTCTCCTATTCACTTCCTTCCCCACCTTGTTCAAGGTCCATCTCAAGACCGACCTCTTTGACTGTACGTCCCGATACCTTTTCCCTCCTCAATCCTCCCTCAGCTCCTATCCTCAATTATATACCCAAAGAGCAGTGTCAAGGCTTTTGGGTGTAATACTGAGGTGAAATGTGAATTTGTATTGTATTGAACTTTTCTTTTTGCTCGCATTGAACAAAGAACTTGAATTTTGATATCACCTTATTAAATCAAAATGTCTGAGAATGCTTCATAGTGGATTACCATCTAGTGTTGTGCAGTGTAGTGACTGGATGTGTTGACAAAAAAAGTAGCCACTTTAACAAATACAGTACACCCATAAATGTTAAGGTGATGACAAATACCCACTTGCCATCAGGGGATATTGATTGGACATCAATCAGGAAAATCTTGCTTCTTTTCCACTCATCAACACAAAACTACCAATGTTAGATATGCCCCAAGACTCAATTTGGACCAGCTAAACATTCCATCACTGGATAGATTTTCTTTTATTAGCATACTGACTTCTCCAAATATGACAAGTTGGGAAATATACAAAAAGTGTAATGAACATTTAAAAAAAATGGGACACTGCTGTGTTCAATAGGCTGCCATGTTTCGCCCACAAAATACACAGTCAAAAATATAAAAACAAGTGGAACACTGCTGTGTGCAATTGGCTGCTGTGTTTTTGCTCACAAAACACACAGTCAATTCACTTTACAGTATATTCTGTGAAGCACCTTGAACAACAACAACGACAACTTAAACTTATAAAGCGCCTTTCACGTCGGGAGGACGTCCCAAGGCGCTGCACAGGAGGCGTGTGACCCGAGCTGGGAGGGGAGTGTTCGGGAAGGGGTGAAACACGTAGGGGAGGTCGAAAAATTCGGGGGGGAACAAAAGGCACGGTCGAAGAGGAAAGTCTTCAGACCGGCCTTGAAAGAGGAAAGGGAAGAAACAAGGCGGAGGGATTGGGGGATGGAATTCCACAGGGTGGGAGCGGAGAAACTGAAGGCCTGGCCTCCGATGGTGGGGCAGTTCGGGCGGGGGGCTTGGAGCAGGCCAAGACCTGTTGAACGGAGGGTCCGGGTGGGCTTATAGGGGGAGAGTAGATCGGTTAAATAGGGCGGGGCAAGGCCGTGTAAGGCCTTGTAGGTGAGGACGAGGATCTTGAACTCGATCCTATGGAGGATGGGGAGCCAGTGGAGACGGGCGAGGGTGGAGGTCATGTGGTCACGGAGGCGGGTGCGGGATAGTACACGGGCTGCAGAGTTTTGGATTGCCTGCAGCCTGTGAATGGAGGAACTGGGGAGGCCGACGAGGAGAAAAGGCGCTTATCAATTGTAAGGAATATTATTATTATTCTGAGAAGGAATTCTTAGCTGAAACAATCGTGGCCACTAGCGGCAACTAAAGTGGCAAGGCTTAAATGTTAGAAGGGACTTTGTATCCAATCATTGTGTTCAAGTCAGCAGTGAGGGTTGGTTTCAAACCCACAGCCAATCTTTAGTAACAGATTGAAAATTGTGAAGCTCTGATGATAATTACACAATTATAATAATTCTTACCATTGATATAGCAGCTTTCATCTTGTAATGATGTGTCAAAGTGTTTCAAAGGATTTATAGTAAAATGAGTGTCTGTATTTTGCAGGGGAACACAGGCAGGCAGTTTTGTGCACAGCAATGTCTCACAAACAGCCAGGAAATGAATGACCATTTTTACTTCAAATCTCTGCTGCAGTCCTCAAAAGATTTAATGAAATGTGACAGTCGTCAGGGAAAAATGTTGTGAAAGGTAATATTTTGTTGCCTCAGGACGGACACCAGAAGAAACTCCCTTCTCTTTTCAAGTAATGCCATGGGAATTATTAATGTCCACCTGAACAGACAAACAGGACCTCGGTTTAACGTCTCCTCTGAAGAGAGACAGTTCTGACAGTACAGCTCACCGCCAAGACTCCATTGGAGTATCAGCCTAAATTATGTGAGTACAAGTCCTGACATGAGAATTAAACTCACAATTTTCCAACTCAGAAGCTTGAGTTCTGCCAACTGACACACATGATCACATTGTCTGTGATAAAAAAAAATTGCAATTTTCACCTCAGCGATTTAGGACAAAAAAGTTTAATACTGTACTTGCATTTTCCCTCCATAGGAAACAAAGTTAAATTCAATTTTAAAACTTGAGTTTGTATCATCTACTGCTAAATAAATAATAAATTGCATTTGATCTAGCACCTATAGTATCAAAATGTCTCTGAACGCTTCATAGCAATTACTCTTAAGTAGTGACTCTAGTGACTGTATTCATAGATAAAATGTGGAGCCAATTTGCACAAAGAAATTTCCTACAAGAGGTGATTAATCCTTTTAACTGGAGGATTGTTGGCCGAGGCACTGGAAGCAATTTCCTGCATTAGCATAATGCTGCAGTTGTGCAGGCCAGCAGCAGTTAAAGTTATTTCCCTGACTTTGTGCTGTGCAACAAATTCCAAACCATGGGAGCAAAGCCACAGAGACCATTCATAAAAGGATTGCTTTTTTGCTAATGACATATGAAGATGCTGGCATAGCGCCACCACTCGAATTATTTTTAGATGTGCTTCAAATCTCTGCCGCAGTCCTCAAAGGATTTAATGAAATGTGACAGTAGTCACGGAAAAAATGTAGTAAAAGATGAAGTATAGAATAACCCAGGTGACAAGCTTACTCCAGTTCCAGAGATATGTCAGGAGGCAGACATATTAAGGCATCCGTGACCTTATTTAATTTCCAAGAGGACTGGGTGGAACATCATACAATCACCGACACTTGGTCACTGCTCTACTGAAGCTCATGAGATCTCAAATGTAGCTCTAATTAGTTTATAGGGAATATTTAACATATTGCACTTGTGTGCTTTCCAATGCTAGGATCTTTGTGGCTGAGTTTCATACTAAACAGTAAAAGTGTGAAGAAAGCACTCTCTATATTCCTATACACTGGAATTTTAACATCACCTAAATGCTTGAAATTGCATACCCCTGAGTGTGCCTAATACCCATTAGAGTTGAGAGCCCATTAGAATGTGCCAATTAGAGTTAAGAGCGAAATAATAGCTAACGACACTGGAAAATAATAGTTTGGGACCAATTAAATAATGAGAAGCACTATAGCTGATGGAGCTCGGAAAGGACATGGTGATGGGAGTGTGGCATTGTGCAAGGATAGAATTCGAGCTGTGGAGATCCGGATGGGTTGAAGTTTATGAGGGAAGCTAGCAAGAAGCGTTGAAGGAATTTGTTCTAGAGGCATTGAAGACAAAGGTCGTAAGAGTGGGAGACCATTCAAGATCTATTATGTGTGTTGAAAGTTGAACAGGTCAACAGATTCGCCATTGCCATGGTGAGAGGTTTGTCAGAGGCAGATGTTGTTTTTGATCAAGGCCAGAATATCAGGGAGTTTATCCAGGATTAAGAAGAGCATGGAAATTTTTTAGTGATATATGCTAAAGGATGCACAACAAGGGGGCTGTCGAGGATTGAGTGACAAGTCTCCACCTGGCTCAGTTGGTAGCACTCTCATCTCTGAGATAGAAGGTTATGGCACCATGTTGAGACTTTGAGATCTGACATTCCTATGCAGTAGTGGGGGAGGACTTCGTTATCGGAGGTGCCATCCTTCACAATCTACATTAAACCAATGTCCCATCTGCCTGCTCAGGGGGACATTAAAAATCCCATGACACTTCAAAAAGAGAAGGGAATTTTTCCCGGTGTCTTGGCGAATGATTCTCCAGTTAAAATTGATCGCTCCTGTGGCTGTTTGTGGGACATTGCTGTGTGCAAATTGCATGTCACATCCAACATCAAAATGCACATTCATTCCATTTTTAAATTCCTATGAAACAAATTTAAGATACATAAATGATGTGATAAGGTGCTATATGAAATTTAAGGATTGCTTTTATTATTTAATCTCAAGAGAGCATTATGGAAGGTGTGCTGGGAATGAAAATCAAGGCAAAGTTTGCATAACTGTTCTGAGAGAGCCAATGGTATATGCTTCATCATGAACATCTTGACTCCTACAGGGGATGGTTGCAAGTTGGTCATGAGGCAGCTGTCAAGCATGGGCTTGATGGAGTTATTATCCGACTCAGGGAGTCTGCCAGGTGCTGATGTTTATTACTCCCTGCTCACCAATTAGTTAAACATCTGCATGGATAAATCTGAGCATCAGATTTGAGTCTTTGAATCAAATTTAGGTCTGATCTATGCTCTGTGAATTAGCTGGAGATTGCCTCCTTGCCCAATGGGGCCTTTATCTAATTATTCACCAGACAATTTTCACAATTTTTCACAATTTCAATGCAAATTCAATGTTTGACATTCTAAATAGTTTACATGTTACCACTGATTAATTATGCGTGTAATTTATTCTGAATGTACCACCCATCATACAGACAAGAACAGGGGAGAGCCTGTTATCTTTACTTATTGAGCGGTCCCAATGTGGATATGGAAACAATGCACATAATGGATCATCACTCAACGTTCAAATTTGTCACAATGATAACCCAAAACATCTTCCATCTGAAATTATACAGTCAGTAAAACACCACACTATGCAAGCCTTTCTCACGCTCTGCTTACCTCCACCATTCCCTTATTGGCTTTTCTGTCTTTCTCTCACTCTTACTCTCTTGGTGAGTCTGTCTTCTTCTGACTTTTTCTCTCTCAGGGTTTCTCTTTATCTATGACTGTAATGTTCTTGTTGTTTATCTTTTCTGATGCAGGTGAGTGGATCTACATATCATAAGAGTGTGGTTATGTGAGATCAACTATCTTAACAGAGGCCAGCATTCAAACTTGCACTGTCCTGTACAACACTCCACTGGCCTATCCCTTTATCCACTCAGGCATCAGAGAATATCTTATATTTGATATAAAATACACAGTCAGAGCACTAATTAAGTCAGCTAAAATTCAATCTAATGCCCGCTGGCTAAAATAAATAGACAGGTAACAGCCCAATCCTTTTTAAATTAGTTTTTTTTCTCTCGCCGAGCAGAGAACACACAAAAAAGTTTCCTTTTGTTTAATCACAAGCAGAAATATACTTTTTAATAAAAACTTTTCATGAAGAGACCTCTTTTATTGATATTTCCAGTTTCTGATGATCAGCCAGTATCATGCACCATGACAGGTAACATGCAAACATGAAAACTTTTAAACTTGCTCTTACCATGTCGAAGAAAGGATAAAATTTAATTTGTGCAGAGTGGATATGTCTTCTTTGGGTGCCGTGAAATGTCATGCATATATTGCACACTAATTTTAAAGTTCCTATTTCAGTTAAAACCCAAGTTTTCAAGCTAGCTCCTTATTTGTAAAGTACAGGAAGATCCCGCTTAACGAAGGGGTTAGTGACTTTAAAACCCTTCGGTAAGCGAAAATTTTGTTAAGCGAGAGTTTAGCTGTATTCCTGTATTTGGCCACAGCCAAAACGCCGCTCCGACCTGAGCCTCCCTGCTAAAATCAGTTTAGTTCCTAACGGTTCCTAGCACTAACATTTTCGGTGTACAGGTTGAGCAGCCAAAATCTGGAGTGCCAGAATCTGGAATGTGACAAAAATTGCAAAAATAAAAACGCCAATCCTACCTGCCCCAGGCCAGGTCGCATTCTATACTTCCCAATAAGTAAAATATTGGATATTTCATTGGAATAAACCTAGTTGCCAAATGATCAGCCCAGAGCGGGAGAAAGTCAACCTCACCTCAACCAGCCCATGGTGGTTGTTTTGACTGTTGTTGCCAAGATCTCTGCGAATAGACATTTTACACCTTGCCTTCCATGACGTTCTGCCTGATTATTGAAGTCTGACTGATTCAGGTTGTTACAACAAGCAAAATGAACAAGGTCTTTTATAGATACGTCTGACAATTCATAAATATATACTGATTCTGTATTTAAATGAAACAAGTTTTAACAAATAAACTAACAGTTGTGGAGGCCAGGTCGCTCTGTTACACTGACAGCTGCTCGATCGGCACAGGTACAGTGCTGGAATAATACCAGTAGGGTCCGTTGATATAGAAATTTTCCGATATCGATATATCGGTGGGCTTATATCGATATATACCGATATATCGATATTTCCAGTTTTTTTTATACTACGCATGCGCACGCATTCTGAGGTACGCGCGCATTCAGGGGTGCACGCGCATTACGGTGTACGTGCGCATTTGGATGTGCGCGCGCATTCCGTACTCTAGGCCCAGGAGGTTTGCAATGCCGGCGATAAGGTAAGTTGGAAAAGTTCACATTATACCGATAATACCGATATATCGCCAAAAACGATATACCGATATTTACGATATACCATTTTTTTTTATTTCAAATTTTTCGATATACTGATATATTTTAAATTCCGATATTGGCATATCGATATGAAAAATTATATAAATATAACTGATATATCGATATAGCGCCGGACACTAAGTACCAGCCACAGCACCCCCTAGCGGCCCTGGAGGACTTATGCCTACAAAGTCACTCTGGATCACTGATCATCTAGAGTCACTGAGCTCTTTTCCATTGGAGTGATGATATAGCAAAAGTTTCTGACACAATTAGATCTCACAGTGACATTCCAGTGAACTCCTGACAATAACCTTGGCTTAGGCGGTGTACAGAATTTGGAGAGCTTATTTTTCATTCATCAACTACCAACTGAGCCAAGCTATCAGCTGTGGCTTATTTGGTAGCACTTTGTAATAAATCCAAACTCCATGTTGGGAATTGAGCTCAAAGTCTAAGATGATATTCAGGCGCAATACTGGGAGATGGCTGCAATTGCCATGGTTGCTACTTTCAGATGAGAATTAAGACATGGCTTTGCCTGCCTGGATACCAAAGATCACAAGACGTTATTTGAAAAAGAAGGGAGTTTCTCTCAGTGTTCTGGCCAACAATCCCCAGATTAATTGATCACTCATTCTATGGCTGTTTGTATGGCCTTACTGTGTTCAAAATGTCAGTCATGTTTGCTTACAAATGTACAGTCACAATACTTGAGAACAATTATGATAAAGCCCTTGGCAATGTTTCAATGTGTAAAGTGCTGTCGAAAAGCAAGGTTTTTTTCTGTTATATTTACTGCAGTAACAAGTCACTCAATCATACGGAAGATTAAATCATCCAAATTAATTGCCTGAACCACAGGAAATTGAGACACTTGCAGAGCATCAGTGAATGAATAAAGGAGACTCTTTTAAAAATAGAAAAAGATAGAGGTCTAATTTGTGTTATTGCTTTGTGGGATTCCTTAAAGAGGAATTCCCATTGCAAAATGGAGATGCTATCTGAGAACCCAGGAGACACACATCAACCCATAGCAATTCTGCTCTAACATGATCTGCTTCAGAAACAGAGCCCATAGTGTCCAAGGAAATTGTAACAGAATTCCATATCATGGAATCCCCTTAAGAAATGCCACATATCTACTCAAGCACGTGCTCACATGAAATAGAAAATAATTGCTCCTCAAATCAACAAACTATCACACAGTGTGAGAAACAGCTGGCACCACAAAAAGCATTTGAGTGAGCTGATGTGGGGAGCCAACAACAAAGATGTGAGACCCAGGGGTAGAAGACAGCAGGAACAACTAAACAATTGTTGCTGACTGCTGGCTGCCTTCAGCCTTCACATGTTCAGTAGGGAAGACAGCACACCTAGCAAATCCTCAATGTGAAACAAGTGTTTGTGAGCTTAAAAGTGACCAAGGATTTTATTATATTGTTTTGGAGAATTGATCAGACCCAATTTCTAACAATATGATATGCATCAAAATAAACCATTACAAATAGTCCCACAGCGATCCATGTCCAATATTGTCTCCAGCTAAAAAGGTTTTCCAATAGCCACTGGGGTGTATTCAACATCCAGGGCTTTTGTTTGTATGTGTGCATGCTTATGTGTGTGTGGAAGTGTGTACATGCTTGTGTGCTTAGCATGTGCTTATTTGAGCAACATATTTTCAGTCTAAGACTAATTGTTTTTCTATTTAAAACCATCGTCAGCTTCTGAAAGATATGCTGATAGGTTAGACATTCATATCCACTCAGCCACTTCCGTGAAAACAAATCTGAGTCCAACTATTTCAGTGTATTTTCATTCTACTGTATATAAGAACCAGAAGTTCAACCAGCTCCCCACCAATATTAAATTCCTTAAAGGAGGACTAATAAACTGTCTTTGCACAACAACTGGAGATTTTCAACATGATCATTTCAACACGATCATTTAAAAAAGTTAAACTTTTGTTTGGGATTCGCTGCCATACAAACACAGTTAGATTGGATCAATTGGCTTATTAAGGGCTTAAAATTAAATTGATTAATTTAAGCGCAGAGGTAAACTGTACAACATTTTTGTGATAATTTTTAAATTAATGCTAAAACCACAATATAAGACGCGTATACATAAGTTTTTATAATAATATTAATCCTTGCGATTTGATCGAGGGCCATATCACATTGTTGAGATATCTCAAAGCACTTCATAGGATATAGTGTAAAGTGCAGTGACTGTGTATTTTGTGGGAAAACATAGCAGACAGTCTGAGGAGAGCAATGTCCCACAAACATCTATGGTGTGAATGACCCATTTTATTTTGGGGATTGTTGGCCAAGATTTTTTTTAAAAAAATTCTGCAGTGCAACAGGCCATCTTTCAGCTTCTACTGAATAAAAACTGCTGACTGTCAAAGGAAAGGTCGGATCTTTCATTTTCTAAGTGTTCTCCTCCCTCCAACAAAGCCTTTTTGGCTCCTTTTTCTTTCTATGGTTCCACATGCACCAGGGATTCAACAATACCTTGACCAAGTAGCCATTTTGTGTCAGCTTTCACAGAGAGTGCAGCAGGCTATTTAACCATGGGGGATCATCAGAGCTGATGTTGCAATGTTTTAATTAACTATCTTACTTTTAGTACAGATCTCTCGATTGTGTCCTCCCTCGCCGCGAGGAATCAAGGTCTATTGTCAATTGTTGCACTTCAAATGCTAATGCAGCACAGAACCTGCGTGTGCACCACAATATTCTGGGTCATAATTGTCCATTTACCCAGTGGGTTGAAGGCTGGACGGCAAGTTCTTCTGCAGGTACATGACAGAGCATGGACATAGCTCTCCATTTTCCCATTGCACAGGAATATGGATGATGTTACCTCAACTTTTGCAGGCTCTGCATCACTCTTGGTACAATTGTAGGAGACACAGTATAAAAACAGGACAGCTGAGTGGAGTCACTCAATCTCACTTCAGAGAGGCCTGAAAACTTCATATGTTTAGCAATTAGAAAAGTTAAAGAACATTGAGAGTGGACTAATTTAAGGTTTTCCTGCCTTATAATTATTCATTTAATTGCTTATTACCTACATTGGTGGTAATCCATGGTGCACACTGCACACTATTAATTTACAGTGCTAAATGAAGACTAATGCTAATGTGCTCAAAGCTTCAGCTTCCTGCTGGGTTCTAATAGCATCCAAAAACCACTGTGCGTGGTATGATTCAGCCCAACAGTTTTATTAGAAGTGGTAATAATACAACATTGCTTGTTGACACTTTAGCAAAGTTAGTTTCATGGCTATCAATTCACGATATGCTGTATTCCCAATGTGCTGCTAGAGAATCCCCTGATCATTTTGAAAGATTCTATTAAGTCTCCTCTTAACCTTCTCTGCTCCAAGGATAATAATCCTAGCTTCTATAGCCTCTCCTGTTAATCTAAGTCCCTCATTTCTGGTACCATCCTGGTAAATTTCCGATGCCTTAACATTCTTCCTAAAGTGTGGTGGCCAGAACTAAACACTACTCCAGCTGAGGCCTAACATGTTTTATAAAGGTTCATCATAACTTCCTCACGTTTGTATTCTATGCCCCTATTTATAATTCCATATGCTTTTTTAAAAACGCCATAGCTACCTATCCTGCCACCTACAAAGATTTATTTATATGAACACTCTCTCTGTTCCTTTACCCCCTTTATGATTCTACCATCTAGCTCATACTGCTACTCCTCATTCTACCTTCCAAAATGCAACACTTTGCATTGATCCACATTAAACTTCATCTGCCATTTCACCAGTCTATCTATGTTCTCTTGCAGTCGGCTACTATCCTCCCCACTGTTTACTATTTTTCCCAGCTTTGTATCATCTACAAACTTGGAAATGTTTCTCCCTATACCCAAATCCAGGCATTACCTACCAGCCTTGGCAAGCTGTGAAACAGGGCAAATTACCAACCAAACGCTGTGGTCCCGATACTGACCCCTGGGGGACACCACTGCACACTTCCCTCCGAAGAGAAAAACAACTATTCACCATTACTCTCTGCTTTCTTTCTCCCAGACAGGTCTGTATCCATGCTGTCACTGTTCCTTTAATACTGTGGGCTTCTATTTTGCTTACAAGTCTCTTACTTTATCAAATGCCTTTTGAAAATCCATACAAACTACATCAACTGTACTACCTTCATCCACTGTCTCTGTTACTTCATCAAAAAACTCTTATCAGGTTTGTTAGACTTGATTTGCCTTTAACAAATCTGTATTGGCTGTCCTTTATAAACCCATATTTTTCTATGTGAAAATTTATTTTGTCCCAGATTATAGTCTCTAGAAGTTTCCCCTCTACTAACATTAGGCTGACTGGCCTATAGTTCCTGGATTTGTCCTTCTATCCCTTTTTGTACAGGGAAGTAGCATTTGCAACCCTCCGGTCCTCAATCATCACCCTGGTGTCTGAGGAAGATTGAAAGATTTTAGCCAGATACTCCATTAAGTCTCAATATTATTGGACACATATTCAATGGATTCCAGGACATAGAGGTCATAGAAAAATAAAACATTTATAACATAGAAGGAGGTCATTTGGCCAGCCATATCCATGCTGGTATTGTTGGAGCTACCCATTCTGATACCTCTGTTCTTTTACTGTGTTATAATATTATGTTTCTCAAATATTTATCCAATTCCCTTTTAAATGATGTTTGGGACTTAGCTTCCACAGTCATTTGTAGTTAAGTATTCTGCACATTAACAAACACACTGTATAAAATTGTCTGGGTGTATTTCAGGCAAAGAATAGGGCAATCATCAAGTACTAAAATGTCCAGCACAGCACCATGCAAGAACCACAGCGGTCTCTGACTGTTAAGCTGTTGTGCTTGACGTCTGTGAACCTGGTTAATGTGCAGCCTAAGGCATTACCTTCCAGCCTTGGCAAGCTGTGAAACAGGGAAACTTACCAACCTTAGAACAATATCAGTGTATTCCTCTCTTCCAAGGGCGTTTCTTTCCTGTTTGAGAAAACTCCTTGTAACGTCTTCCCTTGCAGCATCAGATCATTTTGTGAATGATTCAAACATTCTGCTGATCCATACCATGCTTTCTGGTAACCCATTCCACTGTTAATTACCCTTCCCCCATATAAAAATGCTTCCTGGTGCCTGCCCTGAAATTGTCCTGCACTGTTCTGAGCCTGTGCCCTCTTGTCCTGCTCCCTCGGCATATCTGAAAATTTGCCTACAAATAAACAGCTATAAATGTTGACAGCAAATACTTGTGAGGCACTTTGAGTCATTTTGACTTATGTCCTTTATTAATTGCAAGGATTATCTCACCTAGCATCTTATGTATGACTGTAATATCTCCTTTAAGATTTCTCTGTTCCAGGCTCTTTTCATGAGCCCAAGATTATATAGTTGTTGCTCATAACTCATCCTTGTAATACTGGGATCAGGCTCATTGCTCTGCTCTCCTCTAAATTGTATGGCTTATACCTGCCACTTTCTTACTTCTCTTCTATAACTGCAGCACTTTTTTATTGTTCAAAGGCTTTGCTGAATGTTAATTCTGCGCAAGTTTTCTGCAAGCATTGCAGCAAGTTTGTTGATTTAAACAGATTGTAGTATTCAGGTCTGAATAAAGTGGTGACTTGAATATTTAATAAAGAGGGAGGCTGAGCAGCAGAACATGTTTTAACATTAAATAGTCAATAATAATTAACATTAACTTTATTTTGAGTTTGTTGATCTGTGCTTGTTCATTTTAAAGGCTACAGGTTTGTGCTCAGCCATCTACGGAAATGTGAGATTTCAATATTACAGAATTTGCAGAGACGAACTTGGTCCCGTGTGAATACACCGCTGATAAACAATCGTGAATGTTAACATGTGTGTTTGAATCACTGAGTGCACAATGGTGTTAAAGAAAAGAACCAGGAGAATGACATTTCACTCTTCCATCTGTGGAAAAAAAGGGGGAAAGCCCACATAAAGGGGTTATGGAAAGCGCCAGTTAAAAATGCCAATAAGAACTCTTGCCAGTTTCTCTGACCATGCACCAGGCCATCTCATCGAAACGCCACTCTGAAATGTAAGCAAAAGTAAAATGCTTCAGAGAAGAGTTCTCCTGGGTCAGTGTAACACAAATCCAGTTAACAGCTAGACTCCATATAGCAATTCACAGTCACTGTTTGAAAATCCAGGTAGCAAAGCATTGCATTTTCAATCCCAGAGAGCTCTTTGTGAGAAATGGGACTTGGTAAACATTAACAATGAAGGAACAGCCGGTAACCTTCAATAATGCATATATGATCCTCCCATGCAGCGAACACATGAGTCCAATAACATTTGAAGAGTCTGCAACTACAGCTGTGGTGTGGGGAATTCAAAGTGAAATGGCTGAAAAACTAAATTTGCACAGGCAGTTTTCAGAAAAGGTCCTGGTGGACACAATGATGGAGAGGCATCATGGCATGTTTGCAAGCATGGAATCACATGATGGACAACTATCTGGGGGCACTCACAAGACCTGGCAGGAGGTGTGGGAGGAACTGCATGAGTTATAATAATAATCCTTGCATTTGATATAGCGCCTTATCGTGTCTTTAAGATATTTCAAAGTGTTTCACATTTCACCCACAAAATATACAGTCAATTCACTTTACAGTATAATCTGTCAAGTGCTTTGAGTCTTTAACACAGGATCATCTGAATAAATATATAACAACTTGTACTGATATAATGCCCTCCACACACAGGATAGCGTCTCAGAGTGCTTAACAGTGGTGAAATCTGACTCCGAGCCAGGGGAGGGGTGGAGTTTACAACATGGGTTTACCACGCTCTGAGGCTCTGGAACTTCCTTCGCCTCGCCCCCTCTCTTCCCAGTTTCAGGTCCCAGCTAAAGACCATTCTCTTTGACTGCACCTTAGGTCACCTTTCTCCCCCTGCACCTGGCTCGGTCCCGGGATCTGTTGTTGTGAAGCGCTCTGAGACGCCATCCAGCATGGAGGGCACTAGATAAATCAAAGTTGTTGTTGTGGAGGGGAGGTAACCGTAATCATGATCCAAAAGGAAGGTTTTCAGGCAGGATTTGAAAAAGGTGTGGGGGGCGGCGGGAGCAAGGTAGCAGGATTGATGGAGAGTATTCCAGAGTATCGGGAATCAATGGCTGAAAGCGCGACCTCCAATGGTGTAGTGGAAGTAGCAAGAGCCAAGCAAGAGGCCAGTGCTAGTCGAGCAGAGGTGCCAGGGCTGGATTGGGGAGTTAGTTGGACAGAGGAAGTTGGAAGGTGCCAGGGAGTGAATAGATTGAACACAAGTGTGAGGATCTTGAAGTCGATTTGTTCAGTGATAAGGAGCCAGTACAGTATGGCCAGAACTGGTGAGATGGGGGATACAGAGTTTGGTCTGGGTAAGCATGCGGGCAGCAGAGTTCTGAATGAACTGGATTTTTGAATAGTGGAGCTGGGGAGAGGGGTGAGAGTGTATTTGAGTAATCCAGGCGGGAGCCGATAAACACATGCACAAAGGTTTCGGCTGCATTAGGGGTAAGGTACAGTGGAGACTGGCAATGTGGAAGAGGTGGAGAAAGACACCACCAAGAGGGAACATATAGGGAAAGAAGATGGCCAAGGATGGTATCACGGGGTACTCCAAAAGTAATTGGGAGAGAGCAGGAGGAGAAATTATTTGCCGAGATGAAATGAAGGCAGTTGGTTAAGTAGGACTCGAACCATGAAAGTGCAGTCCCACTAAGTTGAGGGCAGAGAGTTGGTGGAGGTGGATGACAACTGTGTCCAACCGGCAGAGAGATTCAGGAGGATGGGGGGTGCAAGGAAGCCCTGGTCACAGATAGAGAGATTGTTGGTTCTTCACTCAGAGGGTAGTTTATGGAATTCTCTACCCCAAAAGGCTGTAGATGCTCAGTCCTTGAACATATTCAAGACTGAAATTGACAGATTTTGGGGGGATAAAAGGATTAAGGGATATGGGGATAAGGCAGGCAGCTAGAGTTAGACTAGAAGATCAGCCATGATCTTATTGAATGGCAGGGCAGGCTTGAGGGGCTGAATGGCCTACTCCTGCTCCTTTTCTTATGGGTGTTACTTTGACAAACGCTGTCTCTGCTGTGGGCAAGGCAAAAACTAGACTGCAGGGGCTGGAGGAGAGAGTGGTGGGAGGGGTGTGACCAACATTGATTTGCAACAGTACATTCCAAGACTTTAGCAAGGAAGGGTAGGTTGGAAATGGGACTGTAGTATGAGAAACCTGTTTAAGGCTTTTTGTGGGACCTAGTTGTGTGTACAATCACTTGTGTATTTGCCTACAAAATAACAGTTACTCCACATCACAGTAATTACTGTGAAGTGCTGTGAGACTTTCAATATTATAACACTATAAAATTGCAAGTTCTTTGTTTTTTTACGTGACTCCAGAGACTATGCTTCTGGCTTGGAACACATCCACACTTAACTGATGTACTAAATGAGTACTTTGCCTCTGTCTTCACAAGAGAAGACGATGCAGCCAATGTCACAGTATTGGAGGAGGGTGCAGTAGAAATGGATAAGATAAGCATAACCAGAGAGGAAGTACTAAAAAGGTTGACGGCTCTCAAGGTAGATAAGTCACCCGGTCCGGATGGGATGCATCCTAGGTTACTAAGGGAAGTGTGGGAGCAAATAGCAGAGACTCTCTTTAACAATCTTTCAATCTTCCTTGGACACAGGGGTGGTACTAGAGGACTGCTATTATTACTCCTCTGTACAAAAAGGGGCAGAAGGACAAACCTGGGTACTACAGGCCAGTCAGTCTAATGTCAGTAGTGGGCAAACTTCTAGAGACTATAATCAAGGACAAGATAGATCTTCACTTGGAAAGATATAGGCTAATAAAGGACAGCATGCATGGATTTGTTAAAGGCAAATCTTGCCTTACAAATCTGATAGAATTTTTCAACGATGTAACAGAATGGGTGGACGAGGGCAGCGCAGTTGATGTAGTTTACATGGACTTTCAAAAGGCATTTG
Source organism: Hydrolagus colliei (assembly GCA_035084275.1). Classification (NCBI taxonomy): domain Eukaryota; kingdom Metazoa; phylum Chordata; class Chondrichthyes; order Chimaeriformes; family Chimaeridae; genus Hydrolagus; species Hydrolagus colliei. The sequence continues at coordinate 81,808,397 of CM068744.1, read as the reverse complement.
ACAAAGTGCCGCATGAGAGACTTATTAGGTAAATAGAGGCCCACAGCGTTAAAGGGACAGTGGTAGCGTGGATCCACAACTGGCTGAGAGACAGAAAGCAGAGAGTTGTGGTGAGTGGCTGCTTTTCAGGCTGGAGGGAAGTGTGCAATGGCATCCCCACAGGGATCAGTTTTGGGACCACTGCTATTTTTAATATACATTAATGATTTGGATTTGGGTTTAGGGAGTACGGTTTCCAAATATGCAGATGATACTAAGTTAGGGAGAACAGTAAATAGTGAGGAGGATAGTAGCCATCTGCAAGAGGATATAGATAAAATGGTAAAGTGGGCAGACACATGGCAGATGAAGTTTAATACAGAGAAGTGTGAGGTGATACACTTTGGGAGAAGAAATGAGGGGAGGTAATATAGGCTAGATCATACAATTTTAAAGGGTGTGAAGGAACAGAGAGACCTGGGGATTTGTGTTAGTGACTCTTTGAAGGTGGCAGGCAAGGTAGACAAAGCCGTTAAGAAGGCATATGGGATACTAGGCTTTATAAATAGGGGTATAGAATACAAAAGTCAGGAAGTGCTCTCTGAGACTTTGGTTAGGCCTCAGCTGGAGTACTTTGTACAATTCTGGTCACCACACTTTAGCAAGGATATTAAGGCATTGGAAAGGGTGCAGAGGAGATTTACTAGGATGGCACCAGGAATGAGGGACTTCAGCTCTGAGGAAAGGCTAGGTAGGCTAGACTTATTCGCTCTAGAACAAAGAAGATTGAGAGGAGACCTAATAGAGGTTTACAAGATTATGAGAGGTTTCGACAGGGTGAATAGGGAAAGACTGTTTCCACTCGTAGGCGAATCAGTGACTCGTGGTCACAGATTTAAAATAGTTTCAAAACGAAGCAGAGGGGAGCTGAGGAGAAATTTTTTCACTCAGCGGGTTGTTCGAATCTGGAATGCATTGCCTGAAAAGGTGGTGGAGGCAGATTCCATAACAGCTTTTAAAAAGGAATTAGATCTTTATTTAGGAGGAGCAGGTCTGTTAGGTTATGGGGAGAAAGCTGGGCAATGGGATTGAGTTGCTCTTTTCAAAGAGCCGGCACAGACTAGATGGGCCGAATGGCCTCCTTTTGTGCCGAATAATTCTATGTTTTTATGTTAATGTTTCTATGAGCTTTGGGCTCATTTCCCAAATTATTTTCTTGCTTTTACTCTGTTTTTATGTGAGGCATATCACCCCACCTCCTCCATCCCGCCTCATACCATGATTCCCCAAACCATGCCACATGTCATAGTACCAGTTTTGGTAATATAAATAATTAACTATTTTGCATCAAATCAAACTGGAAAAAATATAAAAATTATTTTCTTCTACTCTTTTTGCCTACTCTTAGAAAATTAAATTATTACAAACTGCATGGTCACTACTCTAAATAATAAATCCTGTGAAGTGCTTTGAAACACCCTCCTGTCATGCAAGATGTTATGTCCAATGCAAGCATTATTAATATTATTAGTATGAATAATGAAGCTGCCACCGCTGTATTTTCTTACAACATGAAACACTCGAGATGTTATCCTAAGTAAAGAGTGCTATATAAATGCAAATTGTTGCTGTTGCTGTTGTGTTGCTTTTATCCCGATCTGCCTCCTACCATATCTGGTCAATCTTAGGCTGAAAGCAACATCAATTTGACACCACTGGTGCATCAGGAAGTAAATATGAAAGGACACCTACTGAATACCTGCAGGAACATCGCTCCCCCAGGAGATCTGTACAATTCAACCTTTTCACACCCAATCTTTTTCCAATTTCATATGAAAAATTAGATAAGGTTTTTGCTTCAAGGTATGCAGTTAATAAATGCCATATTTTTTTGGGGAAAAAAAATCCTTTTTATTTTCAACATTTAATTAAATTGTCACTGGTATTTCCTAAACATTAGTAGTCTAAATTAAACCATTTGCTGCCGGGCGATTGGAAATGTAATGCAAGTGAGATTACGTTGTACAAAATATTTTAATTTCTCAGCCCATTAGGCTTGTGATTTTTGTGCTATACTTATAGAATGTAATTTGACGTGCTGCTGAATGGCACTTTTCATTGTTTCACATTTAGTGATAGTAGTTAGGATTCTCTGAGTAAGGTAGGGGTGTCCAGAGATTTTGATCGACTCCCATTAATACTGCACCAGGGAATCAGAATCAGTTAGTGAAGGCACACTGCTAATGGATATATAAAGATGCGCACTTCACATCCCTGTGGCGCAGATTAAGCCTGAGTTCAGAACTCAATTCCTGATCAGTCATGTACATGAAACGCTGGTTCTGTTAGATGAGGTTCTTCCGCAGCTTAGGAGAGACTGACTGTGTGTGGGGTGGTTGTAACAGGTGAGGGGAGGGGTGGGCAGGGAGCGTATGTTTTGTGTGGGTGGTGGGGGCATGTGGTTAAAAACAACTAATATTGCATGTTTCATCTTTCATTCAAAACAACATTGAACTGAAGGTGTGGAAAGACATCATTGGATTCTGTCATGTATTATGCGATAACGATAGCATCTATTAAACATTCATTAATGAGTGCACACGATGGAGTCTAATTTGACATATTTCTTTACAGCATTTCTTAATAACTCCTTTCTGCTCACATCCAAGGTCAGTAACCCCTCAACCCCCACCTCCCACGGCCAGTGATATCTATTGACCTCTGTTGACCACATTTTAGTTCAATTATCCCTAATTATCCCTAGGGATAATATCACATGTGCAATTTTAACCTACAATGATCTTGACTAAGACAATGAGAACTTCAGGCCTCTGATCACAAAACAGGAGGATTTGTAATGTTTTCGCAATGATAACATTTATATCACTTTAGAAATATTTTCGAACTTGGCACGTTAAATGAATGCTATGTACTGTGTTCTACAGATTTTGTTAGTAAACAAAATGTATGGATTTTCCCCAATTTAATAACAAAAGATTTATTTAGCTATTTGAAAGTGGCGGTGTAAGATGAAATGGATTTTTATTACCTTTGTGTTACTTATATTGAGCAATATAAGCTAGATGGTACAATCTTAATGTGGGGTGTAGGAATAGAGAGACCTGGGGGTTAGTATAAATAAATCTTTAAAGGTGGCAGGACAGTTAGATAAAGCATACAAGATACCAAGCTTTATAAAAAGGGGCATAGAGTACAAAAGTCATGAAGTTAAGATGAACCTCTATAAAACATTGGTTAAGCCTCAGCTTGACTGTGTTCAGTTCTGGGTACTACACTTTAGGAAGGATGTCAAGGTATTGGAGAGGGTGCAAATAAGATTTACCAGCATTGTATAGTACCAGGAATGAGAGACTTCAGTTATGAGGAGAGGCTAGAGAACCTATACAGTATTATTCTCATTGAAGCAGAAAAGGTCAAGAGGAACCTTTATAGAAGTCTTCAAAATTATGAGGGGATTCGATAGGGTGAAGAAGAAGAAACTATTTCCATTGGCAGGTGGGTCGATAACCCAAGGGCACCTGATTTAAAATAGTTGTTAAAAGAAACATATGGGAGGTGAGGAGAATTTATTTTTTATTTTTTTACACACAGCGAATTGTTCAGATCTGGAATGCATTGCCTGAAAGGGTGGTGGAAATCGATTCGATAATAACTTTTAAGAGAGAAGTAGATAATTGTTTGGGGAGGACAAGTTTGCAGGGCTATGTTGGGGGGTGGGGGTGGGGGGTGGTGGGAGGGTGGGGCGTGGGGTGTGGGATTGATCTGGACAGTTCTTTTAAAAGAGCTGGCACAGACACAATGGGCCTTCTTCCGTGATGCACTGTTCTACGATTCTATGATATGATTTTACTGTGAGGTGCTCCTGCCAGCAGAGAGGCTCCTGCTGACGAGAGGGTTGAGTGGGTGAGGACACATATGTTTTTTCAGGGGTTTCTCAGAGTGATAGCGATAAGATATCATTTTCTTTAATGTATCTTCCTTAGGAGCAAGGAGGGCTGGAGTTATGGATATTATCAGAGTCAGGAGCTCAGAAACAGAGTAGGGGCTCACAAACTTGCTGTCGCTTCCATGGGGTGTGTCGCAAGCACTGTGAATGGGAGGGTGCTATTTAGAGTCTCAATGCCCTCTACCCTTTGCAGCACCACTTTCCGCCACTGTGGTTGTCAGTCTGTTACAGATTCTCATATATCTGATAAGCATGGGAGTATTATTAATTTCTAGCAGCCCACAAGCCTGCATCTGCAAAAATGAGCATGAGGAATCCAATTCGCTAGCAATGGGGCTCAGGCAAAAACAGCACTGTAACTTTTGAACCTTTTACAATGGTAATCAGGGCTTCCTCCAATAGCCAGGGAATTGCCAATTGTAAACCAGTGACACAAATTGGTCAGCTGTGGAGATGGCATCATGATCCATGTGACAAATAAAGCCAAATCAATACCTGTTAGTTCCATGATTATTAAAGTGTGTGGACCATTAGCAATGAATAATAATAATAAGTCCTTCATTTGATATAGTGCCTTATCACATCTTCGAGATGTCTCAAACCACTCCACAGAATTTACTGTAAAAGTGAATTAAGTGTTTTTTGTGGACAAAACACAGCAGCCAATTATACACAGCAGTGTTCCACAAACAATTATGGATTGAATGAACAAATTTATTATTATTTGGGAGGAATTATTACACCCAGAAAAGCGACCCACAAATCGACTGACAACTGGGTTCCCATTTACTGCTAGGTAAACAAAGGCATGTGGAGCAACAAAACTTGCCCAACATTTTATCCTCCTGGGAATTTTACCCCACTGGTTCCATTTGCTACTTAGATACCAACTTGAAGCATTAAGTACCTTTGGCTATGAATGGAAATAACTATGTAGACAATTCCATTTAGACAACCTGAGGATTGATATTTGAGATTTGTAAAATGATTAATAAACAATGAAGGATTAATAAGTATCAAATACCAGATGTGCCAATCCCAGATATACAACAACAACTTGCACTTATATAATGCCAACTTCTCTGAGGGCTTAACAGTGGTGGAGCCTGACTCGGAGCCGAACAAGGGGGAGGTGGCCATTAGCACGTTCAAAGAGGAAGGAAGGTTTTCAGGCGGGTCTTGAAACAAGGAAGTGGGAGGGGCAAGACAGAGGGATTGAGTGAGAGTGTTCCAGAGTTTGGGGGCATAGTGGCTGAAAGCGCAACCTTCGATGGACAGAGGGTGCGAAGGATGCGAAAGAGACCGGTTCCAGTCCAGCAGAGGTGCCGGGTAGTGGATGGGTAGTGAGGAGACGCATGTAAGTGCCAGGGAATGAATGGATTTGAAGACAAGTCTGGGGATCTTGAAATCGAGATAAGGATCTCTTTGGAACTGAACTGTGATCTGTGTGGTAATGCAATGTCAGAATCTAGCCCACCCTCTTGTGGTGGTTTTCATACTTGTGGTGGTTTCAACAACTTGTATTTATAGAGCCCTCTTCATGCCTGTCGGTGTCTTGGAGCACTGAAGGCTGCGTGTAAGATATGTCAAAAGGTCAATCCTATAGTCAACATGAAGCAAACAGCAATGCTTTATGCCAAAAGTATAGTCAAGGACAAAATACAAAGCAAGAAGGGACAAAAGCAAAATGCTAAACCAAAATGTTAAAGTAAATTGCTAGTGAATAAGAAATAATAGCCGATTGGGAAGGAAAGGTCGGGTAAGATAAGGGAGGAACAGGATTAGTGAGATAAGGGACAGAGCTGCTGTAAAACAAGGAGCAATCTAAAGCAGGACACATGACTAACAGATGGAGGACATATGATTAGCCTTAAAAGAGGAAGCACATCCTCAGTTTGTGCTCATGTTAAACTGCAATTGCATGTAAAGAAGATTATAAAGATGGGCAGCTTTCACATGCAGAACAGAGCTGACATAAGCAAGATACACGAACAGGTGAATGACACATCGGTTCTCCAGCAGGAACAGGTAATATCGTTTTAACTGTCATCTATTCCAGCAATTTGTTAGAATTCGAAGAACTGTATTTTCTACTTGGTAACAGCTACTGATGTGATGTCTAATAAAACTCTTGATTGATGACCTGCTTTATAGGTTTATTACTCTTTGGCGCTCTTTAAATATCTTACACTGTGCCAAGTGGGTCCTTAGGACACCAGGGGCCATATTCATGAAACCTTACTAAGCCTAGTTGATTAGTAAAAAGGCCTGTAGTTGCTTACTAAGCCTAGTTGGTAACTAATTGATATTCATGAGACATTACTAGCGTTAGTTACATTCTAAGTTTCTTACTAAAGTTAGTGTTGACCCAGGGTAACTCTAAGTCACTAGTTAGCAACTATACAATTTTATCACTGACCACCGACTTGACAACATGGCCAGAAGAATGATGGAATTGGTAGAACTTCATCGTGCTATGCGAAGAGAACGCATATTCCGGGACAGGAGAAACCCAATAGACATATTTAGTGATGCACAGTTGCAACAGCGATACAGATTTTCCCGGGAAGAGATAATGCAAATCCTCTAAACCTTCCTCTTCTGCAGGTAGCTCATCCATGTCAATGCCTGGGTAGTGAGGAATAACAAAAAATAAAAACAAAAAGCATGTGATAGTTACATACAAGTAGTGTTTCTGCAAATATTGTGCGAGAATATCCATACTCTATATTGTTGTTCTAAATGTAAATATGTCAAATTTCCTTTATTTAAAATGTATCCATTATTTGTTAATGCTTGTCCAATAATGTTGACTATTTACATCCACAATAACTAACATTTAAGATATTGTAAAACGAACCGAAAGAGGGACCTTGTGTAGATATAGTCCATGTATAAAAATTAGTATATAAATGGATATTAATTATGTAGGTCTAATTCACTCACCTTCATCCTCACAAGATATTTCTCTTGTATTTGGTCCTGCTGCAGACTCAACTCCTGTCAGCCCTTTAAATCCAGGGGTATCTTCACACAAGTCGAGGATTTTTTGTTGTGCCGGATGTGGCTCTTTAGGTGGTTTTCCTCCTCCGGTTCCCTTCTTGGACTTTCTCATACTTGACAGGCATTCTCTTGACTCAGATTTTAATTTGGATAATCTAATTTTTAAATCATCCAATGATCTTTCAACCTGTGGAAATCTTGCAAGGTGTTGGCTGAGCATAGCTGCCCATGCATCTTTCTTTTTCTTGTTAGTGTTTGCATCCTTATGCTTAGCATCAATAATATCTTTTAATTCCTCATACTTGTCTGCCAAAAAGAGATTCTCTTCTTGAGAATAATTTGCCTTCCTTGGCCTTTTTGTAGCCATGTTTGGTAACCTAGCTATATATGCAATTGCTAGAGAATTTGATTTTGATTCACTTACATGCAGTACACTATACCACATATAGGCCTTGGTCCAGTTGTTTTTTTGCTAATCCATGCAATTGATGGACATGGATTAGCCTAATACACCGGTCACACTATTGTATCTATTGTCATCACATTCCATACATGCCCATTCCACCCAAAAGCACCCAATTCCAGTTACTCAAGTACGCAACTAAATTCTCCTAGTATGTAACTAGTAGGCAAGGTTCTTAGTAAGGTTTCATGAATTACAATTTAGTTGTCAACTCCATAGTTGGCTACTAGGCATTTTAGTATCCTACTAAGGCCTAGTTGGCTGCTAAGTTAGTAAGGTTTCCTGAATATGGCCCTCGCAGGGCTCTGTTAATAACAACTAGCCAGCCTGGCTCATCAGCAGTACTTGAACTGCGTGACTATGGAAACTTCCTCCTCGTCGGCCTTCCCAGCTTTTCCCTTTACAAGCTGCAGGTCATCCAAAACTCTGCATCTCGTGTCCTCTCCCGCACCAATCTCCACTACCCCATCACTCCCACCCTCGCCTGGCTTCATTGGCTCCCCATCCCCCAGAGGATTGAATTCTAGATCATCGTACTTACATTCAAGGCCATCCACAGCCTTGCCCTGTCCTATTTCTCCGACCTACTGACTACCTACCAACCTGCCCAACCCCTCCATTCAGTGGGCTGCGGTCTGCTCCATGTCTCACGCCCAACCCGCCATACCGTCAGTGGCCGGGCTTTCAGCCTCTCAGCCCCCACACTCTGGAACTTCATCCCACAGTCCCTTTGCCTAGCTTCCTCCCTTGCCTCCTTCAAGGCCGGTCTCAAGACCCTCCTTTTCGATCGTGCCTTCTGCTGCTCTACAACCTCTCTCCCTCCCTTCCCCCCCCACCCTGTTCCTGCCCCATGCTCGGGTTCCGATCCCTGACTGTTCAGCCCCTTGGGACATCCTCCCAACATGAAAGCAGCTCTATAAGTCAAATTTTGTTGCTGTTGAACTGGCTGGGGCCAAGATTTCTTCCCACTTAGCTCCCATTAATCCTGAAAGACAAAACGCAAATGGGTAGGGTGGTCCTTTCTGGCAACTCAGTGGGAAATATCACCAGATTGTGCTTTCATTGGCAATTAATGCGGTTGCAGCCGGTTAGATGTGTCAGATGGCCACAAACTTGAACTCAGATACTATTCCAGGGGATCAGCTGCGACACATCCAATATTCCCTAGTCAAAAAGGTTTTAGTATATCTCAAAATTTGAACCCCATTGACAGTGCAAAGCTTTCCCTTTATCGAAGCGAGGCTGCAGTGCCCAGTGCCTTGGGATGTGTTCCCGACGTGAAAGGAGCTCAATAAATGTAATTATGTTGTTGTTTTACTGATATCGTACAGAATAGATCGTCAACGTCAATCCTGACCTTGTGCTAAGTTTCCCAATAACCATGCTGCCATTGAAAATACCTTCCAAAGGTTTTCAAACCTCTGGACAACACCGTTTTCCAAAGCACAACTATGTTTGTGAATAATGTCACAGGATACACACTCCCAGGAGGAATTGCTTCCCCAAAACTATGTAAAAGATGAATTGCTGCCACAGCCAAGGTGGTTCACTCTGCCGTAGAGTCAAGGGCAATGCTCTTCTGGTTAAGCAAGTTAAATAAGAGCCACAATGGATAAAATTAGAACCCTCCCTCTTACCCCTTTTAGATTCTATGGATAACTAATAGTCAGCAATTTTCCTGCCTAATTGTGAGACAGTGATAGTTTTGCTTTATGGCAAATGGTGCTTGATAGATGAAACGTGGTACTGTGAGTGAGGAGTAAATGGCTACTTGGCATTTGCTTTATTGGGAATCGCAAAAAAACATAGCTGCCTATTGTGGCAATTGAAAGACACAGTCACAAACTTGATTCATGCTGGAGCCTGGCTGTTGAGAGCTCCTCGAGAAGAAGTTTTCACCAGATCAATGGCTCACACCACTGCAGAATAAAATGCAAGGTGGTTTGAATTGATTTGTTCTCCACCTACAAGCAGTTCCTGAATGAGAAGGGACCGATTGTTTCTAATGTTTTAGAAGAAGTGGTCACGCCCTAGCAGAAGCCATTGTGTCACTTTGAGCAGTTGAGAGTTGGGGGGCATGTTCACAATGCTTTTAGTTCTTGAAACACGAGCATTGTGATTCTGTTACCTGGTAGATCCGTGGTAGTGTAAGTTGTACGCTGGCTGCTAGAGGCAAGGCGCTGAGAAGAGAAGTGGGGCTCCATACCCTTTCTCATTCTATTTTTTCATGTTCTACAAGCTATAAATAAAGTAAACATCGTCAACAGTGTTTTCAAAGGACTTATATTGTTCCAGAAGATTTATTTCATGAAATATTGCCTTTTGCACTTAACAGACTGCTGAGACTCTAAGGAATTACTGTCTCCCTCTTTGAGTATATTCATCAGCCTTGCAATCATTTGCTCAGACTTTGACAAGTTTTATTGGCACCTCCTGGCTATTGTGTTGTGCTTGAGAACATTTGGTTTCGTTTAATAATCTCTCATTGCTGCACATTCTAGGTTTTTCATTCATTTCATACAATTCTGTGTTATGAGTGGAATTGGGTTCTAATTTACAGTCTTTCTTAATCCAGGATTTCCTTTCTAAAAAGGCCACAAGCAAAGTAACCTTATAACAATAATCCTTGCATTTAATATAGCGCTTTTCAAGTTTTCTGGATGTCTCAAAGCACTTCACAGAATATACTGTAAAGTGAATTGACTGTATATTTGTGGGCGAAATGCTCACAAAGGTACATCATTGGCCTTTGCTATCATTATATGGATAGTGAGGATCCCAAATATAAATTTGCAAAACCATTTTGCTGCAAAAGGTGACACTTCAGTGCAGTGCTGGAGGTGTTGGGTGTGGGTGGGTGAAGCTTGCACGGACAGAGGTGCTACCCTTTGGATTAAATATTCAACCAAATTAAACCACCTATCTATTCAAATGTATGTTAAAAATCCTACGGCACTATGTCATAAAAATAGGGAGAATCTCCCCATATCCTGTCCTGACCATATAAGCATTATATTAAACTCTAATAATTATTTAATAATTATTATAATAAAAATATATTTATTATTGAAACGTTTATACTTGCTTTCAATATTATTTACTCTTAAGTGCCCTCTAGAAGTCCAGAGGCAATGTAAAAGTGGCCAAGTAGAGCAACATCCACCGTTATGCAGCACAGGAAAGCGCAGGTGTGAAGCATAAACACATTGAGAGGAGCATGATCTGCTCATTCCACAATCTTATTAACTCAGCCATTCCTTTCTCTTAGCGAGCACTGGAAACTTTATGCCCTACTTGCCCTACTATCAGTCGGTGAATTTTCAACCATACTGCCCCCCACTCTCAAAAATTCTTCCCTCTGACTTGCTCCATCACGCCCCTTTTTTAAATATGCCTCCTTGTTCCTGATTTCGGTCATCTTTACCCATTCCACTGGTGTCTAGCCAGCACCGTGAAGCATTCAAACTCAATTGCAATAAACTCCTGATAACTCATTACTCAAAGGTAAAAGGTCCCAGTGACTAGGTCTTTGCCTTTTACCCCCAGGCCAAACAACCCCACACCCACTCACTGTGTACACCAAATCTAAGCATGCCCAAGTCACAGGATAGAGCGGGAGGGCCATCTAATAGACCAGAGGCAGCCAATTGCGTACACCAGCGTCCCACAAACAGTCATGGATTAACTGACCAGTTTATTATTCGTTGTTTTTGAAGGAATTATTGCCCCCAGAAAAGCAATCCACCAATTGACTAACAACCAGGCTCCTACTTACTGCTAGGTAAACGGAGGCGTTGGAGTAAGGAATGTAAGGAACCCAACGTTTCACCCTGCCAGTACTCTAATCACAGAGCAACAGGTCTCCAAATTGTACTGTATTGTAATTATATTGTAACTTTAGGAGATATGGACTTTGCTAAGTTTAGGAATCATGGTCATTGTAAGTTTATAATCTGCTGTAATGAGATTGTATCTATAATTTAAAATGTGGTGAATTGTTTATAAGTGTACAGGGCAAATAAGATGCACTTAATTTGGTACACTGGAATGACTGCAATAAAATAAGTGAATGGATCGGATTCACCCTCAAAGGATTCCAACAAGAGAAATACCTACAAATGCGTTTCTCTACAAATCTGAGGGAAGTGAAGAAGCTATAAACATTATAAATGATCTCTGAATACTTTAAGAATCGTAGGAATTGTTTCCGTTCTACTAAATGGAAGCTAGAAGAACAAATGAGATTGATTTAGTGCTTCAAAACATGTTTTCTGTCACCAGAATTCTGCAACATAGAGAGCAGCTGGCAGGGAGAAAGAAGCATTGAGGCTATTTATGTGAATTCGTTTAATTCAATTGAGGCTGAGTAATTAGATATTATTGTGGGTTTTTTCAAAGGAAATCTAACAAATGATGGAAATTGCTAGCAAAAGCAGTAAAGATTTGATAACTGATCCTGTCTTGATTGAACAGGATGATTTACATGAAATTACCATCTGTTTAATGGCAAAGCAATTTTTTCTTATTTTGTATAGAAATCATTCTTGTGCTCTGTTTATTCCATCCGAAGCAAGCTATGTTAACCATGCAAATCATGTTGTTCGGTGGTAGAAGGAATGATCATCAAAGCAGCATTGCACTTTGCTGTGATTTTAAATCATTCATCTTGATTTTTCTTTTCCCCTTTTACAATGCTGGTATAAAATGGCAAATTCCACAGGTCAGCCACCTCTCACGGCATAAAATCTCTGATAATGACTGGAAAACGGTACTGACAGTGACAGCTAATGTAATTGGAGTGGCTGGCAGCCACTACTGGAACACTTCAACTTTTGTGAAATACACGTTATGTCAAAAGGTCAACAGAAGGAAGATTGGCAAGAAGATAGAAAGCAACAATTCCCTGCATTGTCCTGAGTGCAAGAACCTTACAGTTCATTTCCCACTGGCGCTAAAGTACTCTTTCAGCTATTACCCTGCTCTCCTATATCCTCTTTATGTGAAACATCACTTTCATTCAAAAGCATCAGTGGATCACAGCATAATCATAGGAAATTATCGGTCTGCTGGAAGTGTGGGGGAAGGTGGGAAATCTCATTTTAATAAATATGAATGTACAATTAGAGCCATGTCAGTTAAAAGTGAAATCGAAAAACATTTGTGGAGTTCCATGGTGAAGAGTTAATGCACTCGACTCGCAAGTAAGAGGCCCAGGTTCGATTCCTGGTAGGGCAAAACCTTTGACAACTTTCCTTACTCCACACGCCTCTGTTTACCTAGAAGTAAGTACAAACCCAGTTGTTGGTTGATTGGTGAACCCCTTGAGTAAAAAAAATCAGTCACTCAATCCACGACTTTGTGGAGCACCTCCGAGCACAATTGGTTGCCACGTTTCGGCCAAGAAATACAGTCAATCGACTTTACAATATATTAATTGAAGCGCTTTGAGATATCTCAATGAGATGATCATTTGCTTTATGAAATGCAAAGATTGTTACTCTTCATAAGGAGGATTATGAAAATGCAGAACAATGAGGGCTCAAGAGGCAGAATTAACTGGGATGTTTAAAAGAAGGACAGACAGATACTTGGTAAGTCGGGGTATTATGGGTTATAGGGAAAAGATGGAAAAAATTGGATTAATAATCTGGTAGAACAGGCTCAATGGTCTGAATGCCCACCTGTTGTTATTTCATGCTATGAATCTTCACACTGTTTTACTGGGGGAAGAGGGAACTGGTAAATGTTTAAATCAAATTCAGAGTAAGACGCACGTTTGTCTCAATTAGTTCATTGATACCAAAGTGATATTGACAATCATTTGTTGCTTGTAATCCTTGTCTTTGCTAGTGATGTGCTAAACCTCTGACCGGAGACTTTGTGGTCTATCATGAAGTTAACCAAAGGTTTGATAATTAGAGAAGGTACTGGATTATGAAGTGCAGGCCAATTGATTAGGTTAACAAGAGGCTATTGATAGTGAAGATGAAGGAAGTTCATTGACATTTGATCAATACTACTCGCTGAGTTCATTAACATCATAAGATGGTAAGTGTTAGGATATTACAAAGTAATGGAGTCCTTATTTTGAACCCCGACAACACAAGCTGCAGTAACAGCACCCCAGTGGCTGCAGTTGAATCACAACAAAGATATAGGCTTTTGGAATTAGTTTTGCCTTAAGCTTGCCTGTAAGCCCTGTATTATCTTTCTTCAGTTCCTCACATCTTCTCTCTGTGATACTGCTTGTCTCTACATGCAATAGCACAGTTGGATTAATTCCATTCATCCTCATTAGTTCTTCAGGCCTTACATCTATATTATTCACTTATTTTTCTGCAAAGCAGAATACAACCTTATGTATCTAATTTCTTACAAAACATACTGATGCATATCTCACTCACCATGATGTGTGTCTCTTTCTAAAATAATCTCTTTACCTACATCCTGCCCTTGCAACACTTGATCAATTTGAACTCGTAGTGTGTCCCATCATTTGCTTCACCACTTCGGACTCGGTCTCTGTACTTGCCCTCATCCTCACCCACATTTTACCTTTTGGAGCCCCCACATTGCTGTAAATGTATTTTCTGTTGTGGTTATTGGTAGGTCCTCTTCAAATTTTTTTATTTTATTGTCGCTTCATAGACCTCATTCCACTGAGTCCAACATACTTGTCCCATTGAGTCTGATTAACTTTAAGAGTGTCAATTTGCTTTGCTGGGTTGAAATATTGTAATATTGTGAAGGTTTTCTTATGCTTAAATTGAGAAAATATGCAAATGGTTGTAAAAGGAAAGTGGTCTGACAACAAGCTTAATACCTAAAACTCAATGATCCAAACATTTAATCGTAGAAGAATGTGCTGTACATTTTCAACAGCAAAACTCAATTATCTTCATTTAACAAATGCCGTATCTTTCTTTTTCCATTTCGACGCAATGGAATGTGCCACGATAGATCAGCAGGGGGTTAATTTGCGTCTCAATTTCTCCACTTAGTACATGGAAAGATTTTGATCAAGGGAATTAGATGTTGATGAAAACGTATTTAGTACTTCATTAAGCTTAGAAATAAACAACTGCTGAATGACCATTTTGTCTATTATTCATTGCAAATTTATTCCATGTATTTCAACTCAAATTCTGCCTGAACTCATGTCTCTCCTGCTGTGAGGATGACTCAAGTTTTCGCTCCCCGGCCCTTGAAGCTATTTACTTTTGTAAAAAATTGTAAAATTATTCAAATGTACCAGCCTGTCTTAGTTGGTCGGACATTTGCCTCTAAATCAGGAGATTCTAGGTTCCATCCATATATTGTAGGCTGACATGCCAATGCAGTCCTTGGGGTAGACTGCATTGCTGGAGGTGCTGTCCTTCAGATGAAACATTAAACCAACATCCTGTCTGCCTGTTCAGGTGTCTGTTAAAGATTGCATGACTGCATTCCAAGTGAGAAAGGGGATTCTTGGGATTCTGGCCAACAATCCCACAAATAAAATTGGTCATTCATTTCATGGCAGTTTTGTAGGACATTGCTGTGTGCAGATTGACTGCCATGTTCACCTACAAATACATAGTCACTTTGCTTTTCAGTAAATTCTGTGAAGGATTTTAAGATGTCCTCCAGACATAAAAAACACTATATTAAGAGCAAGGGATATTATTGTTAGTATTATTTATAATAGGGTTCCTTACAAATAATATGAATTTAAAATAATTAAAAGAAATTCAAAAATAGACATTTGGCAGCAGGAATAAAATAATACATTTAAAATAGTTTCAAAGGTAGTATTACAGCTTCATAGCCATAGCTTTTACATAGAGATATTTTGGTTCAATTTTAGTTGTAAAAGATTAATGATTCCATTATAGAACCTTGTGAATTTCTAGCAGGTTTGATGCTATAATATTTGAGATTGTTTCCCTGTCACTGAAGGTATGATAAAATATAACTATCTCACACCTCCTTCCCCCACCCCCCAGTTAGTTGTGTGAAGTGACCAACTGCTGAATGACCGCTTTGTGAGGTCCTTCCAATATGAAATACACTATATAAATGTAAATTGCTGCTGCCCTGATATAAACGCTAGACATATGGCCAGTCTTGGTAGTCTGTGATCTCCTGGAGTTGCCAGGAGTTTGAGGGTTAATGGCGAATGCAAAATCTTTCCTAGGAAGAATAAACATTTTCTACATTATGCAGCATTCCCATGGTACACTCGTGTGTGGTTGTGGGTGTGTGGGTAGAGGGCGGGCAATTTGATTCTAAAGCTGGTTGATTGCGACAGACCATGCAGAACTTGTGGATTTGTTTTAGACATTGTCATAGATGTCAGTGAAAAGTCAATTTTCTGAGATAGAGAGAAAAGTACAGACACAATGCCTACAACAACTTGTATTTATATAGCACCCCTTAGGTGGGTTTGCATCCTGGAGCATCTAGCCAAGCCACTGTGACCAACCACACTTGTAGTTAATTCTTCACATTTGAAATGAAGTGTTAGTGGTAGCAACTTGTGCATGTGTGGTGGTGGTGGGGGTCAGAGGGTGGAAGAGAAGGGGGAAATCTCCAGATATATCTCATCAGATTGTGGCTAACCATCTAGAAGCAGATGCCAGAAAGGTCTTCAAGAGATCTACAGAAAGAGGAAGATTACAGCTTGTAATCTTATATATACCACTTTTCACATCTTCTAGACGTCTCAAAGCACTTCACAGAATGTACTGTAAAGTGAATTGACATATATTTGTGGGCGAAACGCGACAGCCAATTGCGCACAGCAATGTCCCACAAACAATTGTGGATTGAAATAACCAATTTTATTATTCTGTTTTTTTTTGAGGGATTATTATTAGGGGTGTCGAGTAAGGAAACTTGCCCAAGGTTTCACCCTGACCTGCCTGAATTCGAACACAGGTCTCACGTTTCTAAGGCAAGTACTCCAACCACTGAGCTGCAGGACTCCACAAATGGGCAATATGAGGAAGGAGGAAAATAATAAAAATCTTTAAGTAGCAACAATAATATAACCCATTTAAGATAGCTACTGATTCTGTTTTGTGAACAAGGGTTGTCTCACACCTTTATTTCCTGTGTTTTTTATTTTTGTTACACACACACAGAAACACACACATACATAAACACATACATAAAGTTGGTGCTATACTATAGTTCTCTTTGGTCCATGGTGCGATTGAAGTTACCTACACATAGCCATTTTAAATTGACTGACAGAAGTCGAAATCTGAGGACGTCAAAAGTGCAATAGGCACATATAGGTGTTTGTAAACAGTGTGACTTTCCGTTCTCCCCTCTCAGGCTCCCGTTCATTCCCTTTCGGATGTACCATGAGCTAAAGCCCCTTTTAAGTCGCACTTGTGGGCAGTATGACTCATGTCTGCGTACAATCAAGCTCTGCATGAGGCAGGGATCACATGTTTTCAAATCCGTTTACTTCAGAGAGCATGGGAATGTGATTCACATGCCAATAAATATAATTCAGATATGTTTGATTATATGTGTACTATGTTCTTTAGTGCTCAGCTTAAGTGAAATTTAACAAAATACTGTATGTGTTGTGCCACAAATATGCACAGACAAGTGTGAACCCATGCATAAACACTCATAAACATATATGTATACTCACGTGCACGGATACATACATTGATATACATACATACATGTGCTCACCTCTGAAAACCTCATTCACCTGCCACCTGACGTCTACTCTCCACAGACTCATTCAAATCTTGATCTACCAATGCCCCAGTGGATCAACAATACAAACCTTGTTAATACTTTGAAATCCCTTCCCGGTCTTATCCCTCTATACTTTTCAAATATACTGAAAACCTACCTCCTCCCCATACACTGTTATTTCAAACTGATTCATTTCTCATTTTTCACTTCCTCCATCTCATCGTTGGTGTCATATCCTTTGTCCTGTGCTTTGAAACTCTCTTCCAAAACCTATTTGCCTCATTCCTCCATCCATGGCTTCAAACTCTTCCTAAAACATATTAATTTACCATACCGCCTACAAAATGCACAGTAACTATACCTTTCAGTAAATCCTCCTGACATGAAATACGCTATATCAGATGAAAGGATTATTTTTGTTGCATCATTTTTGGGTCAACATCTTTAAGTCTCTCTTTTTTCTGCTCAGTGTTCCATAGCATAATTGTTAAGTGGATCTAAGATATTCATTTTTACTTGGAAGGAGCTGTATGAGTTGCTGTTTAAACTCCTTTGTGTTCCGAACCGGTATGTGCGTGAAAGAATATCATTTTAAATTGACTTCAGGATGAGTAATTCGGCAAATCTTGCACAGTATTATTGTTTACAAATGCTGGACGCACTGACACACTTCACATCTCAGTGGATTGTTAAAATGCAAATAATCTTTTCACATTCTCCCCCACTGTTTCCTATCCCAAATCCAGAATGTGTATCTGTTCTAGTTTGAAAACAGTTAACTGAAAGCAGAAGGTTGAATGTTGTAATACTGTATAAGATAAGTTAATCCTAAACAAAACACTTGGGAATAGTGTTATCAAGGAAAGGATTTCATTTCATATTTTCTATTTTGTTCAGAAGCTTCATAAAAGCTTTAAGGAGTACATTTTGCTCTCCTCAATATTTCTACTGCATTTCCTGGTCTTATTGTGTACCACTGATTGTATCAGTACAATCAAAGTAGCAGATTGATGGTAAAAGATTGAATGTTTTTACAGCATGGTTACATTAAGAAGTAAAGACTTCTTAGGAGTTTTAAATTTTAACATTTTTATTTTCTCCCATCTCTTTAAGCTATTCCACAAGCTGAGGTAGTATAGTATTGAAGAGTAGGTATTCCTTGTCCTCTATCAATGTCATTCTTGAGATGGTTGACAGCAAGTGGCGAATGTCTGTCGGAGGTAACTCACCTTATCTTATTTGTTTTCATTTAAACAACAACAAGAAATAACTGTTTTTTTAAGGCTACATTTAGTGCATCACTTTAATCCAGGATGACATTCCTACCAGGTCCTGCAGAGCACTGTGTTGGTAGAAATACTCTGCTTCAATGTTAAACCAAGGTGGCCTATTTGCAAACACTGGTATTTCAGGTAGGTGTTAAAGATCCCATGACACTTTTTAGGAAAAAGAATAGGAAATTCTCCCATTACGGCTCATCATTGCTGTATATGGGATATTGTTGGTGTGGATTAGCTGCTGCATTTTGCCTCCTTCAAGACCCATGTCAAGACCCTCCTCTTCAGCTGTGCCTTTGGTTTCCCCCCTATCCCTCGCTGCCCTCATGATTCCAACCACCAGCTAGGGTGTGGATCTTTGACTGTTCAGTGACTTGGGACGTCCTTCTGATGTGAAAGGCGCTAAACAAATGTAATTTGTCGTTGTTGTTTGTTGTTGTGTATGTAATATTTACCCCCACTTTAAAGTAACTAATTGTGTAAAGTGCTTTGACCAGACTAGATACAAATACACAATGTGATGAGGATTGATATCACATATAAAAATTATTAAAGACATGTCTGAGATGAGGAACCTGCCAAATAAGGTATTGGTGGTGTAAGGCCACAGAATAATATTCCAAGATTTAGTGCATCAGCACACTAGGACAATGCCCCAGTCCATTTCCACCTGGTGAGGATGTGGAAAGGGAATTGTCTCTATGAGTAGAAATTTAGACATCAGCAAGAAGTGTCTAAAGAAAGAAAATCAGCTCCTGCCACGCAAGTGGCCTGATATCATATATTCAGTGACCCTAACAAGTGAAGGAGCATTTCCGCATTGCGTGTTGTGAGCAGCATTTAAAAGCCTGTTTGTCATTTACATAAGCAAATGCGATGTTCTGAATAAGCCTTAATTAGACAGCTGCATTCATTGATCTGAGAATATTCCTTGATAGGGTTGGTTTGGATGCAATTCTTAAGGAGTTCATTATTACTTTGTAACTATTTAGTGAAACATAAGGAATTTGATGTCTTCGCATTCACTCTGATTTTAGGATGGACAAGGTTGGTCTTCCTCAGGGCTGTGTTCTTGGGTGTTTTTTTGTTTGGATTCACATCAATGACCTTTTCTTAGTGTGCAACAAACTGAAAGTAATGATGAATCTGACGGTACCGCACTCTTTTTGAGTGATTCCTATGTGCCCCAGGTGAGATTTCCATTAAAGCACACAAGCAGATGAATAAAAATTAAATCAATTGACTATCCACTGTGACAAAGACAATGTGAATCTTGATGTACCTGAGATACTGAGCATCGTCAGAGCATCAATTGCTTTAGGTAGAAGAACATAAGCTACTAGTACTTGTAAACAGTACAGTTCAGTCTGTCTATGCATAACAGAATACCTATCCTCACCATAGCCATTTGTCATCTGTAGTTTAGTTGTAATAACCTAGCACTTAATTGAGCATCTATTACATTAAAATGCCTCAAAGTACTGTACTTCACAGGGTATTGCTATTGAGTATAACATTTATAGGTGAATGCACACCCAATTTCAGTACAGCAATGTTCCACAAAATATGGAATATTTCCAACAGCAGATTATCTGGAGATCACTCTGCATTCCCAGATGTATTTCCTGCATTCTGTAGTCTACTTCATTAGCAGCCAACCTTTTGGGTGGGCCATCCAAGTACATTTAATCATTTTTGAATTTTTAGTCATTTATGCCTGTGCCATGTGTACTACAGCTCGGCAGCTACTAGAAATAAAGTATTGATTTGGCAGGTATTCCGGGAGGTCCACTTCTTGATGTCCCAATAATGCAATCAGATTTTCTACCATTGAGAAGTGTACCCTGCTGCAACTGTATAGGGCTTTGGTGAGACCGCACCTAGAGTATTGTGTGCAGTTTTGGTCTCCTTATTTAAAAAAGGAGATACTTGCCTTAGAGGGGGTGCAGCGTAGATTCACTAGGTTAGCTGTTGGGATAAGGGGACTCACCTATACGTTGAATAAACTAGGGCTGTATTCTCTCGAATACAGAAGAATTAGGGGGGAATCTTATTGAAACATATAAGATTCTTAAAGGGCTAGATAAAGTAGACACTTGAGGGACTGTTTCCCCTGGTAGAAGAATCTATAACCAGGGGTCACAGTCTTAAAATTAGGGTTCAGCCTTTTAGAACAGAGTTGAGGAAACATTTCTTCACTCAGAGGGTAGTGAATTTATGGAATTCACTACCCCAGAAGGCTGTCGATGCTCAGTCCTTGAACATTTTCAAGGCTGAGACTGATAGATTTTTGAAAAATATAGGAATTAGGGGATATGGGGATAGGGCAGGTAATTAGAGTTAGGTGAGAAGATCAGCCATGATCTTATTGAATGGCGGAGCTCCTGCTCCTAATTCTTATGTTCTTATGTTCTTATCCAGTACAACAACAGGTCAACCATATTAAGTAAGGTCATTAAGTTGACTATCAGTGTCAATTACCACAGCACAATATTGCAAAACTTACCTTAAATTGATTCTGCCCACTCTCCCCAACCAATCCCCACTCTATCTCCCATCTTGCTCAGGTTTGCCCTCTGTAAAGTCTCTCTGTAAAGAATTTTAAGACCCTAACCCTAATCCTGTATGAAAAATCCAATAGAAATGTGAGTTTCGCATCTTGATGCCAGTGATGTTGACTCCTTTTGATCGCATTTTTTATTATTAATAATAATCCTCACATTTGATATAATGCTTTATCATGTCATTGAGACATCTCAAAGCACAACACAGAATATACTTTAAAGTGCATTGCCTGTATATTTTGAAAAGCGGTAGCCAACTGTGCACCTTTGTGGGACACAAAGAGTCATGGATTGAGTAACCAATCACCCTCCCTCCCTCACTGCCTTAGTTTGTTTAATTATTTGAAGGGAATGTTACCTCTGGAAAGCAATCTGCCAATGGATTAATAACTGGGTTCCTACTTACTGCTAGGTAAATGGAGGCGTGTGCAGTTAGGAAAGTTGCCTAAGGCTTTGCCCTGCCTGGGAATCAAACCCAGTTCCTCTCACTTACGAGGCGAGCGCTGCTTTTGATGAATGAGGATCGTCATCACCAGTAGATAATGACCAAACAATCTGAGACACTATGCTGCGTGATGAACACTATATTTCCTGTTGTTGACTAAAGTGTATCAACAATACAATTTTACATTTATATAGTGCACTTCACGTCAGGAGGATGTCCCAGTGTGCTTAAGTATAAGCCACATAAGTTATATGCTATTCGTCATCTGTTCCCCCAGTTCAGCTAAATATCCAAGTATAATGTGCATCCAGATATGAACTGGAGTAACATTCCCTAATTGTAGCATGAGAGCCATTGGGACTGAAAGACAGCTGCTTGCTCTATCAGGCAAAACATGACATCAGAACAGCAGGTAGCTTGTGTATATTGAAATGGGAAACATTTGACTTTTAGTTAGGGCCATGCAGGTGAAGGGAGAGTTACAGCAGCACAGCACACATGCCATTAGTCAGGGAGAAGCTGTTACCAATTCCACGTTTTGACTTTAGATGAGCATTATTAATCACATGCATCAAGCAGTGGACAGGAAGAGCTCAGCGCTTTGCTGTTTGAATTGTAAATGGTGCTGACCCGGGGATTGTGTGAAACTAATGCGACAGTACAATTAGACCCGGTCATTAATTAGGATGAAGTGCAGTTTCTTTGCTCTTTATACAAAGTCAAATTCACTCACATCACCAACCGAGTGTTAATTGTCAGCAGCTTTTTTATTCACCTCACATAGGAGAATGGCCAGACTGGAGGAGGACTGGGGAATTAGCTGTGTTCTTGCTGATGCTATAGATGTCTTCTCGATAAGGCACAGTCGCGATTATTACGAGAGACTCCTCAAGACAAATAAAAACCTTTCCTTGAAGGGAAATTCCCCTTGTGCAATCAATGGAATTTGGCTAGCACACATGAAGCATCTTTATGCCTCCCCTGACAGTTTAAAATAAAGCTGACTCAACCTTTATGAAAATATTTTGGCAAAAAACTTTCTATTGATTTAAAAACATGCAGTTCGATGATTTCAATCAGTCTCTCTTCCCATCCCAAAGACATTTTTTATAAAAATGTTTTCTTCAAAGCACTAAACCTTTAAAGCAGGAAAAGGCAAGGGGACAAATGTTAGATATTTTGATTGATTGTCTGCATGCTTTCATTGTATAATTCAGCAGGGACAGTTGGAAAATAAAACGATAGTTCCCAATCGACTTTTGTAATGCCAAATACTATCAAACTTTGTGTTTTGGGATTCCCTTGGCCTACATCATTGAAGCACGTCCACAGTTAAGGTGTTGTATTAAAGTAAGAGAAGTACTGCCTTGAACAATAGAGGTTCTCAACAACATATGTCTGTGATATGGAAGCTTTGATATTGAAACCGTGGCAAATACAATACAAGGTGGTACGTAACCTTCTATAAAATGGGGAATCTATTCTTGTGAATTTCTCTTCAATTGTAAATATTATGTCAAGAGATAGAGGCACACAAGCTAATGTCTCTCACTCCTTTCCCTGCTCCAGTGCTGCTAATCAGAGGCAGCATCTGGGATTAATACATGATATTCACAAGGACATGGGGAATGTCAATAGTGACTTCCATTTCATTAGCAATACAGTATTTGCAAAATGATTGATAGTGATTTCTGAAAAACATCACAGGCTAAAAACAAAGGCGGGAGAGGAAAATGCCATTTTGCCTTCAGTTTTGTTCTCCAAACTTATTTTTTTAAAACACATTTTGCTCACATTTAGGAATTGCTATTTGGGAATATTGCAAAGTAAGCAGAAATGGCCATTGCGGTTTCCTGCTGAAAAGGCAATTGTGAATATAAGCAGTCAGACTGAGGTAAACCCAGAGCTTCCTCTCCTGTGAATGGGGATACCAGACTGTCAATATTTATGATATCACAGGAGGGGGGCATCCTCCAGGTGTAAATAATGAAACAGGATATCACCAAGGGCTGAGACACCAGACAGCCAAGATTTTCTTTAAAATATTTCAGATTATTGGATCAATGCTTCAATTATTATTATTTTTATTCAATGCTCCCTTTAACAAACATCAACAAAATGACATTTGTACAGCGCCTTTCACGTCATGAGGATGGCTCAAAGCACGGATTGAAGTTGATTTCCTTGTTAAAGTCATGGAAGTTCTGGTTTTAATTAATCAATTATGCATGGCCTTAAAAGGTTCCCAATTCTTGGTGTGATTTTTGGTCTGATTGCTCTGCTTATCACCTTTGTTACCCATCTCTTTGCTGAATTATTTATTTCCCCTCAGAACGTCTCTTGACTCTTCGGCAAGATCTGGCACCGTTAACATCTTACATTAATATTATCCATGTAAACGAAGTCTTGGCTATAAAGTTTCAACTCAAATCATTTGATCTCTACCTCGATTAATTGTACATTTTCTGTCTCTTCTTTCATCAACTCCAGAGTTCCCAACTTCTCTGTTTCTCTCGTCTACTTTACTGTTTCTCCACATCAATGCCCCCCTCTGTGAATCAAGCAACACTTTTGCTGATGATTGTACTGCAAATTACTCAATTATCTTCAAATCATACATCATTGGCACACGCAATCTTCATTCCTCTCACAGACTGATAAACCTTGCACTTCAATGGGAGAAAATGAAGACGTTATTCTGTTGTCCTCTGATGTGTCCGTTAGTTGTTTCTTGAGAAGCAATCTTTAAAGCTCCCAGTAACTAATAATATTA
Organism: Hydrolagus colliei; assembly: GCA_035084275.1. Lineage (NCBI taxonomy): Eukaryota > Metazoa > Chordata > Chondrichthyes > Chimaeriformes > Chimaeridae > Hydrolagus > Hydrolagus colliei. The sequence continues at coordinate 81,784,224 of CM068744.1, read as the reverse complement.
AATAAAGCTTATTTGTTCTATCTGCCTTGCCTCAAACACAAAATATTGATTTTAATAAATCTCTGGGTGAATCTAACTTCTGATAAATACACATTAATCTTTAACACTTATTGAGCAATAGGAAGACTATAAGATTGTAGGACCCTAACTGATGGCTGAAAGTAATAGACTCTCATTTCAGAATATGATCTTGCTCCATTCCTACTTCTGATACCAGAGATTTGAGATGATTATTGCATAGAATTACATGGAATGATATGGCACAGTAACAGACAAGTCAGTTTGTTACATTATTGGCAATTCCCAGTCAAACTTGTAGCAAGAGAAAATATTACTGCGCACATGTATCTTGTCTCTGTCAGTGTTTTTTCATTACATGAGCCTTCATTCCTCCTAATCCCCCTTACCTTAGCCTACCCCCACCCATGCCTTAGTTATATCCAGGTCTGGAGAGCTTTATAACTATGCATTCGAGTACTGATGTGCACCGGAGAAAGTGTCTCCTACAGAGCTCCTGAGAGTAATAATAAATAATCCTAATAAAGTGATAATTTTTGCATTTGATATAGCACTTTCACTCAATGTCTCAAAGGTGCTACACAGAGTATACTGTAAAGTAGGGTCTGTCGATATGGAAATTTTCCAATTAAATATATCGATGGGCTCATTTCGAGATATACCGAAATATCGATATTTTCGGGTTTTTCGTACTGCGCATGCGTGCTCGCATTCGGAGTGCGCGCGCATTCGGGGCCTATCTTCTCAGGAGATAAATATCTTTCTCTCTCTGTGTCTCTCACTCTCTCCATCTCTGTGTTTTTCTGTCTGTGTGTCTCTGTGTCTCTCTCCCTCTCTCCTCTCTCACATCCCCCCATCTCTATCTATCTGTATATTATCACATCCACCCCGTCTCTCTCCCCCCCCCCCCCCCCCGCTGTCCCTCTCTCGCACCCCCCACCCCCGTCGTCTCTCTCCCCCACCACCCTCCCAGCCGTCTCTTTCTCCCTCCCGCCCCCTCCGCCGTCTCTCTCACACCCCCAGCCGTCTTTCTCCCCCCAGCCGTCTCTCTCACCCCCCACAGCCGTCTCTCCCCCCCCCAGCCGTCTCTCTCCCCCTCCCCCCCAGCCGTCTCTCTCCCCCTCCACCCAGCCGTCTCTCTCCCCCTCTCCTCCCCCCCCAGCCGTCTCTCTCCCCACCCCAGCCGTCTCTCTTCCCCTCCCGCCAGCCGTCTCTCTCCTCCTCCCCCCAGCCGTCTCTCTCCCCCTCTCCTCCCCCCCCAGCCATCTCTCCCCCTCCCCCCAGCCATCTCTCTCCCCCTCTCCCCACCCCAGCCGTCTCTCTCCCCCTCTCCCCCCCCAGCCGTCTCTCTCCCCCTCTCGCCCCCCAGCCGTATCTCTCCCCCTCTCCCCCCAGCCATCTCTCTCCCACTCCCCCCAGCCATCTTTCTCCCCCTCACCCCCCCCCAGCAGTCTCTCTCCCCCTCACCCCCCCCCCCACCCCGGCCGTCTCTCTCACCCCCCACCCCTTGCATACCTGTATATTGTATTCGAGGACTATGAATACAATATGGCGGCTTTGCACTCGGTCTGTGCATTGTGTATAGAGATGAGCATTCTGGGTCTTATAGTTCAGTGTGCTCGCATCCCGATTTTTTACCTCGATAGTTTTTTCGATATTTTTTTAATGTCTATATCGGCGTATCAATATGAAAATTTTATCGGGTTTTAGCGATATATCGATATATCGCCGGACCCTACTGTAAAGTGAATTTACTGTACATTTGTGAGCGAAACATGGCAGCCAATTGTGCACAGCAGTGTCCCACAAACAGTTGTGGATTGATGTGACCAATTTTTTATTGGGTGTTTTTCTTGAGGGATTATTATCAGGTGTGTGGAGTAAGGAAAAATGGCCCCAGGTTTTGCCCTGCCTGGAATCGAACCCAGGTCTCTTGCTTGTGAGGCAAGTGCTCTAACCACTAAGCTAAAGGACACCACGAGTAGCATATTTCCACTTTCCTTTTCCAGATTTTCTCCCACATTTAACCCACAAAACCTTTGTGAGCAGCTAGGTTTCCCCCTAACAGAATGCCTCATGACTCACACTGAGTCAAAAGCTTTTCCAAAACCATTGCCAATCCTGCCAAGAGATCACTGATCCAACGAGAGATACACTCACGGGAAGAAATTCATTTTGGGTGTTGATTTACTCTATTAATGTGGCATTTCATAGTGATCAGAATTTGGCAAATACTTAAATACAGGCTTAATTTTGAAATTCGACAACATTGGATATTCTGAAATGTGACTTAAATAGAGTAAATCTAGATCCAGATGGAATTTCTCTCTATATATGTGTAGTATGGGCAATTCCCAGCCAAACTTGTAGGAAGGCAGAATTACTGTGCCCATACAGATCAACATTTGCTGCATTATGTTCTAATAAAAAAATTCACAATACTGCATTTCTTCACTGTGATTTGTTGATGTATTCCAACAACAAGCATTTATATAGCGTCCTCCACACTTATCAATGGTGGAGCCTGATTCCAAGCTGGGGTGGGGGCGAGATGGCAGTAAGCACAGTTGAAAAGGTAGATTTTCAGACAGAACATGAAAATCGAGGCAATGAGGAGGGAGAGGGAGAGGTTGCAGAGTTTCAGGGCGGTAGTGGCTGAAAGCACAACCTCGAATGGCAAGTTGGAAGGTGGGAGGGATAAGCAGGAGGTTGTTGCCAGTTGAGCAGAGGTTGCCAGGTGGTGGATTGGGGTGTGAGGAGGTCGGAGAGGTAGGGAGGTGCCAGGGAGTGAAGGGATTTGTATACGAGTGTGAGGATCTTGAAGTCGATCCGTCGAGCAATGGGGAGCCAGTGGAATGTGTCCAGCATTGGTGAGATGGGGTTACTGATTTTGGTCCTTGTAAGTGTGTGGGTAGCAGAGTTCTGAATGAGTTGGACTTTTTTGAGTAGTGGAGCTGGGGAGACTGGTGAGGAGTCCATTTGAGTAATCCAAGTGGGAGATTACAAACGCTTGAACGAGGGTTTCGGTTGCATTTGGGGTAAGGTATGGCCGGAGGTGGGCAATGTGGTGAAAGTGGAGGAAGGCGGTCCAGGTCACAGACCAGATTTGTGGGAGGGAGGACAGATGGGGTCGAACCAGATGTCTAGATTGTGCACTGGTTCTGTGAGTCTGAGGGAGAGCCTAGGGAGGTTTTAGAATTTCAGATCCGAAGGAGTGAAAATGTTGATGGGGGCCAAAGAGTATGGCTTCAATTTTGTCTACATTCAGCTGCAGGGCGTTTGCACTCACCCATGTCCTCATATCTGCCAGATAAGCTAAAAGAACATCGGTGGACCTGGAGTCGATGCAGGAGGAGGCAAAGTAGATTTGTGTGTCATTTGCATAATGCAGAAGTTTCCCCATGTCAGATGACATTGCCCAGAGGGAGCATATAGATGAGGAAAAGTAGAGCACCAAGGATGGAGCTCTGGGGCACCCCGCAGGTGACCGGGTGGGGATGGGAGGAGAAACCATTCGCCAAGAAGAAGTGGAGGTGGCTAGTTGCTGTAATAGACTGTGTCGAACATGGCAGAGAGATCCGAGTTGACCTTCAACAACTCATTTCAAGACTTTAGCAAGGAAGGGTAGGTTGTAAATGGAATGATAGTATGTGGGATCAGGGCAATTGAGGGTGTTGTTTTAGGAAAGATATGATAACTGCGGATTTCAGGGGGAGTGGAACAGAGCCTGAGGGGAGAGACTGGTTGACCATGTTGGCCAGCAGCGGTGAGAGGAGGAAGAGTTGAGTGACCAGCAGCTGGGTGGGGAGAGGGTTGAGGCAGCAAATGGTGAACTTCATGCGGGTGATTGTGGTCGAGAAGGAGGAGGGAGAAATGGAGACAAAGAAGTGTAGCAGGTGTCTTGGCAGAGGGAGAAAGTGGTGTGGAATTATGTGGATGGAGGGGAAGGGGGTATGATGGGGAAGGATGATGCAGCCAAGCAGATATTTTCAATCTTTGAGACAAAGAAGTTTAGGACCTCTTTTTACTTGGCGTATGATGTGAGGATAGAGGGGTGAGAGGAGGTGAACTGAGGAGGTAATGGACGGTGGAAAATAGTGTCTTTGGGTTGCTTTTGATCCCCAGGATGACTTTGGAGTAAACGTCAGTTTGGGCCTGTGCAAGGGAGAGGCAGTAGGTGCTGAGGTGCTTAAGTCACAGATGGTGGTGAATCGTGAAGCCAGATTTCTGCCATCTGCGCTCGAGTGTCCAGGTTTGGGTCCAGACTAGATGGAGAATCTTATCATTTAGAATTGCAATGCCGTGGTCCAAATGTGTTTTTAGATCAGCAGCATTTGGTTAGTACAAATATTATTCATCAAACTAAATCTTGCAATGGGACATTTAAAGCTTGCAGTTAGATTACTATGCCCTTACATGTCATGGCTGTTTGTAGGACATTATTGCATGCAAACTGACAGCCATGTATGCCTAGAAATACACATTCATTACACTTTATAATAAAAATCTAATGAAATGCTTTGAGAAGTTTACACAATATGATAGAACGTTATATGAAATGTAAGGATTATTATTGTTACATTTGCTATTGTTGCTCTACCCTCCGCTGCTGAAAGTGGAATCTAAATGGGCACTTAAAAATCATACTGGTAGCTCACTTTATTGTTCAATACCACAGTCCTGCAAACTACATTCATTGGTTCTGTGATCCACATAACAATTCCAATTTTCAGATAGGCTTTTACAGTATTTATTAAAAACTCAATTGGCTGGAACACAATACAATATGGGATGCCTAGACAGAATAGAATTCAACTTTTAGATATACTGAAGCTAGCTCCAGGCCAAACCAGACACAATGCTGCATGGAACATTGGTATCCTTTATTGAGGCTTTCCACAGTTTAGGAACAGTTCATAGTGATTCTTGTGCACATCAAAATTTTGATTTCAGTTAATCTCCGAGAGCCATATGCAACATAAGTGAGGCATTAAACGGACAGCATGAAGACCTCTTTTAGTTCATGCAGTACTCATTTATTGATACTACATGTATCCAGCCACTTTTTTATAGTCTTTGCACAGCCTGCTGGTGACATCTTGTGGCACAAATCGAATGAATGATGCTTAAGACGTTGGCTCAGATGAAGAAAGCACTTTGATCTCATCCTTCTAGAATACCCATCTTACTGTGCTCCCATCCTAGCATCAAGCTGGTCTTCAAATGAGTCTATTGTCCTTCCTTCAAGTATGTTTCCTGATAAGATGTTGCAGGCATTAATAATAATAATCCTTGCATTTGATTTAGCACTTTCCATGTCTTTTAGATGTCTCAAAGCATTTCACAGAATATACTGTAAAGTGAATTAACTGTATATTTGTGGGCAAAACATGGCAGCCAATTGCGCACAGCAGTGTCCCACAAACAGTCATGAATTGAACGACTAATTTATTATTATTATTATTTATCTTGAGGGATTATTATTAGCATTTGGATTTAGGAAACTTCCCCAAGGTTTCCCGCCCTTCCTGGAATCGAACCCAGGTCTCTTGCTTGTGAGGCAAGTGCTCTAACCACTGAGCTACAGGATACCATTAAATACCCTATCTGGGTAAAGATATGCTTCCATATTGTCTATCTCAAAATTATCCTTTGCAACTCTAAACTTAAGTCCTTTTGTTCTGCTGTCTCAATGCATCTGAAAGTAAGTTAACGCTACAGTGTGCTTTAGTACATTTCCTGGACAACATTTTAACGATGGAAACTTTGCAGCCAATTTGATTCTGTTTTTCTAGCTGATTTTGCTTCCTGTAGGAGCTGAGCCTTGTTGTCGTACACCTCTATAGGCACATGGTCATTCTCCAGAACAGTACACAAGTGGTTATTATTGATAATGATAATAATCCTTGCATTTGATACAGAGCACTTCACATCTTTCTAGATGTCTCAAAGCACTTCACAGAATATACTGTAAAGTGAATTGACTGTATATTTGTGGGTGAAATGCGGCAGCCAATTGTGCACAGCGGTGTCCCACAAACAGTCGTGCATTGAAATTATCAATTTATTGTTATTTTATATTCTTGAGGGATTACTATCGTGTGGAGTAAGGAAATTTACCCAAAGTTTTGCCTTGTCTGGAATTGAACCCAGGTCTCTCACTTGTAAGGTGCATGCTCTAACCAAGTGAGCTACAAGACCCATTAATTTTTATTAATATAGTCCTGGCTAAGTCCCCAGTGCAGCGATAAACATTTTCACCTCTCCTTTCCCCAGTCCACCACCCGCTGTGTTGCTAACAACACAGATATGATTTTGCACCTTCTCACATCAAAACATTTCAAATGCTTCACACCTGGTGTTACTATGAAGCGTCATGAATTGTACTGTGCAGGCTCACACAACAGTAGCCTGTTTTTTCGAAGAGACTGCCATTTAACAGTTGGTAGCTCTCTTGCCTCTGGCTCAATATTCTGCAATCAAACCTTACATTGGGATTTCAGCTCATAATCTACACTGAACCCTTCAATACTGGGGAAGAATTGCATTGTCAGAAGGTACTGCCCTTTCACTCATGTGTTCAACCACATCTGTCTCACCTGCCCATGGATATTTAAGATCTAACTGAAAGGATAAGAACGATTCTCCAGTGTCTTGGACAATCTTCTTAATCTCTTCATAGGACCTTGTTGCGGAAAAAATGTCTGCCTATAAAAATTGACAGGGCACTTGACAGCAATTACCTTAAAGCTCTTTGAGATATTTCATTGTGATAAAGCACTATAGAAATGGTAATGTTTTGCTTTCCGTCCAAGCTTAGTTTTATCATTACCCATCCACTCACACGTTTGTCCCGTTCTAACAGGGTTCACTTGATTTATATCAGAACAGAGAGACCAGGGTGATTTTTGCACCCCTCTCACTAATTATAACATCCCAATTGTAGCTCCAGCTGAGGGAAGCTAACTCAGCATTGATTGACATGACACTCCACTGCTTGCAAAATACAAATGCTGCCGAAGGCCAACTTTAAGCCCAACTGCTGGGTTGGAGTTGGGTGGGGGGATTTATTCGTCAGTAATGTGATAGATATCACCAGTGATAATTAACAGACCACACATCACGATTTGTACCCCCATTTCATTTTGTAGCCTGTGTTGTCGACTTGCCAATTTTCCTGCTTAATCAGTGAAATGCTGCGATTTCACCGCCTCACCAGAGTGGTAGCTGTTTTGCACTATGTACTAGTGCACTACCGTCAGAAAGCTTTCCATACAGATTTGTATGGGAAGTCAGCCGATCACATGGATAAAAATGAATAGTCTGCTTCACTTCAATAAACCAGCAATCAGGGCAAGGGGGTTAAATGACACCATCATATAATTATAGCCTTTGAATCGCTCCAGGATATCCATGTAAAAATAACTTTCCATCTAAGCCGGGTATGAAGGTAATTCCTCTTTTAAGCCTACTTTTCCCAGGTGCCTTTGTCATCATGATACTTTATAACGTGTAGACAATTGTGGCATAATCACTGAAATTTTATTGAGTGATAGGATAATCAATGCATCACAGGCAAACAGAGATACATATTTAGACAGAATACTATATGGGCATAACTCTGAGAAGCACACAGCAACTTTGCCAAGCCAGGTTATGCTTGGATCAGACCTGCTATGTAACAGTAATGAATGGGTCTTGAAAATTTCAATGAAGAATATGGATTTTGTGTCTGCTTACCTTCATCTGTTTATCTTGAGGCACATTGTTGGAATGTATACATTTTTTCAGGGTTTCTGCTTAGAAAGTCAGTTCTGTAAAATATTATTGCCACAAAGCTTTGGGAATGGTTTAAGGATCCCTCCTTTGTCTCGGGCTCTGTAGGCTGCCTCGCAAATTGGCACAATCAAATGCCACGTAGAAAGCCTTCTAAAAAATTTCTATAAAAGTTAATTCAAGTTCAATTGAAAATGTGCACTCGCTGCTAAATCATAAGCAAAGATTTGGCAGGTGTCTGTGTCTCCTTTGATTCAACGTGATGTGAAGTCTTTTTAGGAATTCTAACAACCCTGGGAAAAGTGAAACTCAATGTTGAAGACCAGGAGGGAGACTGAAACAACTGAAAATATCAATGAGACCCCCATAGTTCATTTGATCATTTTGGATAATTTCAGGACTGTAGCAGCACGGCCCTTTTCTTTTTCCTATGATGTACACTTTGTACTGCTAACAGGAACAGCAACAACACAGTACAGTAAAAGGCCGTTCATCCGGCACGCTGGGGTGGGGGGTCGACTAATTGACTGTGCTGGATAATCGGGCGGCAAGTTGCCGAAAACCCAACACAAAAAATTTACTTATTTTAAAACATACTATATTAATAATATACTAAATAGTAACAGAATATTGTATAGCTATTTACCAATAAAGATTCCAGCACAGTCGGTAAAAAGTAAATTTTACTCAGTAATCGGTAAAAAAAAACAAGTTCGTAAGTTTAATAAGTGCGCATGCGTACGCAAAGTGAGCATACTTGCAATTGCTGGAATGGGGAATTGCCCCGGGAGGGGGTCGAGCAATCTGGTTGATCGAGTCACGGATAAACGGGCTTTTACTGTGCTTTGTTATACATTTGGTCTAAGATAGGGCCAAATTTTGACAATCTAATTGAGAGTCAAAATTACTGTCTGTCCATATTCTCCAAGAATGATATATTTATTCATTATCTCTGACAGCATTGATAGTTTGGCCATTCTGAATTAGGTGTGTCTGCGATACAATTCTTAGTACAGTAAAAGCCCGTTTATCCGGCACCCTCGGGAACTGGCCAATGCCGGTTAAAGCACCTGCCGGATATTCGGTTGAAAATGCAAAAAAAAAAGATATTTTTCAATGCATTTTTCCGGATAAATTCCGGTTAATCAAATGCGGACCTTTTTTTTGCGATGCAGGTTATACGGAAGTTACAGTTGATCGGGTGCTGGATAAACTAACTTTTACTGTACTGTAATAATAATGTGGTACCAGTTTTAGGGTGGAGACCATTGGTTCATCTTGCCTACCCATCTAATTCCCCTCAAAGTTCCTTTTCCTATGTCTATTTACACTAACTATTTTTCAGTTGACCACAACTTCTTTGAGTCCTTTTTGAAAGCCTCGTCAATTTTGTGTTCCCCCATTTGAGTTGGAAGTTAACTGTTCATAAAGACCAGAAGATAGGGGCTGTCTGTTTCATCTCCTCTACCTCTTTCTGCAAATTGAAACCCCAGATCTGGGTTATCTAGATAACAACAACCACAACAACAATAAAATTACACTTCTATAGCAGGGTGTCCCAAGGCACTGGAATAATAATCCTTTTCAAAGCACGTCACAGAATACACAGATAAGAGGTGAAAAATGAACCAACTTTGCTTTAAGATGAGCTGCTTTTAAGCAAATACTGTACCTTTCTTTCATTTAAATTTTATTCAACTTATTCAGCGGAACTTTACATCAATCATAAACGTGTCATATTATTAACATAATCTGGCAGTATATTCTACGAAGAGCTTTGAGACATCTCAACAACGTGATAAGGCCCTATATCACATGCAAGGGTTAATATTATAGGTATTATTATGTTGCAATCCAGATCCTTAATAAAAGTTTTTCAAAACTCTTAGTTATTCAAAGTTTTTCAGAAAGTAACAAAACAAAATAAACGTATATTGGAGTTACAGCATAAGATCACTACAAAATGAATATATGTAAGTAGAGGGCACTGTATCCCTTTTATGACAAAGCACATTTGTAACCTTGGGATACATGCGTTATGTAATAAGGATACATACTGGAATAATTTAAGCTTATGATTTTGGTTCATTTCAACTGGGGTGATTGTGTAGGGGAATGGAGAAAGGGGCAAGGGCCAGTTAAGCAAGGTACTATGGAAATCCGCCACTCTATACCTTTTCAATAGTCATCTACCTATTATAGCAAAGCTCAATTTCAGTTGGAATTATTGGTTGGGCTTGTACAGGAAAAAAGGACAATGCTGCACGAAAATAATTTTGACACAATGGACATTTACACCCAGGGCAGACCCAACCCAAACTGATAGTAGAGACTCTTGTCTTGGACAGCTGTAGGTGAATGAGTTGAGCATTCTCAACCAAGTTCCCAGTAAGGAATCATCAACAGCGTGGAACTGCTTAGTCCAGTGTGAATACATCAATCCCACTTAGGTTAACTACAAAGATGTTCACCAATTGGTTGCTGTATTTAGCGCCTTGGGACGTCCTCCTGACGTGAAAGGCGCTATATAAATGTAAATTGTTGTTGTTGTTGTATTTGCCTAGAAAATGCACAGTTATTTGCTATGTTGAGCCATTTTGACATGATAAGGCGCTATATCAAATGCATGTGAAGCAGGACAAACCTACTGGAATTTAATGTTGTTTCCTTGAGAGACCAGACTTTAGGCTCATATCAATGACAATTAATACAGTAAAACCCTCGTTATCCGGCACCCTCGTGACCTGCCCGGTGCCGGTTAATTAAATATGACGGATATTCGAATGGCAAGTTGCTGAAAACCCTACACAAAAAAGTAACATTTGAAAACATATTATGTAAATAATAGAGTAAATAATAACAGAATATTGTATGGATACTTACCAATAAAGCATTCCAGTACACTCGGTAAAATTACCATTAAAAAAGCATTCCAGCATTCGGTAGGTTTAATAATTGCGCAAAGTGAACATACCACAAGTGTCCCAGATCTCCCAATACAATTGGGAGATCTGGGACACTTGGTTGAATATGCCGGTTGGTTGGGTACAGGATAAGCAAGGTTTTACTATACTTGACTGCAAATGGAGATCTTCAATTGGTAGCATTAAATGACAAATAAAACTTATTGAGAATATTTATGCAACAATATTTATTGTGAGAGACCGAAATTGAGATCTTTCAATGTTTAACTTTTTAAGAACAAAGTTTTAATATTAAATATTTGAGTGTATGTGTGTGTTTGGGGGGTGGTTCAAGTTACAATCTGTTTGCTCCAGGTGGTGAATCTGCTGATGTGAGTGAAGCATTGAGAACAATTCAGTTCCATTTGATAGATTTTGCAAATTTGTCCCTAACTGCTTTCAAATAAACATACTGCAACTTTAACTTAAAACCAGCATTTCATTATGAATGCAGAATTAAATTATGCATATAAAACTGACATACAGCTACATCGAGGAGAAAGCATTCGTGAAACTTACCAATTGAAGCAAAGTAATGATTAGTTCATATTAAAAAATTTGTTACTTGAAGTGCACAGAGCTAAATAAAGCCCTCTCTCAAGTGTATGGATGATTCACGTAAAGTGAATTATCTGTAACAGAATCCAAAAGCACATTTATTTATATGACTTAAAACGCCATCTTTAAAATTTATCTTTTCAACCGAGCTTTCAAGCAATCTTTCTATTGACTTGGCAATCATGGCTTTCAAATGCTTGTTAGTAGAATAGCAGATATATTAAATATTTTGCTTCCTTATCAGCTGAAGCCAGTATCCGACTAACACGGCAGCCGAGACTCATCTTCTGTGAGCTTGAAGTCTAATACAGTACTTTGGTCCAGGCTGAGTATGATCAAAATCAAATGTTTATGTGAATGTTAAACACACTATAATACTATTGAAAAAGAGTTATATCCCAGTGTCCAGGTCAACAATTTCTCAGATAAAATTGTACATTTATCTCATTTGGGGCATTGTTGTTCACCGATTGGTTGCTGTATTTGCCTAGAAAATGCATAGTTACTGCACATTTGTTATGTTGAGCCATTTTGACATGATAAGGCACTATATCAAATGCAGGGTTATTAGTATTCAATGTAGTAAATCACCAATGTACCGCCAAAGTGACCCCGATGTCACAGTTTAAGTTTATCAAGGTTCACTGAATGCATTAGTCATCAATTTTCAATGCATTGAAAAAGAGATTTATTCAAACAAAAACTTCTGCGGTTCGAAAAAAAGCAAGCGTCAAATCTATGCCTCCACATCAACTGGAACTTTTCAAGCACATAATGAATGGGTAGTTAAAAACAGTTTATTTGTCTTACTTTGCATGTGTATTTGGCTGGGAGAATAGCTGTAACTAATGAACCTGTTGTTCTAATATGATGGACAAACAGAGGCTGGATTCCTTCGAGCTAATCAGACCCGTGGTGTGAAATGGAAGGTCTTGGGAAGCTCTCATTAGAATTCCAGCATTGCAGCTGGGACTTAGCCCTCTGTGCAGGTGATAAAGTTGACTATTGTTTTCATTCGAGTGACTCAAGCTTCCTGGCAACAGGGCAGAATTGCTCAGGCTTTATGCAAGCTCAGTTCGCCCACTGTTTTCTCCACAACAATGCATCCAGGCAAAGAGATAGTCTCCCTCAGTTCATGAAGCCAGCTTTAAGCAATGAATGGGCACTGGTCTTTCCTGAGTAGATGACTACTGTGGGAACCAGTAGTGATGTCACCCTAAATGCATTTCCACAACTTTTTTTCTCTCTCTATCTCTCCCCCGTCTTTTTCTCTCCCGCCTTCCTGTTTCACTGAGGCCATTTATTCGGAAAGTTCAGAACACATACAAACATGAAGGCTCCACAGTGACAGCATTGTCATGGTAACATGGAACTACTCCTCTGTGCCTCTCTATTTGAACAAACCAGTTTGGACCAGCTTGAGACTTGGGGGTGGGTGAAATCAGTAGGATTTTGGACAGTGTGGAAAACAAATTTGTAATCCTTCACACTCAGAGCTTTTGAAAAGGTTCACAATTGTAACGGTTGTGAAAAGGGAGTCTAACATTGCTTAGCGAGCTATAAGAATCATTCAATGATGCTATTAAAGACCCACTAAACAGCACAGATGAAACGGGTAAAGTTACAAAATAAAAGCCTTCATCTGTATCCTGCACAGAAAGATATCAAGTGGTTTCCATGTGTCTTGTCAAAGCAGAAAATAAAAGTAAATTAAAGTCTCACATTCTGCTGCCAGGACTCAATTTATAGTCAGCCTGAGAAATTATAAGACGAAGAACGATGGTGATCTTTCTGTGAGATTCTCACAAATAGTTTTTCCAATTTCCACTTAATATTCAATGAGTGCAACTTAAACTTTGCATTGCATTAATGTCAGAGTGTTCCTTTTCATAGATAGATTGTTCAAAATGTATTTAAAACCAAATTTTAAAAAAAATGCTGTTTATTTTTCTGATCGCTTGTCACATAGCTTTGTTTCTTTGCTATTAAATAAATATTTTACATTCTTTCAAATGATCGTCAGAATAGATAACTATAAAATACCAGTCAGACTTGGAGTAAAGAACTTTGTGATACACCTTGAGTTATCCTCACAATGTGAAAGGTGTTATATCAAATGCAAGCATTATTATTATATACTATGATTATTATTATTATTATTATTGCTGCATTGTAGATTGCTAGCACTGGAGTCCTGGTTAGTAGAATAATGGTGCATAATCATCACTGAAAATTGGTGTGCTACTAACCAGCAAAGCAATGCACAGTAAACCAATATATCTCACTAACCAGCAGATCAATTTTGTCTCTCTTCAGGACATGCAACCTAGAAAATAAAAAGTAACCAGAAAAGATTAGTTGCCACTAATTGCAGCAGCTAGAATCTACAAAACCTGTTTATGTCATTTCAATCAAATAGAAAATGGGGGAAATTGCACATGAAAGAGGGAATAGCACTTAGTGTGGGGCAAGGTCAAGGCTGCCATATAGCAATTTTTAAAACCAGTGATAATTAACACAATAAACATAATAAAAGTCAACAACTTTAACCCTATATCCTGTTCTGCTGCTGTAGCTAAAGGGTTTTATTCATCATTGGAATATTTTCCTTCCAGTTTATCAGACAAGAGAAATGTAATAATCCCTTAGAGTTGGGTGGGATGCAATGTTTGTGTGAGAAACACATTGGTTTCATGTGTTTCAATTAATCTACTTGTGTATAAAGTACTGAAAACTTGCAATTCATTCAACATCTGGTACCATGTAGTTGGTATTGGTCATGGTGTCAGCCTCTGTACATGTGCATTATAAACTGGGTAGGTTGTTCAACTGCTGTTTGAGAGGAGTCGATATTTGAGATCAGCTGCATTGATGGTTGATTTATTCTAGTCCAACTTGGTGTCTGACACATGCAGAATTTCAAACCAGACTGGTGGAAGAACACTTCCCAATAGACAGTTAAAAAAGAACAAAGAAATTGCATTTCATAGCTCCTTGAAATATCTCAAAGTGCTTCACAGGTTCCTTGTCACATTGAAATATCTCAAAGTGCTTTGCAGGTAATTTCCTTACTCTACCAACCCAGCTGCTTTCTTCACTCGTGGGACATTGCTGTGCGCAATTGGCTGCTGCGTTTCACTCCCATATATACTGTACAGTCAATTCACTTTACCGTATATTCTGTGAAGCACTGTGAGACATTCAGAAGATGTGAAATGCGCTATATCAAATGCAAGGATTATTATTATTAAAATGTGTACAACCACCAAATGACACACATGCTTTTCGCCATGTCGCTGTAAATGTGGAGTCACCTTTGCTGAAGAGCGTCCTGGGATTATTATTTTGCGTGTGGATAATGAACTCCGCGGAACAAAGAAAGGTGCAGCAAAATTGAACCCAAACACATTTTACTCCCTGACCATTTCAATTTAATCCCATTATGGAAACTATTTCTGCTGCTTTCTTCCAAGCAAAATAATTCCTAAGATTGGAAACACATTTAGCCTTTAAGCCTCTTTCTTCAGAGAGATCTCTGCTGCCAGGATTCTAACAGATGCAGAATGCATTACAGCATCATTTTGCTTGAAATTCTTAAATCAATGGTTCTTCCCTTACAAAAAAGTGTACAATTTTTCAGTGCAAATGCACATTTGGTTTGGTTCCAAACTCTGTCTAACTATTTCTTTTAAGCAAACACTCTTGAGCAGTGGGAAATTAGATTGATACTTGACAACTGGTTCCCTTTAAACAAATTTACCCATTGACGAGCAAACAAATTTACCCCATGACTTTTATTAGCAATTGGTTGCCATGTTTCACTTTACACTATATTCAGCTTTGAGACGTTTCAATAACAAGGTGCTATATCAAATGTAAGGATTATTATCATTTTATTGAAAAGGGTAACCCAACTCTGCTATATGATTATTGCGGAGTTAAAGTGGCATTCGCAGTGTTGGAAGCTCCTGAAATGGACTGCTCTGAAAATGTTCTTCAAAAGTTGGGTTTGGGCCATCTGGGAAAGCTGAAAAATTTCCTAAGTTTCAAAGCCAATTTTCCACAGGTCTTTTTTCAAAAAAAAGTGGAAACTCATTTCCAAATTAAGAATTTTCTCAAATTCCCCACAGCGTTACATTTTAAAACAATGATATTAAGGTAAAATCGTAATGAATTTCAAGCCTCTGGATCATTCTGATTATGGATTGCATTGAACATAAAATTAAAAAGCATTCCCCATCATTATGATAAAAACATACTTGCATTTGATGTGGCGCCTTATCACCTCGTCAGAATGCATTAAAAAATGCTGGAGTGAAGCGAGATTTATTGCCAAACACATCATGGCCAATTTGCACACAGTCCAAAGGCCCACAAACAGCCATGAAATGAATTACCAATTGTAACTGGTGAATTGTTGACCAGGACACCAGGAGAAACTCCCTTTTCATTTCAAATACTGTCATGAGATATTTAGCATCCAATCATTCCCTTAGGGCCCCAAGTAAATCATACAAAGCAGCAACGGAGCAAGTAACCTTTTACTCAAGAGCAAAACATTACATTGACTTTCATTTAATTTCTTATTAGAAGCCTTCAACATTTACTGTGGCTATACAAATGTAATTTCTGATGGATTTAACATTCCAGCTATCCCAGGATTTTTTTTTAAATGTCCTTCACTATTCATTGCACGAAAAGCAATTAGCTTTTTCCAGTTGCTCCATTTTCACTGTTTGTTCCATTTCCTGCTATTGTAGCTTCAGTGGTACATTTAAAGGATTAAAATCTATAACTTCAATGCCTTATTGTCATCTCCCCTATTACCCCCACCACAGCCCTGCCAATCAAGTTATTTTTGTTACTCAGTGATGTGATAGCTAGGATCCAAATTTCATCCCTCCTGGTAAGGAAGAAAGAAACTGCATTTTTATAATGCCTTATCATAGAATCATAGAATGTTACGGCACAGAAGGAGGCCATTAGACCCATCGAGTCTGTGCCGGCTCTTTGACCGAGCAAGTCACTTTCGTTAACCCCAATCACCAGCTTTCTCCCCATAACTCCGCAAACCCGTCTTCCCCAGTTACCTATCTAGTTCTCTCTAGTTCTCTCTTATAACATCAAGTTGTCTCAAAAGTACTTTATAGTAATTGCTGTCAAGTATAGTGGGTGTTTTTTGTAAGCAAAACCAGTAGTTATTTTGTGCAACATCTCACAAACAGCCATAAACAGTTGTCAAGGATTGTTGGCCAAGACATCTTAATAGGCAGAAGGAACTTCACTTCAATGTCACCTCACTTCATCTGAAGAAACAGCACCTCCAACAGTATTACATTCCCCCAGTAGTGAACTTAAATGTCCAGACTATGAATTGCCAAGACTACAAAAACAACATTTCTATAAACTATAAAGGGCCAAAGATGGGCTTGATCGTACAACATTCCCTCACAGAGAATTGAATAGTCCTTGCATTTGATATATCATTTGATCTCATTGTTCAAACCAAAGTGCTTCCCACAGTTTACTGTAAAGATGTAGTGACAGTATTTTGTAGGAAAATCTGGCAATCAGTTGAACTCAGCAATATCTGAAGAACTGTCATGAAGTGGATAACCAATTTCATTTGGGGGATTGTTGGCGAGTACATCAGGGGAAACTCCTTTCTCTTTTAATTGTGCCATGGGATCTTTAACAGGTGGTTTAATGTCCCACCCAAAGCATGGCACTATGTTGGAATGGTAGCATGGATTATAAATTCAAAGTTTCAACTTGGGGCTCAAACCCACAAACTTCTACCTCAGAGGTGAAAGCTGACATTTAATTCTTCATCAATTCCTCCACTATTTAGTTTGCCAGGAACATGATTTGATCAATCCAAGAACAGTTAGCATGTGTTATGCTTTTTACCATCCACTGATACCTGGATCAATATCTTTCATTCACTTTCTGCCTTTGTCATATTTGTTGTGATACTTTAACTTTCCCTGCTTTCACTTATCGAGCCAGAAGAGAATTTGTAGATTTTGTTCATTTGTCAGCACAATCTGTTTTCTTTTTGACTGAACTACAGTTTATGAGTTTGGTTTATGAGCCTTTGGCACTTGGTCTGGATGTGTCCACAGGACTTGGCAGGTCCAAAACTGGATGCATAGTTGACAATTTGATATGTAATTTTCCACTGTAATAACAATTTTGCAAATATACATGAAGAACATAGAATCATAGAATCAACAATGTTTACAGCACAGGTGGAGGTTATTTGGCCCATTGTGTCTGTACTCAAGCTACTGAAGCTATCTACACTATTTTTATTTCTCTATTGTTTCTCCATAACCTTTAATAATACATATTTTTCTATTACATTAATAATAATCCTTGCATCTGATATAGTACTTTTCTCATATTCTGGACTACTCAAAGTACTTCACAGAATATACTGTAAAGTGAATTGACTGTATATTTGTGGGCGAAACATGGCAGCCAATGGCATACAGCAGTGTCCCACAAATAGTCATGGATTGAAGTGACCAATTTATTAGGGATTATTGTTAGGCATGTGGAATAAGGAAACTTGCCCAAGGTTTTGCCTTATCTATTATCTATTCTTTATCTCTAAGTACTGTATTAACGAATTATTATCTAAGTATTATCCTTATCTGAGATAAGGGTTTCTTTCTTATCTAAGTATCTATTCAATTCTCATTTAAATGCTGTTAAGGACTTGGGGTTCAATAAAAGTGGACAAATTTGTGAAAAAAAATCTTGAGAGGTACATAAAGTCTGCATAGAAGCAACCAACAGTCACATCCTATTTATACTGCATTTGTCAGAAGAAAAGGATGTTATAAATTCTGTCTGATCAATGCAACATAAAGGCAAATTATGTTAGGTCAACTGCTAAGATCACTGTGTTAAGCGCTCCAAAATGCTACATCAAATCAAGGGCACTATGTAAAGGCAAGATGTCATTGTTGTTGTTGTCCCTATGAAGTGCTTTGAGAGCTTATCCTATGTAAAAGGGTGGATTGTTCCTGAAAGTATAAACCCGGCAGGTGAAAATGAATTCATCCTTAACTTTGAATTGGTACCTTAAAAGCTCTTTGATAATCCAATGCATACACCAAACTACTTTCAGTGTATCACACTTTAATGTAAATTAAGCAGCCAATTCTACCACCAGATCTGTATATACTTTTGAATAAATTTGCGTTATTTCTTAATCAATTCCTTAATAAGAAACATGTAAGTACTGTATTGCATTTCTAAAACAAAGAATGCCCTCTGCAACACAGTTGACAATGATACATTTCTTAATAAGAGATCCACTTACTAATACCACAAATTAAACTCTTAATATTTTCAAATCTAACATCTGCTATTGCACATAGGCGCTGAGCAAAGATTTAGATGCTGAGCATTCCACTCCAGTGCTAGTGCAGCATAGAGTGAATGGTTCTCACATGAACCATTTGTGAGAAAGAGACGTTCAATGAAGAATAGTGCAATTGTCTATATGATTTGGTAATACCCAAAAATCTGTAGCTTTGGCAAAAAGTAATGGATATGGACCCAATTGGCACCAGACATCTGTGTTCCAGGAGATGATTTATTCCTCTGCAGTTCCAACCACAAGACCAATAATTCTGATCGTGGTTATGCACTCCAAAAGCCTGAAGAGGCAGAATTAACTGAAATGTTTCAGAGATGCAAATTTGGGAAGTAAAGTAGAGGTGCAAGAGAGGACAAAGAAATGGGATAAAAAGATCTGCTATGATCTAATATACAAGCAATTCACTTTACAGTACAGTATATAGTATTCTATGAAGCTTTTTGAGACTTCTCAAAGAACGTGATAAGTCACTATACTAAATGCTAGGATTATTTTTTTTAAATTAACAACAAACTGACAAAACAGACTTGAAAGGCCTCCTCCTGATTCTTTGTTTTCCATGAACAATGGGACTGCAACTAACATTTTGTGACTCATGTCATTGGTGATATTTCAATAAAAATATTGTTTGAACGAAACTTTTTGCTTTCTTTCCCTTCCTCAGTACAGTTCCAGTTAATTTGGCTTAAAGATTGGTGAATTCATAACAATGACTGCAAATAAACAATGTTATGGATTGCATTGTTTGGGAAAAAATATTATTCAGCGCATGTTGTAATATTAATATTATGCGAGCAATGCTTTGATTTAGTTTTTTTTTAGTAGTAAATGAATCTTAAGCATGCCCATTATATAGCACAGCATATGCAGAGCAAAGCTACTCTGCTCCAGTTTAACAATGGGCAGATTTATTCCGTGGATTTACAGTCTCTCGAAGTGGTTCAGACTGTTAAACTTGGAACATTTACAGATGTCAGTGAGAGGGCAGTTCCATCCCATCAGTCTATGGCTAGATTCACATCCAACTCCCAAAGGAGAAACAACCACCATTTTATTTATATCAACAAAAACATGTACAGTACTGAACTCCACAATAACTTAAAGACTTTATGTATGTGTTTAGGTTTTTAGTCTCACAAAATGAAACAATTACTCCTCAGGATAGAACAAGTTGTTAACTGGGATTTATTTTGCTAACTGCAAGATATGAAGTCACAATGGGGTTTGACTCTTGAATGTAATGAATACGCTGCTTTGATGTCACTTGTTGGTAATATATTTTTGCAGAAGTACAAATAGGATTGTTTGCAAAACCCCCAAAATTGCACTTTCAGTCATGGCAATAAAATAATGTTGTTTGAAATTCGATTTTTTTTCTGTTAGGAGTGTGTGATTTTCTATGTATTGAGGGGGTGGAGGGGAGGAGAGAGGAAATGGGTGGGGTGGGATGTGCCTGGAGCCAGGAAAAGTCATCGAGCTGCTCCACAGTTCTGTGTGTCCTGGCAGTATTAGTAGAGGAGAACATATTGCAGAGGTGGACCTCTTCTGTATGAGTTATCGCACAGTAATAAGCGTTAATATCATGTATGAAGATTATGTGGACACATGTTCTGCAGTGTTGTTTATTTGTCTTGGGGGATGAGGGCGGGGCAGGAAGAAATGTTGCATAACTCAGGAGATTACTCTTATTTGATAAAGGACATGACAGAGTACATTGTGCACCAGCTGTGCAGGGGTCAGATTCAATGAACCAAATGACAGTGCTCATTTCATGCTTTCTTAAAGGTGTTTTGTAGAAATCCATCACCACTCTTAGGGATATCCAAACCATAATCAGAGGTTCACATACACATTCTGCCCATGCATGGAAATGTTCTTGTGTTTAGAACAGAATGCATACACTCTCTCTGGAGGGATACATTTTGCTGACCTAATTACCGAGAGTAAGGCACAGTACTTCTGCAGTGAAAAAGCAAACAAAACATCCTTACATTTAAGATAGTTCTTTCATGTCATTAGGCCAAAAATTTTGTAACTGTGTACCATATAGATGAGAATGCAAACAAGAAGGTACCTTGGTGACAGCTTTAAAAATATCGTGAGATAAACATTGTGTTACATACACTGAAATTATATTTTAACTGCAATCTGAACAACAAAAAGGTACAATAAACAGTACAGCAGAGGGGCATCTTTTTTAAAAAAAATTATGTTAGAGATACTACTTAACCCCAGTGCAACACCTTAAGACAACAGTTTGAACAGTTCACAACCAAAGTCACTGTCAATGCTGTTCAGTAATTTATATCAGCCCTTTGGGATGTCCTCCGAATGTAAACGGCGCTACACAAATGTAAGTTTGTTGTTGATGTTATTCACTGATCAAATCAGTTCATTTTCTCTCCCCTTGCCTTCTCTCAGATCACTCTATTCAGATTAGCAATAAGTAATAAACTGATCACATCCACCCAACTGGTGCAAACAACCTTAAATGATGGACAGGCCTGGGATGCCCACTTGTTGCCTTCTGCTTGGGAGTTCAGAAAACAGCTCCTCGAGAGACGCAAGTTAAACCAAAGGATTTCACATTCTTTAATAAACTTGTTCGAATCTCAGCTCTGTTCCCTTGGCAAGTGGCCTGGAAGTGTAATATCAGCTTCATTTCACAAACAGATGGCCACAGATTTGAGCTCCCAGGGCATCTTGTTACTGGAATCTGCCAGCGAGAGGTTGATTTGAGTTTTAAACCAGGGCACTGTGCAACACCTTGGGGAAGAAGAATGTTGTATATCCTGATTGGGGAAGGGGAGAGGGGGACAATAAGTCATATTCATTTCATTTTTGCTCTTTTTTTTGCTATCATACATGTGTGAAAGAAATATAAATTGTGGCTTAGAATCTTTGCAAATGGTATATGTTCACCAAATCAAATACATCCGGCATAATCTGTTTGTGGGCTTAGTGGTGAATATTAACGTATTAACGTCACAGTTTCAGTGGTAGTTGGCAAGCTCAACACTATCACGGCACCGGTTTCATTTATAAGCACAGAAGGTTGAGTAGACATTATGAATATTAAAATTAAAGTTGGTCGCATTAATTTCCCCATTTGTCCTTTCTAGCCATGTTCTTTGACTTTCTTTTTCTGTATAATATTTCTGAAATGGTGTCAGCCTGGCTCAGTTGGTAGGCATTCTTAGCCCCAAGTCAGAAGGTTATGAATTCAATGCCCATGTCGGGACTTTGAGCTCATAGCCTAGGGCCTAGGCTGACACATAAATCCAGTACTGGGACACCGCTACACTGTCAAAGATGTTATCCTTCAGATGAAATGTTGAACCAATATCTTTTCTGTATATTCAGGTGGATGTTAAAGATCCCAATGCACAATTTTGACAAGAGTAGGGAGATTCCCCGTTGTGTTCCAGCCAACAATCTTCAAGCCGAAAAAAAATCATTCATTTTGTGACTGTTTGTAGGACACTGATATGCACAAATTCACTGCTACGTTTGACTATAAATACATCATTATATAGTATATAGTAAATCCTGTGAAGAAATTTGAGACGTTTTGACAACTTGATCTAGTGCACTATCAAATGCAAGGATTTTAGTGTTATAATGGTCTGAATAGGACTTGGTATATTATCTGCAGCCATTTGTCATAGGCCTTAAGAATGTGCATTTTTGATTGGCTGAATAGATCAGAATAAAACAGGGCCCTCCCTCGAGTGCAGATTTCAGGGTTGGCATATTGATCTGGAAGCAGACCTCATAAACTAGTTTCTACTTTGTGAATATGGAAAATGTTATTTTTTTCCCTTTTAGGGATGATAGAATGGCATTGATTACAATATCAGTGAAGTATAGTCAGAGTCCAGAGACTTCAGGGGTGTCATTTGCAGTATTTCTTCAGAAATGTGTGTGAATATGTAACTTAGAATTAAATCTTCAGCATTCTTCAGTGAAATAAGATAAATTTAATCTAAGTAGGAGACTAGAGGACAGGAGTTCCATCTCTTATTAGCCTGTTAGATCATAAAATCATCAAACATAGAAATGAACAGAGCAAGCTGTTCATTTCCACTGCCCTCCGTTATCCTCATACACGTTGAAGCCTCTATCCTTCATACACCTATCCAGTGTCTTGGAAGATTCTCCTGACCTGAAAGACAATATACATATATGATTTGTTGTTGTTGTCTACATCGCACTTGAAACCCACAATGATCTCTGTCTCTACTGTCTTACTTGTCAATGTATTCTACATCCCAAAGCTCTGCATGAAAAAAATCTCCTAAACTCTTTGTTTGCTCTTCTTGTACTTTTGTCCCCCAGTCACTAATCTTATAACTATATCTCCTAGTCACTGAATCATCTATCAGTGGAAAACATTATTTCTATTTACCCAGTCAAAATCTCTCATAATTGTATACTACCTCTATTAGGTCCCCTCCCAAATTTCTCCATTCCAATACAAACATACCAGACCTCTTCTTTGACTGTATAGTTGTGGACAAAACATGGCAGCCAGTTTCGCACAGCAGTGTCCCACAAACAGTCATAGATTGAAATGACCAACTTGTTTTTTTGAGGAATTATTATAAGGCCTGTGGAGTAAGGAAACTTGCCCAAGGTTTCGCTCTGCCTAGAATTGAACTCAGGTCTCATGCTTGTAAGGCAAGTGTTCCAACCACTGAGCTACAGGACCTTGTGATCTTATTTAGTTGTCTGCTTTCTGAAAATACCTTAAGAGACTTGTGAAAGGAAAATGGAAAGAACCCCAGACCTCTGGTAAATTCAATATACCAGTACAGTTTATTCTTTGAAGCGCTTTGAGACGTCTCAACGACATGATAAAGCGCTATATCAAATGTAAGGGTTATTATTAATACTGCATGAGAAAGGAAATTTAGGGTATGTGATAATAATCTTTTTCACCCTCAAAAGTTATCATCAAATAGTATCAATCACTTATATACTATGTATGAATATTAAACCACATTTTCACCAGGGCTTTCTGTCGTATTTCTAAACCCGAATTATTCTATGCTTTGCTTTAGGGTGAATGTAGGTTTAGTAACTTTTAGCAAAATACCTTTGGCGCTCAACACAGCTGTAAAATAATTTTCTACTGGCATATTTTACCTAGTTATAGCAATAAATCTCCCAAAAAGTGTTGCAAATTAATGGGAAAAAGTGAGTGTCTTTCCGACATTTATGAATCCCGCTACCCTATTCATTGAAGGAATTGTTAACACAGCAGTTTCTTTTAATAAAAGACATGTGGAAAAAAAACTGTGCGAGGCTTTGTTAAAGGCATCAATGTGTGGACAATAATGCCAGATAGTTCTGCAATACAGCCAACTCATCTGAAAAGCAGGCTGCATCCGTATTGCAATTCCCCTACAACCTCTACTTACATTTTATTTATAGAATTGTGTGTTTTTTGTCAGAACAGAATTATAGAAATACATCACCAAATATCTCAACAGGAGATGCAATCTGCTGGAGACTGAAGCTTTTAGTCTGCGGCACGGCTTACTGAGAAGCAAAACTGCGTTGCAGAAAGAAAAAAAGGAGTTGTTTGGGATTCACTTATTTAGCCAAGAGCATTCATTTCCGCTGAAACAAGCAGCTCTTTGTAGAATTAGTCAGTGGGCTTCCGAAAGCACTAAAAACTGCTGCTGTAAGCTTTGTGCTTGTGTGGTCAAGGTTACAGGGTGGTTACCATAGAAGGAAAAAAGGTTCCACATTGCAGTTGAATTGAATTTCAAGAATATGTGTCATCCTTTCAGATTTAATGGAACTCTGGAGAGAACACATTTTTTTAAACAAAGACTAATACCCCCCTTGCTACAATACCAAACTTTTTGAATGCAGAATTTTAGCTTACACAACAGGTTCTCGATTATTTCTGCTGTTTTTCTGGCTATGTATCCCTGGACAGTAGCTTGAAAGCTTCAGAAACTACTTTGTCACACAAATGTAGCTTAAGGATATATAAAAGATTTTTACTTTTCAACACTGGGAAGCTCAAGAAGGCACGAGCAGTTTTGTTTATCTAATATTTGTAAAACTTCACTAAACATTTCTGATTATGTATATCATAAATCAGAAGTCGATAATTGTAGGGCAAAATATTTTCTGAGTAAATTCAGGTAACTTGCTCAATTTTTTAAATCCAGAAAATACCTTCTTTGATCAAACAGTTAGCATGCTAATGTTGCAAAACTTTTTTTAAAACTCCTCACAGGACACTCAGCCATGCTAGTCATTAAAAAGTGAGATTTCTCCTGAGCTAAAGTGTGTCATTTGGAGATTGGCGAGAATGCATTTTTTTAAAAAAATTGTCCCCTCTAAAGCAAATTGCAATTCTACAGAACAGATTATTCAGCTACACTTTACATTAGCTGAGAGCTAGGATTAGCCCTTGTAGGAGACATGCATTTAAAAATGTTAAAAAAAAACTTTTGGTGATTCCAGGTGCCAACCTATGATAAATAGAGGGTATGCTACATGGCTAACAGCGTGAAAAAGGAGAGAACACATTTTCATGAATAAACATTCTGCCAGATGGTAAGTAGACATGGGTTCTATAGCTCCTAATGAGATAGAAATGAGAAATTTATATTTTGAGCTTCCCTGTTAAGAGGAACTTGTACCCTGAGGGAAAGTCAGTTTTCTGAGATATTGAGAGGATTAATGTCTAACACTATTAGTGCTAAGGACAACATGGGTAAAGAGTACAATTTAGTATCTGCATTTTTCAAGGAACAAGATAAACTGTTAGTCTAGGTAAAGTGACAGAGCATTCTGTATCTCTTGAACTTTCATAGTTTGGATGACTTGAGACACTTGACAAGGCTCCAAGAACTCAAGGATGGTGAAGGCAAAGCGACATCAAGTGAGAGCAAAAAGACAATGGTAAAAGGCAGAGGATCCTAGAAATAGAACTATCAGTTAAAAGGCTGGATTGCATTCTCTGGAGCTGAGCAGGTTAAATAATTCTTTTTAAAAATATTTTGTACAGTGCCTTTCACATTGGGAGAATATCTCAAAGCAAGATATGTAAAGTGGAATGACTGTATATTTTGTAAACAAACATGGCAGCCAATTTGCGCACAGCATTCTCACAGACTGCCACCAGTTGGAGGATGCAATAAATAAAACTGTGGTAGTAATAATAATAATAATAATAATAATCCTTGCATTTGATATAGTGCTTTTCACGTCTTCTAGACATCTCAAAGCCCTTCACAGAATATATTGTAAAATGAATTGACTGTATATTTGTGGGTGAAACGTGGCAGCCAATTGCGGTCGTGGATTGAACTGACCAATTTATTATAGGTTTTTTTTGGAAGGATTATTATTATGCATGTGGATACTTGCCCAAGGTTTCGCCCTGACCTGCCTGGATTCGAAACACAGGTCTCAGGCTTGTAAGGCAAATCATTTAACCACTGAACTACAGCACTGTACACTATGTGTGAAATTCTGAAGCCTGTATTTTTGGAGAAAAATAACATCATTACCATAAAAATTTAACTGGACCATGCCAACTAACCGCTTGTCACAACTCACTGTTAGTTTACTCAGTGATCACTGAGCAGCTTTCACAAGGTAGAAGGAAAGTGGCCAACGGCACAGTCAAAAGAGGTCAGGTTTTAGGTGGGATAATGATCTGACCAAACTTGGTGCAGGAAGAAAGGCAGGCTGCAATATTTTTAAAAATATGGAGCTTGTAGAGTTATGGTTGATGATTTCAACTGCATTGGTGAGGAGGCAATGACAGAGGCAGGCAATTTTACAGAGTGCAGGAAAGCAGATTTACTCAGAGCAATGATGAAAGCTTTGGAGGAAGAACAAAATATTGAGATTCTGTACTGGATATGTCAACTAGAATGTGCCATCCGGAAGGACAGTGCAGTCAGTTCCTGAGGCGATGGAGTGCTGCCATTTATAGCCTCGGATTTTTGACATGGTTGGGAGGAATTTAAGGCTCACCAAGGACTTCATATTGACAAGCAGCATGTCAGAACAGCAGTGGTGCTGCAATCAAAGATGGAGACAGAGTTGTTGAGTTGGGTGTCAGCTGCACACATTTGGAAATGGCCACCCATGTCTGAGAATGATATCACAAAGATGCGGAAAAGGAGAAAACTAAAATGGATCTCTGAGGGACGCTTTATGTGACAGTGCAGAGGCCGGAGTAGAAACTAATGGAGGAGATGTACTGCCAAAGCCGAGGCAGATCAGTGAGAAACCAGGAAAGTGCAAAGCCAATATGTACGAGGGAGATCACATAATGGGGAAGAATGGAGTGATCAGTGGTGTCAAAGCAGCGGAGAGACTGAGGAGGACCAACAACAACAATTTGCATTTATATACTGCCCTCCACGGAGGGTAGTGTCCCAGAGTGCTTAACCAGGGGGCACAAGAAGCCTTGGACATAGGCAGAGAGGATGTTGCAAGTGATTTTGACCAGGACAGTCTCAGTATTGTGGTTAAGATGGAAGCCATATTTATGAAAATCATATGAGAGATAAGGAGAAGAAAGAGCAACCCTGAGGCAATGAAGTGTT
This sequence comes from Hydrolagus colliei, assembly GCA_035084275.1. Classification (NCBI taxonomy): domain Eukaryota; kingdom Metazoa; phylum Chordata; class Chondrichthyes; order Chimaeriformes; family Chimaeridae; genus Hydrolagus; species Hydrolagus colliei. Next base: position 81,756,928 of record CM068744.1, on the reverse strand, counting down.
TCAGCACCTTGGAGAGGAGGGGCAGATTTTGAGCGGTATCATTACTCACACTTACATATTGGGAAAAGAAGCATGTTTTGCACCAAAATGTCACAGTTTATAGAATGCTTGCGATAGAAAGCAGCACTGATAATGATCTAACATAATTTAGTAGAAATTGTAGACTGCTTGGTGAACACAGGTGAAGCACATGCTGAAATTACATTCTGCCAGAAAATAAAAATAGCTACTTACCAAATATGAGGGAAATAACACACAGGGATTTGACCCCAAAGAAAGACAAACAATCAAAGAACAAGATGAAGAAATGTGCTGATAAGAGAAGCTGTATTTAAAAAAAAGTCAGAGATGAAGGAAAGAGATTTAGCGTTGATGAATACAATACACCATGCCTTACACTGTGCATTAAAAAGATCAGCTCTCACTGCAGGATGAGATGGGAAAATGGTGTGTTACAAGAAAGTTAAGGCTGATGTGATTGACATAGGGGATTCAAAAGATGATAAAAGTAGTAATAATACTGGGATTTGATATTGGACCTTATCACATTGAAATACCTCAAAGGCTTGCGTTACATCAAAGCACGAGACTGTTGTTATGTAGGCAAGCGCAGCCGTCATCCTAAGACAGCAATATCCCAGAAGCAGTAATGAAACAATTGGACAAATGTAATCAGAATTTTTTTTGTGTGAAACTTTGAAGCATCATATAAATGTTTGAAGCGTAATATCTATATCATTGTTAACCTGAATAACCTGAATTGTAATATATAAATTTGTCTACAAAAATTACAGGGTCACTACACTTTACAATATATCCTGTGAAATGCTTTACGACATCTCCCCCCCTCCCCCCACCCACCTCCCCCACCACACACGCCCACATGTAAGGTCCTGTACCAAATACAAGTATTATTATAATGGTTTAATACTTGGGATTCAAACTGGTACATAGTTCTCAAGGCACGTGAATTAAAAAAACTTGCTTTTTAATACAGTGTTTTATTACTTCAATGCATCCCAAAGTGCTTCATAAATAATGATGGTCAAACATAGTGACTGTTATTGTAAGTTGCCTCAGTAAATTCTACATATAAACAACAAGTTGTGTGTGTGTGTATATGACGTGACTGTAGGCAAGGTTGAGGAGAGGAATTTCCATGTGTGTGTTTTTAAGACTGATGGAGAGGCTAGGAAGGTTGGGGGAAGTCAGCATTTTATTTTATATACTTCAATGCGATTCTCCCTCAATAAGTGAAGCTTCTGTTTCTTTAATCCTTTACCTCTTTATACTCGGGATTGATTAGTCTTGTTGTTCCTTTCTATATCTTTCTATTGCAGGTATATCTTATCTCTGAGGCATGACAACCAAAATTGAACAAAGTATTTTAGATGTGGTCTGGTAAATGCATTGGAAAGCGATACCACAACTTCTGTAGATTTGTATTCCTCGGCTCTGGCTGTATTCTAGCATTCTCTTAGGTTTGGAAATGGCAGCACTGCATTGTCTGGACATTCAAAGTGACGTGTCTAATATTACTCCCAAGGTCCTTTATTGATCATTCTTTGAAGGTTTGCAGCTTTACAGTGAAGCTGCTGTCAACGAAGATAATCAAATACAAGATTACATCTTGAGGGCATCTGACAATAAGTCGAAATAAGTTATTCTAACCTTGTTTGGATTGCTTGTGAAGTTATTTATAATATTTTAAGATACAGGAATCCTGTAGCTTCATGTTTAGAGGACTGCTTCACAAGCGAGAGCACCGAGGTTTGATTCTCGGCAGGACGAAAGGCTGGGCACATTTCCTTATTTCACACACCTCTGTTTACCTAGCAGTAAATAGGAACCTGGATGTTATTCGATAGACAATTGCTTTTCCTCAGGTAATAATCTCTTAAAACAACTAAATAAATAATTTGGTCCTTCTACTGTTTTGGGGACATTACACACAGGGAAAATCCTGATTACATTTGCCCACAAAATACAGTCTCAAAGACACGATAAGGTGCTATATAAAATACAAGGAATATTATTATAATTATTATTATTATATTAGAGGTCTATGTGGGGTCCAATAACAAAATTGTCTCTTCTGGTAACTTATGAGTCAAAATGGCAACTGCTGCAGGTAACTGGAAGTGCATTGCAATATCCAGAAGCAGATTGGGTTATTTTGGAGATCACAGTCAGGGTAATGGTCAGAGACATGCGGAGTATGGAAACTTGCTCAACATTTCACTCTGCCCAGAAATCCAGTTTTTAACACTTTTTCTTAAATTTCAACATGTGTTTGAGCATGTCCCTCATATCGCCCACTCCACCATCAGAGGCTGTGCTTTCAACCACTACGCTCAAAGCTCTGAAACTTTCTGCCTCAATCCCTCCATCTTGCCCTCTCCTTGCTAATTTCAGATCACACATGAACTCCTGTATCTCTCGGCTCAGTGCCCAGCTTCTGAGGTGCTATTATGGGTGAAGGGTGATATTTGAATGCAAGTTGTTGTTGTAAATTTATATAGGATATTAATTTACATGTGACTGGTCATTAAAAGTGTAAATCCCATTTCACCCCAGTTTTCTCCTCTTACCTCTCCTGTTCTGAACATTGTGACCAATGCTGAGGTACAGATCCACAGCCATCACCCTCCTTTGGTACCTTGCCTAAATGGCAATCCAAATGTGTGATTTGGAGACCAAGTGTTTATAGGCTACTTGATATAGAGTGGTACCACACTCACCTCTGAGTCAGAAGGTTGTGGATTCAAGCCCCAAGTCTGTTCAAGCCCATAGCTCAGGTTGGCCAATTCTTTGAACGGGATTAAACCTCAGAACATTCATAGTCTTTATGATTCAATATCGCACCGTGTGGTGAACAGCCAACACAAACCCTTTCCTGTAATTGAAGTTTTACAATTTACCCGACTCTGTAGTTTCAGCATTTTACAGTCCCCAAGCAGGGATAATGAAAAGGCTCAATTCAAAGTCTTTGCATATGTAACTCCAATCACTCTGTTTTCTGCTTATTTCACACAACGCATTTTTTATTACAGCAGATCTGCTTTGCCATTTAACATTATCTTCTGTTTCATCCACAGAATGGAAGCAACCGTTATCTGGAGTCAGGAATTATGTTAGTTAAAAAAAGAACACCAGTGAATGAAATCAATAGGGAATGATAATGTGATAACAAATGCCCTTTTAGTGGGGCACATCAAATGATTGCTTTTAGCTAATCCATATATTATCATTTGAGTCTGCTAATAACAGACTCATCAAGTGCAGTCTAGTCTCATGCTACAGAGGATTTCCAAGCATAATAAACATGGACCAGATCAGTCAGTTTTGCATTCATCTACAAAAATATACAGTCGCTACACTTGACACTGAATCCTGAGAAGTGTTCAAAACATCCTCCAAATGTGAAAGACTTTATATCCAATGTAAGGATTTCTGTTATTATTATCATCTATCTTTAATCTTGCAGCATTCAAAGCAGAAATAAATAATTAAAAGTATAAATATTCATAAAGTCTCACATTAAAGTTTTCTGATCAGTAAGCAAAGATGCATAGGATGTTGTGCATAATAACATCTGAGTTTAAAACATACTGAGTTTAAAACATATGTTTATAGCAATTTATAGCAAGATTCCATAATTAGGATCCCAGGTCATGGAAACGGGACTTTCCCATAGTTGGTTGTTCAACACCTGTGGAAACATGCTCTATATCCAGACCAGAGCTCCCATTAGACAACAGAATGTCTAATGGGACAATAAAAAATAGTGCAAATTAGACAATGATGGTTAACTGTTTGAGAAAAAAACATGTTTATCCACGGCATAATTTCATTTGTTGCTTGAATTACTGCTTTTCCTGGGATTTTTATTTTTGGTCAGCTGCGTATCTGACACCATGCTTATGAATATCCATACTAAGCTGAGATTTCCATGCATCCCACCTACACGTGAAAATTCCAGCGATAGATTATTGGAAAAGAAACCGCTCCCTGGAGGGACGCATCTTACTTACCTATTTCCAAAAAGTATCAGGCACAGATTGGCAAGAGCCCAAGGCTTGAGGACCCCAGAGTGTGCATTAGGGTACTGATGAAATCTAGCTATCTTAAAATGCATAGCGAGCCAATGATATCGCTGTCTGGAAAGCTTTCCCACTGTTTGTCTAGCTAGGATCACCCTACATGTTAGAGTTTTGGCTTGCAGGGTTGATTGAACTGCAGCATATTTCAGCTGGGCTACGAAAAGAGTTAACACTAGGAGGTAAGAAATGTTTTACAATTCCATGCATCTTTATTTCTGCATTGCAACATTAACTTCAGAAAAGTGCAAGAAAATGATTTGTTTTGTGGATGTTACACAAGTGGAAAAACATGCATATTGCCAAGGCAGTATTCAGTATTCAGAGGATTAAAACATCAGACCAAAATAAGGTAGGTAAATTGTTTGCGTGCCAGATTGCCTGAAGTAAAAACACAACATTCAGGTTGTTTTTACCAAGCAGAAAGTGGAAAGGTGCATTCTTCATTGTAATTCAATTCAAATTGGGTTCTGCTGCACTGTTTACATGGCTCTGTTTCATTTGAATTAATTTCTACTTTAAATGAAATTTAAATCTTTAATAGTTTGCATGTTTACAAAGTTACGAATGAAAGGTACAGTGACAAACAGGAAAATATCACCTAACTCAGTTTCGAAAACCTCTCCCGGAGTCTGATCCAACAAAAATTCTGTTTCGTTGACCTGCACCATCTGTCTGGTGACATAGAGCTATGAGCATCGTTTTATGAGTGTGAAAAAGCCATTAGACTTGAGGCCTGCAGGGGTGAGAGAATTTCCGTGTTTTGCACTTCTGAGAAAATCCAACAGGGAAAGTTCTAGTGCCTCAGCATAACTGGAGAAACATTGTACCTAGTCAGTAAAATAGTAATGGAGAGACATTCCACCTGGATCTAGATTTACTCTATTTATGTAGGACCTTAAAACTGGCATAAATGTGATGTGTAAATACTGTACCATTGCCCAAGTCATACATCTACCCAATTCTCATTCAAGAGTTTATAATTTAGGAAAGTTTGATATAACTCATAAGTCATTTTAAACGTATGGTCCCAACTAATACAACTTATGTGAGGTTTACTGTAATTCAGAATATGCAGAATTTGGCAAATTCTTAAATACATCTTTTAATTCAAAGTAAGTTTTCTGTAAGCTCTTTTAAAAACTTCAGGAAACTAATATTAGAGTTAGAATAGAATTCAACAATTTGCCAAATTTGTGGTGCTCCAAAATGTGGGATCAGTAAATATGGACCTAGAAATTGTTGATTTCTCATAAGTGTCTCAACAAATTAATACAAAATTACACCTCGAGATTATTTATGGGTTAATGTTCACCTATATATGAATGGGGTAGAAATAGAAATGCTGGTTGTTACTGATCACATTGTTGATAAATGCAAGCAGTTTAGCCAGTCAGAAAAAAATTGTAAAATAAAGATTGAGTGATTGAGCGGAGACAAAGATAAGAGAGGGAAGGAGTATGGTGGAAGTGAGATTGTACCTTAGACATTTTCTCAACATGTATAGCACAACATAATTGTAAATTTGTATTGTATAAAGTAATCCGACATGTTATTCTATGTGAGGGACACTTTATAAATCCACGTTGTCATTGTTCAGATGAAGAAGAACAAATGAATGTGACAGAGAATTTAAAAAGACAGAGAGTGAAAGACTCATAGAGAAAGACTGACAAGAGAGAGACAGATACTGTGATGCACTGAGTGACCCACACAGAACAAAACCATAGGGAGATGGCATAGTGATGGGATAGTGATGGCATAATGATGGGATAGTGATGGAAAGATAAACAAGACAAGAAGTGAGAGATAGAAAAACACAAGAGACAATCGGAAGACACTCAATCGCAAAGTTCACTTACACTCATTACCAACAGACCTACAAACCTTTGTTCATAGGTAAACACTTCTCACTACTGACAATCCTAAAATGGGCCACTTTCTCTCTTCACCATATTAAGAGTGGAGAGGACCTTACATAGGTCTTTAGGATACTTGCAAGCATTGCACTGCAGCATAAATTGTGTCACAATATCCAAGAACATAATTTGCGAGCAATGGCATTAGTCTGGATGTGATGCATCTTTCCTCTAGCTTCCCAGATAATATGCACTTTGCCAAACACATTTTCCACAACAACAACAACAACAAAATTACATTTATATATATAGACAGTGATCTTTCAACCCATGGCTTTTTATGTGTCATTGGTGTATGCAGATTAGCTGGCCACAAGTGCACAGAGACTACAATTCACAGTACTGTAATTAATTTAGAACAGTTTGAGATTGATGCCGATGTGATGAAGCTATTTACCAAATGTCAGTATCTTATTTTTCCTATGTGATTTTCCAAAATGAATGGTAAAGCCAGAAAACAGAGATATCAAAATTTACCAATACATTTGTTTGAGCAGCAGCCAAGAATAACTCATTTCATATTTAGATTTGTTTCTACTATCAACCATTTATTACTCTTTTACTAAAATTCTTTAACACCTTCCCACACTGCACAGCCAAGAGACAGAGGGGCCAAGAGGGGCTTGTCTCTTGTTCCCCTATGTTAAAGACATTATATAAATACATGTTGTTATTGTACTTTAGATTGTATTGCTCGATATACAGAAATCGTACAGCAGGGTTCCCACAAGTTCTGCTTCCCTTCACCGCCAAAAACATTGCCAACTACTGCCAACTATCTCTCCCTACAGGTCGCTGAGACCCTCATTCATGTCTTGATCATCTCCAGATTATTCCACGCCCAGCTCACCGACTAACCTGGCTCCTCCCTACATAAACTGTAACCTATGAAGAACTTTGCAGCTGTGTCCTCCCCTGCACCATGCTCCATCATCTCATAAGCCCCAGCCTGTCTTGGCTCCACTTGCTCCCCAATCTCCAGCAGATTCAAAGAAACAAACATTCTTCAAAGTGAATTTCACTGTAATGAGAGACCCAAAGGGATCCCACAGAGCACGAACACCAAACCAAAACCAGCAATTGACACCCAGGGTCACGAATGGACTGAGCAGTAGGATATCTGCAGATTAAGATGCATTTCTTATGCAGATTATTCATACACACACAACAAATCCACCCCATAAAAAAGAAACCAGTTTGAATTTCCTATTTCCTCTTGGCAGTCCAACACAAATAGCAACACAAAATTACATGAAAGCAGATTAATTCAAAGGTTCCTTGTCCCGAGCCTGCTGTCAATTTCAGAGTGAGATCAGGGCTGTGGTGAAATCTAATCAAGCTAATGCGAATGCAAATATTTTGGCGGGTATCATGCACTGTGGAGAACCCCCTAATATTTTGACACAAAGGTCATTCGGATTGCTCAAGAAGCTTAACAACCATTCAATCAATTCAATCTGTTGACTAAAAAGGCCCCTCACAGCCCCATTGGTGCAGCCCAGCCTGCTCATCTTTCTTCCTGTCTGCAGTTCTCGTCCAAACTAACCCCCTCCTGACTAATTATGAGCTCATCAAGCCTGTCCTAATGAATTATGTTACAGCATTTAAGAAAAGTTTAGAATAAATGCTCATTAAAGTGGAAAAAAGGGCTTATTATTGCTGTCAACAGTGTCAGCCAGGGCTAACCCGATCCGACCAAACTCTGCTTAAATGCAAAAAGTTCATAAATATTTCAGCTCAAATGAATTTTAGATTGTTATAAACTTGCTCTTGGGAGGAATCGGGTTCCCTAATGTGTCCTGTCTCCAGAAAACCAGATTTGTGCAGTAGGTTACAGGTCCCAGTGATTGCTGAGCCCCAGTACACCACAGGCTGCGAAGAGGACAAGACAAAAGCAATTTGCAGATCAATTATAATGTACCCTGCGCACCACCTGATAGGGCAACTTTTTTATTCCTCATTTCTTCAGTAAACCAGCGTGGCCCCGAATACTTAATTTGTGTGTGTGAAAAAAATTCCCAAGTTTCGTCTGCAGATATGCTAATGCTTTTGCCCTTCTTAGCTTCCCACCAGTTACGTGATTTAAACGTCTCACACACACAAAAAAAAAATCACACAGTGCTTTCAGACAGAAGCAGTATTTTCATGGTTGAGCACCCTGCAGCAAGGAATTACCAGAAACGAGTGCCCACAATCTAACAACCACAGTCAGATTAGCCTTATCGCACGGCTGCAGCAAACAAGGGAGAAAAATCATGAAGGCATTTGAGCTAAAGTAATGGGCATTGCTGTGCACAGCTTCAAAGGAACAGTCGGGTTTGATCCTTCCGAAAATCATCAGACTTTCCCCACAACAAAAATGCTGCCAGGGAAGTCCTTGCCGGGCCCCACAGAGGAACAAAATGTCAACAGTGTATTGACTGAAGGCATCAAGGGCTGACAAAAGCAGCAGCACCAAATTATGTAGGATCTTTATCGTGTATGATATCAGCACATTCATTTGTCTTATCTGCTCTGGGGCTGGCAGCAGGCAAGATAAATTCAGATAGCAATCCGGCAATCACTGATCACCATTCCCTGAAATGTCAGATAACACAAAGGGCAACATTGATTTCTCCTGCCTTTCTTTCTTCTCTTTTCTTTTATACTTTATGACACAGTGGAGAATTGGCTGGCATAATCGGCGTCCAACAATATGTCCCGTTGTGTGCATTGTTGTCACAATGTGGAAATTGACAATGTTTCTTAAGATAATTACACACTAATGTATGATCCGACAGGGGAAATAATCCTTCAATATATAAACCCAGTAGGAGCTAGACATTTTATGTTAGATTTTACAATTGTTGCTATTTTATTTTGGGCAGCCGGGTGTCTGATACATGCAAAAAACCCATCACCATGCTTAAGAGTACCGGTATCTGAATTCCAGAGATAAATTGTGAAATGGAATGCGTATTCTCTCCCTGGAAGGAAGCATCCAATTTACCTAAATACCGAATGTTTTAAGCACATGTTAGCAGGAGCCAAGGTTTGGGTACCCAAGAGTATTGTTGGGGTACTGCTGGCGTCTGACCAATTAAAATCGCATAGTTTGCCATCGATAGTACTGTCTGGCAAGGTTTTCTGCTGCTTATCCAGCTAGGACCACCATACCATTAGGGCTTTGGCTTGCTGGGCTAACATAAGCTGAGTGGGAGGATTCCTTGCCTCCAGTGATTGTCAAGACATTTATGAGAAGTTCACCTGATTTTCTGCTGGCAATATCTTAGTATTAACTGATAGACCACTACCATTGTGAAATATATGGATGAACAAAGATTCCAGCTCATACCTCCTACTAACTTTTCTAATGATCGAAGAATTTCTTTTCCGCCTCACTCCACCGAGATTTTAATTCAGACAATCTTACCACTCTGAGCAGGTCCCCAATTACCTGATATCAGAGTGTGCATTAATATTGGTTTTACATTGCAGACTACAGCAGCTGGGCTAATTTCACATCATAAATTAAACCTTTCTCCATTAATCACCTGAATGCCTGTAAATTTTAAAATATCTGGATAAAAAAGATTAATCTACAGCATAAGAGGCTAATCCCTAGTGTTAAAGAGATAAGATATGAGGAAGGCCTAGATAACTAGGATTTTTCAGCCTTGAAGATAGACATATCTGAAAGGATATTACAGAGGTCTATACAATGCTAAAATGGGATTGAGAAAATAAATCTACAACAAAAACAACAAAACAAAATTACATTTATAGAGATCCTTTCACATTGGGAGGATGCCCCAAGGTGCTGAACAGTCAGGGGTCGGACCCGAGCATGGGGGAAGGGCAGGGTAGAGGAGGGAGAGAAGTGGGAGGGCAGCAGAAAGCACGATCGAAAAGGAAGGTTTTGAGACCAGCCTTGAAGGAGGCAAGGGAGGAAGCGAGGCAAAGGGATTCTGAGATGCATTTCCAGAGTGTGGGAGCTGAGAGGCTGAAAACCCGGCCTCCAATGGTAGGGTGGGTTGGATGGGAGAAATGGAGCTGACCGGAGCCCGCTGAATGGAGGGGGCAGGTAGGTTGATAGGGAGTCAGCAGGTCGAGAGATAGGAAGGTGCAAGGCCACGGATGACCTTGAAAGTGAGGATGAGGATCTTGAATTTGATCCTCTGGGGGATGGGGAGCCAATGGAGCTGGGTGAAGGTGGGACTGATGGGGTCGCAGAACCTGGTGCGGGAGAGGACACAAGCTGAAGAGTTTTGGATGATCTGCAGCTTGTGAAGGGAAGAACTGGGAAGGCTGATGAGGAGGGAGTTTCCCTGGTCAAGTCTTGATGTGACGAATGCATGGTTGAGGGGAAATCTAAAACACTACTTTCACGTAAGAATGTTGTTGTTGTTACCTAAGTCAGCAGGACAAGAGAGCACAGAGTCAGAGTCTGGCGGTCAATTTTAGGACAGATGCTATGAATTTTTTCTTCACACAAAGGACAATCAACAACAGAAGAAATGGTTGAGGCCAGGATGCTGAACATGTTCATGATACTGTTTGATGTTATAATAGGAAGATGGTTACATTGAAAAGATGAAATCATTCTCTCATTGCCTTTAGAACCTTAGAAATCTCTTTATGCTAGTGTCCAGAACTGTGTACAATTGTTAAGGTGTGGGCTGGCCAGAGCACTTTATAGTAGCGAAGGATTCTGACAAAGAAACGTTGACTCACTTTTCCTTTCTTGATAAATGCTGCCTGACCTGCTGAGTGTTCCCAGTGATTCCTGTTTTTGCTTCACATTTCCAGCATCTGCAGTATTTTGCGTTTTTACTTTATAGCTGCATGTGATTTCTGCAGATCTCAACTCAACTACAGAGCAACCTGATTGCACATTGAGGCGATTATGTGTTATTTCTTAGCAATGTGAACAAACTGTTAAAATTGAAACCTGGCTTATTTTAGTAACACGTCAGCAGACCTGTTTTCCAACATAACCCCTTGTTTGCTAAGCATGTGCAGTTTACTGGCCACTGTGGATTAGTGGCAAATTGCAGCAGCAATAATCCTTTTTTCACACATTTGAACAAGCTTAAACGGTATTTAATATCTTACTGTGGATTAATGCATCTGTGGAGTGTACATTCTTAGAGGAAAAAATGACACAGCAGGGTTCAGAGAGGCTTGATTTACTGATGCAGCAACACTAGCGCTGTAGATGCGAGGTGGCAGAACAATAACAACGCCAAGATTACATTTGTATAGCATCTTTCACGTCGGGAGGACGTCCCAAGACGCTGGACAATCTGTGATTTGGACCTGAGCTGGGGATCGGGATCGGGGAAGGTGGAGGGCAGGGGATGAAAGGGGGTTGCCAAAGCCTTTTAAGATGATAGGTCGGTTGCCCTCGATGACAGAAAGATATAGAACTTAGGACAAAGTATTCTATTATGTCCTGTCATTACAATTAACCATTAATTGTGCCAGGACCCCAAATGCCATTTAAGAAACAACTTGATGCTCCAATGAAGGTGCGTGACTTGGAAGGAATTGATTGAGTGGGCCTTCGTCATCCAAATTTCCAAACTTACCTCTTCAACCATGTATTTGGTCATCTTTTTTCTCTTCCTGATGTCCACCATTGGCGTGTCAACTTTTTAGAGACATTATTTTACTTGTAGAAGGCAACATAAATGCAAGCTGTTGCTGTTCCCTAAAAACTACGTGAGGGTGCTGTGATATTAAGACTTCCAGGAGATACCAACTGAATCAAAAAGCAGAACAAAACTGAGACCCAAACGGCAAAGGCACACAGTGCGCATTGATACCTCGCTTATTCCTCGCTAACAGCTAAATCAAAATGACACAGCACCCAAGATGCCTGCAGGAAGATGAAGTTGTTTTGCTGCATTTCCACACAGAGAAGCACCTGTAGCTGCCCACTGCAAACATTTTCATATTATCCCACAAGTGATGTCATTGGCGCCACGGGATTATATTCACTGCAGACCAAACTCATTTACATACAGCTGATAACTAGTTGCGCACAATGCTCTGTTCCTATGGAAACATATTCAGTTTCTTTAAATACATAGCCATAAATAACCGCCCACTACCACTAATTTCTTCCACACAGTCATCTATTCTGTCTCTGGAATCTCCAGGCAATCTTTTGAGCTATAAAGTTGTTCCATGTGACGACCCTTACTGTGCAATATCCCATCCCTTCCCCCTCCTGAACAGTCTTTCCTATCACTATAAACCTTCTCAAATAGGCCACTAGCTTGCAAATCTGCTCCTCAACATGGAACGAGAAAAGGCCATTGAGCTTATCCAGCACATAGCAGTTCCTTCCGTACATGGTGTAAAATCTTTCATATCTTGAATTCTAGGCTTTGATTCCCAAATACAATCAAATAAATTCCACAAGGTACAGCTTCAGTCCCCATATTGTTTGGTGCACCAATTAAATACGTATCCACTGGATTCTTCAGACATTACCGCCTCTCAAGGGCCAGTAGTACCACAGCTATATATTTTAATGAAGCAGTCTTTATTCTCATTCCCAAATTAATGTTCAGGTCGCCTGGCTAGCAATCCCCCCTGATAAAAATCCCCCTCAAAGCTGTTTATGGGGTTTTGCGGTGTGCAAATTAGCCCACAGTCACTTCACATTGCAGTATAACCTGTGAAATGCTTCGGGGTATCCTCCTGGTGTGAAAAGCCCTCCACAAAATTAAATAATAATAATTATTAATAACACCCATCAAAAAAATACTTGTCCCTTATAGTGTGCGCAAAATGTCTTTTATCTAAATTAATATAAGGGCTTTGAGAGTTTTCAATGCTAGAAGGCGTTTTAAATGATGAAAGATTTTCAACAATTCGTTCTGTGGTAATGTTAAATTTCAATGGGTATTTCAGGGTTTATTTTCATAATTTCAACATAGCACAAGATATTAATCAATAAATCAGAGGAGCATGTAGGAAAAGTAAGCAATAATAGTGGGTGATTTCAATCTTCACATAGATTGGGAAAACCAAATTGGCAAAAGTAGGTTAGAAGAAGAGTTCATTGAGTGTATGAGAGACAGCTTTCTAGAGCAGCATGCCGAGGAACCAACTAGGGGACAGGCCATCCTAGACCTTGTTTTGTGTAACAAAACAGGGCTAGTTGGTAATATAGATATTAAGGCACCTCCAGGGCAGAGTGATCATAACATGATTGAATTTTGTATTAAGTTAGAGAGGGATATAGTTAAATCCGAGGCAAATATTTTAAATTTAAATTAGGTTAATTTTGTAGGTATGCGGAAAGATCTGGGTAAAATAGACTGGAGAATCAAATTAGGAGGTAGAACGGTAGACCAACAGTGGCAAATATTTAAGGACGTAGTACAGAATTAACAGAGGTTGCATATTCCCCTGCGGAATAAGAGTACCTCGGGGAAAGCAATTCATCCGTGGCTAACTAGAACGGTTAGGGAAAGTATAAAATTAAAAGAAAAGGCCTATAAAACTGCCAAGAAAAGCAGTAGAGCTGAAGATTGGGAGAGTTTTAAAAACCAGCAAAAAATAACTAAAAAGTTCATTGAGAGTGAGAAAAGTGAAGTATGAGGGTATGAGTATGGAGTATGAGGGCAAGTTAGCTAAGAACAGTAAGTCAGATTCCAAAAGTTTTTATAAATACATTAAGAGGAATAGGCTAGTGAGAATAAATGTAGGTCCACTGCAGGCAAAGACGGGAGAAGTTGTAATGGGGGATAATGATAAGGCAGAGTCCCTAAATGAATACTTTGCATCTGTCTTCACCCTAGAAGACACAACAAGTCTGCCAAAAATAGGGATACACCAAGGGGTAAATGACAGGGAGCAACTTAGGGAAATCTTCATTAGCAGAGAATTGGTGTTAGGAAAACTTAGCACTAAAAAGTGGAAAATCCCCTGATCCGAATGGCTTGCATCCCAGGGTTTTAAAAGAGGTAGGTTATGAGATAGTGGGGGCCTTGTGTCTGATCTTCCAAAATTCCTTGGATTCTGGAACAGTCCCCATAGATTGGAAGATCGCAAATGTCACACCACTATTTAAAAAGGGTGGAAAGGAAAAGATGGGGAACTATAGACCAGTTAGTCTGACATCAGTGATAGGAACATTTTTAGAATCTTTGATTAAGGCTGTTTTAGTGGGGTATTTAGGGGAGCACAATATAATTAGGCCAAGTCAACATGGCTTTACAAAAGGGAAGTCATGTTTGACAAATCTCATAGAATCTTTTGAGGATATTTTGAGTAAACTAGATAGGGGTGAATCAGTGGATGTAGTCTATTTGGACTTCCAGAAGGCATTCGATAAGGTGCCGCATAAAAGGTTGATCCCAAAGATAGGGGCCTACGGAATTGGGGGGAACATATTAACATGGATTAGGGAATGGTTAACGGGTAGGAAACAAAGAGTAGGGATAAATGGGTCCTTCTCAGATTGGCGGGATGTGACTAGTGGAGTGCCACAAGGATCATTCCTTGGGCCTCAGCTATTTACCATCTAGATCAACGATCTAGATAAAGACATCAAGCTTAATATATCTAAATTTGTTGATGATACGAAACTAGGTTAATACCAAGGATGACATTTAAAAAATGCAGCGCGATATAGATAGGTTAGGTATGTGGGCAGGTAGGTGGCAGATGAAGTATAATGTTGAGAAGTGTGAAGTCATCCACCTAGGTGGCAAAAACAGCAGAGTGGGTTATTTTTTAGAGGGGGAGAAACTGGAAAGTGTTAGCGTTCAGAGGGACTTGGGTGTCCTTGTACACCAAACACAGAAAGTTAGTATGCAGGTGCAGCAGGCAATTAGGAAGGCTAACGGTATGTTAGCTTTCATTATGAAAGGGTTAGAGTATAAGAGTAGGGAAGTCTTGCTGCAGCTGTATAGGGCCCTGGTGAGACTGCACCTGGAATAATTTGTGTAGTTTTGGTCTCCTTATTTAAGCAAGGATGTACTTGCCTTGGAAGGAGTGCAGCGTAGGCTTACGAGGTTAGTACCTGGAATGAGGAGGTGAGTTATAATGATAGGTTGGTTAATTTGAACCTATATTCTCTGGAACATAGAATAATTAGACGGGATCTTACAGAAACCTATAAGATTATTAAGGGGCACGACAAAGTAGATAGTGGGAGATTGTTTCCCCTGGTTGGAGAAATTAAAACCAGGGTTCACAGTCTTAAAGTTAGGGGTCAACCCTTTCACACTGAGTTCAGAAAAAACTTCTTCACTCAGAGGGTAGTGAATGTATGGAATTCTTTACCCCAAAGGGCTATTGATGCTCAGTCCTTCCTTGAACATATTCAAGACTGAGATAGATAGATTTCTCAGTCATAAAGGGATTAAGAGGTATGGGGATAAGGCAGGTAGCTGGAGTTAGAATGGAATATCAGCCATGATTGAATGGCAGGGCAGGTTCAATGGGCCAAATGGCCTGCTGCTGCTCCTACTTCTTATGTTCTTATTTAATCTAATTTCCTGATATTTTAGGTGTACGGTTTCACCACATGTTCAGCAATTCTAATTGTCTGCTCTTGCTCTCTTTACTTATTTAATTTCCCTCCTTTGTTGCTCTATTTCTCTCTGAACGTCACCTCTTTCCATTGCCTCCTGATTATTATTATCACAGTGTTCGTGCCTCTTATTCCCTCCTCAGATCAAGTTTAAATTAATCCAAATTGCTGTATTAGGTTCAATGCTTTGTCCTATGTTAATTTGAAAGTAACAAGTCTAGTTTTTTTTTCTCTCTTTCCTACTGCATAAAATAATAATAATCCTTGCATTTGATATAGCGTCTTATCACGTCGTTGAGACATCTCAAAACGCTTCACATAATATACTATTAAGTGGAATGACTGGATTTTGTGGATGAAATCCGACAGCCAATTGCGCACAGCAGTGTCCCATAAACAGTCATGGATTGAGTGACCAAATTATTATTCTTATCTATTTTTGAAGGGTTTATTACGACCAATTGACTAACACCAGGTTCCAAAATGGGATTCTACTGTAATTGATAAACAGAGGAAATTAAAGTTCTGTAATAATGTTAAATTCCAATGGGTATTACAGTGTTTATTTTCATACTAAGGACATCATAGAATCATAGAATGTTATGGCACAGAAGGAGGCCATTCGGCCCATCGAGTCTGTGCCGGCTCTTTGACCGAGCAAGTCACTTTCGTTAACCCCAATCACCAGCTTTCTCCCTATAACCCTGCAAACCCGTCTTCCCCAGATACCTATCTAGTTCTCTCCTAAAAGCTGCTATCAAATTGGACCTCACTACCCTTTCAGGCAGATCATTCCAAATTCGACAACTCGCTGAGTAAAAAAAATTCTTCTAACCTCTTCTCTGCTTCTTTTGGTAGATATCTTAAGACTGTGACCATTTGTCACAGACACACCTACCAGCGAAAACAGCTTTTCCCTATCTAGCCTGTCGAAACCTTTCATGATCTTGAAGACCTCTATCAGGTTCTAGCATAACCTTCTCTGCTCTAATGGGAAAAGTCCTAACTTCTCCAGTCTGTCCTCATAGCTAAGGTTCCCCATTCCTGGTATAATTCTCGTGAATCTCCTCCTGCACCCTTTCCAGTGCCTTAATGTCCTTCCTGCCTTATCTACTTGCCCTGCTACCTTTAATGATTTGCTTACTTGAACACTCAGATCTCTCTGTACGTTCACCCCCCTTAAGATTGAGCTACCAAGTCTATATTGCCTCCTATCATTTTTCCTACCTAAGTGTATCACCTCACACTTATCCACATTAAAATCCATCTGCCACATGTCAGCCCATTCCACCAATCTGTGTATGTCTACTTGCAGTTGTTTACAGTCCTCCTCACTATTTACTACCCTACCTAACTTTGTATCATCTGCAAACTTGGAAATAGTGCTCTCTATGCCCAAGTCCACATCATTAGTGTATATTAGAAAGAGCAGTGGTCCCAATACTGATCCCTGGGGGACACCGCTGCACACCTCCTTCCATTTCGAGAAACATATTTAACTTGATTTATTAAAACTTTTTAGATGCACAGTATAGTTTTCCCACAGGCTCCGCTCTTCTGTACACATTACTTATCTTCTTTTCCACAGAACAAGGCAGGTTCTTGCAACAGATTAACCCCATCATCTGAGGTAACAAGGTGTCACTAAGGTTGTCAATCACGAGACAGCCAGCGTGAGGCACATACTGTAGACTTTAATTTGACTTTATCATGCAGCCACTGCTTGATATAATGCCCAACTGTCCACTCAATCAACCACTGAAATGTTTCCAATTAATAACAATAGCCTTTGACATTTTATTCTTTACATTTGGGCTTTTTAAACTTATGTAAAAGTCACACTACATCCTTTGAAGCTAATTGGAATTCAAGGTGCAAGTAATTCTAGGCACAATTTCAACAACACACTATCTTCTTTTAAAAAGAGGTGTACCTGCAACAAAACAGTGAGCATTAAAGGAACTGTTCCAAGTCAACATCTTTTGTTTCAATGCACTACAGAAAAACGGCTTTCACATCTATCTCCTATAAATATACTAGTGTCTATATTACAGAGAATAGAACAGCTTTGCTGATATTTTACACAAACTAAACTTGAACAATGTAGGGCAATAACATAACTAAGTTATGCAAAACGTGTACAAGCAGAATTCAGTTCTTTTTAAAGGGAATTAGCTGGATGCTTGAAAGGGGGAATCTTAAAAATTTAGGAAAGTGGGATTAGATGAGTTGGCTCTTGTGGAGAAAGCCACCAGCACAGACTTGATGGTCCGAGTTGTCTGTTTCTGTGGTGCAAAATTCTAGGCTTTCGTGATATGTACTTTATGCATCTCAAAGTGCTTCACAGAATATACTGTAAAGTGAATTGTCTGTATATTTGTGGGCGAAACGTGGCAGTCAACTATGCACAGCAGTGTCCCATAAATAGTCATGGATTGAAATGACCAATTTTTTTTTGAAGGATTAGTATTGGGAGTGTGGAGCAAGGAAACTTCCCCTTGGTTTCACGCTGGCCTGGAATCAAACCCAAGTCTCTCCCTTGCAAGGCAAGTGTTCTAACCACTGAACTACAGGACTCCACAACCTTCTGAATATTTCACAATACCGGCCGTTATGTAGATACCACAACACCCTCTGGGAGACTGGATAAACAGCCTAACACTTACGAAGAATTTCGAAACATTTTTCTTAATTTTCATTTTAACTTAAAAGATATCAATTTTCAACAGAGCTTAACAAGAATGGTGCAAAGCCAGCTTCCAGTTTTAGATTGCTTTAAGGATTTTCTAAAATCTTGCCAGATCATAAAAGTTTCAGAGAAAATTGACATACAAACAAAGGCAAAGTGGAATTTCATCCAGAAGAGCTTCACACTGATCCATATGAACCCCTCTGTGATGCAATCTATGTCCAGAATAGAGACAATATGACAAGATTCCTTATGAGGTTAGCCCATTTAGAAATACCGCAAATTACAGCAGACTGATGCTTGGGTAAACAACAACATATTGATTTTATTTGACACCCCTCAAATAGGATAAAGCTTGAGGGTGCTTAATTTAAATTATGTAAAAATCATCAAACCTATTCTACTTTCTATAATGCTCAATCACTAAAAATAGCAATTGTTATATTCCCATTACAAGCATAATAAGATGGATATGTTTTAGCAACTTGAACTGTGGTCACTAACTTATTGATCAAAAGATACAGTTAACCCTCATCGATCACGGGGGTTACATTCCTGGAAAACTGCGCACTCAGTAAGATTGCGTTCGGTAAGCTTAACAAGGAATGGGAAAAGGGGGATCAGGGGAATCCAGCGACAGACTACCCACCTCAAGCCTCCAGGCACATCCACACCCGACCAATGCAAAGTATGTACTGAGGTGGGCTACAGCCGGCTGGCCCACTCTTGTTGCTCTCCCCCCTCCTGCTGCTCTCGTCGCTCTCCCCCCTCTCCCTGCTCTCGTCTCTCCTACCACCCGGGAAGTGGGCAAATCAGGGGGAGCCCGGAAGGGAGGCAGAGAGCAACCGGGGAGAGGGCAGCTAGAGATGGGAGAGGGCAGGCAGCGCCCTCCACACATCTTAGGGGCTCAGTAAACAAGAACTTCCTGTATGAAAAATAAAGTTTGAAGTTGCTTTTGTACCACCCTGAGGCCTGCAGTGTTTCGTTCATCACCAAACCATGCCTTTGCAGGAATTTTTGAAGAGGCTGTTATGGCACTGTATCCTCTTGATGAATGATGATTATCTAAATGAAGCAAGAACAATCACTTGGAAATGAGACCATTCATTAAACAATTATTCTCTGTACAGCCAGTTACAGATATGGACAAAATCATTGGTCAAAACATTGGTTCCTGCTACAAATGGTATTTAGAACAGGAAGTTCATGACCTTAATGACATTGGTTTCTGGCAACTTCATTGTTTCATGAACTATTATTACATACTGCAAATTCTATGTCCCACAACTGCAGCAAACAAACACCCAATGTCAAATGATAGTCATGACCTGGATTTAAATTGATCCATTATACCTTGAGATAAAGTGAGTAGCTCTTTCCTCCAGCTGTGAGTGTAACCAGTAAAATTATCTGACCTTCTGCTCTGTACAGTCCATAACAAATATGATCAAATATCAGAGAGATTAACAGATAACTGGGATTAAAATGGTAGAATATGAACGAAACAAAATCAAATGCATTTTTTCTACGTTATTTAATGACCAGCAGACTTTATCATATTCAGGAATATGAAGGATAGAGCCTCAATCGATTGTAGGAATAATGCAGGGCAGTAAGAATGAAGGAATGAATGAAAGAAGGAAGGAAGGAAGGAAGGAAGGAAGGAAGGAAGGAAGGAAGGAAGGAAGGAAGGAATAGATAGATAAATAGATAAATAGATACACACACACATGCATACTGTACATACATACTGTAGTTTGTAAACTGGTGCAGACTTGATGGGCCGAATGGCCTTCTTCTTCTGTTCTCTAAATTTCTAATGATTCTATTCTATGAAATACTAGTCTATTTATTGTGCAATCAAATTGCTATTCATAGGTCAGAGATAACTTATTTGTAATTCTAAATGATTTTCATTTGTCTTCTTGACAAAATGTTATTTTGTAAAAAAAATCTAACATTTGTGGCATTCAAATGATCAAATGGGTTATTCACTCACCTTGCCAGGACAAATTACAGATTCCAACAATCTCACAGGAGAGAAAGTTTGACGATAATGTGTTGGACATTTGATATTACGAAGCATATTCACAACACTGAAGAGATCTGATTCAGTTATCCACTGTGTCCGTGATTGTTGAATGTGCAAATGGAGATCCTCTAATTTAATAGCAAAGGCATACAACAATAACAACTTGCAATTATATAGCACCCTACGTGCAGGGTAGTGTCTCAGTGTGCTTAATAGTGTCTGAATCCGAGCTTGGGGGAGCGGGGGAACAGGGAGGTGGCCCTAGATTTGGTCAAACAGCAATATTTTCAGGCGGGACATGAAAGAGGGGAGAAGAGCGGCAAGGCAGAGGGATTGAGCGAGAGTGTTGCATAGTTTGGGGTGTAGTGGCTGAAGAGCAACCTCCGATGGTTGGGCTGGGGGTGCAAGAGTTGAGCAGGAGGCTAGTCCCTGCCGACTGGAGGTGCCGGGTGGTAGATTGGAGATTGAGGAGGTTGGAGAGTTAGAGAGGTGCCAGAGAGTGAATGGATTTGAACACGTGTGAGGATCTTGAAGTCGATCTGTTTGGTGATGGGGAACCAATGGAGCCTGGCCAGAACTGGTGAGACGTGGGTATGGAGTTTGGTCCAGGTCAGTATGCAGGCAGCAGAGTTATGAATGAGCTTGATCTCGTGAATGGTGAAGCTGGGAAGATTAGTGACGAATAAATTGGAGTAATTCAGGCGGGGGGGGTAAAGTAACAAAAGAATGCAACAAGGGTTTCGGCTGCATTTCGGGTAAGGTACAGTCAGAGGCTGGCAATGTGGCAGAGGTGGAAGAAGGCAGTCCTGGTCAGGGAATCAGATGCAGGGGAGGAAGGACAGCTGGGGGATGAACAAAATACCTAGATTTTGCAATGGTTTGGTGAGTCTGAAGGAGAGTCCAGGGAAGTTGAGGAGTTTAGATCCACTGGAGCCAAGGAGTACAGTTTCCATCAGTTTCCATCTTGTTCATAATCAACTGCAGGAAGTTTACACTCATCCAGGCTTGATGTCAACCAGAAGATCGGTGGACCTAGAGTTGGTACTGGAGGAGGCAGCCTTTGATAAGTAAAACGGAATTGCTCAGGACCACATCTTCATCTATATTTTCAGGCAGAGACATTGCTGTTTTAATAAACGATTATCCCCTCATCTTCTGCAAAAGTTTCCAGATGCTCTGAGAGCAGTGTGTTAATGTCACATTTCAAGTGAGCCTCTAACAGCCCAGTTATGGTAGGTTAAAGAGCTGTTGTGGAAAGTGCCTCTTGTCGAATTAACTTGCTTAAATACAGTGCCTGGAATAAGAGGACTTTTAAATTGGTGAGACTTGAAAGAGGTTGGATTATATTGGCAATTGTAAGAGTTGAGAAGGCTAAAACTTTTTATAAATCATGTAAGGAATCGCAGTCCATCATATTATTAAACTCTAGATTTATAACAAAAAAATGATGCTTGTATAGCGTCTTTCATGTCAGAAGGACATCACAAGGCACTGCACAGTTACTGCTTCAGGCCCGAGCTGAGGAAGGGAGGGGGTGGGGGAGGGGTAGGGAAGCAGGGATTAGGATGCTCCGATGGGTCCATTGAAGAGCAGAGGTTTATTTGATATACAATATATAGAGATGTCCATTGTAAGTACAATTTTTGCTCCATCTACTTAACATGCTGACGTATACTGTGATTCAGCTCCGGAGATACAGTCTGCCCTACAGTTTGTTGGACTTTTGCCTGAGCCTAGATAGTGAGGGTTGCAGGCTGTATATGAATCATGGGATGGAAATGGGAGGGGAGATGAACATCACAGTTCCGATGATCTTAGCCTGAAGATTATTGTTGTTAAAAAAAAATGATTGGGCAGAATCTGGAGGAAAATATTAAGATTCAGGTTCAATATGAAAGTCAGCATTCCAACATTCTTTGAAAATTGTGGAGGTTAAATTATAAGAGGATTATCTTTAGATATCCCAGAGACAATAATTACATTGAAAGCTATATTGTGTGACAAAATATGGTTGATGACATTAGGTAGTGCTTATACATAATTTCTTTGGGCTACTTGGTTATATAATGAAGAGAACAACTTCAACCCCTAGCAGATTTATGGCACCCATCTCTCTTCAATCCTTGCACAAGAGTAAGACTCTGAATCCAAATAGTAATAAGAGAAACTTTAATGCTGACAAGTAGCTACAAAAGCTCTGGAAAGCTCAAATGCTTCCACTTCCTCATACTTTGCACTTCCAAATGCATGCTCCTGCCAGTCATAGCCCTCCCACTAATCTCACCAGTGAAATATCTTCCAACTCTCACTTTGGGACGTCTTCTCGAGGTGAAAGACACTATAAAGACATATAAATGTAAGTTTTGATTGATTGATTGATTGATTGAAGTATCCAAATGTACTGAATTTAGGAAGATATGTGTTAAGTACCATACAGAAAACTAATGCAATAATAATGGTTGGCCAGGTCATCTGGTTCACCAGTGAGTCTGTATAGCCATGTGTCAAACCAGGAGAAGTAAGGCCTAATAGGCAGCGTGGTCTCAAGTGAAACTGTGAAACTGTGAAGCCTGAGTGCTGCAAACATTACCATTTTATAAGACATGTCACACTGCTCCAAAAGCTTATTTTAAAACAGCCTCTGTGGTCCTGGCAGAGTGACAGGCAGCATGCAAACAACAACAACAAAATTACATTTCTGGAGCGCCTTTCAAGTCAGGAGGACGTCCCAAGGCGCTGAAACAGCACACGCACAGCAGAGCTATTTGCTTTCATTTCCTCCCAAGAACATATTGTCTTTCACATCCTTGTTACATTTTTTTGCAATGGAAAGCCCTCTTACGCCCCATTGATCTACACTCTTAGCACAGATTCCATATGGGTTCTATATTAAAGTTGATGCTAATAGTGCGGTATAAATCCAAGCGCTCGAGTACAGATTTGAAACAGGGATGCTTTCAGTGTAGAATTGATACCATTGAGTTCCGTGTAAATCATGTTTTACTGTAGATAACTTTTTTAATTTAAAAAAAAGGCAAAAAACTCCTTGGCAGTGCTTTAGCTTTTTAACATTATTAAAGAGCCAGTCAAATATATCATTCTTTAACAGCATACATCCAACTGGTTTTGCTAAGAATGCAAAGAGCTCTCAACGAGAGGGTAATTCTGAGATGGTTTCTAATTCTCATCTGTGATGAGCCATAAACAGAACAGTATCAAGGTTGAAAAAAGTTACACGAGAGTCCAAGATAAATTAACAAAAAATGGTTAGGCTACTGCTTGGCTTGGGATTAAAATACTTATACTGTATATTGTAAGAGGGAGGGAAGGCACAGGGAGGTAAAGAAGGGGCATAACGTTAATATACTTTAAATAAAAGAGTTATGATAAGCAAGCAGTTTTACAATTGAGTAACACAACATATAAGCACCTTCAGACGTCTTGATGACCCGATGAAGCCTTATATCGAAAGCAAGCATTATTATTTAAATCAGTACATTGCAGGTGGTGATTTGTCAGAATTAGAAGGTGTGTATAGTAAGTAAGCTGGGGCGGTTGAGTACATAAAACAAGAGTATTTGGAATTTGGATGGAAAGGGAAGAAAAACTATTTAGAGGCAAAATAATAATCCTTACACAAAAACAGAAGTTTCTGGGAAAACTCAACGGGTCAGGCAGCATCCATGGAGAAAGGAAAGTGAGTCAACTTTGTCAGACCCTTCGTCAGAACTGGAGCATGTTGGGAGGGAGAGACTTTTAAGGACAAGTTAGAGAGCTGGGGGGGTGGCGGGGGCAGTACAAGGAAGACAAAGGAGACAAAGAAGACAAAGGAAAACATGTGTTAATTGATGGATTAAATAGATGATGACAGTGTGAAACAAAAGGGGGTGGATTTAAACAAAACTGGGGAGAAGAGGTGTTAATGGTAAAGAGCAGACAAAACACCAGACAGGCAAGGGATGTCTGAAGTGATGATTGTAATGGGGGAGTGGGAGCTCTTATGGTCTGAAGTGGCTGAAATCAATGTTGAGGCCAGAGGGCTATAGGGTCCCCAGCAGATAGATAAGGTGCTACTATAACAACAACAACTTTGATTTATTCCATGCCAGATGGCGTCTCAGAGCGCTTTACAGTGCTTGTTCCTCAAGCTTTCGTTGTGGGTCACTGGAACAGCGCAGAAGACCATGGATGGAGAGATCAGCCTCTGAACGTGAGTGTAAGTTGAAATGGAGGGAGACCAGAAGATCGGGGTTGACCTTGCGTACAGAGCGAAGGTGCTCTGCAAATCGGTCTCCCAACCTGCGCTTAGTCTCCCCAATGTAGAGGATAGCAAACCGTGAGCAGCGGATACAGTATACTACAGTACATTGGTGGTATACATGTGAACCTCTGTCTTACATGGAAGCTGTGTTTGGTTACACCGAACTCTTGAATAAGCATATGCGGTTTCTTAATTCATTTCCTGTGCTAATTAACACATGGAACAGGTGGAGAAACTAGCGCAATTTTTATCCTTATTATTAAAAGAAATCTATTTTATGACCTGATTCTGCTTCTGTATTCTGCCCAGGGCTGTGAGGGAAATTTTGAGAGGCATATGAGAACAGCATTCAGGTTTTTGACAGACCCAGTCTAGATACCAGACTAAACAGATCCTCAACCTCTCAATTACAGTAAAAGCTGCTGTAGTTGGACACCGGAGGGGCACCAGACTGCCCGTCTGGACACCAGACTGCCTGGACAAAGCTCACCACAGATAACACTTCACGCAAGCAGCTGCTTCTATGAACACTCTGGGGAAAGCTGAGCCATTCAAACCAAGCCAAGCTCTTCATATTTGAATACTAGAGCGATAAATCTGGTTCAAAGTACATTACTTTAATGTTACTTGTAACAATGGGGACCTTCTGCAATCTCAGTGCATGTAATGCAATTGATGTTGTAGTACGATCACACAAAGATGCTGCTGAGCTGATAATGCCATAAAACAGTGATCCTTGTGATCTGAGCCAGAGCTATGTCGCTCAACATCCGGTCACATACAAACTCATATTTGTTCGAAGAAAAAAAAGTGTTTAAGTAAGTAAAAGGGTCACTATTCTAGCGTGAGAACAGAGATGTATAAAGCCACCCATAATCTTATATGACAGTAATTATTCTGGACAGATAGAATCACTGCTAATTTTGTGTGCTTGAAATAATCTTTGGCATTAATATTCCTTCCTTAACATGATGCCAGAGGCTGCCAGTGACTCTGTATCCTGACAGTTTATATGTCTTGATTGCAGACTTGGTCCCTGAATTGAGCATAACTAAAGGAGACAGTTGTCCACGCTCAACTATCAGTTCTCTTGTTGCCACAGCTGAATTCTAGGATACACACAGCTCATTCCCAAGAAACTACACAACATCCTCTGCGTTTCATAGGAACTCTTTTTTGTTAAATGCTTCAAGACATTTAACATAATATGGCCCTCTATTAATTTGAATAAGAATTCTATTTTAATGATTAAAAACTTCTTGATGTTCAGTTCCAGCCTCCAACATAGCTGGGGGTGAGTGGGGATTCAAGCAGTGACTCTGTGAATGCTCTTTCTTTGTGGACTCCAAGGAATATCACCAAACTGAATGTAAGGAAGGGATTCCTGATTGATCAGCAGATGTATTTAAAAGACGGTGTGTCTGATTCTCAGAACCTGTATGTTTTCTTTACCAGTCTTACCTTCATCCATCCATCCCTTATACTATACAGCCATTTCAGTCAAACAAAGCTCTGAAGTGTTCCCATGCTGAACAAATCACACTGTTTACTCCATAGAGTAAATACTATATCATCAGCAATCAGAATAGCAAGTACAAATACCCAACTTCCAGATGGATCACCACAATTCACAGCAAGTAAGTGTGTCTCTCCCTATAGTGATGGTGTGTGGTCCTTTTAGTATGTGGTCCAAGCATTTTTGTACTTTTTCTGTTCTCGCCCACTGACAGATTGTTTTGTTACTACTGTACCATGCTTCAAAATTAAACTTTTCTGTCACAAACTATCAATTTTAAAAAGGACTTTTTTTCTAATGTGTCTGAGTGGACTTTTGCTGAAGGTCAGGATAATGATGGCCTCACATAATGAATCTACAGGGCTACGATCCAGGCAGCCTGCTTCCATCCAATTGTCTTATGAATCAGAGCAAAATTATGAGTCAGACCTAACAATTATATTACATTTTCAATTACAGGGAATTTAAAAAAAAAAAAATATTTGTGTGGAGAATTAAATCATAGCCTGCCAGAAATCCAAGGTAACTTAGCTGGTTGAAACTGGTCTATGGCTGAAATCCCAGTGGCTTCACTCAACCCTTCATGCTATCAAGGTTGACAAAATAAGCTCCATATTTAATATTCTTCTAAGAGGATGGGGGATGTAAAAAGGATTTCCCTGGAACCAACTATGTTCTGAGGAGACCTACCTGGTAAAATCAGCAAAGTCCACAATAATCCAAGGCACTGCTGGTGGTTCGTAGAGCCCCGCAGCTCGGTGGTTAGAGCACTCGCCTTGCAAATGAGAGACCTGGGTTTGATTCCAGGCAGAGTGAAACCTTGGGCAACTTTCTATATTTAGCTGACAGGAGGTATGAAAATATTATGGGGTGATGTTGGGATGAAAACTGTGACATATTCTATAACTGTTTGCATCGCAGGTCATAATTTTCACCCCATTATTGCTAACACTGAACAATATCACTCAAGGTGTCACTCTGGCTTCAGTTGGTTGTAGTCTCACCGGAAAATGAAACACACCACCTGCTCCCTCGACTCCATCCCCACCTCTCTCCTCATCTCCCAGCTCCACCTCCTAGCCCCCCACCTCCTAACCAACATCATCACTGGGCACTGTTCCCACCCCTCTAAAAATAGCTGTCATCACCCCCAACCTGAAAAAACCTACCAGCCCAACTCCAACCTCCCATTCCTCTCTAAGAACAACCCTGGAATGAGTTGTTGCGTCACAGCTTCACTCCTTTCTCTCTCACCATTCCGTCTTTGAACTCCTACAATCCGATTTCTGTGCTGCCCTGCCCATAGCATGGACACAGTCCTGGATAACCACATTTTAAACATCTGTAACCAGGGCTCTCTCTGCCTCCTTGTCCTCCTTGACCTCTCTGATGCATTCGACACTGTCGACCACTCCATCCTTCTACATCGCCTCTCCTCCCAGCTCAATCTTCATGGACCTGCCCTTGCCTGGTTCAACTCCTATCTTTGTTATCGACTCCACTTTGTCGCCACCAAAGGCTTCTCCTTCTGCCCCCGGACTGTCCCCCAGATCCCCCAAGGATCTGTCCTTGGCCCCCGACTGTTCAATATCTACTTGGTGACATCATCCGCAGACATGGGGTCAACTTCCACATGTATGCAGATGACACCCAACTTTATCTTTCTGCCTCTACCATCGATTCCAGGATTCCACTGCTGTCCTGACAGACTGCCCTTCAGACATCAAGTCCTTGGTGAGAGCCAACTTTCTACAGTTCAACATGAACAAGACCGAGACTCTCCTGATTGGCTCACGCCAGAGCCTTCACACATCAGGCACTGGCAGCATCAAACTCCATGGTTGCACACTCCACCTCACCAAGCCAGTCAGGAACCTAGGTGTCTTCTTCGATACTCAACTGTCTTTCCTCCCCCACATCCAAGCCATGACCTGCTCTGCCTTCCTTCACCTCCGCAATATTACCCGAGTCCGCCACTATCTTATCCCTCAGGCCACTGAAATCTTGCATTACATCCATGCTCGACTACGCCAACGCCCTGCTTGTCAGCCTTCCTAATTCTTCCCTCCATATGATGCAGATAATTCAGAACTCTGCAGCCCATGTCCTCTATCGTTCCAAGCTCTGTGACCCCATCTCCCCAATCCTCGCCCGACTCCATTTGCTCTCCATCACCCAGAGGATTCAATTCAAGGTCCTGGTCCTCATAAGAATATAAGAATTAGGAGCAGGAGTAGGCCATTCGGCCCCTCAAGCCTGCCCCACCATTCAATAAGATCATGGCTGATCTATTCTAATAGAATAGAATATTCTAAATATATATAGAGAGTACAAATCAACACATAGTAAAACTAAAATCTACGATATTGCATTTCATACTAGTACCCACTGATTTCTGCAGACCGTTGACTTATCCACGTCTTTTCATCACTATTGTCAATCACCATCTCATATACTCACATAGACCAGTGGTGCCCTCTCTCCTTCTCTGGCCTTCTCTTGGAACTAAACCCAGTTATACCCTTTTCCCCCTGACCCTTAACCTTATCCCTACATCTTATTTTAGGAATGTGTATTCCCTCTTTGTCCTGTCTCCAGATAATTAGTTATTATTCCTCAGAAGCCATCTTTTCCATTTCCCAGATTCCCACTTTCTCAGGATTTCTTACCTAGTTCTCTATTTTCCTTTTGTGGGCTTTGTTTATGTTCCCAACCTTTCTGTTGACCATGTTTCTACCTCTAATCTATCAACTCTATAATATTATTTTCTACAACACTCCATCTACCCCGTGATATGGGGATATTATATTATATCCTTTAATCCCTTTATCCACAAGAAATCTATCAATCTCAGTCTTGAATATGTTCAAAGACCGAGCATCTACAGCCCTTTGGAGTAAAGAATTCCATAAATGCACTACCCTCTGAGTGAAGAAGTTTTTTCTCAACTCAGAAAGTGCTGACCCCTAATTTTAAGACTGTGACCCCTGGTTATTGTTTCTCCAACCAGGGGAAAAAGTCTCCCACTATCTACTCTGTCATGCCCCTTAATAATCTTATAGGTTTCTATAAGATCACCTCTGATTCTTTTATATTCTGGAGAATATAGGCCTAGATTATTCTCATAGCTCATTCCCCTCATCCCAAGTACCAACTTAGTGAATCTATTCAAAGCCCTCCATGCCAAAGTCCCACCCGACCTCTGCAACCTCCTAAACTCCTACCAACCTGCCTACCCCCTCCGCTTAGCAGGTTCCAGCCTGATCCACGTCCTTCAACCCACCCACTCCATCATAGTCAGGTGATCCTTCAGCCACTCTGCCCCTCTCTGGAATCTCTGGAATTCCATCCTGCAGTCTCACTACCTTGCCCCCTTCCTAGCCCCTTTCAAGTCCCGCTTAAAGATCCTCCTCTTCGATGGTCCCATCAGTCACCCCAAATCAACCTCCTCTCTCCTCCACCCTCCGTGATCCCGACCCCAGCTCAGGTCTGAAATATTGACTGTCCAATGACTTGGGATATCCTCGCCATGTGAAAGGTGCTATACAACTATGATTTTGTTATTGTTGTTGAACCAGAAGGTTGTATATACTAGCCCTACTTCAATGTCAAGTGGAGATGTGCTGCATTGTGGGCTGTACAATCCTTCAGATGAAATGTTAAACTGAGGTGCTGACTGTCTGTTCAGGTGGGTGTTAAAGATCCCACAGCACTATTTGAAAAGAGCAGGCAGTTTTTTTCTGGTGTCCTGGCTAACAATCCCCAGGTAATTAATTTCATAGCTGTTTGTCACATATATCGGTGATCATTCATAACTGGCTATCATCTTCGCTAACAAAATACATTCTTTCGACTTTACAGTGAAGCTCTTTGAGAGGTTCTCTCAATGTGAATAGGACTATATCAAATGCAAGAATTCTTATTACTGTTTTAGGAAGGAATATTTCACAGCTACAAGTGTGAAAGCTTCCAATGCGTTTGCAAATTAGTTCTGTTGCAATTAATATAATTCTTAATAGCATCAAATTATATTCTGTCT
The DNA here is from genome assembly GCA_035084275.1 of Hydrolagus colliei. Lineage (NCBI taxonomy): Eukaryota > Metazoa > Chordata > Chondrichthyes > Chimaeriformes > Chimaeridae > Hydrolagus > Hydrolagus colliei. The sequence goes on along the minus strand of CM068744.1, from coordinate 81,726,837 downwards.
TCCATCAAGATTGGGCATATTGTTTATTTGAGATATTACAAGAAAAAAAGTCTAAAAAATTTCCAATTAATCAGACTGGCATTTGTAGATTAAGTATAAATAGTATTATTATTGAATTCATCTGATAGCCTGAATAATTTTCATACTTCTATATCTATTTTTGGCTTCATCTCAACGAGAAGCTCCGTAAAACAATCAACCTCATTGTCACTCAGCTTCATTGCTTCCCCATTGCCCAGAGGATCGAGTTTTACATCCTCATCCTCACTTTTAAAGCCCTCAATGGTATTGCCACTCCCCAACTCTGCGACATGCTAAAAGCTTACCAACCTGCTCTCTTCCTTTGCTCGGCGGACACTGGTTTGCTCTCTGCCTGCCTCACTATTGGTTGTGGTTCCCCCCACCACTCTTTTGCCTCCTTCAAGGCCTGTTTTAACAATAATAATAATCCTTGCATTTGATTTTGCGTTTTTCATGTCTTCTAGACATCTCAAAGCACTTCACAGAATATACTGTAAAGTGAATCGCCTTCAGCCACCCTCTCACCTCTCTCCCTCCCCTTCCCCATACCCCATGCTCGGGTCCTTTCCCAACGTGAAAGGCGCTTTATAAATGTAATTTTGTAGTTGTTGTATGTTTGTGGGCAAAACTCAGCAGCCAATTGCACCAACAGTGTCCCATAAACAGTCATGGATTGAAATTACCAATTTTTTTGAGGGATTATTATCAGAGTAAGGAAACTTATCCAAGGTTTTGCCCTGACCTGTCGGGAATTGAACCCAGGTCTTTCGCTTGCAAGGTGAGTACTCTAACCGCTAGTGGCGTGCAGTGGGTAAAATGACACTTTGCCTCAGTCCATACTAGCTTTTGGGGGCGTGGCTTTAAGATGTCATAAAGCCACGCCCCCAAAGGCAGCATCTGATCCTGCTTTTTTCACCCGTTACTGAGAATGAGAAAGGAACGCGCATACGCATTGGATGTGCATCTCGCTGCTTTTCTGTTGTTTTTAAGGTAGGCATATAAAATCGCAGGTAAATAATTTTGGTAGTTTCTACTAAAAATCATTTGCATTATGTAAAATGTGCATTGTACAAATATAAACCATTAAATAATCATATACAATTTAAAGTTTTTATTTTCATAAGGTAGGCACTGCCTACCCAGCTTACCCTGATTGCACATCCATGCTAACCACTGAGCTACAGAACTCAACAAGGATCTAGAAGATGTGAAAAGTGCTATATCAAATGCGAGAATTATTATTACTATTATCTTCCTCTTTGATTGTGCCTTCAGTCATTCTCCCAGCCTGATGCCCCTTGCCCTCCATCCTTCTTGATTCCAATCCCCAGTTTGGGTGTAATCCCTTGACTGGTCAGTGACTTGGGACTTCTTCCTGATGTGAAAGGCACTATATAAATGCAATTTGTTGGTGTTATTGTTGTTGAAGAAAATTCTGGGAAATTTAGCATAATCAAGCAGAAATCTTTTGCCCTTCCCACCCACCTTTGCACACGTTACCTCATTCAGACAGGCACATGATAGTGCCTGGGTGAGTTCCTGACTGGTGCAATTGGATGTCAATAGTGGAAATGTATTCAATTTCCTGACTTTAATGAGCACCAACTTCCTTGGGGAGGTGGGAGTGGGAGAATGGAAGGGGGATGGAGACAAGGGATAGTGGGATGGGAGAACAATGAAGACAAAATGTAACATTGCAGAATGAAAAGCTTTTGCATAATGCCACTTCCTTTTATCTTGCGCCCCAAATATACTGCCACGAGGAAGGTGAATCAAGAGGGTTCCAGTTTAATTGTGGTTGACTTGGCTTGGGTTGTTTTGGTTTGGGCTGAATTGATTTGTACTGGGATGAGATGAGTTGGTCTGGAAAGTAGTTAGCTTGGTTGCCATTCAGTTGGCTTGGGTTGGATTCTGAATAGGAGTAACTGACATGGCTGAGTACAAAGATACCAGAAATTCACCAAATCCCAAAGATTTAGAACCTTATTATGCAAGGTTAGTTAGAGCGAGAAGGTGATGGAAATAAACCCCAGTAAACCTCTAAATGTGCAGGTCACTAAAGTGCAGGACGTACATAATCACAACAACAACTTCGATTTATATAGCGCCCTTGACGCTGGATGGTATCTCAGAGCGCTACATAACCATGCCTCTCTTGAAGTTTAACGGATCTACTGCTGCCGAATAAGTGTTGTCATTCAATGATTTTATATATATATATATTATATATATATAAAACAGAAGAAAAAGTATTCAACAAGCAGCTGAATACAGCTCTGCACCTGGATTTCTCAATAAAAATAAATAGGTTTTGTTTTCACAGTCATCTTTTAAAATCCAGTCTTGTGCACTATAACATGTCACTTGTCCAGGAGGCTAGTTAAAAATAAAAATCATAAGCTAGAATTTTATTCCTACAGAGCCACCCACATCTGGTATCAGACACAATTTAGTGCAATCTCAAGGGCCTCTGTGTCACAGGGTAAATGATGGGAGTGTGAATATGCAGTGTGAATAGGAGCAGTTTATGGGATTCAGATGAACAGGTGTCTGAACTCTCCGTGTTTCTTTACTGATAGAATGTATGGAAGACAAACAACATTGTGTTCCCTATTTTTATTTGATGTAGCCAATATGTAACATTAACTTTAATGTGTAATATTTGTTTTAATTACTCTCACCCCCTTTTATCTCTCTGCTATTTTTCTTCCTCTAGTTTTCCATTCTTCTCACCCTCCCATGCACATCTTCACTTTCCAGCAGAGAACATTGGACAGCAAGTCAGTGACATCCTGCTCTCTGTAGTTCAGTGCTACAAAGGCCAACACATAACATTCAATGTGTTCAACTTATGAGAAATTGGAAGAGCCAAGGAGATGGCCTTAAGATTGCAAAGAGAAAGCAACGTACAAACAATAAGAACAAGAATGACTTCTAAAAGAGGTGTTTATTGAGCAAACTGGAAATCTTGTCAAACCTATCTTTAAAAGTTACATTGTGAAGAATTTAATGTGAGCAAAAGTTAGCAATCAACAAACAGCCATTTATGCATACTTCATGAAGTCCATAGCTACTGCTTGTTTCCTCCTGGCTACAATATTACAGGATATTGGTCTGGGACAGTCTTCTTCAAAGACGGCATAAGGTTTTTCTCCCATCAATTTTCTCTATTCTGTTCCAAAGAACCGTGGAACCATGCCTCTCTTGAAAACGTTTACCGTGTTTCTTTCCTCTGTGATTATGGCTACTCAGGCACCCTTCACTCTCCAGTAATTCACCTGCGAAACAGGTATTCACTCCTGTGAGTCTGGGCACTTAGCAACTCCTCCCATAACCTCCAGAAATAAATCCTTTCCAGCCTCCCTCCACCCCTCAGTCTGGCCCCTTTCTTTCTTTAAATCTTGCCTTAAAATCTATTTCTTCAGGGTCACCTCCTCCTTCCCCTCTCCCTTGCTTCGTGTCCGAGCCCATCATTGTGAAGCGCTCTGAGATGTTATTCTGAGTGAAGGATGCTATTTAAATTCAAGTTGTTGAATATTATTAGCTGCTTGACTATGGGGGCAATTTTTCCAGAAGGTGGATTGAACAGCAGTCAGGTGGAGGAAGGCACTTTAACCAGTGCTGGTCAAGTCAACGTTAGCATCTGAGAGTCACCTCAGGTGAGATCAATGAACTCAACACAAACCAGGGGTCAATAGGTTGAATGTTCCAAGGAGTAATTCAGCATTTTGAAGCATGATTAAAAGTGAATGGGCAGAAAGAGTATTACTTGACAATCTTTACCTGGTGAAGGCAGTACTGAAGAGGCAATTTCAATGACACATCAATGCAACCAGACATGGTGACAGCTTCAATGAAGCTACGCATGAAGCCTGCTGCAGTCAGGGTGGGTGTTTTATGAAGATGTGATTAATATTGAAAACGTGATAACTTCAAGAAAGAAGAACCTGCATTTTTAATGCAGCTCATCGGGTTGAAATATCTCAAAATATTTCTCGGATAATCCAGGTCGAATGCAGCAACTGTTTTTGTATGCTAACAATGCAGCCACTTTGCAAGCAGCAATTTCCCATAAACATCCATGAGGTCAATGAGTAATTAATCTACAGGCCAGGATATCAAACAAAGCTCTTTTGTCTTTTCAAAAAATGTCATGCAACCTTTAACATTCACCTGAATGTACGTAGAGAGGACTTTATTTCCACATCTCGCCCAAATGATGGTAACTCCACAACACACATTGATGTATTCACATTCAAATCCCTCCTGCTCCCTTCACTTTTTGACAACTGGCCTTTTTCACGTTCCCTACCCATCGGTGAGCAAGCTTTCAGCCGTTCTGTTCCAGCTCTCTGGAGTGGAACTCCGCCCTGGTGTTGCTCCAACTCACTCCTGTTTGGCCCACATTCAAAGCCTGCCTCAAGACTTACCTCCTTACCACCTGTTCCTTTGGTCATCTTCCTCCCCATCCTCCTCAGCTAACTTCTCTCATCCTTGGTACCCAGATAGCTTTTTTCATAGTTTTTTTGCTCCGTTTCACTGCCCTACCAGACTCACCATCGGTGACCAGGCTTTTAGCTAATCTGCCTCACTCTCTGGAACTCCATCCTGGATTCCCTCTGACTTACTCTGCCAATTGCTTCCTTTCCCCCCACCCACCCCTTCACTGCATCAAGCTGTTTTTAAACAGGACCAGTGTACTAGCTTCTACTACTGTTCCTGGCAGCTGCTCCCATTATTAATTATTCTCTGCGTAAAGAAAAACAATCTGTCCCAAGAATTACAGTACTTGTTTAACCATGCTTTTGGTCACCTTTCCCCTCTCCACCGCCCTAAACTTCACCCCTGTTCAGTTCTAGGCAGGTATTATTAAGATGCCTTGAGACATCCTCCCAGATGTGAACGGCATTATATAAATGTAAATTTATATTGTATTATACAGTCTTCCCAAAGTGAAAGTGGCTATGTAAATGTAAATTATATTGGTAGCAAATTAAATTTAGATAATGACAAAACAGCTCCAAAAAATTCATTTCATAAAAAGCGTTGCTTTGGAACCTATTTCTGCTGGTTCATGTCGAAAATATTTAAATGAAGACCACTTTTTAAAGAAGTGTTTAAATCAAATCTCTGTGTCAAGCCTACAACAATAGCACCTAATGTCCCTAAGACCAGGTGAATTGATTAACTTCGTCTTTGCATGTAATGCATTCTATTCACTCTCACACGATTCCTAAATAACAGCTAATCGTTTGAATAAGATTTTTATTAAAAAATATCTGTTCAGCGGCCTTGGGACGTTGACCCGATCGGAAAGGCGCTATACAAATGTAATTTTGTTGTTGTTGGTTATATTCAGTAATCAAAAAAAACTAACGTAGATTATATTACAAACCTTGTCAAATTTATTCGGTGAGAAAACTGACTCTCTCAGTAGCAAACACCTTTCAGCATTGCATTACCCTGTGGTATTCCATCTCTACCACATAGGGTTCACAAGAACCTTTTAGTCAAACCATGACTAATTTTTAAAATTAATTTCCAAAAGAGCTGCTTGACACTGATCCCAGTTGCCAAGCTCCAGACCCAATCCTATCAAGCAAATTACTTAGTTTGAAATCCCTGACACTGAAGAGTCAACTGTTGTGCAGAAGCAAATTGGAATACTGTACTCACTAATAACAGAATTAAATACTTTGTTCAAGATCCAGCAACTGGATTTATGAAGGATTCTGTGGATGATGAATGTAGTCCTACTCTTCCCCACCAGCTTACACAAGGGCTTCAGCAAACCAGCTCTCATGAAAGGACCCACTCAAAACGTTAATCTTTTTCTTTCAGATGTAGGATTTTCCTAACGTGCAGCACCAGCGTTTTCTGTTATTTACACTCAAATATTTTTTACTTTAGTCTCAAAGCCAGAGCACTGGCACAGAGTCAGTTCATTGAGTACAGAGGGAAAACCAAGATAAGTGCGAAATACATAATTACACTAAAGCACTTTAGAATCCACTGTTTGAGCAGCACCAATTTTATTTGGCGAATTGGGTGGAGAATATTGCAATTTAGACACTGATATTTGTCAATTAATGCTAGGTGCACACTTTAACAGGAAACAGGCAGTTCACAATCATCTAGCTGCTAACATAATTTGCTAAATGTATAAGGTATAATACAATTTAATTACCATTTCTTAGCACCTTTCATACCACTGGTTGGGCACCTTAGCTGGGATTGGATATTGAGGCGGTGGATCAGTTAACAGAATGCGTGTTCCACTTGTTTGTCTGATTAAGTAATCGTTGCAGAGAAGACATCAAAGAAAATAATCCTGGGACCTGATGAGCACAACGGGATTTTGGAAACAAGACAATAAGTAGTTAACAAATGTTAATTTGACAAACAATACACATTATGTTCATTACTGTTCAATTGTACCTTAACTTTATACCTTAAATCTTGTTTCCTTAACTTGTATTTAAAGAATTTTGTTGTTGTATTTAACCTGTTTCCTCAAATAGATTCAGCTTGGCTACATGACTCACTGTGTATGAATCTATTGTGAATTCACCTCATTACATCTCTGGCTGCCCTTTATTGATCGGAAATGCTTGCACTTAAAATGGAGATAATCACAATGCTGCTACTCGTAATTGACTAAGTAGAGCAGCGATTTGAGTGAGGATATTTAATGTGCGTATGTCGTGCCATGATAGCAATTATTAAGAGTAATATTGCTAAAATATTTGTTAGTTGCTAATCTAAATTAACCCAAATTGTTGCACTTTAATAGCTAAAGACATTTTAAAATAAATACTGTTCAAATGTTTTAACGTTTCTTTAAAGGTAAGCATAGCAGCCAATTTACACCTTAGCAATGCCTCACAAACAGCTATGACGTGAGTGACCAATTAGTCTGGGCCATCGTGGAGCCACATCACTAGGAGAAACATTTTTCTTTTTGAATAGTGCCACGGTATCTTTAGTGTTCACCTGAACAGGGAGACGGAACCTTAGGTTCAATACAGTATCTTGTCTGAAAGTCAGCACCTCTGACAATGCAGCACACAGCTAATAATAATGTGTTCGGTGCTCGGATTCCTAATAAATAACCAAATTAATAAAATGATATGTTTCTTTTAGTTTTTGAAATACCTGGATCAAGTCCCAGTCTTTTCTTCCCAATGGAACTGTGACCTGCATTGATAGCAATGGATGCAGCTAAATAATTGAATGTTGCTGTTTCTTAACAACCAGTGGTTGAAGACAAGGTAGGGATGTACATTTGTGCCCCTCTTAATCTGTCCTTTAGCATCTCTCTCTTTCTATTTGCTAAACCTTGAATTGCTTAATATCTCTTCATCAAACATTGGCTGATTTTCTGAAGGTTAATCCTCATTTTTCCACACAGCAATTTAGGCTGATGAATGGATTCAGTGACAGTGGCATCAACAACACAATGCCACAAACAGTGAAATACCTCCTGGCCCTCCTCATAAATCTCCATCCCACATTATAGACATGCTTCACAGTGAATAACCTGCTTGCCTTTCCACAGTGGTCTGTGTTTCTTGCTTTTAAAAATCTGCAGGTAATATTTTCAATGTCATCCTTCTTCACTCCAGGACACTCAAAAAATAAAGGCAATGTATCCATTCTGATACAACCTGGCCCAAGATCTGGCAAGTTATGGTCCATGGACTGTCTTTCAAATGAAATGCTGAGCTCCATTATTCTGTAGCAGATGCTGCTTTCTTCCCAGGATGGGTTTGTTTTCGTGAAAAAAAATAGGGGCGTTTGAGTGCAGTGACTTAGCCTTTTTGCCTTTCACCTCTGGGGCCTGCGTTTGAATCCAGCTCTGATTGATGGCATGAATCTTATGATTGTTTGTTGGCTGTGAGGCTTCTATCTAATTGCCTTTGGTTGGACTCAACCCGGTTCCTTGTGATGTCTGGGTCACAGCACAAATTTGCCTCTAACTGACACAAAATGGTCAATCTCCCAAGAACGGAAAGTAGACAATTACAGGAAGTAATTACAAATGGACCAATCTTTGGATATTGGAGTTGAGGTGGGTTATAATAAAAGTTGTTTTATTCTGAAGTTGCCTTTTTTAATTTGATAGGAAGACTGACCTAGACAAACCAAATGGTGGCTCTCATAATAAAATAATAATAATCCTTGCATTTGGTACAGCACCTTTCATGTCAGGAAGTCATTTCAAAGCGCTTCACGGGTGGTACTGTAAAGTGTAATAATCATATTTTATGGGCGAGTGCTCTTGAATATTTCTACAAGGCAGATTAACAGAGGCACCAATATATGTCCCTTCATTGTCTTCCACCATTAGCTGTTAAAAAAAACAGCTGAAAATTGCTTAGCTGTAGCTATTGCTGTACTGGTACTGTCTTTCAGGAAGAAATGATTGAGACATGATCCGGGTCTTTAAAATGCTAAAAGAAAGGAATGTTGCCTATATACGTTGGTCATTCACTAAGAACCTAAGCACAGAACTGGAAGATGTGGCTATAATATGATCAAACCTAAAACAAGGCTAGAGGTTAGAACCAATGTTTTCTCCCACACGGTTATGACACCACAAAGACTTGATTGAATAATCAGGGTGAAAAAAATCAATGTTTCAATGTTTCAACAACTTTGATTTATATAGCGCCCTCCATGCCGGACGGTGTCTCAGAGAGCTTCACAGTAGCGGATCCCGGGACCGAGTCAGGGGCAGGGATAGAAAGGTGGAGGGATAGAAAGGCGCAGTCGAAGAGAAAAGTCTTCAGCTGGGACCTGAAACTGGGAAGAGAGGGGGCGAGGCAAAGGGAGTGAGGAAGGGAGTTCCAGAGCCTCGGGGCGTAGTGGCTGAAGGCACGGCCGCCGAGGGTGGAGCGGAGGATTCGGGGACATGGAGGAGGCCACACCCAGAGGAGCGAAGGCAGTGGGGAGAGAGGAGATCAGAGAGGTAGGGGGGTGCAGAGGAATGGAGGGAATTGAACACATGGGTGAGGATCTTGAAGTCGATCGTCTCAGGGACAGGGAGCCAGTGAAGTCTGGCAAGGACTGGGGTAATGGGGGAGCGAAGTTTGGTGCGGGTGAGTATGTGGACGGTAGAGTTTTGAATCAGCTGGATTGTGGTGGAGGGGAGACCGGTGAGGAGAGCGTTGTAATAGTCGAGCCGAGAGGTGATAAAGGCGTGGACCAAGATTTCAGCGGCTTTTGGGGTGAGATTTGGCCGGAGACGTGCGATCCGTCGGAGGTGGAAGAAGGCGGTGCTGGTTTGGGACTGGATTTGGGGGAGGAAGGACAGTTGGGGGTCAAACCTGACACCAAGGTTGCACACAGATTTGGAGAGTTTTAGGGGTGCTCTCGAAATGTAATTTTGTTGTTGTTGATGGATAATTATTCTACATTCCCCACTCATTTTTCTTCAATCCACTAAAGAACTGTTTTAGATTCATGCCATCTGATCAAACAACTGGATTTGTGCTACTATTTGAATAGATTTCTGCAACCCGTTCGATGATAAGTTTCTTGGTAACCAGTGCCAAGGTAATGTGTTTGAGTATATGTTATGTAAATATCATACACAGTATTCACAATTAAAAGTGAGTTATGAGGCAGTTATATAATTAAGATGTTCAGATATTACAAACTGTTAAAAAGAACACCTTGAGCACTGTGCCATCTGCCTCATGCACAAGTGACAAAGATTAGCATTTAAACCAAATAATTAGTTTTTCCGTGGCAGATTATCATGTTTACTATTTGAGAAACAAGAGATTCAAAGCTTCATACATTATAGATGATTTGGGGAAAGATGTCTTTAACATGATCAGATTGTGCTCACAGAGCATGGATATAAAAAGAAAAACTAAGAATTCTGCAAACATGAAATAAAAAAAAGAAACACATAGTGGGCTGATCAACATTTAGGATATCATTATTTAAGAAATGCCTCGATGTAAAATGAAAAGATCGGCTTGAGAATAGATAGGCGGTAGAATATCAAAGGTAAGGATTACTATGATTATAATATCAAGTCGGTCAAATTATTGTCTTCTTCTGAGCTTTCCTCGTGGTCTGTCAGTTCAATTAAGACCACTCTGAATTATTTCTGTGGACACTAGATAATTATTTGGGAAGGACAAGTTTGTAGGGCTATGGGGAGAGTGCGGGGGAGTGGGATTGATTTGGATAGTTCTTTTCGAAGAGCCAGCATAGATACTATTGGCAGAATGGCCTTCTTCTGTGTTGTATAATTCTGTGATTTCTATGAATGAAAATGGAGAAGTTTATTGACTTGCTTTTCTCGTGAACAGCATCAGGATCAAATACAACAAAATTGAGCTCTACTTTTCTCCACATTTTGGCTGGAGAATATGGAATTTAGCATCATATAAACAGTTCAGGAAGTTATATTATGCAAAAGACCCAACATAAATACTAGCTGTTGTTAATGTAGTGGCAGTAAATTGTTTTATCACCAATTGTTGCAGCATATTATGCAGCGCTGTCAAACTGTGGTTCAGGTAAAGTCAGTGAGTATTGCAGTGAGTTATTTAAATGATGCTACTTTTCTCAATTGAGTAGGTTTAACTGAAGAGACTGAATATGTCAGATGCACAACATTATGTATTTTAATTTGGATTAAAGAATGCAGAGGAAACAATGTGAAAAGGGCTTGATAAAATCATTTGGCACCATGACATACCCCAGTTTACAAACACAGCAGTTTGTTTGTACTTATCATCCTTATTGCAATGTTAGTGTCATTTTTCAGGTAGTTCTTCAGTTTCCCCAATGACAATCTTGATACCCAGCACAGAGATAATCTCCTACTAGCATCATTATAGCAATAGTTTGGGATTTTCTGTTTATATTCATACTACAGTATTGACCTCTTCCAGCAAAATATTTCAGTAACAAAGCTTTACAGTGTAAATATCTGTGATTAGGTGTGGTAAGGGGATGGCAAGGACTTCCCAAATATGGAATCCTCAATAAGTGATTAAGTGTTTCACTGCATGAAGGGCGTTGTACAAATGCAGGTTGTTGTCAGTGACTTACTTTAGCAACAGCATCAATTGAGCCTGGGGAAAACAACAACAGCAACAAAATGATATTTGTATCGCGCCTTTCATGTCAGGAGGTCATCCCAAGGCACTGAAAATTCAATTGCAGTGCAGCAAAAAGAAAATAATGTCTTATAATGGTTACCCATATCTCATCATCAACAACCTATATGTCCATCTCCACATCCTATGTACAAAATGCAAAATACTGCAGATGCTGGAAATCTGAAACAAAAACAGAAATCCATGGGAACACTCAGCAGATCAGGCAGCATCTATGGCGAAAGGAAAGTGAGTCAATGTTTTGTCAGAACTAGGGGCAGATTGGGAGAGAGAAGCTTTTAAGGACTAGCAGAGAGACGGGGTGGCAGGGCAAGAAAGACAAAGAAGAAAATGGGATAGAGGACAGGAAATGATGTGTTAAAGAGGTGTTGATGGTGTAAATCATATGGGGGGAGATTGCAACGATAGTTGACTCAGATTCCTTTCTCCATAGATGCTGCCTGACCTATTGAATGTTCCAGCGTTTTCTATTTTTGTTCCACGTCCTATGTAGCTGAGTTAGTTAAGACACAGACCGACCAGGGTTTCAAACCCAAAATGTTTTGTCCCAGTCCTTCACCTTTTCAGGACCATTATGGCTTCAAATATTAATATGAATATTCCCAGGTAGGAAGTGTCTCTGTGGAACTGTCTCCCCCTTATCCTCTTTTCCCCCTTTCTCCCCTGGCCCCAATTCCACGACTGTTGTTAGACACTGTTGTGCGCAATTTGGCTGCTGCGTTTCTCCCACAAATATACAGTAAATTTTCTTACTTTCCTTCTGCCAACCACAACCCCTCACCTACTGCTCTGGTCCCTACCTCTTCTCCCCCCTTTCTTCCCTCTTGTCTTCTCCCTCCCCACCTGCTCTGGTCCCAACCTTGGGACGTTGTTGTATACTGTGAAGCGCTTTGAGATGTTGATAAGACATGGAAAGCGCTATATAAATGTAAGGATTATTATTATTATTATTTACTGAATTAGCTCCAAGGAAACATAGGTTCCGCAATAAACCACAGAACAGTTGATTGATTCACCAGTCACTTCAACAATAACTTGAATTATATTGTACCCATCTTGGAGCTGATTCTATTGATCAGTGAGACGTGGAGATTCAAACAGGCACCCAGGTCGGTGAGCTAAAGGCCAAACAGGTAGGTTGTCCCAGCAAATCAAGGACTGTGCTTTAGTTGTTACCTTTACTTCCATCAGTCTTTAGCATTGAAGTGTAGGAGACACAAAGCAGGCCTAGAGATTCTTTCTTTTTGAGGACAAAGTAAATGCTGGAACTGGCTTTTTTCCCAATGCACTTCTAAATTCTGTGGCTAAACTGATCCAAGTCCTATTACAACACAATATGCCCATTGAACATAAGCAGCATTGTCCAGAAAAGAATTCTGAAAAATCACACTTCCAGGCAGTTTTCTCAAACTGCAATTTTCTGTCTTCAAGTGCATCATTTTTATTCTGAATGCTGCCAGCCACAGAATAAATCCCACAGAGCGACTGACACATTCCCACAGGCCGATGACAAGCAAATGCTTCTTTTACCAATCACTCAGGATTTTCACATAACAATAAATGTACCAACATAAGATTTGAAACATAAATTCTGGTATTTATTGAAAACAATGTTTCAGGTAAAAAATGGGACATTAATAAAATATATCTACATACTAGACAATTGAATCACTTGGGTTAAGCTTGATATACAGGACTGAGGGAGGATATCTCATTGACACTCACATGATAACTATAATTGAATGCTTAAGATTACGAACCCTGAATGAGGCAAGACCACTCAGCCCACTACATTTACACATTATCTCTTCCAGGAACCGCATGGAATCGGTCCTGATGCTTTTTATGTACCTTTTGAAATGCAAGCTTATATACTTTTGTCATATGGTTACCAAACCCGAGAACAAGGTTTAAAATGTGGTCAGAATTTTAAAACCCTCAGCACAATTTCTGTAAACATGAATTGTACTGCCCGGTTAGATCCTATCACTATCTTAACATTTAAGACGTGTGACAGCCTGCCTCAGTTGATAGCAGTTTTGCCTCTGAGTCTGAGGTTTATAGAGTTCAAGAACCATGTTGGAACTAATATAATTTAAGGATGTGGTGCATTTGCAGATCACTGGCGGAGTCCTTCAATGAAATGATAAACTGAGGTCTTGTCTGCCAGTCCAACAACAACAAAATGACATTTGTACAGTGCCTTTCACTTAGGGAGGATGTAAGATCTCATGACCCAATTTGAAAACAGAAAGGGAGTTTCTCTCATTGTCCTGGCCAACAAGCCCCCAAATAAGGTTAGTCACTCACTTGACCATTTGTGGGACATTGCTATGTGTAATTCCATGTTTAATCCAGTTTGCCCCTTCCTTCCTCATCTTCAGATCATGATTGAAAACCGTCCTCTTCCACCATGCCTACGGTCACCTCCCTCAGGCTCAGCATCCTGCTCTGCCACGGTCAAACTCCCTAGGATGCTGCTCTCCATCAGGGATGCAAATTGTTTTTGTTGCGTAAATTGACAGACACCTCCACCCACAAAACACAGTACTGCACTTTGCAATATATCCTGTAAAGTGCTTTGGGATTTCCTCCCAACATGAAAGGCCCTGTATGAAATGCAAGGATTATTGTGCAGACCTGGCCTGACACCTTGGGAGAGAGGCAGCTCAGCAATGCTTTCTTCTCCCCTCTTCCCTCTCCCCCACTTCGCCCAGAAACAGTCGGTTATCTCTGTAGCTTTTGAACTCACTCTTTCAATCCTTTGACCCCCTCCTTCTCCTCTTTTAGATCACAACTGAATAATTTTCTCCTCGTGCTTAAGGTCACCTCGTCCTCCCCACACCTGGCCGGGCGTCAAGTCCACTAGTGTTAAGCACTCTGAGATCCTGCCCTACATCAAGGGCGCTAAATAAATGCTACTGTTGTTCTGGGTGATCAGTTTAATTGCTAATGTAGACTTATTACATACAGTAACTACAGTAACTTATCCTGCTGCTTGCAAGAGTGTGCCTCACAGTTTATTGGAAAACAAGTGTTTCCATTAATAACAAGGTCACTTCTCTATTATGTGTAGTGACAGACGACAAGAAACTGTACATCCCAAGACACAATACTGTTTGTTCAGTCAGCTACCCACTGTGAAAGGATCCTGTGCAAAAATCATTTCACAGTAAATTTGCTTCAGCGATACTATACTGGTAACAACGTTTAAGCCAGCCTTATTATACTGTGTATCTGTCCAGCGCCTTGGGATGTCCTCCTGACGTGAAAGGCGCTATAAAAATGTAATTTTGTTTTTGTTGTTGTATTGTTAATGACCTAATGAGGTGCAATAGTGGATTTGACTGTGCAGAACAGGCCAGCGCAAAAGGGATTCCAGAGTCTATATACAGGAATTAAAAAATTTAAAGGGTTCAGGAAATACAGAAAATGCAGGAGCAAAATAACATATTAGCGGTTTATAAAGAACTACTTGTCACCCCCACACCAAAAAAAACAAAAATGTTAAACACAGTATTCTTTCATTTTTTGTGTTCAAAAGTCAAATGTTCAGGACTATCTATATGCATTTCTCTTGATTCTTGTGTTCTGTCAAAGCGCATTGCTGTGATGAAGGTAAACACACATCAATCACATAACTTGTGGAATCAGGAGATTGGTGTGTATAGTAATAGTGTTATTTAACATATTGTAATTACTACCTCATGGATTTTTATATTTCGTTTTTCTCAAGATGTCAAATAAAAGCTCATACGAGAGCCTTGGTAAAAAATCTCAGGGACTCCAAATATAGTTAAAAAATGGTGGCTTTGTCAATCGTTTTGAAATCCATCAATTGCAGTGCTTTAAAAAGGATTAAAGTGGCGTAACAATGCTTCAGAATGAACCCATAAGCAAAGAGAAAAAATTCAGATGTGAGTTATTCCAAGGCCTCCACTCATACTCTTATGGCAGTGGTTTCCAGGAAAAAAAAACACAGCTGATTGAACACGGACTTACCTGGACTTGTGTAAATGTTCAGTGAACCGCTTCTTGATGACCTTGTATGTCATTTCCGGCCTGCGAACCACAGGTTGCACACCGCTTTCTTATAAGGTTGCTTTTGGAGCAAACATGATAATAATATCAAACATGATATCAACAATGTGATAAGGCACTGTTCAAATGTAAGAATTATTATTTGCAGGGATGTAATGTGAGAAAATGATATTACGTCTTTGCTAGTAGAGGAGACAGGGTAGATGCCAGGTTTGAAACCTGACCTATGCTGAGGTTACTGATCACTGCTGGTATAGCTCTATAATTAGCCTCAGATTTCCTGGGTGATGGCTGTCTGATGAAACAGAGAGAATTGCTACCATCTAACAAGTCTTTCTGTAAAAGAGCACGAATGGACACTGGGCAAGGGTCGAATTCAGCTCAGCTGTAATGTGCATCCAACTCTTCCCACACACTCAGTTGATTAGTCTAAAAACATTCACTGCTTAGGCTTTGCTCTTTTCTCTCCTTCCACTCCCTCCATGAGCCCCTTCGATCATGTTTCCGTGCTGTTCACAGCATGGTAATTGTTCTGGTCAAGGTAACAAATGACATCTTATCCATTTGTTACCAGGGCTCCTTCTGCCCCCTCGACCTCTCTGCCGCCTTTGACACCATGGACCACTCAATCCTACTCCACCACCTCCCTTCTCACCTCAACCTTCAAGGTTCTGTTCTTTGAGGCACTCTGAGACTCCGTCCGGCATGGAGGGCACTATATAAATCAAAGTTGTTGTTGTCCTTGACTGGTTCAGGTCCTCCCTCTCACACCATCTCCACTTTCTCTCTCTGTAAACAGTTTCTCTTGCAGCCCCCGCACCATCTTGTGCGGTGCTCCTCAGGGATCTGGCCTCGGTCCACTCCTCTCCAACCTCTACATGCTCCCCCTTGGTGACATCACCCGCAGACATGGGGTAAATTTTCACATGTATGCTGATGTCACACCTCTCTGCCTCCACCCTCAATTCCAGGACAACTGGTGTCCTGACAGACTGTCTGTCAGACATCAAATCCTGGATGAGAGATAACTTTCTACAGCTGGACGTCAGCAAAACCGAGCCCTCCTGATTGGCTTACGCCAACGCCTCCACATCTCAGGCACTGGAAGCATCAGCATTCATGGATGCACACTCCACCTAACCAAGTCAGTCAGGAACCTGGGTATCTTGATTGACCCTATGCTTCCTCTCCCATATCCATGCCATGACCAGCACCGTCTTCCACCACCTCCGCAACATCACATGTCTCCGCCACTGCCTCACCCCTCAGGCCGCTGAAACCCTATCACACACTTTTGTCTCTAGACTCGACTATGGCAACTCCCTCCTTGTTGCCACCTCAACTCTTCCCTCCATAAGCTGCAGATCATCCAAAATTGTGCAGCTCAAGTCCTTTCCTGCACCAAGCTCCGTGACCCCATCCTCGCCTGGGGCTACAGGCTCCCCATTCCTCAGAGAATTAAATTCAAGATCCCTGTCCTCACCTTCAAGGCCCTCCAAGGCCTTACCCCCCCTTCTACCTCCCTGATCTGCTGACCCGCTATGAACCTGTCCACTCCCTCCATTCAGCAGATTCCGGCCTGCTTCATGTCTCCCACCCGAACCGCCCTACCATCAGCGACCGGGCCTTCAGCCTCTCTGCCCCAACACTTTGGAACTCCATCCATCAAGCCCTTGCCTTGTTCCCTCCCTTGCCTCCTTAAAGACTCTCCTCTTCAACTCCAGGCGCCCTCCCTCATCCCAAGACAGCCACCCTGCACCCCACTTGCTCGGGTCCCAACCCCTGACTATTCAGTGGGAGAGACAGAAGGTGAACAATGTTATTCTCAGGGTCCTTTTTCCTGTCCCCTGTAATATTACAAGGAATCATAATAATCCTTGCATTTGATATAATGCCTTATCACATCATTGAAACATCTCAAGTGGATTTTGTGCCAATTACACACAAAATGGACATCATTCAACTCCAGCTGGGCATCTGTTCCCTCTCAGTAAACAATTCCCGAACACTAACATTTCATTGCACTTTGCTAAAGAACGAACAACCTGCAAAATAGTTTGACCCGCACTGAAATTGCATTGCCAATCACTTTCACCTTTGGACAGGTTGCATTGAGTAGGCAAACAAATAGGGTCTACAAAAGTCTGATATTTCACACTGCTGTAGTTTGTCATGTAATTCAGTGGTGCACAGTTACAAATTTGTCCAGTCACACCAAAATGAACAATTAAAAAGGCAACATTTATTTACTTCACTATTTGCATCCCATTTCCAGGAGTTTTCATTTTTACACAAAAAAAAACACAGGAGCTGGTGTTACCGAGTAGTTATTTTCTAGTTACCAGTTACTTTAATATTGCACATCCACCTTTGGTTGCAATCACATTGTGATGAAATTGCCACCTTTTAAAAAAAATTAAATATATACATTAATAAAACAGTCACGACTCACAAACTATGTTACAATTATAACACAATTACATGCTTTTTGGTCTATGAGAAGGCACATTAATAGCAGCCAGTCAGTGTATTGCATTTATGATCCCTTTAGCATGTAGTAAAATATATAGTGTTAATGTAGCTCAGCATTTAGGCATAGCATAGGAGGTTGTGTTAAGTACACACTGGTCTTTTAAAAATCAGTTTGAATTTAAGTCAACTATGCACAGGGAATTAATGAACATCAGTCCAACTTCACACAAGACTAATTTCAGACAGGACTGGATTTGCACATCCATTGTTGTGCATTTACTACTTTTAACGCCAAAACAGCTTTGAAATAAGCTGCCATACCCTGAATAAGGAACTACAATTTGGAAAAATGGCAAAATAAATGAAAAAGATCACTAGATGATGGCAGCAAATAAAGGCTAATTAGGTGTCTAAAATACAACACATTTCCGAATAAGAACTCTGGTTTGGGAAATGTGGATTCCTTGTGGTAACTGGAAGTGCATCGCTTAGATCACAAGAATTTCACTTTGAAAGTGGACCCCGACAGAGTTCCAGCCAGTTAGGATGATTTTCTTTAACCAGAAACAATATCCTGTTTGTAAATCAGAGCCCTTGTTCAAATATTGCGTTAAGATTTTCAATTGAAATTTCCACATTTGAGACATCATTGACTTTGGAACTGAAAGCAAAAGAGGCTTTAATATCACAGGAGGGAATGCATTCCAATTCACACTAATCTGTAAATCATGACATGACTCTAAGGAAGCAAATGGGAAGAAATTCCACCAGGGTTTTAAGTGCACTCTATTTGTGGAGGATTTTATAGCATCAGAATTTAGCAAATTTTTGAGTTGATCTTTAATTTTGCAGCCTTTCATTGAAAACTACAGGAAAGTTATAGGAAATCTGGATGCACCAGGTTCCAAGTGAGGAGGCCTAAACAGATCTGGTCCAGTTACTACGGTGAACTGTGACCAAAAAAGCTCAAAACAAAGCATACAGTGAAACAACATAAAAATAGGTTTCTTCAGACATAATTCAATCTACAGCATGTTGAATTTAATCAATTAACCAGGAATTTAGGTATATAGTGTATGATTGCTTACTTGTCATATACAGTGTATGACTGTTGACTCATACTGTAAGCCTACTACTGTATAAACCAAGTGCTAAATGTGCTTTTACTTAATTTTGCCGTTCAGCATCAGAGAAAGGTCCTGTTGCTAATGTATCGTGGCTGTGAAATTCAGTAGTATAAATCAACAGCTTGTCAACTACTATTCCCATATTTTATTTTTGGGGTGGGGTCTAATACTCTCTATATTGATACAAGTTTATTATGGAGGAAGTAGAGCAGTGGGACAAAGTGATTCAGCAAATGCATTCATTGCCATGCATGAGCTACGGAATCTCCTCAGATGGGAGCACCCCAAGACAGGTCCCAGCAGCAGCATCAAGCTGCAGGGCTAATGGGGCAGCTTGGTAGTGTATTGTCTATCTGCCTCTCAGCAACACATGCATGAGGATAATAAACCTGGAAAAAACAAGGAATAGTTTATTCTGAAATTTTTTCTTAATACAAAAAGTGGGAAATAAATTAATCTGTTACGGATGAATTTATCATGTTGTGGATGTGAACAATATATAGTAAAAGCCCGTTTATCTGTGACCTGATCAACCGTAACTTCCGTATAACCGACACCTCAAAAAAAAGGTCCCACGCCTCCTGTGCAGCGCCTTGGGACGTCCTCCCGACGTGAAAGGCGCTCTATAAATGTAATTTGTTGTTGTTGTTGTTGTCCCCATTCGAATAACCGGATTTTATCCGGCACAATCGCGGTGGTGCATTTAATGAGTCAATTGTTGCATGAGAGTACAGTACGATTAGTTCTGAATGCTGTCGGTAGCGGCACTTCCATTTTTTCCTCTTAAAGCGGCGCTGTCGGTTTTTCCTCTCCCTTTCTTTTTCTTTCTCTCTCCCTCTCCTTCCTTCCTCTCTCTCCCTCTCTCTTTCTATCTGTTCCCCTTTCTTTTTTTTCTTTTCCTTCCTTCTTTTTCTTTCTCTCTCTCTGACGGATACTACGTATTGCCTGTGTAGCCTGACTGTATTGTGGGTTTATACTGTTTTGGTGGGGGGGGGGGGGGGGGTGGGAGGATGGGAGGAGAGGGGGGGGGGGGAAAGAGAGGGAAAGAGGGGTGGGGGGAGAAAGAGGAAGGAGTGGGAGGGGGAAAGAGAGGTGGGGGAAAGGAGGGGAGGGGCTGAATTAATTAATTTAGATGGAAAATGAGAGGAGTGGAGCGGGGGTTGGGTTTGGAGCCATTGAGATTACAGACTGAGTGTGTGTGAAAGAGAGGGGGAAGGAGGGAGAGAAAGAAAAAAATGAGAGTACCCCTTTAAGAGGAAAAAAAACTCTGCCGTCCGCCATTGTAGAAGTTTGCTTTGTGATTGTGTGCTGTGTTTATAGACTATAATCGATATTTATTGCTTTATTGGTAAGTATCTATACAATATTCTGTTATTATTTTTAATATGGTAGTTTAAAAAAAAGTTAATTGTTTTTGTGTTAGATTTTCTTCCGAATATCTGGCATGCCATTTAACTGGCATTGGCCAGGTCCTGAGGTGCCTGATAAACAAGCTTTTACTGTAGATGGAAATATCCAGCACCCTTTTTTGTGTTTTTTTTACTATCCTAAAAGATTTTAAAAGATACTGAATACAAACTGGAACCAGTTTGCTGAGGGAAACGTTCTGTAAAGTAATGTAGGGCATTATTTCAATTCAATTTTGGTACGATATTAACTACAGTTATATGTTCTGAGTGTGATGTCAAACAAGACTGTGCATGGTATTCGATTCAGCAAACTGACCACTGAAATTAAACGAGGTTTGCAGCGAATACTCTAAACAAAATACAGTAAAAGCTTGTTTATCCAGCACCCTTGGGACCTGACCGGTGCCGGTTAATGAAATATGCCGGATATTCGAGCGGCAAGTTGCCGAAAATCCTACACAGAAAATTAACTTACTTTAAAACATACCATATTAATAATAAAATAATAAAGTTTAATTTGCACGCATGTGCAAAGTGAGCATACTGCGAGTGTCCTGGATGGCTCCAGTATGAGATCCGTTTGCTGGAATAGTTGCTGGGAGTTACTGGTTGGGGCTGAGCATTCCGGTTGGTTGGGTGCCAGATAAACAAGCTTTTACTGTACTACATTTCCAATTTGTGTTTGAATGAGTTCTGTACTGTACATGAAAGAAAAAACACGAAGTTTAAAATGAATGTACACATATTTAGCTGGAAACAATAGATGTTGCAAGTTAGTCAAAATCGAGATTACTTTCTTTGTTCTCTTTTTTAGCTGTTTTCCATAAAATGTAAAGGAATCAGTGAGCAAAGCTGATCAATTTTAATAGTAATAGGCAGAAAAGGTCAGAAACAGGTTAACTCCTAAACAGTGTTAGGCGGTATTACTTGCTGTGTATTGTAGTCACCTTTTTCAGGGTTAGTGCAATAAAATAGTGGTTACATTCAACTTTTTTGGTGTATAAATTAACATGGAGGGTTCAAACATTTAGTCCAGAGTTAGTAGATTGGTATTGTAACATTTATTAAAATAATGTGAGGGTTAATAGGAACAGCAAAGAATCAATTAAATCAAATGCAAGCATGTGAAAAAAGCAAATTCATCTAGAAACCAGTGTGTCTAATGAAGTCATCAAGTTTCTAACTTAAAGCCAAAGAAAGACAACACTCCCAATAATAAGCTACTGCAAAACCATTGGTATTCATTGGTTATCAAAATGTTGGATTTTCTATATTTTTTCACTTGATCAGGAAAAAATTCTTGAATGTTATATATAACATACAAAAACAAGAGTATAGAAAAATACATTATAAACTTGTAACAATGGCTGTAAATACATTATCTTACATGTCTTTAGGCAATAAGTTGGTTATGGTACATACATAGCATGGCTCTACTTCTTGCTTTTTAAATAGCTGACTCATACATGTCAACTATATGGCTACAAGCGACACTCCCATCTAAACCACTCTTTAGAAACACATAATACTGTCAGAAAAGGTACAAAGATTTCCTTTCCTCCAAACTACTTCTGAATATCTATTGAGAGAACACCCCAAACAATAGTATTACTGTGGTCAAGGGCATACACAGATTTTTTTTTAAAAGTAGTCACAATTGTTCAGGAAGTATGAAATCAACAATTGACAATCTTCCAAGATGCATTACACACAAATATTTGCTTTGATACATTTAAACTTTCTTTTAAACCACATGTCCTATAGCAAACCTATGTTCATTCTGCAGGTTTATGAAAATAGAAATAAAGTTGGTCTACAATTTCATTTTCTCCCCTTTTTGCAGTCACTGCCATGACTATCTGTTGAGTGTCGCAAGTTTGGCTCAAGAAAATGAGATGGCACAACATGAAAAATGGGCATGTTTGAAGGATCAGTTGGAAATCACCAATCAGGAAGACAAAACTGGTGGCACAACATTTGAAGCTGGCTGGATAGGTGTTCATGGTTTTACACTTGTTGCATAGTAAATCAATTTTGTTTCAAAATGAGTACAATAATTTGTATTATTTTTACCATGCAAGTGTGTTATAGCAGCCTTCTTTTAACAATTAACTTTCCTGCCAAAAAAATGGTAGGATCTTTCTCCTGGAAGTTTTGAAGGATTGATATTTTTGATCGAAAGGATCCGTAGTGGACATAAATGAGCCATTAGTTTGGTCACCCAATATATATTGCTGTACAGAACTACTCAACCTGCCTGTGTGATGCGCTAGCAGCCAATTTTCCACAAATGGAAATGGAAGCTGGCATTTCAAGGTTAAATCATAGGTTTAAAATCTGTGGGAGTTCTGTGTTCACAATAAAGATCACAGCTTCTGCTCAGGAATAGTTAAGACACTGAATGGGTTTAGTTGTGCAGTTTCAAATTGTATCTTTCCAAATTTTTTAAATGACCTGAAGACTAAGCATGCGTGCCTAACCCAATTTAGAATCACATTAGAAAAAGTTTCTTTATAAATCAATGCTTTTGTATTGCACAATGCACACCCAAACAAACTTGTTTCCCCCTAGCCTGTACACGTTATAAAATGTCTATCAATTAAGTAATTACAGAGAAGAAAACTTAAGTACTTAAATGATTTTGTTTTAAGCTACCCCTTGCCATACACACCCCAGTTCTAATAGTGAAAGTGAGTCAATGCAATGCTATTTAAAATTGTGTCATCAGAGCACTAGCTAAATTAATATTGCAACCTTACAATTGAAAGCAATCGATTAATTCACCCCTATCCTGTCTCCTAAATTAAGAGTGGTCACAAATCAGTGTTCATTCATATTTGATAATGTGTTATTTTCCTAAATGAAAGAAATAGTGTATTCATTCACCCATAATTTTTCCAGTGAAACTAAAGATACCTGAACTACAGATAAAGATTATTTTCTCTTCGTCAGTGTTCAAATCTTCCCTGTGCAGAATGGATACCATAACAGCCTTTTGGCTGCAATTTTGCCAACACTAAAAGCACATCTGGCATTACATTTTGACAATACATTTTTCCAAATTTGATCCTATCAGCAACCCAGGTCCTGGGATATCAGGCATGAGATGGTATCATTGTTAATCTTGCCCAATTTGAATGCTGGCAACATCTACTCAACACCAACATGCTTCTTTTCGTCATGCTCTAAGATCAGGGAAAACTAAAAACCTGCTTATTGGGGGAAAAATTGAGCTACCGCCAGATGGAAAAATAGATTCCTGGCAGCAATAGCATTGCCTGATAGCGCTAACAGGAAAATGACTCCCAAGCCTCTCCTTCTTAGTCTGGTTCAGTTATCATTCAAAACCTTGTAATTGTTTCAGTCTCTTTCAAGGTCTGTTAATTCTGCTGTTTTACAGACTTTGGGAGAGAGTTAAAGACAAGGGGGATTATTTCTGCAAAATCTGAAAATTATTTATGTATCTAACTTTACGGTCAGGTTGAGACACATAATTAAGTGGGCTTTAGGTTCTAGTATTTTTTCTCTTTCATTTTAAAATCCTATACATGACAACAAAAGGGATGGTGCCTCTTTAATATGTGGGAATCCACAGGGAACGATGGCATTGAAGATTTTCTTAATAAAACCAGGGAGTGTACAAATCGATGTCACAGTCACAGTTATGGCAAGCCATGGGTTCAGTGACGTGGAGCTAATCGGGCACCACAACTGCCAGCTCATTTTTATTCACTTGCGGATCCTTTCATGTACTTACTAAAGCTAAATTGCATGCGTTAACCTTGTATTCAGCACGTTGACTGATTTATGAGACACCAGACAAAATGACCATGAATAAAATAAGGCACTTCTTTCTTTAGACATTTTCCAATCTTTACAATTTGACAAAAAAAGGAAAAAAGAAAAAAAAGGCTGTTTTGGTCTTTTGTTGCTTTGTTCACAACCACCAGAAAATCATTTAATGAAATAAAGGGTTTCTTTGTTCAGGTTTTGTTTAATACTTGAAAGTATAAAAGACTACATTGTCAAAAATATATTTCTTCTTACCAGCACCCTTGTATAGGAAAATTATTGACTTTTTTGTTCTTTTTGTGGTCTGTTTCAATGCACTATGCTTATCTACAATTTCATTACATGTATATAGTAAATAGGCAAGCATGGCTTTACATCCTTGAGGAAACAATCTATACAAGGAAGAAAAATAAGATTCAACAATTTGCCCAGTATCCTGACACATAATGCATGGACCCTTGTTGTCAAAGAATCTGATGGAGCACAATTCTCATTTTACTAAGTGGTGTACAGTAATTCAGTCCTCTTTCTAATATGAAGCATTGGTTCAATTTTTTTTGTTCTAATGACACACACATCATTTTAGGAAATTCTGAACTGGCAGGTCGGGGTCATGACTTCACATCTGTGCCCACAAGGAGCAGAGAGGAATTGAAAAGAAACTGGCCAAATTTTGAAACATCAAACTTCGTTCAAAAAAACCCTTCTTCACCAATGACATCACTGACCAAAGGTTCATGCATGATGCATCATAACAAAATACATTCAGAGAACTCGTAACTTCACCATGAGAAAAACGGTTCTTCAAACTCCCACAGTAACTGGCATTATCAGGAGCTATTCATAGACATCCATCTCCTGTCTCCAAGATGAGGCCTTCTTACGTTCGTTCGTAGGGAGGGTCGCTAAATGATGAACACTGATAAACAGTGCTGAGGGATGAATTGAACTTTATTGCTTTAGTACTATTCAGTGCAGGTTCTAGGACCTCACAGTTCACCCAACCAGAAAAACTAAGAGGCTGGATAAATTTTTTTGTTTTGTTTTCATTGTTAGGCAGTAAGATGAACGGACAGTGCCTCAGCTCGCTGCATTGAAGACAGGCAAGCAAAGGCGATTACCAGTTAACTGATCAGCAGGCAGGCATGGTCAGGTCATCATTGGGTGAAGAGTTCAGAGGTCAGAAGGTCATAGGTTAGTTGCCGGTGGCGGCTGGGTGGTTAGAAACAAAAAAAGGAAAAAAAGAAAAAAGATAGAGAAGAGATTAGTGTCAGCTAGTGACGACTGGATGACAACATGAAAAACTAATCGCGACTAATAAAACGAGCACTTCATTTCTGACGTACTGATTGACACCATCTACAGAATGCCTCAATCATGGCAGCTTTGCATCATGATCTGAAAGATGGAAAAGGAGCCCACTCCCACAATTAGTTAACAGGGGGGGAAAAAATAAACTAATTACTAATGGTTAGTAGCAGTCAATGGAAGAGCTTGAGAAACGATACTCTGATCAGTGAGTTAAGGAAAGGAATTTGTATTTGCAGTTCAATGTTCTTTCGTGTTTGGTACTCCTCAGTCAGTACACAATTACTCGCCTGACTGCTATTAAGCATTAGGGTTCTCCCAAATGCAAGCACAAAAAAGCAACTATTAATGATGGATGTGATTAACTGGTTATTAATAAAGAAGAAATTATTTAAAGAGTTCACAGGACAAATTTAACATAAACTATGGGCAAAAAACAAGTTGTTCAATAAAATTTTATTGCCTTTGAATTCTTCTATTTACAATATGAAATTCTTGGCCTCAAAATACAAGCATTTCTAAATCATATGACTAGCAGTGTAGGCTACATCATGGGAACTTGGAAGAGGCCAAGTATTTTACTTTATTCAACATATTCCAGTTGAGAGTACTATTGTACACTTATAGGACAGTCTTGTATAAAATGCATTTGCATGTAAACACAATAGAAGTCCTGCCGTTTCAAAGTCTACATTTATAAAGCCCTAAAAATATATCCAAAAATAGATGAATTTCTACTTGACACTATAATGCACATTTTAAACTAAAAACAGCCCTCTTTATTGAATTTCAATGCTAATACTCTGCAAATACAATAAAATCTCACATTTTCATATACATTCCTGCTTTATATTTTTATATCTTTTTAAAAGAAGCCACCTGTAATACTATTTTCTTTGCAAAAAAATTAAAAATGGAGATGATTACAGTAAAACAAAAGTTCTCAAGTGGAAAATGATAAATCACAGCGTTCTGGAACCGTTCTGTTTTGCACTCTTTTGTTCTCTGATTCCCCTTCACCCAACTTGGTCCACTTAATGTAAAATAAGACTTTTGTTCAACAGCTTAACATGTATCAAAATTCTGAGGTTCCAAAAGATTGTACTGTTGGCCGCAAGACATAAACAGAGGAGATGAAATAAATTATTCAGTGCAAAGTCAAATTTGTGCCGTTTCAGCAAGTAGGTGTAATGCTCAATGACAGCATCCCTTTTGATGGCCTAGACATTAGCTGTATTTAAATCACTATTTCATGGACAGGTTTCCAATTGTGGGCCTTGTCCTCCTCAGTCTAAATTTTTTCGTAACTGATTCACAGGATGGAAGAACTACACGTTGGTTAAATATGTGAGCAAAAAGTAGTTGGCATCAACCAGTAGCCAATATTTGGGAAAAGATTTGTACTGGATTGAATGAGGTGCTGATCATAACAATATCGCTATATTGGTGCCTCTGAGATCATGATGGTGCAGTATCTAATGCTGAGATGAAACTTTTTTTAAGGCACTAATTAAAAATGGAGGAAAAATTTATGCCAGTAATCATTTTGATATTACAATATTCAGTGTCAAGGCAATTTGCACATTGATTGCTAGGAGCTTTTTAAAAATATATTTTGTTATGAGTTACCTTTGAGTTTGAGATTCTGAGGATATTTAAATACTACAACCTGCTCACATAAGATGCTGCAGTTATAGTTCATCATCTTTTAAAATATACAGCCAAAAAGGGCCAACAAAATGGCTATTATCTCTTTGATCAACCAATACACCTGCCACAAATCCTCTGTTATGTCCAAGGCTTTCAGTACACACAGGTTCAATAACTGTGCAACACAAAGTGGAGTTTATTCCAATTACTTCAGTCAGTCTGTCTATCTTGCTATTTGTACCAAATGCAATTTTATAAAGATACACTACAGGATCATGTTCTTAGCAGTAAGGAGCTATGCAGTCATCAACCCATCACCAATCCTAAATGCTTAGTTAAAAGTAATACAT
Source organism: Hydrolagus colliei (assembly GCA_035084275.1). Taxonomy (NCBI): domain Eukaryota; kingdom Metazoa; phylum Chordata; class Chondrichthyes; order Chimaeriformes; family Chimaeridae; genus Hydrolagus; species Hydrolagus colliei. The sequence continues at coordinate 81,699,523 of CM068744.1, read as the reverse complement.
CTAAATCAACTGGAAAAAACTTTTTTTACTGTTGCAAAATTCGTGCTAAAGAAACATTAAATCCTATGCAGAGAAAGAGAACCACCTATCTAACAACCTACCAACAGCAGTAATTAAAATAACTTGAACAAGCTATTATATTGAATATAGAAATCCCTTAGACCCAGTTGGCAGACATTGCTGGTTTGGAACACCAATGCTCTTTAGTAAATAAATAAAAGGTCCACAAATTTATTTATAATACAAAGCAATAATTTAGGCTTTTAACACTCCTCTCCATGCTGGATTATCATCTCCATTGAATGTGTACACTTTGTATTTTGGGATTTCAGTAAGGCAGCAAAGCAATGGAACGTGGCAAGTGATGGAAAGCTGAGTTTCAAAATGTTTAGGGTTGGTTTTAACTCCATTGCTATGAACCAGATTCTCCAATACTATGTGTTAAAAATATATCTTATGCAGGCTTAACTTTCAAAATGTAAAGTGCACTTAAAATATTGTATTTTTTAAAAAATCCTTAGCGAGATGATAATGGGAATAATTCTGTTATTTTACAAAATAGTCATGCTGAATATTGTACAAATGGAAGGCAACAGAATATCCTTCCATATGTTTTGAGGAGCAAAAGGTCTGCATTGCCTTAGGTTGATGCGGTGATGCCCTTAAAGGTTAATCAGATCATAAGAACCTTATCTGCCAAAACTTGGTGTATGTTAGTGAGCCTAAAGTGCTCTTTCATACTGTAATTTTATTTTCCACTTGTGGGTCTAAGGGTGTGTAACTATGGCAACAATTAGGCTGGGAAAAATGAACATTCAGTTTCCTGTTAAGTTCTCTTGTAAAAACTCTGGGAATAAAAAAAATTCAAATAAATTGCAACTTATCTCACAGATAACAGGCCCAATGTAGATTGTAAAGAGTACTACTGTACTTGGTTTAAAGAAATCATGTTCAATATTGTACAAAATTATTTTATAAAGGCACAGGGACTTCTTTTTTTCAAGGAAACGGAATCAGCCTTTCCAGAAGTAATTTTGAAATGTCCTTTTCAAACCTTACATTCCTTTCTTTAATAAATGCTAGCATTCCTTCTCTCTCCCCAGCACTAAATACATATTGACAGTTAGGAAAATGCACCTCAATAGCTACCATTTATCAGGCAAGGAACAGGAAGTCTAATATTCTCTTTTTCCAACCTAATACACAGAAGCCCTCCAGTCACACAGTCTAATGTAATGTGCCTCCATTTGAAAGTTCTTACAAAGCTTGCAACAAAAATCTGAAGTTATTGAGTAAAGTGGTATTTACGTTTATTTATTTTTAAAAAGGACATGACTGGCCCTCGTTCTATTTGGATCTTCTGTCAACTCCACCCGATCTGATGTTGCAAAGCAGCACCTTTCAGTCAACATTTGCCATAAAACAAGAACTCCAGAACTAAACTAACCTCGGTCTGCGGTCACAATCCTTTGGTAAGGATGGACGCGCATATCGTGCCTTCGAACTTTAGTAGCCACTGCACCTAGTTAAATTGCAACATTTCCAACATAAGGTTAGAGGAATTTTCTAGGAAGTGATTGATTAACATTTCATCATTAGCATTTCAACAGCAAAGATCAAAGATGAGTTTACATTAGAAATTATTACTAGACATCAATTAAAAACAAGTTAAGGCACAGCACCTAAATAACTCGAACTTTTACATAGAAATTACTAATTACAGAGCACAATTGTGCACGTTAATATTGCATTCCATTTCCAAAGACATGGTCTTAACCAACTGTCATTATTTGTTTGTTAAAGATCCCACTGTACGATATTAGAGATAATTGAATTAGACTCAAGCGCAATATAGTCACATAATCAGTGGAGTGCTTCTTGCAGAAAAATACACTTTAATTCATCATAACACTGAATCAATAGTGAGACCTTTTTTTTAAAAAAAACTGCAGATTAAGAGTTCTGCAGCAATTGTCTCGGCCTACAAAATGCGCACTTAACGCAGAAGCTGCTAACTACAATTTGTAATGAATTAGGATCTGGAAAGCAAACAGTATTGGGTGAACCCTACACCAAGCAGACAATGAAATACTCTACATGTGGTTCCTCTGGGATAGATGAAATGAAGTGGTAGAAAATACACCAGGCCAGCGTTCTAATTAATTGGCCCAATTTGTTTCCAAACAGACACCAAATGTGAGTATTTCACTGACACTCGGGCTGGGCCCATTTTGCTCGTGGCTGCTGTGAAACTAAGCATTTGTTAAAAGTTCAGATCTGATGAGGGTTCAGTAACATGGTCCTTGAATTCTTAGCCTTTTGTTGGGAAAGCCATACCTGAAGATAAAAAAGGGAATTAGAATTAGTCCGGTGGCTATTCTTGTGCCTTATGAAGAAACATATTGGGTTATTGTCATGTTTAACCTTCCGAGTACTCAATGTATGCAGTGTTCAGAATACAAAGATTTTCCAACATCAGCTTCAGAAAGGATTTCTAGAAATTAAATCACTGAGAATATTGAAGCCAATAAAATAATCCAGGAAACCACTGACATTTCTGCATCCCATAGATTACCTGAATCGTAGGGTTGTTTTACTATCAATGCAGAAATACTGTGATCCTTGGTGAGTTACTCTAACAATCAATGAAGCTACTTTCTTGTGGTTATTGATGATATACTGCATGGTAGTGTGCACTCGAGAATCCAGTATAGGACCCATTTTAAGACAATTTATACCCAGTTACTGGGGTGTCAGATGCAAGAATTATCATAATATGTATATAGCAGTGCACGAACACCGGCTCAGAATGATACCATCAGTGGCTGTTAATATCACACAGTGAGATTGGAATCGTCTATTCGCTCCTCTAACAGGAGAGGATGCCACTGTGCTACAGACTTTGGATGAGTATGGTGAATGACCTTATTAGAGTCAAGAGTGAATACTTATGTAAACGCTGCAGACTTTGGAGTACTTGGAATAAGCCTACAACACTCACATCAAGCATTGTTGTTAAATGTGGCAAGAGAACAGGCTGGATGGATTATGTCTACTTGAGAATTTAGACAATTACTGTTGGAAATAATATTTTACAAATTAAATATGGTTTTAATAAAATATAGAGATTCTCAAATCCAGAGAAATGTTTAAACGTAAGTTTACTCGTTTTCATCTTTATTCTGCATGGTTTATGGAACAAATGTACACATTACGAGTAATCTTGAAGTTCAGCTTGAAGCACACTGTCTATTAGCACAGCTACATTAATATATGTGTGGTGGTAGAACTACTGGGCCAGGAAAGTTTATCTGACAAAGTATTCCTCCCTCCACAGCAAAATGCTCAGCTCAGAGACATTTTGTAACATGATTTTAATCTACAGCCTGAAAGGTCTAAACAGAGTTCCTGCAAAGAATTTAAAATGTTAATTTGCTGAATTTGTCTCCCTTTCCAAATGGTAATTCCAAGATAAAATTTTAAAGATTTTCTATGATGTAGACACAATATTTTTCTTCACGAAAACAAATGTCAGGCCTAATCAAGTTTTCTTCTATTCATTGCTTGTTATTTTCATCTGCTTCATAAGAGCCTTCAAACTGGTGTTTTCCATACAAAGGATACTTTACCTTCCTCAAAGAGTTTTGGCACATGAAATCCTTCCACCCCTTTGGTCCTAGTGAAAATGTTAGTTCTGGACAGATTTGAATCTTCAAAAGTGAAGTGTGGTGCAATTAAGAAATGATTTAATCCTGGGTTTCAATTAATCCTTTAGTTAACAAATGGTGTATTGTAAACTCCTTAAGCTTTTATCTTCTTATTTTTCACCTGTTTGCAAAAGAGCACCTCTCCTTTACTTAGCACCCGGTTGAAATTGAGAAATCACTGGATGGTCAGTGCAAATCAATCAATGGTTCAGTGAGTTAAATATACAATCATGCTGTGCAATGGTAGTACACTATATAATTTTCTACTGTTAAAGTCTTGCTTGAACTCTGGTTCATATATTTTCTGCTGACAAAATTCAACACTGCTATTGAGCGTTTATTGATTGCACAAAAAAGGAAACAGCAATATCAGCTTAAGAATAATCGACTTTTGCCAGCAGAAAGGCTGGAAAAGAACATAGAAATCACAATCATAGAAGCCTTAGCTGCAGCAGTAGGATTTTTTTTTAGAAAATTGCGTATTCCATTCTATTTTAGCCTGTTAAATAGTTTATTATACAGAGGAGATCCCCTTTATAAACAGCCTCTGATATAAAGGACATGTTTTATGGTTCTCTCACAAGTAGGGATCCCATATGCAACATGTTTTGATTGCGGACCCTTTGGAGTAATTTGGTATAGTAAAAGGTGTCTGTCGACTGTTCTGCCCTAGCTTAACTGCCATAGTTTTCCATACAACTGTATGTCAGTAACAATTGTAAAGCCAGAAGAGATATTCTGTTCATCATGACACTAGTTGCCAATATCAACAAAGTTTTACATTGTGATACTCTTATTTCAGGCTTACAATTTGAATATTTCTATTAAAATGAATGAGTCAAAATAACGGCAAGTGTTTGGTTCAAATTCATTTAGGTGTCCTGCCAGAATAACTGGAAGCAGCAAAGATGTTTGGAGGATATTTGCACAGCTGGTGATGGATCTCAAATAATCTTCAAGGAGAAACATTTTTCCAAATGTAAACAAGCCAAGGCGTCTTGTCTTTTGTTATTATCAATGGATTTTTGGTGCTTCTTGCAAACAGATATTGATAAAGAAAAATGTTAGTGTCGAAGGTTTCCTCAGATAGAATTAAAGAGTTTGACAAAATCAATATTCTGTCTCCCACTTACTGCAAAATGCAAAACTTATGGGGACAAAGTCAAATACAGGCCAAATGTATATAACTCTTAAACTTGTGTTGGGAGTGAATATTTTAACGTACTTAGTCAGTTTCACTCTGGATCCCATAGATAGATTTCACCTCATGTGTGGCTCTAAAATAACAATACTTTAGGGGGTCTCCCAGTCCTCACTTTGCAGGCATGGGGGGGTGGGGTGCTTTAGTTTCTAGAGCTGGCATCATAACAGGCTTAAATCCCTATTCTAGTTTTCACATGTGCCCTTCCAGGCATTATTTTAGGGTGATACTGTATAATTTGAAACTTTCAAATTCACCATTTAATTCTGATGCACCATTACTTCAGTTAACTATGGAGAATGATTTTGGTGAACTCTGTAAGAATTTATATATTTTCTCCTTCTGAAGAATAAACAATTGTCTCTGATCAGATGGGTCAGCAATGGCCCAAAAGACTAACTGGAATATATATGGAGGGTCACTCAAATGAAAGATTTATGTCTCAGAGAAGGTCAAAATAAAATACTGTAAATTACGTATCACTCCCCATCCCAATGCTTAACTATGGAACCAACAGATTCCAAAACATGCTGGTGAAATTGCAGAGGAATTGGCAAACTTTTGTTTTTTGGGATACATTCATTAACTTGGCATAATGCAGAAGAGACAGTTCATCACCGGCATTTTAATTGATCTACATTTTCTCAATTCTTTCTTAGGGATCTATCCAGAGATGAGCTTGATCCAAGCATGCGCCAATTCATAAATTTTTACTTTTTTCCACTTGGTATTGCATTCCCATTAGATGACAATCTTTTGTTCTAGTTTTGTTACATTGCAATGCTATACAAATGTCACTTTGTTGTTGTTGTTCTATAGTGCTGAGTTTCCTTTTAAAACTACGGACCTCATCAAGAGTCCAGCGCAAATTTCAGAGAACAATATTGTGGTCTTCTAACATGACAGAGATTTATTTAAAACTGCAAAGCATTTTACTGGGATATGAGCAATGTCATACCTAAAAGGCTAGAGCAACAGGTTGGGAAAGGCGGCAAGTTGTTTACCGAATAACAAACTGCACAATTTGTTTAAAAAACACTTTATGTCCACCAAGAAGTGTGGGGTTGTTGAACTATTCTGCCCTCTTTATAGACCGTATTTTTCTTGTAAGTTCCAAGGACAGACTTGGGGCGGGGTGTGGGGGGTGGTGGGGGTGATGTCCTTCCTGCCATCCGCCACAATAGTATGTCAAATCACATGCCCAGTGTTCATCATACTGAACAAGCATGCCTTGTAATTTTGTGCAGCCCAATTAGAGGATCTTTCTAAGATCAAGTCTGATTCATAATAAAGCCAAATTAAACTTCCCTTCCAAATTACCAGGTTTTCCATTTCTTCCCCTTATGATTAAATTACCATTGAAAAGGCCAACAATATCAGAAAGCAGAACTATTTTAGTTTAACAGTGATTTAACAAGTATCAAAGGAAAATGGCAAACATACATTCAAAGCAAGCAAATCAGCAATTGAAAATGGTTAGTTCATTTTTGTACACTGAGTAATTTAAAAACAAAAATTATCATCTACAGTTTTTATAGTTGGGAAAAAACGACAAACTTTTTGTTAAGATTGAAGAAGTTTTCTTTTTTTGCAATTGTTTTTCAAATGTTAATATCAAGTATGCAATTGCGATTTGCAAAGTATGAGGATCTTTTGCATTGTATGAAATGTTAATAAATAATCTCCATAATAGTAATATAAAATACTGCAAAGAAATGGTGTCCCTCACTTGGTCACTCTCCAATAGACTACACCTGTGATATCACACACATCATTTACGACTCCCTCTGCAATATCGACACTGTAGAAGAAACACACTCCTTGTTGTAATATGGTATGTGCAAGTCAAGCAAAGTATTAGAGAGTATGTTACATGGTAACTGAACATGGTAAGTTATTCAGCTATGACGATTAAATGAACAAATTCTACAGGTTATACTTTTACACTTTGCTGCACAATTAGTGTTACCAAAAAGGCAATGTTTTTTACTACAGGTCAATTTACAGTTGAGGGTTAGTGATGTGGCATATAGTGACGGTCAAAAATTTGTATGAAATAAATATAACTAACTTTAATTTAGAAAATGAAGTACTGCAAAGCCACATTCGGTTACGTCAGAAGGAGATACATCATTATCAATGAGTTTGAGAATTCAGGAGTTAAAGAACAGTGAGACAGAACATGGGGGGCTAGCCATGAATAAACACTTCTCAGTGGCTGATGTTAAAATGTGGTGCACGTGCAGGGAGAACACTGGAACATACCAGAACCAAAGGGTCCAGCGCTAAGCATCGTCGGTATTTTCAAGATGGCACCACCCATGAAACCATTAGAAATGTGGTCTATAAATTGAAACAAGTGTTAGTTTTATTAACAGTTCTAAAAAGTGCAGAATCAGAGGCAGCTTGTGTATGTGCGAATATAAACAGCAGGACTTTAATACTTTTTAAAAACAGTTATAACCATATGCAAAATAGCCAAGACTGGAAAATAGCTAGAATTGAATTGCATGTACAGTAAAAGCCCGTTCATACGGCACCCTCCGGGGGTCGACTAATTGACGGATAATCAGACGGCAAGTTGCCAAAAACCCAACACAAAAAATGTGCTTGTTTTAAAACATACCATATTAATAATATATTAAATAGTAACAGAATATTGTATGGATACTTACCAATAAAGATTCCAGCACACTCGGTAAAATAATCGTTAAAAAAGCATTTTTTACCGATTGGTAAAAATACAGAGTTCGTAAGTTTAATAAGTGCGCGTGCGCAAAGTGAGCATACTCACGATTGCTGGAATGGGGAATTGCCCCGGGAGGGGGTCGTGCAATCTGGTTGTTCGGGTCACGGATAAACGGGCTTTTACTGTGATTGTATTTTGGGATGAATGTCTGCATCAATGGGATGAATTCTGTCCCCAATATTCAAATACAGTAAAAGCCTGTTTATCCAGCACCCTCGGCACCTGGCCAATGCTGGTTAAACGGCATGCCGGATATTCCGGCGGCAAGTTGCCGAAAACTCAACATAAAAAAAATTAACTTTAAAAAAAAATACCATATTATTAATAGACTAAATAATAACAGAATATTGTATGCATACTAGGGAACGGCAATATATCGGTATATCGGTAAAACCCGATATGATTTTCGTATCGGTATGTCGATATAGACATTAAAAAAATACCGATATATCGAAAAACGGTATATCGAGGTAAAAAATCGGGATGCGAGCACAATCAACTACAAGACCCAGAATGCTCATCTCTATACACAATGCACAGACCGAGGTGCAAAGCCGCCATCTTGTATTCATAGTCCTCGAATACATAATACAGGTATGCAAGGGGTGGGGGAAGAGAGACGGCTGTGGGTGGGGGGGGTGAGGCGGAGAGAGACTGCTGGGGGTGGGGGGTGAGGGGGAGAGAGACTGCTGGGGGGGGGAGAGGGGGAGAGAGACGGCTGGGGGGGGGGAGAGGGGGAGAGAGACGGCTGGGGGGGAGGAGAGGGGGAGAGAGACGGCTGTGGGGAGGAGGAGAGGGGGAGAGAGACGGCTGGGGGGAGGGGGAGATAGACAGCTGCGGGGGGGAGAGGGGGAGAGAGACGGCGGGGGGGGGGGGGAGGGAGAAAGAGACGGCTGGGGGGGTGCTGGGGGTGAGAGACGACGGGGGTGGGGGGTGCGAGAGAGGGACGGCGGGGGGGGGGGGGGAGAGACGGGGTGGATGTGATAATATACAGATAGATAGAGATGGGGGGGGATGTGAGAGAGGAGAGAGGGAGAGAGACATAGAGAGACACAGACAGAAAAACACAGAGATGGAGAGAGTGAGAGACACAGAGAGAGAAAGATATTTACCTCCTGAGAAGATAGGCCCCGAATGCGCGCGCATCGGAGTGCGCGCGCGCATGCGCAGTACGAAAAAACGGAAAATATCGGTATATCTCGATATGAGCCAACCGATATATCCATATCCGGAAAATTCCCATATTGACGTTCCCTAATGGATACTTACCAATAAAGCAATAAATATCGATTACAATCTATAAACACAGCACACAATCACAAAGCAAACTTCTACAATGGCGGACGGCAGAGTTTATTTTCTCTTAAAGGGGTACTCTCGTTTTTTCCTTTCTTTCCTTCTCTCCCTCCTTCCCCCTTTCTCTTTCACACACACTCAGTCAGTCTGGCATCTCAATGGCTCCAAACCCAACCCTCCTTCACTCCTCTCATTTTCCATCTAAATTCATCACTCACCCCCTCTCTCCCCTACATCTCTCTACCCCTCCCACTCCTCTCTCTTTCTCCCCCCCCACCCTCTCTCTCCTTCACCCACCCCACCCCCCACCAAAACAGTGTGGCTACACAGGCAATACGTAGTATCCGTCAGAGAGAGAGGGAAAGAAAGGGGAAGAGATAGAAAGAGAGAGATAGAGAGATAGAGAGGAAGGACGGAAGGAAGGAAGGAAGGAAGGAAGGAAGGAAGGAAGGAAGGAAGGAAGGAAGGAAGGAAGGAAGGAAGGAAGGAAGGAAGGAAGGAAGGAAGGAAGGAAGGAGAGAGAGAGCAAGAAAAAGAGGGAGAGAGAGAGAGAGATAAAAACAGTGCCCCTTTAAGAAGAAAAACCAGAAGTGCCACTACCGGCACCATTCAGAACTAATTGTACTGTACTCTAGTGCAACAATCGACTCATGAAATGCGCCTCCGTGATTGTGTGGGATGAGATCCGGTTAATTGAATGGGGACCTTTTTTTTTGAGGTGCCGGTTATACGGAAGTTACAGTTGATCGGGTCACGGATAAACAGGCTTTTACTGTAATTGCTAGCTTCACTGGTCAGTGTCTACTCTGTACAGGTGCTTGGTAGACTTTGTATTCAAGAATTGTAAGCCAAATGTGCCTTCTCTATGAATTAAGAATTACGACTTACAGCTAAGGCACTGTTTATAAATCTAGTAGCACAACCCACATAGAAAAGTATGAATCTTGTCTTTAAGCAGGTTATCTTTTTCATTGATAAAGCAAGTTTGCTTTTATTATAGGTATAGCAAAAATGGCAAATATGTGCAACAAAAGAACCTTACAGAATAAAAGACAATGATTATGCCAATTCTTTGCCATGATAAACAGACAATGCTCTTTGTCTCAAATGTATTAACTAAAATAACTTAACAAGTTGTATGAAAAAACTTAACAAGAAATGAGTGATATCCCAAAACCGTGGAAAAAAATTACATATAAAATTTAAGTTGTGTTTTTAAGCACCATTTTGGTTTGCTTACCCAATGCTGTATCCAATGTATAAAGCATTACCGTATTTGGACATAAACACTTAAAAATAAAAATAATAATCCTTGCATTTGATATAGCACTTTTCACGTCTTCTAGACGTCTCAAAACGCTTCATAGAATATACTGTAATGTGAATTGTATGTTTGTGGGCGAATTGCGGTAGCCAATTGGAATAATTCCACAATATTAATTCAAATTGGATTGTTAAATCATTAAGTTCTGTAACCATGTATTTGAAGACTGTGAAAATTTATATTGAAAGCTTTGTTTGTATCAATTGTAAAGTCTATGCTAGATTTTGATTTGGAGGACATTGTTGCAAAGAATAGAGAAAGGAATTGCAACCAACATACACCACATTGAGATTTAGCTGTTTCTAAAATAACTAAAACATTTGAAGTCAATCAAATCAAAATACAGTAGTAACATTTCATAACTTCTCATATTTTAAGATCCGACACCGCACAATGCTAAAGTTTGTTTTAAATGTCTACCTCAATACAGTATTTTTACTTATATCATGTTTTGGCTATTTGGTACTTAGCACCTCTTTGTAATTATGGTACTGGAATAGTGAAATATTTCACTTAGAATAATCACTGGACCTTTGAAATGGTTAGTGACCCTCCACAAGCTGTAGATCATCCAGAACTCTGTAGTTCAAGTCGCCTCCTACACCATGCTTCATGACCCCATCGCCCCCACCTTCGTCTGCTCCACTTGGTTCCCCATCCCTCAGCGGATTGAGTTCAAAATTCTCACCTTCACCTTTCAAGGCCCTTCACAGCCTTGCCTCCCCACCATCCACCACCCCCTCTATGGATCTACTGATCCCTTATCAACCTTTCTGCTTCCTCCACTCATAGGCTCTGTACTGCTCCATGTCCCGCGTTTGGCCCGCCCCACTATTCAAGCTTCATCCTCTCTGCTCCCACCCTCCGAAACATCCCACATTCCCTTCACCTTGCTCCTTCCCTTGCCTTCTTCAAAGCATGCCTAAAGACCCTATTCTTCGACCATGCCTTTGGCCACCTTCCTACCCTCTCTGTCCTCCACCTTCCCTGATCCAAATTCCCTGGGGTCCTAATCCATGACTGTTTAGCGCCTTGGGATATCCTTTTGATGTGAAAGGCACTTTACAAATTTAATTTTGTATTGTATTGCTAGCACAGTAGACAGAAATTTCTGACTTTCTTTCAACCAAAACACAATAGTTTCAAAAGGCTACACTAATTGGATAATTTAGATATATTCTAGTTATATTTGTTCATCATTAACATTGTACAGTACGGATTTGCTGAAACAAATCAGCTATAAAGAATGTGTGCGTGATCTCTTAATATTTCTATTTACATTCTTTTGATATCCCATGCACAAATAACTCGACATGGACTTTGTAACTAGTACTTTTCATTTTTAACAGAAGTCTAAATGTACTGTAAGTACTGCAGTGAGCAAGTTCAAAATACCCTAGTTTCTAGCCTCATTGTCATGCAAAACACCCAGCTCAATACATTTATACATCTTGATCAATTAGAATTCAAGCTTCAGTAAAATGAAATGAGCATCAACGAGTTCAAACAGCTGAACAGTGAAGCAGAATGTTAAAATTGACGTGTTGCAGTCACACTTGAAGTAGTTTCTTACCTAAAACTCCGCTTGTTTCAATGGGATACTCCAGGATGGAAGTAGCTGGTCCCAGTGTGTAAGGATACTCATAGGGAGTATAGATCAGACCAGCTTCAGGTGCAGAAGGAACTATGGCATTCGGATGAGGAGATCCATTAGGCATGACTGTTGCTGTTTGAATTTGCCTAATTAAAGGCATAATAGTTGGACCAGCTGGTGTCTGGGCACGCAATGCAGATTGTGGAAGAACTGATGTGGGCCCCGTTAAGATCCGTGGAGCTTGGGCCGTTGCTGCAAGAGAAAAGGCAAGGGCAGCTACAGTAAGCGAAGAAATCCACAGAGAAGGCATGGAGAGAATGGTATATGTCGAGGGAAGGAGAATGGGAGCAAAAAAGCAGGAATAAAAGAAAAGTGAAGAGGAAATCATTAGTACATGAAGTGATTATTTGCAATGCTAAAGTACACCTTTAAACTCACAATCAAACCCACTCCCATTTAAAATTAATCAATTTAAAACTGCAAACTGAATAATTCAGCTGACTAGATTTTTAAAAACAAACGTGCAAGTAAGCTAATCAGAATCGATCACAACCTAGAATGAAGCTGCACTTTTATAGCTGCTTCTCATTTGACCCATGTATTTAAATCAAGGGGCATGTCTATGTTCAATTTCAGACTTTGTCGATGTGTATACATACTCTTCCATAGCTCCTCCACTCATACATTATTTAGAAACTAATGTACACTATTTGGAAATTCCAGCTGGAGAAAACCTTGGTAATGCTTGAACTTATCTTTAAAATGTCACTGCCCAGTGCATTTCCAACCTTGTCCTCAATAATACTAATGTGGGGGATTGTATTAGCCTGTTGAATGTGCTAGTAAGGCTGATATGGTAAAACTTACAATTTTTGAGTGAAAGCAACAACATTCTTTTTACGAGTATGGGTAATCAACATATTAACATGTACTGGTGCCCATGAAAGGAGATGGCAATGAAAGGAGATGGCAATCTCTTTACAATAATAAATGCCATTATAAAGGTGTTAAAAGACCTGAGCTCTTTGGTTACATTTAATTGAGCAGATTTGTAATATGTAAACAAACATTTAAAAAGATCAGACAAAGATAGTATATGTCTCTTTATAGATACTGATGATATTTACAGGATTAAATCTAATCTACCATACTCGGAATTATATCTTGCTATATTGCCCTTTCAATGCTGGTGAAGAAACTACATCTTACTGTAGTATTGTGCTCCAGATAAAACACAGTGAGGACTTGTACATAGATTACATCATGACGTAAGTACATACATCATGATAAACACTCAAATATCGTCCAGAGTATTCATATTACAAACAGATTAGGGTGGGCTAGAAGAGAGTGAAAAACTCAGCATGTTTATTCATTTCTTCCTGCAGCATGCTTGTAAACCGCGCAAACAGCAGAATCATACACTGTACAGTTTATATTCACTGAAAAAAAACTTTTAAAAGTAACCAACAAATACTTATACAGGAACAATAATGAATGCATAGGAGTAATTGAGGGGTTTAATGACACCAAAATGCAAATACAAAGCTCAACCAGTTTGCAATCAAAATGATCAGAAGCGATATCAAATGCAAGGATTAATCATTTGAGCCCCTAGATTACATGAGTGACTGGAATGCACTCCATGTTATCTTTATTTGAAATGTACCAATGTACATTTCTATTTCTATTGAGAAACTATTTCTATTTCATGGGAAGGTTTTCTTTAATTTCCAGTCAGTTCTTCCCCGTTGCATCAACTTCATGACAGACAACACCAGCATACCTTTACCTTGAAAAGTGTCAACATGCACAAAATAATTCATAATTTATATAAATCTGTAGTGGATTACTAATTCAATGAATATATGTTTAAATATCAAAAAGTAAAATTATTTTTCAAAAAGCAACCTAGACAAGTTGATTTCTGCAAAAAAAACAAAAACAGTTCTTTGGAGTAAAAGAGTTGCATGATATCTGTTGAAAATTATTTCCTCCTTGTGGTAGCTCAGCACCACCAAAGGCTGTGTTACGTTAAGGTGTCCACAGTATAAATGCAATAATCTATGCTTGTTCGTTTCATGAGCGCACAGCGCTCTATCAAACAGTAAATATGTATTTTAAATATGTTAGAGGGCCAGCTATTTCTCAGAACCCATTCTGTCAGTTACTTATACTGCTGAACAAATGATGGGTTTGGACGGGCATACGACTGCTTAATTTTGTGTGAAAGTTTAAGTACACTATTAGCATTCCCAAGGGGATTGCAAACTTTGCATCTGTGTTGAATTACTTATTTCAACTCAAACAACAATCTTCATTTCTATAGCGCCCTTCATGCTGGGTAGCACCTCAGAGAACGCTTAACAGTGGCAGAGCCTGACTCTGAGCCAGGGGATTGGGGGGAGTGGCCATAAGCACGGTCGAAGATGAAGGATTTTAGGTGGGATTTGAAAAGAAGTAGAGAGGGATTGAGGGAGAGTATTCCAGAGTTTGGGAGTGTAGTGGCTGAAAGCAAGACCTCCAATGGTGGGTGAAGGGTGCAACCGATGATCTGGAGGCCAGTGCCAGTCTAGCGGAGGTGGAAAGTTAGGGAGGTGCCAGAGAGTGAGTGGATTTGAACACATGTGAGCATCTTGAAGTTGATTTGTTCGGTGATGGGGACCTAGTGGAGCCTGGACAGAACTGCTGAGATGTGGGTATGGAGTTCGGTCCAGGTCAGTATGCGGGCTACAGTGTTCTGAATCAGCTGAATCTTTTGGATGGAGAGCTGGGGAGATCAGCAGGGTGTGTGTATCTGTCAAACACACGCACAAGGCTTTTGGTTGCATTTGGGGTATGGTACGGTCAGAAGTGGCAATATGGTGGAGGTGGAAGAAGGCGGTCCTGGACAAGGACAGGATCTGGAGGAGGAAGGACAGATATGGGTTGAACCGGATGCCTAGATTGCATACTGGTTTGGTGAGTCTGAGGGAGAGCCCAGGCAGATTGAAAAGTTTAGCACCATAGGAGTCACTGTAATCCTTTTCTAGGTGTAAACACACCTGAAAGAATAAAGCCATAGGACTTAGCTGTGGCAACATATCACATTTCCCCTTAGGCCAAATACGTAAAACAGAAATGCTAATAACTTTTATAACACAAAATACTGTAGATGCTGGAAATCTGAAACAAAAACAGAAGTCACTGGGAACACTCAGCAGGTCAGGCAGCACCTATGGAGAAAGAAACTGAGTCAATGTTTCGGGTCCATGATTCTTCGTCAGAAGAGTTCTTCATCAAAAGGGATCTGACAAAGGGTAGTGGACCCAAAACGCTGACTCACTTTCCCTTCTCCATAGATGCTGCCTGACCTGCTGAGTGTTCCCAGCGACTACTGTTTTTGATGCTAATAGTTTTACTGTGTTGTCTGAAGAAGGATGAATGCACAACAAACTGAGATTGCTCTCATGGTGGGCTCCAGAGGCCTATCTCGCCCTTACGTGATTTGATGTTGGCATCTCTATAGGTGCCGTTCAATATCGCCAACTCCATCAGCTGCATCTTCTTAAGGTTATCTTCTCCCTCTGCCTGAAAAACACACAGGGACAAAAATAAAATTCAGCAAAATTGCACAGTGGTGACTAGGGTCCGCCGATATATAAATTTTCCGATATCGATATATCGGTTTGCCCATATCGAAATATACCGATATATCGATATCGCGTTTTTTTTTGTCCTACGCATGCGTGCGCATTCCGGTATGCGAGCGCATTCGGATATCGACAAGGTAAGTTGAAAAAGTCTGCATTATACCGATATATACCGATACATCATTTTTTTTTCATATAGAATTTTTCGATATCGATATTTTAAATTCTGATATTAGCATATCGATATGAAAATTATATCGATAACCATATATCGATATATCGCCAGACCCTAGTGGTGACCCATGTTGAAGGGCTTCGGATAAATGAAACACAGAAGTGCAACTCTTAAAAATCCCAGAGAAACAGAAGATTACAGTTAAAGATGATCACATTTCTTTCCTTTCACACATCATGGCAAAATTGAGAAGACACAACTGGTATCCATGTTGAATTACAAAAATGTTAATATAATAATTTATAATGAAGCAAGGAGACCATAGAAATTCATTTGGACAAAAGATATAACAATTAACTTGAAATGTGATATCTAAACCCAAATGGAACATCTGAAATTGGCTTATTACCTAGCAGACTACATCAGCCCAACCGAATGATCAATGGCATCTTAAACAGAAATCCTAGTCTGTTCTTCACTCCCATATTTCAGTAAAAGCACTTTAAATGCAGTCCAACCTTGAGGAGACTGCTACTTATTTGAACGAGATTAGAACCAGAAATATTCAACAATAATTTCTCGCATGTCTCTGATGTAGCACCGTTTGTTGCTCAGGAAACAAATTTAAACCTTGGTCTATGTCATTCCCAAAGCGGCTGTAAGGTAGTACTGTATATGATATTTCCTCCCCTTTATATTACCTTTCTTTGAGAGGTCTGACCTTCTTTCATTATTTCCTCCAAGTGAGTCAGGGAAGTTGCTCAATAAGAGAATCAAACTCATGCTATCTGTAACATGTATCGACAATTCAGTTTCACATCTGCAAATGAGCAGATGTGACATGACTGAAGATACATTCATAACATATTGCTTTGCTGTTCTAACCAGATTCAAAGTTCATATATATTACAGTCTAATTTACAGCTTCTCTTCCATAAACTGAAATTAAATTCCACAAGTGTTCCCGGTAGCTTAATGAGTAAATGGGTTGCATGGTGTAGCAATGAGCTATACAGACCAAACATGTTCAAATTCCTGGCCTATACTACATAACTGTTTCGGCTGCATTTGCTGCCTTTTCACTTTATGCATCCTGAGTTTATAAAGTTATGCAATGTAAATACACTTAAGCTCCAATCATATTGAGATCTTATGTGTTGCGAATAATCAGAGAAGTACAGTATACTGAACTTTATTTGTCCGGCAATGAATACATGCTTTTTCCGTCAAAGGATGCAAGCAACATAATAAGCTAAATAATAATAATAATAATAATAATCATTGTATTTGATTTAGCGCTTTTCACGTCTTCTAGACATCTCAAAGCACTTCACAGAATACATGTAAAGTGAATTGACTATATTTGTGGGTGAAATGCGGCAGCCAATTGTGTACAGCAGTGTCCTACAAACAGTCATAGATTGAAATGATCTCTTACAATGCTCAAGGCCTAAGGAATCAACTTTCCTATCAGCATGGAATGGGAAAACAAGGATACAATGGAGTCTAATCTAAATGAAAGATTCTGGAAGCATTGAAAATGAATTGAAATGAGTATTTAATCCTTGCATTTAGCAAGGTGAGTGACACTGATTCCTCTCCACACCCACTAACCTTTGGCCCTATTTGTTTACTTAGGTTTAGCTGCCTGTGCCTGTATGTTTTTTGCTTTGGAACTGGCCTGGTTTCCATTTACTATTTTTCAACTTTGATCCAAACAGCTCAGTGCAGCTTTGATCAGATCTTTATCCAGCTCCTAAGAAAAGTTATCGACTGCACCTCAATTGCCCCCAATGTTAGGCATGGATAGCAGCAGGGCAAGATATGCTTTTAATACAAATTTTATTTAACATTTTTTTCACATTTTAACCTTTTTTAAAATTGAACCCAACAGAAATTTGGGGATTTGGGGTGACCGATGGGACCGTTGGAGAGGAGGGTCTTGAGGCAGCAGTTCAAGGAGGCTAGGAAGGGGGCATCATTTTATTGAATTGTTATTATTATCACAATACAAAGGTGACAAAATCGCTTTCACAAAAACATCCAATCTGCACTGTATTCATTTTAAATCTTTGCATATGAAATATTAAAACATTTATGTTAAATTGTAATCGAAACAATTTAACTACAACTTGGAAAAACAATGAACAATGGCAATCATTTGGGTTTCCTTGTAAATTCCTTGCAAATTCCATGTGATTTTCACTGTACAATCCTATTACTTTGGGTGTCATTGATTAGCTTGGGCTCTTAGTGGAAGCCATTTGAGATTTTAAAGAACAAAGCATAATATGTCGCACACAGAAAGAACTATATATGGACACAAGTATGTTGTGACACTGCTGCTGGTTAGAACCTCTGCAATCTACCACATTTGTTGCAGGATGGTTGCAAATTCTGAGCATTTAAACAAACTCATTGGAAAAAAAACGTCATGCAGATTAACCAGCATTTTTAAATCTCTCCTGAATGCTGCCCAAGCTGCCAAGAAAACAGCTGCAGCTCAAAGGTAAACAGACCATTCTGGCATTTGATTGGACTCTGAGCAAACACAACAGACAAGCCAGCATTTCAGTCAATCGGGAAGCCGAACAGCAGCACTTACAGATAGTAGCATAACTGAACCTGCCAGCAACTACATCTTGAACATTTTAGTTGATAGTTTCAGCAGTGGCTAATAGTGGGAGCATTTATTTTACGGTACATATTCTTTTGATTTAAACTGGGTTTATATTTTCACAAAATTGCCAGCTAAATTTCGCTACTGTTATATCTTATCTGTTTTCCATTTTAATTTTGACTGCGGCTTTTACTCCTCACACTGGAGGAGTATGCTTTTCACATACTTTAGCCTCAACTATAGCAAGATCTGGCAAAAGTGAATCTGACACTCGCTGTCACGGCTCACATGTGGTCAGGGCGAAATGCCAGAGGACATGCATGGCCTGTGGAACTATCCCCAAAGCAAACAATCATTTGTAAAAAGAGGGAGTGGAGAAACACGGCAGAAACAACTGTCGAGACAAAAATTAATTAAAAATAAATATGATTAATGGATTCCTCTTCAGTTCTGCAGGCAATTGAATGTTGGAAATCATTGTATGCAGACTTAATTCGTTCCAGATTCCAGCAGGGATTGTTGAGGAGCATGCGGGAGCAGAAACCCTGAAATCTTTCCTCCACTCCCTTGTTTTCTCTGAAGATTGAAATTTAATTCTCTTGCACTGTAGAATCCTGTCGCTCAGTGGTTAGAAGCACCTGCCTGGCAAGCAACAGTCCTGGGTTCAATTACTAGCAGGACAAAACCTTGGGCAAGTTTCCTTACTTCACACGCCCAATAATAATCCCTCAGGAAACAAACAATGATCATTTGGTCACTCAATCCACAACTGTTTGTGGGATACTGCTGTGCACAATTGACTGCTGTGTTTCACTTATACAGTCAATTCACTTTATAATATATTCTGTGAAGCGCTTTGAGACGTCTAGAAGATGTGAAAAGCTCTATATCAAATGCATGATTGTTATATTATTATTAGGAAAGGATTAATACAATAATTATTATTAAGGTATTCAAATTTTATAGCAAGTTCATTTAAAAGAGAGTCTGATTCCTTTAATCGCCAGAAGTTGAATACAACAATCTCACCCATACAGATAACATTTGGTAATTCAATTACACATACATATAGCAACACACATGCTCAGAATCACTATTGTTGTCAGTTTTTTCAGGCCTCACTGAAAAGTGCAGCATCTCCTCTGAGCTCAATTCATGACACAACTGATTAATTGACAGTTTGGAATCAACAGCAAATGAAAGCAAAGACTAACCATCAGTGGACGTCATTGGACTGGTTACCATTTCCATACAGTCTACAGCTGGAGTGGATAAAATTCCAATCATTGACCTTTTCAACTTCAATTAGCTGAATAATCTCACTGAGCATTCAGAATTCGCAGACCAACAATAAATAAAAGGATAGAAATTCACTACTCGGCCCAGGAGATGGCACTGTTCATTGTACAAAGTACAATCTATTCCCATGACAGGCGGTTATCTCATCT
Organism: Hydrolagus colliei; assembly: GCA_035084275.1. Taxonomy (NCBI): domain Eukaryota; kingdom Metazoa; phylum Chordata; class Chondrichthyes; order Chimaeriformes; family Chimaeridae; genus Hydrolagus; species Hydrolagus colliei. Next base: position 81,679,777 of record CM068744.1, on the reverse strand, counting down.
CTACTAGCAAAGCTGTATCACTCACTGGGTTAAATCTGATGGCATATTGAATATCTTGTCAAAGGTGCCTGCCTATTTCTTTGAGCTGTCAGCTCCAAAGGTGTATTGAGGACTCTCTGCATACCCACACAGTCTGTACTATCGACTCTAACATCCACTGTTGTCATGGGCTCAATTTCTCATCCACCAACACCCATCAGCATGAAAAACTCAAGCTATTAAATAAGCCACTACATTTTCTTATTACACTCCCCCCTCCCCCCACACCCCTACTGCACACAGCTGACAGCTGATCAAACCGAGCAAGCCCATGCAATCTATCTTCCCTCCAGGCATTCCTGCAGGCTCACTTTCACAACAGAGAAAGGTTGAGCAAGGTTGAGGAAAAGGCCTTGTCCTTAGAGAGAGAGTACCACCTGCACAATATTTGAAACAAAGCACTGCGATTTGTGCTTTAGCAAAAGCTGCTTCAAGTCAACATGAATAAGGCTATTTCAAGTTAAATTTAGTTACGACCATCACTCAGCCCTTTCACAGCAGGCATGTGTCCACTTTACTGTTTATTCTGCAAACTTCAAATTCATCTCTTCCCAATTCTCTTCATTTGTCAGAGAATTTAAGTTCCTTCTTAAAAATAGTTGGTCTATAAAAGCTAACGTGTTAGTTGATGAATATGAGATACCTGCCTTCAAATTCACATTCTGATCAAAAAAACTTTCAAACTAAATCTTTTTTTAAAAGTCCCTGACAATTTCTCAACTGAGAAGGTATGCAGGTCCTGTGTCAAGGCTCAGCTGAACAAACAATGAAGGAGCTCTCAAGAGGGGAACCCTTGAAGAAGGCCCTTCAGCCCTTTTGATCCAATCATTTCAGTACACTGACCCTACTTTCTTCCCATTGCAGCATCAAGCTATTTTTTAAATGAGTTTTGTGCTGTCACCTACACAACCTTTACTTGTAACCCATTCCAACTGTTGATGCACAAGAGCATCTCTGTAAAGAAGAAGAAATTTACTCTTCAACTTTCTCACCTTACCATGTGTGACTTCTATTTATCACTTCCCAAATTTAAACATCTTTTAAAGCTTACCATTGGCACTGGGAACTGTATTATTGAACTGCCAAATCCTTAAAGCAAGAGGAATTATCAGGTGCGGAAGCAAAACAAGTCTTAGTGGAGATTTCTGCTTTTTCTATACTACCTACATTTGCTACCCCGTACCACTTGCATACATTTCATAGAATCATAGAATCTTACAGCACAAAAGGAGGCCATTCGGCCCATCGAGTCTGTGCCGGCTCTTAGAAAAGAGCAATTCAATCCCACTCCCTAGCTTTCTCCCCATAACTACGCAAATGCATAACTGCGTCCTCCCCAAATAAATGTCTACTTCTCTTTTAAAGACCTGGAAGTATTTCATTAAAATAATTAAGTAGCATTTTCTGCAAAATACATTATTGTTCGTGTTTTGGCAAAGCAACTGCCACTAACTCATGATATGAAATAGGTTAAAATAAGGAAATATTTGCACCAAATTTCCCAATAAATTGACTATTCCAATGCCCTCCTCGCCAGTGTCCACTCCACCACAATCCATAAAATCCAACTTATACCAAACTCTGCCGCCCGCATTCTCACCCACACCAAACTTCACTCCCCCATTACCTCAGTCCTTGCCAGACTTCACTGGCTTCCTGTCTCAGAGAGGATTGATTTCAAGATCCTCACCCTTGTTTTCAAATCCCTCCACTCCTCTGCACCCCCCTACCTCTCTCCTTAAAACCAGCACCTGTTGCCTTTGCTCCACCGGATCTGGCCTCCTCCTTGTCCCCCGAATCCTCTGCTCCACCATCGGCAGACATGCCTTCAGCCACTAAGGCCCGAGGCTCTGGAACTCCCTTCCTCACTTGCTTCACCTCTCCCCTCTCTTCCCAGTTTCAGGTCTCAGCTAAAAACCTTTTTCATCGACTGCACCTTCAGTTATCTTTCTCCCCCTGCCCCTGGCTTGGTCCCAGGATCCGTTATTGTGAAGCACTCTGAGACGCTGTCCGGCGAGGAAGGCGCTAAATAAATTGAAGTTGTTGTTGTTGACTAATCAATTTTCAATTTGTTGGTTTAAAAAAATAAATTTAACAGATATCCATTTCACCTTTAATATTCTAATAATCGTAATAATCCTGATAAAATCTACGACAATGCACGGATGCAAGATAACATCTCTGAATAACTTTTTTTTAAAACTGGTGTAGAACAACAGAAAGATCCACTCCTGATGGGAGAAAAAGCATCCACCGTTTGATAATCAAATGCCACAGAGGAGTGGGGCATGTGAAAATTAGTGTTTAACAAACGCAGTGCAATATTAATCAGGAATTCCATGGCAGTGACTTGATCGAAAGTAATGCTAACATTTTCCCAGTTACTTTAGTAAGGACTAAAAATTGTATTTTTTCAACAATAGATTCAATAACCATTTTTGCTTCCTCTTAAGCAGAGGAACTGGGAAAGTTTATATGGAGGGGAAAGGCACAATCATGTTTAATTACTGTACAGCTTAAAATCTTAAAAGAGCCCCATTATTTCCCTCTCTTTGGATATGGAAGTTGAAGGAATGAGGAAGAAACTACAATTTTCTTGTTAAACCACAAAAAGGCATGAAAAGATTCTGCATTTTCTATGCTAATCTTAACGTTAGCAGTTTCCAAGATAGAGTGGAGCCCTATTAATACAATGGGACAGGATTATTGGTCAGCTCTTCTGCATTCACTGGCTGTGCACTGAGAAACATTGGTCAGCACGAAGGGAAGCCCAAATACAAATATGCTATGGTGTGCTGAAAAGTACATCGGTGGTGATCTCAAATGGTCATCAGTTTCGTCACTCTTCTCTCCCTTCCTGACCAGTATTGCATATTTCTTTGCCAATGCAATCAATCAGTAATGGAGTGTACCCTTGTATGTTATATATTTTTGGTAAGTCAATGTATTGTAATGTCAGATAACTCCAACTGTGCAAAAAAGCAAATCTGTGTTCTAATGTAAAATCAGTTCTACTGAAGTTTGACATTGATTCTGGGCAATAATTATAATAATCACCCTTGCATTTGGTAGAGTGCTTTAGACATAAGGAGAATGCCTCCAAGAGCTTCAAAGGATATTTACAGTGAAGTATATTTATGGGAGAATGTGGCAGCCAATTTGCTCATAGCAGTGTCTCACAAACAGCCAGAAAGCGAATGACCAATTTTGAGGGATTGTTGGCAAGGACACCGCGAGAAACTCCCTTCATTTATCAAATAGTGCCATGGGATCTTTAATATCCACCTGAACAGACAGACAACACCCGAAGGATACCCAAAAGATAATGCATCGAAAGGATAGCATCTTCAAAAATGCAACACATCTCAGTACAGTTGTCCCTCACTGAACGTGGGGGTTATGTTCCTGGAAAACAGCGCACTCGGTAAAATCGCGTTTGGTAAGCTTAATAAGTAATGGGAAAAAGAGGTTAGGTGAATCCACAGGCTATCCAACCTCAAGCCTCCAGGCACATCCACACTTAAATCAATGCAAGGTGTGTACTGAGGTGGGCTATAGCCGGCTGGCCCGCTCTCCCCGCTCGTTGCTCTCCACGCTCTCACTGACTCACTGGAGACAATAAAACAGCACCTTACACTGCCACAGCTTGGCTAAATTATTTTACCTTTGGTCCTGGTAGAGGTAGGCGATATGAATACAGTAAATATGAACGAAACAACCTTGATTGTACTTTACTATGCAATGCCATCCGGTTGCTCCAAGGCTGAGGAATCATCAGACTTAGTTGGGAGCGTCCTCCCAAGTGCGCATGCGAGTGGGGCCGGCGGCATCCTCCCAAGTGTGCATGCACACGGGGCCAGCCAGCGCGTATACGCAAATTTTACTGTGTTATGCAAAAAAGTGCCACATTAATTTCTTCACATATAAGCAAATCCGCACTCGAGAAAGTCGTGTTCAGCAAGGGTTGACTGTATTGCATTGGAGTGTCAAGTTAGACTATAAGAGCTGGAAGTCCTGATGTGGGACCTTCTGACTCAAGAGAGGAGAGTGCTATCACTGAGCCAGAGTGACACATAATTCAACCTCATGCAACATGCTTAGCATTCCGAGAAGATGATCCCTGAGATTAATATCTTTCCCTTCATTTTAGCCTATGCATCTACACCAACTGAATTACAATCATTTACATTATACTCTGAGACAGACACCAGCAACTATATGGCTGAAAAGACAAGCTCCTTTAGGTAAAAATCTCATCAAAAGATAATGAACGGCAATTAGGAACTTGGCATTTCCTTCATCCTGTTCACCTCATCTTATCCATCCCCTAAAATAAGAAAAAATCAGCTACTAGCCACTCCAAAACAAAATGCATACTTCAATCTCCTTTACTTTCAAACCATATTTGAGGCAAGCCCATAGCATACTCAAAAATAATGCCTGTAAAAGAACCCAAAGTGCACATAGCTGACAGGACAGCCTGTGAGCATAAGGTTCATTTCAGAAGGAGCATGTGTGCGTACAGGGATTGATGTCGGCAGAAATTAATCAGACCTTCCAACCCTCGCATTTATGACATAAGCAATTTTCATAGGTGGCTCCATTATCCCCAGTGGAGCTTTTCTCGGAGGTCAGCTCCTGCATGCACACATTTTCTGTTAAGTTGAAAGGTCTGATTAATGGCCGTTATTTCAGCTATTTTCTGCAGTTTGTATACCTTGGTTTGGTTGCATTTAAATTTATGTATTCAACCAACAGTGAATTCTGTGACATTCAAAAAACGAATGTAGTTCAGAAATCTCTGTACTCATCAAGGTCGATTGTACAAATGTGTGCAATTCTGTAAACTAATCTTTAGTTTTTACTTTTCTGATACAAAGACCACTTTTAATATGAGATCAGTTTTGTCTGAAAGCTGGTAGACAAAGGTTTCTGCGAATGCCACTCTGAAACTAGCTGCTGAGAAGCATGCAAAAGCAGTTTAGGTGACTTCCCCATTCCCCATCACTGTGGGAATCAGCATCCGCTTTTTATGCCTCCTCACAACACAATGGTTAAGATCAAGAGGCCAGGGTGTGGTTGTCTCCAGGAAAGTGCTATGCTTTGCCTTGATCTGTATTGTATTTGCAATATGGGCAAAAATTAATATCAGTACTGGTACCTAATATTGTATCTTGAATATTTTTAGTGTTTGGTACCTTGTCTCTGTGCTTTCTGGAGAGCAGTAGTTTTAACCAAATACATTTTTCTTGATTGAATATTTCTTGATTTATGGGCATACCATAAATAGTGCTACACAGTAGCTACTGGAAGCAAAACATTGATTTAACACTGACTTACCTAGACAAATGCATTTGGTATGGTAAATGCTAAAGGAATGCATTTGGTATGGCACCTTATCACATCGTTGAGATGTCTCAAAGTGCTTCGTTGAATATATTGTAAAGTGAATTGACTGCATTTGTGGGTGAAATGCGGCAGTCAATAGTACACAGTAGTGTCCTATAAACAGTCACGGATTGAGTGTTGTTTTTTCTGGAGGGATTATTATACTGGGAAAGATATCTACGTATTGCCTAATAACCGGGTTTCTACTTGCTTCTAGGTAAACAGAAGCAAGTGGAGTAAAGAACTTGCCTAAGGTCCCGCACAGAAATTGAACCCAGGTCCTCTCACTTGTGAGGCGAGCGGGCTACCCATTACGCTGCAAAACTCTGCAGTTCATGGCACTTCACAATGAAATAAACATCAGAATCAAGGAAAGAGTCTAGGACCATTGAAATATTTTTTGTGGATATTCATAAATTCCTAATTTTGCACCTAGAATAATCTCAGTGCCTTGTCTCTGTGCTCTCTCTAGAACAATAATACCTTTCCCATTATTAGGTCTGAGACTGCACAGCATTCCAAATTTGGCCTATAACAACTTTTACAGCTGATGTCTTTCTGTTACTAATGATATGCCCCAAAATTCATGAACCACTGACATCTAATGTTTGAAATTGCAGATGAAGAACTGCCTATTGGGAAGAAACACTGGAGAGCCTACACCACCTGTGGAACTATTGTACAGTATGATTTGCCATTTTCAGGTTGTCAATACGAATGGTCCCCAGAAATCAGTATTACATTATAAATGTGTTGTGGGCAAAGACACGAGCCTCTCAGAGGAAAGGATATATTTTGTTGGCAATATTCATTGTAAAGGAATGCTGTATGACATAATAATCCCCTTAATGTGGATTCCTGTAGTTCAATGGTTACAAGCGTGAGACCTGTGCTTGAATCCAGGCAGTTCAGGGCGAAACCTTGAGCAAGTTTCCTTACTCCACATGCCTAATAGTAATCCCTCAAAAAAAAATGCTAATTTCAAACTATGACTGTTTGTTGGACACTGCTAAATGCAACTGGCTGCTGCGTTTCGCCCACAAATATACTATCAGTTCACTTGACAGTATGTTCTGTGAAGCGTTTAGAGACGTCTAGAAGAATCCAAGGATTATTATTCTTATTATTATTATTAAATGAAGAATTCATGTGCAAAGTTTAAAGTCAAGTGTTGAACTTGGGTGTGGAGGAAAAAGGCATTTGTAGATTTTAAAAATCATGAGTCGGAGATTTAAGGGTTTGAGTTTGTTTTGAAAATACCATATATATTAGCAAATATTACTTGGATTATAATATTATCCTTTTTTAAAATTTTGAAAGAATATTTTTCAAGACATTGTCCAATGGGATATGGACATTACTGAAACTACAAAGGGTTTTTCATAATGAAACATTCAAATTAAGTTGTAACAGATATTAATCCAGTTATAACATTGCTCATTATATAGAATTATATCAGTAATACTTCCACTTTTCAGTATGACTGCTTGCTGTGAGAGAAACACATGTGCTTTTACGTTCAAGAACAGTACAATAATATATTATAATTTGATAAACCTGTGGTGCTCATCTATATTCTCTTCTTGAATATCTATGTATATACAACAACACCAACAACACTTATATAGCGCCTTTCACATCAGGAGGACGTCCCAAAGCGCTGAACAGCCTGGTCGGGACCCGAGCCGTGGGAGTGGGGGAGGGTCGAAGTAGGGGGGAGAGGAAGGAGAGTAGGAGAGGTGGAAGAGTTAGTAGGGCAGCCGAAGGCGTGGTCGAAGAGGAAGGCCTTGAGACCAGCCTTGAAGGAAGAAGGGGAGGAAGCGAGGTGGAGGGGCTGCTGGATGGAGTTCCACAGTGTGGGAGCAGAGAGGCTGAAAGCCCGGCCGCCGATGATTGTGCAGTTAGGGCGGTGGACGCGGAGCAGGCCTGAGACTGCTGAACGGAGGGTGCGGGAAGGCTGGTAGGGATATAGTAGGTCAGAGAAATAGGTAGGGGCAAGGCCATGAATGGCCTTGAAAGTGAGGACAAGGATCTTGAATTCGATCCTCTGGGTGACAGGGAGCCAGTGGAGACAGGGGGCGAGGGTGGGAGTGAGGTGGTCGCGAAGCCTGGTACAGGAGAATACACGAGCTGCAGAGTTCTGAATGATCTACAGCCTGTGAAGGGAGGAGCTGGGGAGGCCGACGAGGAGGGAGTTCCCGTAGTCTAGCCTGGAAGTGATAAAGGTGTGGACGAGGGTTTCGGCGGCATGGGGGGTGAGATAGTGGCGGAGTCTGGCAATATTGTGGAGATGATGGAAGACTGTGCTTCCATCATGGAGTGGATGTGGGGGAAGAAGGATAGCTTGGGGTTGAACAAGATGCCCAGATTCCTGATTGGCTTCGAGAGGTGGAGAGAGCAGGCTTGAACGCTGATGTTGTCAGTGCCTGAGGTGCAGAGGTGCTGATGTGAGCCAATCAGGAGGGCTTCCGTCTTGTTGACGTTGAGTTGTGGGAAATTTGCTCTCGTCTAGGACTCGATGTCGGACAGGCATGCAGTCAGAACACCAGTGGTCCTGGAATTGAGGTTTGATGCGGATAGGTAGAGTTGGGTGTCATCCGCGTACATGTGGAAATTTACCCCATGTCTACGGATGATGTCGCCCAGGGGGAGAGTGTAGACGGTGAAGAGCAGGGGGCCAAGACACAGAGCCCTGGGAACGCCGCATGTGACTGTGCGGGGGCTGGAGGAGAAGCCGTTGGAAGAGATGAAGTGGAGGCGGTAGGAGAGTTAGGATCTGAACCATTCAAGGACAGATCCTTGCAGGTTGAGGAGGGAGGAGAGGCAGTGGAGGAGGATATCATGGTCCATGGTATCGAAGGCAGCGGATAGGTTGAGGAGGACGAGGAGGCAGAGGGAGCCCTGGTCACAGATAGTCAGGATGTTGTTTGTGACCTTGACCAGGGCAGTTTCCATGCTGTGGGAGGCATGGAAACCCGATTGGAGGGGTTTGAGGAGTGAATGTTGTGTGAGGAAAGAGCGGGGCTGGGAGGCAACCACTCTTTCAAGGACCCTGGAAAGAAAGGGGAAGTTGGAGATGGGCCGGTAGCTAGATAGCTGCGACGCATTGAGGGAAGGCTTTTTTAGGATGGGGGTGATGGTGGCGGGTTTGAAGGCAGAGGGAACAGTCCCAGATGAGAGGGACAGGTTGATATAAGTTGATAATAGGATTTCAACAGAGGTCTAAGTCATCCAATAAATGGAGTAATTACTCTACACAAAACTGTAAGAAGCAACTGTGTTCATTTGGGTCAATTATTAGCAATTTTCAAAATTCTTCATTTGATAAAGTTTCATGTTTCCTAAAAGTATGGCCTTACACCAAATTAGTTATTTGGAATCCTTAATACCCATGCATCATTCATTCTCTTTCGTGTGAATACCAATTCTCTGAATACAATATTCTGTACCTGCTTTGAAAAAAGTATTTTCAGGTCTATTTCTATTCGAAAGACTAGACTATAGACTAGTAAGGGGCCCATGTGAAAACATCAGGCTGTTGTCAAAGTTAATAAGCATTGCGTGCAATGAAGTGAAGCTGAACATGCCTGGCTACTTGAGCTGGCCCACATTCTTATACAGACTCACTTTATTCTACACCTTGATCTAATTCATTTTGAAATAAATTCTATGTATACCAGCAGCAAGGAATACAGATCACTGCATTACTCCTCTGGTGTCACCTTTACAACAGAGCAAAATGCAATACCTTGTATAATATTCCACTTTTGACTACAAATAAATGAATCAACTGTTGGTTAATTCTTGAGTTTCCAGTCTAACAGTTAAGACCTGCTTTATATTATTAGGAAACTAAGGATGGGAATACATTAGAAATTAAAATGCTTTACCTCTTGAGGCGGTGATTGGGTGTAGAAAGGTGGAAAGGTCTGCAGAAACATGAGGCTACCTACTGCTTTTATATTGGGGCCAGTGCCAATTAGTACAAATATGGGTTGCTCTGTGCACCTTGTTGCTATATTCTAAAGAAATTGAAAATTCAAAGGCATTCATCAAAAAGGAAAGCTAAAATTGGCAAAACAGACAATTCTATAACAAATGTAAAATTCTGCACACGCAGTTCCAAGAATCAACTGAAATCACTACAGATTTCAATGTATTTTTGTTGCATCTATAAGCTAGACATAGTCAGTTATTTTGGTTTCTTCCAAAAATCCAACACACGTTCCACTTCTACATTCCTTGGCAGGCAGGCACAGATAAATTAGCATCATTATTTCTTCTGGGCAACAAGGTTTGCTTATCTTCTTCAAAGCAAGCCCTCAGTTCAAACGATATGCAAAGACGACTCTGCTGCTCCACTTGACAAATGCATGGGTCATAATGTTAAACAGGCACAAGGGGAAAGGGATCTCCACTACAGCTCTTTACATTTCTGATTTCCCTATCTGATGTTCTCTCTCTTTTAATCAATATTCCAAGCTTTTCTGGATTGCTAGTAGATAATCTCTTGGTGGACAAAGAAGGACTTTAAATTTGATCACAATTGAACAGCCAATACATTTCTTGCTATTAACAGTATTTGGCAGAACAATTCAGCACCAACTCTGTGAGTTGATGTAAGAGACATCTATTAGCAAAGTTGCCTCACAATCCTTCTGGCTGTCATTCAGGGATATATCATATCAAACATGGTTTTGATCTTTTCTGGGTTAATTATTTTTACAGTTCCAGTGGAGTAGATTAGTTGACAATAAATGTGAAAGCTTTATGGAATAAATAAGAATCAGGTGCTATATACATGAAGATTTTTTTTAAAAAAACCCTTAGATTGATTTACAAATGGTTTAAAATCCACTTTCTTCCCAAAACAGGGAAAACTGAGAGCAAAGTTATGGCATATTCCAAATACTGTTTTTAATTAATCACCAAAACTCAACGTTCTAACATTTTGATTAGGTGCATGTTCACAATATAGACCGTATCTTTGCTTCAATAAGGCTTTAAATATTTCAAATCAGTTTTTGTCATATTATCAGTCATCAAAATATAATGTGACTTATAATACATTCTAATCTAAATGATTGTACTAATAATAATAATCTTTGCATTTTTTACTAGTTCCTTATCACGTCGCTGAGATGTCTCAAAGAGCTTCAAAGGATATACTGTAACATATATACTGCGTATTTTGTGGCTGATTCTGTGGGAGTGAAGAAGGGTGTGGAAAAAGAGATGTACAGAATTAAACTATTATAGAATAAAATATATGTAAAACTCTAACTCAAAGCCAGACTCTTACCATCCTATTTACCAGGAAGAAAATGGCAGGCAATGAGCAGTCCTTTTAAGATGAAGGGGTCAAGGCCCAGTATAGTACTCAGGGCCGGTGCAAGGGTATTTGGCTCCCTAGGCGAGCCTTCAGATGTGTGCCCCCTAGTAACTTTTGATAAGCTAATGTTAATACTACAAATTCATATAATTAATTATCAATGAAAGTAATGGTAATAGTTATACATTTATTTATTTATGAAATATACTTCTGTTTTATTTAAGTATTAAGCATTCTCCGGTCAACTTACTGCTAACTCCATGCTTCCGCTACTGTACGCCAGCAGACAGCAGTAATTTTTGCCGCATGCGGCAAACCGTACGTGCTCTGTAACCAGGGCTGGCACCCCAAAAATGTTGGCGCCCTAGGCGACTGCCTAATTCGCCTAAAGGTATCACCGGCCCTGACACTACTGCACCAAGAATAGAGTAGCTGAAGACACATCATTAGCCAAGATGTTGTTATCTTGGTTTTTAATAATAATAATAATCCTTGCATTTGATACAGCGCTTTCCACATTTTATCAACGTCCCAAAGCGCTTCACAGAATATATTGTAAAGTGAATTGACTGTATATATTTGTGGGCGAATCGCGGCAGCCAATTGCGCACAGCAGTGTCCCACACACAGTCGTGGATTGAAATGACCAATTTTATTATTGTGATTTTTTTGGAGGGATCATTATTAGGCGTGTGGAGTAAGGAAAGTCTATAAAGATTGTGAGAGGAAGGGAACTGAGTGACAGAAGTTGGGATATTGAAGGAAGGAGTGCTATAGTGTAGAGGTTCTGTAAAAGAATGAGTGAAGAGTAGAAGACAGTGAGGATACATTTTGATTATTACATGGAGAGCATATTGGATTAGAGGAAAGTTAAGATAAGCAAGCCCTGTCTATGATAATATAGCTGACACTGTTGTAACAGTAGGCTGGGAACTTAAAATCATGCCCCAGTCTTTGCAACAAAATGCAATTGGTCAGTTGGCTGTTGGTGTTCAGTTCATCAAATTGCCATTGATATCTCTTCCTGTTCACCGCAAGAGACCATCTTCTGCCTCTGCACTAGGCACAGGAAGTCAGCACCAGAAATGTGCTACATTGAAATTCACTGTACACTTGCACTATGAGTGGATCTCACTATACTGAGGTTTATTGTAACAGTTGGCCCGCATTGGTTTCAAATGTTAAAAAAAAAGGCAGACAAGAAATATTGCAACAGGGAGTGGTTAGAGACAGAGGTGAGAGAAGGATCATTTAATGGTCCTTTTGACCTAATAAGGTGCTATATGAAATGCAAGGATTATTATTGTTAAAATTATATTGATTTCACCTCCCTCAATGTATCGTGTTAAACCCAATGTCCCATGTGAAATTGAGCCATGTAGACCACAAGCCTGGTGCGGTCTTATTTGGTGCTTAGCTAGCCAAGTCCAGCCAGTAAGGCAGCAAAAGGAACCTCAATATCTCTGGGCTACAACAACAACAACAAAATTACGCTTGTATAGCGCCTTTCACATCAGGAGGTCGTTTAAAAGAGAATGATTCAACTAGGATTCCTACTCCTGATTGCTGGCATCTAAGTGCTGCTGAAAATCGAGGAGGATAAAGCCAGCTGTTGAAACTTTACTTTCCAGACCAGAATTCAAATTCAGTTCAATTCATAGATACTCGTCACCTGTCTCTGTTAGCTGTAAGTATTCTGATCCACTTCCTAGCAGACAAGGGAGTACATTGCAGTTGTCCAGAGTTCAGCATCAATTACAATTAAAGGGTTCTACAATTAAAGGAGAACATCACTGTGTTATTAGGTCTTTGAATTCATAATCAAAGCTGACATTCCAGTGCAATGCTGAGGGAGCACTGCATTGTTAGAGATGCTTTAAATAAGCAAGTTCAGGTGGACATTAAGATCCCATGGCATTGATAAGAGAAGGGAGCTTTTCTTGGTGTCCTTGCCAAAATTTCTTTAGTTAAAAACGTGTCACATACATTACTGTTATTTGTGAGACATTTTGTGTGTGCAAATTAGATGCCTTTGCCTACAAATACAGCCACCAAGTCACTTTGCAGAAAATCCTTTGCGGTGCTGCGAGATGTTTTTTTGACATGATAAAGCGCAATATCAAATGTCAAAAGGTGAGCAAACATTACACCATTTTTGTAACTGGGCCTCATTGAAGTTGGTTTTGAGTGCAAAAGAAAGTTTGTTCTACTCCGCTTGTGACCCACAGCTGATCTGGCCATGCCTGACATTGCCATTGGTTCGGAAAGCTCCATTCCAATCCTCACCATGTTTCACCTTTGATGATGACATTATTTTTAAACTGCACAAAAATTCACAACTAACCCAATACTCTGGGTTTAATAACAATTTTGATTGCCAAGGTGCCCACAGTTTCCAAAATTGCTGATCTAGTTGCAATCAGCTCCTTGACTTATTGCAATCTGAAGCACTCACATGGCTTTTCTCAAGTGTTGCTTTTGACTGGTTTCCTAAATCGCTATTTTTAGAACACAAATGCTCCAGGCAATATTATTTATTTTGATTTAATTCCAATGCTTTAGGAATGGGATTTTTTTGCTAGCTGAAGATAACAAAAATTGTGTGAATGAACGTAGAACTCGGCATTGCATGATTGCCACGGAGACACCCCAAATTTGCACATATTTACTATTTGGCTCTACAGTCAATCTCCATGCCTGGAAGCTCAACCATAATTCCAATATTGGAGCTTGAGTACGGGATTGTAAGTCAGAGTATACTGCAGATCAATCCCTAATATGATCTGGAAATAGGCAAGATCACAAAGAGAAATTTCTTCAGCTGTGCAACTAAAATGAAAGATGGAAAATTCCAAACAAAGAAAAAAATGGTTTAAACCAAACTGAAGCGAATTTATAATATGCACAACTGGTGATTAGGGATACAGTTACAACAACTAAATTACACTTGTATAGTGCCTTTCACATCAGGAGGACGTCCCAGGTTAAAAAGGAAAACAAAGGGGTAAATGACCCACTGGAGGAGAGATTAAGAGGGGATCTGACAAAATTGTTCATGATGATGAGAGTTTGAAAGGATAAATGACCAATTATTTCCAAATTATAGGGTTGTTGGCAACAATGGAGTTTAAATTCATAACTATTACAAATATATAAAAAATATAATATATTACAAGTGTCATTTTGTTGTTGTAACTGTATCCCTAATCACCAGTTTTGCATATTATACACACAATGAAATCAGGTTTAATCTCTCCCTGGCTATAGCTCTGCTTATAGTGCTGTTGACCGATTGACCTGTACCGACTGGAAGCGCTGTGCATCCAGCATGCGATGGAGATTCACTGGCTTCTATACACGGGATGTATCCCTGATGCCATTTACTGTATTTCATGCATGTATGCTAAAGACAGGAAGTAATGTTGATATACTTTAGAAAGTATATATGTACAGGGAAGTGATGCCAGTAGCAATCACTAATCAAACAGGAAGTCAAGACTTTTTTATGCTTTGGTTGAACAGCTGATGAACTGTTGTACCCCCAGGGTCTCGTTACAGCAAAGTTGCCCTAAATGGAACACATTACCACAAGTAGCTATTGAAGCTGAGCTAATTAACTAATTTAAAAGAGGATTAGATAAGCATATATGAAGATCAAAGATATAAAGTGGTTTGGGAAAGGGCAGGGAAAAAGTAATAGAATAGAAAACTACTGGGGAGCGAGCATGCTGGAGGCATGATAGTACAAAGTGTATATTGCTTCTGATAATGAATTTGTATGACTCTAAGATTGAAGACATTTTTAAAAAGCATGATCTATTCAGAAACAGTGCTTTAATATTCTGCAATTGTCTCAATTTACCACTGCAATTTTACAGCATTCATTTACCACCATCTTATGCTTACAGATACAACATGGTTTCATACTCAACATAGGCATGAAATAACTGCCTTAGCCTAAATAAAGCCACCTATCCAGTGTGCAGCTACAAACAAATCCCTTTTTGCAGTCAACAATGTGAATTACATCACATGCACTAAGTCATCTATGCTCAGTGCACCGTCACAAATAGTCCAAAATGCTGTAGCTTAAGATTCATTCACGTTTTTATTCATCAAGATTACACAGTCGGTGATCATTCACAATATATAATATACAATATATAATATGTACGCTACACCCTCTACACCCTTTGTCTTTTCAAACATTAGCTATTATAATACAATCACCAAATATTCTTATGAAATATATCTCATCGAATATTCAGAATTTCGGCAAAGGGGCAGCAGTGAAAGGAAATCTTGTAAATAACTTGCATCTAACAAAATACAATATTGATCTACAATAGACACATCAATGTATATGACCACGTTGCGTTGACAAGTTACAATTCTATATCAATCAACACTACACCTGCTTGCAAGAAAGCAATCCAGCTCTAAGAAAACGGGTCAAAAGATTTACACAATCTACAACTGCTTTTTGTTAACCTGCAGAATTTTACACTACAGTAAAACTTTGTTTATCCGGTATCCAACCAAACGGCATACTCAACCAACCGGTGTCTCCCAATACAATTCATCATTCCAGCAACCGGATCTCATACCGTAGCCATCCGAGACACTCGCGGTATGCTCACTTTGCGCATGCTTACATTGCGTGCGCAATTATTAAACCTACCGAAAGCTGGAATGCTTTTTTACTGATCATTTTACCAAGTGTGCTGGAATGCTTTATTGGTAAGTATCCATCCAATATTCTGTTATTATTTAGTCTATTTTTAATATGGTATGTTTTAAAATAAGTTAATTTTTTTGTTGGATTTTCGGTAACTTGTTACTCGAATATCCAGCATATTTGATTAATGGGCACTGGGCAGGTCCCAAGGGTGCCGGATTAAAAAAGGTTTTACTATCATTCTCAAAACAAACCCAAATGGGAATGAATATTTACCCAACTTGAATTTGATTTAATAATTCAATAATCTGCTGAACTCATTTTCTTAAGAGATATGAGTTTGGATTTAACTACATTATAACCACAGGCTCCAGTCTAACAGAATTTTATGTTAAAGTCTGATCCACATTGCTAATAGCTTTAATAAAGTAAACAAATACAAACTTCCCACTGACATGCTTACCAGCAATGCTAAATTCGAAAATCTGAGGGCAACTGAAGGCCTGTTTATACTGCTACCTTTCAATAAGGTATCATGATGGAAAAAAATACTTTATTTGTACACAAAGAACAACAACTGCATTTATATAGCACTCTTTATGCAAGTAGCATTTTAGAATCCTTACGGTATGGACATCTCTTGCTACATAATAATTAGATGCCAATCAATCCTCATTTGAAGAAAATGGGTGGAATTTAGCAGATTTAACCAATCAACTAGACACAGGCCATTCATTTCCTTACTGCACTACCTCTCTCAGTTGGTCTCAATGGATGTACCTTATACTAGAAGCAATTTGAAGAGCAGTTCTTAGTAGGTGTACATTGGCAAAGGCTACATTGGATGGAGGTTGTGTTTGTTCTGCCCTCCAACTGCCAGTGTTAAAAGCACTGACATTTCAGCCAAAACCATATTTCACGAGTTTATCTTGGAACGCAGTTCAGAAATAAATATAGCTAATATGGCCACACAGCACTATGGGTCAGGGTAATCGCAGCATAACAATTCAGGTTTTTTTACTCCTGATTCATAGGCCACGTCAGAGTTTCCCAAGACTGGTGGTTGCTTAAAGTCAAATACTTTTTGTTGTTGCTCAGTTAGATTGATTACAACAACGACAACAACTTAGATTTATATAGAGCGCCCTCCATGCCGGACGGCATCACAGAGTGCTTCAAAGAGCACTTCATTACAGCAAAGAAGTGAGGCATTCCATCCTTGGGGCAGCAAAATCTGAGAGTGATCATTGCACCCAACTTGAACCATGACCCCCCACCCCACTCCTTGCATGGTATAATGGATGACAATTGCAGAGTAGTGTGTGAAGTCAAGATCTCTTTAGTCCGCAGTGAAGAAGTTAAGAAAATTGGGGAAGAGGAATTTTTTTTTCCCCAAAACAACATAACAACAAATTACATTTATAGAGCGCTTTTCACATCGGACATGTGACAATAACAAAAGGATGCGACAAAAGACAATAATCAGCATTATTTAACTATATTTTAAATGTATTCCTATTATGTTTAAGCACTACCAAATAAATTTATGTATCCATTCTGTTTCTTACAAGATTACCACAGTAATCAGTACTATAAAATTCAGGATAACCAGTTACCACACTCTCTCTCCGTAACCAAGATACAAATAAACTAACATTAGAATTAAGAAGTCAAAGAATTGAAATTTACAAATTAATTTTTTGTTGTTGTTATGCCATATTATAACAAATAAACACAGATGAAATGGAAGCCCAATAAAATAATTCTTGCCCTATCCCACATCTCCAACATGAACCCTCCCATTTATTTGCACAATGGAGCCCAACGCAAATAAATAGTAATCCTTAATAATAATCCTTACACTTAATATAGTAACTGTCACATCAGGAGGACCTCCCAAAGAATCTCACAAGACGCACTGTAAAATGCAGTGCTTGTGTGATTTGTAGGTGAAGATAGTTGGGCAAGTGGTTGGCTAAATACTGTAGTTTGATTTGAGTAAGCATTTCTTTACACAGCACAATCAATAGCTGGAATGGGTTATCAGGAAGTGTGTTGGTGGCAAGGGAATGAATACATATGAGAAACAGTGTGATGCTATAATGGGAAGACAGTAGGATTCAGGAAGATGGTGATCCAGTAGGGTCACAGCCTTCGCCATCCAAATCTCTTGTAAGGAAAAGTTGTGGCCATTTAAAAGAAAAAGAAAAATGGGTAATTACTTCTTTCAAAAAAAAACTTAGTGAAAGGTGAATGGTTTTGAAAGACTGAGCAATTTGCATTAGAAGCTGAATTGTATTTGTTCCACTCTTGAGAAAGATTCATCCCTAACTAGCATACAGCTATCAAAATAGAACTTAAAAGTAAATGCCAATTAATAATAATAATACTACTTGCATTTGATATAGCGCTTTTCATGTCTTCTAGATGTCTAAAAACTAGGGAACGGCGATGTATCGGTTTTTCGATTAAACCCGATATGATTTTCAGATCGGTATGCCGATATGGTGATTCTAAAAAAAACGTTATATCGAGAGATTCGATTTTAAAAATATACATTGTTATATTTTTAATATCGTTCCTGGCAATATATCAATATTGTTGGTATTATCAGTGTAATGCGATCTTTTCCAGCTTACCTTGTCGCCAGCATTGCAACCTCCTAGACCTAGAGCATGGAATGCGCGTACATTCGGTGCGCGCGCACAATTAACGGGCGCGCACATCCGATGCGCGCGCACACTTTACTGTGTATACTCGACGTGAGTCGTGGCGTCTTAACAAAGCCGCATCGCTGAAAATTGTAGTTTGAAAATTTACCTTTCTCATCATGGGGAAAAGAAGCCCCGTATGGGACTACTTTGAAAACAATGCAGTCAGTAATGGTGTGTATAGATGTACAGTTTGCAAGGTCTTGGTTAAGACATCTGATTCGAGCACGAGCAACCTGCGACATCACATTAAGCAGCACCACCCCGCCCAGCACGCTGCCCTCAGAGCAAAATCATTGTCGACAACAGCAGGAAGTCGAACCAGCGCTTCGGAGAAAGCGACAGGTAGTGGGGCCAGTGCAGCTCAAACAATTCCTGCTTTAGTTAAGAGGAGAACATTGTACCAGAGAGGGGACAAAAAGTGGCAAAGTATCACGAACGCTGTCACTTTTTGCATAGCAAAGGAGAGCTTGCCAATGGCGAAGGACATTAATTCAGACTTCAGACTACATAACAATAAGTGGCATTTTGTGGCTGTAAGTGTTATTTTTGTGTGTGAGAGAGTTAGAAGCCAGATTATCACTGCTTCTATGTGTGTGTCTAGTCAGACACACACAGCAGTGATAATCTGGCTTCTAACTCTTAACAGTCAGACTGTCTGTCTCTCTCTTTTCTATTGTAATAGATCTCATTTACACGTGGACATTACATGCTAGTTTCAAGCAAGAAATGGAGGAGAATAAATCTCTAGATTTTGTTTTTGGTGTGTTCTATTTTGTGTTTAGAGATGGAGGGAGAGAAGGAGCGAGGGGAAAGGAGGGAGAGAAGGAGAGAAGGGCGGGAGGGAGGGATGGGGAGAAGGAGAGAGGGGAGGGAGAGAAGGAGAGAGGGGAGGGAGAGAAGGAGAGGGGGAAAGGAGGGAGAGGAGACAGGGAGGAGGGAGAGGAGAGAGGGAGAGTGGAGGGGGAGGGAGAGAAGGAGAGGGGAAAGGAGGGAGAGAGGAGAGGAGGGAGAGAAGGAGAGGGGGAGGTAGGGAGCAAACAACATCGTATAATTCAACAGACCTTGACACCAACATTACAAACTTTCTGGACCTAGAGCACGCATTTCAAAATGTGCGTGCACCGCGACTGCGCGCGCATCGTCAGTGCGGACGCACCGTCAATGTGTGCGCACCGCGACTGAGCGCGCACCATAAATGCGCGCGCGCCATCAATGCACGCGCACTTCGAATGCACGCGCATGCGCAGTATAAAAACTCGATAGATCGGTTTAAGCAGGTATGAGCAAACCGATATATCCATATCCGGAAAAATCCCATATCGCCGTTCCCTACTAAAAATACTTCACAGAATATACTGTAAAGTGAATTGAGTGTACATTTGTGGGCGAAACGCTGCAGCCAATTGCACACAGCAGTACCCACAAAAAGTCGTGCACTGAAATGACCAATTTTAAAAACAATTTGGAGGGATTATTATTAGGCGTACGGGATAAGGAAACTTGCCCAAGGTTTCGCCCAACCTGGAATTGAACCCAGATCTCTCGCTTGCAAGGCGAGTGCTCTCATGACTGAGCTACAGCACTCCATTGTAATTAATCATATGAAAGAGTAAACAACAGTTTTACCCTTGTAGAATGTATTTTCATATTACACTTTCTTTCAAGTGCCTGAGTAGTTTAAAGATAGTGAGTTTCCAGGAAGCAAGGCCCTTTTCACTTTCTGTTCAGTCAATATCACCACTGACCTATTATTTTTCAGAGTCTGGGATAAAATGAGGCTTAGAATTGCCAGATAGAGATTGCAAACAAAGGCTCTTTGATGAGAGCTCAGCTAGAAACAGTCGGATGACTACATGCTGCACTCATGTGACCAGTCTAACTACATTCTGTTATTGCTAAATACAGCTACGGGTTGCTGCACAGTTATCAACAAAATGTCCTCTGCACAAGCAGTTGTCTGGTGCTTTTTTGTACATTATAGAAAGCTTCTCCCATCTAATTCAGATCAATTAATTCAAGATCACAACAGGACTTCAATGCCTCGCAGTTTGAAATCTTTCAACATGACTCGCTATCCACGATAAATTGTCAAAGTTTATGCTTCATTGAAACTTTGAAAAATTATTAATTTTATACTCTTGCTCTTCAATGTTCAAACAGCTAAGTTTGTCATTGAGTTCATTCAGTTGGTTTCAAGAATGCACCCATAACCAAGACTATCTTCATTCTGTAGTTTAAAGACAAGGGCATTAATCATAATAATAATCCTTAGATTTGATAAAGCACCATAAAATTGCATCAAAACATCTTAAAGTCCTTTAAAGGATTTACTGCAAAGTGTAGTGACTATTTTTAAGTGAAAAGGCAGCAAATTTGTGTATAGATATAATCCATAAACGGTGATTAACTAAATTTTATTTCATGGATTGATGGCTTTAATACCGAGAAATTTAGAAATGATATCCTGACCATTTGTGACAAGGGCTCCCTCTGCCTCCTCGACCTATCTGCTGCCTTTGATACCGTGGACCATTCAATCCTCCTCGACCATCAAGATTCTGTCTTTGACTGGTTCAAGTCCCATCTCTCACACTTTGTCTGCTAACGGCTTTTCCTCCAGCCCGCGCATCGTCTTGTGCGGCATTCCTCAGGGCTCTGTCCTTGGTCCCCTCCTCTTCACTCTCTATATGCTCCCCCTGGGTGACATCATTGGCAGACATGGGGTAAATTTCCACATGTATGCAGATGACACCCAACTCTATCTTTCCGCTTCCTCAGTCAACTCCAGCACTACCAACGTCCTGACTGCCTGCCTGTCTGACATCGAGTGCTGGATGAGGGACAACTTCTTCAGCTCAATGTCAGCAAGACTGACGCCCTCCTGATTGGCTTGAGTCAGCGCTTCCGCACCTAAGGCTCTGGCAGCATCAGCATCCAAGGCTCCACTCTCCACCTCTCAAAGCCAGTCAGGAACTCGGGTGTCTTGTTTCATCCTGAACTATCCTTCCACCACATCAACTCCCTCCTCGCCGGCCTTCCCTTCACAAGCTGCTGATCATCCAGAACTCTGCAGCTCGTGTCCTCTCCCGCAATAAGCTCCATGACCAGATCACTCCCACCCTCGCCTGGCTCCATTAGCTCCCCATATCCCCAGAGGATCGAATTCAAGATCCTTGTCCTCACTTTCAAGGCCATTCATGGCCTTGCTCTCTCCTATCTGTTGACCTGCTGACTTCTTGTCAACCAGCGGGCTCCGGTCTGCTGAATGTCCTCCGCCCAACCCGGTCTACCATCAGCCTTAAGCCTCTCTACCCCCGCACTCTGGAACTCTATCCCACAGTTTCTTTGCCTTGCTTCATCCCTCGTCTCCTTCAAGGCCGGTCTCAAGAACCTCCTCTTCGATTATGGTTTCTGCTGCCCTCCTAACTCTTTCACTCCCCTCCCATTAGGATCTGCCGATATCGAAATTTTCCGATATCGATATATCGGTTTTCCCATATCGACATGTACCGATATATCGCCGACATATCGATATATTGGTATATTGCGATATATTGGTATATATCGATATCGCAGGTTTGTTTTTGTCCTGCGCATGTGCGCGCATTCCGGTGTGCGAGTGCATTCAGATATCGACAAGGTAAGTTGAAAAAGTCTGCATTATACCGATATATCGCTGGACACGATATATCGATAGTTGCGATATATCGATTTTTTTGACATATAAATTTTTTTGATATATCGATATATTTTAAATTCCGATATTGGCATATCGATATGAAAATTATATCGGATATAACCGATATATTGATATATCGCCGGACCCTACCTTCCACCCACCCTGCCTCTCTCCCTTCCTCGGGTCCCAATCTCTGACTGTTCAGCATCTTGAGACGTCCTCCCAACATGAAAGGCGCTCTATAAATATAATTTTGTCGTTATTGTTCCCTCTCTGTTGCAACTAGTATCATGGGACTTTAACATCCATCTCAACAGTCAGATGGGACTTCAATTTAATATCTCATCCAAAGTATGGCTACTCTAACAATGCTGCACATCCCCAGTGACGAGTATTGATCAGTTTACCAGTAATTCTACACAGCTGGTATAACAGATTTAGCATAGCACCTAGTATTTTAAGAGTTGAAAGACAAGTTGACAGGAGTATACCATCAAAGTAAGAGACAAAAGCTTCAGCAGCAACTAAATTGTCATGGCAGAAATAGCCAGTGAAGGCAGAATTGACCATATTAGCAGAGATGTACTATTAAAGCAGCCTTATTAAGAAAACCTCATAGTTGAGCAAGAATATTGCAGTATTAGCATGGATCAGCATCAATCAGAATGACTGGTCATTTGCATTTCTCTTCAATGATCACAAAATTCCAATGCAGATGTAGTTTATGGCTTGAAAGATGCATGCCCAACAGTCCTCCTTCATATTTACAAGCACCTTTGAAATGAAAACGTTTCTTCAGCCTATTTGCAAAGTTCGGAACCAAGCAGTGAAGTGGACTCCTGGTGAATAATAGGAAGCTGTGGCAGGGAGGGAGGGCTCAATCTTGGACTGACTGTTACTTACCACTCTCAAAGCAAAGGCTTCACAGCAGGCACATCTCTTTGCCAATACCTCTCCATGAAATCTAGATTAAGTAGCTAGTAATTGAACCTGGACCTCAAGTGTTAACCTATACAATAGAGTCACCCCACATAACAGTAAATGCTGTGAAGTGCTTTGAGACACCATCCTGACATGAACGGTGGTATATATAATGCAAGGCAAGGCATTGGTATTTTTAGAGCAAGCAAGGTGATGGGTTTCCACATGAGTCAGACAACCACCCCAAAAAATAATTTGTGTTGTTTAATTTGAGTTTTTTCTTAAAACGATTATGCTGTTCTTGTGTTGGAAAAGAGAAGGTTGAGAGGTGACATAATTGCTGCCTTTAAGATTCTAAACGGGCTAGACAATATAGATTATGATAGGCTTTCAACTTGTCCAGTAAAGTAAAACCAGAGGACATGGCCTGCGATTGAAGGGGGGTAAATTCAGAATAAATCTACGCAAACACTATTTCAGTGAGCGAACAGTAAACCTGTGGAACAGGCTGCCAAGGGAGATGGTTGAAGCGGGAAGCATTGATTCTTTCAAATACAGATTTGAGGAAATAACATTATGGGATACAGTACATAGGTGATTTGGTACATGTGACCGCCAGGAAGTTAGAAAGCGAACATTGTTTTTTTTTGTTAAGCAACTCTTATGTTAAGTTTTTCATTTAGTTGCAGTATCCTCGTCTGATCTTCTCCCTAGTCCAGGGGCACTAAGACCAATTGTAGCATCCCAACTGGCAGTTTTTGGTTGGGTGAAAATTGGTTGTGATATTTTGCATGATTGAATAGTCTGCCAACACACATTGCCTGGATCACATATGAAGAGTAGTTACTTTAGAGAGATACTGGATGGTTGTCAGTGTCTGTGGCATGAGTCACTGCTTTCACGAGACTAAATGAAAGGTGGAGCAACAACAAAATTATATTTGTATAGTGGTGGAGTCGGGTGAGGATTGACATGATATGATCATGGAGCCCAGTGCGGGGAAGGACATGGGCTGCAGTGTTCTGGATGATCTGCAGCCTGTAGAGGATTAGGGGAGGCCGACCAACAAGGAGATTGCATCGTCAAGCCTGGATGTTATGAACGCATGTATGAGAGTTTCGGCAGCTGGCGGTGTCAGACAGTTCCTTCTTTATCAGTTTCCAGCAACTAAAGAAGGACACTGCTTCTAAATCTTGGCTTGCCTCAAATTAGTTCAAATTTGGGATACCAACTACTCCTACCTCTTCAATGGAACAAAACTTTTCAAGAACCAGAGGAGCACATAAGAACGGATATGTTTGGATTAAAAAGGAAAATGTAATTATAAAGATCGTCCTAAATTAAAATGTTCCATGATTCTACTTTACATATTCAACAGGAAATGGTAAATTTACAGACATTACATGCTTAGTTGAGTAAATGTATTCATACTATTCTCATAGCTAGTTAATGGCAATTGAACACAATAGGCTCTTCATGCATTGCATGGGGATGGGGTGGGGAGAGAGGTGGAGCTGGTGAGTTGCTTCTGAGGATCCAATTACTGTCACTAAATTAACACAGCTGCTTTCAATGTAGCAAGGAAGTGTTGTAAAATACAGTGTCAATAGACTTATTTATGAAGAAAAATTGCAACATTTTGTACAACATCAGAAATCACTGGAGATATGTACTTTTTTTATTGTAATGACCATTTGGGCAATCTCCTTTCATTTGGGAAGCTTCCCCAGTTATACCACTTTTAGGTTGGGAAGTCACCTTAAAGTGCTTCATAGGATTCCCTTGACAGTGAATATGTAGTCCTGTTGCTTAGTGGTAAGAGCACTTGCCTTACAAGCATGAGATCTGTTTCCTTACTCCACACGACTAATGATAATAATCCGTAAAACAAAAACTATAATAAATTGGTCATTTCAATCCACAACCGTTGTGAGATACTACTGTGTGCAATTGGCTGCCACGTTTCGCCCAAAAATATACAGTCAATTCACTTACAGTATATTCTGTGAAACACTTTGAGACGTCTAGAAGACATGAAAAGCGCAATATCAAATGTAAGAAGTATTATTATATGAATGTATTTTTCATCTAAACGTTATGTTTCACCATGATGAAGGAAAAGCAAGACAATATGTAACTCTCCCCCACACATCCACTGTGCTTTTCCTTCTGCCACAATCATAATCTGAAAACAAGAGTTTATATGTCTTCTCAGCATAGTTGAACGACAAATTTCTTTATTTAAAAAAATGCTTTGCATAAACTATAAGTGTGTTTTGTAGCTCTGCCAAAAAGGAATCAACCCACAGACAGGCTTGTGGTGAACAGTGTTTTTGTGCCACCAATTCATATTGATCCTGTCCAGTTTATACAGCAACTTGTTAGTCAAATTTTAGAACTCAACATCTATATCTTAGATTCATCACTCAGAACTATAATGTATATTATACATCAATTGCTTTTGTTAACAAAAAAGCCAATCCTGTTGGGCAGATGTCTTAGTAAAGTCATTTTAAGGATCTGTGTTTGTGCTAAATGGAAATAAATCCTTTTTCTGCTTTGTATAGTAGCACGACGCTCACAATACACAGCAGCTAACCGTAGCTAAAATATACACACATACAATATTGTTGACAGAAAACAGAGATTGCCACAATGGTATAGTTAAGTGAACATGCGTCACAGAAAATAGCACAGACATCTAAATGTACAACAACTCTTTTCTATATGATATTCAGTACTTCATCCAATCAAAATGTTGTACTGTATATACTTCTAGCACTGAAATTCTTTTCCTAATGACTTGGATATTATGCAAAAATGTTACTTAATCCTAACAAGATTCAGACACAATTTAATAATTCCTCATTCGCCATATTTATTTGACTTTAACCAATTTGAATTTGGACAATTATGAATAATGGATTACTGAGCAAGTTAATTTTCTGACTATCTTTTGAGATAGTCAGAAAATAATTCAGCCACAGACAATAATCACTTTCAGAGAAGCAACAATTCCAAAGGTTCACATGAATTTGAGAGCTTGCGCATAAAATGATCAGCATTAACAAGAAAGAAAGCTTTTCTTTTTTTAAAAATGAACCATTGGCAGCAATTCTTGACTTAAGGGTCAAACATGCTTCCTATGCACTCTGAACACACACAAACTGTTTATTCCAATTTTACCATTATGGAGCAAGCATTTCACTCCAGTACTGCTTAGAAAATTTAAAGACAAGCAATTATGGATATACCATTTAGCTGAATTAATTCGCTATCAATCCAAGAGCACCCCAAGTTATTGCTGAGCTCTACTCAGGTTACTTCCGCTCTATCTCACTCTGGTGCAAAAGAAATTTCAGAAATAACATTGGAAACCAAAATTAGAATTTTTAAAAAGGAGGAACTAACAGTGCCACAGAAATGTGGAAACGGGTCACTTCTACAGCCCACATACTGCTGAGTTCCAGTCTTCAGGTACTTTCCCACAGAGGGCAAAGCAACTGGAGGAAATGTTATCTCCAGCTGGTTATACGCACTTGGGAGCAGATCATCCAGTGATCTATGTATGAGAATGTTGACCGAAGGCATGGTCAAAGAAATAGATTCTTAGAAGAGCTCTGAAGGGAGATAAGGTAGAAGATGAAGGTTTTTTTGGACAGAGATGTATATATGTACTAGCTATACCCTCACGTAACATATGCGGCCTAGTGTTTTTGAACACGTTTATTCATGTATTTCGAAACTTTTTTAAAATAATGTATTTGTTGTTTACAAAAAAAAGGTGAACTTTAATCACTGGGTTGCAATATATGCAATGATTATTATTATTACTACATTATTCCAACTCTAACCAGGTAAGTGATTTGCCGCTGTGTCTCACTGTGTATCTCTCTCTCTCACACACACACACACACACACACAGGCAGCTCAGCTCCTCTCCCAGCTGTATCATCAGATTTGACACAGCGCCATCCATATCAGGAGGACACAATTGCGGAAACATACTTAAGGCT
The DNA here is from genome assembly GCA_035084275.1 of Hydrolagus colliei. Taxonomy (NCBI): domain Eukaryota; kingdom Metazoa; phylum Chordata; class Chondrichthyes; order Chimaeriformes; family Chimaeridae; genus Hydrolagus; species Hydrolagus colliei. The sequence continues at coordinate 81,653,010 of CM068744.1, read as the reverse complement.
TTTATATACAAGTATCCCTCCCAACCGCAGCCTCGTCAACCACGAAACTCATGCATCCACGGTTTGCTAAATGTGACAACCCTTGCTAACCACGGCTTATAACCCTTGCCTATCCACGGATTTTAACACTAACACGAGCGTTTAGCGCTAGGACCCACTTGCATCAACCAGTCTCGATGTTGCTTCGCGCTAGCGTATAGCACTAGGACCCAGTTGCAATGTCGCAATCAAAACCAGCGACAACACTTCTCTCTTAGGATTAAGGTAAATACAGTAACATGAATTTATTGTCACTTCTCCGCATCCTAGCTAGTAAGTTTGGGAGCATTGGCTGCCAGGATCTGCAGATCTCTCTCTGTGTGTAAGTGTATCATAGGCTGTAGAAGTCTCTCTCTCTGTATCTCAGGCTGAAGAGGGATCTCTCTCTCTCTCTCTCTGTGAGTGCATCTCGGACTTTAGAAAGGTCTCTCTCTCTCACCTTCTCTCTATTTCACCTTCTCTTCCCCCCCACCCCCCCTCCCCCCCTCTCCCCCACCCCCCCTTCTCTCTCTCACCTTCTCTCTATTTCACCTTCTCTTACCCCTACCCCCACCTTCTCTCTCTCACCTTCTCTCTCTCTTCTCTGTCTGTGTGTAGACCAGTCAGTCAGTCAGACAGCCTCGTGGATTGCTGCAGATGCACCCAAACTTACTCCCCCTATCCCCATGTATGTTATTACTGTATGTGTTTTTTTGTGTTTAGTTCTATGAACCGCGAACTTACTCTCAGAATCCCCATGTTTCCCATAGGGCCTTGCATTTTCCAACCGCGATTTTACCAACCACAGAGGTTTATAGGAACGATACCCCCGCAGTTGGGAAGGGATACCTGTATATAGATGTATGTGTGTGTGTGTATGTGTGTGGGGAGGTGGGGTTGGGGGGGGGGGGGGTGGGGGGGGAGTCGAGGGGAGATAGTGGCTGAAAGTTTGGCCACTGATACAGGGACTAAGGGCATGAGAAACAAGTAGAAGGTAGAATAAAGATATAGGCTGTGTTGAAAAGGCTTTTAGCACAAAATGATGAGGATGCTGGTAGAAAAACAGGCTCTCAATTATGAAGAGTGACTCACAGTTGGTCTCTGTGTTGGTCTCACAGTTGGCTGATCTCCACCACAAATCAACACAATAGCAACGAGTCAATCAATTTATAATCTGAGGTCAAGCTCAGAAAAGACAAGATTCTCCCTACTCTTATTTAAGTTAAAGTGAATTAAAAAATTTCAGATATTCAAATTCAGAGTTCAAATTTCAGTTGTAAAAAGACATCAATACTGATTTTTTCTGGGCCTGAAGGAGGGGCGGACACAACAACAACAAAATTACATTTATAGAGCACCCTCCACGTTGGGAGGATGTCCCAAGGCATTGGTTTGGGAGGGGAGCACTTAATGGAATGCTCAAAGCACAACATTTTATACTATGAGGTAGGGCCTGTTGATATGGGAAATATCCTATATGGATATATCGGTTGGCTCATATCGATATATACCGATATATCGATATTTTCGGGTTTTTTATACTGCGCATGCGCGCGCATTTGGAGGTGCGCTCGCATTCGGGACCTATCTCCTCAGGAGATAAATATCTCTCTCTCTCTCTGTGTTTCTCACACTCACTCTCTCCATCTCTCTCTCTCTCTCTGTGTCTCTCTGTCTCGTCTCTCCCTCCCTCTCTCCCCCCCGTCTCTCCCTCCCTCCCCACCCCGTCTCTCCCTCCCTCTCCCCCACTGTCTCTCCCTCCCTCTCCCCCACTGTCTCTCCCTCCCTCCCCACCCCTTGTCTCTCCCTGCCTCTCCCCCCACCCCTTGTATACCTGTATATTGTATTCGAGGACTACGAATATAATATGGCGGCTTGCACCTCGGTCTGTGCATTGTGTAGCGATGAGCATTCTGGGTCTTGTAGTTCAGCGCGCGTGCATTCAGGGTGCATGCGCATTTGGATGTGCGCGTGCATTCCATGCTCTAGGCCCAGGAGGTTGCAATGCCGGCGACAAGGTACCGATTTTTTTAATATAGAATTTTTCAATATATCGATACATTTTAAATTCTGATATCGGCATATCAATATGAAAATTATATCGGATATAACCGATCTATCGATATATCAACGGGCCCTACTATAAGGCTTACATTAAAGAATCTATGGTGGAAGCACGTTTTCTTACTCTTCCTATAAGGAAAACTTGCTTCCACCATAGATTTAGATGAGCATAGTTTTGTGTGAGGTGGAGCAGGAGAAAGTGAGTTCAATAATTCCAAAACAATCCACACATGCTCTCACTAGGTAATACAGTACACTTTTTTGTCCAAACATTTTCCTTATTTGTAGCTTTCTGGGTTGTTGGGAGTGTGTAACAAAGCAAAACCCAATGTGCTACCCTCAATTTGGTCTTTCCTATTTAAAATCCTTTGCAGCCCCCACAAACTCCCAGTTAAGATACCAGTTCTGAACACCTACAAATATTGTATCTCAGCAAGTTAAAAGTTATATGATAATTGGCTGAACAGAAAGGTATTCAGCTCTCAGATCGATGTTCCTAAGCTCCCACTGTGAATCAAACAGCTTTTACAACCTGGAGGAATAATGTGATGTTACAACCAACTAGTCTGTTTGCACGGTGATTTCCTGTTAAGTTTTGCCTTGTTCGTTCTTCCACTTTGATTAACCTGAGAGCTCCTACACATAAAAGAATATTTTCACAATGCCAAGTCTGACAGTCTTCAACACATTAAACAACCCAAGAGAACAATTGCTTTTTTGCAAGTGCAGCAAGATTTTTTGCATGCAATCGAAGTACAGGATCAGGGCAACCCTTCCCTTTTGTTTTTAGAAAAAAAATCAGTTTTTGATGATGTGTATGTTCAAGTACAGAGTGCATAAGGATTCTAATAGATTTATTCTCCACAATATGTTATTTTAAATCAAAATATGCATGCACTTTATAGATCACATATTTATCTTACAAATCGTTTAAGTGAAGGTTTGTCTAGGATATAGTCAACGATTGGCTTCCAGAACAAGAAACATGCAATTTGCTTTCTCTCCTGAGCAGCCCATTTAAACAAACTCATGAATTTACAGCCCTCAAGCTTGGGATATTCTCCCTTGAAAGTTTACTCCAATAATAAAGTTCCTTAACTTTATTGTTTTATTTTAAGGGTTGGCAAATTCCATTCTGTGCCTAAATACCATACATTTCAATTTGATTAAGAATGCCCTGGTGAGATGCTCCAACATGTGACTACCATCTGTCAACTACCAATTAACCCTTCAGCATCTGTGCCAACAGAGACTTTGCTGTTATTTAAGCCTACACAGTGATTTTTTTTGCTAGCTATGAAGAACGAGAAAAAACAAGTTAGTAGATCTAGATATTAAGAATGGACTAATATACAAAATGATTGAGGATAGTAATCTCAACCTCACGAGTTTGCCATTCAGATTAATTAGCCATTCTTAAATCTCCACAATCCTGGATTCAATACATCAATATGGAACACTTAGATCTATTCTTTTCCAATTACTGGAATGACTTTTTTTTAAAAGATGTACAGTAAATGTGTATTACATATGAGGTGTCTCGTGATAATTCAATCACCTGGATTCAAACTCAGACTTTCTGCAAGTGCAAAAATAGTTGATTTCCAGATCTTCAAATTGTTGCTCATGTGACTTCCTGTGCCTGAGCTGGTGATGTATGTGCTGACCTAGTTTCCTTTTGCAAAAGTGATAGGCATTTCTCAGCATTTGCACACTGAGCAGGGTCATATTAGTAGGGCTTTCCTTGGATATGAGCAGCAAAAGATATTAGCAATGCTTTGTGTGCATTATATCCGTAGAGATGTAATTTCCCAGAATATTCCTGCTAGGATGTTATACAAGGTGCACAACGATAGTGAAAATTATAAAGCCCCATTATATTTCTGCCACATTCTTGTGAAATTCAATTATATTAAATAATCTCAACTAAAATCTCTACTCACTACATAATTAATTGGTTTATTAGACATTATATTTGTGCCCATTGTTAATCTACAAAACCACTGGATTGCAGTAAAAATAATAATTTAAAATATTTTGTACAAGAGAGAATAAACAAGTTTTTTTATATACTGCTGACCATCAGGCAGGAATTAAGGAAAACAGGAACACTCAGAAGAGTACTGTTGCCTGAGGCAAGAAAATTAATGTACAGTAAAAACTCATGTATCCGTGACCTGATCAACCGTAACTTCCATATAACCGGTACCTCAAAAAAACAGGTCCCCATTCGATTAACCGGATCTTATCTGGCACAATCGCGGTGGCACATTTAATGAGTCGATTGTCACATTAGAGTACAGTACGATTAGTTCTGAATGCTGCCAGTAGTGGCACTTCTGGATTTTCTTCTTAAAGGGACACTCTTTTTCCTCTCCTTCTGCTTTTTCTCTCTCCTTCTTTTTCTTTCTCTCTCTCTCTCCTTCCTTCCTCTCCATCTCTCCCTCTCTCTATTTCTTCCCTTTTCTTTCTTTCCCTCTCTCTCTGATGGATACCACGTATTGCCTGTGTAGCCTGACATTTTGGTGGGGGTTGGGTGGGAGAATGAGAGAGAGGCAGGGCGAGAGAGGGAAAGTGGGGGGAGGGGAAAGAGTGGAGGGGGGTTGGGTTTGGAGCCATTGAGATGCCAGACTGACTGAGTGTGCGTGTGAAAGAGAAAGAGAGGGAAGGAGGGAGAGAACGAAAGGAAAAAACGAGAGTACCCCTTTAAGAGAAAAAAAACTCTGCCGTCTGCCATTGTAGAAGTTTGCTTTGTGATTGTGATCTGTGTTGATAGACTGTAATCAATATTTATTCCTTTATTGGTAAGTATCCATACAATATTCTGTTATTATTTAGTCTATTATTAATATGGCATGTTTAAAAAAAGTTTTTTTTTGTGTTGGGTTTTCGGCAGTTTGCCACCAGAATATCCTGCACTTGGTTTAACCGGCATTGGCCAGGTCCTGAGGAGTAACAACCCATCATTAGCAACCTATGGGTACTCCCTTTTGCTAAGGGAAAGTGTGTCATCCGACAATCTGACGTACTGAGGGAAGCCAAATGTCACTAAGTACCAGCAGAGACTCGTATAGTGCTATTTTAATTTGTGCCACCTCTCCTATGAGATCACTACTGAAGTTCATATTTGCACTATAATACTGCTTTCTAAGATCTAAAGATCTGTTCTGATAAACTTCAGCAGAACTACTAGAAAAATAATTCCATTCAGGTTTATTTTTCCATTTCAGCCAACAAAATTTCAGCATAAATATTAAATTGGGAAATAAAGAGAGGATCAAGGTTTATTTTAATAGTGGAGAGATATAAGATCTATATTTACCTCACAGAACACACACCATGAAGACGATTCACTATGGAGACTATTCAGGTTATTTGTAATTAGTTTACAACAACAACAACAAAATTACACTTATTGAGCACCTTTCACATTGGGAGGACGTCCCAAGGCACTGACCATGGTATTGACACCAATTTAATTCTGAAATCATTTTACAACAACAACAACAAATTACATTTATAGAGCGCCTTTCACGTCGGGAGGACGTCCCAAGGCGCTGCACAGGAGGCGTGTGACCCGAGCTGGGAGGGGAGTGTTTGGGAAGGGGTGAAACACGAAGGGGAGGTAAAAGAGTTCAGGGTGGAACAAAAGGCACGACCGAAGAGGAAAGTCTTCAAACCGGCCTTGAAAGAGGAAAGGGAAGAGACGAAACGGAGGGATTGAGGGATTGCATTCCATAGGGTGGGAGCGGAGAAACTGAAGGCCCGGCCTCCGATGGTGGGGCGGTTCGGGCGGGGGGGCTTGGAGCAGGCCAAGTCCTGCTGAACGGAGGGTCCGGGTGGGCTTGTAGGGGGAAAGTAGATTGGTTAAATAGGGCGGGGCAAGGCCGTGTAAGGCCTTGAGGGTGAGGAAGAGGATCTTGAACTCGATCCTCTGGAGAATGGGGAGCCAATGGAGACGGGCGAGGGTGGGGGTTATATGGTCGCGGAGGCGGGTGCGGGATAATACACGGGCTGCAGAGTTTTGAATGACCTGCAGCCTGTGAATGGAGGAATTGGGGAGGCCGACGAGGAGAGAATTTCCGTAGTCCAGCCTCGAGGTGATGTATGCGTGCACGAGTGTTTCGGCAGCGCGGGGGGTAAGGTAGTTGCGGAGCCTGGCAATGTTGCGCAGGTGGAAATAAGTGGTGCCGGTCAAGGCATGGATGTGGGGGAGGAAAGAGAGTTTTTGATCGAACATGATGCCGAGGTTCCTGATTGGCTTTGTGAGGTGGAGAGTATAGCCTTGGATGTTGAGGCTGGCAGCGCCCGATGTGCGGAGGCGCTGGCTTGAGCCGATCAGGAGGGCCTCGGTCTTACTCACGTTCAATTTACGATATGCTCTTGCATCCACTATTTTTACATCTATATCAAGCACAAGGATTATAGTTTATTGTTATTTGATACTAAAACTCTATTCTGTAATAGCAAAGCTTTATTACAGAATTCTCAGTCAAAACTCTCCACTTATATTGAGGTTTTTTTCAAAGAATCTGACAATATGCACCAATTAAACAGCTTTCAGAACGTTTGCAGTGACAGGACCAGAACATTATGTGAAAGATTAGCATATATCTACAGAAAATTAACCTGACCAAACATGCCAGAAAGCTTTAAATAGTGGAAAAATTGCTTTAAAAAACACATTTAACTATAGGCAACACATCCTATAACTATAGGCAACCGTCCAAACGTTTAGAATTGAAAGCTTTTGAAAGATACTTTCAAAAGAAAGCCATTAACAGAGAGATAATGAAAACCCTTCAAAGTTATCCATTAATTACCATTTATAATGTATGCCTTCTGTACTCTGTTTATCTGGCTCAATATGGGCAGAATCTACCCAGTGTTTTTTGAACTGTTTTTTTACGGTGGTAAATGCAATTTTAGCTAATACAATTCTAGCTGGAAGTGCATCATTCGTGCACATAGGGATACTACTTCAGCTGGAAAATCCATCATTTGTGCATTATGCTTCTAAAAAGACACTATAAATATGTCTTCACAGATGAGTGAATTCAATGGAGAGGAAAAAAGAACCATTTTAATTTAGATAACCCTTCAAAATTCTAAAGACAATGCTAGTTATTTTTAATATAGCACCTCCTCTAGTTGAAATGTCTCAAAGAGCTTCAAAGCTTTTTAACTTGAAGGGGGAAACTATACAGTCAATTCAATTTACAGTATAATCTGTGAAGCGCTTTGAGACATCTAGAAGATGTAAAACACGGTATATCAAATGCAAGGATTATTGTTATATTATCATAACTATTCTCATGTTGATAAATATGGCAGCCCACATTGTACAGGAGAAGTAGAAAAGTAGAAATGAGAAGAATGAACAATTCACTTATTGGGGGGAAGGAGGGATTTGGATGAGGGAAAAATAATAGTTTCCCAGCTCTGCTCTTCCACAAAATAGTCATCTTCAATACTAAACTGAACTATCTGAACAGAGACAGGTGTTAGTTTAACACCACAGCCAAAAGATGGCACTTGCAGAAGTAGTGCTCCATTGAAAATAATTGTTTCAACTAGGTGCTGAAGTTCTGGTTTGGTGCTTGAAATCATGACTGCTGACCCAGAAGTGGGGGCATTACCGACTGCAGTCAACCCTTGCCGTACACGACTTTCTCAAGTGCGGATTCGCCTATACGCAAAGAAATAAATGCGGCACTTTTTTGTGTAACGCGAGTAAAATTTGCGTATACACGCTGGCTGGCTCCGTGCGCGTGCACATTTGGGAGAACACCGGCCGTGCGCTCAATGTACACTTGGGAGATCACCATCAGCTCCCAGCTAAGTCTGATGATTCCTCGGCCTTGGAGCAACCTGATTTGTTGTCTCCAGTGAGTCAATGAGAGCGGGGAAAGTGATGATCAGGGAGAGCAGGCCAGCCGGCTGTAGCCCACCTCAGTATGCACCTTGCATTGGTTGGGTGTGGATGTGCCTGGAGTCTTGAGGTTGGATAGCCGGTGAATGGATTCCTCTGACCCTTTTTTCCCATTACTTATTAAGCTTACCAAACGCGATTTTACCGAGTGCGCTGTTTTCCAGGTATGTAACCCCTGTGTCCTGCGAGGGCCAACTGTATAATAAATAATACAATAACAATATTAGACTTGTCTAGCGCCTTTCACATCAGGAGGACGTCCCAAGGTGCTGGACAGTCACTATTCCGAGCTGGGGACGAGGGGAATTGGAGTTGCCGATGGGACTATCGAAGAAGAGGCTTGAGGTAGGACTTGGAAGGAGGCCAGGGAAGGGGCGAGGTGGAGGACTGGCAGAGGCCTGCGGGATGGAGTTCCATAGGTTGGGGGCAGAGTAGCTAAAGACTCGCCTGCCAGTGGTGGGGCAGATGGGTCGGGGGCCGTGGAGCAGGCCAGAATCTGCTTGAGCGGAGGGGGCGGGCAGGTTGGTAAATGGTTAGAAGATCACGGATGTAGGGTGGGGCGAGATTGTGGAGGGCTTTGAATGTGAGGACCAGGATCTTGAATTGTAATATTATTACATTACCAACTGAATAAAACAAACATTTCGATAAAGATTAGCTACAAATCTCCACCCCGCCCTGCACTTCAAAACAGCATGAACCCCTCTCACTGTGGCCAGTATAATCGGCTGCTATCGATGTATGTCCACAGTGACTGATTGTTTGCTGCACAGGTGCCATATATAGGACAGGTGGGTGGAGGATATTGGGTATCAAGTCTGGCCTATAATGATTACGTGTTGGTCACTACAGACCCTGTTCTCCCTGAATTAGTCTGGTCAGCTCAAGGCAGTAATTGATTCGGGAGCAAATGGCCAGTTTGTGCTTTACCTCTGTACCCACCCATCTCCAGCATGAGTGGATAATGTTTCCAGTCAACAGTTGAAGCGTGCACTAAGTTGTATCCAGAAAATCCTGTTTGAATGAATCCCATTTTCCAGGAGGATTCATTCAATCTATGACTGTTTGTGGGACATTGCTGTGCACAATTGGCTGCCACATTTCATGCACAAATAAACAGTCAATTCACTTTACAGTATATTCTGTGAAGCGCTTTGAGATATCTAGAAGACGTGAAAAGCACTATATCAAATGCAAGGATTACTATTATTAATACTGGAGGTCGTAGCATGAACTTAAAATCTCACTTTTAGGGCAATAAAACAGGATAAAATAAGAAAATACTTTAAAACTGTAAATGTTTAAATTATATTTATGATTGTATTGAGCTATGATCTGGGAGTAAGATTTTGCAATGTAAGATATAAAAGCCAGCTGTTGCACTGGGTAATTCCTCAGGTTCAGATTCACTGTGGGAAACCAGCTGCTAATGCAACACAATAAACTTGGCATTAAAGACTAAATTGTAAAACACTGTGACTGTATTGGCTAACCTACAAGGATACACTTTTGGATGCTTGTTCACTGGATACTGAAACTTCTGTACTGTGACATATCGTATTCTTCCATTAGTACACATTTTCCATCATGTGTCCTTAAACTTCAGTTCCATCGTAGAACCACAAGTCATGGCTTCAGCCTTTCTTTCACGAAAGTATGAATGAATAATAATCAACAAATAACATCAGTTTTCCAATCAACACATCACAACTCAGAAGAATGAAGAAACCTCTTGATCAGATACCAGAAGAATTTCAATCGCCCCAAGCTATGCCATTAGTAACATTCTAAGAATGTTTTTCAGCTCCACAGCTGTTCAGGCCATTGACTTACTGGTGCTCTTTATTGTTTCATTTAGAGAGAAACCTAAATATCTTTAACTCATTCATTACTGCACATGAGAAGTCCATTCAATACAGTTAACCCTCGTCGATTACGGGGGTTACGTTCCTGGAAAACTGCGCACTCAGTAAAATTGCTTTCGATAAGCTTAACAAGTAGTGGGAAAAGGGGGGTTAGTGGAATCCAGCCATAGGCTACCCACCTCAAGCCTCTAGGCACATCCACACCCGACTAATGCAAGGGGAGGGAGGAGAGAGGGCAGAGAGCCGCCGGGGAGGGGAGAGGAGAGGGCAGAGAACAGCCGGAGAGGGGAGAGGAGAGGGCGGAGAGTCGCTGCTGTCGCCCTGTAAAGCCGCTTCAGCCTGGAAGGGGTGCATCGTGCGAGGCCAGGGTCCTCGCAAATGTGCATGCGCGAGGGTATCTGCCAGCGTGTACACGCAAGTTTTACACGCATTACGCAAAAAAGTATTCTAATTTGTGAAATCTGCAAAGTCAGATCTGCAACCCTGGACTTTTGAATTCTCAGATCGCACCCTTTTACTGTGGCTAGCAGGATGGTGACTGAGTGTTTTGTTTGCCAAAAAGCTGATATGGCACAAGTCTGCAAGTCCAATGTTAGGAGGTGTGTTTTGTGAAATTCACCATTGATAACCCTTTGGGTAGAGGGGGGTGGGGCTAATATGCACATCTGGATCCAATAAATGCACTAAATATCGAATTAAAATTGTCTAAATTGCCTCTATATGAAGGCCAAGTTTCTTTCTTCCACAATGAGGATGACTTTAAGTCTAACACTATAGCAGGTACCAGGCTGGGAGTTTTATAGTGTACACGAGAAGTATCATCAATGCATCTGCTCACTTTTATGAATTAATAGAAGGGTAAAATTGCTTTCTACTTGATTTAACAAACAGAATTCACCATTATTTACAAAAGAATCATCCTCATTTCCCATACAAATCGCCATAGCTGAATAGATTGTTGCAACTTATTTTACTGGGGTTTCATGAGGTAGTTTAGACATCTTCCTATGTGAACCTATAAATCGCATGCAATTGTTCACTGGATATTCCTTTCATTAATTAATTAATGTAAACACAAATATTGTGATAAGTACAACAGCTTGCATTTATATAGTAGCCTTCATGCAGGATTGTGTCTTAGACCTCTGTACAATGGTAGGGTTAACAGTGAGCAAGGGAGGGTTGACTCTTGGTCAAACTAGTTCCGATTCTTTCTTCACATTGACTGAATTTTTTTTATATTGCTCTAGATTAGTTCAAGTCAGTATATTCATCATACAACAGTATGCTACCTGTATTTGTATTTCTACAATATCCGTTTATATAGTGCAAAAACACCAGGTCTAACATTAGTCGTTATTTATAGCATTAGAGAATTTCACTTCTCAAAGATCTAAAAAGGCCACAAAAACAAAAATCACAGAAGTCTCTAATGCCATAACAGAATCTCAAAATAAATTTTCCTTATTAAATTCTTTGTACCTTATTGAGTGGTGCCCTAATCATTTTAAATATGAAAAAGAAACCCTTTAGCTTGCTTATTTTACATTCCTTTCATTAAAACACATTTGTCTCTCAAATCTGCTAAGGGAAACCCAAAAGCATTTTAAACAGGTTCACTATAAATTTAACGATGACCTTATAAAGAATGATAATGACAAGAATCAAAATAAGGCAATTAAATCTGGAGTTTCTGATGTCATTGAATTGTGTGTCTTAGTTTATGGTGGCGTCAGAATTCAACTATGGTCTTATAATTTTACAGTTGCTATTTATTTTCCAGTTTATAACATTATTTCAAAATAATTATGTAATAATATTGCAATTTTTAGAAGATAAAAATAAAATACCTTTTACACATCAGATCTGAAAGTCTGATTTTTCTTTAAAAAGTACACATATCAGGCAATTAGTAATTCTAACCAATAATGGCAATAGAACAAGGAGTTGACTGTAGTTTTCCCAAAGCCCAGGATTCTCAATCTTCGCATTATTTAAGACCTCTTGGAACTAAGGCTGGCAAAACAAGCAACCTATTCAAACTTTTTGGTGCTGAGGACTCATGCCAATTTGAGTTAACATTTGGAGTACTGGAGCTTGCTTTATTTGTGACCTATAACAGCCGAAAGGAGAGCAGGCATAACTGGACATAACTGGTCGCACTTGAAAACAACTCAGCAGTCCACTGTGCAACACATAATATTTTAATACAATGTAGGAATTACATGACAACCCCATAAGAACATATCCTGTTTAGCACAGATACACTGTGGACCTGAGCTATAACAACAGTTCCGGAGCTGACCCGCAATAAAAATTGGTCTTCATTCAGGTTATCAGGTTGATGGTTAACTGTTTTGAAATATACATATGCTAGAGAACAATCAAGAAAGATTAGCCTCACACTGCAGGGTCTTCATCATTTGAAGGAACTACATACATGAATCTCCATCTCACTGTTGGATCCAACAGCAGGAAATTAATTTTCTGCCAGATAACAAATTATAAATGTGGTTTCTTTAAGGTAGTATAATTTCATAACGTGCTTATCATGCTTATTTGGTTAGTATCCAATGATCCTTCCTGTTCCTATGCCTTACTAAAATATGTCTGCACCGATTAGGGTACCAGATTATTTTGACTCACTAGGAAAATACAATGCTGTAATGTGAAGATAATCCTACACGTAGACAATCTTTTCTCACATACCGCTGAAGGCTGACCAAGTACTGATACTCACAAAGAGGCAAAGGGGGCTTTGATAGGGTAGGAATGCCAAATTAAGAATTCTTCATGTTGTCTTGCAGTATTACGGATTGGCCAACTGAGGCCCGAGAGTCAGGTTTTATACAATGACCTTTGACTTTGGTTAAGAGTTTACCACTAGCAAATTAGTTACAGTACAAGAAATAGTCCACCAATCATTTACTATCCCCGTACAAATATCTATCAGAACAGTTCAATAGAATCAAATAAAAAAATCAGTAATAATTATAATAATCATTTGATATTGCATCTTATCACATCATTATCTCTCAAAGCACTTTGCAGGACTTTACTATATAGTGTAGTGACTGCTTCTATGTAGGTGAATCCCGAAGCCAATTTGCATAGCAAAATCCTACAAATAGCCATGAAGTTAATGGCCAATTTTATTTGAAGGATTGTTGGCCAGGCGATCTGGAGGAATGAATGCCCTTTTCTTTTTGCATAATACCATAACTTCTTAAATGAACAAGCTAACATCTTGTCTGTAAACACGCCACCTCTAACACTGCAACCCAACAATGTATTGCAGTGTCGGCCAAGACTGTGAGCTCATGGCCCGACATGGGGCATGATCTGCTGATCCAAATTTGAGAGCTACCAACATGTAGCATTCAACAACAACAACAACTTTGATTTATATAGCACCCTCCATGCCGGACGGTGTCTCAGAGCGCTTCACAACAACCGATCCCGAGACCGAGCCAGAGGCAAGGGTAGAAAGGTGACCAAAGGCTCGGTTGAAGAGAACGGTCTTTAGCTGGGACCTGAAACCAGGAAGAGAGGTGCGAGGCGAAGGGATCGAGGAAGAGAGTTCCAGAGCCTCGGGCTTAGTAGCTGAAGGCACGGCCGCTGAGGGTGGAGAGGAAGATTCGGAGGACACCGAGGAGATCAGACCTGGTGGAGCGAAGGCAACGGATGCTGGTTTGAGGAGAGAAGAGGTCAGCGGTTACAGAGGAATGGAGAGATTTGAAAACAGTGAAAACATTTGAAAACATTCAAATAGTGATCATGCCTTTCCAGTTTATTTTGATGTACAGTGGTACAAAAATCTTATTAAAACCTCCACTTGATGGTGGAAACGGGGCACATACCGTAAAGTGCGGGGCACACACTTAAAATCTTTAGGGGATCTTAAGACGTGTCTGAATGCAATGGGATTCAATATTATTTGTCAATGACCAGCACCTGGATCTCACACAATTCATCCGTACAATATCCTCTGGTCTTTGAAGCTTCTCCCATTTGGCACTTGCAGACAATTCCAAGCAAATGTTATAAAATGTGGGATTCTGTATCAACAGAAGGCACACAGCAGGTAGTGCAACGCCACTAGCATTAGTCTTTAAATAGAGAATTTGAATTTGCAAACCCAGGAATGGTGGATTGGAATGGATAAATTGAAATATTTTTCTAAATTTAGGACTGGTTAGCGTGATCTGAAGAGAAGCTGATTGTAAGCAGGAGTGCAGTTGTTTCTGCATGAACAAGTTTAGAACATAGCTTATCATACATGTTGACAAGGTGCTGAAGGTAAATCATAACAGATATTGAATAACAGTTAATGCAAAATCAATCCACACAATGAGTAGAGCATTATTCACCCTGGACAGGTAAAAGAATAAAAATTTCAAACTATGTTTATGGACAAAACAAACTGTGTCTGGACGGATGAGCCACAAAGAAGACTTGCCCCTTGTTTTCCTGTATGGGACAAGTGTGGCATCGCCTGCCCAGAGATGAACAGATCTAGTGAAAATCAAACTTTGGAAATAGCTGTGAGCCTTCAAAGCAACTCTTTGTCTTTTTCACTTGGAAAAGGTTAGAATCAGTCCATCTGTCCGGACACAGTTTGTTTTGTCCATAAACATAGTTTGATCAGATTATCATAAATCAGTTCAGCTCATTCTGATCAGGAATGAGTGATTTTATCAAATGGTACTCCATTTATTGATCATGTCCTTAGGACATGACATTCTTCTCTGGGGCAGAATGGGATGAAAATTAGTAAGAATTGGTTGGGCCATTGCATGGTTAGTGCGATAGTCAAATGTGACACACAGATTTGCATTCAACCTTCAGGAAAATACACTGGTGCTTGAGGCTTCTCTCACATATTCCTGACAGAGAATTCCAAGCAGATATTATAAAACATGGGATTCTGCTTCAACAGAAGGCAGAGCAGACAGTGACTATGTATGTGCACAATTGTAAAAATCCTTGCCCACCAAACATTTGTTAAATTTAGCTTAGACTAAAATCATAGTGTCAATCAGTGCCGAGAACAATGAGTGAATTCAAATTACAGTATATTGAATAAGCATTATGAAACCTAGTGGTGTGTTCACCACACATTATTATGGTGTCAATCGACTCAAGCCACGGAAATGAAAAATATGAGAATCCATATATAAAAAGTAAGAGGTATCATGGGGGAAAACAATGGGGGAGAATAATGCACCGAGTAGGTTGGACACTGTGGAAAAATAGCAAAATTTCCTTCCAAAACAACAGAAATTGAACTAGTTTGGGAAAACTAGTTTACGCAGTGTATAAGGTAGGGATGAATCAGTTTGCATGCATGTGGGGAAATCATGTGGTACATCATGAAGACTTAAAAGTACTAAATTCTGGCTTTCCCCACCCATCCCCAAAAACATAGAAGCTGAATTTTAAAAAAAGTACTTTTTAATCAACTTGTATGCAACTACAGAGAGTTCAAGATGAAATTCAATACTATCTGATTTCGACTTGTACAACCACAAATCTCAGAGAACAGAAAATAGGCTTTGTAGATCTGTCAGGATTATGGTACCACTTTGTCATACAATATGTGAAACACTGTCCTACTTACTATTCAGGACTGTACAGAGTATAAGTCACAAAGAAGCTAGGGGATGACAGCATGTTGGTATTTTTCATGTTGCAATGATAGTGACAATATTGAAAGAGAATACATAAAGTGCATAATTACTGCATGAATTTGTTCTGCTTTATAACAACCCTACATTTTGTGACAACCATGTGGGTGGGTAGAGAGCTGTCTGTACAATTATGCTTTGCCAAGTTATTCTCTTGCAGATGCCGATGTCTTAGGGGTATGAATAGTGTTTCCGATTGCAATGCTCTTAATTGTTCAGTTATACCACAGGCACTATATCAAGCCAGTGCCTGTAGTGAAGCATGACAATCGGCAGCGACATGGGGTTATGCTGCTGCCTCTATGTTATGCTTCCTTAACCCATAAGCTGCCAGGAGATTCACTGATTCTCCCATCTCTGTTGTTTGAAAATTTCTTTATATTTACAGCTCAAAACCTCATTTTAAAAATGACCAATTTCTCAACATATTTCAAGATACCTTTATTATATGTATCAGCCTAGCTCAACTGGCACTCATCTCAGAGCTAGTCTGGCACTCATCTCAGGATCAGATTGTTATGGGTTCCAGGCCTACAATGGGACTCTGAACTCCTCGTCTAGACTGATATTCCAGTACACTGCTAGGATTGTGCTGCAATGTCAGAGGTGCCGTCCTTTGGATATTTATTGAGGTCCTATCTACCTGTGCAGGTGGACGCCAAAGATCCTATTTGCACTATTCAAATAGAAGGGGATTTCCACCAGTATCCTGGTCAACATTCCCCAGATAAAATTGATCATTCACTCCGTCTCTGTTTGTGGTTTACTGCAGTTTGCAAGTTATTGGATTTGAGCCACTTTCTTAACATGAAAGTATGAAATGTATCAAATGTAAATATGATTATTATTATTTCAATATTAACCCAAATTCTCTAAATATACAAAACAAATCATATGGAACACACTCAAATCTCTGTGATGTAACTAGTGTTCAGGTATACAGAATACAGTTAGATGAGTCAGCTCATTTTATTTGGGCTAACTGAAAAATTTTGTGTGTAAGATTTATAATAACAGATTTATCATCTGTAACTTGTACACTAAATATTGAGACCTGAGTAAGAGGGACAAGTCTTAACATCAATTTTGGAAGCTGGCTAAACATACTGTACGGTGTACTCTCCTGGAGTGTACAGCAATTGAATCATGCACATAATTCCTGGGTGTATTTTTTTTGTTTCCATTATCATTACTGGATTTAAAAATATTTATTCAGTATTTACATTGGATGAAATAAATAGGGTAAGTGGCTCTGCATTTTGGGATTCAGTCACCACACAAATTACTCTAGAGCGATGATTTGTTCTCAGAATTTCCTAAACATTCTAAAGGAGACATGCTGGGAAAAGAACTTGCAACATGAAGTTAATCAGATGAAAATGTACCCCAGACTGCTTTCATTTTCCTCCTGGTGACAACTTACAGAGGTGAAATAAACATTGATCATTTTCCTGGAAAATTGTATGTAGCTTAGGGAATGCTAAAAAGGCAATGACTATATATATTTTGAATAGGGTAGGCAAGAAAGCAATTCAGGCATGAGTGCAATTTAACAGATAACGTAAACATCCTTTCATTCTCATTATTAAGGAGATATGCAGGTAATGTTTGAGTTTAAACTAGTGTTGAATGATTTGTCATTTTTAGCCTTTCGCAAACACAAATTCGCGAGAAGTCTTTGAGGTCAATATTAAATTCCCTGAAAAGTTGGTCCTCTATAAGCATATATAAGGGAGACTAACAATCATTCAAAGGAATTACACTTCCAGAGAATCAGTCTCCACTGCTTTCCCTCCCCTCCGAGATTCATTAGAAAAGTGTTATAATAAATATTATATGAATTGAACAGAAAAGTTAAAAATCAATAGCAGGTTCATGTTTATTGAAACACCACGAAGATACTATTTTAAGAGCATTGCTAGAAAATAGATCCAATCTAGCCTGGGAAATTCAATTTTTGTTTGCAACAATCAGATTTTGCCTTTCACTCAGGAGATTTGGTACAAACTGTCTCTACTGAAATGTGCTTACTGTACTGTATTTAGCAGAAATAGTTTAGACTTAATAAGCTGCACAATAGATCAGGAGCACAGATCAGCTCACTCTCATTAAAGAGGTAAGCCTTTTTCTAACAGCTTTGCTGACTGTTGGACTTCATTGGAGAAACAAGGGATCTCTCCTCTAAACCTATAATTTATTAGTTTATACAATCCCTCCAAACTGCCTTAAGTAAATGCTTCTTACAAGTTTAAAATTCCCATGGAAACTCATTCAGTTTGGCAGACCCAATTCAATCCTTTTATCCTCCAGCTAAACCATTACAATCATAATTCTGCTCCAACATTCACAAGAGAGTGCTAATTACTGTACATTGGGTCCCTTGACAGATTTGCCATTCAGATTTAAATGGTCAAAACTACAAGAATGAAAATATTTCTAATGCCTTTCTTTTCTGTAAAGCTGAATCCCAAACCAGTTCTGTTTACAACAGAGGGCCACATCCCTGCACTGCACACTTATTAGAATATTAAGACGTATTTAAAAATAACACTACCATAGTGCATGCATTCCACTGTAGGCTTTTAACTTTGTGTACACAGTGAGCCTAAGGTCTCACCTGAACTATGACCACTAAACTACGTAATAGAAAAAACATCCTTATTAATGAATTGGGGCAATGTGTCCAGTAGCAAACATTTCAAACATTTCATTTTGTGCCTTCATTGACTGGACTCAATTTTATCACCAAAATAAATATATTTTCTAAATGGTTTGGGGCAATGTACAGTACTAGTGAAGAAACATTAAACTTCATGTCTTTTCTCCCACACATTCTGCTGGAAGCAAGTGCATTTATGCCATGGGCAGACTTCAACTTCACATTAAATTGGAAGTTTCCACCAAAACTATTGCTAAGAGTCTGTTATAGACAGCGATAATGTGCATCCTTCCTAAGCTAGCAAAAAGCTATTTTCTGAGGTTATCATTGATAAAATTGGCAGCTGTGGTAGACCAAGTCTACTAATTCGAACAATTTGTTTTACATGAACGTGTGACTGATCATGATCCTTATTTTGCTGGATGCGAATACTTCTGTTATGATGCAAAAACACAGCTAGGATGATCTCTAACTAGGCAATTGCCAGAAATTAGAAAACACTGCAGTGTTTTTCAAAAAAACATACAATAGAAGCACAAGGTCTTCTTCATAGGAAGGCTACAGGGGTGCAGCCTGCGGCTCCCGACGTGAAAGGCACTCTATAAATTTAATTTTGTTGCTGTGGTTGGTCTGAGGTTGGTTAACGGTTAGAGCTCGAAAGATGGGGATTGCAAATGTACAGTCTGTGAGGGGGGTGGCAGGCATCAACCACAAGCACAGTTACCTGTACCCCTCACGTGGTGGTGTGTTCAGGGTCCCATCTTTGCCGTGAGGTAGTGAATCTCTGTGTCACATCTGCATCTGCCTGCATTGGGGAAGAGGTGGGGTCTGTGCTAAATATTTCCACCTCATATTAGATTAAAAAAAAGCTTCCAGGCAATTTTCAAGATGACCGATGAACCAAAGCATATACTCAGCAGTATCAATGATGAGTCAAACATTAAGGAATTCAACCTGTGCGTGTGTGTGTGTGTGGGGGGGGGGGGGGGGGGGAGAAGAGAGAAGTGAGAAGGTAACCATCATTCATGGAATAAACTCAATATTCAACAACTCATCATTAAATATTCCACTTCAAAAATATTGAGACTTTGAATCAATTCTCATTATTTTACAATCTCTCATTTTATCAGCTGTGAAACTAAGATGACTTCTTCTTCACTTCACTCAGTCCCTGGAACAATGGTCCTCTAGGAGGCAGAATGACCTCACTCTGTCCACATAGCAGAATGGCTGAGATCAGTAACTTGGCAGGTTGGGGCAATCCATCATCTTGACAATCCATTAGTAGGGACTAAACTGGAACGTTATGGCCAGGTACAGTTTCAAATCAGTGCTCATCATAATGATTTGTTATAGAACAAGTTTAAATTTCCAGCACTGTGCTTAACTCATACTCTGCATAAAAGAGAATGTTAAACAAAGTTGACCAGCAATATAAACACTGAAAAGCATTGGTATTCTACTTGTGACTTTATTTAATTTACTAATCTTGTATACTTCTGGAGTCCATTTTAAGACATTTCTTAGCAGGATTCCTAAATAAATGTTGAATTGTGCACATGGAGACTACATGCAATAACTGGAATATGTCACGCCAATCTACAGGAGTGTAGTTGACAGACTCTTCTTACAAATATTAACCATAGAATACTCAATCTATGACTAATAGTCATATAGCCCACAATGTGCTTAAGGCTTTGACTGAACCAGATATGACAACTGTGAACGTAGTCCTTACAGTTGAATCGTTGTATTTTGATGATTAAAAGGAAGAAAAATCACAGAATATTTAGAGTTTGGCAAACTCTTTGTCCCATTGACTCTGTGGATGAGAATACAAATCAGAAGATTGAAGGATTGAATCCCAATCTTTTCTCAGGTGGCTATCAGTTGGATTCCTACTATTAGCTGGGCTATTTGTGAGGAATAAATCATCCAGTGTTCTCAGACTGAACACCAACCACAATCACTTGCTGTAAAATGCATGTGGATAGACTTTGGGTGAGAATAGGATGGAGTTTATCTGTAATTGTCTCTGTGGTCAAAATAAGCTGCCAAAACTATCAAGACTCTCATACGAATTATGGCAGACTACAAACAACTGAGCCATCTTCCATACTGAAAAGAAAAGCAATAACTAAAAAAGTTTCATCTTGACCATCATGATACCTAGAAATAAAAACAAGTGACACAATATAAAACATTTACACAGTGGTAATTTTGGCCAGATTGTCCAGGCAAAACCAGAACGAACACAGCACCACACACTTGAGACCCACGGCACTTTCATAAATATAACAGCTGCCACACAATCATCCACTGTAACAGGCAATACTGGTGAGGATATGAACAAAAGAAAGAAAATGCATTTTCATAGGGCTCTATGCCGAAATGTCTCAAAGCACTTCACAAGTAATTACTGGCAAGTATGCCAACCGTTTTTTGTAGGCAAACGTTACAGCTATATCCCACCGAGTCTGAAATGGAAAGGTTTAACAACTCCACAGTTCAAGACAGAATGAAAATAACAAGTATAAGGGGGATAGGAAGGAAGTCTAAAATCGAGATTACGCAATTGTTCCCATGTATAAATTCCTGATGCATGTTTTAGTTTTGAAAATGAATTACTTAAAACTATTTTACAATTGTTGAGAGAAGCTGTGACCTGCAACGGCATTTCCAGTGTAGGCCCACTGTAACATGCTTCACTATAACACAAATTTATTTGGAGTGGGATTGGACTGTGGAACCTGATTAATTCTGTGTGATGGCAGCCAGCCCGAGTGTTTTCGCTCTCGTTGGCTGACTTTCTTGTGCAAAAAATGATCGACTTTTGGTTCATTAGTTCGCAATCAATGTCACTTCTCATTTTGTGGTGCATGTGCAAAGCAGGAAATTAACTTAGTAGCAACCCTAATGACCCAGAAATTGACCATTTTAGCTTTTCACCTAAAAAAAGGCTGACTTCAGAATTACCGGGTTGCCACTGACATTACTTCCTGCTTCGCAAACGCACCAAAACAAAGTAATATCCCAGTGACTCGCTGACTAGGAAGTCAACTAATTTTTCTTTTTCATTCAACTTCTCTCCAGCGCAGTGCTCTGCTATTTTCAGAGGTGCTGTCCAAAGTTTAAATGTTAAAATGAGGTCTTGTCTGCCTGTTCAGATGACATTAAGGATCTCATATCTTTAAAATAGAAGAGAGTTTCTCCTGGTGTTCTGGGTAACAAATCCCCAGATAGCCTTGATCATTCACTTCATACCTGTTTGTAGGATATTGCTGTGCACAAAACGGTTTGCCTACAAATTACAGTACTCTTTCTTTATAGACTTTATAATTCTGAGATTTCCTCCTGACATGAAAAGTGCTGTATCAAATGCAAACATTATTTTTCAATCAAATTGTATTCTTGAATTAGAAACTAGATTACAAAGGATGATGTTCAGTGTTATCTATCTGCAGTGCATATTTTTCACTGTTTTTATTGTCTGATATTGAAAACAATAATCAGTTATGAGTGAACGGTATTCATTAACTTCACCTTTGATGGTATATGGCACAGTTGTGCACTACACTACCTCAATCTCACTGCTGTTTGATCGGCTCATACCACGAACCGAATGGAATACTTTAAGCATCTCTCATAGATTTATACTGCTAATTTCTGACAATACAGAGGCTAATACTTTGGAGTTTCTACAACAGATTGAGTGTGGCTCTCTCATACTTGTTTACGGAAACAACTGCAGCTGACAATGGATCATACACGCAAAGACCATAGGTACATAATAACTCTAGCAATGTTGTTTAACAGATGTAGTGCAATTGTGTTGTCAATTTCACACTTGACAAACATTGGATTGTGAGACACCTTCGCCAATGCACACAAAGTCTGCAATTATTTCATCAGACTGGTGAAAACAGGCAGAGCGATTGAATTATATCAGCTTCAATAGAAAAAGATTTCTGAACACCACTTTGAACAAAATGTTCAAATGAGGTGGAATGTCACTATTTTAGGATTAAGTGCCTGGTGGAATAAAAACAAGATAGACATGTGTTACATGACATGGTGAATGGTCATGGAATTGATGGGAATATAAATGCAGAAGGGAAAACCTGGAAATGGTAGTGTAGCTGCCGGAGCACTTTGCAAAAATCACACCAACAATCCGCCAACTCAGATTTTATCCGCTCAATCATCTCTATATAAATATACTAGTCAGTAAGTAGAATACACACAAAACACTTATCTCACTGCTTTGAGATAAGACAAGTTAGAAGCTGGTGCTGTGTGCATTCCACTTACTGACACAATGGAGAGCTCAATAATTATCATGTGCAGTGTGGGAAGGAACACCAACATTCACTACTTGCTTATTCAAGCACCAGTAGGAGAACTTTACTGCTAACCCAAGAGAGGGGAAGGGAAACTGGCGCCAGTTCTGACAAAGGGTCATGGACCCGAAATGTTGACTCACTTTCCTTACTCCATGGATGTTGCCTGACCTGCTGAGTTTTCCCAGCAACTTCTGTTTTTGTTTCAGATTTCCATGATAGTATTTTGTGTTTTGTTTAGGTCATCAAAAGTTCTGTGCTGCCATTAGTCAGGTCAAAACACAAATTCTCTCTCCCAGGACAATCACACCCAGTTACCACCAGAAGGAATGTCAAATACAGCATTCTTTGCTGCTCCAGTATGATAGCTTCATTTTTAAAACGAGTCATTCCATAGTCCCTCAGAGTGAGATTCCAATTAATGTTAAGTTTCAGCTTCATGCTATAGAGTTGTTTCAAACGGATACATGGATTGTTCCTGCCTTATTTCTACTGGAACCCTTAACAGTAAAGTAGAAAAAGCAACAAGTCTCCTCATTCCTTTGAACAAGGTTTTCAACATCAGTACTGTATCTGAGGTGAAAGAAAGCGGCTGCTAATTTTGAAGTCATTACTGTTTTTGTTATACAGGTATCCCCCGATTTACAATGTCTCTCTCTACATGATTTTGATTTAACGAACGTAATTTTTTAACACTTTTTTTATCGATGTACAATATTTTGTTTCGTTTAAACCCCCCAAAATGTTGCACTTCTTTTTTGCGCATGCGCAGTATATAGTATTTTGCGGTAAATACGCAGTAAGTATACTGTATCCAAGCTGTTGAAATGGCCAATAGCATGTCACTACGTCATTGTTTAAAAGCCACCTTCTTTTGAAGCAACAGCACGTGTGGTCAGTATTACTGTATTTCTGAAAATTCCCCAGCAATTTCAAGCGATTTACAGCCTCTACCGCATTTCTACAATGTCAGAAAAAAGACCAGTAAATGAAATGAGCAGCAGTAATACCGCTAGCGGAAAGAGATCCTGCAAAGTCATCACTTTAGATACTAAATTGGTGGTGATAAAGCGCATTTAGTCTGGTAAAAAGGTTATGGACATCGGGAGGGCTTTAGGGCTAGCTGTAGGACTAGTACTGTACTGTATTAAAGTTTGCCAGTATTAAAGTATAGTATTATACAGTTACCCCAAGTACTGCTTCTTGCCTATGTGTGTTATTTTGTGTGTTATTGTAGTGGGTTTAAGGTCCGAAAATTTTGTCAAAATAACGCATCTCATTATAATGGGACCGCATGGGAAAATGCGTACCAATTTACAAACTTTCAATTTGTGTGACGTTTTTCAGGAACGCAACCCTGTTGTAAATCAGGGGATACCTGTACCAAAACATAGCACCTATTTACAACATTATAAAAGCACTGTTCTTCTAGTAAATATATTTCAATAATGTATAACATTTCTTTTTAATAAAATTGCTCATGCACATTTTATACTCACAGTAATCTATAAAGTATTCGAATTTTGATTGACTGTTTAACCTGATAATATCCCATCAAATGTTGCCGAAAGATGTTTTTCTGCTGATATGGCTGCAAAGGTAATTTGTCCGCCACTTTTCTCTTTTACACTTCCACATACAATACTTTAAAGTTACAATGCAGCTTAAGCATCTTTTAGAATGGTGGGCATAAGGTCTTGTATCAATTTGTGAAGCGAAACTTCCTCTGAGCCGAATGTTAATTTAAGAAAATAAGGGGTCTCCAACCCCTTACAGTTATACTTTATAATTTTGTTTTATTTAAAGACCCATATAATTTTCCATTTTAAAAAATTCTGCAGAGTTATAAAGAAACACAAATACTGGAGATCTGAAGCAGAACAAAATGTGGTAGAAATGCACTGCATTTGAAGGCGAGAGACAAATATTTTGTGTGTGGGCTGACGAAGGGTTGAACCTGAAACCTTAGCCTCATTTTTAAATAAGTCCAATGTCCTCGCCTCAACCACCATTCTAGCTAACCTGTTCCAATCATTCATTAGATGATTGTGTCTAGGTTATAATGTCTTTAATTTTCCAATCTGGTTCTGTTTGTTTAAAGGCTTGGAGTTTGTCTCCAGATGGGGTAGCTGAACAAAGAGCAGATGATTGTTAAATTTAAGCTTCCACACTATTCTGAAGTTTTCCCAATATAGCCTTTTTATTGAACACAAATAGGAATGCCCTTTCATACAAGAGAAATGATGTGGGATCCTTCCATCAGTAAATGTTAATTTTAACTGAATCACTCCCATCTGGCAGTTAGGTGAGCAAGCGCCAACATGTGCAACTCAGCACATGTTGAGAGCAGGTTGCCAAATAGTAGTCACTTTTTAAAACATCTTATTTAATGAGACAGTCCTATTTCCAACTCTCTGAATATCATCAGCAACCTTAAAGGGGAATTTAAAAAAAGTAACATTGATTAGAAATGAACTGCAGTAAAACCCTATTTGTTCTCAGCTGATAATAAAATCACCTGTGGGTGGTTTACAGAGACAGTTCAAAATCAAATTCAATGATACTGGGTGAATTTTTCCATTTTAAGATTTATTGAGTTGCAAAACTTCACTGAATCAACACCAATTTGACATTGGTCTTGTGTAAAAGGGACATGAATGTGTTCAAGTCTAAGTGCTGGAAAAAACCACAAAAGAATGTTTTGAATTCGCCAGCCAACCCATTCACCCCATCAAATAAAATGCAAAGTAAAAGTTTATTACAAGTCTAAATAGACTAAATTAAAATTTGTAAATTATAGAAGAATCTGAGCCTTGACTAATATTCAAGCACAAATTGGTTCTGTTTATTCTCATATCAGCTTTGCTTAGATGACTGGGGGAAGGGAAAGAGAAAAGGGAGAAACGAGAAAGACTGAAAATAAAATAACTGATCTGAAAGATTGTGCCTTCAAAATCAATGTAGTAAAATATTGCTAAGTAATGAAACGTTAGTGTCCAACCTTAAACAAAACGTTTGCAGGCAAAACAACATACCCATCTTGGTTATTTATTTATGTGAGATAAGAAATGGGGAAATTAGAAAATTTAAGAGTCAAAATTAATTTCAGTCAAAACATTGTCTCAAAAGATGTATAGTTGCTGGTTACTCAAATCTAGTACCAAAGAACCATTCCCAAAGGAACCAGCGAACAGCAAGTAGAACATTAGCAAAAGTCCTTGGTAAATCTTATACAGTAAAAGACCGTTTATCCGGCACCCTCGAAACCTGGCCAATGCCGGTTAAATGGCATGCCGGATATTCGGAAGAAAACCCAACACAAAAAAAAAGGTTTTTTTGTGTTGGGTTTGGGACACAATCACAAAGCAAACTTCTACAACGGCGGACTGTAGAGCCTTATACAGTCGTTTTTTTCCTTTCTTTCTCTCCCTCCTTCCCTCTCTCTCTCGGTCTGGCATCTCAATGGCTCCAAACCCAACCCCCCTCCACTCCTCTCATTTTCCATCTAAATTCATCAACTCACCCCCTCTCTCTCCCCCACATCTCTTTCCCCCTCCTCTCTCTTTCTCCACCCACTCTTTCCCTCTCTTTCCCCCCCACCCACCCTCTCTCTCCCTGCCTCTCTCCTTCTCCCACCCCGCCCCCCATTAAGACAGTGTATAAACCCACGATACAGTCAGGCTATACAGAGAGAGATAGGGAAAGAAAGAAAGAGGGAAAGAAAGAAAGAGGGAAAGACAGACAGACAGACAGACAGACAGACCAGAAAGAAAGAAAGAAAGAAAGAAAGAAAGAAAGAAAGAAAGAAAGAAAGAAAGAAAGAAAGAAAGAAAGAAAGAAAGAAAGAAAGAAAGAAAGAAAGGGGAAGAGACAGAAAGAGTGGGGGGAGATAGAGAGGAAGGAGAAGAGATAGAGAGAGGGGAGATAGAGAGGAAGGAAGGAGAGGGACAGAAAAAAAAAGAAAAAGATTGAGAGAGAAAAAGGAGAGAGGGAGAGGAAAAACCGACAGTGCGGCTTTAAGAAGAAAAACTGGAAGTGCCACTACCGGCAGCATTCAGAACTAATAGTACTGTACTCTCGTGCGACAATTGACTCATTAAATGCGCCATCGTGAATGTGCTGGATAAGATCCGGTTATTCGAATGGCAACCTTTTTTTTGAGGTGCCGGTTATACAGAAGTTACGTTGATCGGGTCACGGGCTTTTACTGTACTGAGACTACAATAATAATTGCTCCTAATTTGATAATTTCATAAAAACAAATTCTATTTCTGTTACAATCATATAAATGATCATGCCTACTCTATTAGTTGTTTCTCCAGAGAGCAATTTTTTTTAGTACAGTAAGTCATATTTAATTATGAATATCATGATGTCTACACAACAGTCCCTTTGTATGTCAAACCATTATCAATTAAATGGAACAGTATCATCTCAAAACACAACCAACGTTAGTAGGAGGCTATATGTAGGAAACAGACAAATGGGTGGTCACAATGAAGTAGAAACTTTAGGCAAACTAACAAAACATAGGAATATTAAACGTAAAAATATTTTAAAATTTAAAATGCCATATTTCTTAGAGAAAAAGCATCTCCATAAGAGCAGGGAGACAACTTGAGTGCAATAAAGATCATATTTTCTGTGGCTGGGATTCTACTATTTAGGCAAACACAACACTTCAATTTGTTTGGTCTGCAATGGAGATAATCATTCATGAAGACTCATAGGTAAGCAGTGACTTTAAATGTTCAATAAGACTATCATCCTGTTGTTTTTAATAAAGGAAATAAATCCTAGTTTAAAATGTTTGTCCCACTGAGTGGGCAAAAATCCAGCATCTGCATCAGGTAAACGCTTAGCCACAGTCATCCATTGTGCTCTTTGAAGTCACTTGATGTATTCAGACAAAAGTGTTCACTCAACATCAGTTTATTGCTGTCCCAGTCATGCACTTACATGGTTTCAGATTCCTGCTTCACTCTGTTGAAACAGAAAATTCTGATCCCACACTATTTCCTTAACAAGCGAAGGGAAGCGAGGGGCAGTCAGTTGAGCAGTGCCTGTTTGTCAGTGTGGAAGAGAGCTTGGGTGCATGCACAGGATGAACCCTAAATAAATCAATCCTTTTCTGAGAAGACGCAACTGCCATTATGCTCAAATGCAACACTGATTTCACATGACTACACTGGAACTTTCTTAGTACTGTAATTTGTTTTCAACTTTTAATACTAATAATGTGGCAGTGAATTATTATAGGTGTTTTTCATTAGATTTCAATTTAAAATTTCCCTTGTAGAGTTCACTGAAGTATAGTCGATGTGACTGGATGAGAATCCTTGCTTTGTAATAAATGTAACTATTAATTAAATGTCCTGTTTATATTGCTGGAAGTAACACAGTACCACTCCCAGCCACAAAGTGATAAGAAATCAAGATTTACAACAACAACTTGGATTTATATAGTGCCCTCCACACTGGACAGCGTCTCAGAATGCATATACAGTAATGCACACTCCTAATGGCACTAGCCAAGGCAGAGTACCGATAACCAGTGCTAGCTTTTAAGATTATTAAAGAGCCCGTGCTTAAATAAATATTTTTTGAGCAGTACCTAATACCACTTGATATTGAGTGGTGTAAATGAATTGGTGCTATATTTCAGAGCACATTTTTCAATCCGATTTCGGCTGGGTTTTTCGGAGAGATTGATCAGAAATATATTTTATAAACCAGGCAAAAGGTCACTTGCAAAATTTCACTGCTGGAACACAGTACTTAATGAAGTGGCAATTCCATTGAAGTGAGGTAGGGCAGGCTATCAGGTTGGATGTGCCTCTGGTTCCCATAGCTTCTAGAAGAATCGGTAACAATTAAATGGCTGTATGACAGTTGTCATTGGGGAATGTACTGGTCGCTGGATTACTACCACAGAGCTTCCGGGTAGGGGGAGGAGCAGGCCATGGAGTCCAGGGCTGGAACCGGGCAAAACTCAGCAACTGTAGTACCGTACCTCTAAAGAGTGCCACCATAAATGTAAAGGTCAGAGAGTCGATATACTGTTGTATTATAATACAGTCACAGGGCTTCTGGCTTGAAATAAAAAGGTGCACCAGCGAATACAAAAAACAGGAGCAGAAATATGGTTGCTAAAACATCTCTCAACCTCCCCCATCCCAACAGAGCCTCCCACGTATCCCTGCAGCAGATGAAACTGACAATTATTTTCAAGTTTCTCTACAACACTTTAAAAATATTTAAAGTGGATCTATATCATAATAAAATACGCTACATGCTACAATATATACCTTTTTATCCTAATTTGGTGGTGTACCTGCCCATAAAAGGATATAACCTGAAACTGAAGGCAGGCCTCATCAAAATGATATACAGTACTGTAATAGATTTCTGAAAAACATTTATTGGCAACAAGAGCTACATAATATATGGAGGGAGATTCAAGGAGGCTTTGCAAAAAAATTGCAGGGTCTGGAAGAGATGTTAGAGATAATTTGATGTACCTCCTGCTGGCCCAGGTTTGATGCAGGGGAAGTGGAAGCAACGTTGCTTGCCTAAACACTCAGTCAAGTATAGAGTTAAACTGAGATTCCGTCTACCTGCTCTAGCCTGTTAAAGATTCCATGTCAACAATGGAAAATAAGGTTTTCTCCCAGTGTTAGTATCTTGGCCAACAATCCTCCCGATAAAATGTATTTATTTCATGGTTTTTGTGAGATACATTGGCTGCCACGTTCACCTACAAAATATATTCACAACACCTTATAGAAAACTGTGAAGCACGTTTGAGATGTTTGAACATGATAAGGTGCTAAATCAAATGCAAGGATTATTATTATTATCTGGGTATTAGAGAGTACGTATTTCACAAGAAACAATCTCCCAATATAGATAAAAATATTCCTGGTCCTGTTTGGGTCCAACTTTATGGCAGTCCACTAATTGTGTTTATACGTGAGAACACTTCAATACATTCACCTGCATTTCACCTACGACTTCTTTCTCGATGCTTCCACCAGTCTGGAAGCCAAGAATTGACAGAAAAATGGCTGCTCCAAATGGTAGTTTACATTTCTTTAAGCTGTCAGCATTGGTATAATATTGTTTAAGCTGGTTATTAGAATACTAGTAACAAATGTGCAATAGTGAACTTCTGAGGACTAATGTTAACTTATTTTATTGGTACTCATAGTCATTTCTTAGTACTGTATTGTGATATGCTTGAGATCAACATATAACTTCTCAACTCTAGACAAAATAGTGTGGACAGAAAAATAGATTTGAAATGCATTCTGAATATTGTGCATTATGAGATGCTTTATAAATACATTATGTAGAAAATACTCAAATATAAGAGACAGCAATGACCATTTATAGAAACCTCATCCCCTGACCCTTTCCTTCATTCATGTTAGCAACTAAAACTTTAGTTACATTTTTTTCACTGAAAATAAATATTTGTATTACAGTAAAAGCCCGTTTATCCAGCAAGCTCAGGACCTCGGCATGCTGGATATTTGGGTGGCAAGCTGCCGAAAACCCAACACAAAAAAAATTATTTTGTTTTAAACATATCTTATCAATAATAGACTAAATAATAACACAATATTGTATGGATACTTACCAATAAAGCAATAAATATCGATTACAGTCTACAAACACAGCACAGAATCACAAAGCAAACTTCTACAATGGCGGACTATAGTGGCTTAAAGTGGTACCGTTGAACTTTCCTTTTTTTCCTTTCTTTCTCTCCCTCCTTCCCTCTCTCTCTCAGTTTGGCATCTCAATGGCTCCAAACCAACCCCCCTCCACTCCTCTCATTTTCCATCTAAATTCATCAACTCACCCCCTCTCTCCCCTCCTCTCCCCCACATCTCTCTCCCCTTCCCACTCCTCTCACTTTCTCCCCCCCACTCTTTCCCTCTCTTTCCGCCCCACCCACCCTCTCACTCCTTCTCCCACCCCAACCCCCAGTAAAACAGTGTATAAACCGATGATTCAGTCAGGCTACATAGGCAATACGTAGTATCTGTCAGAGAGAGAGAGGGAAAGAAAGAAAGAAAGAATGAGAGAGAGAGAGAGAGAAAGAGAGAGAGGGGGGGGGGGAGATAGAGAGGAGGGAGAGAAAGAAAAAGAGAAAGGAGAGAGAAACAGAAGAGAGGGAGAGGAAAAATCGACAGTGTGGCTTTAAGAAGAAAAACCGGAAGTGCCACTACCAGCAGCATTCAGAACTAATCATACTGTATTCTCCTGCAACAATCAACTCATTAAATGCGCCACTGTGATTGTGCAGGATAAAATCCGGTTATTCAAATAGGGACCTTTTTTTTTGAGGTGCCGGTTATACGGAAGTTACGGTTGATCGGGTCACGGATATATATCACAGATTATATAATCGGGTTATATAACCCAATATAACACGGTTATATTCAATATATTGAATATTGATATAGGGTCATGGATATTACATTACTGTAATATGCAATAATTCTATTTCTGAGACTTTTGTTAGAGAAATGTTAGGCATTTGGCGTTCTGTCTAAATCTAAATACAGTAAAAGTCTGTGTATCCGTTCCAACAATCGTGAGTATGCTCACTTTGCGCATGCGTGCAATGTGTGCGCATGCACACTTATTAAACTTACAAACTTAGAGGTTTTTACTGACTGTGCTGGAATCTTTATTGGTAAGTAGCCTCACAATATTCTGTTACTATTTAGTGTATTATTAATATGCTATGTTTTAAAATAATTTTTTGTGTTGGGTTTTCGGCAACTTGCTGTCCGATTATCCGGTACAGTCAATTTGTCAACCCTCCGGAGCGTGCCGGATAAACGGGCTTTTAGTCTACCACACTTGGGACAGAAAGCCACTCCTTATGTAAATCAGTGCAGATACGTGTGACATTTTTTGAACACTGGTTGTGCCAACGTGTCTAAATGTCATCCTTTTCTAAAAAAAAAATCCCATTGTCCTCCAGCAAAATCTGCAGGTCATTTTGAAGGAATCAGTTACATTTTGCAAAGGGACAGGGAGTTAGCACACCGGAACAAAATGGATTCAGATCCTAAGAGATCGGCAGCATTTAATATAAATGTCAAATGCAGGTATTTTTCAATAGGCTGACTGACAAGGGCAATCCAGCTTATTACAGATATAAAGCATCTTAAATTTCCTTTTCCATTTCCTAAATTTACCTACTTTTTCCACAAAAAAATAAGGTAATGTCTCATTCGGACCAGATTTTCCTAATTCCCCAAATCAAACTAATTTGCTTCACTGATTAAAGAGGCTTTATCTCACAATACTGTAGGATTTAAGGCAGCACCTGCTGGACAGAAAGACAGAAGTTCAATTAAATGAACTGTTCAGCAGCTTCCATTTGGAGACTAGGGGAAAGAAGCTTGGAAAGTTTATTGCTATCAATAGTAACACAAGAGTCTGCGGAGGCATAGTGATGACATGTGACAGGATTTTCAACTGACACCAGATATTTCCACTTTGTGAAGCACATTTGCATCTCTGAGTTCCTAGTTACTCAAGTTATTATGGAGGGGGTTGGAAAAGAAACCTTCGTTATGACATCTATTCAGAAACCAGTCTCCTGACTCAACCGCTCATGACATAGGAATTACAGAACTAGTCTCCTGACTCAACATCTCATGACACAGGAATTAAAAAATAGCCATCTGTCTGGTGTTTCCTTGCCAAAGCCACAAGCCCATCATTAGTTGTCAATACATTTTACACAATCTTAAGTTATTTCATTTTCTTTGTTAGGTATCAAGTGCATTGCCTCATTGTGTTTGAAAGTCATGCACACATGGTACTATGTAGGTCATATGAACTCCAGATCTATAAAACAATTTGCTGTGGATTATAGTCGTAATTGGTTTCCTTCTTTGTAACCATGTACAGGTATAACAGAGTTATGTCATCAATAATCAGAAAGAAAGAGTTTTTATACACAAGTATGAATATGAATAATCAGAGTATGAATAATTTCCATGTTTTAGTCACAATAATGTATAATCTAGAGGAGATGTTTCTTATAAATGATGAAATCAGAAATGCGCTAACATCCGTAACTAGCTGGAGAATTCTACGTGGAGTTCTGTAGCTCAGTGGTTAGAGCACTCACCTTACAAGCGAATGTTCGAATTTAGACAGGACGAAAACTTGGTCAAGTTTCCTTACTCCACATGCTTAATAATAATCCGTCCGAAAAAAAACCTATAATACATTGGTAATTTCAATTCACTTTACAATATATTCTGTGAAGCGCTTTAAACGTCTTGAAGACGTGAAAAGTGCCATATCAAATGCAAGGATTATTTTTCATTATAAAAGCATTTTCCTCTTGAGAATGTTTTGCACCAACAATTTATAGAAGTCTTATTACATCAATGAACTTTCGCCATTAGGGCAAGAAATGTCAGTGCTGGTGGACAAACTAGGTTTCATAATACAGTAATCAATAATCACTGCATTTGATATAGCACTTTTCAAGTCTTCTAGATATCCCAATGCGCTTCACAGAATATACTATAAAGTGAATTGACTGTTTATTTACGGGCAAAACGCATTTTGCATCCAATGTCAGAAGGTAATATTTTCAGCTCAGTTATTATATGAGTTAGAACAAACAGAATTCTCCCTCTAAACTGCTCCAAACAATTATCTCTGAACCTTAAACTGAGGATCCCTTATGAATGCACATGTTCTTTCCTCAAATTAACCATGGATTGTATAGCTTCTGAGTGAGAACCTCTTACTCAGTTCCAAATGGTGTCCAATTCTGAACAACAGTGATGAAAAAATAGCTGGCAGAGACTTTTCTTTTCATTCTTAGATCTGTCAGAGAGAAGTCTATATTAGACTTCAACTCAAATCCCAGAGGTGAATGGTGTATGTACTAACTTTGTGTGTCACGTGACTCCACAAAACCTAAAATCCTTGGCTTCTCCTAATCTTGGGAACTTGCACTTAGTGCGAAAAGCACATTTGTATACAGTAGGCCCTCGTCAATCGCGACTTCAACCATATGCGAAGAAAAAAATCCATCACTTTTTTTGGTATACTTGGGTATACGAGCTGGCTGGCCCCGCTCGCATGCGCATGTGGGAGTTCACCGGCCTCGTGCGATGCACCCTTGGGAGGAGAAGGGAGAGCGGAGCGAGCGGTGAGAGAAGGGAGAGTGGAGCGAACGATGAGAGAAGGGAGGGCGGAGCAAGCAATGAGAGAGGGGAGAACGAAGCGATTGATGAGAGAAGGGAGAGAGGAGCGAACAACAAGATAATACTGTAATAATAAATAATTCAGCCAAGGTGTGGTAGTGTAAAGTGCTGTTTTATTGTCTCCAGTGAGTCAGTGAGAGCGGGGAGCGGGGAGAGTGGGCCAGCTGGCTAAGTACGTATCTTGCATTGGTCGGGTGTGGATGTGCCTGGAGGCTTGAGGTGTGTAGCCCGTCGCTGGATTCTCCTAATCCCCTTTTCCCATTGCTTGATAAGCTTACCGAACGCAATTTTACTGATTGTGCAGTTTCCCAGGAATGTAACCTCCGCGTTTGACGAGGGCCTACTGTACCACTCAGTGATCTGAAATAGGTCTGTAGTATAAAGATATCAGAGCCAATTTCATAGAAGAGTTATACCATGAATTACTGTTATTATAATGTTTATATTTCCCCCACCCACTAAGAGAACTAAATTTACAAAGATTCTAGAAATCACAAGAGTAGCTGAAATATTAAATTACATCAATATATATGCACAGTTCATAACCTTCTGCAAGGAGGGTTTGTGGTCACCACTTAATTACCTTTCCAGAAATCAGAGAGACAAAATCTATCCTCAACAATCACTTCATTATAAACTAACCCTGGATAAGACTATTCCGTTAAACCAGTAGAATTTGCTGGCTTCACTGGCTGCTCAGCTCTGACTGGCTCTGTGTTACATTAGATGATGTTCACATGATGGGAAGGTCAGGAGAGAGAAGTGCTGCTGACAATCAGTGCTGACATCAATTAACCCATTTGGAACATCTCACATCAGTCAGGCTTCACTTGAATTAGTTAGTCCCATCATATAGAATGCCACTGTACAGGTGTTCATCATTAAGAAATGTTGGGCACGTCCACTTTAATAAGAATATTTAACAAAACAGTTTCACAACATCCACTGGAGCACATAAACACAATTTTATAAGTTTCTGTTAATTATATATTAAAAGTTTTTCTAATGGCTGTGGCTTTTACCAGAGTCTGATTTGCACTTTTACATCACTTCGTTGTAAATTGAACAACACTCCAACCTTTTGTGGGAAGGTAATAGTGGCAAATGTTGTTTATTGTTTTGCTAATATATTTCAACTTGTATGGGCTTAAATAGCAGCACATTTGGGTTTAATAAAGGGCACAATTGCTTAATATGAAAATTAATTTAATTTTTTTCCTTTGAATCGAAGATTATAATTGATTGTGGTTAGAAACATGCTCTCTGAGGAATCTGCTAAAGGTTATTCTATTGCAAAAGACTAAAGCAGATTTTTTTCACAAATTCTTCTGCTTCACTATGTAACGGCACGGCAGTTTAACAATTACAAGGTTGGCTGAAAGCATTTGCACTTCCTGTGGCTAATGAAGGAGGAAAGGTCAGAACAGCTAGTAAATGGTAGATGATTATAACAGCATTGTACAATGGGATCCAAAGGATTCTCTTTGCTTGATTCATCTTACTCCATCTGATGCTCTCACTGAAAGGCATGACTGGAGGTTAAATATTAAAACACTAACTTTAATTTCTTCATTCCAAAAAACAGGTCATCTACAATCCATAATCCAAATTAAATCAAAATGCAGCGTGGATGTTCTGAAGTTAAAAGTGCTCATTAGTCTGCCCGTTTATATCTTCTATCCACAGTGTTCTGAGCTCTGCGTTGTCTTCATAAAATTATCAAGTTGCCAAATGTATGTTTTTGTACATCATTTTGCAGCCAATATAGTATTTAAAAGCTTTGCACGTGTATGCAGTATAGAATAGTATTTTGCTAGAAATGATTTAAATTCCAGTATAATTCTACACTACTTAGAAGGACCTGTCGCTTGTGGCATAATTTTAAATGGTCTTCAATTATCTTCAAGTTACACATGTATTGTTAAATATTTAAGTACTTTAGTTTTTTTTTAAAAAAAGCAATAAAGCCCTACAATGTTTAAGACTCTCCCACTTTGTGAATGTGGAATTTATGCCTTTGAAAGTTGGTACATTGGAACGCAGTGGTCATGAACACTCTTGATGGTAACGTATTTAATAAAATATAATTCTGACTGCACGAATATTAATATAGCACTTCGTGAATAGTTCCCATCTAGAAATGCTTTGCATTGTTTGCTCTTTATAAAAATAATAGGGAGGGTTTCTCTACAAGCAAACTGACCTCTTTTATCCCTTGGTATTGTTCCAATGCTATTGTATACTATTGTGTAAATATTAGTTTTACAGCATCTTAAAATGCTGTGTGACTTTGAAAGATGTGTGACTTTGAAAGATGCTGTAAAACTAATATTTACACAATATGATGTTACCAGCATTTTTTTGTTTGCAAGCTCCATCCTTTTGTTTCAAAATATACCGCTGCAAACATTAGATATTTATAATAATAATCTTTGCATTTTGATAAGGCGCTTTTCACGTCTTCCAGACATCTCAAAGAACTTCACAGAATGTACTGTGAACTGAATTGACTGTATATTTGTGGGTGAAACGGGGCAGCCAATTGCGCACAGCAGTGTTCCATTTGTGGATTGAAATGACCGATTTTATTATTGTGTTTCTTTTGAGGCGTTATTATTAGGCATGAGGAGTAAAGCAACTTGCCCAACTTCGCCTTGACCTGCCTCGATTTGAACACAGGTCTCACACCTGTAAAACGAGTGCTCTAATCACTGAGCTACAGGACTTGGATTTAGTTATGAAATGTATATTACATACATCCAACAGGATTTCTCAACAGATATCAGACACCATGATGTGTCCCAGGGAAGAGAATGCAGTTACATTTAACCATTTGTATTTTCAAAATATTCGGCACTATTTTTAATGTCGGTCAGTTTTAGTTTCTACTTCTTCTGTTCTTTCCTCTGTTAAGAAGGATTTTCTAATGCTTTTAATTATATTACAGTAAAAGCCTGTTTATCAGGCACCCGTGGGACCTGGCCAATGCCGGTCAAATGGCATGCCGGATGTTCGGTCGGATCCGAATCCGAAAATCCAACACAAAAAAAATTCACTTGTTTTAACACATACCATATTAATAATATTAAATAATAACAGATAATAACAGACCTTTGTTATTCACCTAAAAATAGCCTCTGCTGGTAGATGCCTGGTTTGAAGAAATGATGCTCGGGTAGAGGTGTAGAATGAAAACGGCAGCGCAACTTTAAAGCTCTACTAGCGGCAAGCCGAAATACCTGTACAGTACTCTCGTGCGACAATCGATTCATTAAATGCGCCACCGCGATTGTGCTGGATAACACCAGTTAATCAGATGGGGACTTGTTTTTTGATGTACCGGTTATACGGAAGTTCCGGTTGATCGAGTCACGGATAAATGGGCTTTTACTTGTACTAATATTGTACTAATCAGGAATGGTACAAGACAGTACTACTACACCTTTATGCTAGCTATACAACAACAACAAAATTACATTTATAGAATGCCTTTCACGTCAGGAGGACGATTCGATTCCACATGTCACTTTCTGTTCCATTTAAGAACCACAGGAGAAAAAGGTTAGCTCCATTTAATAAAGGAATTCTATCTACATACCCATCAAAATGAATGCATTCTTCTTTAAGGTAAATGCTCTAAGCTATTAAAAGGATAAATTAATCTGCTTGTGTTTATTGAAATATCCTTACGGCATACAATTCTGTTTCTTTAGTCCATTTAAAATTTAATTTAGCATTTTGGGTAGTGCCTTTGTATGTAATTTAATCTCAATATTTATTTTAAACATTTTGTGCAACATTTTTAAATACAAACTATGAAGAAGATTTCATAGAATACAGTTAACCCTCGCCAAACGTGGGGATTATGTTCCTGGAAAACTGCGCACTTGGTAAAATCGTGTTCGGTAAGCTTAACAAGTAATGGGAAAAGGGGGATATGGGGAATCCAGCCACAGGTTACCAACCTCAAGCCTCCAGGCACATCCATACACGACCAATGCAAGGTATGTACTGAGAAGGGCTACAGCCAGCTGGCCCACTCTCCCCACTCTCATAACAGTCCGAGGCCAAGAAATCATCGGCCTCAAACTCCATCGAAGTGGATGCTTGGGGAAAGGTAGAAGTGGATGGCTAAGAAGATACAGCAGCAGGTAAGTTTTCAGTGGATGACTGCTGAGATAACCTGGCAGGTTGAAAGAAGGAAGTGATTTTCCATTGTTTTGCCTTCCACCGAATGTCTTTCATGAGCTCCCTGTAAGGTCCCAAGAGGCCATCCAGATCGGTTTTAAATTTCAGACTTCTTTCCATTACAGGGTCCATCTCTAAGCTTGACTTCCCAAGTGTGTATCGCGTGTGGCCAGCCAGCGCGTATACACAAGCTTTACACGCGTTACGCAAAAAAGTGATGCACTTTTTTCTTCGCGTATAGATGAATTCGCAACCAAGAAATTTGCTTTCGGCGAGGGCTAACTGTAGTCTTGTAAAAAGTGAAAAGAAGAATACTCCGATGACACAATGAATTCACTGTTATATCAATAAAGAATATAATTAGCTCAGGGATGGCAGATTTTAACAGGGCAATAATTACATTCTGTGCAAGACAAAGAACGATTACAATGACACAAAGCAAGAAGCTGTTGTCACGGTGAAAAAGGAGAATGAAAGAGAATCTAAAGGAGGGAGTAGAGAAACAAAAGGGAGAAATGGGAGGGAAAAGAATCTTAACTTTTAATGCACGTCATTCAACAAAAGACGCATGTTCCACACAGAGATGAACAATAACATAAAATCTAGCAGCTTTCTTTAAAGTATCTTGAATTTTTGGAGGACAGGAACAGCAGAAAAGGAAAGGCTTTAAACAGTTAAACGAGGGGAATACACAAAAAAATTAACATTCCAGCTCTACAACTGGCTAATGTACAAAAATGAACAGCCTATATATCGCAGTATTGTGGAGGAGGGTGCATGGGGGGTCTTGGAGAATTAGTTTTTGCAAACTAGCCCAATTGCCGACTAATAAATTTCCATTGATAAGTTTTGTGAACTGGATCCTAAACAATAGCCTCATAAAGGAAAACCACAAACGGTTTGCATTTTTTGCTTGTAGCCATTAAAACCAAACATTTATAAATTCCACACTTGTTCATCTTCACTGTTTTAATTTGCCAGCAATGTTCCTACAAATGTATTAAAGTCAAAAGACACAAGTTATATTTTCACAAGTTATATTATATTTTCATACTCCCGATGAAAACAAAACTAATTTCTGACTTTAAACTGGTTACCACCAACCATTATTTTTATAACAGCTCCAGCAGCTTAAAATTGCAGTGTGAACTTGGGAGGTATGATTCCAACCATTGCTGCTTTTAGAGGACAAATGTATCAGAATCATTGTGAAACAAAACAGTATACTCTGGAATATCAGGAGACTTTACTGTTTTGGGGATAACAGATAGCAAATATAAATCTAATATTTCATGCATGTGCGAACATTTGATGTCATCACATTGCCTGCACAATGATTTGAGAAGCTTGCAAATTGACATCCGTTCACCAATTCACCATTAGCGCCAATCTTTTGAAACACGGAGTCAGATCTTGTGTATGGGGAAACCAAGAAGTAGGATTTCCTAAATTTTGTGTCAAGATAAATGATCGATTTATATTAGGAATTGTTTCCAGAGGCAGAATTACCTCAGGAGCTAAATTCAAAATGTGGAAGTGGTACAAAGCAGCCTACCTCATGTACACTGCTAAGATTAAAGAGCTGGAGCAAAAACCTTGCAATAAATGTAAAATTACATTTCTGGGAAAAATATTCAAAATTTAACTTAAAATGCAAACCCTAAAAATAAAATAGGCTACATCTCCACACAATCTATCTTATTAGATGATGTTTAAAAGATGGCAGCAGGACAACTATTCAGATGATGTAAACTACTGGTATGGACTAGTTGGGCTGAATGGTCTATTTTCCAAGGCGTAATGCTCCATGTAATTATTGCACTAATAGTTTAGTCATGTTATCTGAGCCCAGACAATGCATTGCTGCCCTCATCTCACATCTTAAGACCTTTTGTTCTCAGTGATACGTGTATAAAAATCATAACAATCACCATGAAAAGCAGAAGGAGAGAAATGAAATGAAATGAAACGAAGGAAAAATTAAAGCATAAAATACTGGCAGCCCTTCACATGTCACATCCTGATGCCTACTCAGGTGGCAACACCAACAAATTTGCCTTACTGACTATCCTTGACTTCAATTTTTAATAAAGAATGATTCCCATTGTCTCATTTGTCACAATGAGTTATTGTGAATTTACGTGTTAAAGGGGGAATGTGCATTAGAATTTTGTGACACATTACAAGATACACAAAGGGAGATTACTTCTGGTTGCCTCCTATGATCCACCAGGCTATTCACAATCTTGTAAGTATTATAAAATAGGGAATATTTAAATAAACATTACCACCCTGTTTAACAATGCTATTGAGACATTTAATCTATATGCATTACAAATTTACTTAAAAAAACATGATTGCTCTAACTGCCACTTGTTAAGATTTGTACAGATCCAAATAGCTGCTCTAGAAGCTAGATCCATAGATAGTCCCATCACTCCTTCATGAGCTGCAGGGCTTGTGGAATTAACAAACGCTTTAATTAAATTGACTTGTAAATGATCCAGATGGCATGCAATAAATAGTTTCAAAAATCAATATTAACAATAAAGCTTATTTTAATGGTAAATGGCTTCTGGGCTCTTACGAAAATAATCACTGCTGGACAAAGTTTGCTCCTATTAGCATCAGTGCTAGGTTCCAACATGAATTTACTTTGTGGCAGGATTCAAAATTAAACTCTGTAAAATGATTACATCTTTAATGATCTGAAATGTGTTCCAAAAATAATGCCCTCAGCTGTAAGCCTGGTTGATCTAACTCAGTACTGATCATTAAAAATTGAACCAAAATGCTTATACACACTTCAAGATCAAAATTGAAGCCTATCCCATTTTGACTTGAAGATTACCAGTAAAACTTTGAAACAAAAGG
Source organism: Hydrolagus colliei (assembly GCA_035084275.1). Lineage (NCBI taxonomy): Eukaryota > Metazoa > Chordata > Chondrichthyes > Chimaeriformes > Chimaeridae > Hydrolagus > Hydrolagus colliei. The sequence goes on along the minus strand of CM068744.1, from coordinate 81,612,125 downwards.
ATGTGCAATGTGATTTCCTAACTGTTGAACTGCTAACATTTTGAAAATACAGCAAGTGAATCCATATTTTTCATTTGCAAACTTGTCTTAGCCTTTAAGTCAGTTATTTCTATTCCCTACATTAATGCACATCCAAAGAGTATTTACTGAACAATAAAAACTCACTTCAGGTGGACACATTTATTTGCCACTGACAGAATTCAACGTGTTCTGGTAGGACACTTTCAGTAAAATATGGGAACAAATATGATGTCTGTATATAGAGCAACTTGCACACAGTGATATGTCTTGTGGCATAATTCAGCAATAATGGTGACAGTTCTCAAGAGTCCAGAGAGCAGAGTAATTTACATGGAAGATGCAAACAGTAGCTGTTGATTGACACTGATGTAAAAAGGCAAAGGGACAGACAGGAAAGAAAATATTTTATAGAGATGCTCACAATTCTAATTTGGGCTGTTTAAAGTTACTATGTAAATGACGCTATTTAACAGTATATATATCCAGGCAATTTGAATGCTTCAATGTTCATTCGATCTGTATGCAAATTTTGAAGAGAATTAACATGCACCGTAGGAAATAAATGATGGTACAACTTGGGTTATCTCATAGTAATAGATGGAGGGGAGAAAAATCCCCTAATTCCCTTTTCTGTTATTTGGCCTCAGAGGCAAACATGACAATTGTACATGTATATAGATTTTTTTTCCCTAGAGTATGAAAATTGTAAAATCACTTAGTAGGCAGACCACTAAACTAGATTGAACATTTTGCTGGTCTTATTGCTTCCATCATTAGTGAAGGGCAGGACTGTCACTCATCCGAGATTCACTATAACATTTGCTAAACTAGATATATATTCAGCATAGAAAATTCCCTACAGCATTTCTGGCATTTTGCCAAGAGTGCAAGGAGTGGTAAGATTGGCACCGTGAGAACATTCGATGGTCAAGAGAGGAAAGAGAACATGACTGCTGACTGATTCTCAATGAGAAGGTTATGCTCATGCTCAGATATGCTCATATGAAATAATGATTACTGATGCCTTGCCTAAGCAATGGGATGTACAGTAGATGACTTCTAAGACACAAATCCAGGAGATAGAATCACACAGAACATCACAGCATGGAAACAAAACATTTGGCCCAACTAGTCCAAGTTGGCATTTAGATTTGACATGAGCCTTCTCGCCTCCTCATGATGGCCAGCATTACTGCTTGTTGCTAGATCTGAATGAATAACATTTTTCAAAACTATCAATCACTGTAGCTAAACTGAATGTTGAGATCTGGTGTAATTTGACTGAACAGCAGGTGAGTGAGCATCAGCAGCAATGTAATGCAAAGTGAAATTGGTACAGAATTGATTTTTTTTTGCAAAAAACAATCTTGATTCTTGAATCCATTTGGAGTAATTCCCTTTTGAAGGTATTTGGATTAAGTTACCTTTTTATTTCCTTATTTTTGTCTGTCTGACTGGATGCTTAAAGTGAAGGAATAATGTAAAGCTATACCTAGACAATCACCGTTGTCCTTTGTACTAGGCCAGCAAGAGGTGCTGGAAATTTCTCAGGTGATATAACTTTCCATCTCCTGTTGGATCCTCTACCCAGCACTTGCGTATTACATGCTGCTCAGATTGTAAACAAAATGGAATGAGAATCAAACCTGATTCCTTCTTTACTCAGTGACAATCCTTTGAATGTTCTATCAACATTTATTAAGCATGTATTACCATTTGTAGAATTGACAATCTACAGTATTTTGGTTTTATAAGTTGGAGTAAGCAGCATAGCAAAACATACAAGTCTTAACTGAGATATCAGAAGATACTGGGTAGAAAATAAACTGAAGGGCAAGCTAACTGACTTAATGTTTGGCTCACTATTGCCAAAGCGCATGATAAGAACTATATAAAAGCAAGTTCTTGTTGCTGTTATAGTGGCATAGTCAGCGGCATCCAGGGTTATTTAAGAAGTCCAAATACCCATGTTTTCAGTTGGCATAATTGTTGTGTATGCCCAAGAATGGGGCTGAGATACCTTTTGAAAAGCGAAAAGATATTTATTGGGCTGATATCAGCATGCTCAGGTTAATCTTTAAAGAACAGAAAACCTCTGTATTATTCACTATCCCACTCAAATGTTGGATCTGTTTACCTCAAGTAGCAAGATGTAGGTTTGGGGTCTCTAATCATCACTAAAGCAGAAAGCTTTAAAATGAGACTAATGGATTACAACAATGGTAAAACTGAAAGTCGGTGATTCACAACATTAGGTAAGCAATCCAGACTTATGATTCTTGCACTCCTAAATCCACATTATTTTACTGTTCAGATAAATTGGAAAACTGCAAATGCTGCAAATATAAAATAAAAACAAAATGCAAGAAATCCATTGCAGATTAAAATAGAAAGTTGCCATTGATAAAAGGTTTCTAAAGAAGGGTTCTTCCAAGAATGGCAGTGTGTTTTTTTTCTTTCAAAAACTGATTAATCTACTGTGGATTTGTACATCTTTCACTTACGCCTTTGTTTAAGGCTCATCTTAGAAAACAGTCCTCCAACGGAAATATTGACCTGAAAGCATGTCTATTCAGCAAGCACAATGACTTCTGATTCATGGCAAATGACCACAATTTTGAAATAAAATCTGATGAGTTTGCTCCACCAACCCATGTGTTAAAAACAATCATGCACTACTTTTTCTCTCATATTGCTCAATCAACTTCTACACAAAACTGCTGTCTAATTATTTCTTGAACATTCCAATACCATTTGCCTCCGCCAACACCATGGGATAGCTCATACAATATTTACTGCTCTCTGTGTAAGGTAATCAAATCTATGCATATGTTCAATTTCACTCTCCAGAGTTAGAATCAATGTTCCCTGCTGAAGAGAATATGCCCATGTTAAATATATTATTAGGATTCCATTCATCAATACCCTTTGGCATTTTGAATACACAAATAAGATGTCCCCCGAGCCTTCTCCAAAGTAACCATTCACAGGAAACACACACATTTTGTAGTCCAAAATGTAGTCCAATTCTACATTTTGTATGCAACTTCAATGCAAGCCTTATTTGACTCTTTTCACGGGAAACAATACTTAATTGAAATGCATCTAATCCTTTCATAAGATATGTTACAATTTGTAAGCTAATTGGGATTTTAACACAGACCAATTGTGTTGCAAGTAAAAGAACAAGATCTTTCAATCATGGGCCAACATCTTCAGTAAGGTTAAAAAAAAGTTTTTTCATACAGTGGAGCAGTTTATTCATGGTGATTTAAGCATAGCAATTATTTCACTCTGCAGGATTTAAACGTTTTATAAGCATAATAGACAAAACTTATCTGCACAATTTTTCATTAGTATTGCATAACTAATAATTTCATAACTATCATATCAAAAAGAGAGCACATATACGAATACTATAACATTAATTGCTTCAGCACAGGAAACTATGCTGAGTGAACTGATTGTTAATAATTTCACGGATCAATGCGATTATCACTGGTATGCAAGTGATGCTTCCAGGAAGGGTTTAGATCCACGCCTTTATCGCCTTGCTCGACTACGGGAACTCTCTCCTTGTCGGCTTTCCCAGCTCCTCCCTTGCAGATCATTCAGAACTTTGCAGCTTGTGTTCTCTCCCACACTAGGCTCTATGACCACATCACTCTCACCCTCGCCCGTCTCCACTGGCTCCCCATCCCCCAGAGGATCGAATTCCAAGATCCTTATCCTCACCCTCAAGGCCATGCATGGCCTTGCCCCCGCCTATCTCTCCGACCTGCTGTCTCCCTATCAGCCCGCCCGTCCCCTCCGCTCAGCAGGCTCTGGCCTGCTCTGCGTCCACCGCCCTAACCTCCCCAACATCGGTGGCCGGGCTTTCAGCCTCTCTGCTCCTACACTGTGGAACTCCATCCCACAATCCCTTCGTCTCACTTCCTCTCTTTCCTCCTTCAAAGCCAGTCTCAAGACCTTTCTCTTCGACCGTGCCTTCTGGTCCCCTCCTAACTCCTCCACCTCTCCTACTCTCCTTCCCCCTACCCCGACCCTTCCCCCCGTGCTCTGGTCCCGACCTGACTGTTCAGTGCTTTGGGACATCCCGTGAAAGGCACTCTGTAAATGTAATTTTGTTGTTGTTGGATGGTCTAATCCATACCCAACAGAATTTTCACATCATGATCACTACATTAAAATCCGAAGATAGGTATTTCCGTACAAAAAAAATTAGGAAGTTATTTGTGAATAAGCTCCATTCTCTCAAACACATTTTTCTAAAACAAAAACTGAATGAAGAAAACTAGCACCTCCTCATGTATAGTAAAATCCCATTTATCCGTGACCCGATCAACCGTAAGTTCCATTTCACAGGCACCTCAAAAAAAAAGGTCCCCATTCGACTAACCATATCTTATCTGGCACAATCGCGGTGCCGCATTTAATGAGTCGATTGTCACACGAGCATACAGTACGATTAGTTCTGAATGCTACCGGTAGTGGCACTTCCATTTTTTTTCTTAAAGCTGCACTGTTGGTTTTTCCTCTCACTCTCTCCTTTTTCCCTCTCCCTCTTTTTCTTTCTCTCCTTTCTCTCTATCTCTCTATCTCTCTTTCTCTCTTTCTCTCTCTCTCTGACGGATACCTCGTATTGCCTGTGTAGCCTGACTGTTTCGTGGGTTTATACACTGTTTTGGTGGGGGGTGGGAGAAGGAGAGAGGCAGGGAGAGAGAGGGTTGGGGGAAAGAAAAAGAAAGAGCAGGGATGAGGGGGGGGGGGGGGGGGGGGGAAGAAAGAGAGAGGAGTGGGAGGGGGAGAGAGAGGTGGGGGAGAGGAGGAGAGAGAGAGTAGGGGTGAGTTGATTAATTTAGATGGAAAATGAGAGAGGAGGGGGTTTGGGTTTGGAGCCATTGAGACGCCAGACTGACTGAGTGTGTGTGAAAGAGAGATACAGGGAAGGAGGGAGAGAAAGAAAAAAAAGGTAAAATCAACAGCACCGCTTTAAGAGGAACAAACTCTTCCATCTACCATTGTAGAAGTTTGCTTTGTGATTGTGTGCTGTGTTTATAGACTGTAATCAATATTTATTGCTTCATTGGTATGTATCCATACAATATTCTGTCATTATTTAGTCTATTATTAATATGGTATGTTTTTTTTAAAAATTGTGATGGGTTTTCGGCAAACTTGCCGCCCGAATATCCGGCATGCCATTTAACCGGCATTGGCCAGGTCCTGAGGGTGCCGGATAAACGGGCTTTTACTGTAATTTTTATTTTTTTTGCAGAATGCCCAAAATATATACTGTCAGTTTTCTGGACTTCAATCCCATGAAGAATAAAGTTCCCTCAACTCTTCTCTACCACTTGCCTTAAAGCAACCCCTACAGAACTCTTCCCTACCAATATAATCCTTTCGGCATCAGAAATCCTTGTGAGAGAGTGCTCGTTGTTGTTAAATGATGAACAGTTGGTGTAGCGGACTTGTGTTTATCATGGACTGTCCTGAAATACCCTCTTAAGAGAGAAACATTCTCATCAATTGGTGCTGGATTGAACCAACTTCCAGAAATTAATAGACAACAGCATTTACAAAGCTTTAAAATACACTTCCTGAAGGTCTTTGGGTAAAAGTTACAAGTTCGAACCTTGAGTTGAGTCAGCTAATGTTAATCAAGGCAGCAGTTAGGATACTAAAAATTGCCACAAAGCAGCAAAACACACACACGCACACACACCCTGAGCAAAGCTTGCAGATCAATGCATATCGAAACCAGCAAAAATCACAGCCTTGGCTTTTATTTTAATAAAAAAAACACACATCCCTGCAATGCCCAATCTGTTTTTTGTTCAGAGTGCAGTGTTTCACGGTAGTGCACACACAAACACACACAGGCATCGCAAGGCTGTGTAATGTCCAGGCTCTTGAAAGTATTAAAGATCAAATTTCTCTTCTTTAGCAATGAATTGCAGACAGGATTCCCTTCTCACACAGGAGCCAGAGTGAGTCGAGGCTTTCTTTCCCGAAGGCAGGAGCCGCTGTCCCAATCCTTCTTTATCCTCAGCAATGTGAAGTTTGCAACACATCTCAAGTCTGGTTTATATTACAAATACCTTTAACTTTGGGAAGCTGCAGTATATATCAGAAACACACTCAGCGCCTCCCATTACCCCAGTCTGATATTAAAAACAAATCTAACTTTAAAAGTGAAATGAAACGTTTGCTTTCAATGCCGATCCTTGGATTATTTGGAAGGAAAATTAAAAAAAATCATGAGAGCGAGAGAGCTGTGAAAATAAACGAGTGAAAATGTCATTGAGCCCAAACAGGCAGCAAAAAGAAACTAAATAAATAGAACAACTGAACAGTGATAGCAGCGGCTGCCATTTACTTTCTGCTTTCTCAATAAAACGTTTGCTTTCCTCTCTTCTGCCCCCAATGAGAACAGTGTAATTCAGACGTGTAACTTTTGCACTAGTTTAAAGATCTCTCTGAACTGCCTCGTCGCTGTGTGTAGAAGGACTCACTCACCCACTCCCCGCAATAAAGCGATCCAGACAAAATGAATGCATTATGTGAGATTCAAAACTTTGTAGGCAACTTAAGGTACAGTCTAGGGCTTCGGCTTGCAGCTAGTAAAGTCACGCAACATTAAAATCGCGCTGCCGTTTTTTTCACCTGCTTGGCGTCCTCCATTTAAAAAAAGAATCGCTGGACTGTAAACCTCAATCAGTAAAGGTGAGAAGCGCAAGAGAGTACTGTTAACAATAAGTACCAATATAATATTCTGTTATTATCTGTTATTATTTAGTCTGGTGTGTATGCTGTGTGTTAAAAGCACTTTAATTTTTTTGTAGTGGGTTTTTGGCCGTGGACCACCCGGATATCCAGCAGGCGCTTTAACCGGCATTGGTCAGGTCCCGCGGGTGCCGGATAAACGGGCTTCTACTGTACTTTGCATTCCTGCAGCCTTTACAAAACCACATTACAAATAAAATGATAAAACACACCTTGTCTACCATCTTCAAGTTGTGTTTCCAGAATTGCCAACTAACTATCAGCGGGAGATTCAATAGTCAGCAATCCAATTGTATATAAAAAATGCATTTTTGCTGAACCATGAACAAAGAACCCTGTCAATTGTGGTTTCATTAAAAAAAAGTACTCCACACAATACAGAATGAGCCACAGCAATAGTTGAACATCAGCTCCACAATCTGCCAGCTGCAAAGGCAAATACAGATATGCTTAAGGACAGCAGGATGTTCCAAAACAATGACTGCAGCTACCTTCATACACAGTTACATTTGCAAAGTAGTTTACTCCAATTTATTCAAAGAGCACTAACTGCAGTGAGAATTTAGAGCCAAACATCTGTAAATAAGCCATATGATTGCTGAAGCATCACATATCACTGTGCTTCTAATATTTATGGTGCTGAATTGACCCTTAAATAAACTGCAGTTGTCACTAGTTTTTTTGCACTGGGGATCAGTTTCAGCAATTTTGTCAGATTTTGAGCCAAATGCTATTGGAACAAGGCATGTTATGCTCTCAGATCATTTCAATCAGTTAGTGATGTGGGACAAAAAACAGGTAAGAGCCAGGTAAACTGAAACATGTGAAAAGGCATTGTGGTGAACGAAACATCAATTACCAAACGGAATTTCCATTAATATTTTGTCTAACTTTCTGAATAAATTGACAAATAACATATTAGATTTGAAGGATTTGCATGCGGAGAGAAGATGGGGGAAAGTGCATTTGTAAATCGGCAAGAGACAAAAGGTTGATGTGAACAAAAACATTGACCAGCAAAGCAATTACATTTCTGGAAATTACAGCAACTGGTTACATTACTTTTAAGATACAGGTAAGTCTCGATTTACGACGCTTCTATTTAGGACATTTCGATTGAAGGACCATAATTTTTTAACACCTTTTGATTGATATACGACACTTGGATTTGTTTAAGGACCCAATTTTGTTTGCACATGCGCAGTACATATTTTCAATATCGCGGTCATATTTCACGCGTCCTTTCTGTCCAATCACACAGTCCATTGTGTATTCGCGGGTAAATCCAAGCATTTGAACAGGCCAATAGCATGTCGCCATGTCATTGTTTAAAAGCCAGCTGAGTTTGAAGCGACACCACACCACGCCAGTATTACAGTCATTTCCGAACATTCCCGAGCGATTTACAGCCTCTACTGCGCTTCTATCAAGTCGTGGAAGAGACAGCAGTAAGTGAAATGAGCAGCGGTAATACCGCTAGCAGGCCAGAAACCCCGCAAAGTCATCAATTTAAATACCAAATTGAAGGTGATAAAGCACATTGATTCTGGTGAAAAAGGTACAGACGTCGGGAGGGCTTTAGGGCTAGCTAGATCGATGGTAGCTACTATAAAACAGAATAAGGACAATATATTGGCAAGTTCAAAGTGTGTTACAGCTACAGGTTCAAGCAGATTAGCAAAACATAGGAGTGATGTGATGGAAAACATGGAAAGAATGCTGAGTGTCTGGATTGAGGATCAGAACCAGTGTAATATACCATAAAGTTACCCCAAGTACCCCTTCTAGCCTATGTGTGTTAATTTGTGTGTTATGTTGTGTGTTTTTCTTTTGTGTTATTTAGTGGGTTTAAGTCCAAAAATTTTGTGAAAAGAACACATCTCTGGTTATATAATGGGACTGCATGGGAAATTGCGTTTCGATTTAGGACATTTTGATATACATACAGTTTTTCAGGAATGCAACCCCGTCGTAAATAGAGGTTTGCCTGTACAACTATAATTGGCTTAATGCAAGGAACAGAATCAGGTTCCTGTTCAGCAAAACCAAAGCATATCATAGGCTCAACACCAGGGTCAGCCATTTACCACTAAAATGTCAGTACCAAAGCCCTTGGGGAACACGTCTTCTCTGAAATTAAAAGATAACTGTACTAACCTAAAGCCATGGAAATAATCTGTAGGATTCATTTAGAAATACCTAATCTAATTGCATGCCTCAGCAAGAAAAGCGAAGCTAGTGCTACCTAGAAAGATTTTAATTGCAATTCCTTGCTTAGATTTGGGAGGGGAAATTGCAGTTGACGCAACTGATTTAAACACTCTTGTGAAACTACTTCAGAATCACACTTTACAAAAATTGAAGTAAATCAAACTTGATTCAGCAAAACAGTTTGAAAGCGCTGATCACAGTTTAGCAATTTGCTGAAGGCAAAGGTCCAAGGTTGTCAGGGAATGTTTTAAAATTCAAAATGGATGTTACATGAACAA